>CM042476.1:91068583-93468583 GCA_023621385.1 Quercus gilva | reverse complement strand
TTTGGTCAATTTTGGGTTTTGTGAAAAATTGAATATTCTAGGGTTTATGTTTGATCCGAATTGGGGCTTTTTGTGAAATTGAGTTTAATTGATGAAATTGGCTTGTGTAATTGATGAAATTAGTTATTATAATCTGTTTTCAACATTGTGTAATGATTAATTCATCAATTTGTTGCAAATTTTTCAAGTGGTTTTCAAAATTTTTTAGGGTTTTTGTTAGAAACTCTATGTTCAAGCCAATTTTGTGTAATTGAACTTAATTTGAACATGTTTACTGCATTAGTGCATGCATCATGGCATTACATTTGTTCATGCATCATATAGATTGTTATTCTCTTGTTTTTGTGCTAACTTGCAGTCTGCCTTTGGTCTTTTTTTTTTTTTTTTTGTTCTTTTGGTTTTGTCTTTGTGTCTCTGTCCTTTCCTTAGCACCATGCCTAGGAAGACTAGAGCTCGTAGGACTATTCCCTCTCCTTCTCCTTCCCCCCCTTCCTTTGACCGAGAGAGGTTTCTGAGCGAGAAAAACCAAGAGATCTATGAGAAGCTCAATCTTCAGAGGAAGATTTGGGCTGAGCGTTCGGTTATTCTAGATGAGCTTGATCATGCCATTAGGGCAAACTTTGAGCGTAGGGGCTGGTTGCCTTTGTTAGATGTGTCTGACCCTCCTTCTCCGGCTACCTTGATTAGAGAGTTCTTCTCGAACATCTCTATCCGCGTCTATGATTCCAACACTCTAGTTAGGAGTTGGATACGAGGCGTAGAGTACTTCATTACTCCTCAGGTAGTGGCTGATGCTCTAGGGGTGCCATTGGTTAGTCATCCTGTCTATCCTTATACTGAGTCTCTTGAGCTGAGCGATGTTTTGTCTTACATCACTAGGACTACTGTTCAGTGGGGTTCTGATCCTAGGATCACTTCTGTTGAGCTCTCCGGGTTACATTATCTTTTCTTTAGGATAGCCTGTCATTCCATCTGGCCCATCTCTCATGTTCACACCATTCCTCTCGAGAGGTGTGTATTTTTGTACGCTCTAGTTACCAATGCTCCTATTAGTTTTCCTCATCTCTTTCTTCGTTCTTTGAATGAAGTTTATAGGAGTTCATCTACTTCTCATACCCTTGTTCATCCTATTTTCATTCATCGGATTTTACTTTATCTAGATCTTAGTGACTTCCCCTCATCTGAGCCTGTACATGTTATTGGTCCTATAGGTGCGTCTTTTCTTAGACAAAGGGCCGCTCATCTTCGAGCTGGTTCTAAACACTCTAGGTCTGAGCCATCTAGTAGCGTTCTTCCTCCTCCTTCGTCTTCTACAGGTCCTGCTAGTGAGGATATTCCTGATCCAGTTGGTGATGCTGCTGCTGTTGCTGATGTTCCTCCACCTCCTTCGGCCGACTTCAATGTTCGTTGTACTCTGGAGACTGTCACGATCGTTCAGGCGACTCATGGTCAGATTTTGGTGGACCTGCTGGATGAGATTCGTGCTTTTTGAGCCGACCTTGCGCGTCTTCATTCACTCTCACCACATCCTTTTGATGGCGACTTGTGATTGCCCTTTGACATTCCGTCACAAAAAAGGGGAGTGGATATATTGACTTGTAGAGGAGTTTTGACTTATAGAGGAGTTTTTGTAGTTAGGGGGAGATTTTTTTTGTTAGCATGAGATATTTTTTTTGTGGAGTTTATTAGATTGTATCTAGGTGCTTCACTTTGTATATCATTTTTGGGGATTTTCATGTTAGGGGGAGTGACATTGACTGATATATTGATATACATGATTTTTATTTGATTCTTGCTGTCTCATGATTCACTGCTTATTGATTTATATTTATGAATTGTTCATTGATATATATCTTTATTTTGTGTTGTGTGAATCTTACAAGAATGTTATACCTGTTTATATACTATTTTCTGTCACACATGCGTTTATGCGTTTGTTGAGTATTTCAGGAATATACAGGTTGATTCAACAAAGCTGCTGTCTACACTTGCAACCGATGGATAGTAGTTAGGGTTGAATTTGAGTTTATGAGCATTATTTTTGTAAAGGGCTTTTTACTTGTAAAACTTTAAGCTTTTAATTTGTGTTTTGTCACGGATTGCCAAAGGGGGAGTTTGTTAGGTTCTAAAGATTTAGGAATTTATGTATTTAGAACTCTAATTTGTAATGTTGGCAAACCATGATCAAAGCATTGTACTTAGTTTAGTTTAGGCTTGCTCAAAGTTGGTAAAATATTGTAAAGTTGGAATCGAGTGACTGCAGATGTATTGGGACTTCTCGGCCTGGCTCGATCGATCGAAGAATAGATTCGATCGATCGAAAATCGGCCTAAATGTGTTTCCTGCAGAATTTCCAACTTAGCCCTAACTCTTTAAACGTTTAGGGTTTTATGTTTTTGCCCTAGGTATATAAGGCAAAACCCTAGCCACGTTTTCTGAGTTGCACAAGTTGTATTGTTGCTTATACATTACTGTTTTGTGTAAATCTCTTGTGAGATCTAGAGGAGCTTTTCTTTACACAAAGCTTAGGATTTTCAAGATTGAGATTACTTCAACATCTTGATGATCAACTTGGTTGCTGCCATTGAAGCTTAAAGAATATCAAGCGAGGAGCTTGTAGCTGATTGAAGGAATTCAAGAAAGAAGTAGTCCGTGGATTCGGAGCCTGCACGTGGTCGTGTCAGGAAGTTCTACTGGTTGGTAGCATTAGGAAGTCGAGCGGGGGAGCTTGTAGTCCTTTTGTAAGAACTTCAATTCTTTCATAGTGAATTCTGGTTTGCCTTGAGGATCGGTGGGTCAAATCCTCCCCAGGTTTTTCCGTGTGGTTTCCTGGGTGATCATATCTTGTGTTGTTTATTTTTCCGCTACTTTATATGTTTTATATGCATGATATGATTATTTGATTGCTTTAACCTAGAATTGATTAATTTGACTAAGTAACAACTTGGCTAATTTACTAGGCTACGCAATCTGGTTGTGTTTAAAGGGGTCTTAAACCGTTCATTTCCTTTATTGTCCATTTCATTTCATTTTTCTTTTCATTTCATTTCATTTTTGTGTTAAGTTTTTTGAGGATATAGAGGAATGAAATCTGACACTATAAGGGAAAACTTAACTTTATGTATGCTAATTGGGAACTAAAGCAGACTATAACCGTGAACTCCCCAGCCCTACAAAGGCTTGCTTTAAATTCATTAAGAAGTGTCCATATTTGAGATAGCATTCTAAATGTTTAACCCATGGAGGTATTGGACACCCAAAAATGCTTTAAGTGATGTTCATGGAGTTTGCTTTGATATACAATTTTAGTCGCACGGATCCCATTCAAAAAGCACTGATTTCTACTAGGTTTGTTGTATAAACAATCTGTCATACCTTAGCTGCAGTGTAATACTTTGATTGAGGTCACAGTGTATTTATTTTCACTAAATTATGGTTCGAGGACCTGACATAACTAAGTTGCTGTTTAATACTTCAATAGATGTCATAGTGCATTAATTTCCACTAAGTTGTGGTCCGAGGACCTGACATGACATAGTTTCTGTTTAATACTTTAATAGATGTCATAGTGTATTAATTTCCACTAAGTTGTGGTCCGAGGACCTGACATGACATAGTTTCTGTTTAATACTTTAATAGATGTGATAGTGTATTAATTTCCACTAAGTTGTGGTCCAAGGACCTAACATGACATAGTTTCTGTTTAATACTTCAATAGATGTCATAGTGTATTAATTTCCACTAAATTGTGGTCTGAGGACCTGACATGACTTAGTTTCTGTTTAATACTTCAATAGATGTCATAGTGTATTAATTTCCACTAAGTTGTGGTCCGAGGACCTGACATGATATAGTTTCTGTTTAATATTTTAATAGATGTCATAGTGTATTAATTTCCACTAAATTGTGGTCCGAGGACCTGACATGACTTAGTTTCTATTTAATACTTCAATAGATATCATAGTGTATTAATTTCCACTAAGTTGTGGTCCGAGGACCTGGCATGACATAGTTTCTGTTTAATACTTCAATAGATGTGATAGTGTATTAGTTGTGGTCTGAAGACCTGACATGACTTAGTTTTTGTTTAATACTTCAATAAATGTCATAGTGTATTAATTTTCACTAAGTTGTGGTCCGAGGACCTGGCATGACATAGTTTCTGTTTAATACTTCAATAGATGTGATAGTGTATTAGTTGTGGTCTGAAGACCTGACATGACTTAGTTTTTGTTTAATACTTCAATAGATGTGATAGTGTATTAATTTCCACTAAGTTGTGGTCCGAGGACCTGACATGACTTAGTTTCTGTTTAATACTTCAATAGATGTCATAATGTATTAATTTTCACTAAGTTGTGGTTCTAGGACCTAACATGACTTAGTTTCTGTATAATACTTTGATAGCTTGAGAAACACAAGTAATAGAATTTAGGATAAACTGTTAAAGGAAATAGAACAGAACTGTTCTTATTAATAATAATACCTCTTCAGGTTGCTTACATTCCAAGGATGGAGTACAGTTTTCTCATCTAAATCTTCTAAGTAATAAGCACCTATTCCTGTTATAGATGTGATACGATACGGTCCTTTCCAATTAGGCCCTAACTTTCCCAAGCTGGATTTTTGATAGTTCCCAAGACTTTTCTCAATACCAAGTCTCTTGGGGCTAACGGCCTTAGCTTTACATTTGCATCATAACCTTGTTTTAGCTTATGTTGGTAATAGGCCAATTGAACCATCGCATTCTCTCGTCATTTGTCTATCAGGTCTAGATTCTTACTCAAAAGCTCGTCATTGCCATCCGAGGTGAAAGTACTGGTCCTTAGTGTGGGAAAACCCATTTCAAGAGGAATCACAGCCTCAGTCCCATATGTCATTAAAAATGGGGTTTCCCCTGTTGACCGTCGGGGCGCTGTTCGATACGTCCAGAGGACATGTGGTAGCTCCTCCACCCATTTTCCTTTTGTATCATCCAGCCTTTTTTTGAACCCACTCACTATGACCTTGTTGACAGCCTCGGCCTGCCCATTTCCCTGTGGATGGGCCAGAGTGGAATATTTGTTTTTTATTCCTAAGTCGGAACAATACTTTCTGAAAGCCTTGCTACCAAATTGGAAACCATTATCCGAGATGAGAGTTTAAGGAACCCTAAATTGCGTGATGATATTTTTCCAGACAAACCTCTTGACATCCACATCCCTGATATTAGCCAGAGGCTCAGTTTCGATCCACTTCGTGACGTAGTCTGTGCCAACTAGCGGATATTTTTTATTTCCTATTGCTTTAGGGAAAGGGCCAACGATATCTAAACCCCACTGAGCAAAAGGCCAAGGACTAGAAAGAGGGTTAAGAACTCCCCTCGACTGATGGATGTTCGGGGCGAACCTTTGACATTGATCACAGTTCCTAACATACTCCTGTGCTTCCTTTTGCATGCCTGGCCACTAATACTTTTAAGTAATTGCCCGGTGAGATAAAGATCTTCCTCTAGTGTGACTCCTACAAATCCCTTCATGAAGCTCTTCTAGAAGTGCCTCTAAGGCTTTCGGGTGCACACAAAGCATATATGGCCCAGAGAAAGAGCATTTGTATAACTTTTTGTCCTCGGACAGCCAAAACCGAGGAGCTTTTCTTCGTATCTTTTTAGCTTCCGATCTGTCCTTGGACAGTATATCCTTCTCAAGGAATAACATTATAGGATCCATCCAACTACGCGCCGAGCTGATTTGATTGACCTAAAGCGAGTTTCGTTACTGGGGTAGGTGTGTTTAAATCTTTAACCATTATCACCCGGGGTAAGTTCTACGCCGAGGAGGTGGCAAGGGTAGCCAAAGAGTCCGCATGGGCATTTCCACTTCTAGGGATATGGGACAATTCAAAAAACTCAAAATCCACTTGCATACGCCTAACCTGGCTCAAGTAACCCTGCATTCTGATGTCCCAAGCTTCTAATTCCCCTTTAACTTGGCCCACGACCAATCCTGAATCTGAGAACATCTCCACTGTTTTTCCACCCAGTTTCTTAACCATCGCCATTCCCATTAATAAAGTTTCATACTCTGCCTCATTGTTAATGGCTGAGAATCACAACCTTAAAGACTTCTCGATAACGGCCTTTTCAAGAGATATCAGAACCAGCCCCACTCCTGACCCCCTCTGATTTGCTGCTCCATCCAAATATACTTTCCAAGGTGAGGCATGTTGCGCGGAGATAAGGCCAACTGATTTTTCATCCATGCCATGTAGGCTTGCTTCTATTTCTTCAGGGCCTTCAGCAAATTCGGCCACCAGGTCGGCGAGAACCTGACCCTTCACAGAAGTACGAGGCATATACTTAATATCAAAAGCCCCTAGAATTGTGCCCCACTTGGCAACCTTGCCAGTGTAGTCTGCACTCTGAAGTACTGCTTTGAGCGAATAATAAGTTAGGACGACCACAGTGTGTGCCTAGAAGTAATGGGGAAGTTTCCTTGTAGCGTGCACCACTGCCAAAATGGCCTTTTCCAACAGCAGATAACGTACTTCAGCCTCATGAAGCGACTTGCTCACGTAATAGACTGGCCGTTGTACCCCATTATCCACTCGTATCATAACAAAACTGATCGCATAAGTGGCTATCGCCAAGTAGGCAAAAAGGACCTCATCCACCTCAGGACTGGACATAATGGGTGGCCGAGACAGATATTCTTTGAGATGCTGAAATGCCAGGGCGCACTCTTTAGTCCACTCGAATCCTTTCCACTTGTGGAGGTAAAGGAAAAAAGGTCTGTACCTATCCGCTGACCTGGATATGAATCTATTCAACGCAGCAGTCATCCCAGTCAACCTCTGGACCTCCTTGGGATTCCAAGGTGGTTGCAAGCTACTTATGGCTCTAATTTGGTCGGGGTTCACTTCAATTCCTTGGTGGGTCACCATGTAGCCCAAAAACTTCCTGGAGTTTACCCCGAATGAGCACTTGGATGTGTTCAGTCATAATTTATGCTTCCTTAAAACCTCAAAAGTGTTGGTGAGGTCTGTTACATGCTCGGCCACTACCTTACTCTTCACAACCATATCATCAATATAGACCTCGATGCTCCTGTTCAATTGTGGCTCAAACATCTTCGTCTTCATCCGCTGGTAAGTAGACCCCAAGTTCTTCAAGCCAAAGGACATTACCTTATAGTGATAATTTCTAGTGGGAGTGAGAAAAGCAGTCTTCTCCTGATCATCCAATGCCAGTGGGATCTGATGATAGCCATGAAAGGCATCTAGGAAGCTCATCCGAGGATAGCCCACTGTTGCATCCACTCGCTGATCTATACGGGGCATAGGGAAAAGGTCTTTTGGACAAGCTCTATTAAGGTCCGTGAAATCAACACAAACGCGCCATTTTCTATTTTTCTTTTTCACCACGACCGTATTGGCCAACCACTGAGGGTAAAACACCTCCTTGATAGCCTCTGCCTGTTTGAGCTTGGTCACCTCGTCTTTGATAGCCTCGGCATGTACTTTGGACAAACGCCGAGGTGGCTGTTTCTTTGGAATAACAGAGGGATTGACATTCAAATGATGACAAATGAAATCTGGATCCACCCCTGGGGCTTCGTAGGCATTCCATGCAAACACATCAACGTTTCTCCTTAGGACCTCAACCAACTGCTCTTTCTCTAACAAAGGCAACCGTACTCCAACCTGAAAGTACTTATCTGGATCATCACCAACATTCACCCTCTCCAAATTCTTACACTCCGCTTCTCCGGTGGACGTGCTGAAGAGGGTTCCCAGAGTTTTTGATTGCTATAAGTCATTCTCAGTCGTGGCCGAAGTATCTATCTCTGGCCGATGTTGAATGGACGTTATCAGGCACTGCCTGGCCATGGCTTGATTTTCCAATATTTCTAACACCTGGCCTCCTGATGGATATTTCACCTTTTGATAGAGAGTGGAAGAAACAGCCCCTAAGGTATGCAGCCAGGACCTACCCAAAATTGCTGTATACGGAGAAAAAACATCTACCATAATAAAATCCACCTCCATCACATTTGAGCCAGTCTGCACTGGTAATCTAATCATACCCATCGGAATGACCGATCTGCCCTCAAAACTCACCAACGGGGAGCTATAGGTTGTTAGATCCTGGGGTCTTAAATTCAACCCCCTGTATAGGTCAAGATACATCACCTCGGATGCGCTCCCCTCATCAACCATCACCCTTCTCACATTATACCCCTTGATCCTAAGTGTAACCACAAAAGTATCATCATGTGGTTGTATGGTTCCTGTCTTGTCTTCATCTGAAAAGCCCAACACCAATGAGGTGCTCAGTTTTGCTATCTTCGGCATTGAACTAGAGCCCTCATCCTAACAATGAGACACAGACATTACCCTAGAGGGACAAGACCCTGTTCTTCCCGGGGAGGTAAATATAACGTTTATCGTGCCTAAGGGGGGTCCTGAAGTGGCATCTCCCCAAAATGTCGAACCTGCTTGACTTCCTCGGCCACTGGAATGATGTAAAAGGTGGGTTAACTTTCCTTCTCGGACCAGCTGTTCCAAGTGGTCCCATAGGTTTTTGCAATCTTCAGTAGTATGTCCTAGGTCTTGGTGGTATTGGCAGTAATGGTTTTGATTACATTTCGTAGGATCCCTTGCCATCCTATTGGGCAATCTGAAGAATGGCTCGTTTTTTATCTTCTTCAGAACACTGGTTCTCGGAACACAGTATTAACCACCTGAGAATTGGTAGATCCTGATTGCCCCCCAAAGTCCCTCCGAGGTCGGTTGTTGTTATACCGGTCCGACCTGAAATCCCTCCTCTCCTGAGGGACCACCTTGGACTTTCCTCTATCCTGTATCTGATCCTCCTCTACTCTTCTATACTTGTCGATTTGGTCCACAAGCTGTCACACGCTGGTAACAGGTTTACTAGTCAGAGATCTCCTCAGATCATGCTCGGTTGAAAGGCCCTCCTTAAAGGTATTAATGGCCACGTCATCATAGGCTCCATCTACTTCGTTGAACATTTCCAAGTATCTATCAGAGTAGGCTTTCAGGGTTTCCCCCTCCCGCATAGAGATGGATAATAATGATCCCAAGGGCTGAACAACCCTC
Organism: Quercus gilva; assembly: GCA_023621385.1. Classification (NCBI taxonomy): domain Eukaryota; kingdom Viridiplantae; phylum Streptophyta; class Magnoliopsida; order Fagales; family Fagaceae; genus Quercus; species Quercus gilva. Next base: position 93,459,484 of record CM042476.1, on the reverse strand, counting down.
CTGTAGGTGATAAAGCGAGCACCAAAAGTTTGGGTGAGCTTCTCAAAGGAGTCAATAGTATTCACTCTCAGACCGTTGAACCATCTCATCGTCACTGGACCTAGGCTAGATGGGAAAACTTTGCACATCAAGGCCACGTCCTTAGCATGAACGGCCATTCTCTGACTGAAGTGGCTAACATGTTCCACTGGATCTATTCGACCATTATAAATGGTGAACGCATGCTGATGGAATAGCCGAGGAAGATTTGCATCCTCAATGCGTCGCGTGAAGGGCGATTTGGAAACTTGACTCAACGCTTTGTTCAGAGCGTCATTTCCTAAGCCTTGGCGAGGTGGACTCTTATGTTTTCGCTCACGGTGGTGCTCCTCATCATACGAAAAAGACTCACTGGGCGGAGTTCTTGACCTCCGTTTGTAACTAGTGTCATCTGACTCCTCAGAGGATTGCCCGGAGTTGTGAGCCATACGCTTCCGTCACTCGTGTCGTAATTCTCTTTTTAATCTATTAATCTCATTCTGCATGTCCCTGTCGTTCTTTACGTGGGAAATATGGCTTTTCCCCCGAGAATGACTTCTATCAGTGTGGGTTGTTCGCGCACTTCCCTCACGATCCCCTCTTTGTTCATGGATGACCAACGGATTACCATGCTGAGAGCCCCTGGACTCTGCCTGGTGTGGATTAACATCCACCTGCTGTGGGCCAGCCACTGGCTGCTGTAGTGCTCCCCCTTCCATCACAACCGTTGAACTTGTCTTTCCCTACAAACAGATCAAGCTCTTCCCACAGACGGCACTAATTGTAGGGACTCAAATTGGATTGGACCCAGAATAGGGATGAGTTTTTAGCCCAACAAGCCCAAATAATAAAATTTTTAGAGAATGGGTGTAAGAGCTAATTTTGTTTGGTAGAAAAAATTCATGATTGTTATGCAGCAAAGGAAGCTTCAAACTAACTAAACAATAAAAACTCTCCTCGGCTAGGTTTCAGGGGATATCTTTCTGGATTCTATCGTTTTCTTCCTTTTCTTCCCAAAAAAAAAAAGTCCTCCTTAATGTCACCCACTTTCCTGTTATATACTGCGTTCCTCACCCCATTTTCACCGTACAGGTGTAAGTTCTATTCTGGGAACTTCTTTCTGTCCCATCCAGCACCTCCCGGAACCTTCGCTCAGTAGCCATAAGGCTGCTTGGTTACTGTTCAGATATCACCTCCACATTAATGCGGCCAGAGAGTTAGTTGGGAAGCATTTAATGTGGAGGTAGCAACTTTAGAAGATATTTGTTATCTTTCCCGATTCCTTCTTTGTTCTATATTCACTTTTTAGTTCATATACAACTTTGTGGAGTACCGTGAATACTAAGATAGTTACATCCACCTCATACCGTGGTATCTGAGGTGGATCTTATCCTTGGACGCGGTTTGGGCCACTATACACGACTTACATCCCTTTGTCTTATATTACTCCCAAAATACCTTTCTTTAACCATCATCGGATAAGTGAATGTCCTTGGATTGGGCCATTGGGCCACAAGCCCATTTCCTATAATTTCTATGTCAACTTTTTGGACAACTGGCCCCACAGCGTTCTATGTAGTAATTATGGAGTAGTCCATGAGCAGGAGTAGTATGAGGATAATTCTGATCTGCTAGATTATGATAATTACGCGAATACAGACTAATAGACAGATAGACAGACAAAATGCTCTCCTGGACAGACAGAAGCGACAGATTACTATTCATTGGTAGCAGATCAGTATTTACTAGCAACAGATCACTATTCATTGGCGACAGAACACTATTCACTTGCAGAAAGAATCCTGACAGATTTCGATTCGCCGAATATATGGTTTTTTAAGTTTCCACCGACAGTTTAACTTGAGTTAGCTTTACCCATTCAGGTTAATTTACCATGGTTCATTTCACCTATAAAAGCGACGAACTACAAAGATAGAAGACAAGCTTCTCAGATTCCAAGTTTTTCATATTTCAAGTTTTAGAAAAAGACTTTGTAATAGCCTTCCCTCTCCCTCTCTCAGAGAGACTTTTGTACTCTATTCCCCTTTTGTAATCTTGTAACTCTCTTCAGACAATTTTTACTTTGTAATCTTGTAACTCTTCAAACAGTGTTTATTTTCAAGCTTATAACAAAGACAGTAGTTTGTTTTCAAGTTTTATCAAAGACATAAATTTTATTCAAGTAAGATTTTATTAGTTTCCTTTTTTATATTCCATACTTCATTTTAACCTTATTTTGAATATATCTATTTTGCTATTTTCTTTTTTATTATCTATTTTATCATTGTTTATGCTTCCATATTACTGAAACAAAACATTTATTATTACTATCGTCCTATCGAGTTCGAGCCACATTATAGTAGCATTTTGGGAGTCTTTTGGTTGAACATTGTATAAAATGGAGTTTATTTGTAATATAGGCACTGTTCAAAGTTATTTGGAAAAATGAGGAGAAATGTGAATTTCAATAGTGGTGTTGTCAAAATTGTGAGAAAAAAAGTAAAAGAGAGGAGAGAGAAATGATGTGATGGAAGGGAGGGAGAAAAAAAAAGTAATTTCAGCAATGGTATTGCCGAAATAATTGCCCAACTTTTTCTACCAACTAAACAAACCAAAACACCAATTAACCGAACTGAGAGAGAGAGAGAGAGAGAGAGAGAGAGAGAGAGAGAGAGAGAGAGAGAGAGAGAGAGAGAGAGAGAGAGAGAGAGAGAGAGAATTTGAATTGTGGCAATGGAATTACCGAAGTAGGAGGAGAGAGGAGAGAAAAACGTGGAATTGTGGCAATGGCATTGCCACAATTCAAGCTAAAATTTTAATATTAATATTAATATTAATAAAAATAATCATACACAAAATAATTATTATTAATTATAATAGAACCACACACACACATAAATATATTTTGAATAATGGTAATAGTATTAATAAAAATAATCATACACACAATAAATTTTTTTTTTTTTGAGAAAAAAATCAACAATAATTAATATTAACTATATTCAAAAATTTGAATGCCACAATTCAACTTTTTTTCTCTCCCCTCTCTCCTATTTCAGCAATTCCTTCACCACGATTCAATTTTTTCCCTCTCTCCTCTCTCCTCCTATTTCGGTCAAGTTGGTGTTTCGACAAAGACGGATCCAAGATTTTGAGTTAAGGGGGAGCAGGGGCCAAAGTATAAGCAAAAATAAAAATTATGAAATTTCAAATAAGCATTCATTTAGTATTGACAAAGTACCAACAAAGACAAAGATATAAAAACATTGTTTTATAATACATTACAACTCAATCATCTACGAACAAAGACAAATGTTTTGTTTCTTACTATAAAAAACATTTGCATTAGTTCATGCAAAAATTCTTGTCTATTTTAGTATAGGAACCTACTTTTTCTATTTTGCATATCCACTTTTCAAAGCACCCCACATTAGACTATCTATTTTACACTATGTTTCATTAAAATCTATTTCCTTATCAATTTTTTATTATCATCTCAAATCATATCTCCCTCTTCCTAAACCAAAAAACACTCCCTTCACTGTACAATTATATTTTTGTACAATGATACATAGAATGAAGTGGGTGTATTTTGGGGTTGATTGGACAAACTTGGGACGTAATGCTATTTCACAACAACTAATGCAAGTGCTCTTACAATAAAATTAATTTAAAAGGAGGCAAGATTTTCTGAAGAGGAAGCCAAATATAAAATAACAAAAAACAAATTTCAATTTTTTTTCCCTTGAGGTCCTAGCCCTTTTAGGCCCCCACCTAGATTCGTTCATGTGTTTCGATCAGGTCAATTGGTGGAAAAAATTGGGCAGGTATTTTGGCAATACCATTGCCAAAATTCATATCTCTCCTCATTTCTTCGAATAACTTTGAACAGTGCTTATATAACAAATAAACTCCATTTTATACAATATTTAGTCAAAAGACTCAGTATTTCAGCCTATTCAGTTCAATTTGGTTCTTTTTGGTCCACTTTGGTCCACTTCAGTCCTTTTGTTAGTTCAATCCACTTCAGTGATGCTTTGAGAGTAGAAGTTTATGAAGAAAGAGGAGCTTATTTATTACCAATTATATCACATTATCATCGTAACGTTGGTACGTTCTTTATATAATTATATTTTTCTTATATATATTATTAAAGTCTTGTATTTTTTTTCATATAAGTGATGGATTTACAAAATATCTCGTTTTACATAATAATTTAATGGAAAACGTATATATTTCCTTGAAAAGAAAAAACACTTAACAAGAAGGGTTTGGATTGTATTGACTATACTTCGTTAGAAAATAATCATATCATTTTAAGAATGTGTTTGGATTCGGGATTAACACTAATAAGTTTCATTTACTATTTTCATTTTTCGCTTAATAAGAAAAAAAAAAATCATTAAATTTTTTTGCTTATCACGCTAGTTTGCGACTAGTTGATTTTAAGACTTAGTCCTTAAAAAGTAGTATCAAGTGAAACCAATACCCTAGATAGTGTAATGACCATTATTTTCCTCCAAAACAACCCGTAATCAAAAGAGAATATATCTCATGCATCAAACATATGCATATTCTCTCTCATGATAAGTAGATTTCACACAATTGTATAGTCTACATACTATAAGAAGGAGAATTTACATATATATATATATATATATATATTTGTTGCTTGGAAGGCACGAAACAGACACTTGCAGAGCGGCTCCAGCCCACCTTCTTTAATGTAGCCCCATGATAGAACTATGGCAATTACAAAATGACAAAACAGTGGTGCTTATATACCTTAAGGTGAAGAAAGTAGGTGTGAGTGAGTGGATGTGCTTGAAGAGTTGATTAGTGGGTGGTGCAACAAACTGGAATTGGTGAAAGTAACGCTGAACCAGGCTTGCACAATTACATTTGGATTCGAAGGAACAGAAAACTCAAATAAACACAAGCATGGGGATTCCCATGTGGCTACTATTAGTTGATTTAAGAACTTCAGAAGCTATGACTTAGGCACTACTTATTCCAGATCATGCCGGTAGTGTTTCAGTCTTTTTTTCTTCTTTTTCTGGAACAAATAGCACACTGACCTTTATGTGGAAACAGTGACCTCCAAAATTTTCTTGGAAATAACACGATCCCTCTTTGAGCTTTAAGATTACCATAACAAATACAATGAGGTTAATATAATTTTGGGGACCATTGCTGTTTCCTTATACCTCAAAGGAGGTTAATATATATATTTTTTTCTTTTTGGTGGATGACATTATAGTGGCGAGGACTGATTATTGGGGAAGACGGTATCTCCTATGTCCGCTTGTCCGATGGAGCGGCAGTGGATTGAGGGTCAAAATGGAGGTGAATACTGAATACATTGGTGTGTGTAGCTGCAATGAAAGCAGGGATTGCTGTCTTTCATAAGCTCAAAACAACCTGAGCTTGGTGAAGGCAGCTAGGGATGCTTAATTCACTGAAACCAGAAACCACTCACGTTTAATGGCAGTGCAAGGCTAGTTATGTGAATTGGATGTATGATCATCTTATGTGCACTAAATCCAGTTAACTGGATAGATAAGTTGTAAGCTAGTTTAGCTGCTAAAATCAATAGACATCCAGCTAATAAAGTTTCATAACACTGTACTAAAGATCTAAGAGCAAATCCTGCCTTTACCCAGAATGCCGGAATAAAATTGCAACAGTAACTTTAGTGGCGTAGTTTTCGGTGATGAAAACAAAATCATAAAGACAAAATATAAACGTAATCAGGAAGTTTACTGCACCCTCATTTATTACAAGATGGAATTGCTCAATTGTGATTATATGGGTAATGAGGTCACCATAGTTTCAAAGGGAACATACATTTTTCCAGTTGGTCCATTGATGGGTTTGGGAAAGCTATTGGATTTGAAAGACCTTATTTTAATTCAGAAAGGACTCTAACTGATACATCATATTATCTGCAGAATTTGAGCAATTATATGATTTTTGCATATGGAACTAAAGCTTAGAAAATGGATATCAAACATGAATATCCAACTAAGAATTAAAAAATGAGTGCTTATGAAACTGAAGAAAATAAATTTTCCCTTTATAAATATATGGAAGGAGTTTACAAATACAAAACGAAAGGCGGATTTGAAAAACTCCCAATAATTTAAATCCCCCACCCCCACAAAAAAAGGTTGTATCAAATACACAAACCTCCCACTTTATGGTAGGCAATCTTACCCTTAATTTTTGTTTTGGAAAGGCTGATTCCCAGCCAATTTACAATCTCCCAATGTAAATATAGTATTTCTTTTAATATATATATATATATATATAAAATCAGATACAAAACTGGGCACTTTCTCTCAAACTACAAAACCATGCATGATATGAGGCTTCTGTCAACAGTTGCTAGCTCTATTCACGGCTCACCAGCTGACAGACATTCAAACTTCAGCAAATTCGATTTGAATGCAGCAGTTAGCATCATCAGTTGATTGATTACACCTGGGTAATCCACTGGCAGATTTGACACTTGCCCATTATTGGCCTTCAGTCAATTCAACAAAATGCACCAATGCATGCAGCTGAGCACATCCCAGGTGGCTTGGCTCTCACAAGGGAGCAACTAATATCTTTCCAAAAGACCATCATTTTTACATGCAAGGAACTGTAATTATGATGGACTAGAAGTATTTCAACATCTGTGAAGTGGTGCAGGATATACGTCCAATGGTTGATATCGCAACTGATCTTTGTGTGGCAATGGTCCCTCCTAAAAATTATACAATGAAATAGTATATTGCTAAGCATTCAAAACTGACTTCAATATAAATGAGAAGTGTTATCATGTCTGTTGCCAGAATAAAAAGAAAAGTACCTGTTCCAAGTTTATCTGGAGTGGCTTTACAAAGTCCTCAAACATTACTGGAGATAGGGTCTTCAATTTCTCTTCAACTTCCTAGAGAAAGAAACAACACAAAATGGTTATTTTATTGGGAAAAGTATACAAGATGTTTAATTAGTTGCAAGAAATAATATCAAGTTCATTCATGAGGTTTCAATTAGGAGGGAAGGTAATGAAAAGCAATTGGAAAAGGTGAGAATGCAAAAGCTTGTCTTTATCTATCATTGACATAAATATGCTCTTAGGCTTCAAAAGATGCCATGTTGTCTGGGATTCTACTAATAAATAAAATTTTGAACCAAATTCAATAGATGTACTTCAATGTAAGATTCAACCCTGCCATCTTTTCGAACCATTATGAATTTGAATATCTTCTCCCCACCCCTTTTATACTTTCGTGGCTTTTGTCATTTCATAGAAAAGAACCCTGCACTCTAACATACTGTTTTCAACTGGTATATTTAGACATAACATTTTTTTATCCTCAAGTAATCATTTTGCGTAGTAATAGTCTGATAGGTTAAGTGATTAAAAAAAACTGAAAGGGAAGGAGGTCTACTCCATTATACTATCCAAAGCCCCAAAATTTGTTCTTAGATCACATTGCAGTCACAGTGAAATATTTAAGGGTATTTGTTAGGATACCAATCCAGTTATCCTCGACTTTTCCAGTAGTTCATTTGTGATCAGGTCCAGAATGTGAATGTTATCCCTCAAGCCACGCATAGCAAGTTCTTCTGTTTCTTCAATGTACTGCAACCATCATCAAATCCACTAAATAAATTTATAAGAAAATATAAGGGTAAAAGGATCACATAGAAATAAGAAATGAATAAGCATTTCACATGCATTGCTTCAAAAATCAGATTATTTACTGTTTTGTTTTCTTTCCAAAAAGTCAGCTCTTAGATAGCAATACAGAGGCTGGTCTTTCCTAATGTCATCCTGCACTAAATTACTACTAAGTTTTATGGTTGTATTTTTAAACTAGCAATCAAACCAAGAATGCAAAAGCATTTGAGATCTAGACAAAGTTGTCATTTTTCTATAGAATTACTTCTGCACAAGGAATTCACATTTTTTCTTTAATTCTTTTGACATCATAATATGCATTAGCACGTGTGGGAATAAATGTATAATTGGCAGCCCTCAGAGTTACATACAGAAGGAGGTTAAGTAAAACAGTGAACCTGCATCAATGCACTGCCACCTGCCAATTTCATTGTATGAAGCTCAAAACAATGATGCAAAAGGAAACAAGCACAATTACCCTTGTTAACTCTCTACTAAATAGTTCAGAAACTTCAAGAGTCATATTGGCTGGAATCACTTGAGGGTCATCCCACTGACATCACAAAAAAAAAAAAAAAAAAAAAAAAAAAAAAAAAAAAAAAAAAAGAAAAAAGAAAAAAGAATAAGAAGAAAATTAACTGATGAAAAGCATTGTCAAAAATTACATGAGATGGTATGCAACCATAAGCTATTTCATTTGCAACTTTGGAGAATGAAGTACATACCCTGTATCTTATCAACTCGGCATCTGGACTATCTGGCCGATCCATCAATCCAACTCTTTTTGTTAAAGCAGTAAGCCCCAATCTAGAATTTTGAGGACTTATTACCATCTCTCGAGCAATCTGATAAACAACTTGAGTTAGAGAAGGGATTAGGAGATTGAAACCAAAATTTTTATTCATTATTACTCAATGATAATTAAAAAATAACTAAAAACCAATATTTGGGACAAATTTAGCTAAAAGCTATTTCAAAGAAAAGTTGCATGTGAGGAGATTAACGATTATCTACATAGCACAAAATGCTCATTGCACCTAGTTTTGTTAATTATTTGCAAAGAGGATAATCTTCTGGCCATAAAGTGCACATGGCCTTTTTTTTTCTATTGTCAACACTTTCATCTATAAAGAAGAAAATGTCTAAGAAACTAGAAAGTAGGATGCATCAATCATCAAGGTGAGACCACTTTGCAGCGTTTATGCAGCAACCAGGCCTACAGATGTACAAAAAATAACTTTTACATGAGTAAAGTATCATAGATAGAGTTGACTGATAAAGGAGTTTCCAGTGCAAAGAGAATGTTAATATAGTATGACCCTAGATATGACAAATACTTGGGTCACCTTTCCTGCTGCATCTTTTGACACTCTTGGTCTTGAGTCCAGTTAATGGCCAACTTGAGACTTATTAGTCGTCATGCATTTTTCTAATATGTGAAAAGATAGGCTTCACTCAAAAGTATGATTCAACAAATGAAACATTTAAAAGTAGAATCATAACTTCTTTTTTTGTAGATGGTAGGAAGGACCAAGGTAATTTAAAATTGTTAGAAATTTAATGGACATGAAAATGTATGAAAAGGTACAGTGATAATATATACTGACAGAAAAATCTTTAAGCCATTTATAGTTCTTGTACTAGCCGCTCTATTCTAAGACTTGCAATTTAACTAGCTAGAAATCCTCCATCCCTTTGGTTCCTAATCCATATAGTTCATCTTTCAGCCCAAATCTGGCATTAAAATAAAATAAAAAGAGCAAAGAAAGGAGCGAAGTATGTTGCTAAACGAGCTATCACCCAAAAATCATGACAGATTGACATGGCCGTGGTAGTACAGTTACTCAGGATTGATTCTCCTAAGTTACACACAAGCAACAATGGTTACCTTTGTTATTTTCTCTAGATCATCCCTTCCTCCATCGGTTATGTCATCCCCAAACACAACACGTTCCGCACAACGTCCACCATGAGCCACCACCATTTGCATCTGCATGTAGCCAAAGGTTGTATAACCTTGGTCTACCATATCTTCACGGGGATAGAACACAGAGATTGCAGTTTCCTGCTCATGTTAATGAAACCCTATCAGAAGGCAAATCCTCCAACCTAATCTCATGGCACGACTAAAGTCCATTTCTGTAGCCAGAAATCTTACCTTGCCACCAGGCAGGAGCTGAGAAAATGCATGCCAATCAAATCGAGGAAACAAATGGGCCAGTACTATGTGACCAGCTTCATGTACAGCCAGCAGTCTTTTCTTCTCGAAAGACACCTATTACAAATTATGCAAGTCCAATGATCAAAAAAGTACAACATGAAATTGATAAGAGCACATACAAAATAAAAAACAAACCCAATGCCAACAGACTTACACTTTCTTCGGATTTCTGCTGCTCCTCCTCAGTAAGAAGTACACCCATACCCTCAAGCAATTGTTTATCTAGCACATCAACAATGTCTTCCTGAGAGATCTTGGAGTGTCCTTTCCTCACCTGCAACAAACAATGAAATTTGTTTAACCAAAATAGAAGGTAGCCTACCATTCAACTCAATTGTTACTAAATGCGATGCTCCAAAGTTACAGTTCAATCTAAAAGACCCAAATAGTCACAAAAATCATTTTTTTTTTTTTTTTTTTGATAAGTAATAAGATATATTGATATCAAAAGGGAAACACCCATGTACACAGGGAGTGAACAAGGAGCCAACAAATCTAAAACAAAAATTGCAAGAATCTAGGAAAACAAAAAGAGAAGGGAAAGATTTGTTTTGCAAAGCAAACAACCAATCCAACAAAGTTCTAAAAAAGAAAAGCTTGAGGTCCGGAATAGATCTCTCAGTATCTTCAAAACAACGACTATTCCTCTCCCTCCAAAGATACCACATTAAGCCATGAGGAACGATGGACCAAATATAACCATTTCGATGACGACCAAATAGTCACAAAAATCATAAGCATGAGAAACAACACTTTTTAGAGAGTCATGTATCAAATTCCCACCAACAATGAACCTTTCAAGATGATAAGATGTTCACCAAACATACTCTACAGCAAAGGTGTCTTCTTCCTTTTTTGCTACAGTAAGTTGAGGGACTCTCTCCATCAAGAGAACCAGAAGTGCCACTAAGCCAAGAAGCTATTGGTGTCTAAAGGGTTGAGATTGTGAAACCGGATTGAGAATGAAAATGTCAGAGCATCCGCACATATGATGAAAATGTATTTACATGGGTGTGCACACAAATCAATGTAATAGCTTGAATGTTAAAATTGAACTAATTAGGAGGATAGGAGCAGGTAAAGCCCACTTAGTGTTAGCCCCAACTAATTAAATTTTAAGGGGGAAACATTAGATTATACACATGTATTCATACCATAATCAAAGCTATTTGATCTATTGCATGCATAAGATATTTTCATCTTTTGTAATGACATAAATCTAAAGAGGGATAATTTCTGCTCTTTGAATTGCAAAGTCAAAGAAACATGAAGTCTACTAAAAGACTTCCCATGACATAGTGGTATAAGAGAATACCTATTGCAATTAATAATATGAAGTTCAAGGGTTTAACTTACCGACATTATGGCTGCTTCATTGACAAGATTTCGGATATCTGCCCCAGAGAAACCAACAGTACGGAAGACAAGCTGTAGAGAGGAAAAAAAAGTGATTATATAAATCCAAAAACTAAATTAAATCTTTACATACAATGAGAACTACATAAATGAGCATCGCATGTAAGAGACTGAGCAATCAGTTCATTTTAGACATCTGGGAACACCTACATATTTACAAAATACTACCTCACAAAAAAACCTGAATGAAACTACCATCAAACAAAACAACAAAAATCCCCACCCTCCAACCACACCCACACCCCCACCCACCCCCCCCAAAAAAAAAAAAAAGAAAAAGAAAAAGAGTGGATAATAATCATGGAAAACATCAAAAAACAAAACTATCTAGGTTTTCTGGGGAACGATCATTACCACAAGTATATTGGCCAATGGTCCAATATTGAGGTGCTTTGAAGATGATATAACAACAACCAATCCTTAGCCTAAACTTTTGGTGCTTTGAAGACGATAATGACAAGAAAAACCCAATCAATAAAAACACTTAAAACAATGACATCAATAAGCTATATTCAAAAGAAACTGCACGCTGATAAAGCTGCACAATCAAATCTTGATATGTTTTCCTGTGTTAGAATAAAACACTGTTTTTCAAAATGATGACACAACGTTGAAACAATGGCTCCTTTACTCCATAGGTGGATATCAGCAATTTTCTATAAATTTTTTACCTTTTGGGAAATATACCTACACAGCTCCCTATATTCCTTTTGTCACCATTAATTTATTAAACATCCACCATAATCTTGATTCATGTGCATCCAATTCCTTAATAATCCCATAACAGACTCTTTACCCTTTTTTTGAGAATAATAATAAATCCTCTAACTCTTTAAGTATTTAAAATAAACAATCCATGCAATTCTAAAAGATAAAGCTTTTAAGAACAGATAGGCCTTTGTTCCAAGTTAAATCTGAAGGCTAATTACAGACATAGGGCCTACTGAAAGCCCAATTCTCTCTAAACCACAGCTTGAGAATCAACAAAATGAAAACTAGAGAGAAAATGAGGAAGAAGCAGGAGAGAGTAAGAAGTGGAAAAAACCATGATAACCACTATTTTTGGCAATTTAGCATCAACTAGGACTACCCACATTGCTATTTAAGGAAATAGCAAACATAAAAACATTTCATCCCATTTTGTTGGTCAGATTTAGAGAATCCAACTTTTTAAGCGGACATTGTTTAATGCTTTGTCTTTTAAATAATAAGTTACAAGTTTTCAAAACTACCCTAGCTAATTTAAACTTTAATTTAATAGGGGTACTGACTTTCTAAATAAAGTAAGGAAGATTGTCATTATTGTGTTCATTGACTATTCAAAGATGACTATATTTTGGGACAACCCAAAAAGGAAAAGAGGACCAACAAAATGGATTGGGAAATGGGAACAATATAAAAGGAAAGAAAGCTGGGAATTTTGAACAATGATCTCAATAAATAATTCACACTTTCCTACCAACTTAAAATTTAATTATTACAAAATTCAGCATACATGTTAAAAAAAAAAGAGAGCATATAATCTAACAGTAGGATTTTCAAAATATTAATACAATAAACATTATCAAGTGGCGTAATGTTGATAAAGTGTTACACAACGTATAACTCAATCTTGATAAAGTGCGACATCGTCATATTGATGTTTGGAGACTAGTGCCTCATTGCTTGATTTGGTGCATTTGGCGTGAAAGGAATGCTAGAAGTTTTGAGGGCTGTGAACGCTCTTTGCTAGAGATTAAGTATTTCTTTTTACACACTCTCTTTGAATGGAGTGTGGTTTTTTCTCATTTTTCTTGTTCTTCATTTTCTTTGTTTCTTGACCGTTGTTCTTTTGTTTCCTGATTTGTGCCCCCTAAGTACATCCCCAATGTACTCGGTTTGGAAATTTTTCTATTATTAATAATATTCTTAGGTTATTTATCAAAAAAAGAAAAAAAAACAAATTCATTTTGATTATTGACTTTGGTATTTGTGGTGTTCGGCGTGAGTTGGGTAATGATGACATTGGTACATACTATGCTTCAGTGTTGCAGGAGGAAACCAAATTCATTTTGAAATAGGTTTTGGAATGTGATTTCATTGTGCCTAGTGTGGACAATTGGGAAGGAAAGAAATTGGGGAACATTTGAGGGACATGAGATTTCTATTGAAAGGCCAAAGGCTGCAGTTATCAGCACTTTGTTTTCTTGGCTGATGCTAGATGAGTCCTGACCGCCTAATTTGCATTATGTTTTGAATGCATTGTACTCTTAATTCTTCTCCTGAGTATACAACCTATATGCTTAATCTGTTAGCCTAGATTGTTTTATAATTCAAATTTTTGTAATACAAAGCAACCAGAATCAAATAGATAACATCACAAAATTCTGGTATAGGTAGTGGTGGCCCAACAATTCAAAGCTACTACAATGATACAATCTCCCCAGCTCCTCGCTAGATTGAAAAGGTGATACAATCTCCCCTAAGGAAGATGGTGATATTTAGAAGGAATTCAATACTGATTTGTAACTTTCCGATGATTTAGGGGACATAGCAAAATAGGAAGACAGAATGGCCAAAGAAAGAACATGAAGTAGCTTTAGTAAGAATCAAGTGGTGAATATGACAGCGTCATTGCTAGCAAAGAAACTAGCTTATATGTTGATGAAAGGTATTGACTTCTAACACGATCACTGGTATAGGACCTCATTTTTGTCAACATTAATATACGAAAGCTAATTTTTCTATTGAGCTCTAACTTAAATGGCACGTCACCCCTTTAAAATTATAGGGTGGAGGGTGAGCTTATTAGTTCAAAACCGACCACATGCATAGCTTCCCAATAAAAACTGCAAAAAACAACATTATTTGAAGCGCTTGCTAATGACATTAACATTTGAGAACCACCAGTGCACCCCAAAATAGTCATATGGAGTTTCTATGCACAAGGCAATTGAACTGATTCAATACCATGCATAAGTATCTTATGCCTACTGAGCTCAGTGCTCATTAACCCACAGTGACAAAATACCAATAGAATCAGCAGAGTTTTTTTTATGCTACTTCATGTTCTTTCTCAGACTCCTTTCTTTTATGAGTAACTCATTAAAAAGAAAGACACAATAGAAGGGTGCAATCCTAGTGCTTGGGAAGTATCTTTCTCTGATCCATTGTGTTGTCAACAGGCATTTTTTAAACCATAAAAAATTAAAAATAAAAATAACTCCCATGCACATACAGTAAGTAACTCCCACTTCACTGCACTGAGGTGCAGACAACTGCTTAAATTCTTCTATTTGGTCTCCTTTTCCTTTAAAATCTTAGCCCTAGCCCCTGCTGTCTACATTGAATTATATTACTGTTTAAATCTGGCTTACCAAGAATCTAGTAAGGAAAAAAGAAGAAAATTTTGTATCAGCTTGTAAAATTACCACAAATTGATCAAGCCAATAAAGAAGAACATGACAAAATGGCCAGTTAGGTAATGTCGGGTTTTTTTTTTGGAAGGGGGGGGGGGGGGGGGGGGGGGTGGGGGGGACGGTAATATGCTCCTTGTTAAATGTGTTAACTTGTAACCAAGAAACACCAAAAACTTACTTTTGCAAAGTCCACATCTTCTGCAAGTTGCTTTCCTGCGCTGTGAACACCAAAAATTTGCACTCGTTGCTTTGCATCAGGCAGACCAATATACAAACGACGGTCAATACGTCCAGGCCGAACAAACTCAAGGTCCAATTCATCTGGCCTATTGGTAGCACAGATGAAAATCACAGCTTGTCTAAGTGAGAACCGATCAATGCCAGTTCTTTCCTTCCTAGACATGATAAAGAGCTAAATGTGAAAATTAATTTTACAGGGAAAAATGAAAACCTAAAAGGGTAGCATAGATTAAAATACAAGGTAAACAACACAAGAAAGGTAAAATACAGAATTAAGAACAATTAACTGACTTCCACAAAGCCAACAAATAAAGGCAAAAAGAGCAGGTTATAATTAATTCCACTATATGAGAAACTAATGGTCCCAACGTGCTTTAGGCTTAGTAATTGCTATATACTTATATCAACATAAACTAGCCATATTACCTTTAAAAATAAAATTAAAAAAAAAAAAAAAAAAAAAAAAAACCTTGCCATCGATTCTTTGGATACCCCACAACCTACGAGACTTAGTAAGTGCCAGAACCTATCTTTCACAAACCAGTGTCTTTACCTCCCACAATAACAAACTGATAACAAATGTCATGGATTGTCAGGGTCACTTGACATACAAGGATTATCCAAACTACAGTGTTGGCATGTCTTTAGTAAAAAAAGACAATGAATCCTTAAAAGAAGAAGAAATACAAGAGAGAACTCCACATTCTTCAAGACAAGACAAGACAACTACGTTCCAAAAGCAAAAGAGGTGTTACACAACAGTACTCAAAACAAATAGACCCCGTCCAAAAAATGACCACCCCCCCCCCCCCAAACACCAAAAATAAAAAGACCTCTTGAATGTTATATGGCATCTCCTCTCTTAGTCATGAAAATTTGAATTTTCATTAGCTGACCTAGCCACCTAAACTCCCACCCAATGGATATAGATATGCATACACCCTTTAAGAAAACTTCTAGACCTGCTATAATAGCAGAGTCAACTGCAACCATCACTGAGGCCAAACCCATGCTGGAAGCCTCCTTTATAGGCTTCAAGAAGGGCTAGAAATTGTATTAGCACAATATACTGGCTGCATAGAAAGAGCAAGCACAACCTTCCCTAGTGATCCGTCTAAAGATCTATCTGACAAGAGTTACCACAAAAACCCGTCATAATATAAGTTTCTGAATAGCCTTCAGAGGTATTTTTCAGCAAAAGAGAAGACTGCAAACAGGCTAAATTAATACACTTACTCCCCATCAAGCTGTCCAATCAGAGCCTCAAACGTTGCCCTTCTTCGAGGATCCTTTCTTGCATGCCTTCCAGCAATAGCATCAATTTCATCGACAAATATGAATGAAGGAGCCTGTACAGAGGATTTACCAAGAGTTACGGTAAAACGTAGTCATTAACATATCTGAGAGGTATCATATCCGATACACCTACAATATGGACATTACTCCCATGTAGTGCTAGATATCAGTAAACCAATATAGAGACGCAGTTTCCTATGAAGTAGTTGTTGAATTACAAAATGTCTCAGATTTCTAAGTCATTCCATGCGTCTACTCTTTAGCTTGGAAACCAGCATCTCCATATAAGGGATGGTAGGAGACACAGTGAAGTACAGGGAGTCAAAGACAAATGCTCACTACTCAGTATTATGAATTGAAACTTATCGTCATGTGGGCATATGATACAGTAATTAACAGTAGTGAAGTGGAATATAAAAGACAACAAAATTAGAAGAAAGAAACATGAAATATAGGAACAAAAAGAATACAAAGAGAAGGATGAGGCATCCTTCAGAGTTGAAGAAAAGAAATGGAAAAGGAGAATAAAGACGATAAAAAGATACAAAGCTTTAAGCCATTGAAGTATTTTCTAATTGATGCTCAGAAGTAACACTCATTTTGGCTTACAAGTCCGCTTCCAAGTTAGCTGACCCTATCTCATTACCAATAGAGAAATCACCCTAAGTCCATAAACGAGCACCCCATGGGACTAAGTGCTCTAGCGCAGCTACAGTGTAAAATTGCAATATTTGAACACTTTCCCATGCTAATAGAAGATAGTTATGATTGTGCCAGGGTTATTCATGTCTTCATAAACAGAAACTAATTACTTAGATTCTCAAACTTGCAAACTTTAATGTGAGCAGATGCAAGCCCTCATCACAAGTTTGCAAGCTCTTAACGAATAACAAAATAGTGGGTAAATTATAGAAAAGGAAAATATAACAAATTCCACAAACTTTTTTTTTTTGATAAGTAAGAAAAGAATATTATTAATAAAAGAATAGCAAGAAAAACACAAAGTTCACGGTAGTGAACAAAGGAAAAAAAAAGGAACAAAAAGACAGAAGTAGCCCCTAATCTATTCTAATAGACAAAAGAAAATCAAAAAAGGTAGAACAATCCGAGAAACCCCAACATCAAGACCAATCAAAGAGGGTCCGCTAGCAAAATTCTACTAATTGAACCATAGTTTTCCCCTCATCCTCAAAAGACCGTTGATCCCGTTCAGTCCAAATAGGCCATATTAAACAGCCTGGAACCAAATTTCAAATATCAGAGCTATGCTTCCCAAGCCAATGATACCAACAAAATAATAAGTCCACAACTGAACCTAGCATGACCCAATCGATCCCAAACAACTGAAGCATATACATTCACAAAAAATGAGCTATCAGACAAAAAAGTAACAGGTGATCCACAAATTCCGCATTACAACAACACATACAACAACGATTCGCCAAAGGACGACCACGAAGCATAAGGTTATTCAAGGTTAGAATCTGACCATGAGCTGCTGTCCACATAAAAAAAGCCACCATTTTAAGAACCTTAACTTTCCAAATGCCCTTCCAAGGGAAAGTGGAAGGAGTTGCATTTCAAATCTTATGATAAAAAGATTGAATATCAAACTTCTCACTTCCATTAAAACCCCAACAAAGCTTGTCACACCCTCCACCCCTAGGAATTCGAGTTTAGATGAAATGAAGAAGGGATTAGGAAGCTGCTAACTCCCAATCATTGAATTCCCTATAAAATCTTAAACTTCACACTCTGTCATTATCACCCACTGGAGGGCTTAACACATCAAAAATGCAAGCCTCCTTATTGACTAAACACAAATAACTGAGGATAAAAAATTTTAAGAGGAACATCCCCAGTTCACTTATCATGCCAAAAAAGAATACGAGAACCATCCCTCAACACAAAAGAAAAATGCTTAGCGAAAGTTTCCCACCCTTCGCTAATACTCCGCCATAACCCACAACCATGAGCCCTACTACAAGCTATAGTGCACCAACCCCCTTTTCCCTCCCCATATTTCATGGCAATGACCCTTCGCCATAGATGAGTGGTTTCTTGGCGATACCTCCAAAGCCATTTCCCTAATAGGGCCAGATTAAAAGACGCCAAATTCTGAATTCCCAAAGCACCCAACTCACGCGGTATGCAAACATTTTCCCAAGTCACCAAAGGATATTTGAAACACTCAACTGATGAACCCCACAAGAAGTTCCTTTGAATGTGCTCCAATCTAGTCACCACAGCTTTAGGGATAGTAAAAAGGAAAAGGTAATAAGTTGGAAGGCTTGAAAGGGTACTTTTCAGCAAGGTGAGTCTCCCACCCTTTGACAAATAAAGCCACTCCCAGCCTGAAAGCTTCTTTTCCATCCTCTCAAGGATTGGATTCCAAATAAAGGCTGTTTTATACAAGGTCCACAAACTACAGAAGAATAGGAGAAACGACTATTGATTTTGGGTGATTCCAACCATTTGACGCAATTGCAACAAACCAAAAAATGTTAAAACTCATTCAAAGCATGAAGATGCTAGGACTGTATGCCCAGTAAATTAAACTAATAATGGAATCAGAATTATCTGACTATCTACCCTTTTTTTATAAGTAAAGAATAATTTTAGTCAAAAAAAGAGGAGTAACTCAAGCATACAGGAAGCATACAAGAGGTCCTCCTAAAAAATTTCTCTAAAGTTTAATCAAAATCAAGAAAATTGGCTACTTTTTATTATTAAGTAGCAAGAGCTTTAAGGCATTAGGACTTAAGATGTGAAAAATCCCCAACTTCTAGCGTGACGATTTTTGATAAATATATAATTTTACTCATAGTAATAAATGACACAAAATAATGCTTTTGCAAATTACAAATGAGAGAATGCTTACATTTCTCCTGGCAATAGAAAACATCTCATTGATCCTTGCTGCACCACTTTTTTCACTATCTGTAAACTCTGCTCCAGAAGCAAAAACAAAGGGCAACCCACTTTCCTTTGCCAGTGTCCTTGCAAAGAGAGTTTTCCCCGTTCCAGGAGGTCCAGAAAGAAGAACACCCTGTTGAGAAAACAGTCATCATAAACTATCATACTATTACACTTCTATAAATTATAGGACAGATCAAATAAAAGAAGCCTCTATCTTTATAATACTAGAAATAGTTACCCGAACAAATTTCACGCCTTTTTCATAATACTGCATGGGATTTCCCATATAAATCATTAACTCATCGAGAAGGTCCCAAACATCACCCCCTAATACCACTTCCTTATACATTGAATTTGTGTCACCAACATCCCCAACTGGCTGGTTGAGTACAAAAAGTATGAGAATTCGAGGATTTTTATAAGAGATAAGCAGGGAAACAACAAATGCAGAGTTAAAGATATACCAGTATGAAATTTTCTGCATAAGCCATGTCAAAGAGCTGGTTATACTTTTTATATAGGAAACGCTTAGAAGTGATGCTTAGAAGCATCACAGACTCCCTTATAAGCCACAGAATCAATATTCCAGGCAGTAATGCCATCACAACTTTCAGAAAGTAATGGATCTGACGCTTTTGAAGGAGATCTACTTCAACTCCAGAACTGGATATAATCTCAAACAAATGAGGGTCTAGTGGAATATCGACCTATCAAGTATAATGATCAGTAATTATAAAAGTAGGAATGATATGTTTCAGATCTAGTAGTGAAAACAACAGCAGCAACCATTAGATGGTAGACTTACAACATATTCTAATGGGAAACCTTCTTTCATTGTCACATACAATCTCTTTAGGTCCTCAGTAAAAACAACAGCAGCAACCTGTCCAAAAAGAGTCCACTGGATCAGAAACGGCATACGTACTTACATTATTAAATGTTTGAAATGCACTAGAGAATGAAGTTTTTGAAAGGTGTCAAATTAACATTTGAATTGACTTTATTTTACATCATTAGCATTTGAAGTCAAAAGCTTGACCAGGATGAGTGTAGATCCTAAGGCTCAATTCCACACGATTATCATTGCTTGTACAGTAATGCAGATAGTATTTCAATATATGATTCTGCATCAATTGTCTATACAATCTGACTACCAAGGGTGCGGACAAAAAGGGGGTTTGGGGGGGGGGGGGGGGGATGGGGTTAAATGTGCACATATGTACATGGATCATAAAATCTCATCTAAACCAACTGATGGATAAAAAGAATTGAAATTTCATGCAATACCCAGCAACAAGACAGCAATGAACCCACAAAGAAAAGAGAAAGAAAAAAGTGAAGGAAAATAACACTTTTACCTCAGAGCAATCGAGTTTGTGAAGAAAGTAAGTATAAGGAAGTTTAGGACGATACCGCCACCATCTCTTGGATATCCACAGTGCTCTGGTTCCTTGTGTTTCCGTGACCTTTTCCACCACATCCTTATGAAGACTTTTTTCAACCTCTTTCATGTCAAACTCTACCACATACTTGGCATTTATGGAATCTAATTGCTCAGCTAACTTTTCTTTTTTGAGGATCTCCTTCCATGTATTAAGTCTTTCACGCCATGTTCCTTTACTTTCCTCTGCCAAGCAAGCACGAGAATGAATTGGCTGTTAGGAATCAAACAGTCCATACATCAAAGCACTATACAGAGGTACAATCCTAGGGAAACTAACAATCAACTTTAATGATTTTACAATAATAAAAATGTTAAGTTTATCTTGAAGGCAGCCTAAGAGTGACATGCACAAATGATAATAGATCCAATAATTTTGTGGAGAAGTTTCAAAAGAATCATAGCTGCTCACTGAACTAGGTGGATGAGCTAAAAGTCTAAAAAAATAACTGGGTTCAACAATGGCCCGACACAAAGTCTTATATTTCCCCTTTCTTCTTCTTCATCTATATTATGCACTCAATTTAGATCACCAATGTTAGTCTATATATGTATCTCAAGCACTAAGCATGGTTGTTAAAATCAAAATCCTACAAGGAATGGTAGGAGGGTCTTTTAGATTGGATCGAGAATCATAAGATTATAAGAATCATCAACATAGGTAATAAAATCTTCTTTTAGTAGAAAATGAGAATGATAATCTGTAATTAATTAAATTTATCTTAAAATATAAATAAGTTTTAACTATAACACATTGATGATAATCTACACTAAATGAAATAAATTTTAAAAAGATAAAAGTAGATATCATTAAATAGAAATAAGTTTTTTACTATAGAACATTACAACAATAGTATCTACATGTGTTTTATTTTTAAGAGAATCGATTAAATATAAGTTAACTAATCATTCAATTGTATTGCCTTCATTCTCTTATGTGCTTTTGATATGTCAAATGGAGAGAAAAGAGTTTCTCATCTTGATAACTGATACAACAGAAGATGATAATTAGATTTAATAAGAAATTTTGATATCTAAGATGTCAATTAGAGCTAAAGATTTATCTTTAGAGAAGAGATGAATTTGTTTCAATGGCTGATTTTTTTACGTTTAGCTTAAATGTCCAAACAATTAGCTATAAATATGTCAAACAATCATGATCTTACCAATCCCATGATTTGAATCTTGATCTTACTAATTAAATATCCCAGTGCAATCCAGAGCATTTAACAATTCTAGGATGGAAGGATCTTAAGATCCTACCATCCATAATGGGATTTTACAATCATGGAACTAAGTGATTCCTTTAAATGTCTCTATCTACTTTGCAACAAATAAATTTAAAATAAACAACAGAATATGAAGTGCATCACAAAAAATGTGGACATTATTCCCTTTGTATGTAAAATCATTGTTCCATATTATTGTTCTCAATACAGCTTGAACCTTTATGTGATGGTAAGTGCCTTCCAGCCAAAGCCGCATGTCATACATTTGAGTTTTGGAATTAGCCTCCCAAAAGAAAATTTTGGGGGGTAAGGCTACCTAACCCATAGAAGTGGAACCTTCGCACACAGGGTATGGCCTTTTTTCACTATAATCTTTCTCAATATATCAAAAAGCTCATGCATTTTAATTTCTTATCAAATTCTTGTGGATATCAACATAAGAAGAATATTTGCAACCAGAACAAACTCATAAGTCATAACAAACTAAGATATACAGCACTAGTCCCAAAAGCTTAAAATGATAGCAAATTGTGAATCTAATCACTTAAATATTATTCTAACATACCGAATGCAAAAGTCAAAATGAATGAGCAAGAAAGAAAAGAGAGAATATGTAACGTGACCTTATCCCAAAGTATACAACATTTTAAGCACACACATGCACTAAGATACTTAACTAACCCAAAAGTTGTAATCTAAACAAATTAAGAATATACTTGGACAAACTATCATTTGTCCCAAAAGCTTAAGATGATAGAAATGTTAAATTCAATGTTTATTGGTTTTGTAATTAAAAGTACAGGGTTTTGTCATCTCTCCAACCATCTCCCCATTATGTAGGATTTTATTGGCCCAAGCACTTATTTGTTGAGGAGAAACTGATCCAATTCGAAGTTTTTGAAGTTTATACCAATTGATCATAGAAGAAAATTTCTGATTCATTCCAATTAAGCTTCCTTCCTATTCATCTGGAAGTTCTTCTCAGATGATAGGAATGTTGAATTCAATCACTTAAATGTTATTCTAACATACTGAATGTAGAATCAAAAAATATTGAGCATGAAAAAAAAAGGAAAGAGAGAACATATAATGTGACCTTATCCCAAAGTATACATCATGTTACGCACACACATGCACTTGGATACTTGACTAACCCGAAATGCTCAAGTCTTCCTTCAGTTCCTTCTTTTCTTCTGCATTCAGTTTGACATCACTGTCAATAATTTGCTTTACACTGTCCTGAGGACGCTCCAGATCATCATCCCATGCATCCTCTCCAACATAAGAACTATCATGAACAAGTGTTCCATCGGGTCCTTCAATAAACCTCTTCATTTTCAAGCCCTTCGGCATTGTCTTCCTCCATTCACTCTTCCTAAACCTGCAAAATTATAAGGAGAATTTGAGGCACTGAAATTAAACAAGCACAAGTGACAAACATCCTAAATTTCTTTGTTCTTATTCCTTTTCATTCTCATCATTTGCAATCTGAGCCATCACATTCTACCATTTATAATAGGACAAAGATCCACCTCTTTCTAAATGTTAGCAGTTGTTAATCTCAAACAAGAGGGAGGAGAATGAGGGATGGGGAAGGACTTGAAAACGCCTTGATGGATTGGCTTTATTTTCTTGTTATCTTTTGTTGGACAAAGTTTTTAGAGAAATAGCTTTTGCGTGAGTTGTATTGCTTAATCTAATGTTACTCTCAAATCCCAAGCCATCTGCCATCTATCTATTAGGTGTAAGCAAACTACCCAGAGTAATCAGGTGTATTTAAGCTTCCCTACGATGAGTTGGGTTTGATTAGAAACTCTATGTTCATTTAGCTGGTCCCTGGGTTGAGTCATAAATCCATATATTGGATTGAGATTTCCATAGTGTGAAAATTCATAAAGGAAGCAAATTTAAAATTTTTCATCAAGGGAAGATAACTTCATTAATGAAAGATCAGATGGATTCACTTAGTTATACAGGATGTATGCAAAAGTATTCTAAGATCTAAGGAGGAAAATTTAAACTTGAATTCTAATCCTCATGTAATCAAGATGGAGTAGTGGAGTAGTTTCTTCTTGTCTAATCACAAAATAATAATAACTACACCAAGCTATTAGCATCTTGTTATGTCATTAGAATACAAAGAAATTGATTGCATCTGCAGATAAAGTAAAAAAATTCACTTACTTTCTAATATTGCTAGGAGATGGCTCAGGAATCAATGCCTCCATGTAAGCCTCTGTTAACTCCTTTCTTTGGCGATTTAAGATAGGAGCTTGAATTGCCATATATATTCCTTTGTAGGAAGCTATTGCAACAAATATATAGAGAATTAAGGCACCAATTCGTTTAGGCTCCCATGTTTTGATATCCTAGAGAAAGGAGAACAACCATATCATTATCCACTTCATAAAAATTATATACAGATTGGATAAAACTTCTCGTAAGGTAAACTAGGACAGGCATTGTCCACCATTACAATCTCAAAAGGAAAATTTTCCTCGTCTTGAAACATTTGAGGATCTTCATAAGGTGACCAAGATTCAAGGATGAATACACGAGCGCTTTAAAACCTTTAAAACAAGATAACACTGAAGAAACCACAAACTTTAATTCAATTTGGAGTTGTTCCAGTTCGCTTATAGAAAGGTTTATGAAGCAGTGTCAGGTCTGTTGTCAAAATTTGCATTACATGCCTTCCAATTTCAAGAAACAAGTGGGGGAACAAAAGGTAAAGAAGAAAGAAAAATGGTAGCTGACATATATGTCCCAAAATATCCAAACTTAACTAAATTTCTTTGAAAAGGGAAAATTTTTCATCCTACTTGCCATGCTAGGAGGCACGGACACTGGTATGGGTACAACACGGTGATACAAGCAATTTCTGAAAAATTATAACAATGACACAGCGGGTATAACACCCCAAATAAAGTGTTTGTTCTTCCTAGGTGCCATGTATTGTTGCATCCTTGCATATACTTGATAATTACATGCAAAGCTCAAAATTTTCTGTTTCCACCAAGTTCATATATGCTATCCTTATCTGTATTAGTGTGTACACTAACAACCAGCTAATATACAATGCCCCAACAGTTCAGAAGAAAATATTCAAACTTGTCCCTTTTCTATCCTTTTCCTGCAATTTCTTATCTACCAAACAGAAATTAAAACAAAAGGGTCTCAAAGTGCAGAATTACCTTCCAACGCTCCCACCGATTCCAACTCACAAATTCAGGCACTAACTCAGTCCTAAACCGTTCCAACTCACCCCGACCTTTGCTGACCCCTTCCTTAGCTCGCCCCACAAACTCACCCACCTTTACATTGGCATCTTCCAAGTCAAACCCAGTTTCCTTCTTCACTGACTCGCCGAGTTTCGACCACAACCGCTCCGAGCCACGCTGGACAGACTGAGTCAGCCTCAGCCATGAAAACCCATCAGACCCATTTGGGTTTGCAGAAGCTAGAACGCGAAAATTGGGTCTGTGGTGGGAATTTTTGGACCTGGGGTTCTTAGGAAGCTTGAAAAGAATGAGAGTTTGAGAGTTGTGTGTGAGTGGAGCTGAAGAAAATAAAAGTGGGTTTGGTTTGTATGGAACTGTAAGCTCCATTTTTGGTTTGGATTGGTGGAATTTGATAGATTGAAGAAGAGTATTTGTTAAAAGAAAGCAGCGGTGTGTCTATGGTATGTGTTGAGTTTTGCTGAAGACTGAAGTAGTTGATTTTAGTACTGTTTTTGGGGTTTTGGGGTTTATCTAATTATCTGTGCAACTTGTTTATAATTTAGATTTTTCATTTTTTTAAGGGAAAAAAAAAGGTTTGGAGAAGAGTATTTTTTTTTTTTTGAGAAAAAAATTTAATATAAGGTAAGAATTTTTTTGGGACAAAGTTTAGCTAAAAAATCGATTGTAACCTTAAGTTACAAACTCACTTAATATCTTTTTATTGGAGGTCAATTTTGACGAATTCACCATTGAATTACATATTCTCCTTATATCCTCCATATTTATAAAATTTCAAGAAAATTAAAGATAAAAAACTATGTCATTAATAAAATTTTAAATTGTAAGTTTTTGTAATTTAAAATTATACATAAAATATAAGTTTAAAGATTATATAGTAAATAATATCCGATTAACATAAAATTTAATATATGTATTAAGAGCGTAAAGAATATACAATTCAATGGTTAGATTTTAAAAAATGCAGTAGTATTTATTTTATTGAATGAGTTTGTAACTTAAGTCTACAACCAATTTTGTAGCTAAATTTTGTCATTTTTTTTTATTATTGCTATTAAATATAAGCTAACACCTCTTTCTCAAAAAAAAAAAAAAAAAAACTAACACTTTTTTTTTTCACCTTATATTTTATTAATTATAACGTATAACCTATTTGTTATTTTTCTTATAAAATAACTAAATTTTTTCCTTGTCTTATAAATTTTAAAATTAATATAAAATTAATATGCCATATATATATATGTATGTGTGTGTGTGTGTGTGGCATATTATTATTGTAATTAAAGTAAAATATAATATAAAAAATTTCCATTTTTAGGGACATAATGAAAATTCACAACTGGACCGAAGAGTGAAGATACTGAAAAGGACCAAAGATGACCAAATGGACTGAAATGAACCAAACTGGACCGATTCATTATTTTAGTTGATATTTTGCATTATAATTTTAGTATAATAAATTTCTTTTTTTTTTTAAGAGTTTTGATTTTATAGCGTCCGCTCCTAATGATAACTCTTTACCATTACAGACTAGGATACCAATTGGTTTTTGATATAGGCGGTGGTTGAACCTCATATTTCTCATTCAATCATTAGAACTTTATTAATTGAGCTAATTGGCACTCACTAGTATCATAGTTTATAATAAATGATAGCAGATTGGAAAAATTACACTAAAGTTTAAAGACAAAAATAATATGTTGTAAAATAAAATTAAAAAAATAAGAGAGAAAAGAAAAGAAAAATAGTAGTAATACTTTAGTGAAAAACAATTTAATATACAAAATTTAATTAACAAATGGAGTGCTAGCATTTCTACGCAACTAAGGCCAACATCGTCAAATCAAATAAAACCCCATGGCCATGGTGAAAAAAGAAAACCATTATAAGAACCTCTCTTTCAAATTTTTTAATAAACTTTTATGGGTTATAATTTTTTGCTTATTATATTTGTGTTTGAAAGCTAAGAAAATGTGGGAAAATAATAATAAAAAAGATGTTTTTAATAGAATTTTTAGAAATGTAACTAAACACTTGAAAATATTTTTTAAAACATTTTCAAAAATGCAACCAAGCAGGAAAACACTTAAAAATATTTTATTTTCCATAAACTATTTTCACCTAGGGTCGAAAAATATTTTCAAGAGAAACAAATGCAGCCTAGGATATGAATAGGTTTCCTCCTGCATCAAATGTTTGTATTAATATCCCTGTTAACTCATACACTTGAACTGAAAAATAATCTTGGGTGGAGTATGAATTTGAATCCATGGAGAATAAAACTCATAATTCACACCTATATAGATATATAATATATTGAGAATTATATAACCATTAATAGCCTATGAGGCCTAGTGAATAATTTTACATTCATTTCAATTTAAATTTTAGGTATTTTTTTTTAATAATATTATGCATTTTTTAACTATTGATATAACCAAAAATGTTATGAGCCTAGCTCCAAAAATTAAACATTAAAATAGCATTGAAGTCATATATTGGTGTGTGGATGTGTTTACGTGTTCGAAATAGCAATGAGTCTAGTATTGTATAAATATCATCCATTCAATGTGTTGCTTCTAATGTAACTTTTAATCGATTTATTTTTTAAACTTATAATTAGTAGAATATGGGTTTGTTTGAAATTCGTTTATTTTACTAAAACTGAAAATTTTTTGCTGAAAATACTGTAAATAAAAGTAAAAGTTAGCTGAAATAGTACAATAGGAACACAAATAGTATTAAAAAATGCAGTGAAATCTATAAATAATAGCAAAAATAAGTTAAATAGTAAAATAAACTAGTTTTTTAATTTGGAACTAAACACACATTATAAGTCAAATAGAATGGTTCCACACAATGCATGCACCGAAACTTCTCTTTTTATTGGGTAAATCTTTCGGTGACTAATAAAAATTCTTCTTTTTTTTTTTTTTTTGCACCAACATTTACAACCTGTTATGTAAATACAAAACTTATTAATTTTGGATACAATCTTTACTAAAGTTAACTTTTATTTTATAAAAAGTTAAAAAACAAACTAATGAATGAGACCATGTGCTGTTAGCAGTAGGATATAATGAAATCTGACCAAATTCAAAGATGGAAGAGAGAACAGAGAACAGAGTTCAAAAGTCCCAAAAACAGAACTGTTGATTCTTCCTTCTGCAACTCAGAACAACCCAAAAATGGTGTTCAAGTTTTGTAAACCTACTATAAAATCAAACAGTATGGAAGTTCATCCTCTCACCACCAACCTCATCCTCCAAACTACATTTCCTCTACCATGGCTGCTGCTGTTTTATTCCTCATTTTGCTTACCACCACACCACCGGTTATGGCAATCCCTCAGCCTCCAACACCACCTTTCCCTCCATTTACCACAGTCAGTTCATCACCACCACCATCACTACCTCCACTCCCACCATTCCTCTCATTCAGTTCATCACCACCACCACCACCACCACAACAACCTCTTTCACCACCTTCCCGACCTGTGATTTATGTGAGCTTGGGAATTTTGACCCTCACAGCCAGTGTCATACTCCTCTTAGTCTTTGCTCACTGCACAAAGGGGAAGGACAGAGAGGAAAAGCAAGACGACACTAAGAGTGAGAGTGGGAGTGAGAGTGAGAGTGAGAGTGAGTCAGAGGAAGAGAGACAGTAGGTAATATTAATTTTAACATTAATAGTTTTTAATTCAGTTGCTTTGATTTGGTTCATTTTTGGTGATTGTGTAGAGTTTTGATTATGAGTTTTGATTACCTTTTATCAGTGTTCTCCTGATTAATCTGTCTTTGTTTATTACTTCATTATGTCAGGTTGTAAGAAACTTTTTTCAACAAGAAAAAAAAAAATCAGGCCTAAGCAAATTTGATGTTAATTCTTTCAAGAAAAAGAAAAGGACTTTGGATGGTTCATGACATGCTAAAGGGTTTGTGTCACTAATGTGGTTTGTTTAAACAGCACAAGTGATTTTAGTGCTGGGTTTGTAAATAGGCTGAATGACTTGTAAAGTTTGAAAGGAATGGAAGCAACAACAATGATGGTATTCAATTTGTTATGAATGTTGTGCACCATTTTATAATCCTAGCCGTGTCTTGCTTTAAATGGCACAATTCATCTGGATGTGGTGGTGATTTGACCATTGCTTATGATTCTTGAGGTTTTGTTTATATGGGTTTAAGTTTTGCAGTTATGTGGTTGAGAGAGAGACAGAGGAACTGTGAGATTCAGAAGTATAACCCCGTTTGTGTTTGCTTCTTATTTAGAAGTTTAATATGAACAAACTTTCATTTTCCAAGATGAATTTCCTAGTTAGCCAAAGAGTCTGTAACAGAAAATGGTATGGTTATTGAGGTCAGACCATTATAATATCTCACTTGGTGTTGGAGAGTGCACTTTGGTACCAAGCAAGTGTACACTTTTAACAAAATTGATTGAAATTGACAATCTTCTGAATTTTTTTTCCAACTTTTTTCTATCAAATCGATCAGGAGCCTCCTGATTGTAATAGAATCTGAAATTTTACTACTCTATATTATTGTGGGGGAGGGGGGTAGGATGCGAAAATTGGGTCTGTGGTGGGAATTTTTGGACCTGGGGTTCTTAGGAAGCTTGAAAAGAATGAGAGTTTGAGAGTTGTGTGTGAGTGGAGCTGAAGAAAATAAAAGTGGGTTTGGTTTGTATGGAACTGTAAGCTCCATTTTTGGTTTGGATTGGTGCAATTTGATAGATTGAAGAAGAGTGTTTGTTAAAAGAAAGCAGCGGTGTGTCTATGCGGGGGAGGGGGGGAGGGGCACCTTATTCTTGTGATTTTAACTTTTCAATCAAATTCCATTATGTCCAAGTGCTCCTAAAACATAGGTAGATCTTTTCATTCGGATAGTTGTAAATTTACATTTATAATGATAATATTTGGACTTTCTTTTGGTCAGGATTTGGAGCAACCATAGGAGCTGGGGTATCTACTCTTGTCGGAACTTCGAACTGTTGCTAAAGAACACTCCGGACTTGCTCTTACTATTTCATTCCCAATTGCTAGAATAGCTGCTGCACTCAGCATTTTAGAGTAAATGAGCAATTTCTTCAGTTATCTTTATGGTTGTATAGTTGTAGGGGTCTGTTTATCTGAAATGGCTTGTTGGCTTTCGCATAACTGATAATTGCTTTGACTCTTTGTGGTGTTGTTCTTTCATTAATAAGATTTATTGAATTACCAAAAAAAAAAGGGACCTTATCAAATGGTACAAAAATTCCAAATAGTCATACATGACTCTTTTTTATCTTCAGTTTTGAAGATCAATTGAACAGTTCCAGCTAGAGAACAATGTTAAGGATATAACTATACCACCTTTAGCTTTATGTTCAGTCACTGAACTAACAGTAGATTAGACAAATACATGATTGGTTAGTTGATTATCTTCAGTTTTTTTACATGCAAAAGACACATCCTTGTTGCTAGAGGTAAGCAACATATTTGCTGTTGATATCCATCAATAAGAAGGCGGCACATGGTTTTGTTCCAAGTCTCATGTTCCAAATATCATCTAGAATCACCTACTCAAGCACTTGTTCTTGTGCTGAACTCGACCAAGTCTCTCAGTGACCTGTTCATCTCTCAACCCTCGAATTTCTTCCTTTTGCTTATTAGATGATGATAGAAGACTAATTAGAAATTCTTCCCAAACGTATCTTTTTTGACATTGTTACTAGACATATACTCAAGTGGGGCACTTAAAATAATCCTTGTCGCTTGCTGCTGGTGATCATAAAACATCTTAATTATTGAATTAAATTACAAATGAATGGAGATTTAAATAAAATTGATAAACATCAATAATAGATTAAAAAGAAAAAAAAAAAAGGTGAAGAACAAAAAAGTTGATAACAATTATTAAGATTTTGTGTACATCCAAAAAATTGATAATGTATTAGAGTTTAAGTTGATAATAACAATTAAGCTTCTATTTTATCCAAAATATTGATAACAATTATTAAGAATTTGTGCACATTAAAAAAATTGATAAAGTATTAGAGTTTAAGGGGTTTTTTTTTTTTTTTTTTTTTTTTTTGAGGAAATATTAGAGTTTAAGTTGATAATAACAATTAAGTTTCTATATTATCCTTTTTTTTTTCTTTTTTTTTTTTTTGCAATTTGGTATAGTCATTTGGCATAACCACAGCTTTTAAACCAAACTTTTATTATATCTATATTATATATAAGAAGATTCCTCTCTTTCAACTGGACTTTTATATGGTTCAAAAATACTCTCATTAATGAAAACTAACTTCATTTAGAAATAGGGTCATAAATGTCAAATAACAAATTTCATTTTGAATTCAAAAAGAGAATTTTTAAAATTTAGGATTTTTTTCTCTTTACGTTCAAAAAAGAAATTACAATTATTGCTTATTTCTAAAGTTTATCCTTTTTATTTTTTTGAAAAAAAAAAAATATATATATATATATATAAATATATATATAAAAATTATAATAGATACAAATTATTAACTTTTATCCTAAAAAATAGAAAAGTCTCTGAGCACACGCATTAGCGTGTGTTCAGAGGCTTGTATATATATATATATATATATGCCTGTGCGATGCACGGCTTAATCAAAATTCATATGTAAATAGTTTTTTTTTTATTCATTTACTTAAAATTAGATAATAGAATAGATAATAAAAATATTTAAATATTTTAATTTTGAGTTATATAATAAATTTATATTGTGAGAAACTAAGGTATTATGAAATGCATATATATATATATATATTCATAAAAGTAATAACTTATTCAAAGAGTGCAATGGAATAAGGATCAAAGGGATCTCCTCTACTTTGATCATCTGAAACTAAAATGATGATCAAGGGGATCTCCTCTACCTCGATTTGGTTTTGGAATGATGATCAAAGAGATCTCCTCTACTTTGATAATCTAAAACTGAAATGATAATTAAGAGGATCTCCTCTACCTTGACCTGTTTTTGGAATAATGGTCAAAGAAATCCCCTTTACTTTGATAATTTGGAACTGAAATGATGATCAAGGGAATCTCCTTTATCTCGACCTGCCTTTGGGATGATGATCAAAGGGATCTCCTATGCTTTGATAATCTAAAACTGAAATGATGATTCAGGGGATCTCCTCTACCTTGACTTGGCATTGGAATGATGATCAAATGGATCTCCTCTACTTTGATAATCTGGAACTGAAACAATGATCAAAGGGATCTCCTTTACCTTAATAATCTGGCACTGAAATGATGATCAAAATGATCTCCTTTACTTTGATAATCTGGAATTGAAATGATGATCAAGGGGTCTCCTTTACCTCAATCTGGCTTTGGAATGATGATCAAGGGATCTCCTCTACTTTGATAATTTGGAACTGAAATGCTGACCCCTTCCTTAGCTCGCCCCACAAACTCACCCACCTTTAGATTGGCATCTTCCAAGTCAAACCCAGTTTCCTTCTTCACTGACTCACTGAGTTTCGACCACAACCGCTTCGAGCCACGCTGGATAGACCAAGATAGACTTAGCCATGAAAACTCATTTGATCCATTTAGGTTTGCAGTAGCGAACACGAAAATTGGGTCTGTGGTGGGAATTTTTGGACCTGGGGTTCTTAGGAAACTTGAAAAGAATGAGAGTTTGAGAGTTGTGTGTGAGTGGAGCTGAAGAAAATAAAAGTGGGTTTGGTTTGTATGGAACTGTAAGCTCCATTTTCGGTTTGGATTGGTGGAATTTGATAGATTGAAGAAGAGTGTGTTTTTTAAAAGAGAGCAGCAGTGTGTCTATGTGTTGTGTTTTGCTGAAGACTGTGAAGTAGGATTTTGTATATGCCGTGAAGTAGTGGATTTTAGTATTGTTTTTGGGGTTTATCTAATTATTTGTGCAGCTTGTTTATAATTTAGATTTTTCTCTTCTTTTTTTAAGGGGTAAAAAAAAAAGGTTTGGAGAAGAGTAAAAATTTTTTTTTTGGGAAAAAAATTTAATATAAGGTAAGAATTTTTTTTGTTATAGCTATTAAATAGTATAAGCTAACACTTTTTTTTTTTTTAACTTATACTTCACTAATTATAACGTATAACCTTTTTGTTATTTTTCTTATAAATAACTAATTTATTTACTTTTCATATAAAAAAATTAAAAATGAAAAAAAAAATCATACATATGACATATTATTATTGCAATTAGTAATCCATAAAGTAAAACATAAAAATTAATATAAAAATTTTCTATTTTTGCAGATATAATGAAAATTCACAACTGGACCAAACTGGATTGAAGAGACGGAAAAGGACCAAACTTAACCAAATGGACTAAAATGAACCAAATTGGACTGATTCATTATTGTGGTTGATATTTTGCATTATCATTTTAGTATCATAGTTTATAATAAATGATAGAGGATTGGAACAGTTACAAATCTTACGACAAAGTATAAAGACAAAAATAATAATGTAAAATAAAATTGAGAGAGAGAGAGAGAGAGAGAGAGTTAAAATAGTAGTAATATACTTAACTTAACATACAAAACATTCTCAATATATATATATATATATATACACAAAATTTAATTGACAAATAAAGTGCTAGCATTTCTACGCAACTAAGGCCAACATTGTCAAATCAAATTAAACCCCATCGCCGTGGTGAGAAGAGAAAACGATTATAAGAATCGCTATAAAATAGTCCTTATCCAAACATGACTTGGTGAAGTAATAATAATAAATCAAAAAAATGAACACCGGTTGCCTCTTTCTCCCTCTGTTATTATTTAATTCTAATATTTTTTTAATTAGCATAAATTTTTAGGGTTGTAATTTGCTACTTATTATATATGTGTTTGAAAGCTAAGAAAATGTGGGAAAATAGTAAAAAATATTTTTATGGAATTTTTAGAAATGCAACCAAACACTTTGACAATATTTTCTTAAAAAATGCAACCGAACACTTAAAAATATTTTTTTTTATAAAATATTTTCACTTAGGGTCAGAAAATATTTTTAAATGAAACAAACGCAGCCTAGGATATGGATAGGTTTCCTCTTGCATCAAATGTTTGTATTAATATCCCTATTAGCTCATACACTTGAGCCGAAAATAATCTTGAGGAGTATAAATTTGACTCCAAGGAGTATATAACTCATAATTCACACCTATATAGATATATAACATATTGATAATTATACAACCATTAATAGCCTCTAGGTGCGTAATAGGCTTACACATTTTTTCCAATAATATTATGTTTTTTTTTTTTTTTTAAACTATTGATATAACTAAGGGTGACAAAATTAGACACGACCCGTGAACCTGACACGATACGACATGAAATTAGTAGGTTATGGGTTGAGGGTTAATGGGTTCGTGTCATATTCGGGTTGACACAATTAACCTGTTTAATCTGAGGGTTGGGTTAGTGTCCATCATATAGAACCCATTTAACCCGTTTGATTTGTTTAATTAAATGACATTTTACAAATATATCCTTCAAACCCTAAGTATATAAACTTATTAGTTGTTGTGGTTTATTTTCTTTGACATGTTATGATTGATTATTTGTGATATTGAGATATGTTTTAGTTTTGAATGATTATTTGTGATACAATTACTCGTTAGTACTGAATTTTATATTAAAAATATTTATTTGTTTGGTTTTTCATAATTCATATCAATTTGGTTAATATTTAATACTAAAATTTATTTATTTTTCTTTTCATTTTGATAAAATCTGATAAACAAGTTAACACGATTGACCCGTTTAATAAATGGATTGTGTTAGGATTGAGGAATCTTAACCTGTTTAATAAACATGTTGGGTTATGATTGACCCATATAGTCGAATACTCATGAATTGACACAACATGAACCTAACATGCAAACATGAATTGCAACCCTTAGATATAACTAGGAATGTTACGAGCCTAGCTCCAAAATTTAAACATTGAAATAGTTTTGAAGTCATATATTCTAATATTCATGTGTGGATGTGCTCATGTGTTCAAAATAGCGATGGTGTAGTACTCCATAAATATTATCTATTCAATGTGTTGCTTCTAATGTAATTTTTAGGGTAAATTGCAAATTACACCCCTAAAGTTTGGGATTGTTTTGATTTTACACCTTGAAGTTTCAAAATTTGAATTTTACCCCCTTAAGTTTGGAAATGTTTGGATTTTATACTCCGACATTTCAGAATTTGGATTTTATCTCCTAAAGTTTTGAGGTGTTTAGATTTTACACTCCCAAATCTTGAAATTTCAGGGTGTAAAATCTAAACACTTCCTAACTTTAGGGATTAAAATCCAAACAGTCCTAAAATTTAGGAGGTAAAATCCAAAATTTGAAATGCTAGGGTGTAAAATCCAAACACCCCTAGACTTTGGGGGTAAAATCCAAATTCTGAAACTTCATAGTATAAAATCCAAACACCCCCAAAATTTAGGAGTGTAATTTAAAATTTAGCCTTCTTTTTAATTGATTTATTTTTTAAAACTTATAATTTTTGTAGAATATAAGTCAAATAGAATGGTTCCACACAATGCATGCACTGAAACTTCTCTTTTTATTGGGTAAATCTTTCGGTGACTAATAAAAATGCATTCTAAAAATTCTATCCATTCATATCTTTAAGTGTACGACAAGAAAATTGCGATTCAATGTCTTTTGTTGGGCCTCTCAATTTTGTTTTTACAGTAACATTTACAACCTGTTATGTAAATACAAAACTTATTAATTTATAAGAAGTTAAAACCAAACTAATGAAGACTAGCTCAGGCCATGTGCTGTTAGCAGTAGGATATAATGAAATTTCAAGAGAGAACAGAGAACAGAGTTCAAAAGTCCCAAAAACAGAACTATTGATTCTTCCTTCTGCAACCCAGAACAACCCAAAAATGGTGTTCAAGTTTTGTAAACCTACTATAAAACCAAACAGTATGGAAGTTCATCCTCTCACTACCAACCTCATCCTCCAAACTCAATCTCCTCTACCATGGCTGCTACTGTTTTATTCCTCATTTTGCTTACCACCACCCCACCGGCTATGGCGATCCCTCAGCTTCCAACACCACCATTCCCTTCATTTTCCACATTCAGTTCATCACCAGCACCATCACTACCTCCACTCCGACCATTCCTCTCACCATTCCTCTCATTCCCGACCTGTGATTTATGTGAGCTTGGGAATTTTGACCCTCACAGCCAGTGTCATACTCCTTTTAGTCTTTGCTCACTGCACAAAGGGGAAAAAAGAGAGGAAGAGCAAGACGACACTGAGAGTGAGAGTGGGAGTGAGAGTGAGAGGGAGAGTGAGTGTGAGAGTGAGAGTGAGAGTGAGTCAGAGGAAGAGAGACCGTAGGTAATATTAATTTTAACATTAATAGTTTTTAATTCAGTTACCTTGATTTCGTTCATTTTTGGTGATTGTGTAGAATTTTGATTATGAGTTTTTATTACCTTTTATCGGTGTTCTCCTGATTTATCTGTCTTAGTTTATTACTTCATTATGTCAGGTTGTAAGAAACTTTTTTCAACAAGAAAAAAAAAAAAAAAAAAAAATCAGGCCTAAGCAAATTTGATGTTAATTCTTTCAAGAAAAAGAAAAGGACTTTGGATGGTTCATGACATGATAAAGGGTTTGTGTCACTGATGTATTTTGTTTAAACAGCACAAGTGATTTTAGTGCTAGGTTTGTAAATAGGCTGAATGCCTTGTAAAGTTTGAAAGGAATGGAAGCAACAACAATGATTGTATTCAATTTGTTATGAATGTTGTGCACCATTTTATAATCCTAGCCATGTCTTGCTTGAAATGGCACAATTCATTTGGATGTGGTGGTGATTTGATCATTGTTTGTGATTCTTGAGGTTTTGTTTATATGGATGAAAGTTTTGGAGTTATGTGGTTTAGAGAGAGACAGAGGAACTGTGAGATTCAGAGGTATAACCCCGATTTTGTTTGCTTCTTATTTAGAAGTTTAATATGATCAAACTTTCATTTTCCAGTATGAATTCCCTAGTTAGCCAAAGAGTATTTAACAGAAAATGGTATGGTTCATTAAGCTCAGACCATTATAATATCTCACATGGTGTTGGAGAGTGCACTTTGGTCCCAAGCAGGTGTACACTTCTAACAAAATTAATTGAAATTGAAAATCTTCTGAATTTTCTCCAACTTTTTTCTATCAAATCGATCAGGAACCTCCTCATTGTAATAGAATCTGAAATTTTATACTCGGGAGGGGGTGGGAACACCTCATTCTCGTGATTTTAACTTTTCAAACAAATTCCAGTATGTCCAGGTGCTAAAACATAGGTAGATCTTTTCATTCAGATAGTTGTAAATTTACATTTATAATGATAATATTTGGACTTTCTTTTGGTCAGGAGCTGGAGCAATCATAGGAGCTGGGGTATCTACTCTTGTTGGAGCTGTTGCTAAAGAACACACAGGACTTGCTTTACTATTTCATTCCTAATTTGCTAGAATAGCTGCTGCACTCAGCATTGTAGAGTAGTTTCCTCAGTCATCTTTATGGTTGTATAGTTGTAGGGGTCTGTTTCATCTGTAATGGCTTGTCGCATAACTGCTTTGAATCTCTTTGTTGTTTTTCCATTAATAGCTGCTGATTGGTTAGTTGATTATTGTATAATTTTCAGTTTCTTACATGCGAAAGACACATCCTTGTTGCTAGAGGGAAGCAACATATTTGTTGTTGGTATCCATCATTAAGAAGGCAGCACATGGTTTTGTTCCAAGTCTCATTTTCCAAATATCATCTAGAATCACCTATTCAAGCACCTGTTCTTGTGCTGAACTCGACCAAGTCTTTCAGTGACCTCTTCATCCCTCAACTCTCGAATTTCTTCTCTTTGCTTATTAGATGATGAGAGAAGACTAGTTAGAAATTCTTCCCAAACGTATCTTTTTTACCCCTGCCCTGCCCCAGCGGGTATCCTTTATAAGGAAATTAGAATGTCTGTCGGAATCTTCAGAAAATGTCTTCATAAATGTGTGCACTATATCAACAACAGATTTAAATGTTCTAATATCCATGAAATCAACAATTGGAACAGATTACACAATCATTATGCGGATAAATATACCATCCTTGACTTGGCCGCAAACAATGAACAAATAAAAAAAATGTAATACAACACAAGCAACCATATATATAATATAAGGAAAAAAAGCAAACAAATTTCTCATATTAATGTTAGATGTCTGGTAGTGAGAAGAAAGAGGCTGTTGATCAGGGCCCAAAATCATCAATATGTGAAGCATGAGGCCAAAGAATTATGCCAACCCAGTTTTCTAAAAGCAAAGAATATCATGCCACAACGAAATGGAACTACATTATGACACCAAAGAGCACTACCAAGTGAACACAGTTCAGATTTCGATACACAATAGAGGACGTCCACGACATCTTCATTTGGCCACTTCATTCCCAATTCTGCAAGACTCAATACTCCATACTTGCAAAGCTCAACCCCCCTCCAAAAAAAAAAAAAAACCAATAGGAATATTAGTTGTCATTTGATCTATAACAAGAACCGACTCTAAGGAACTGTAATGTAACACCAAAATGTAATCTTTAAGATTCTTCATCAAAACAAATAAATTTCAACAAAATCGTGTATGAATTATGAAAATGGCATGAAAGGCAGTGCAACTCTATGACTCTAGCAACCAATGCATGATTGAAGAATGAATTGAAGAGAGCAATCGAAAGACTAACCAACATGTCAAGCACAATTTAGTTATTTACATCTTAACCGTTATTCAAGGAATCAAGAGATTATACAAAGTCTGTAAAAAACTAGAAGAGAGTTTCAGAAGCCAGCAGCCTCAAAAGCCAATGTAGCCTTCTAGAGAAGCTGTGCCTCTACATCCTCCGTATAAACATATTCTACGCCCTTATCGTCTCCGAGTTCAAACCTCCTCTTGAAGCTCGGCATCAAGAATGCCAGCAGTACCTTGATGTCCAAGTAATCGGCCGCCTTAACCAGCTCAACGATGCTCTTGTCGTTCTCGTCATCCAAAATCAACTCTGCTACTCGTTCAAATAAATGAAGCAGAGTCGACGGAGGGAGTATCAAGTGGAGACTCAGGCTTTTCTCGCAGTAGTGGATGACACGGCCAAGAACGGAGCCGGACACGTTTAGCAGAGGGATCACGGTGCTCTCCAAATCGGTGCTGTCTTCGAGGAAGAACTTCACTACGCCGAACTCCATCGCTATGGCTTCCTTCACCATGAATAGCTTGTCGTCAGCGGATTTTAGCGTTATCTTCATCGTGCTGGTTGCGGTAGAGTTTAGGATTGCGTCTTGGTTCGCCATTGCTGCACAGTAAAAATGAAAAATGGTTAACGGGGAACTGAGTATTTTGATTTATCGCAAACATATAAATTTGCCTATAAACTTCCTATCTAAGATGTTATTCTAATGAATTTTCCAATTCTTCCGATTCTCTAATTCAGTGAGGGAGGTGAAAGGAGCTTGGTGATTAAGAAACTTGAATATAAAAAATCAAATAAAGAGAATTTAAAGTTAAAAAAAAAAAACTCGGATACATAAAGTAGCAAAGACAATTTTGTCAAAAAAAAAAAAAAAAGTAGCAAAGACAAAAGAAAAAGAAAATAATAACATATATAAAGAGATAATGTGAAAACTGAGAATGTTGAGATGTGAGTAATGAAATGAAAAAATGATAATAAAAAAGAGAAAAATAGATACTACTAATTGGAAAATTATTAGGTACTTCTAGAATACCATAAATACGTACTCTCTCCTTTACATGAATGGTGAGTTCTATCATAAATTTAATTAGTGGGACCCACCATTCATGTGAGAGGAGGAAGTACATATTTATGGTATTCCGGGAGTATATGATAATTTCCCCTACTAATGATGGGTTATGTTAATGGATGCCTTAAGGCAATTATTATTAAATCATAATAGAAAAGTTTTAAAATTAAGAGAGATCGCGGAAGACATTGATTGTGATGGTGAGCTAATCAGTTTAGCTATTTAGGGTTTTATTAGAAAGAAATCAAAGAGAGAGAGAGAGAGAGAGAGAGAGAGAGAGAGTACTTGCGTGAGCTTTAAGATTTGGGAGATGAATTAATAAAAAAAAATATTGGTGAAAAGAATTTTAAATGAACAATGATGTGGAAAATTGTTCAAAAAAATGATAATGATATAACAAGCTTTGGAGAGGTCAACAAAAAGTCAAAGATTTTGGTTTTATTTTTTTTAAAAAATGATAATGATATGGCAAACTCTGGAGAGGTCAACAAAAAGTCAAAAATTTCGGTTTTAAAAAAAAAAAAAATAATGATATGGCAAGCTCTGAAGAGGTCATCAAAAAGTCAAAAGTTTCGGTTATACATATATATATATATATATATTAGCAAATCCTTCCAAGATTAGTAGAGTTTAAATCACATTAATAAATTAACTCTCTATACAAAAAAAAAAAAAAAAAAAAAATCACATTAATAAAAAGTTACTAATAAACTATTATTAGCAAACATTTCTTAGGTTTATCTATTCAACTTTGTTTTCTTGTTGCTGTGTTGCTCTGCACAACAACCTGTTTTTATTAAATAAATTTATTTATATATTTTTATTAGCATGTATTTATCTTTGATACATATGAACATATACTTTTATTTTTGTGAATGGACATTAACAAAAAAAGTGTACATAATTGTTTGCTTCCTAAATAACTATGTTATACTAGGTTCATTATTGGATGAATGGACATTAACAAAAAAGTGTGCATAATTTTTGCTGAGAAAAAATGTGTGTATAATAGAAACGTCTTATACAGACGCATATATATATATATATATATTTCTCTATTTGACCATCTCTTGTATGTAGAGTTACTCTTTATTGTTCCCTTATAATTTAGCTGCCTTTAAATTCCAAGCTCTTAGATTAGTAACTTGAGTCTTTTTTTTTCTCCCCCAACAAATGGTCATTGCATGTGTTTTTACAGGTGTAGGCGAAGCCAAGTGTCCCTATCATGTTCCTCAAAAAAAAAAAAGAAAAAAAAAGTGTCCCTATCTTCGAGTTTTTTTTTTTTTTTTGGTAAACTGGATATTAGATTAAAACTTAAGTGGGCAAGGCCACTTCATTACAAATACGCTCCTAGGTCGAGCCCAGTTTGTCCAAAATTAAAAGAGATACAATAACAGGGGGAGGGGTATCAAAGATAACAAAACTCTCCTTCATTTCAGTTCCAAACCTTGCTAATCTGTCAGCACACTTGTTACCTTCCCTGTAGCAATGCTTAACCCGAGAATGAGGAATTTTCTTCAGCATGTCCCTGCAATCATCAATAAGGGAAGAAATCTCACTGTTAGTTATTGCTGCATTAGCTAGTAAGGAAACAATGTAAGATGCATCCACTTCCATTGCATTAAGTCCTAGTCTTAGGCACAACATTAATCCATCCCTTAATAACCAACATTTTGTAGCAAGGCTTGTGG
This sequence comes from Quercus gilva, assembly GCA_023621385.1. NCBI lineage: Eukaryota > Viridiplantae > Streptophyta > Magnoliopsida > Fagales > Fagaceae > Quercus > Quercus gilva. The sequence goes on along the minus strand of CM042476.1, from coordinate 93,417,876 downwards.
TAAGGCCAATAGATCTTGCAAAGCCACTAAGCGACTCCCCGTGACAATTCCTGATTAAGCCTTCACCACCTGCGAGGCCCGGGCTACCAAGCGTAGACCCATCAGTGTTTAGTTTGGACCACAAAGGCTACGGTTTGATCTAGCCCACTGATAACCACAAGGTTCTAGTGGCAGTTTCATGGTCCATCACGCAGTAAAAAAACTCAGCAACCTGATTCTCCATTGCCTGACGAAGGTTAAAAGAGGAAGGCCTCGCAAATAATCTCTTATTTCTAAAAAGCCAAAGATTCCAGATTCTAAAGAGAAAGAAAGTTGCCCACTGGTGACCCTTACCAGGCAAGTGGGATGAAGAGCAGGCATTCAATCTCAACCATTCCGAAATATCGAGATCGAAGGAGTTTTAGAGTTGAGAGGGGCAATCAGACTTAGCCGAAAACCTGGTTGCAATTGGGCAATCTCTAAGCACATGGGCAATCGATTCTTGATCCTTATGACACCAATCACAACACGTGTCTCCATTAAAACCTCTCTGGGCTAGTATGGACTTTGTTGGGATGCTCTTTAGCAGACATTTCCACACAAACAGTTGGATTTTTGGCAAAATTTTTAACTTCCACACCCAGTTGCCAGCAAAATTGGGCTTATTTAGGCTTGAACCGGTGGCCAAAATGTATGCATTCTTCGAATCAAAATCTCCATTCGAACTATAAATCTAGCATAAATGATCTTCCCTACTTGAGGCAGCCCGAATAGGGATGGCTCGGATAGATTAGACCAGGAGAGTAGGCAGCTTAAAGGAAATATTGTGTAAATCCCATTTACCATTATTTTGGACATCAATGACCTGAAGGCCTTCCTCTCCCTTGTTCAGGGGTTCATCCACACAGCTTTTAATTGACCCAAAATCCAGCCATTTATCTTCCTAGAAAGAAAGTTGACTGTTGGAACCAATGACCCATTTCGACCCTTTCTCACATAGAGGCGCTCTCTTATTAACTGCTGCCCAAGTTCTTGACTTTGGTGCTTTGCTAGTATCCACTCTTCTGCAATACTTATGTCTTAGTACTTTGACCTAAGGTTTCTCCCCTTTATTTTTCATTCTCCAACACAGCTTCACTGCTAAAGTGGGGTTTCTTTCTTTGGCTGCATGAAGGTCGAGCCCCCCTCTGGTTTTTGACTTTGTTACTTTGTTCCACCCTACCAGATGCATCTTCCTTTTCTCTTCTGTAGAGCCCGATAGGAAATTCCTACTAATCCTGTCCAAATTGGTGAGAATCCTTTCAGGCAGAACGCACCCCTGCATAACATATGAGGGGATGGCTGAAAGTACTGCTCTGGTTAAGGTTAGCCTCCCTGCCATAGATAGTAGGTTGGCTTTCCAACCCTGCAGCTTTGCTTAGGCTTTGTCCAGAATATAGTCAAAATCATGGGAGGAGGATTTTCCAAACTTAATGGGGAATCCTAGATACTTCCCAAAGTTAAGTGTGGAAGAGATTCCCAGGATATTACTTAAGGTTTCTCTGGTATCCGGATTAACATTTGCTGAAAATAGCACTTTGGACTTGCTCAAGTTGACTTTTTGCCTCGAGAGTTCACAGAAGGTATCCAAAACATCTCTCACGCTCTGAAAATTCTTTCTATTAGCCTTCGCAAAGAGGACCAAATCATTAGCGAAGAAAAGGTGAGAGAAAGCAGGACCAGATTGGGAAGCCTTGAGGGGGTTCCAAAGGTTATTTGCACACATGTCATTAATCAAGAAACCCAACAATTCCATGCACAAGATGAACAAATAAGGGGAGAGAGGGTCCCTTTGTCTAATACCCCAAAATGGGAGGAAAAGCTCCAGATAACCTCCATTAAAGAGCACAGATACGAAGGAACCTGAAATGCAGCTCATGATGAGGCTAATCAGCTTAGGGGGAAAATTATACATATTTAACATATCACGGATAAAGTGCCATTCCATTCTATCATATGCCTTTTCAAGATCCACCTTGATTGCCATATACCCTTGCTTCCCTTTCTTCTGTTTCATGGAGTGAATGAGCTCTTGAACTATAATCATGTTATCCATTCCTTTCCTACCAGGAACAAAAGCAGTCTGAAGAGGAGAAACAAGATTATTCAGCATGGGTCTCAGTCTATGAACGAGGACTTTAGTGACAAGCTTGTAGATCATGTGACATAAGCTGATGGGACTAAATAAACTCAAGCAGTCCACCCCTGGGCATTTGGGGATCAGAGTGATGAGGGTCTTATTTAAATGGTTAGGCATTGACCCACACTAAAAAATATTTACTACAAGCTTGACAACCGAGTCTTTAACAATGTGCCAATTCCTCTGATAAAAGCCTGCATGATACCCATCAGGGCCTGGGGCTTTGAAAGGCTTCATACTCCAGAGACTGACCTCAACCTCCTTCTTAGTCACATCTCCCGCTCGATCAGCCCTATCCTCCTCCGATAAGCGGCAAGACTAGCTTGGAATGTTCCAAGGAAGCCTCGGCGCCATACCATGGCAAGTTTCAAACAGAGAACAGTAACCTTCCCTCAACAAACCAGCGATCTCCTCCTCCCTGTGAACAAGATTACCCATTCTATCCTGAAGGTAAGAAATTTTATTTCTTTTCCTTCTAATCAGTGTGGAAGTATGGAAGAAAGCAGTATTTATGTCACCTTAGATGAGCCAGTTATATTGAGACTTGATAGACCACAACTCCTCTTCTTGATGGCTAACTTCCCAATATTCTTCTCTAAGCTGCTTTTCTAAGTTCATGAGGAAGCTATTAGGGCCATTGGCTAGAGCTTTCTGGATACCATTAAGCCTAGCTTCAATTCTTGATTTTCTCTAGAAAATATTCCCCAAAACCTCCTTATTCCAAATCTTAACTGCTTTAGCAAAATTTTGCAGGTTTCCATCCAACTCATAATGCTCCAACCAGTTATCTAACAGAAGTTTCCCAAACCCCTATTTTCGAGTTATAACTTATAAAAGTCTGCTGGCTTGTATTTTCTAAATCAGTTTTTTATGCCCATAGGCAACGTTATCCTGACACTTTGGCAGAATCCGATCGTACACATATAACACTAATGGAAATCAATAATAGATTTTATCGCTTATACCAAAAAAAAAAAAAAAAACTTGTCTTCATTGCTGCAGACATGACTTAGTGTTCGTTTCACTGCCGCAGACATTATTTAGTGGTCATTTGAGAATAATTTATTTAGTTGAAATTGAAAATTTTTTGTTGAAAGTAAGTAAAAGTTAGTTGAATAGTACGATGATACCTATGAATAATACCAAAAAGTACAGTGAGACCTATAAATGGTAGAAAAGTAAGTTGAAATTTTTCAGCTTATTCCAAAAGGACACTTAGAGTCCGTTTGGTTGGAGAGGTGGAAAGGTGGGAGGATAGAAAATGGTAGGAGGATAGAAAAGTGGGAGGATAGAAAAATTTTTAATTTCTTTAATTTTTGTTTAGTTGAAAGTAAAAAAGTGGGGGATGAAAAAAGTGAGTCTGTATAAATTTACTCATATAACTTTGTTAAAAAATGGTGCACAATTAAAACAAAAAAAGTGACAAGCAATAAAAAAAAAAAAAAAAGCAATGACCCAAATTATATTAAAAATTAAAAAAAAAAATGTCTAGGAAAAAAAATCATGTCTAGTTAAAAAATAAAAAAATAATAAAAAAGAAGAAGAAGATGAAAAACAAAACAACACCACGTCATAGCTCCAGGAAATCACACAAAAAAAAAAAAAAAAAAAAAAAGAAGGCAAACGCTCAGTGAAGTAAAGAAGCAGCAACGTGAAGCCAAAGGCTTAAAAAAAAATAGAAAAGCAATATTAAGCCTATGTGCAAGTTTTTTTTTTTTTTGATGAAGCCTATGTGCAAGTTATACATACCCATTTTTGTCATTCAGCCATTATATTTTTTCTCTCAAGTTTTTTCTCTATTTTTGGGAGAAATTTTTTTGGTGGGCCTAGGAAAAATACTTAAGCCCCACCATTTATTTTCCTTCTTCTCCACCCAACCAAATACATTCCAAAAAAGTTTCAATTCCTATTTTTTCTCAAAAGTTTTCCACCCACCTTATTTCATCTCCAAACAAACATACCCTTAAGAAGGAATGGAAACTTTGGAGAGAAAACATGAATGAAAATTTTTTTAGAGTGTGTTTAGTTGGGTGGGGAGGAAGGAAAATAAATAATGGGTTCGTGTGTTTTCTCCCCAAAATGAGGAGAAAACTAAGTAGAAATGAATTTTTTATTGATTGACAAAAATGTCCTGAGCAGTAATGTTCTTTTATTTTATTTTATTTTTTCAGGTTGCCTTTATTATTATTTTTTTTTGACAAGAAAACTTCTTCAAGTTACCTTGATTGGCAAGAAAACTTCTTCGAGTTGCCTTTATTTTTTTTCTTCTCCCCTGGGCGGTAAAGTTCCACAACGAAATGGAACTACAGTATGACACAAAAGGGCACTACCAAGTGAACACAGTTTAGATTTTGATACACAAAAGAGGACGTCGATGACATCTTGATTTTGCTACTTCAATCCCAATTCTGCAAGACTGAAATTCTATTAATTGTCAATTGAACTGTATATCATTAACTCAAGCCGACTCTAAGTCTAAGGTAAGCTAACTGTAATGTAACACCAAAATGTAATCTTTAAGATTCTTCATCAAAACAAATAAATTCAACAAAACCATGTATGAATGGCAAGAAAGACAGCGTTGTAAAAAACTAGAAGAAAGTTTCAGAAGCCTACGCAGCCTTCTCGAGAAGCTGTGCCTCTGCATCCTCCGTATAAACATATTCCACGCCCTTATCGTCTCCGAGTTCAAACCTCCTCTTGAAGCTTGGCATCAAGAATGCCAGCAGTACCTTGATGTCCAAGTAATCGGCTGCCTTAACCAGCTCAACGATGCTCTCGTCCTTCTCGTCATCCAAAATCAACTCCGCTACTCGTTCAAATAAATGAAGCACAGTCGACGGAGGGAGTATCAAGTGGAGACTCAGGCTTTTCTCGCAGTAGTGGATGACACGGCCGAGAACGGAGCCGGACACGTTTAGTAGAGGGATCACGGTGCTCTCCAAATCGGTGCTGTCTTTGAGGAAGAACTTCAGTACGCCGAACTCCATCGCTATGGCTTCCTTCACCATGAATAGCTTGTCGTCAGCGGATTTCAGCGTTATCCTCATCGTGCTGGTTGCGGTAGAGTTTAGGATTGCGTCTTGGTTCGCCATTGCTGCACTGTGAAAATGAAAAATTGTTAACGGGGAACTGAGTATTTAGATTTATCGCAAATATATAAATTTGCCTATAAACTTCCTGTCTAAGATCTTATTCTAATGAATTTTCCAATTCTTCCGATTCTTTAATTCAGTGAGGGAGGTGAATGGAGCTTGGTGATTAAGAAACTTGAATATAAAAAATCAAATAAAGAGAATTTTTAAAGTTCTTTAAAAAAAAAAGAACTCAGATACATAAAGTAGCAAAGCCAATTTTGTCAAAAAAAAAAAAAAAAAAAAAAGTAGCAAAGACAAAAGAAAAAGAAAATAATAACAGATAAAGAGATAGTGTGAAAATTGAGAATGCTGGGACGTGAGTAATGAGGTAAAAAAATGGCTCAAAATGATAATAAGAAGGAGAAAAATAGACACTACTAATTATGGGTTATGTTAATGGATGCCTTAAGACAATTGTTAATAAATTATAATAGGAAAGTTTTGATACTACGTTTATGAGAAATATAAAAAATTATCAACAAAATTAATTAATTTATCATTTTCCTTCAAAAAGATTTCTAAAAATAGTTCCCATTATTTATTTTGGTAGTTAGCACATAGCAATATTAACGCGTGCAATGCGCACAAAAATTTATCAGTTTATACATAAAATATAATACTATCAAAAAGATATTGTAATTATCCATTGAACCATTACATTTTATTTTATTATTAGTATTTATAAAAGATAGATTGTTATTATTATTTCTCAAAAGTAAGAATACAAAAGTATAGAAAGTTGGTGCCCACATGCTTAGTATATTGATAGAACTAAAGGAGACAACAATATAACGGGAGTAATGCTGTGAATATACACTCCGGATATCAAATCAGCTATACAGTCAATTTGATTCAGGATTGTTACTTTCATTCCAAGAGTTCAGGTGAAAAAGAAAGTCCTTAAAGCTGTGCTTGTTGGGCAAGGGTGACTCATGCTCTTGTTGACAAACTATAATCACATACATGTATGTATTACAAATATGCAATCCAAACTGAAATTTAGGTCCACGAATTGAATCAAATACATAAATAGACAAATTTCAATACAATCAATCAAATAAAAAAAAACAACTAATTCACCATTTCTATGCAATCTCTCTGTTTTCTCTATATCCACAGTCATTTCATAAACTTTTCTACACAAAAACCTCTAGTCAATCAATTGATTTACCTAACAAAATTTGGGATTTTGAGATTAGTTTATAAAGATCCTAATCCTTCCTAATTTTTTAAAAGGTATTAGAAATAATGTAAAAAATCTTAAAGAAATTTTTGAGTGGTGCATTGGCCAAGTCCAAGGCAACCTTCAAATACAATTTATAGAAGCAAGAAAAATAGAGAAAGGGAGTACCTTCAAGTGCTTTCAAATCTTGTAGCTATTCATCAATGCTATGACCTCCTTCTAGTGCTTTAGCTCAATATTAGATGCTGCTACCTTTAGTTCCTATACATAAATCAAATACACTCTATGCAATAAAAAATGTACATATTAAGTACTCTAAATGGCATAGTGGATTCTGCACAGCCACTTTGTTTAATTATATCAAAATATGCCCAAAGGATCCAAAAGCTAAGACAAAGTATTCAAATAAAAGCCTTTCACCCTTGACCCTAACACAGCCAAACAATCAATATGGATAAATAAAAAATAATAAAACATATGTCACAAATTGCAAAACTTCAAAGCTTTTGTTGCCTTCTAAACAATTCATTATCTCCTTAGATACCTTGCATTCAAACAACTCATCAATAACTATTTCATTTTTCAATGGTCTCTCTGTGTATCTACCACTATTTGCACGTAATAGTTTGGAGTTGCGTGCTAGTTGAGGTTTTAATAATAGTTTCCATGGTTTAGTGGTCATGGCTCAAATACAATTCTTTAGGGTTTTCCAAAGAAAGAAGCCTCTTAACATGGTTTGGTGATTGTGGCTCAAATACAGAGAGATTGAATGTTAAGAGAAACCGCGGAAGACATAATTGATTGTGGTGGTGAGCTAATCAGTTTAGTTGTTTAGGGTTTTATTAGAAAGAAATCGAAGAAAAAGAGAGAGGACATGCGTGAGCTTTAAGGTTTGGGAGATGAATTAATAAAAAAATATATTGGTGAAAGGAATTTTAAATGAATAATGATGTGGAAAATTGTTTTTAAAAAAATGATAATGATGTGGTTGGAGAGGTCAACAAAAAGTCAAAGGTTTTGATTTTATTTAAAAAAAAATGATAATGATATGGTATGCTCTGATGAGATCAACAAAAAGTCAAAACCTTCAATTACACACACACACACACATATATATATATATATATATTAGCAAATCCTTCCAAGATTTAGGTGGGGTTTGGATTTGGCTTCGCGTTTCAGCAAACGCGTTTTCCTCTTTTTTTTTTTTTTTTTTTTTTTTTGGCCGCATTGTTTGACTTTGGGAGACAAAAAATCTGTGCATGAACAGTGCATACATGGTTTATGCACTGTTTATGCAATAAAAAATATTAAAAATGGGTTTCACGGCACTATTTACACATTTAAAAATTATTTTGCTAAGTTCAATCCAAATGGACCCTTAGTAGAGTTTAAATCACATTAATAAATTGACTATCTAATACCAAAAAAAAAAAAAAAAACACATTAATAAAAAGTTACTGATAAAACTATTATTAGCAAATGTTTTTTTGGCTTATCTATTTAACTTTGTTTTCTTGTTGCTGGGTTGCTCTGCACAGCAACCTATTTTTATTAAATAGATTTATTTATATAAAAAATTTATATATTTTATGAGTATGTATTTATCTTTGCTATATATGAACATATATATATATATATATATATATTTTGTGAATGGACATTAACAAAAAAAAAAGTGTGCATTATTGTTTGCTTCCTAAATAACTATGTTATACTAGGTTCATTATTGGATGAATGGACATTAACAAAAAAGTGTGCATAATTTTTGCTGAGAAAAAATGTGTGTGTGATAGAAACGTCTTATACACACACATATATTTCCCTATTTGACCATCTCTTGTGTGTAGAGTTACTCTTTATTGTTTCCTTATAATTTAGCTGCCTTTAAATTCCAAGCTCCTAGATTAGTAACCGAGTCTTATTTTTTTCTCCCCCAACAAATAGTCATTGAATGAGCTTTTACAGGTGTAGGCGAAGCCAAGTGTCCCTATCATCTTCCTCATAAAAATGAAAAAAAAAAAAAAAAAAGTGTCCCTATCATTGAGAGCATTCGCATCAGTGTGTTTAAAATCATGTAAACCTCAGTTTTTACACATTTTTGCTCAAAAATGCACTCCATCACCTCTTCTAAAATTATATAAAAATGTGTATTTCTTTACACGAGCTACAGTAACCGTGTAAATATACACGTTACTGTAGCTCGTGTAAAGAATAATTTAATCATTTCCGTTCGCTCGTTTTTTTCTCTTTCTTCTCCGGCTCAACAAACTCAGTATCTCATCTTCCTCTTTTTCCTAAGATGCACACAACCACATCCACACACAAACACATCCAGACAAATCAACACACAAACACATCCAGACAAATCAACAAAGATACAGTTACTTAAAAAAAAAAAAAAAAACACAGAGATACACAAACATGGAGATCGGAGATCGACGATGCGGATCGGAGCTGTGGCGGATGGGTTTTGTGATTTGGTGGTGGATCGGTGATGCGGAGCTTCGGTGGTAGAGATTTGGTGGTGGATCGGTGGCGTTTGGTGGTCGGAGCTGTGGCGGATGGGTTTTGTGATTTGGTGGTGGATCAGTGATGCGGGGCTGTGGAGATCGTTGATGCGAAGCTTTGGGGGTGAAGGGTGGTGGATCGGTGGCGTTTGGTGGTCGGAGCTGTGCCGGATGATTTGGAAGAGAAGACCAGAGAGATGGGTGTAGAGAGAGAGAGAGAGAGAGAGAGAGAGAGCGTGAAAGAAACCAGAAAATGGAAGAGAGAGAGAGGGCGCGGGTATTTAAGGCAGCTAGGTAAAAAGAAATAATAAAAAAATAGAGTGTAATGAATATTTAATTGAAATATCTTGTAAAATAAATGAATTGATGTTGGTGTTTTGTAAAAGTGAATGGGTAAAATAGAAAAAGTAGGTTTTTAGTGTAAAAATGGATGTGTAAAATAAACACATTGATGCGAATGCTCTTATAACTTATAAGTCTGCTGGCTAGTATTTTCTATATTAGTTTTTTGTGCCCATAGGCAATGTTATCCTGACACTTCAGCACAATCCGATCGTACACATATAATAGGAAATTAATAGATTTTACTGTTTATACCAAAAAAACAACTTCCTGTCACCGCCATATAAATGACTTAAGGTGTGTTTGGATATTGCTTATTTTGATAAAAATTGAAAGTTGAAAATTGAAAACCGAAAACAATAAAAAGATAATTTTTGGTTATTGTTCACACTCACAAAATACTATTCATTTATCTTAATGCACTGTTCATGTCTCATGAACAGTGCAAGAGGCGTTGGTAAAAAAAAAAAAAAAAAAAAAAAGGCAAAACGTGAACGCTCGACGTGGGATCCAAACATTTACTAGTTTCTATTTGAGAATAGCTTATTTACTTGAAATTAAATTTTTTTTGCTGAAAGTAAGTAAAAGTTAGTTGAATAATATGGTGGGATCTATAAATAGTACCAAAAAGTACAGTTAGACATATGAATAGTAGAAAAATAAGTTGAAATTTTCAGTTTGTCCCAAACGGACATTTAGGATGTATTTGTTTGGAGGTAAAACAGGGTGGATAGAAAATTTTAGAGAGAAAATGGGAAAAAAGATTTTTTTTAGAGTGTGTTTGATTAGGTAAGGAGGAAAGAAAATAAATGGTAGGGCCAAGTGTTTTCTTCTCAAGCCGTCAAAATGTTTTCTCTCCAAAATGGAAAGAGAACTGAGTGAGGATGAATTTTTTATTGATTGCCAAAAATGCCTTGGACAGTCACATTCTTTATTTATTTATTTTTTTTTCACGTTTCCTTTATTATTACTATTATTTTTTTACAAGAAAACTTCATCAAGTTGCCTTTTTTTTTTCTTCTCCCCTACTTAGAAAAGTTTTTTTTTTTTTTTTTTAATTGTTATTTTTTTATTTTCTAATGCCTGGGTGACTCCACATGTTGTAAAAGGAGATTCGTATATTCCCACTGCCCTCTTCTTTCCGTTACCAATGTTGCAACTTGTACCAAATAAAGCACTTAAATGTTTCTTTCTCATAAAAGGACAGACCAAAATCTCAAAAACACTATAAACTAAACTACAATGCAAGTATAACCACGAAGATTCATAGGATCATTAGCATCATGATTCTAAAAAAGTACATAATTTAACACAAAAAGTTCCTGCTTCAACACATTATTTTACATCTCTCACTACTACATCTCATTTCTTATTTATCACATCAAATTCAACACTATTTATTTATTTATTTATTCATTTCTCTCTCTCTTACACTTAAAATGATCCTTGACTTGCTGTTGGTGATCATAAAACATCTTGGCAAGAGCGTTTTTTCCCAGACCACTCATTCCACGCACAGAAACAACTCTATAGTTTTTCTCTTCTTTACTTCAGTCAGTAAAGATGCCACCAATTAAAGAGCTGGTAGTGGTGGGATTTAAAAATTATTTTGAGAAAAAGATTAATAACGGCAGGCCCAATATAGTTTGAAAGCCTAAGGCAAAAATTTTAAAAGGGCATTTTTATATTTAAATATCATTTAAATAATGTTTAGTTTATTTTTTATATTATAATTTTTTTTAATTTTAAATCTATTTTTAATTCTTACTTATTATGACTAATTCATCCAGGGTGAGCTAGTGTTGTAAAATTTGTATTAGTTTTAGCATTTTTTTTTATTCGCTTAATAGTAATTGGGTTTTATTTCTATTTATTCATAATTTTTTTTTTTTTGCATGGAGAAAGTGTTAAAATTATTACAAATTTTACAGCAAAAAACTTACAAACTGATGTGGCAATAAAATGATACTTCAACAATAAAATAATTGAGTAATGAATCACTTTTTGTGATGATTGACATATCAATTTATAAGTTTTATGTAATAAAAATTTAAATATACTAGCCTAACTCTAATATTTTAGGTATTTTTAAATTTAAGAGTGTGGGAAAAATATGTACACTAACTCACATTTTTTTATTTATTTTTAATTAAAAAAAAAAAAAAAACCATACTGGCCCCAAATTAAGGAGTTGCAAGTCATTTACATCATTCCAATTCCAATAAAAGAGTTACCCCGCATATGTTATAGCTGCTGGAATGGGTTTGCAATTGAGTAATTGTGGCGGATGACGTTATTGGGCCTGAAATTCCTTCCTCTGTTCAAAACCCAAATTGCTTCTCTGTGCTGTGCATCAATCTGCCTACACAAAAAAGCCCACGAATGCATCTACCTGAAACAATAGTACTACTACTACTACAAGGTCAAAACGACATGTAGCCCATAAATACAATATAAATTACAATCTAAGATTTTGATTTTGAACACAACGGCTAGGATACTAACAGTTAATAGTGAGAGTTACAATCAAATACAAAACATAAAGGCTTAATTCCTTAGAATTGCCCTGTCCATCTTCTTTTTAAACCAACCACCATGTAATTCTTCAAGCCAATTCATAAAATTAAAATCACCAATCCTCTTGAAAGCCAGGCCTAAACCATATGTTCATATTATTGCATATCAACAGTGTTCAAGTAGGAGAATTTGGCATTCTGTGCTTTTAGTAAACTACATCTTCAGTTAAGCCAAGCTACGCAGTGAGTCAGACGTTGGAGATTGTTCTTACTCACAAGTCACAACGTACATGTTTCCCTGAACCACTTGCATTTGTATGTATTTTGTTAGAAACAAACATTTTGGAAGAGACAAAGTATATTTTTCAACGGCCAGTAATAAAATTGTTGTTACTCTTACATTCATCAAACTTTCTTTGTTAAAATTGTAGTTGCTGATGAGAAAATTAACAATGTTAGTAGCTTCTTAACCAAATTTGAGGAAGCCCGCGCTATGGTGAGAGAAGCTGATTTATGTTAAATGCTTTGCTGAAAGCAAATGAGAGTGCAAAGCAATTGGCTGGTATGTGGAAGCAAAGTGGTGAGGAGTTGATGGTTGAGAGAGCAAGCTTGATTGTAAGTCATCAATACGTTTGAAAGGAGTGAACGAATTACTGAGGGATCAAATCCGTTATGGTTTAGCAGAGATAGCGAACTCCTTTTCTTTGCTTGAAGAGTGTTTTTGTAAATGCAAAAAACTGTGGATGAGTGGTTCTCAACATGATATATTGTGATGCCTTATCTATGGCACAGGAGATGCTGTACTTAGTTAGAAACTCCAGATCATTGCTAGAAGATATTTGCCCTGAGAGAATGGAGAAGGAACAAACTTTGTTTGCGTCGTACTGGTGCCATGTAGGAGAGATTATTAGCAAACTCCCACATTTTAATGGACATCGTGGTATGTGTCCATTCAAACATCAAGAATGCCGTCCAGTAAGAAATTTGCAAACTAATTGCTCTAGTGGTAAGGATGACATTACCAGTGAGAGAATCATGGATCAAGGAGATGGAAGTGAAATAGTCAGGAAGTAGGAAGAGGAAGAACTGGGGTTATCTGGCGACAATCTCAAATACGAGAACTTGGCACTAAAAAATGAATTGAAATGGAAAGTGAGTTTTATTAGAAGGTTTGCCTTTTGATTTTACCTTCTTAGGAATCAGCCTCGACCACAATGGACATCAAAGACAAAACTGAAAAGCTAATATTATCTTTAAGCCAAGTTCAGCATGAGCTTGAGATGGAAACAAGACATCTTGATGAATTGCTGGTTGAATATAGAAAACTTGAAGGTCATCTAGCGGATACTGAAAATGCTTTGTTTATAGCTCAATAGCTGATAGCCTGATTATGGCATTTGACTATTGTGAAGATCAAACAATACAAAGAGTACTCTCTGAACTTGAATTGCATGCTGAAGCCCAGGCATCCCACTATTAGAAAAAGATACCATACTGTACTTGCACACTAAATTTAAAATAGCATGATATCAGTTTGATTTAAATCTTTGAGAATATATCTTAGGATTCAAAAAGGTATCCCCCTCTACCAATATCTCATATACTTGTTAGTCAGAAAACACCAATTCCAAATTACTGCTTTTTTTTCAGTAGCTTCTATGTTTCTAATGTGGAGGTCTGAATTGCTTAAGACAACCTAGGTGTGATTGCCTATAGGGGCGTAGCCATGAATAAATATTTGGGGGGGCCGGGTTGTAACAGATATATACTAAATATAATTCTTAAGTCTATTGGATACAAAATTATCAACTTTCATATATCATCATATACTTGAACATGTTGGGAATTCAACCGAAATTTCAAACCTGTGAGAAACAAAAAAATAGAGAAAACAAAATACCAAAAGAAAAATAATCGCACGCACAAGACAATATTTACGTGGTTCGGCAATATGTCTACGTCCATAGAGTTGCAGGGATTTCACTATCATCAAAGAAAATTACAATGTGAGGCTACAATATGACTCAAAAATTAACCTGAAAAGAATTTTAAAAAATAAAATTTTAATTAGAAATTTTTTCCTTGATTATATGGATGTTATTCATACTCAAGAAAAAAACAAAATTTTCACTATAATTTAAACAATCAAACCCATCAATCATCATCATTCCTATTATTAAAAATTTTCTGTATTTTAATTTTTTTTAATACAACTTTAATTAATAATAACCCCTTAAAGGCTTAAACAAAAACAAAAATTAAACACACAAGGATTTGTACACAACATAAACCAAACAATTTAACAACTTCTACAGCCACATGATATCTAACTAATCAAAAATATGTAATATATCAAAATAATTTTACCTGTCTTCACAGAATCACAAAGTGCAAAAATGGGTGGGCCGTGTGGTAATGCTTATTTGCCTACAACTGTAGATATTCTTCCCTTCAAGACTCATCAGTCATCACAAATAAATTGAAACAATCTCCTTATCATTGGTTAGTGACCATCCAAGGCTTGATAGATAGACATTTCTTTCTTGCCTTTCCAAGTTCTTTACTTGAAACAAAGTGCTCACACAATCCAACAAAAACAGCAACAAGTAACTGCAACGGAAGCACCCTTTTCTATTTCATTTTGGTAATAAAAAAAAAACAGCAATAACGAAAACAAAAACACCCTCTCTTTCTCTCTCTCTCTCTTTCTCTAACATTATTTTTATTTTTATTTTTTGAAAACAGAAAAAAAAAACAAAAAAAAAAACAAAAAAACATTTTCATGTTTGTAGAAAGGCACAATCTTTCTTCTGTGTTCTAAACCAACTGATCAGTAAAACCCATTTCTCGTTTTCGTTTCTAGTCGTCAAAAAACATGGAGCTTCAGAGATCAATTATCTCCATCCCAATTCCTTCAATCATATATTTCTCTAAAAAGTTATGAAAATATAAAAAACATGTGAATATTTAGGTGTAGATAGTTGAGAAAATAAAAAAAAGACACTGAAAATAGATGAAGGTCTAGTGCTTAAATAAGAGAAGAAAACTCACAACTTCACCAGGCAGTCACTAAGTTCCAAATCCTAAAATTTGACAATGAAATATACTGAGTGATTTGTTTTAGAAAGCAAGAAGAAAGAAAAAATTGGTCAGGATTTTTTTTTTTTTTTTTTTTTTTGGGACTGCAGGATTGATGCTGCTAAGTTTTGGGGGCTGGTAGGCGGTACTGGGAAGTGTATCATAGAAGACAGAAAAGAAAAGAACAGGGGATTTTGTGGGGGACCCTGGGGTGGGTTTTTGAGATGGAGAAGTTATGTGTTTGGATTTTAGTATTTAAATGTTAGTGGGCCAACTTTGTGTTTTATTTGGAGAACGAGAGGCCTAAAACTAATAGTGGGAGATTGGGAGAATAGAGGCCTAATCTATAATTGGGAGTGGGAGAAATATGGGTGGGCCGGATGTCCAAGAGTGGAGGGGCCCAAATAAATTTTATACCTACTCTGTTGGAATTTTTTTTTTTTTTTTGCAGGGGCCACGGCCCCCCCAGGGGACAACATGGCTCCGCCCCTGATTGCCTAGTATTCTATATTTATCTTGTTTTCAGTTTATCCCCTGTTTTAGCCCCAAATAGCCATCAAGATTTAATCTTTCTAACCTAAAACCATTAAACATCCACCACTATTCAAGAACCCTTCAAGAACTCATCAAGAAATCTATTCTAGTTCTAAATTCTAAAAGATCTTGCAGCACCACCAGTCATTTTATGTTCACTTCCGCAACTTTTGGTTTCATCTCCTTGCTATTATATAAACCGGTCATTCACAAAACTTGAAATTTTCTTCCAAAGTTAAATACCAAAATGCTACGACAAAATAGTCTATCAAATCAGTAAAAATTCCCAATGTATGAGACTTCACATTCGCAGACCCACAATTATTTCCCAAATAGACGTAAATAAACACCAAGCTTCCTTTAAATTAGACCCAAATTCACTGAACCCATATATTCATTCTCAATGTTAAATTTCGAACTTGCAGAGAAAATCCCAAACTATCATGTATGATCCCACATTCGCAAACAAATACACATTTAAAAACATCAAGCCACTAAATCAGACCCAAATTCCTTGAATCCACAATTCATTCTCAATGATAACTTTCAAATTTGCAGAGAAAATCCCAAACTCTTAATCTCAATGCACAACCCTACCACCACAAAATAAATCATAAAAAAAAAAAAAAAAATCAGATCCATTTCTCAGTTTCCCCTAAACTTCCAACTACACAATCTCAAAAAACCATTGTTATTCAATCTAAAGAAAATAAATATAAAACAAGCCAACTTGGAATGTAATACCATAATGTTATCATTAAGATTCTTCATCAAAACAATTAAATTCAACAAAACCAACATTTAAATTTAATCAGGAGCAAAGCGAAAGTAGCATGAATAATCTAGCAACCAATGCATCAATATATAGAACTGAATACAGCTATATATCAAAAATTATTTACATTCCCATTTAGCCGTGCAGAGAACAAAAACAACATCATCAAACTATACCAAAAATAAGGTTTAATTTAACCTAATCTTCCTCCACACCCACAAATACTTTAACTTGATACTTGTAGGGACCATCACGTGAAAGTTACGTGATGGTAGTTAGTAATTTAAACACTACTTTTTATTTATTTATTTATTTATTTTTTGGTGATAACCTAGGGGTGTCAATTTGGGTTAGCGTGTCGGGTTCGTGTCGTGTCAAGATAGGGGTATTCAACTAAATGGCTCAACCCTAACCCGACCCATTTAATAATCGTGTCATGATCCTTCAACCCTAACCCGACCTGTTAATAAAGCGGGTTGACCTAACCCAACCCATTTGACACGCTTAATTAAACGAGTCGTGTTGGGTTGACACGAATGTAACACAACCCATTTCAACTTGCATAATATTAAATATAACATCCATCTAGAAATATTTTTTTTTACATCCCAAAAAGCAGTGCATACACTTCAAGTTTTCAACCCACATTCAAAATAATATAGTTCAACAAAAATATAAAATTCATCTAGAAATAAGTTCATCTAGAAAACGCCAACGTCCTTGTAGTTGAATTGGCACCTCTCTATGCACAAAGTGCTTAGGGGTCTAGGGGGGAAAGGGTTCAAACTGCAGGGTTAGCAGCATGTTGTAATTATTTCTCAAAAAAAAAAAAAAAAAGGTTCATCTAGAAAACAGTGCATACACATCAACCAAAATTCAAAATAACAAAGTTTCACAAAAATAAAATAACATAGTTCAACAAAAATATAATATTCTTGGAACTTGTCAAATGCTAAGTATCAATATTGAAAAAATTTAAGCAAACAATAGACTAATCCTGACTATGACCACGATTATCATCCATAGATTCTTTGTTGATGTCCAAATTCATAACATCTTCCACAAGCTCATCCAATTTCATTTGTGTAAGTTTTATGCCAAAAAAAAAAAAGTATTAGTAGTTCTAAGGTCTATAAAGTTTCAATTTTCAATTATATCCCTTGTAAATTTTTGTAATTACTCACTTTTCTTTTTAAATTTAAAATATATATTGGATATAAAAGGTATTTGACAATTCTAAAATAAAATAAATATTTATTTGTTATATGAGTTAAACGAGTTATGTTAAGTGGGTCATTTCGAGTTGACATAAATAAATTGGCGTGTCAAACGTGTCTATTGCGGGTTACGCGGGTTGACCCGTTTATGACCCGTTTCTTATCGTGTCACTTTCGGGTCAACCCATTTATGACCTAAACCTATTAAGGCCCAACCCTAACCCGAAAAAACCCGTGTTGGGTTCGTGTCGTGTTCGCGGGTTGGGTCGAACATTGACACCCCTATGATAACCTAACTAATTTAAACACTACATGATCAAACAAAACTAATCAACATGATTTTTTTTTTTTTTTTTTTCACCATGTTGTCTAGATCTGTTGATCATCAATGCCTTCAAGATCCGGCCCCCCCAGAAGCCGACGCGGCCCTCCTGAGAAGGATTGCCTCTACTTCAGCCGTATAAACAAAGCCAACGCCCTTGTCGTCTCCAAGTCCAAACCTCTTCCTAAAGCTCGGTATCACGGAATCCAGCAGTTCCTTGTTCTCCAAGAAGTCCGCCGCCTTAACCAGCTTAACGATCGTCTCGTCGCTCTGCCGGCCAAAAAACCTAGCCTCGAACTCCTGCATCTCTTTCTCCACCGGCCAGTATTTCAAAAGGAGCTCCCACAACGGCTCTTTCTCCACTATCGCTCTCAATTTCGAGCGAAAGTAGAGCGATCTCTGATTGAAGAAGACGACCTCGGCGAGAGTCAAGCTGTCCACGTTTGAGAGAGGGAAAGGGGCGGCGTTCTCCACTTCAGGGCGATCAAGGTCGCCAATGAAGAATTCTCTCACTGGGACGAACTTCATCGCAATCTCTACCGGCACCTTGATTTCCTCGCCGTCTGAGGTTTTTAACGTTACCATCCTCGTGGGGTTTGAAGATGAGCTTCCGCCGTAGGTCGCCATAGTTGCTGCACATACAAGGAGAGAACGATGTGTAAAGCTATTGAAATAGAATAATGGTTTGTGAGTTAGTAGTGGAGTGCTATTTATTCGGAAATTAACGGTTGCTTGCTAACTACGCCACCGTTTGGATTCCACTGAAATTTCACGCATGCATCTCTGTCAGCACAAAGTTGTGTAATTCGACAATTTTTTCTTTTTAAAATTGAATATCATAATATTATTCTTATGTCTAAAAATTATTTTATTAAAGTATTTTTAGTTTTTAATTTTCTGCCAAACAGACCAATTTATCTAATATTTGAATGGTAGGTAGAGAACAGGGTAATAGGGGGAAAAGAGAGGGCAATTGTCACAATACTTTAGTTACCTCCGATTTAAATTAGTTTGGAACTAAACTTTTGTCCGGCATAAATAATATGGTTTTCAGTTCCGATCACTTCAATTTAATATATATTTTAAAAAGTTTAACTATTTATTGTTCTTGAATTCAAAATTCAAGAAAGAAATGATTCATAAAAATAAATAAATAAATAAATTTGCAAAATTTTAAACTAATTATTTTAGCTGAATTTTTGCAAAGATCACCTTTTGTACGCAACAAAAAATACCATTATTGAAATAACTTTATTTTATTGGTGCATAATAAAAATAATGTAATTGTGATACTTTATCCAATAAAATGGCAAATATATGCAATTGTGATACCTTATCCAACAAAATAGCAAATATTTGGCATTCAGTTAAGTTCTATTTAGATATACTGTCTCCAATAAAAGAACACTTCATACATAAATAAAAAGAACCTCTACTGTCAGCTTAGAAGGAAATCACCTTGAAGCTCTCCTTAATTAAAAAAAAAAAAATATATATATATATATTTAGATATATATACGGAAAATTATTAGGTATTTCCGGAGTACCATAAATACGTACTCCTCCCTCTCATGGTGGGTCTCACTAATTAAATTCATAGTGGGACCTATTATTTATGTGAGAGGGAAGAGTACGCATTTATGGTACTTTAGAAGTACACAATAATTTCCCTATACATACATATATATATATATATATACACACACCAACAATGTATTTCATTTTCTGGTCATAATCAAAATTGAACTAATGTTTTACAAAGAACTATGTAATAGACTGGCATTTTCAAAATGAGAGGGCATATATAAAACTCTCATCAATTAATTACATCCATATAAGAGCTTCCGTATCAGATGTGCCATATGTGCCAAATGCTAAATATTTGGCACATTTGGCACACCAAATAACATTTGACCCCATTTATCAGATGTGCCATATCTCATATTTTTTGCAACATGCTATAGTATCCTCGCAAATTTGGCATGGTACGAATGAAATGTGGCATATGATTTATTATTTTTTTATTCGGCTTTTCTCTCTCCTCTCACTTCTTTAATTGATTTTTTTCTCTCTCCTCACAATTTGTCTTTCTCTCCCAACTGGTGTTCTTTCCTCAAAGTAAACCCAAAAATCTTCTTTCTTCTCTCTTTGCACCTCAAATCAAACTCCAATTCCCAGTTCAAAACAAAACCCAGAAATGGAATCATCACAAACCTAGAAAGGGAATCATCACAAACCTAGAAAGAACAAAGGAATTGGCGATGGAGGCGAGGTAGAGCTTGGTGCCAGGGACGACGAAGCCATGAAGATTGGCGTTGAGGTGAGATCGGAATCGTGGGTTACTGGTGCTAGTGGGTTTTGGTTGCCGGTGCAAGTGGATTTGTGGCTTTGGGTTGGCGGTGCTAGTAGTTTCGTGGGTTTGGGTTGCCAGTGCTAGTGGGTTTTGGTTGTGTTTTTTGGGTTTGAGTTGCTGTGTTTTCTGGGTTTGGTTAAGTGTGTTTTAATGGGTTTTGTGGTGGGTTGTTGATGATGGTGGTTGTGGTGGTGGTTTTGTTTTCAGTTTTTTGTTTTGCAATGGATTGTGGCTGCCACAGTGGTGGTGGTGGTGGCGGCGGCGGCGGCAATATTGTTGTGGTTGTTATTTATTTTGTTAGATATATCATTTTATTGTGTTGTTTATATTATTTTAATGTGTTGTAAATATTATTTTAATGTATAGAATTGAATAATAAAATATCTGATAAATGAGATGTTGTAAAATAATGTGGTAAAATAGTAAAATAGGTCTTTGGTGTGACAAAATGGCATAAATTATGCCACAGCTGCTGTAGATGCTCTAATCTTTCACTCACTAATTTAGGAGAAATACATAGGTTAAGCTACAAAATTTTCAACCTATTTAGCATATTTATCGCTTTATCTTTTTACTCATTTTCTTCAACAATCCTTTCTTTGCTAGAAGTTTTTAATTTTTGTTTTGTTTTTAAAATTTTCAAAGTTGGTTATGAAGAACAATTGGTTGAAATGATAAATGCTATAATAGTGGATAAATGTCCCTCCTTTAAATGGGAAGATGTTGATGAGAAATTATTATATGCTTTCTTGACCTCATTTTCTGCTTCCTTTGCTAGTCACTTGGCACATTAAATAACAGATCTTATATGAGTTTGTTTGCAGACAAAAAGAAGAGAGGCCAAAATGTGGCATTGGCATGTTCATCAAGCCTATACAAAAAGAGAACAAACATTATTTTTTTGTTTTGTTTTGTTTTGTTTGTTTGTTTGTTTGTTTGTTTTTTTTTTTTTTTTTTTGTTGTTGTTGTTGTTGTTGTTGTAAAAACACAGATTTCCTAAGACATGTTGAATGCCAACAAACAAAATAAATAATCACATTCACATTTGATAATACAGATTGTGATTTATGACTCTGAATGATGGTTCTGCGGGTCTTGGCTTTGGCTTTACATTTATTCTTTGGATGGGTTATGATTTATGAATCCGTACCATTAAGCTTTGTTTTTACCCTCTTTTTTTTTGGTCTCCTTCCTCTTCTTCTTCATCCATTTATTTGCTGATGCTTGGTTTTATCTGAACCTCTATATGGATTCTTGGGTCTGGCTAGTTAATAGTAGATTGCAGAATGGGGCGTATAGGCTTATGTGACCCAATAATTAGCGTGACTGTGTGAGAGAAAATTATAAAATCAAAGGAGAATAAATTAATAAGGCCATGGAAATTAATATTCCCAAAAAAGACAAAAACAAAAGAGTAAACTTTTAATTTAAAAAACCAGACCAAAATCTTTCTAACTTTTATAAAAACTAGTTTTGGTGGCACATCCTCCTCCTTGTTTGCAAAAGATAGAGCTTTTATCTAAAGAACTATGAAATTATATACTCAAAAATTCATGTCATACCATGCTAATCTCGTTCATAAAAAATTTTGATTACACACAAACTTAGAGTAGCTATTTAACATATGAAATATCAATTTTTTTATGATAATTTTTTAGTATCTATTTTCTAAAGGCAATATCTACTCACTAAAAGTTTTGAAGAATGATAATGAATATAATTATCCTACATTTTATATGTCTTTATGATATTTAGCTTAGTTTTTAATAAATACCTTTTTAAGCAAGAAAATAAATTAAAATAAATAGTAATAAAAACAAGATAAGAAAATACATATGTGCAATTGAAGTTTCCATTAGATAAATTTATAGGCCTAAAAGATAAAAATCTATTAAATTAGTGTTTTCTAGGTAACAAATAGAATACCCTATATTATTATTTCAACTCCCAAGCATGTCTACAACATAAAGCTCAAAAATACGTGAAGAAGAATTTTGGGATATTAAAATTTAGATTAGATATAGCACAATAAAATATTTTAGAAATCATAAAATTTCATTAGAGTATAATTTAGAGAGTAATGGTATTAGAATCATAATATAGATACTACTATTTATTTATCACATAGACTTCTTGTGGTTTTTGGTAGTTAGCAGTGGAACATATAGTTAATAATTAGCAAATCACTTCAAAGATTTAGTAAAGTTCAAATCACATTAATAAATTGACTCTCTATTAAAAAAAAAATCACTTTAATAAAAAGTTACCTATAAAACTATTATTAGTAAAGTGATTATGTTTGTCTAGCATCATTGACTTTGAAGCCAAATTAACATAGACCCTTATTTGAAAATTGAAATTGGAGAACAAAAAAGGAACTTTTATAAACCAAATTAATCAAACTTTTTAAAGAATGGAAGAAAAGAGGTAAACTTGGGGACCCATGTTAGAAAGGTTGTAACCATTATGCCAGTCTCAGTCAAACTTGTATAGGCATGTGAGAGATTTTCTCAAGGGTCTCTACCTAATGGGTTCTAGGCCCTAGTTATGGTATTTCGCCTTTCAGTTTCCTCGTATGCCTTCACTACCTATTCCTTCATCAAGCTTGCTGAAAATTTTGTTCCCAGAAACGATGTCTCAAGGAGAGAGACTTGAGAGGCGACTGTTATGACAAATTGGTCTCATTCCTCTTGTACTAGTTTCGTATTTCAGTGCCAAATATGTAAGTATCATCAACTCAAAGCATTATAGTTCAAGTTTCTAATTTGGATTTGATTTGATTTTTTAAGGCACGCTTGGTGAAAAATTCGTTCTGAAAGTATGTTTTACCATTGCTAGTTATTTTGTCTATCCATTCTATCTTTTGTTTTCCTCTCATATATGTGGGTTCAACATCTTGTACTGTAATCTATATAATATTAAATCTTCAAGTTATAAATTACATACAATGATGAGTCTTTATAATAACTTGGGGCTCTATTCAATAGACTAAGAGCCTAGCTATCAACTTGGACTTAGCAATGGGCATGCATGCATTTCCGTGTTGAATAGTGCCTGTACAAATCAATCTACAAGCAGCAACAACATGCACGGAGCCCTGATGTCAAAACACGGTTTATTCTACAGGGCTCCATGCATGTTGTTGATTTGACAACAGGGTCATCAAGTTCACTTCCACAACTTTTGGTTTCATCTCCCTGCTATTATATAAACTCCTGTCATTCACAAAACTTGAAATTTTCTTCCAAAGTTAAATATCAAAACGCTATGACCAAATAGTCTACCAAATTAGTAAAATTCTCTAATGTATGAGACTTCACATTCGCAGACCCACAATTCTTTTTCAAATAGACATTCAAAAACACTAAGCCTCCTTTAAATCAGACCCAACTTCACTGAACCCATAAATTCATTTTCAATGATAAATTTCAAATTTGCTGAGAAAATCCCAAACTCTAATCTCCAAACTCTAATCTCAATGCACAAACTCACCATGAAATTAACTAGTCCCACATCTCAATTTCCCCTAAACTTTCCAATACACAAATCCCAAAGGCCATTGTGATTCAATCCTTTCTACTATATACACTTTCACTCACAAAACCTGAAACTATCTTCCAATGTAAAATACCAAAACGTTAAGACCAAGTCATTTTTTAGTACCAATATCCCACCACCAATAGCTACAAAATCAGAAAAAATCTACAATGTATGATCCCACATTCACAAACAAATATGCAATTAAAAACACCAAGCCACTTCTAAGTCAGATCCAAATTTCTTGAACCCACAATTCATTTTCAATAATAAATTTTAAATTTGCAAAGAAAATTCAAACTCTTAATCTCAATGCATAAACCCACCACGAAATAAATCATAAAAAAATAAGACCCATTTCTAGTTTCCTTGAAACTTTCAACTACACAATCTCAAAAACCTTTGTAATTCAATCTACACAATCTCAAAAACCTTTGTGATTCAATCTAAAGAAAATAAATATAAAACTAGCCAACTGTAATGTAATACCAAAATGTTATCATTAAGATTCTTCATCAAAACAACTAAATTCAAAAATTATATAGAACTAGCAACCATTGGATCAATATATAAAACTGAATACAGCGATCAAAAATTATTTACATTCCAATTCAGCAGTGCAGAGAACAAAACAACATGATCAAACTATACAACAAAAACAGTTGTGTAATTTAAAAGAATGACGTGATGTTAATTCGAAATTTGAACCTAGCTTTTCTCTGTACCCTACAAACACTTTGACTTGACACTTGTATCTGTGGGTGACTATCAATTTTAATTTAAACTCTACATGATCAAACAAAACTAAACATGATATTATTATTTTCTTCATTTATATCACCATTATGTCTCGATGCCCTCAACTGCTTGCTCCATCAGAAGCCGATGCGGCACTCCTGAGAAGGATTGCCTCTGCCTCAGCCGTATAAACAAATTCCACGCCCTTGTCGTCTCCAAGTCCAAACCTCTTCCTAAAGCTCGGCATCACGAAATCCAGCAGTTCCTCAATCTCCAAGTAGTCCGCTACCTTAACCAGCTCAACGATCGTCTCGTCGCTCCGCTGGCCAAAAAACTCCACATCAAACTCCTGCCTCTCTTTCTCCACCGCGTCGTATTTCGAGCGGAGCTCGAGGAGTTTCTTGCAGGCATAGACGACAATGTCGAGAACGTAGCTGGACACGTTTGGGAGAGGCCAAACGGTGTTCTCCAATTCAGGGTCATCAAGGTCGCCATCGACGAAAGCCTTCACTATGCCGAACATCGTCGCTATCGCTATTGGCACCTTGACTAGCTCGCCGTCTGAGGTTATAAACGTTGCCATCTTCGTGGGGTTAGGGTCTGAGCTTCCGCCGTAGGTTGCCATAGTTGCTGCTGAGAGAAGAAGAGAGACAATTTGTAAAGCTATTGAAATATAACAATGGTTTGTGGGGGCATTGGAGTAGTGTTAGTTACTGGGATATTAACGTTTTCTTGCCGACGCGGCCCTCCTGAGAAGTATTGCCTCTGCCTCAGCCGTATAGACAAATTCAACGCCCTTGTCGTCTCCAAGTCTAAACCTCTTCCTAACGCTCGGCATCACGAAATCAAGCACTTCCTCGATCTCCAAGTAGTCCGCTGCCTTAACCAGATCAACGATCGTCTTGTCTCTCAGCGGGCCAAAAAAATTCGCCTCGAGCTCCTGCCTCTCTTTCTCCACCTCTTCGTATTTCGAGATGACCGCGAGACTCACCTTGCCGACGTAGACGACATGGTTGAGAATGTAGCTGGACACGTTTGGGAGAGGGAAAACGGTGTTCTCCAGTTCAGGGTCATCAAAGTCGCTGTTGAAGAAATCCTTCACTAGGCGGAATATCTCCACTAACTCTACTTCCACCTTGACTAACTTGTCGTCTAAGGTTTTAAACGTTACCATCTTCGTGGGGTAAGGGTATGAGCTTTCGCCAAAGGTCGAGATGATTTGTAAAGCTATTGAAATAGAATAATGGTCTGTGGCTCCCAGTGGAGTGGAGTAGTATTATTTATTGGCAAATTAACTGCTACTTGCCAAATAAGTTTTCGTTCATATTTTTAATTTTTTTTTTATAGGTTAGAATCTTAAAAAGCTACTTTTATTTATTTTAACACACATTTTACAATATACCCTATATTAAAATTTCTATTTTTCTCATTACCTAAAAACTATTCATTTTTTTAATTCATTTATCTCTCTTCCTTTCATTTTTTTTTTTTTTTTTCATTTCTCTATTTCTTCTTCTCTTCTCTCTAGACACTCTTTTTCTTCTTTCGTCAAAAGCAAACCCACAACCCTACCTCCATAATCCTAAACCCACCGCCCCACCTCCACAAACCCACAACTAACCACCACCACGCTTTGACCAGCCATTCTCCACAAACCCGTAACCCCACACTCACCACCTCCACAAACCCACACTTCAGCCATCCTCTCTCGGCAGCCCTTGTTCCGACCATCCTCTATCTAGCTTCCTTTCTTTTGATTTTGCTTCGACCCAAACTTCATTACTTTTGATTTTTGCTCAGACCCAAACCTAAAATCTCAAGGTTTTCCTCTTGGGGTGAAATAAGAAAGTGAAAGAAAGCCAAAGGCCGGTGAAAGAAAAAGCGAGAAAGAAGAAAAGAGAGAAGAAAGACTGGTGAGAGAAAAAGAAAGAAGAAAGAGAGAGCGAACCACCATCGTGCCTCTTGACCACTATCCCTGAACCACCAAGCACAAACAAAGGCACAGGAGAGAGCGAAGAGAGAAGAGAGAAGTGAGAGAGGAAAGAGAAAAATGAAGAGACTGAGGAAAAAAAGAGACGTTGGAGAATAAAAAATTAATTTTTGTGTTTACCCTCGTGCTACAGTGAGCTGTTATTGATAACAGCTCACTATAGCATGAAAGTAAAATATAGCTATACATTTTAGCTATAGCAAGTTTATTGTAGGGTCTTTTTTGTATGGTTGAGATGCTAAAATAACTTTTGAGCTATCTTAGCATCTTTATTGTGAGTACTCTTATCTTACATTTGAATGGTAGGTAGAAGTAAAGGGGAAAAAGAGAGGGGAGTAACCACTAGCCACCTTCGCTCTAAACTAGTTCGGAACTAAACTTTTGTCCAGCATAAATGACATAGCTCTCAATTCTGATCACTTCAATTTAAAAATTTTTTAAAAAAATTTAACTATTTATTTTTTCTTGAATGCAAAATTCAAGAAAGAAAAAATTCATAAAAAAAAAAAGGGGAAAATTTTGCAAAATTTTTAACTAATTATGTTTGCTGAATTTTGGCAAAGATCACCTTTTCTACCCAACAAAAAATAGGACACAAAATTTTTTACAATTATTGAAATAACTTTGTGTGATTGGTGCATAATAAAAATGATGTAATTGTGATACTTTATCCAACAAAATGGCAAATATTTGGCATATTGAGTTAAGTTCTATTTAGATATACTACTGTCTCCAATAAAAGAACACTTCATAAATAAATAAAAAGAACTTCTACAGTCAGCTTAGAAGGGAAATCACCTTGAAACTCTCCTTAATAAAAAAAAAAAAAGTTATATCAACAATATATTTCATTTCTGGTCATAATCAAAATTGAGCTAATGTTTTACAAAGAACAATGTAACAGACTGACATTTTCAAAATGAGAGGGCATATATAGAACTCTCATCAATTAATCACATCTTGACATCCATGTAAGCTATCACTCACTAATTTAAGAGAAATACAAAGGTTAAACTACAAAATTCTCAACCTATTTAGCATATTTATCTCTTTATCGATCTATTTTTACTCATTTTCTTCAACTATCCTTTCTCTGCTAGAAGTTTTTAATTTTTGTTTTTTTTTTTTTCAATTTTTTCGTTGGTTATGAAGATCGATTGGTTGAAATGATAAATACAATAATAGTGGATAAATGTCCCTCTATTTTTTTTTTTTTTTATAAGACGAAAATTTTACTCTAACATAATCTAAGTATATATGTATGTGAAATTCACTTTGAACCCTGACCCTTCTCCTCTCCCTCCACACACTCCGCAAATACTTATACTTGTAGAGTGACTATCGTACTAAGATGGTGCAGTGGTAATGTCCCTCCTTTAAATAGGAAGATGTTACTTAGACATTATTATATGCTCTCTTGTCCTCATTTTCTATTCCCTTTGCTAGTCACTTAGCACATTAAATAACAGATCTAATATGAGTTTGTTTGCAGCTAGTTTTGAGAAGGCGAAGCAAGCTTTAATTAATGAGGACGTTATCTTGCCAACAACGTTGTTATTCGCTGACAATTTTTTTTTTTTTTGGGATAGGTTATTCGCTGACATTTGGTTTATCTGAACCTCTAAATGGATTCTTGCGCCTGGTTAATTAATAGTAGATTTGCGGAATGGGTCGTATAGGCTTATGTGATCCAATAATTAGCGTGAGAGAAAAAAAAAAAAGAAAAAAAAAAAAGAAAAACTAAAATCAAAGGAGAATAAATTAATAAACCCCAAAAGAAAAAAAGAAAAGAAAAAAAAGTTAACTTTTAATTAAAAACCAAACCAAACCAAACCAAAATCTTTATAATTTTTATTAAAATTAAACCAAAATCAGAGAATAAAGCTCTTGCGGCTGTCCACAATTAGATATAATTAGTTGTTAACCCATGCATTACATGGAATAATTAAATAAAAAGCTAAAAGAACCAATGAGAGACTAAGAGGGTATTTGAATTGAGTAAAGGCTAAGTTATATAACTTAATTTTCATCATATATAATCCAAAATATGTGAGACCCACAAATAAATGTTTGTTTGGCAAGATTTTTGAATCATGTTCCCATTAGGCCCAAAAAAAAAAAAAAAAAAAAAAAAAAAAAAAAAAGTTTTAAGAGTTATGAAAATTAAAAATACATTTTAAATATTTTAAAGATACGAGCATTGAGTTCAACTACAGACCTGTAAAAGATAAAAGTGCTATGACCCACTAGTCTACATCAAGTAAGAACCCATGCTTCACTTTCACCGGTCATTCTCCTCCACTCCACCTTTTCTTTCTTTTTCTTTTTCATTTTTTCCGTCTCTTTCTTTCTTCTCGACCTTTTCTTTCTTTTTTCATTCTTCTTTATTAACACCCACAAGCAACTGGATTCAAGATTCTTTCTTATTTCTTTCTTTTTTATTTTTATTTTTATTTTCTTCCCTCTTCGCCTTTCTCATCCCAGAAATTGTTTTTTTCTTTCTACTTTGTCTTTCTCATCCCAAATTGCAAATCCGTTTCTCAGTGGGTTTATGGGTTGAGATCGGTGGGTTTATGGGTTGATTATGGTAGCATTGGGTTTGTGGATTGAGATCAGTGTGTTTGTGGCTTGTTTATGATGGCGCACTCCTCAGTGGTTGATGGGTTTTTGTGCATTGGGGTAGTTTTGGTTTATGCATTTAACGGTGGTGAGTTGTGCCTCCATTTCAATTGTGTTTGTCACATTTGTGTGCTCTCAATTTCGCTGTTGGTATTGTGATTCTTGTTTGAATTCGTTTTCTCTCTTGATTTCGTTTGTAATTCTACTGGGCATTTGTGGGTATTGTGCTTCTTGTTACCGTTCTGACCATGCACCGTATTTGGGCTCCACCACTTTATAAAAAAATTAGACATGCACCTGAGAACAAGACCAAACACAAATCTGTTCGAGTTAAGGAAAAAGTAAAAATAAAAAAAATGAGATATGAGAATAGAGTTCGAGTGATAAGAAATAAGAAATGGAAATTGGGTATTGAGTTATGTTTAAACCAAAGAGGCAATTTGCCCACCAAGAAAAGGCGAAAAAGAAAAAAAAGGATTGACAAAGGATAAAGGAGGTATTTTTTAAAGAAAATAATGTTGAAAACTAAAGCAAAATGTTAAAGACAATGGGAAAACTATTTGCAAGACAATGACAACCTTTTATTTTTAATGGCTCAAAGCCAAAATTCAAATTCAATTTTACTAACCACTTCATATTAAATTGTAAATCAGCCTCAATACACAAATTCACTTTTTGTTCTAATATATCTTGTTGATCATACACTGTTCAGTAAACACTATTGCCACATTTATCTATATTCTAGGCATTTAATTTACATAGAAGACTACAGCAACCTCAATAGCTATTGCGGTTGCTCAATGCTATGGCAATCTTAACTCAAGCATTCTCCTCTAGAATCTCAACTCTTTTCTTTATACCTTCACGTTAATGGTGGGAAAATTTTTAAGTTCTCAAAATCAAAGCTAATCTACAAAAATCTGTAAAACCCAATCAAACACATTTGATTCAAGCATCTCTTCTAAAACTTTGAATGGAATTAAGAAAAAAAGGGGGGAAAAACCAAAGTTCATAGTATTGAGACACTAAATAAAATAATATTCTGCCATTAGAAAAAAAGGAGGAAAAACAAAGTTCATAGTGTATAGAATATTTAATTCATATGAATAGAAATTGTTGCAGACTTTAAGGAGTTGGGGGCTTTCGTAGAGATGAAGAATTTTGTAACATTAAACATTAAAGTTCCAATATATATATATATATATATATATTTCCTCGTATACATAATTGAAACTTAACTATCTATCTAATTTATTACGCATATGCAGAATACATTTTTTTTTTTTTCAGCTTAAAATTTTTATTAAGGTGACCAATATTTGTTCACTTAAGATACATAGCACTGAGCACATAGACTTGTGAAGTCTATATTCCACTTTAAAAGTTATTATGTGATCATTTAATATAAAAAATTCTACACTGGCCTACCACTTGCAGTTTCATAATTACCTGCAACAACTTTGATCTAGTTATTAACCAAAAAAAAAAAAAAAGAATACTAATTCAGATACCTTAATCAAAACCAATTCTAAACCAAACATCTTAATAACAAACTTCAACTCACAATGCCATTTAAAAATACACTTTGATCACTTTCTTCTACCTTAAAGCATAAGAAACTATGCCATAAACATTAAAATGTTTAGATCCCATAGGGCGAAAAAGAAAAAAAAAATTATATCTTTTAGATGCAAAGCCTTGGCTTAAGCCTTAAGATATCTCTGAAATTATCCTTCTTGCAAGTTCAAGCAAAGCTAAAACACCAACATAGAAAACATAAATAGTCATAAATTTCATGGGTCAAATAATTTGGTTAAGAATTACAACACAAACATTGATTTAAGGAAAAGAAAATTTAAGTATGGATCTATAATATTGCAGACAAAAAAATAAAATAAAATTTTTCTACTTCTCTTAACTACCAAAGTTTTGAACCATAAATTAACATTCTGTTAGGGACATATTTATGTAATTGGCTAATTATTTGACAAAACAAACTTTACTTGTAATTGGATAGATTTAGGATGGGTTTAGTACTTCAAGAAACAAGTGTTCAAGTTTAGTATTGAAGCCATGAAAATCTGACCAAAAAACAATTGAAGAAGTGCTATTCATTAAAACTTGACAGATATCTCGTCTGAATCCTTTCTATCGAAATTTAGTGTTGAAGCTCGACAGAAGTTGAATCTGTCGAGAATTACGAAATTATAATTTCTAGATCTAATTTCACGCATATCCTTGAGTAATTGTGTAGGGTTTCTTTTCTCACAACTCTAGACACATATAAGGATTATTTTAAAGGCCGTCTCAAGTGATACAAAGTGATAATACATGCATATTGTGACTGGAGACAATTTGCCTTAGTTCATCGTATTCTCTTTAGAAGTTACTGCGTCTTTGCGCCAAGTGTTTTGTGACTAATGAGCTTCTTGATCTTCATTGTTAGATGAACTGAAGAACTTTGTAGCCAACATCTTCCTCGAGTTGGTGTGTTAGTCACATACTGGAATCCGTGTATCATTGGTTAGTCATGTACTGGGAGTCGTGCATTGAATGGAGAGATTGTTGCTACATCATAAGTCCAATTGGGTATTGGGATAAGAGTTCAATTGTAGGTTGGTATTAGGTATTGGGATTCCTTTTAATTGTATATGCTTGTTTTGATAATAGTGGATTCTCGGGAGTGGTGACCTTAAATTCACCCGGTGAGGTTTTGCTTTGGTGGTTTTCTTTATTCGTAAACAAATCACCTGTGTTAAATTTATTTTCCACTGCATTTAACTTAGTTGGTGATTTGTTTGTGCTACCACGCTTATTGCATGTAATTGAATCTAATTAATTCACTTGGATAATTAATTGATTAATTTACCAAAGGAGTCAATACATTTTAGGCTTATCAAGTGATATCAGAGCGGGCACACTCTAATTAGGTTTAATCTTTGCTGTGTGATCCATTGACCCCTGTTTTTCATGGATAGAGGACAATCTCTTATTATACCTCCTTTATTTGATAGCACTAACTATGCATATTGAAAAGTACACACGAGAGTTTTCTTGTAGTCTTTAGATGAGAAAGTGTGGCAAGCTGTGGAGATTGGCTGGTCTAAGCCAAAGGAAACGCTGACTGATTGGGATGATGCTAAGATAAAAGCGATGAACTTCAATAGTAGAGCATTGAATGCCTTATTCAGTGCGGTCACGATCGAGGAGTTTAAGAAAATATCCTCGATAGAAACTGCAAAGGAAGTATGGACCATTCTCCAAACAACCAATGAGGGAACTAAGGCCGTTAAAGATTCTAAGCTTCAAAGGCTTACTATGAGCTTTGAAGAGATTAAGATGGAGGAGGATGAGTCGTTTGACGAGTTCTATGCCAAGTTGAAGGACATAGTCAACTCAGCCTTTAATCTTGGGGAAACTATTCCCGAACCCAAGGTTGTAAGAAAGGTGCTAAGATCTCTGCCTAAGAGATTCCATGCCATGATCACTGCCATTGAAGAATCAAAGGACATTGAGAAATTCCTTTGACGGAGCTGGTTGGCAACTTGCAAACCTATGAATTGGGTTTGACTAGAATTAGGAAAGGGAGCAAGAGTAAGAGCATGGCACTGAAGGCCAAAAGTAATGAAACTGATGAGTCTTTTGATGATGAAGATTCCAAGATGAAATCCTACATCACTAGGCAGTTCAAAAAGTTCATGAAGAACGCCAATGCGAAAGGTTTGATAAAGACTGTGAGCAGTCCAGCTCATCTCAGTTTAAAAACCAAGATAGAGGAAAGAAGGATGCTAAGGATGGCAGTCAATACACTATTCCCTCTGGACCAAAGTGCTTCGAATGTCAAGGTTTTGGACACATGAAATAAGAATGTCCAACATATCTCAAGACAATTGGGAAAAACAAGGCTCTTGCTGCTACCGTAAGTGACATCAAGCCTGAGGATAAGTTAGATGACAATGATGATGAGGGAATCTTGAATGCCTTAACTGCCACAGTGGATCCTACTGAGGGGATTATAGAAGAGGTAGATGAAGAAGAGGACTTGGTGGAGTCTAAGTTTGAGAAAATGGATGAACAAGATGACATCAATACAGCCTATGCTAAGTTGTACAAGGTTTTCGAGAAGCATGAGAAATGGTATAGGCTAGCCACCAAGAAGCTGAGTGATGTTGAGCTAGATCGAGAGGAGCTCTCTACAAAGGTTGATGAAGCAAATCAAACCATTGGAGTTTTGCGGTTCAAGAACAACTTCCTTGCTAAAAGGACCAAGAAGCTTGAAGCGGAGCTGTTCCAAGTTAGAGCTCAATTGGAGAGGACTTTTAGTGCAAAGCTAGATGAGATGCTAAACTTTCAGAAAGGTGCTTCTGACAAAACCGGTTTGGGATATGATTTCTCTTCTCCTAATATTGCCTCATCTAGTACAACTGTGTTTGTCTCACCTGCTGATAATGTTAACTCTAAGAATGATGAAACTAAAATTGAAACAGCTAGTGAGAACTTAGACAAGGGTAAATCTATTCTAAGAGCACCCCTTAAGGTTAGAAAGAAAGGGACTAGAAACCCTAGGACTAAGAAGGTAAACAACAAAAAGTCTCAACCAAAGAAGCCGCATCTCTGTCATCACTGTGGAGCTTCAGGGCATACTCATCCAAATTGCTACAAGTGGTTAGTCACTCAATAATGCAATAGTATGCTCTTGTCTGGAAACCAGAATCAGTTTCCATCCTCTTTTGCTCTTCTTGAAGATCTTTTTAAGGCCTTCATGTTCCTTTCGAACTTGAACACTTTTAACTCTTCCCCCTCACCACCAGATCAAAGGTTCACGCATAGGAAATGTTCTTCCAAAGTATGGAAGGAAAAAGGCTCAAAGTGATTTAGTCACTTTTTCTCTCTCTCTCCCCTTATGATTATGTATTACTTGTTTGTTTTGCTATCTTGTTTTGAGTCAGTCTAGTTTTACGCTTTGTGTGTTTAACATGCTTTTGTTTGTTTGTTTTCAGTTTTTCTTTATTTTGTTTTTCATAAAAAAAAAATTTGAAAAATCAGAAAAATACAAAAACAATGTGTGTTTTGTGTATATTGGTACTTGTGTACCTTGGATGGCCATTGAAACAAAATTTTCTAAACTTTGTATCTTTTGTAACTTAGATGAGCATTTAAATGCACAACTAAGCAAGTGAGTTTTGTGGCTCGTGTTTGTGATGAGTATGATTAAATAATCTCTTATACTTAACACTTATATCATTCTTTTTGACGGGAAAGACTAAAAAATCCTAAGAGAAAGGCATAAATAACCATCTCACCACTAAAGCCCGCCAATCATGTATAACATCTATGTGCTTCGGCATAACAAAATTGTGATGTTTAAGCTTACATAATTCGGTTTTTCTTCTCTCTCTCTCTCTCTCTCATATTTCCATGCATGATATGCTCAAAAAGAAAAATATGCAAAGAAAAAATAATCAAAATGCTTTTAAATATGGTTGCAAACGTGTTTCTAGGAGATGTGAGAGTTATAGGATGTACCTTGAAGGTGATAGTCCTCATCAAGCAGTTATGATTGTGTGTGAGTGTATTTGATTCTCTCATATCTCAAATTGTCATAATATGAGACATTTATGCACTCTTGCTATGTTTTTCACACACAACATGCAAAATTCTTTGCTACCTTTGATACATGTGCAGGTATAATGTGATTTGGCCATTACAAGGAATACATGTGTTAATATATGCTTACTAAATTGTCTTAACTTGTTTTTGAAATATAAAATTGGTTAGATTTGTTTAGTGTGTGTGTGTGTGTGTGTGTGTGTTTTGAATCTTGAATGCTTTGCATGTATGTTGAGAGATGTTTTGAGAGTTGCTTGTTGCATTCATCTTTTTGTGTTTTTCCCTTCTTTGAAAAACTCCTTTTCTTCAAGCATATAGCTTCTCGATAGATCCTCGACAGATTCTCTTTTATTGAGCCTTTTTTCTTCTTCTCTCGATAGATCTTAACGTAATCTCGATCCATCGAGATTTCTGGGGTTCTTTTTGATAGAATCTTGACAGCTTCTTCGATCCATCGAGAAATTTTCTATCTGGCCGATAGATTCTTGACAGCTTCTCGATCCATTAAGGTATTTTTATCGTTGATAAATCCTCGATAGCACCTTGACAGATTCACTTTTGTCGAGATTTAGTGCTTGACAGATCTTGATAGATGCCTCGATCCATCGAGCTGTGATTTCTATATATATATATGTTAAGTGCGAAATCAGATTCATTTTTTCACTTCTCTTTCTCTCGGATAGATTGCACATGGCACCCAAAGCGCGTAAATCTAATCCGACGCAGAACCCTCTTGGTTCCGAGTCCTTTTCTTCTAGCCCTACCCCCTTCTTCACGTTTGATTTCGTGATGGGAAGGCCCAATAGGATTTCTTGGAGAACTTTCAGAAACGTGGCGTTCATCCGAAGCACCAGGTTATTCTGTCGGACTTTTTCGACACTCTTTTACTTGGTGTCATTTAGACTCGGGGCTGGGATTCTCTATGTGAGAAACCCTTGAGGTGTCCCATCATGTTTATACAGGAGTTTTATTCCAATATACACGGTATCGATACCTCTGTACCTCAGTTTGACACGACATTCAGAGGTGCACGTATCGTAGTTACCTCGGATCTTATTTTCAAGGTACTACATGTTCCGCGGGTAGCGCATCCTGATTACCCCAGCTATGATCATCTTAGGACTGTGTCCAAAGACGAGCTTTTGTCTCATTTCTGTGAGACACCTTCCATATGGGGTAAGAGGCAAAATACCCCATGCTCGGGCTTTACAAAAGGTCCGAGATTCCTTAACACGGTGATGACATTTACTCTTACTCCATTGTCTCACTATAACTCTATCATTGAGCCTCGTGCTCATTTTCTTTTGTCCCTTTTAGAGGATCTTACTATTGACTTCCCCTTTCATTTCATCACTTTTATCATTGATGTCTATTAGGATATGGTGACCCGTGATAAGCTCATCTTTCCTTCGGCTATCACGCGGATCCTTTGCCACTTTTCTATCTCCATTCTTGATTCTCCTTACTACACCACTATGGGTGCCATCAGCATCGGTTTTGTTCGGTAGAGCGAGGCCTAGCTTTAACTGAAGCGGCCACGGACAGAGATGATCGATCTTGCAGCTTTTGTTGTTCCTTTCACCTCCGCTCCTTCTTCCTTGGCTGGTGGTGTGACCCTCGAGGCCATCATGGCACGACTTCAACGCATGGATGCACGTCTTGACTCTCTTTCTCTAATGAGTTGTGTCAGGTGAACACTTGTATTGGACGCATTGACTTCAACGCCGACAGGCTCACCTTGGTGGTTTCGCTGCTTCTCCATCTTTTCCTCCAGAGGCTTCGACAGATGAGGATGGTGGTGATGGTGATGATAATGAGAATGAGCATAAGGATGCTAGCTCTTCCAGTGATGATGAGATGACTACCTTTCAGTGACTTACCCTTTGTTATTTATGAAAAAAAGGGGGAGTAGTTTTGGGATGATAGTAGTCCTGTATTTAGGGGGAGAGTTAGTATAGGATATTTTTGTTAGGAGGAGAGTCCATACATTTTGAGGGATGTAGTGAGGTTCTTATGTATTTTCTTTTCTTTCTTTTACATTAGTCTCATGTATATTGGTCTTGTGACCACTTATTGACATACATTGTGTTAGGACATATGTGATTTATGTTAGGGACATATGTCACGATTTATGTAATTAGCTAATCCTTTGACAAAGCGCACTTTACTTATATTTGGGTAGATCTAGGATGTGTTGAAATACTTCAAGAAACCATGTTTCAAGATCAAGTATGGAAGCCTTCAAGTCTGTCCAAGAAAACAAGCTGAAAGTGCAAGGTTACTAAAACTTGATAGCTGGCTCAATAGCTAGCATGTGTCAAGGTTTAGACAGCTGTTCAAGCACGTAAGCTTGATACCTGCTCGACAGCTTTTATCTGTCGAGGTTTATAAAATCAGAATTTCTGATCTGATTTCTTGGAATCTGTGAATGTGTCTTTGGGCCTTCTTTTCTCCTAACACTAGACATATAAAAGGATTGTGTTAAGGGCCGTCAACTGTACACAAGTTGCACAAGTATAGAGAAAACTCTGTTCAAGCAAATTGTGACCGAAAACAAAGTTCTTAACCTTGTTCATCTCTTCTGAAGAAGTTGCTGTGTATGTGCACCTTTGAGTTTTGTAACCAAGCATCTTCTTGATCTTCATCGTATGGATGAAATGAAGAACTTTGCAGCCAACCATCCTTCTAGTTGGTGATTGAAGTCGTGTACTGGGATCCGCGCAATTGGTTAGTCACGTACTTGGGAGTCGTGTATCAAAAGGGAAAACTGTCATTACAGAATAAGTCCAATTGGGTATTGGGGTAAAGGTTCAACTGTAGGTTGGTAAGGTACTTGGGATTCCTTTACTTGTAACCGCTTGTTGTGATAATAGTGGAGTTTTAGGAGTAGTGACCTGAAAATCACCCGGTAGGGTTTTTGCCGCGACGTTTTCCCCATTCATAAACAAATCACCGTGTCATTTATTTTCCGCTGCATAATTAGGTTATTGGTGATTTGTTTGTGCTACCACGCGTTTCCATGTTAATTAACTTAATTAATAAATTTGGCTAAATTAATTGGTTAATTAATCACAAGGGTTAATACATTTGTGGCCTATCACATATATATATGACGACGTATGTTTTTCTTCACCTATCTCTTCATGTGTTGTTTCTTTTCTATCTTTATACACATGTTTCTTTATATATGCAATCCTTTATTTCTGTTTCACACATGATGCCTTGATGAGTTTTGTTTAAGTGTTTCAAAAAGACAGGTTGTTAAAGTCTACCATGCCATGAACTCTTTTTTTGCAAATTTTTTCAAGAGTTTGTGTTAGGGTTAGATTTGTTTTGTAATTCAATAAGTGATTATGAGTTTAGTGATTTAAGACTTCTCTCACGATTCATTTGTTTGTTGTGGTTTTGTCACGGATTGCCAAATGGGGAGATTGTTAGAGACATATTTATGTAATTGGCTAATCTTTTGACAAAACACACTTTACTTGTACTTGGGTAAATCTAGGATGTGTTTAGTACTTCAAAAAACAAGTGTTCAAGATTAGTATTGAAGCCTTGCAAATTTGACCAAGAAACAAGTGAAGAAGTGATGTTCATTAAAGCTCGATAGATATCTCGACAGAACCCTTTCTATCGAGATTTAGTGTTGAAGCTGGACAGAAGATGAATTTGTCGAGAATTACAAAATTAGAATTTCCAAATCTGATTTCATGCATATCCTTGAGTAATTGTGTAGGGTTTCTTTTCTCATAACCCTAGCCATATATAAAGATTATTTTAAGGGCCATTTCAAGTGATGCAAAGTGATAATACATGCATATTGTGATCAGAGATAATTTGCCTTAGTTCATCATATTCTCTTTAGAAGCTACTGTGTCTTTGCGCCAAGGGTTTTGTGACCAAGGAGCTTCTTGATCTTCATTGTTGGATGAATTGAAGAACTTTGCAGCCAACATCTTCCTCAAGTTGGTGTGTTAGTCACATACTGGGATCCGTGCATCATTGATTAGTCCCATGCTGGGAGTCGTGCATTGAACGGAGAGATTGCCGCTACATCACAAGTCCAATTGGGTATTGGGTTAAGGATTCAACTGTAGCTTGGTATTAGGTACTGGGATTCCTTTTACTTGGTATTGGTATTAGCTCGGGAGCGGTGACTTTAAATTCACTCGGTGGGGTTTTGCCTTGGTGGTTTTTTCCCATTCGTAAACAAATCAGTAAATCACCTATGTCAAATTAATTTTCTACTGCATTTAACTTAGTTGGTAATTTGTTTGTGCTATCATGCTTATTGCATGTAATTGAATCCAATTAATTCACTTGGATAATTAATTGATTAATTTACCAAAAGGGTTAATACATTTTTGGCCTATCACATTCCATAAAGCACATCACTTTCCTCTATGACTCTACCTTAGAGCATAAGCACTTGTGTCATAAACATGTAAAAAAGAAGTAAAATACATAAAAATGTTTATATCTCATGCAGACAGAGAAAACAATTAAACCTTCCAGTTGCAAATTATGTTGTTATTTGGCTTGAAGTATCTCTAAAACTAACCTTTCTTGGAACTTTATAAAAGCCTGAAATAGCAATTTAGAAACTTTAGTAGCTATAATTATCATGAATAAAATATTGTCAAAAGCATAAATGGATAACAAACCAATTCCAGTTTATCAAATTGTTTGAAGTTATAGGCAATAAGTTGCAGTCATGTAATAGATAAGATTTTGGTGAGAATCAATTCATGGACAGCAAATGTTTTGTCATTTTATGGGAGACTTCAACTAATCCAAACATCCAATAAGTGTTGTATTGCTGTTTGGTATTCACATCTATTGTACTAGTATGTTTGTTCTATCTCAACTTTTTGATGCTAAGTTTTTTTTTTTTTTTTGGGAAGTATCCAATTAGATTAATCAATAATTTTACCAAGGTAAAAACAGATTATGCCCATCTGCCTTTACTGGGTGCCAGAGCCAATCATTATTTCTCTCATAAACCATGATAGGGCGGCACACCAACAACAATGCATATATAGTAATATGGACATTAAAAATGCCTTTAAGCTAAGTATTATATTGATGTCAAGATGGCCAACAAATACCAACTAAAGGACTTATAGAGTTATTTTATTCTAAAACCACAATTGCTAACCTTGAGATAAAAATGCCTTTAATCTAAGCGTTATATTGATGTCAAGATAGCCTAAAATACCAACTATAGGTCTTATAGAGTCATTTTTGTTAGGTTAAAATGAATTGACCCATTTGCAAATTAATTAATTACCCAAGTTAATTAATTAGTCAAATTACATGCAATAGCGTGGTAGTACAAACAAATCACCAAATAACTAAATGCAACGGAAATTAAATTTGACATAGGTGATTTGTCTACGAATGGGAAAAACTACCGAGACAAAACCCCACCGGGTGAATTTAAGGTCACCAATCCTGAGAATCCACTATTATCATTCACAAGCGGTTACAAGTATAAGAAATCTTACCAAACCCTTTGGCCTATACCGAAATACCAACCTACAATTGAACCTTTACCCTAATGCCCAATTGGACTTGTATTGTAGCAGCAATCTCTTCGTTCAACGTACAAATCCCAATACGTGACTAACCAATAATGCACGAATCCTAGTACATGACTAACACACCAACTTGAGGAAGATGTTGACTACAAAGTTCTTCAGTTCATCAACAATGAAGATCGGGAAGCTCCTTGGTCACAAAACCCTTTGTGTAAAGACGTAGTAGCTTCTAGAGAGAGAATGATGAACTAGAGCAATTTTTGCCTCTGGTCATAATATGCATGTATTATTCTTGCAATACTTTGCATCATCTTGTGACGACCTTTAAAAATAATCCTTATATATGTTTAGGGTTGTGAGAAAAGAAATCCTACATAAATACATAGGAGTTTGCGTGTAATTAGATTTGGAAAATCTGATTTCGTAATTCTCGACAAATACAGCTTGTGTCAAGTTTCAACAGTAATTCTCGATAGAAAGGATTCTGTCGAGACTTTTGTCGAGATTTAATGAACAATACTTCCTTTACTTGTTTCTTGGTCAGACTTGCATGGCTTCAATACTTGACTTGAACACTTCTTTCTTGAAGTACTAAACCCATCCTAGATCTATCCAATTACAAATAAAGTGCGTTTTGTCAAAGGATTAGCCAATTACATAAATATGTCTCTAACAATTTTATTTCAAAAACCACA
Source organism: Quercus gilva (assembly GCA_023621385.1). Classification (NCBI taxonomy): domain Eukaryota; kingdom Viridiplantae; phylum Streptophyta; class Magnoliopsida; order Fagales; family Fagaceae; genus Quercus; species Quercus gilva. Next base: position 93,377,022 of record CM042476.1, on the reverse strand, counting down.
GCTGCTAACCTTAAGATCAACACTGACATCATATATTAAAAAGGACAAATATATTTCGGAATGGAACAACAATCCTAAATGTAGGAAGAAGCATTAGCAATAGCAGTACCATCCTGGACCAATTCCTTGCACTTGCATCATCTTCAACTAAGTTGAAACCCCTTCCTTCAAGACTTGAAGTGTCCCATCTTCTAAACCTTGGTTGTTTCAAGATGATTTAGTTTGAAACAGAGCAGTGTGAGTGTTGCTGACAACTATAATCAAACACATTGTAGGAAATCCATTAATAAGCAATCGAAACAACATTGTTTGATGATTACCAGAGGATTTCTATGGGTTTTTTAACACGGTGGGATTTTGGGACTTAGTGATCAAATCTATGATACTTATACTGTCTCCTTCCCAATATTTTTTTTCCTAGAGCCTAAGCCACTGCGTTGGCTTGGATCATGTCCTACAGGAACCCGTGTTATACTTTTCATACTTCTCTTTTTTATGATGATACAATTTCTGCCTTTTCAATCTAAAATAATAATACAAAATTGAAATAGAATTTAACTCCAACTGTTGAACCAAATTTGGTTTACCAAATAGAGAAAATCAATCACCCACTAAACATGTGGCATAGTGTTCTTAAATTTCACTTTTGATTTGCAGGTTGTAAAATCTGCACTACTAACTAATGAAATTAAATAAATAAAGAATCAAACCCAAAAGAAAAAGAGGAATGAATTGATCAGACTGACCAAAATCCTAGCGATAAGTGACTGAGAGGGAGTTGAGGTGTGCCTTTGTGTTAGAACCCCTTTCTCTCTCCCTTGTGTATGTGTTTGTTTCTCAAAAAAAGAATAAGTAATTGTCCCACATTGCTTAAGAGAGTGTGTTGTGTGTGTAGTATAACTTGCCCCACCCTCCTTTAAAAGTTACCATGGCTTTTGAATGGAGTTGTAGTGTGCCTTTGTGTTAGAACCCCTTTCCCTCTCCCATGTTTGTGTGAGATTTTTATCAACTTAGAAATTATAGGAGAAAATTTATATATATATTTTTAAAATCTAAAAATATAGTATATGATTTGAGAATTCGAACCACTCATAGACTTGAAACGTGAGAGGGGAGACATAGGTGGGTGTCCAAGGGCTAAGGATTTGAGTTTGTGTTTAACAAAAATTGTTATGTAGTGAAATTCATTGAACATAATTTCACCCATAGGCCTTTGGGTATATGGGTTTTATTGATATGAGTAGTACTGATTTAAGATAACATATCTCTAGAAAAATTGGCACATCTAGCTGCCTCCTGGTCGAGCTTTAGGCCTTAAGAGATGGCCTTATTATGGCTAGAGATCTCCATGTTGACAAACTCATTATAAATGTGGATGCACTAGAAGTTATTAACCTTCTCTTTAACACAAAAGCCACTAATCGGCTAACCCAACCCATTGTGGATTATTGCAGGAACATTAAGCTTTCCAGGAGGTCCATCTGCAACATTGCTACAGAGAGACCAACCAAGCTGTTGACTTCCTTGCTAAACTAGGGCATAATCAGTTAGATCCTTTTGTTCAGTATGTATCCCCTCCTTTTGGTATTATGGAGGTATTAGCAGGTGATGCTAGTGGTGTTTTGTATACCCAAACCACTCGGGGTGTAACTAGTTTTACTTAATCTAATTATCCCCTCTTTTTACCCAAAAAAAGAAAAAGAAAAAGATAACATATCTCTTAATTATAATCCCTTGTTTCAAGTGAAGACCCTTTGATTCCAACCACATTGCCTTTGTACATATGTTTACTTATTTTTATGTTTGAGGGGATATGTGTTTTTGGCTGCACCTAATAATTTATTTAGGTTGCCTATGTATCCTTGAAAAACGTACCACATCCATAATCCATTAGATAACAATAAAATCCATTAGCACAAAAACGTACCACATCTATTATTCAATGTCCGCCTACACCAAAAACCTATTAGTGTTTTGGTCCGATGATAAAGAACATAATCATCAGAAACAGAATCCATAGGTTAAAACTCTATCAAAAAACCCAAAAATTAAAAAAATTCTAGAAAATTATGAGGGATCGCATCTTGATGTGGGAGTCGGGGTTGTGAAACCTTGAATAAAAATTTCCTAAGGATAAACAATGCTATCTTGATTACACAACTTTTTGATTAGTTGGTATGATATCATTGATATGTCCACCTACTACCACAAGCATAAACTTAATACAGACATCCGCTTCATTATAGTTTTATTCTAAGGAAAACAAATGTAACAAAAATACAAATTAATAATTGAAGTTATGCAAGTTCATGTGCTACTTGATTGTTTTCTCTTATCATACTCTACTACTCCTTGCTCTTGGGCAAATAAAAATATATACTTAAATTTTTTTTTTCTCGATTGGTTTTACCATTAAGAGATAGTAGAATTTCAAGTTAAACTCTGATATAAAATCTCATCAAGTTACTAGATATACTTGAAGATAAATATGAAAATAAAAAATTTGATGATAATTTATACACGAAAAAGCAAAAGGCCAAACTGATTGCTGAATATAAAAATTGATAAGAACCTTAAATTGTTTAGTTGGTTTCTAATATATACATTAAACCAATAACTGAGCACGCTTTATGAATTTATTTGTTGATAAAGAAACCATTAACGACTTATTCATATAATTAACTTCACTTCAATTGCAATTTTTTATTAAATTAGAAGTTGTAGTGAGAACAAATAAATAGTTGTTTTTATCTAAAAAATTATTGCAAAATTTGGTTTATAATCAAGTTAGGATTCTTGATTGCAATTTAGTTTTTGCTATTCAAACTGATTAGGTCTCTTAGGTACAATAGTTGTATGCCACCAAATAACTAAATTTAATTTTTTAAAACATAAATTTAATAAATTTTCTGCAATTTGGTGCAACCACTTGGCGCAACCATAGCTTTTAAGCCCAACTTTTATTATATAGTATATGAAATGATATGATTTGAGAATTCGAACCACTCTGTTATCTTGAAGAGCATAGACTTGGAACGTGAGAGGGGAGACATAGGTGGGTGTCCAAGGGCTAAGGATTTGAGTTTATGATTAACAAAAATTGTAAAATTATGTTTAACAAAAAAAAAAAAAAATTATAAAATTATGTTTTAACAAAACTTGTTATGCAGTGAAATTTATCAAACATAATTTCACTCGTAGGCCTTTGGGTATATGGGTTTTATTAATAAGAGTAGTACTCATTTAAGATAACATATCTCTTAATTATAATCCCTTGTTTCAAGTGAAGATCCTTTGATTTCAACCACGTTGTCTTTGTACATAAGTTTACTTATTTTTACGTTTGAGGGCATATGTGTTTTTAATTATTTGTGACTGCACCTAATAATTTATTTAGGTTGCCTATGTACCCTTGACGAGGATCAAGCCAATTCTTAGTTCTTAAATTGAGGTTTTAGATTTAAAATCCTCAAATAAAGATTTTATCCACTTTAAGTCAAATACATGGTATTTAATTAAGAATTGACTTAATTTTGTTTTTGAGTGAGATAATTTATTATAATCTTAAGATCTATTGAATTTGAAGGGATAAAGGCCCAAAATTATATATTGGGCCTTGGGCCTTGGCCGAGGACGTTGGTTGGTTCGAGGACGAATAAACAGTAGTGAAGGTGTTAAGCTCAGAGTTCCATGAGTAAGTTGCAAACGGAAAGGTTGGGGGAGGTGGTCTAAGGAGGAGTATCTCCTCAAATAAACAAAGTACATATCAAATGTATATCCTATCGTTCAAAGTGATCTTCTAGGAAATTCCACTGATAAGGATGTGCATTATGACTACAAAAGGGATGGAAGCTCAGAATTATCTAAGGAAAAGCTACTGCCACCGCATTGAATGCTCTGTAGCTAACTCTCTGGCCGCATTTATGTGGAGAAGACTCCTGAACAGTGCTGCCTTGGCTACCCCAACTCACAGAGGGCTAGAGAGGGTGTCTAATGGGACAAGCACTTAAGTAATAGTCTGGATAATCAACAAATGGATGGCCAAGATCAATCAAGGGGAGATATATAATGTAAGAAACCCCTGAGGAAAGGGGGATCGGAAAAAGGAGAGAAAAACACTGTAGCAATCAAGAACCAAACTTGTAATCCAACTTGAGGATCAATACAAAAGAACCAATCTCCTCAGACTTTGCCGATGACGATTTTATTAAGTTTAAACACTTCTATCTTTATTTTCTTGTCATCAAGATCTACCTTATTTGTTGATTAATTCACTAAAGCCCAGTTTTTCAACCCATTCTCTATAAATTCATTGTTTTGGGCTTTTGGGCCTAAGTCTATCCATCTTTGGGGCTAAGGAGCCAAATTAGGTCCTTACAATTGGCGCCGTCTGTGGGAAAAATTTTGGTGTTTCAGTGAGTTAAACATTTAACTATGGTAGGTTCAGGTCCAAACCATGCAGAATCCATGGGGTCTCAACGACAAGATCACTTCCATGATCTTGAACAAAGAAGGGACCGGGAGGGAAGTGTGCACACTACCCATACTAGGAGTCGGTCTCGGGGTGAGAGCCACGTCTCTCATGAATGGAATGCTGAGAACATGCAGTGGGAAATTGATCATTTAAAGAGGAAGTTGTGGCACGAACGGAGAAGACGAACCCCCTCAATTTCTGACCCCTCTTCTGAAGGTGAAGAGGACAGTAGCTATAGGCGCAGATCAAGGACTCCTCCTAGTGAGTCTTTCTCGTATGATGAGGAACACTATCATGAGCACAGAAACAGAAACGCATCTTCCAAAGGCTTGGGAAATGACGCCATGAGTAAAGCACTCAACTAAATTTCCAGGTCACCCTTCACGCGTAGAATCGAGGGAGGGAGACTCCCTTGGGGGTTCAGCCAGCCCATGTTCACCATGTATAATGCTCGAATAGATCCTGTGGAGCACGTGAGCCACTTCAACCAGAGAATGACTGTGCACTCCAAGAATGAGGCTTTGATGTGCAAGGTGTTTCCCTCCAGTTTAGGGCCTAAGGCCATGAGGTGGTTTGATGGCCAAGGTGCAGGTTCCATTAACTCATTCAAGGAGCTCACCCAGGTGTTTAGATCCCGCTTTATTATGTACAGCAGGGTTCCTTAGCCCTTAGATTCCTTATTGTCCCTGTTCATGAGAGAAGAGGAGACCCTAAAAAAATATTCGAACAGATACTAGGAGATGTTCAATGAGATAGACGGTGACTTTGACGACGTGGCCATCAGGACTTTCAAGGCCGGCCTACCTACCGAGCATGGCTTAAAGAGGTTTTTGACTGGGAAACCTATCACCAGTGTATGCCAGCTCATGGATCAGATTGATAAGTATAAGAGGATTGAGGAGAACTAACCACAAGGTAAGGAAAAGGGTAAGGTTATCCTATAGGAGATAAGGGATTTCAGGTAGGACAACTACAACAATAGCAGACCCTGGAGGGATTTTGCTGGGTAATCTAGGTCTACAGCTCCTCAAGTGGTTAACATTGTATTCCAAGAACCAGTGCATCAAGTCTTGGAGAAGATCAAGAATGAGCCATATTTCAAATGGTCGAACAAGATGAGTGGAGATCCCTTGAGGCGTAATTAGAGCCTTTATTACCAATACCACTAGGAGCATGGGCATACCACCGAGGACTACAAAACCCTGTGGAATCATCTGGAGCAACTGGTCAGAGAGGGAAGGTTACAACAGTTTTTATATCGGCCCAACGGGTAAGGAGACCAATCAAGGTTAGAGGCTTAGGGGAACGCTTCTTCAAGGCCCCCTATAGGCACAATCAATGTCATCTTTGTTGTACCTGGGAGAACTGGTTCTCATCCTTTCAGGGTGATGTCTGTGGCTCGGCTGCAAGCCGAGGACTCTAGTTCTGAGTCGAAGAGGGCTAGAGTGGAGATCCGACTAGTGCTGAGTTTTTCGGACGAGGACAAGATTGGAACCATCCAACCACATGATGATACTTTGGTGGTCACCTTCAGAATAGGAGAGTATGATGTTAAGAGGGTAATGGTGGATCAAGGTAGTGGGGCAGAGATTATGTACCCCGATTTGTACAACGGACTGGGCCTGAAGCCCTAGGATTTAACAGCCTACAATTCACCTTTGGTAAGCTTTGATGGGAAGGATGTCATCCCAAAGGGCCAGATTAGACTGCCTGTGCAGTCGGGTTCAGAAGTGGTTGAGGTGGATTTCATCGTAGTAGATGTCTACTCTCCTTACATGACCATTGTGGTAAGACCCTGGCTTCATGGCCTGGGAGCCGTTCCCTCCACTTTGCATTTAAAGGTCAAATATTCGTCCGGGAATTAGATTGAGGAATTGGTTGGGAGCCAGTCCGTGGCAAGGCAGTGCCTAATTGCTGCAATAATGCATCAACTAGGAGTGGAGTCCTCGGCCTCTATTGGGAAAAACTTATAGCAATCAAGAACTTCGGTGTTACCTGTGAAGGGAGTAGTCGACTTGGAAAAAATAGTTGTAAGTGATGATCCGAAGAAGTTTTTTCAGGTTGGAACTCAGTTGCCTTCTCAGGAGAAGGAAGAGTTGGTAGAATTCCTCAAGAGAAACGCTGATGTGTTTGCATAGAGCCCTTACGAAGCTCCTGGGTGGATCCAGACTTCATTTGCCATCATCTAAATGTTAACTCGTCTATCATCCCTAAGAAGCAACCGCCTCGGTGCTCATCCAAAGAGCATTCTGAGGTCGTCAAGGTGGAGGTGAATAAGCTTAAGCAAGCTGGGCTATTAAAGAAGTGTTCTATCCTAAATGGTTGGCTAATACGGTGGTAGTAAAGAAGAAGAATAAGAAGTGGCAGGTATGTGTAGACTTCATAGACTTGAACAAAGACTATCCAAAGGACCCCTTCCCCATGGCTCGGATTGATCAGCTAGTGGATGCCACTATAAGCTATCCTCGAATGAGCTTTTTGGATGCTTTTCAAGGATACCATCAAATACCTTTAGCCTTGGACGATCAAGAGAGGACGGCTTTTGTTACTCCTATTGGAAACTACTATTACAAAGTGATGTCATTTGGCTTAAAGAATGCAGGGGCTACCTATCAGAGAATGATGATCAGGATGTTTGAACCATAATTAGGTAAGAATATTGAGGTTTACATCGACGACATGGTGGTGAAAAGCAAGGTGGAGTTCGAGTATGTGGGAGACCTTAGGGATATTTTTGGAGTACTGAAGAAACACAAGCTGCGCCTTAATACTTCCAAGTGCTTTTTTGGCGTGGGATCGGGAAAATTTCTAGGCTATATGGTAACCCACTGTAGAATTGAGGTCAATCCTGATTAGGTTAAGGCAATAAACAGCCTGCAACCACCTCGAAATCACAAAGAAGTCCAGAAACTAATCGGGATGACCGTCGCCCTAAATCGGTTTATCTCACGATTAGCAGATAGGTTAAGGAGTACCTTTCTCGGCCACCTGTCATGTCTAGGCCTGAGATAGACGAAGTCTTGTTTGCTTAGTGTTGTGCCGAATTGTTGATGGCGTGTAGAGGCCAGTTTACTATATGAGCAAGTCATTGCATGAGGCAGAAGTCCGTTACCTACCATTAGAGAAGGCTATCTTGGCAGTGGTGCATGCTACACGTAAACTCCCCCACTACTTCTAATCCTACACAGTTGTTGTTTTGACCTAACTTCCACTTCGATCACTACTTCGGAGTGCTGACTTCACAGGGAGGATTGCCAAGTGGGGTATAATCCTAGGAGCTTTTGACATTAAGTACATGTCTTGCACCTTTGTCAAGGGCCAGGTCCTTGCAGACTTGGTGGCCGAATTCGTTGAATCCCTAATAGAAGAAGAGGTGGAGAAGCAGGGCATAGATGAAAAATTGGTTGGCATGGTCTCCTTGCAATAACCTTTATCCTGGAGGGTATATGTTAATGGTGCGGCAAATCAAAGGGGATTCGGAATGGGGCTAATTCTAGTATCTCCTAAGAAGATCACTATTGAGAAATCCTTAAGACTAGGTTTCTCGGCCACAAACAATGAGGCTGAGTATGAGGCTCTACTGGCAGGGATGATCATGGTTCAAAGAATGGGCAGAAAGGCAGTAGAGATATTCTCAAATTCAAGATTGGTCGTAGGCTAGGTAAAGGAAGAGTTAGAGGCAAGGGACTTAAGAATGCATAAATATTTGAATCAAGTCAGGCACTTGCAATTAGGGTTCGAGTCTTTTACCTTGCTGCATATCCCCAAAAGTGGGAACACACATGTAGACTCCTTGGCCACCCTTGCAACCTCCTTGGTGCAGGACTTATCTCGGGTCATACTCGTTGAGGATTTGTGCAAGCCTACTGAGATGAAGGTAGATGCGGTCCATATCCATCAAATTAGGGTAAGGCCCAGCTGGATGGATCCTATAGTGCTATTCCTTAAGGAGGATATCTTGCCCGAGGAGAAATCAGAAGCAGAAAAGATGAAAAGAAAGGCTCTTCGGTTTTGGCTGTCTGAGAACCAAAAATTATACAAGTGCTCTTTTTCTGGGCCATACTTGCTATGCATACACCTCGAGGCATTAGAACTACTCCTTGAAAAGTTACATGAAGGAATTTGTGGGAGCCACACCAGAGGCAGATCTTTGTCTCACAGAGCCCTCACTCAGGGATACTAGTGGCTGGGCATGTAGAAAGAAGCACAAGAATATGTGAAGAAGTGTGACTATTGCTAAAGATTTGTACCAAACATTCACCAACTGGGAGGAGTCCTTAATCCTCTGTCCAGCTCTTGGCCATTTACTCAATAGGGCTTAGATATTGTAGGCCCTTTCTCTAAGGCAGCAGGGAATAAGAGATATCTACTGGTCGGCACGGATTACTTCACCAAGTGGGTTGAAGCTGAGCCATTGGCAAATATTAGGGATGTGGATGCCAAGAGATTTGTTTGGAACAATATTTTCACTTGATTCAGGATCCCTTATACCCTCATCTCGAACAACGGCCTTCAGTTTGATAGCAAGGGCTTCAAGAGGTACTCTTGTAACTTGGTAATTACGAATAGATATTCCACCCCAGCTTATCCTCAGGGGAATGGACAAGCCGAGGCTATCAATAAGATTATAGTGAATGGACTCAAGAAAAGGTTGGATGATGCAAAGGGAAAATGGGTGGAGGAGTTGCCACACGTCCTTTGGACATATTGGACTTCACCCCTCAGGTCAACTGGGGAAACACCCTTTTCAATGACTTATGGTACCGAGGCTGTTATCCCTCTGTAGACTGGATTCCCAACATTAAGAACGAGTCTTTTTGCTCCGAGCGATAATGATGGGCTATTAGGGAAGAGCTTAGACTTAATTGAAGAGCAAAGAGAAAATGCCATGGTCCAATTAGCCTATTATCTACACAAGCTCAAGCAAGGGTATGACGCCAATGTAAGGCTAAGACCATTAGCACCTGGAGACTTAGTGTTGAGGACAGTTTTGGGTACCGCCAAAAACCTAGCCAGGGGAAAGTTAGGGCCTAATTGGGAAGGGCCATATCATATCACATCCGTGGCAGGAATAGGTGCATATTATCTTAAAGATCTAGATGAGAAAGTTGTACCATGTCCCTGGAATGTAAACAACCTGAGAAGGTATTATTATTATTTATGAAAGCTTCCTTTACTATATTTTTGATTTATTATATTATGTGTCGTGCGTTCCATTATTTATCTAAGTATTAACCAAAACCTTAGACATGCCTGGCTTCTCAGGCCACATGTTTTGGGAAAATTAATACTTAATGACATATTTCTTAGTGATTAAACAGAACCTAGTCATGCTTAGCTCCTCGGACCACATGCTTTGGGAAAATTAACATTCTATGGTATCTTTCTAAGTATTAAACAGAACCTTAGACATGTCTGGCTCTTCAGACCATATGCTTTGGAAAAATTAATACTTAATGACATCTTTCTTAGTGATTAAACAGAACCTTAGTCATGCCTGGCTCCTCGGACCATATGCTTTGGGGAAATTACTAAGTATTAAACAGAACCTTCGACATGCCTGGCTCCTTAGACCACATACTTTGGGAAAATTAATACTTAATGACATCTTTCTCAGTGATTAAATAGAATCTTAGTCATGACTGGCTCCTTGGACAACATACTTTGGGGAAATTAACACTCTATGGTATCTTTCTAAGTATTAAACAAAACCTTAGACATGTCTGGCTCCTCAGACCACATGCTTTGGAAAAATTAATACTTAATGACATCTTTCTTAGTGATTAAACAGAACCTTAGTCATGCCTGGCTCATCGGACCATATGCTTTAGGGAAATTACTAAGTATTAAACAAAACTTTCGACATGCCTGGCTTCTCAAACCACATACTTTGGGAAAATTAATACTTAATGACATCTTTCTCAGTGATTAAACAGAACCTTAGTCATGACTGGCTCCTTGGACCACATGCTTTGGGGAAATTAACACTCTATGGTATCTTTCTAAGTATTAAACATAACCTTAGTCATGCCTGACTCCTCAGACCACATGCTTTGGAAAAATTAATACTTAATGACATCTTTCTTAGTAATCAAACAGAACCTTAGTCATGTCTGGCTCCTCTAACCACATTCTTTGGGAAAATTAACACTCTATGGTATCTTTCTAAGTATTAAACAGGTCCCAGGTCATCCTCAGCTCCTCGGATCACTTACCTTGGGTAAGTTAATATCCTTAATCATTTGCCTAAGTATTAAATAAAACCAAGGTTATGTCAGGTCCTTTAGGTCTCTTTCTACTAAATGTTTTACTCATCTCCATAAGGATTGGCCTTCCTTGTGAATGGCCCAGTGCTCAACACAAACATATAATCATTCTCTTTACTATTTATATTCGTTCAACTTATCTGATTTAGCAGCAATTCGTCATTATTAGTTCTTGTTAGAGCATGTGTAGCAGTAGTTCAATACTGTTAGCGACATCATTAACATTAGATTGTATTAAAGGGCAAAAAAAAAAAAATATTGCAAGAAAGAAAGGTAGAGACACATAAAGGGAAAAGCGAAGTCTTTTCATTAGATATGATAGGCCAAAAACGTATTGACCCTTTGTGATGAATTAATTGATTAATTAGTCAAGTTTATTAATTAATCAAATTAACATGCAAACGCGTGGTAGAACAAATAAATCACCAATTAAACTAAGTATGCAGCGGAAAATAAATTGACATAATGATTTGTTTACGAATAGGGAAAACCTACACGGCAAAAACCCCACTGGGTGATTTTAAGATTACCGCTCCCGAGAATTCACTATTATTACAACAAGCGGTCACAAGTAAAGGAATCTTAGTACCTTATACTAAATTACAGTTGAACCCTTACCCCAATACCCAATTGGACTTATTCTGTAGTGACAATTTCTCCTTGTAATGCACAGCTCCTAGTACGTGATTAACCAATTGCGTGGATCCCAGTACACAACTTCAATCACCAACTAGAGAAGGTTGTTGGTTACAAAGTTTTTCAGTTCATTACACGATGAAGATTGAGAAGATGCTTGGTCACAAAATCCTACGGTACATAAACGCAGCAGCTTCTTCACAAGAAAGATGAACTAGGGCAAATCTGTTTCCAGTTACAATTTGCTTGAACAGACTTTGCTCAACACTTGTGCAACTTGTGTGCAACTTGTGTCCACCTTTGACAACTCTTAAAATAATCCTTTTATATGTCTAGGGTTGTGAGAAAAGAAAGCCAAACATACAATCACGGATTGAATGAAAATAGTCCTGAAAAACTGAATTTCATAAAACTCGATAGATACCCTATTTGTCGAGCTGTTGTCAAGCCACAGGCTTCAACAGCTCCACAGCTCTCGATAGATAGTTAGATGTCGAGCTAGCTGTCGAGCTTTAATGAACAGCATTTTCTGCACTTGAATCTTGGACAGACTTGCATGGCTTTAACATTTGAACTTGAAACAAGTTTCTTGAAGTATTAAACACATCCTAGATCTACCCAAATACAAGTAAAGTGCATTTTGTCAAAGGATTAGCCAATTACATAAAGTAGTAACATATATTCCTAACAAGTGAATCACATATGTCCTAACAAGATAAAATGAATGTACAATATATTCAATGATAGACTGTTGTAACAAAAACAAAAAAGGAGAAAAAGAACAAAGATCTTAAAGCTATGCCTTAGCAACGGGAGGGTCATCCTTGGCCTTAGCAGCAACATCTTTGGCCTCGGAGTTAGCATCCTTGATCTTGAGGCTAGCCTCTTTGCCCTTGGCTTCTGGCAGGGTTTTGGCCTCCTTGACCTTATCCTCAAGCAGAGGTCCCCCCTGGCCGGCCTCTTTGCCCTCGGTCATCTCAACCTCCTGGCTTTGGTTACTGGCCTTGTTTGGCCTTTGGGGGACTTTTAGAAGAGGAAGAAAGGCCTGGGTTATGGAGGGCTGTTCCGAGAGGGGGAGAGCGAGAGTAGAGGGAGGAGGGAGATTCGCTGGAATCTCTCAGATGTCCTCAGGGTAGAATACGTTTTCAGCAAATCTCCACTCGGAGGTAACAGGAACTCCTACCTGGTTGAGTGCTTCCGCCTACACCTCTTCGCAGAAGTCTCTCCACACCTCCGCCAGCTCCTCTGTCAGCCAGGTTTGAGTTTCCTGCACCCCACGGTCATAAGTTGCTTATTCTGAGGCCTCAGTAGCTTCCTTGATTACCCGAGCTGCTTCCTTGGCCTTCTGCAAGCCTGCCTTTAACTTTAAGTCCAGCTGTCTTTGAGTGGCCAACTCTATCTCTGTGAGATAAAGCTTCTTACGCTGGTTTCGGCCTGGTTCTCGACACTTTTTAGACTTGGCTTGGCACTTAGGCGTGCGCTTTTCTCAGTAACCAGCTTGGTGGCAAGCTCCTTGTTCTTTTGCTCAGATGTACCTAGAGCCTTGTTGGCCTTGGCACAGAGATTGGCCTCGGCCTCATTCCGGGCGTCATTGACCCATTCCTTAGCGACAAAGACCTGCTGGGTAACCTACACAAGAAACAACAAAGGAATCCCACTTAGCATTGAAAAGGGTAACTTAGCATTTATCTAAAAGATTTGATAGAGAACTTACAATGGCAAGATCCCTCTTTAAAGACATGGAGAAGTCTAGCTGTCTCATGCGCCGAAGAGAGTCCATATCCTCGGGCAGGAGGAAGGGCTGCTCCAGGGCTTCAGCGACATAGGTTGAGTGCCCTCTTTGGAAATCCCGGATGGAGGCGTTCCATGGGATGGCAGTGCCATCCAACTCTAGCCGAGGAGCCCGAGTGCGCTGTTATTGATGCACCTCGGCCCCACTTGGCTCTTCCCTGCTGTCCACAGAAGAGGGCCGCTTGTCTTTGGCCATTTTTTGCTGCTTAGTCCTCTTCTGTGGGACCACCTCACCCTCCTCCAACTCCTGCTCCTTCATTTTCTTTTTCAGGTTGGGGATTGGGAGCAGGCCAAGCTCGATCGTGGAAGGAGGAGGGGGAGGGGGAAGTGCAGGAGGAAGCTGAGATCCTGAGGTGACCTGGGGGCTTGTCACCTTGCCTTTGAGGAGATCGCGCAATCCTTTCTTCTTGTTATCCAGCGGCATCTCCTCTTCTTCTATGGAGTCGCTGTTAACACGCGCGGTGACGAGTTTGGGAGAATGGGCGGCGGAGTGTATATCTAATTCATCCTCGGAATCTGGGAGATGGATTATGGGATCTGCCCATTCCTCCTTTTCCTCCTTGAAATGAAATTGGTCAATCTCAACCTCCAAGGATAGGCGGGAGGAAGTAGTCTTTTCTCTCGAGATTGCTGTTGCAAAGAGAGCACGGTGGAGGGGCAGTTCAACAGGTGGGAGATCTTCTCGGGCTAGGAAGTCGGGAATCGAAATGTCTATCTTATGCAGCCGAGGATCACTTGCCCTGATGGCATTGCCAACTTCCTGGAAAGCATCCGAGAGCGGCACAAAATCAAGGATGAGGTGGACAGCTCTCAACTGCCCGTCCTCATTCACGAACACCTTGGACCTTAAGATTTTGTTGAGTGCCACGACGTTGACTAAGCTGAGTCGAGGTGCTACGTGTTGTTTATCTGCAAAATAACCGAGGAGCAAAGGCATGGTCAGACCAATAAAATTTTATCATTAAAGGAAAATGAAATGCTAGAAAGAAGAGTAGTAGAACGGGAAGAACTAAATCCCGTTTCATGGGACCTAACCCTAGGGTACCCCACTTGGCTCTCCCTCCTGAGTTGGGCAGTGAAAACCGTCGTGCCATTTTTTAGAGGCAATGAGGTAGTCATCCTTCAGGCCTTTATTAGACTTGGGAAGACAGGAGATAAGCCTAACAACAGGGGACCTGGACTTGAGGTAAAACCTTGAGTCGGCAAGTGAGTGGCACTCATACATATGGACGACATTGTGCCAGGTAAGTCCTAAACCCATCTGCTCATTGAGAGCATCAACACTACCCAAGACTCTAAATAGGTTGGGTGCACACTGATGAGGACATAACCTATGGTTAAGAAGGTAATCTTGGGTCAGCCTACCCATAGGGAGCGTCATTCCTCCTTTTATGAAGCGATCATAGGAATGACGACTTCCCCCTCTTTCCTATCCATAACTATCTAATCGGGAGCACAGTACCGCAGGGCAACCCCTTGGGGAATGTGGTATTTAGCCCTAAAGCCCTCCATACAAGCGGGAGAGTTTACAAGGTGCTTAAATCTACCCATTCAGTTAAGCTAAGGGGGAACAGATGAAGTTTTCAAGGAATAGAAATAGAGAATTGGAGGCCGAGGAGACCGGCCGAGGAAAAAAGGAACCTAGGAAAGAAGAAATTTACGAGAATGAGCACTTGTGTTGCTTCTGGTGCTCCTTAAAGGTTTAATTTTTTTTAAAAAGAAAGGAAAGGACTTGGAAACTTGAGAAACTTGGGAAGCCTTAAGGGTAGGAGAGTTAGGAATCTCTAGAGAGCTCGAAGATTTGTAAAATGAGGAGAAATGACTTCCCCGGGGGCCATATATAGGAGGCAAAATTGAGTGGGAATTATCCTGCTCAAAATTCAAGAAGGAAGGCCAGTTGTAGGATTTGCATCTCATCATAGGATGCAGGGAACAAAGCGCCACCTGTAGCAATTAATGACACATTGAGGGCTCTGAAGTGTCAAGAATAGTTATAAGGCACGCAAAACGGTGTTCTCACGTGTGCAAATCAAATAAATAAATGGGCTTAACTCTTAAAAATCAAAACCCCAATTTTTCTCCTCGGATAAGAGGGAAAAAACTGGAGTTTTGAGGGGCTATTGTAGAGATAAGGGCCCAAAATTATATATTGGGCCTTAGGCCTTGGCCGAGGATGAATAAACAGTAGTGAAGGTGTTAAGCTCAGAGTCCCATGAGTAAGTTGAAAACGGAAAGGTTGAGGAAGGTGGTTCGAGGAGGAGTATCTCCTCGGATAAACAAAGCACAGATCAAATGTATATCCTATCGTTCAAAGCGACCTTCTAGGAAATTCCATTGATAGGGACGTGCATTATAAACGTACAAGAGGGATGGAAGCTTAGAAATATCTAAGGAAAAGCTGCTGCCATCGCATTGAATGTTCTGTAGCTAACTTTATGGCCGCATTTATGTGGAAAAGACCCCTGAACAGTGCTGCCTTGGCTACCCCAACTCACAGAGGGCCAGAAAGGCTATTCGATGGGACAAACACTTAAGTAATAGTCTGGATGATGAACAAATGGAGGGCCAAGATTAATCAGGGGGAGATATATAATGTAAGAAACTCCTGAGGAAAGGGGGATCGGAAAAAAGAGAGAAAAACATTGTGGCAATTAAGAACAAGACTTGTAATCCAACTTGAGGATCAATACAAAAGAACCAATCTCCTCGGACTTTGTTGAGGACGATTTTCTTAAGTTTAAACTTGTCTATCTTCATTTTCTTGTCATCAAGATCTACCTTATTTGTTGAGTAATTCACTAAACTCTAGTTTTTCAACCCATTTTCTATAAATTCATTGTTTTGGGTTTTTTGGGCCTAAGTCCATCCATCTTTTAGGCTAAAGAGCCAAATCAGGTCCTTACAGAATTAATTTAAAGGAGTTAGAAAATTTATTATTATTTAAAATAATTTGGGATGTCAAGAACTCCATTGAGTCATATTATTTCAAATTGATAAGGCCAAGAACTCCAGTTATTTAATTGGTGGAATCAATAACTCTCTTTGAATTAATTTTTAAGCAATTATAAACTCTACAAAGATTCTAATATTTAAATTGATAGAATCATAGATTCCAATATTCAAATTAAAAAAAGAAGAAGATATATATGGAACACACCCGAAAAATAGGGCTCCAAGTCCTAAACCAACAGCAGTTGTCCTAATACTAGCATCCAGTGCCGATCCTAGGTCTAGGCTACTTAGGCCATCGCCTAGGGCCCCCTATTAGAGAAAAGCCCCCAAATTTTGGAGCAAAAATTGATATATTTTTTTGGAGATATAGGAAAGAAAATTCGTTTTACATTTGTTTTTCTACTTTTAAGAAGTCCCAAAGAATTGAGTAATGCTAGAGATAATATAACTTTAAATACATGAATCTTACAAATATATGTGTTACTAATCACAAGAAATAATTCATATAGGAAAATGCTAGAAATACTATAAATTTTATTTCAAAACTTTTACAAATTCATGTAACAATTAATATGAGTTGTAGATGTCAACAACCTATTAAATGTATTTTTGAATTAATTTTTGTGATTGGTGATACATTTTTGTCAGCCTCATGTTGTTTATAATATCTCTAACATCATTTATTCAAATATTTGCTTATTATATTCTTGAAGTGCCACTAATCACATTCATTGCTACATTGTTTGTAAGTTTTTTTTTTAATTATTTTATTTTATTTTATTTTTTTTATTTTAGTAAAATTTGTTATACTTTAGCATTTTTCCAAAAAAATAAATAAATAAATAAAGAAGCATATTACAAAATATTGAGAAAAAGGTGTCAATCAAAGTCTTGGCCTTCAACTATATATATATTGTTCAATCAAAGTATAATATTATGCTTTCTCAATATTATACTTTCTCAATTGACAGCCTTGGCCTTCAATCAAAGTCATTACCATCGAGTACAATAATATTGAGAAAAAGGTGTCAAGGCAAATTATAAACTGAAAGTAATAACAAATCTTCAAACAGGAATGCAGTAAGAAGAAAATGTATATGTGAATATGCAATGTGGCATATAAAAATAAAATAAAATCGTAATCATTCTAACAGACTAGCATTGAAAAGTAGGGCTTGGACTTGCAATATAACTTACATAAGAAACATTATTAGAAGAACTAGTCGCTAACCCGTGCGATGCACGGAATATATTTCATTTTGCTTAAAATAAAATTTTAAATGAAAAAACATCATAACTTATCAAAATAAACATAAAATATACAATATTCATCGCAAAATGTTATTTGAGAATGAAATTACCATCAAAATGATATAAAGAAAAATTTCATGTCAAACAACTCATCAAGGTGGAATTTGGTTATTACTAAGATCCTATATGTAATTTACCAGAAAGATATCATGTCAGTTTTGATCTTCATTGTCTTTTTGCATATTAGTTACTACTTTTAACTTCTATGTAAAATTTTGCTTTAACTCAATTGTTATCTTGAGATAAATCTATAGTTATCTCATCTTTACTACTGGTACTCATCCCATGTCTATCGCCATTGTAACTATAACACATAAAATCTTACCTATTGAAGAAGAAATTCAAAGTAGTTCATCTGGCATTACACCAACAACATTCAAGGCAAAATCCTTCCTGTGAAGGGGAAAAAAAAAAATCAATCAACCATGAAAACAAAGATTCATAAACTGAAGAAGCTCAAGATAATTTTAGAACTTATCAAGATATATAACCACATACCAAAAATTTTAAGAACCAAAAGGGGATTATCATAAGAAATAAATGTGCCTTAGTTTGTATATGAATTTAATTTGAGGAAAATTTATAGCCACATACCAAAAGATTTATGAACCAAAGGGGTTTATCATAAAAAATAATTGTGCTTCAGAATTTGAAGAGATTTATTGGAAATTCAATGGTGATTCATGAATAGCACACTTGATTATCAAAAGCGAATTCCTAACTTCAAATTAAAGGGTTGCATGTTCTCTAACTCAAATTCTATATCACAACTGCAAATAATAATTATATAAAACTGATACAAACCATGCACAGACAATCAATAGGCTCTGTTGCTGGTCTTTAGCACTAAGATTTGAATCGCATCGTAATCATAACTGCATAATACATAATTAGATATCAAGGCTTTCTAGGGCTTCACATATACTTCTTTAGGATCCTCTACAACACTTGTAGCAATGCAAAAGTTAAAAATAAAAAGTAGTAGAGATTGCAAACAGAGAAGAGAGAGTATCAAGTTTTTGTTGGGTTTTATGTTTCTGACTGTAATTCTCAATAAAAGCATATAAAAGCGTGAGAGGAGTAGCTAGGTTTTACGGCGGTACAGTTTCAGTCGGATGAAACTTTATATTTTTAAATCAGATTAATTTTTTTTTTTTTTTAACTTTAGGATTAAGGAAGAAAAAAAAAAAAAAAAAATCCTGTTAGGACTCTCTCACTATTTAGTTTAAAAAATTAAATTTTTTTATAAATTAAAATGATGATGTGGAAAATTGTGGGAGCTTCAGAGGCTTTGGTTATATATATATATATATAATCATATATATAGATAATAATAATAATAATAATAATAATAATAATAATAATAATAATAATAATAATAATAATAAATATAGATGATGATTTTTGTGATAAGTTGATGTAGGATAGAATTTACAATTTAATTTTTATAATTATTTAATTTTGGTATTTTTATGCAAAAAACGTTATTTTAGGTCTAGGTGATTTATTTCCTTATTTTTAGGTTCTTTTAGTGTTTTTTAGGTCAAATTTGGTTCCTATTATGGTTAGGTATTAATTAGAGCTTATTTTAGAATATATTTTTTTGTCCATTAAGTTTTATGGAGCCCTTAAATAGGCCTCCAAGTTTGTATACGTTTTTCAATATTATTGATATTAATAAAAATTCAAATTTTTGTCTATTGTTTTTATGGTGGATTCTATATAAGATATAAAACCTAAAATAAAAAGAAAATAGTGATGATGTGGAAAATTGTGAGAGTTTCAAAAGCCTCGGTTTTATATATATATATATATATATATAGATTATCTTCATCTTTATATATTAAGAAGATTCAGAAAGTTAGTTATTTCTATTTTGCCTTCCAAAAATACTCCAAATTTAATTAACTTATCATTATTTTCTAAAATATTAAGAAATGAGGTTAAAATTGTAAATTAACAAAATTTTAAAAATATTCCTATATAAAAAAAAAAAGCTACCCATGTCCCTTACAGTTACAGCATTACAAGCCTAAAACAAAAAAAAAAAAAAAAAAAAAAAAAAAAAAAAAAATCCTACTTCCTAATAAAAAGGTTACTTCTTCCTTCCCACCACCCAAATTCTTATAAATTAAAAAAAAAAAAAAAAACTACCAATCCCACGTTATATCCAAAAAAAAAAAAAAAAAAAAAAAAAAAAATCCTAGCAAAAAAAAGAAAAAAAAAAAAAAACTACCCACATCACATTATATATATATAAAAAAAAATCCATACAAAAACCAATTACAACTTCTGGTAAAAAAAAATAAAAAAAGTTCTTTCATTTATTCCTTCTCTCTTCACCTTTCTAACTTTGTGAAATGCATAAGACACAATTCTAATAACATTAGATAAATAAAAAAATAAAAAAATCCAAACCCGCAATATTCCTTCAGTTTCTTCTTCATTCTTTCATCATATTTCCAACCGATACTATTTTCTTCCGCACTCACTATTTCATATAATAAATTCTTCTCAATGGTAAAGCATTTTCCTATCAAAATTGGTAAGCCTTTGAACAAAATTAATTTATATACTACTTTCTCAATTGAATTATATTGTATATTGTACTTTATCAACTATATATATATAGTGAATTGATAACTCTATGATTTTTTGTGCTACATTAACCATATGAAAGGTATCAGAGAAAATGTAGTTATGAATGAAAAATTATAACACTAAAGGCTCGTTAGAAGAAAGCCAATTGTAAAAGCACACATGAGAGAGAGAGAGAGAGAGAGAGAGAGAGAACCTGAGTTGTTTTCAAAAGCTGGGTTGAGTGAAACCCACTTTTCATGGCCTTAATGGTGTCTCTGCTAGATAAACCCTACAGCTTCATATCATATTTGGAATGGGGGCTATAGAAATTTAATGGGAAAGGTTTGCTTAATAGCATAATTTTAGAAAAAATTTGCTAAATAGCATCTGATCAAACTTATTTAACTATATAGCAGTTTTTTGAAATTCAAGTTTGTCAAACTTGAGTTCCAAAAAAAAGCCACATAACTAAATAACTTTAGTTTCACTTAGAACTTGAGTTTCAAAAAAATGCTACATAACTAAATAATTTTGAACTGGTGCTTTTTTCCTAAATTTTTCTTAAAATTATACTATTTGGCGAAAAAGGCAAATATAATAGGCTTAACTCACAACTCTAGCTAGTCGGTCAGTCACAGCCAACAAAAGTCTAAGTATAAACGTAAAGTTCAATGGGCCTGAGGTCCTCTTTCCTCAAAGCCCAACTCTACTTTTACCATGCAAATGTGTCTGAGCCTACCAAAATCCACAAAGCCAGATGGCCGTAAGAGGGAGACTAGGTTGAGATCTCGTATACGTGAGACACAAGAATACAAGATACGTGAAACACAAGTTAACTAAAGCCGCATATGGCAGTAGGGTTAGTAGTTGGTACTATAAATTCAGTCTCTAACAAAATTTATTTTACTGCTCATCCTAGAATACCAAACCAGAAGAGAGAATCATAATCACAACCTCTTTCTTTTTGGTTTTTACATCAACCTCAGAGTCCTAGAACACACGTTGGAAGAAAAACCTCCTTCAGGTCTGTTCAATCTTTTTTTTTTTTTTTTTCAATCTATGGTTGATAATATTAATATTAGGCTTTGCTTAGGGTTTTATTATGTTTTTGCTTTTTGTATTTTTGTTTTGTGCTACGTCAATCAATCTGAATACCTTTGATTCTAAAGTATTTGGTAATTTATTTGCAGAATTGTGTGTTTTTCTCTTTGATTTTTCATGATTTCTAATGATTTTTTGTTGGATATTTCTGATCATAAATTATGTAAGAATTGCGTGATTTTAATCTATTATTATTATTATTATTATTATTATTATTATTATTATTATTATTATTATTCTGGTTTGCAAAATTGTTGGATACTTTTGTGGATTTTGAATTGATCTGCACACTATTGGAGCAATAACATATCTAAATTATATTTAGGAAAACATAGAAACTGATTTGACATTATTTTGTTAAAGCATTTTGACTAGTAAGAATTTTTGAGATGATATTTTAATACTAATTTGGCAATAGTGTTTCGAAAGGATAATTGACGAATAAGTTTTAATTTTATACTAGTTTGGCATTGAAGGAATGTTTTCATTCTCAAGTGCAGTTTTAGCAAGATTTGTTTCAAATTTCATGCGGTGGTAATTTGCCTATATGTACAAGCATATGTAGTATTGTCAAGTAGACACGGTACCAATTTCACTAGAATTTTTTGCGAAGCTTGAAGTTGTTTTAGTATTTAGTAATACCTGTTCTATTAGTCTCATGATAAGAGTGCTACTGCTATGTTGTTGTCTCTCCGTGTATCATAATAATATGTATTAGGTGGTATTGGGAAAAATTTGTTTAATAACGTCTGACCAAACTTACTTAGTTATGTAGTACTTTTTTGGACAAACTCGTTTTCCAAATGAAACTCGAGTTTACCAAACTCAAGTTCCAAGTATTATGTTTGATCAGATTGCCATAATGCTTGGAACTCAAGTTTGTACCACATAACTAAATAACTTTGGCTTGATGCTTTTTTCTTAAATTATTCTTAAAATTATGCTATTTGGCAAAAAATGCAAGTGGTATTGTCTCTACTTGTCTTTTTCTTAAAAAAAAATAAAAAAGAGGTGGTATTGTCTCATTTTGGCCATTAACATGGCTGACGAGTGAAGATAGACATGGTTCTTTTAGAGCATGTTGATATCTTCTTGTTGGAAGATTTGAGCTTCACATGAAATAGGAATTCTGGATAGTGTCACCTCGTTGATATTTATGGCATGTTTGGATGTTTAAAAAATGAGGGGTAGTAGAGTAGAGGGAGGGAGAGTAATCCAATTTTTTGGAAGTTTTTTAAAGAAGGAGGGAGAGGGGTTTCAACTACCTCTAACCCCTCATTTTTAATTTTCCCAAATTGGAGAGATTTGGAGGGAGAGTAGAGTAGATAAATTATTATCTAAGTAAATTCTCTAATGTACAATTTCTAACAAATTAATCACAAACCAATATTGCAAGTCCATTTTTAAATAGGGGTAAATTTGTCTATTTTAATCATTTCATCTCCTCTCCATCCTAATTTTTAAAACATTCAAACAAGGGGAAAGAGAGTAAACTCTTTTACTCCCTTCCCCCTCTACTAATTTTAAAAACATCCAAATAAGGTAGAGGGGAACCATTCCCCTCTACTCCCCTTCCGACTACTCTCCTCTCCTCCACTCTCTCTCTCTAAACTTCCAAATAGGCCATTAGTTCATGTTGGAATAGTGTTTTGGAGTTTCTAGACATAACTTATCATTGGTTCTGATGATACTTTTTTTGATTCACCAATTAATACACTGCTGCCGTGAGTTATTGTATCTTCTGTCCATGCATACGTGACCTTTATTTTGTCATTTATCTTTTACTTCTTGTTCATTGTCGATTTTGGAATCCTAGCCTATATGCTCTTCTCTTTTTTGTTCTGAAATGTGAGATGATTTTCTCCTTTTTTTTTTTGCAGGTAATCAACTACTTGTTCTATGTCTACTATCACAATGGCAGATGGAAAAGAAGGTGATAAGAACATTGAGATATGGAAGTTCAAGAAATTGATCAAAGATCTTGAAGCTGCTAGAGGCAATGGTACAAGTATGATTTCTCTAATCATGCCTCCACGTGATCAAATAAACCGGGTTACCAATATGTTGGGGGATGAGTTTAGCACTGCCTCAAACATTAAAAGTAGGGTAAATAAACAATCTGTGCTTGGGGCAATTAAATCTGCGCAGCAAAGACTTAAATATTACAACAAAGTTCCTCCCAATGGGCTTGTGCTCTACACGGGAACAGTTGTAACTGAGGATGGGAAGGAAAAGAAGGCCACAATCGATATTGAGCCATTCAGGCCAATCAATGCATCTCTTTACCTTTGTGACGACAAGTTTCATACTGAAGTGCTGAATGAGCTTTTAGAATCTGATGACAAGTTTGGCTTTATTGTCATGGATGGTAATGGGACCCTTATTGGGACTTTGAGTGGTAATACCAGAGAAATTCTTCATACATTTAGTGTTGACCTTCCGAAGAAACATGGAAGAGGAGGGCAATCAGCCTGAAGGTTTGCCCGTCTTCGGTCGGAGAAATGCCATAACTATGTGAGGAAGACAGCAGAGCTTGCCACACAATTTTTCATCAATGCTTCCACCAGCCAGCCCAATGTTACAGGATTAATACTAGCTGGGTCAGCTAAATTAAAAACTGAGCTCAGTCCCCGTCTTCAAGCCAAAATATTAAAGGTGGTAGATGTCTCTTATGGAGGGGAGATTGGTTTCAATCAGGCCATTGAGCTGTCCTCGGAAATCCTGTCCAATGTGAAATTTATTCAGGAGAAGCGCTTGATAGGCAAATACTTCGAGGAGATTAGCCTGGACACTGGGAAATGTGTTGTTGGTGTGGATGATACACTGAAAGCTTTGGAGATGGGTGCTGTTAAGATACTTATTGTATGGGAAAATCTAAATATTAATAGGTATGTGTTGAAGAATAGCACTACTAGTGAGATTATCATAAAGCACTTGAATGAGGAGCAGGAGGCTGATCAGAGTAATTTTCGTACTCCTGTTGGCTCTGCTGAGTTAGAGGTGCAGGAAAAGATGCCTCTGCTGGAGTGGTTTGCTACTGAATACAAGAAGTTTGGCTGCACACTTGAATTTGTCACCAACAAATCTCAAGAAGGATCCCAGTTCTGCAGAGGTTTTGGTGGGATTGGGGGAATACTCCGCTATCAGCTTGATATAAGATCATTTGATGAGTTTTCTGATGATGGTGAAGTTTATGATGATTCTG
This sequence comes from Quercus gilva, assembly GCA_023621385.1. NCBI lineage: Eukaryota > Viridiplantae > Streptophyta > Magnoliopsida > Fagales > Fagaceae > Quercus > Quercus gilva. The sequence continues at coordinate 93,352,706 of CM042476.1, read as the reverse complement.
AAGATGATGGTGAAGTTTGTGATGATTCTGAATTGGAACCAATCAACAGTTTCCCAATGCTTGTGCAGGGGAATGGGGGAAAAAGGACTGCACCAGTGCAGGAGATTGAGGAAACACCCAAGGAGCTTAATTAAGTGATTTCATTTAGATGTTAGATTGTTCCAAAAAAAAAAAAATACAGGAGATATGTTTCCCTGATTGGAGCAGCTGGGTAAGAGTCACATGAAGAATAATGTGCTATATCAGGTGCTTCCATTGCTTTGGGAATTTGATAACGTGCGAAATTTATTCCATTATTATGACTTTAGTTTATGTTTTTAATTCTGTTTAATACATTTATTATAATCCTGGTCATTTGTGTTAATGTTTGATGGATATCCTTGGTGGTTTCATCCTAGTTTTGATACTATAATAAAATGCTACTGATATTAAGTTTTGGGTGCTGTTTCTTGCTGAGTTGTGGATGGGCTGCTGCTGCTTTGGTGCTTCTAAGCATGTGTGTCATGGGAAAAAAAAGCAGGGACTGAAGCCAGTTCCATATTAATCACCTATCAAATAAATGCATGAGTATGCCAGTAAAAAATCAATTGCTAGTGTGCAATGAAGTAGGTTGCTTTTTCAAGTGAGTTTTGTGTCAGTTTGGTTTAGCCTTTCTTCCTCTCTTTTTTGTTACAGTTTAGCAAAATAAATCAATAAAAATAAGCTATACCAAACGACACTAACTCTTTTTTAAGATAGGAATGGTATCCAATTGAATAAGATATACTAAATTGGAATGTACGGGTTTTAGGTTGGTAATTGTGGCAGCTGGAGTAAATTAGTTTAAACACTAACACTATGGGATTTCTAGTTTGGTAATTCTGCCAACAAAATGATCAAAATGTATTGATCAATCACATCCTTTAAGCCAACCCTTAAAATATGTTTTCACTCGCAAGAAGTTTCTGCAACAGCTTTTATTGGTTTAAACCCAAACTCTCCTAGTTTAGTTTGTTGAGTTTCCAACAACACTAACCAGTCTACCCAATCATATTACTACAAGTATTCAACTGTAACTCTGTAAGTAAATGGTTTAACATCAAAAGTAGTATTTGGTCTTACAAATAATATGATCTAGGCTGCCTTGTACCATTTGATTTCCTAAGTGCTAATCTGGTTGCCGCGCACACACACACACACACATATATATATATATATATTTATCATTTATACAACAAACAGTTACACCCTTGACTGTACCTGTCAATTTTTTTCGCCTGGGAAATTTTATAACCATCTTTTTCATTGACAATAGATATAAGATAACATTTTGAGGAGACCCAAAAAAAAAAAAAAAAAAAACACATCACATTGGAGCTAAAACAAGGATTTATTGACTTATAATTTGCCAATTCTCTAGTTAATCACCTGTAATTGCCAAGCAGGTAAATATAATACCCGAAGCAGTGGTCAAATTCTGAAATGAACTCACTGTTTGCAGTCATACATTGGCCAAGAGGTATATTGGTTTGAGTAAATGGAAGATGCTAATAGATGAATTGATCAAGCTACAACACAAAGACACATAGTACTCAAATAAAAATCTTTTGGGAAAGACACATTGGATTGATTTTCCCATTGTATTAATTTATTCCATTTCAAACAATCCAATAGCAGACTTATCATGCTTTAAGAGATGCCCCTACTTTTACTAGTTCTTCAACTGCCTTCAAGATCTGTTCCTCAGTCAAGCCTTCCAAAAAAATACTCCTCTCGACACCCATGTTTGTATGATAAACACAAGGTTAGTAGAAGAAACAAATGCATAAAATTCAAGTTCAAAGCACAGGGTCGAAAGAATAATGGAAGATCAGAGAACGAACATGTTTTATCAAGAAACAATTGGTGGGATTGGAATTGTTATATGGTTGAATGTCCATAAATGTAGATGCAAGATTAGGTGTCCCCCAATCCCCAATGGCATCACAATTTGAAAACTGTTACATTTGTAAGGAATGAAGATACTCTTTTCACATATCAATAATCCAATACCATATCTTCCACAGGTTATTTGTGTATATGCTTGTATGTAGCAAACAGTTTTGCCTAAAATCTTTTAGGAATAAAATATAGCCTATTCGCTGTCAAACATCGATATTCTTCTATTTATTAATAGCCCACATCAGATGTACCTGACCAAATTAACAGATCAACTAAAATCAGTCAACATATGAACCTCAACCATGTAACCACAAAGTAGGTCAAATAGCTATCAGACTTCCATGCTTCTCTTCTTTCATTGTTGCATTTACTTGTGGAAATCCTCTTTCGTTCATCAGGTTTCTTATCAAAATAGGGGGCGCAAGCAACCGATTGATGTTTTCTTCCTAAAAAGAACCGTTTACATTAATTTGACACATCGTATGGAATCAACTAACACGTTGAGTATGATAAACAATGAACTGATTAGATGCAATTACTGAAAATAATCAATGGATATTGATATTTCATGAATTGAGTATGATAAATAATTTTACATCCCCAAAACAGAAAAAGAAATTTGCTACCACTTTTGGTCATCCAGCAAATATCAAGAAGAGAGAGAGAGAGAGAGAGAGTACATAAAAAGGCCTATAGTTTATACAACATTTCATATTCAGTCTCAAATTTATGAACTCATTTCAATTTGAAGCCTCGATCCATCTATGTTATTTATTTCCATTATTCTTGACAATAACAAAGAAAAAAAAGAAGAAGCAATACACCATTGATGAAATTTTGTATTTCATATATGTAACTTATTCATAAATCAATTTGGCAGCTATTGCAAATTTTTTTTTTTTTTTTGGAGATACTGCAGCTATTGAACACAGATGGTAAAGAAAGAGGGAGTTTCGCGAGTAAGTGAAAATGAATTTTCTATGCCAGAAAATCAAAGTTAGTTATTTAGATGAAATACAAAATTTTATCAACGATTCCTTTTTTTATGCCCGTGCTGCCCACAATAACATAAATAAATAATGGAGATGGATAAAGGCTTCAAATTGAAATAGTTTCATAAATTTGTGCTTTTTATTGACAAAATTTTAAACTAATGACCTAATATGAGTCAATGTATAAACTTGGACATTTTTATGGAAAACAAAAAAATAAGAGGGAAAGAAAATACCATAACCCTGTAAAGGTAGAAAATGCAATGACAGTGAAAATAATCCTAATGGCAGCAACTACAAATGAACATTGCCATATCCTTTATGCTAACTGACTCACTAACCCTTGGCTTCCTATCAACTTCTTCATTTCCTTTTGTGTGAGTGGACATGCAAATTGCAAAGTGTAGAGTAGATGCAGCTGATGCAGCTACTACTGATAAAGGATGTAGCCAGATGCAATGGTGCCGTTTTGAGTCTAATGCTCAGAGTTAAAAACCAGCAACAAAACGCATTGTATCACTTAAAGAGAATGTGAAACGCAGCATTTAGATTATTAGGCAGTTGGTTAGCATCTAAATTATTGTTAGGCACGTGTGTTTAGTTGTTAAAATCATTTATAACTGATTTCCTTCTGTTACGCTACTCTCTTTCTCTCTCTCTCTTACTCATTTGTGTCATTGTGTGTATATAATCCAAACAAATTCTTATTGTGGAATTCATTCAGCCATTTTATGCAATATATTGAAAGTATTCTCTAGAATATTCTCTAAATTCTTCATGGTACCAGAGCCTTGCTTCCATGGCTTCTGCGAATCCAAGTTCTTCTTCAACCTCAACTACTATACCTACAATGGCTAATTCCATTACACACATCAATCCCTCACTGCTGCTACTCTCAAATAGGTCCTCTATGATGACTGTGAAGCATGATTACTCCAATTACATCGTTTGGAAGCACCAAATCGAAGTAATTTTGGAGACATACTCTATGATTGACGCCATTGATGAATCTGCTATGGTACCAGATCAATTCTTGAAGGATTCCTCCAGTAATGTTACTACTGAGGTTAGTCCTGCTTTTCTTAATTGGAAGAATCATGACCAAGCACTGTTCACCTTCCTCAATTCTACACTTTCTCCTTCTGTTCTTGCTCTCACTGTGGGACAGAAATTTGGTAGAGGTGTATGGAAGGTTTTAGAGAAGCGTTTTGCTTCAGTTTCTAGGTCTAGGGTGATGAGTCTCAGATATGAGTTGAATGCTATGAAGAAGGGTATAGATTCTATTGATGTGTACTTTCAGAAAATCAAGCAAATTAAGATAAGTTTGGTTGATGTTTTAGTGATTCTTGATGATGAAGAATTGCTTCATGCTGCTCTTGATGGTCTGTCATCAGAATATGATTCATCCAGTTCTGCTATAAGGACTTGTAGTGATGTTCTTTCTATAAAAGAACTTAATACTTCTCTCAATGCTGAAGAAAGAGCAATTAAGAAAAGATCTAGTGTAGTTGATGTTACATCCATGGCAATGGCTGCTAATTACCAGTCTCAAGGTTTTGGTAGAGGAGGAGGGAGAAATAACAGTCAGAGAGGTCATGGAGGATATGAAGGTAGAAGCAATTTCACTGCTGGTACTAGTGGTTACAATCCTAATCCAAATGGAGGTTTCAACAACAACCTGTCTCAGTCTAATCAGTCTGATCAATCAAGATCTCTAGGTTTTCAAGGTCAGACTCAACGACCACAATGTCATATTTGTGGAAAGAATGGACATGTGCCTTTGGATTGCTACCACAAGATGTACTTTGCTTTTCAAGGCAAGCATCCTCCATCAAAACTTGCAGCAATGGTAGCCAATTCCTTTCAAGTTCATGTTGCAAATGGTTGGCTCACAGACATTGGCTGTTCTTATCATTTGACACCTGACTAGGCTAATCTTTCACTGCAACAACAACCTACTTCAAAATCTGATACAGTGACTGTTGGTAATGGTCAAGAACTACCTGTTACTCATATTGGCAGTGGTGAGTTGTGTACTTCATCTCATAATTTTAGTCTTGATGGTATACTTATGGTTCTTGATCTTGCATCCAATTTGTTATCTGGTCATAAGCTTTGTTTTCAAAACAATGCTTTTTGTTATTTTAATGCTTATAGATTCTCTATTCAGGATTTACCTACAAGGAAGATCCTTTACAAAGGATTGAGTAAAGATGGTGTATATCCTATTCCTACATCATCCTCTCTAGACTCATCCTCATCAAATCTTCTTGCATCATCTTCATCTTCCTTTCCACTTCATCAAATTGCACCAGTTTCTGCTTTTAGTTCTGTCAAGTATGCTCAGATTTCACTGTGGCATAAAAGACTTGGATATCCAAGTGCAAAACTTCTACAGTTTGCTATTCAGTTTGTTAATCATGACTTTTCTTTCAATAAAGTTGATGAGTGTTGCTCTTCTTGTAAATTCTGTATTTGCGCAAAGATGCACAAATTCCCCTTGAACAAACACGAAATTCAATCTACTTCCATGTTACAAATTGTTCATTCTGATGTTTGGGGTCCAGCACCTATTACTTTTTTGTTTGGATACAATTATTATGTTGTGTTCATTGATGATTTTATTAGATTTACTTGGTTCTTTCTCCTTAAACAGAAGAGTGGGTTGTTTGATGTGTTTAAACACTTTAAGAATCTAATTGAGAATCAATAATCTTCTAAAATAAAAGTTCTGAGGTAAAATAATGGTGGAGAATATATTAATTCTCAGTTTATGTATTTTTGTTCTGATCATGGCATACTTCATCAAACTTCTTGTCCACATACCCCTCAACAGAATGATATTTCAGAGAGAGTACATAGGCATATTGTAGAAACTAGTTTGGCCTTGTTACTAGTCTTATGCCTTTTCCACAGCCTCATTTTTTATTAATAGGCTGCCATCTTCTGTTCTAGGTTTGATTTCTCCTTGGGAAAAAGTCAATCACATGTCACATTTTCATATTGCCTTTAGGACCTTTGGATGTGCCTACTACCCTTACCTTAGGCCTTATAATAAACATAAACTATAGCCTAGGTCTATGAAGTGTGTGTTTCTAGGTTACCCTCCTTTGTCCAAAGGATATTTATGCTTGGACCTTAATACTATCAACGTTTACACAGTTTACTATGCCTTGTTCAATGAAGATGTGTTTCCTTTTGTACATAAGTCTAATGTCATCACTTCTCATGTTCCTTTCTCAACTACTATTCTTGATTCAAAATGGTTTCCAAACACTTCTGCCTCTACTTCATCTTCATCCACTCCTAATTCCTCTAGTTCTACTCATACTTCAATTGATTGTTTTTCTTTGGATTTGTTTCAGTCTTCTACTCCAATTTCCTGTGTTCCTGATTCACCTTCTGATTTAGCTTCTTCCATTCCTAATGTTGATCCTAGTTTACCTTCTTCTTCATCATCATCATCTTCTTCTTCTTCTTCTTCTTCTTCACTTGATATTTCTATTCCTGTGAATACACATCCCATGCTCACCAGATCTAAACTTGGTATACGCAAGCCTATAGTTCTTCAAGTCACCACTGATTATGCATATTAGGAGGCCCCATCCTTTGTTGTGGCTGCAAGATACCCTCATGGGGTTGTTGCTATGGATTCAGAGTTTCACTCACTTCTCAGGCAGCAAACTTGGTCACTTGTTCCTCCGCTTGCTGATAAAAATATTGTTACTTGCAAATGGGTATATAAGCTCAAAAGGAACAATGATGACACTATAGCCAGGTATAAGGCTCGGCTAGTGGCTAGGGAGTTCCTTCAGCACTATGGTTTGGACTATGAAGAAACTTTTAGTCCTGTGGTTAAGCCAGCTACAATGCGATTACTTTTGGCTTTTGTAGTGACTTATGGTTGGTCTTTGAAGTAATTAGATGTGAACAATGCTTTTCTACATGGTGTGCTAAAGGAAGAGGTGTATATGGCTCAACCTTAAGGCTATGTTGATCTGTCTTGCCCCAATCATGTCTGTTTGTTACAGAAGGCTCTCTATGGCTTGAAACAAGCTCCTAAAGCTTGGTTTGAGAGGTTTAGTACTCAACTACTGCATATTGGATTTGTGGCTTCTAGGGCAAATGGCAATTTTTTTTTTTTAATCTATGATCATGATTCTCATGTTGTGTTTTTGTTGCTCTATGTGGATGACATTATTGTCACTGGTAATCATCCTTCCTTTTTTTCCACTCTTATTGGCACTTTGAGTCAGGATTCTGATCTTAAGGACTTGGAGAGGTTGCATTACTTCTTGGGGCTTCAGATTGACTATACCCCATTTGGCCTGTTTGTTCATCAAACAAAATACACTCTGGATTTGCTTCATAAGTTCTCCATGTCTGATTGTAAGCCTTGCAAGACTCCCTACTCTCCTGCTACTCACCTTGTTGCCAATGATAGTTCTCTCTTGCCTGATCCTACCCTCTATAGGAGCATGGTGGGGGCTTTACAATACCTTACCTTTACTAGACTTAACTTGTCGTTTACTGTTCAATAAGCCTGTCAATTCATGAGCTCTCTAACTGCTAATCATCTTCAAGCTACTAAAAGGATTTTGAGGTATCTCCAAGGTACCATTCATCAAGGTTTGGCTTTTACCCCTAGTCCTTTGTCACTTTTTGCCTATAGTGATGCTGACTGGGCTGGAGATCCTATGGATAGGAAGTTTGTTTCTGGTATTTTGGTGTTTCTTGGTAATCTCCTATTACTTGGTCTACAAAGAAACAACCCATTGTCTCTCGTTTCTCCACTGCAGCAGAATACAGGGCTTTGGCATCCTTAGTTATTGAGCTTTGTTGGATAAGAATGCTGCTTAAAGACTTTGGTGTCTTTCTTCCTCATCCTTCCATCTTATGGTGTGACAATGTTTCTGCTCCTGCCATCGCCTCAAATCCTGTTTTTCATGCTCGCACGAAGCACATTGAGGTGGACTACCATTTTGTTCAAGAACGAGTTCTTCGTCATGATCTTCAAGTTCAATTTGTCTCTTCTCAGGATCAATTAGCTGACATTCTCACAAAAGATCTTCCATCTCCTTAGTTCCAGTGGCTTGTCTCCAAACTCATGTGACGTTTCCCCATGTGTTTGCGGGGGATGTAGAGCAGATGCAGCTGATGCAGCCAGATGATGCAATTACTACTGATGAAGGGTGCAGCCAGATACAACGGTGCCGTTTTGAGTCTAATGCTCAGAGTTAAAAGACCAACAACATAACGCACCGTATCACTTAAAGAGAATGTGAAATGCAGCATTTAGATTATTAGGCACTTGGTTAGCATTTAATTACTATTAGGCACGTGTGTTTAGTTGTTAAAATCAGTTATAACTAATTTCATTCTATTACGCGACTCTCTTTCTCTCTGTCTTGCCTCTCTCACTCATCTGTATGTATATAATCTAAATAGAGTCTTATTGTGTAATTCATTCAGTCATTTTACGCAATATATTGAAAGTATTCTCTCCCTCTCACTCTTGTTTGCTACCTCTTTCTCTCTCTTAAACTCTTTAGTACCCTTCAATTTAACGTGCACTTTTGTGTTTGTCTCCTTTTATTGATTGCTGAATCTCTCTTTGTTTCTTTCAGTTCATTTTTTTTTTCAGGTAATAAGTTTGTGGTCGGCAATGTTTAAGGGAACATAGGCTAGAGAAAATCAAACCTTCAACTTTACAGGTTACTAACCCAAAGGAGGAACAACCACTGGCCAATGAATATCAAAACCGTCATCTAAAGGGTACAAAATACTAACTTTGTTTGTTCGTTTTTTGCTGTTATTTGCTAATCGAAGTGATTTGTTTGTTTTGCTTTGATATTTTTATTGGTTGAGATATTAACTGGCCCACACCGTTTCTATAATTTCTAACTTGGTCTTTAGGTGGGTGGTTTAAATATGTTATATGCTGATGTGATTAAGAAAAATTATCAAATTTGATACTGTTAGGATCCTAAGGTTAAGCCTGAGTTGATTAAATAATCTGCTTTTGTTGGGCATTTGTGAGGGAGAAGCTTAACTAAAAGATTGAGCTCTTCCACATCACCAGCAATTAACAACGCAAACCCATGTATCGATGTGGAATGAGTCATAATCAAAATGCTAGTGGAAGCGAAACTTTTGTAGTGGATTCGCATTGCAAAGAGCCCAAGAGTAGGAATATATTTTATTTTGAATCCATAATGTTTGATAAAATGCTTGAAAGAAAATTGATTAATTATATTTCTATCTTGATGACTTTATAATTTATTTTCATTTGTATTGTATTTTGTTTGGAAATAGAAACAATTAAATTTGGAAAAAGTTGATTGAAAGCACTACAGTTGTAGATACATAGCTTGCGTTCATTGGGTTTTCTTTGTAGTTGTTCATGCCAATGTTGGTTTTAGGATGTATCAACCTCTAATTGACATAAGTGGAAACAAATTAACTTACTTATGGATAAGAAAGTGATTATATTTTAAAGGTGAATAATTTGTCTTTAACCATTGAGGGTTGAGGATAATTGAAAGCGAATTTTTAAAAGGATCACCACAATCTACACATGTTATATATGCTCTGTTTAATGAAGACTTTTGACTTGTAGACCAATGGAAGCAAATTTTTTAGTCTTTACTTTGAAGAAGAAGAAGACAAAATATTGCAACGATTATTATATTTAGTTTCACTAATATTTGTTATTAATGATTTCTTTTCAGGCATAGTGGCTATAAAACTGCATTATCAAACTTTTGGTTTGGTATTGCTTTACAAGTGCAATCTATTTAGGATAGTCAAGCTCCTTTGTTTGACTTGCTCTTCCTTTACATTTAAAAAGGTACTAATGAATTGTAATACTATATTAGTTCATGAAGTAAGTAAAAGTGCTTTTGGCTTTTGGTCAATTTCTTCTCTATCTACAGCAATTCAATATCTTAGATTTTTTTTTTCTTTAAAAACCAGGTTTGCCAAATGGCACAAAGAATTGAAAGACTCTATATTCTTCCAGCCAGTTAGACTTTACAATTAAGTGCCACATTAGTTTAACTCTCTCCTCAACCTATTTTTTAGCATGCATAAACTGTTACAAAATCTCTTCTAACCTCTTGACATTTGCTATTTCTGTCTCCATTCTTTCCCATACATCTGATCATATTGCTATGAACTCATTTGGTTGATAATATTTAGGCTCTATAAAACTGTTTCTTTTGTTTATTTTTCCATAAGGGTTATGTTAGTAAGAACAAATGACTATATTTGCCACGTGTTCGACAAAAGGCTTCCAATAGGTATTTTCTATTTTAGTTCTCATTTGGTCTGTCTTCTTTTGTTTCTATATAGTTAAATCTCCTATGGTGAAGCTTAACTGCTATAAATATTGAAAGAGAATCGCAAGTAGTATATGTAGTTAGTGCTTCCTAAGTCCAACACATTTTTTCTTTTGTTTTTCTTAATGATAGTGCTGTCTTTATCTAACTTCAATAAAAATTGGTGCTTCCTTTTTTATTTTATTGAAGTCATCTACAATTTGGGGAGCCAAGGATAAATGTTATGTTAATGGAAAATTGTACTGATGCAGCATGTAGCTTCAATTTTTTGGCTAAATGACAAATAGTGTTGCCCTTATATAACTTCAAGTGAGTTGATGCTTCTTTCTTTTTTTTTATTGAAGTCATCTACAATTTCTAGAGTCAAGGATAAATGTAATGTTTATGGAAAATTGTATTGATGCAACATGTAACTAATTGTGAATGTCATTGGTAGATTAAACAATTTTAATTTACTTATCCCAAAAAGGACAGCAATTCTAATTGAAAATTTATCTATAATTATATTTTTGAATGGATAAAAAGGATTATTTCATGTCATTACTTTCAAAAATAAGTTTAACATTCTAGTTAACCTTCTCATATAGCAGCTTAAAAGATTATCTACATATTGCGCGGGTACTCCGCTAGTATGTAATAATGAGCAACAAAGTTTACATACGCTTGTTGACCATACCATTTTTACGGATAATGATTGCTAAATGTATTAAAATTGAACTATTTTTTATGATATGTTCTTTTGGAATTGAAGGCATGTTATGTATTTCTAAGACTAATCAACAATTATATTGTTATTAATAATTTTACACATAGTCAATTGTCACGCCCCAAACCCAAAAGGATCCAAAGTATGAGAAAAGAACCATCAAGAGAGAAACTGTAGGAGATTTTTCTTTTCTTTTCTTTTCTTTTCTTTTCTTTTCCACAAGATAAGAATATATAATCATATTAAAATCTCCACATTACCAGTCAGAACTCTATAGCACATTTACAAACAATAACTAAAAATCATGTGCCTCCATATAATACATGAATATATTACAAAACTCCAAATGGATTACACAAGGTCACAATCTTATCAAGAATAGACAACCTCAACATCAAATATAGGCCTACCACGCCTAAGGCTAACAAATCTCAAGTGCCCAACCTTCAATCGAATTAATTACGGTTTCGTTGAACATAGCAAGATTGAGTCACCAGCCATTTACAGCAAAAGTCTCCTACTTTAACAAAGCACTCCAATTACCACCAAATGAAGTAAGCTCCATATCCAAGGTATAGCTAATTGATTTGAAAAAATGTTAGAGGGTGGGATGAACTAAAACCCAGTAAGTAGCATAATTAATGAGGATGGGGGAAATGCAAGTCTCATGATATGAGCATTTTACAAAACCTGTTATAATTTGGAAATTTCCATTTGGATCATGCAAATCCATTTTTCTTAATAAAATGACAAGAATGATTAAAAGAATGTAGAACTAAACTTTCTCAAAATATTTCAACATGAAATTACATACTATTTACTGTGAGCTATCAAAACACCATTCAAAAACCTGAAAATCCAACCCAAGGCCACATGACAAGCCGCCATAAAGGCGTCAGGTATGCCACAAAGACATCAGTTATGCCATGAAGACATTGGTTATGCCACAAAGACATCAGTTTATGCCATGAAGACATCAGTTATGCCACAAAGGCATCAAGTTATGCCACAAAGACATCAAATTATGCCACGAAGACATCACACCGCCACAAAACGGGGTGTCAAGATACCAATGTCACAAAGACTGCGACATCTACTAGGGTAATCACACCTATCATGGCACAAGGGTAAAAACAATATAAGACTCACAGTTAAATGAAATTGAAACTTGTAGCTTGTTTCTAAGTAGTTTCATAAAAACTTTAATTATCCAAGCATTTCACAAAGTTCTCAAAATTTTCAAAATCATTTCTTGTCAATAAGATTTTCTATCAATTTCCCAAATATTACAAGTCAAGATTAAACATCTTTAGAATTTGTAAATAATGTAATAAATCTATAAAATCCATTACCAAGAATTTGATCAAAGATGTTTGTCTTTTCCACGCTAACAATCATGCATTTCCCCATATGCAATGACGAGTCATGCTTCATGCGTTTTCCATAAATAATTCATTAACAATAATAGTACAAGCAGTACGTTTTAGGAAAACCATGAATAATGTTCTAAAATGGGTTTAACCATAAAATACTTGAGTGCAATAACGATTCTTTAAAAAAAATCCCATTAAGAAGCTACTTATCTTGAAACCCGCAAAATGCCTAATTCTCAAAGCTCTAAAGGAGATTAGCAAGAACCTGAACAATATCAAGTGAACCTAAACAATTCCAAGCAAACCTATCATGATAAGCATAAAGCTTGACATTGCATCTAGCTACGAATTAGAAATTGCTAAATAAGAAATTAATTAGGCAAACCTAAGTATTTAACCTCACAAATAATGTATTCCACTTCTAAAGTTTCTCAACAATTTAATTTACAAGGCATAGACTCCAATTTATAAACTTTAGTCATTCAAGGTATTCTCCCTCACATTAAAACTTCAACACTCAATAAGTAGTTCCCACAAGGTTTACACAACATCATCAACGGACCTATGAAACCAAAATCACAGTATCCTCCAAAACCAACAATTTAAATCTTTAACTAGCTCCAAATAAATTCAATAGCAATGGAAAAAAAATTAGATTTACCAACTATCACATGATATAACTCAAAACCCCTAAATTTTCACCATAAATAAATCTTAATTAGCCACCATCTCTGATGCACCGATACAGCAAAAATGCCATTGTATTGGTATTCGATACGTATTCAATATGGATATGGGTGATATACCGATACGAACATACCGAGAGAGTATCAAATGAAAAAAAAAAAAAAAAAATCAATTTTTTATTCCAATAGACTGATACGGCTCGAATATGCTTGGAATATGTCTAAGCTCTCACTCTTGATCACAAGAGCTCCTCCTCCTCATATATATATATATATATATTGCTGAGAATGGGTTTGTGATATATTGTTGTAGAATGTGGGTCTATGATATATTATTATAAACATAAATTTTGTTCAAAAATATTTAAATATACCTTGTAAGGCCAAAATTGGTTGCTGACCTTAGACAATAGAATTTGTAGAGCATGGATAAAAAAGGGGTAGGCACTTACGAAACAATGGCGCAGCCAGTGTCCAAACTTCTTATGTAATTTTGGTAGGGATCACAGGTTCCCTGGGGAATCATCGTTGTGATCTTTCTCGGGTCTCAGTGAGGATATTGGCCGTGTTTTTGGGTGTTTCCTTCTCTTCGACTTAGTGCGAAGAATTCCACCCCTCCCCTCTGGCCACCCCCCCCCCCCCCCCCCACTAAGATAGGGGATCGTTTTTCGTTATATAGCCCCCTTTTTCCTAATCTTAACCGTCCATTTGTCAGTTATCCGGACATTGTGCATTAGGGCCTATCTTATCGCCTACTTTTTCAGGTTTTTATGTCAGTTCCCAGACGTTCTGGCATACTCTAAAAGTCGAAGTGATTTGAAGTCTCCAGGTTTATTAGTCAAATCATCATTTAAAGAGGTCAGGGTGTTGGTGAGACTTTTCAGTGGGGGAAGGATATTTTCCCTTTATCCACGAAACCTGGCCGAGGACATGGGTGTCTTCGGACAGGCCTTGAAACTCGGCCAATCCTCTGTTTTCGGCCCGTGCTTTCCTTGGTGCGGGCCTTGGGTCGGCTGTGGATTGGGCCATGCACGTTGACACTTAGGGCCCCACAATAGCCCCTCAAAATTCTGCTGCCTGTCCCCTCTGGCGGGGAGGAGGATTTTGATCTGCCCAGCATACTTTCATGCTCTACGGAACGTCACCTCTCCATTAGTTCGTTGTTCATTCCAGCGGCTTTTGTGACCTTTCTTTCGACACTCGGTTTCTTGTGATTTTCGTCGTTAATGAGGCTAGTTCGGTGTAGGTTTGGGCCCGAATACTACGAAAGACCTTGGCCTCCCTCGTACTAGGCATATAGTAGGGTGGTCCTCCTATCCGCCCGGGCCCTAATTTTTTCCTTTTAAAATTCAGTTTTCCCGGAGGCTGGTTTCCGAAGACCATACATTGCCTTGGTTCTGTAACATTTAGCTTATTAATTGGAGGTAGCTGGTTTCCCCAGAGTGCTTGAGTCCGAAGACCATGCAATGCCTAGGTTCTGTCCAATACCCAGTTTCGAAGTAGCTGGTTTCCCTCGAGGCTTGAGTCCGAAGACCATGCAATGCCTAGGTTCTGTCCAGTACCCAGTTTCTAAGTAGCTGGTTTCCCTAGAGGCTTGAGTCCGAAGACCATGCAATGCCTAGGTTCTGTCCAGTACCCAGTTTCGAAGTAGCTGGTTTCCCCAGAGGCTTGAGTCCGAAGACCATGCAATGCCTAGGTTCTGTCCAGTACCCAGTTTCGAAGTAGCTGGTTTCCCCAGAGGCTTGAGTCCGAAGACCATGCAATGCCTAGGTTCTGTCCAGTACCCAGTTTCGAAGTAGCTGGTTTCCCCTGAGGCTTGAGTCCGAAGACCATGCAATGCCTAGGTTCTATCCAGTACCCACATTTTTGACTTTTTACCAGCTTATCTATTTATGCATAGCCATTTAATTTTACATTGCTACAATTTACAATAAGTATTAAATAAATACACTTCTAAGCAAAAATAGTAATAAATGCGGGTTGGGGTCGGTGGAGTATAAGACCTTACCGTGTTCCGCCTCTTCGTTTGATGGGACTTTTCTGACTACGAGGCGTCTCTTGGGTTGTCCGAATAACGTGTGGTGACGTTTCGATTCCTTTTCGTTAATGAGGCGCCTCCTCATTAAGGCCAGCCATGGATCCACGAAGATCTAACGGTTGACAAGCCCTTTGGAATTTGGGGCGGAGTTATTGCCTCCGGAAATCTCTCCCTGGGATTTATTGTGGATTAGCCCTTATCAATGTCCCACCGTCTATATAAGGCGTTTCTAGGGCAACCTTCTCCTTCACACTTTGACAAACATCCATCTTAAAACTCCCCCGAAGATATCTCCCAAAAGAGATTCTGTCAAACATAGCTATTCGAGCCCCTTCGAATGAGTTGGCCCTTGGAAAGGGTGATCTCGGGGATGCACAGCCCCTATCAGGAGCCGAGGACGGCACTCCGACCCTGGACGTCACATTGGGGTTGGAGTAGGGGAAATCCAAAGGTTCTCCTTCTTTTCAACCTAACCAGAGGAGGAGCCCTCCTCGCCGCCTGGAGGAGGGTCCAGGGAGAACGTAACCACCTTCCCTTGGGTATGGGTTATTGACCCTCCAAGCCGACTGCATTGGAGGTGGGAGGGAAATCAGGCGGAATCCAGAAGTGGAGCCGTCCTGTGCCGCGGCCTCTTCCACCTCCTATGTAGCCCTTCTTCTCTCTTTTCTCTTTTTTCTCTTCTTCTTTTGCTCCTCAACTAGCTTTCCTTTTTTCTTTGTCCTTTTTATCTCTTCTATTTCCATCTCCCAACCAGTCTCCCCCTCTTCATTTCCTCCTCTCTTGCTTCTCCTTTTCTATCTTTTGTTCTTCAGTCAGCTTCGCTTTCTGCTATTTGTTCTTTTGCCGACCTCGTCAAGCGTCTGCCTTTGTAGTTAGCTTTAGAACAAGCCCCACGGGCTTCACTTGTAAAAGATGTAATTTTTCTTTATGTATGAATAAAAGAAGTAGACTTGTTTTGTGTTACCTATATATGTTTTTTTTTTTACTTTCGTTCTTGCAATTGCTAACTCTTGAATGTGCATTGTTGCTGTAATTTGTATTGTTCTGGTGTTTTGTTTTTCGAAAACGTTGCCCTTGGTTTCTTTACGCCGACCACCGCACTTGCTAGCGCGCAAAACCCCTTTCCCACAGACGGCGCCAATTGTAAGGCCAAAATTGGTTGCTGACCTTAAACAATAGAATTTGTAGAGCATGGATAAAAAAGGGGTAGGCACTCACGAAACAGTGGCGCAGCCAGTGTCCAAACCTCTTATGTAATTTTGGTAGGGATCACAGGTTCCCTGGGGAATCATCGGTGTGATCTTTCTCGGGTCTCAGTGAGGATATTGGCCGTGTTTTTGGGTGTTTCCTTCTCTTCGGCTTAATGCGAAGAATTCCACCCCTCCCCTCTGGCCACCCCCCCCCCCCCCCCACTAAGATAGGGGATCGTTTTTCGTTATATAGCCCCCTTTTTCCTAATCTTAACCGTCCATTTGTCAGTTATCCGGACGTTGTGCATTAGGGCCTGTCTTATCGCCTACTTTTTCAGGTTTTTATGTCAGTTCCCAGACGTTCTGGCATACTCTAAAAGTCGAAGTGATTTGAAGTCTCCAGGTTTATTAGTCAAATCATCATTTAAAGAGGTCAGGGTGTTGGTGAGACTTTTCAGTGGGGAAAGGATATTTTCTCTTTATCCACGAAACCTGGCCGAGGACATGGGTGTCTTCGGACAGGCCTTGAAACTCGGCCAATCCTCTGTTTTCGGCCCGTGCTTTCCTTGGTGCGGGCCTTGGGCCAGCTGTGGATTGGGCCATGCACGTTGACACTTAGGGCCCCACATACCTAAAAATAAATATTAATTAAGTAATTAATTGTCATATCCCCGACATATTGTATCCTAGATTTTTCAAAAAATATTGTATCATCGTATCGGTACCCATACCATATCGATACCCGTATCTGTATCAGTGCATCATAGGCCAACATTTGTAAAAACCATAAATCCACTCATCAAATAAGTCCACCAAATCAAAACCCATATGCATAATCACAAGAATATCACCCAAGAAGCTCATAAATCACATGAATATCATTTCCTAATCTTAGATTAAAAGAACCTCTAGCAAAAACATATAAACCCACCAAAAGATTAGGAGCATTTACTTCAAATAATAAAGATGAGTGGGTCTTAGCTTTTTCCTATAGAGTTTTCTAGTAAACTTTGCCAAAAAAGATGGTAGAGGTGGTGGTCAGGAAGGGGGACCGGTGGTAGTGTGTGAGGGAGAAAGGAAGAAGTGTGTTATGTTTGTGTGAAATGAAAAAAGGAGAAAGGTGTAGAAAACCCTTAGTGGACCGGCCAAAGAGGGAGATATATTTTGCAAGATGTGTGGTGGGGCATATGCGTCTCAAAAAAACTGACCACAATTTTTTTTTTGAACCTGTGGCGTTACGGCAATTGCTTATAAGTTCCAAATATGTGCAGATAGAGCGTGTTAAGCTCTTGTCCATGTTCCAAATATATGGCTTGAGATGGGACCAAAGGGACTAATAAGGCTCTAGCTCCAATGGGCCTCAGACTTATCTGCCAACTCTTGACAAGCCCAAAGTTACTATTAATTATATAATAGGTATCACTATGGAAATATAATTGCACTCTAGGCCTTATTAATAAATTATTTCCCAAAACTTTAATTTGATATCATTTGACCCCTCCATGAAATATCCACAGTAAACAAAGTCATAATAAATTATCACTTTGTAAACAACTATTTTATTCCTTGAGTACCCAGTTTAATCTTTTAGTTATTCATATTTATGAAATCTAATTTCATAAAATATGAACATTAGTAACTCTTTACTAAAGTGGCCGGTCCTGAATAACCAGTTCCTATTAAACTTATCTCAAGGGGATATTTCGTGTCTCTATAGAAAGAGATTATGGATTCCATCTTGAGAGTATGTGTTCCCTCTAATCTACGTGTGGTTACCCAACATACTGAGGTTTTGACCGTTAAACTAGATTTCTCTCTTGATATATCAAAGTAACCTACATTTCATGATCGGGTTCACTATCCTCTCAGGATTGAGAGTCTATAAAATTAGAAGTCGTGAGATTAATTATTCAAGTGATAATTTTTAATTGAATAATTAATTTCATAGCGGTCCAGTTCAATATGTCTTACACATTTCAGACATATCATCATATCAACTAGAAGTCTCCACTTCTATGATTAAGACAAGATGATGCGTTGTAGTCTTCATAGACGAAACGTCCAATTTCATAACTGACTACGAACTATATTTTGAATTTACAAGGAACTTGTGATTTATATCTTCTGTGACTAAATCACATAAATTACATACAATGCATCTCAAGGACTATGTAATGTCCCATTAGTTCATTTATAAATAATCTCATATAATTAAACAATTTAATTATTTATAACATGCCAATAAATTGGATTTTAGGGCACAAACCCTAGCAGTAATCGTCTATGAAGAGTGATTAGAAATATTTCTTTTTTAATTTTTGTTTTTGTTAATTTAATTGTGGGAGTACAATGCTTTTATCGGTCTTTGATCTATAAACTTCAAGGTTTTTTTTTTTTTTTTTTTTTTTTTTTTTTTTTTGATAACTATAAACTTGAAGTTTTTTTTTTTTTTTGGAGAAAGAACACTATAATTTTATTTAAAGGATAGCCGAATCGGCTTGAATTACGACTAAATGGTGTGGAGGAACATCCTCTATCCACACCGTTAACTCGCTATCACATTTTGCATGTCTAACATTGTTGTCAGTTGCACTATTACTTTGTCTCATTACATGATTGAAGTTGATCTCCGGAAACTCTTTAGCTAGCACCTTTGCCTCGTCCACCAAGTGGTCATAGTCTGCCAAAAATGGGTCCTCACTCAACAGGGCATCTACTGTAATCTTGGAATCTCCTTCAAGCACGATGGATGATATACCAAGCTCAAGTGTGACTTTGAGAGCTTTAATGGCTACTACGACCTCCATTTTTTTTAACCTTGCTTCATCCATCCATGTCTCGGAAATGAACACAACGGAGGGAACTTTTGATCAGATTAAATCACCAAGCTCCTTTTCTATCACTAGATTCCCAAGCCTGCGACAGTTCCATACTAAAAGACTCATGACTCCTGACGGGGCTGCTTGGCAGCCTCTATCGTTAACTTAGATGAGTATTGAGTACCCTTCGCCTGCACCCGTTTACATGGAAAGTCTGGGAGAGATTCCATGCAAGTACTCTGCTTCCTCTTTGTTCCTGATTCAACAATGCTTACGGCCACACTCGAGTTGAATTAATGCATGATTCCTTTCCACGACCTAATGTTTGTTGGTTGCTCGCTGATCTTAGCTACTGAGTCACTTAGCAGAGCATCACTTAAAGTGTTTGGCACGTGCATATCCTTTTGAGTGGCGGCTAAAGTTGTTCCCAAAGAAGTTGGGTCACATTCAAAGACTATAGGCTCAACTGAAATAGCATTCAAGTTGGAGACCTCAATGTTTTTCTCCACATTTATTGCTCCCAGAAATTCCACATCTGTAACTTCTCTCACTGAGCTAGAGTAGTTAATCTTCTTATCAATTTTAGCAAATTGAGAAAGGAAGCCCGAGTTATTACTCCTAGCATTGGCCATAAACACTTGCTGATTTTTAGGAATTGTGTGATTGTCACTCAAGTCAACTAACGTAACGTGCTCTTTCCCTGAACTTCGCTGCCCCATTGATTTAGTAACGGCTTCCACCTTCAAACTTTCACCCGACACTTCCACTTCCATGTTTGGAACTGCCTCCACCAGAGTCACGGTGGTTGAATCTACAAGCACCGTGGTGTGGACATTATGTTCACCTCTGCTTTGCACACGAGTTCTACAACCTCTCCTTTCATAGTACCCTGGAACATAAATCACATCCTTTCCCACCAATTTGTATGGTGGAGCTCTCAGAGATGGGCCGAACTACTGTTGGTCCACGGTTAGTGTCGGACTGTTTGCCTTACCGATCCATCCAACGACCAATTGGTGAAGGATGAGGGTGCACAAATCCTTTATAGCATTCGATCGCAGACCAAACCCATTGGTATTAGAGCGAATTATGAAATCCCTTACAATCCTTCCCTCACAATACGGCTCCAATGACTTAAACCTATGACCTTGGCTCTGATACCACTTGTCACTGAAAGCTCGAAAATGTGTTGAAACACAAGAGCTTGTTTAGACCTCCAATTAAAAATTACAGCTAGATTGCTTTTACTTTAACTTATCTAAGTGCGGAATAAGAGTAAATGAAGTGCAATAAACCGAAAACTACTCTAGTGCATAAACATGATTAACAAACAATAAAAGTAAAGAACAAGAGTAAGGGAAGAGAGAATGCAAACACAAGATAACACGCCGATGTGTTATCGAAGAGGAAACCAAAGAACTCGATGAAAAATCTCTCCACCGCCCTCCAAGCGGTAATCGATCCACTAGACAATCAGTTGGGATACATGAGTTAGCAAGAGACCCTCCAAGCCTAATCTATCCGATGTACCTAAGCCCTCCAAACTCCTACTCCAACAAGGCTTCTCAGAACCGTGTCTTGTCTAGCTTTCCGGATCCCGTAATACCCCCGATTGCATCCACCAAGCCTCACCGGCTTCTTTTGGCAAATCTCCAAAGCTTCCCAAGCTCCAAAACACTCTCTACACTCTGAATAGGTGTGGGTTGTGTTTGGGTACAAATCTCCTCTCAAGGTATGACAATGGGAGAGGGAAAGAGAAAAGGCTACAATGATTTCTCACAAAGGATGAGTAGCTATCTCTCTAAAAGATGGGTGTGTGTGTGTTGTAGAAAACCTATTTAGAGTTTTTCTCTTTGAATGGCCTCACATACATTTGTGGATAATGAGGGTATATATAGTATGAGTGAAGGGTAAGAAAATCACTCTTAAAAATTCTGAAAGCAGAATGTTTCGTGACTAACTCACGGGAAGGCCTTACTTGCGAGACACTTGCGAAAACGACAGCCTGGCACGACTCTTCAGCTTCCAGTCATGTGCTCCTCACATGCCCTTTTTGCGGGAACCCTTCTCACGAACTTCTTGCAAGCTAGTTGCGAAATGCACTGATCTTCAATTAAGCTTGAGTCTTCACCAACTTAATACTAAACCTAATCCAATAAAATCTCACAAAATAAAAGGAACAAAATTAAAGCAATTACAACACTTTTTGTTATGGAATAAAGCCAACATAAAACATAGTTGTAAATCACAACTTTACAGTTAGGGTATCATTGCTTTGGACCCATAAATCACAATCCCTATCATCGTGATTTAGACATCCGCACCAATAGCATAAGCTTGGTAGCCATTCATACTTGAATTTAATCCATCTTTTGCCTCCATTAGGTGGAGTGATGAACCTTCCTCTACACAATGGGAGAGTTATATCGATTACCACCCTCACACGGAAAAAACTACTGCCATCCTCGTCCACCACTCCATTAGATTTTTGAATATCTCCAATTGTTTCACACTTTCACATAAACTCTATGCCACCTTTCTTGTTAAAAAGCTGTTAGGGATGTCGTGGACTTGTACCCAAAATGGAACCTTGTTAAATGCTAGCTCTTGCACAGGGACATCATTGATATATCTTTGCATGACAATCAAGTGCTTATCAAAACTCCAAGGTTGACTCTTGAGTATTTTGTCTACATCTGCTAGGTTGTCGAACACGAACAGGACAATATTATTGCCTTGATTGCGAACTTTGAAACCATTAGTCGCTATAAACTTGAAGTTGGTAAATAATTAATGGGAACCTTCTTCCTATTAATAATATTCCTTTACAATATGTTTATCATTGTTCACAATGTATTAAAATATTAATAGTATTTGAATATCAAACTGAGTTAGCTAACTTAGTGTATAAGGTTTGATCCAGTTGAAGTTTCACCCTTGAATAGAAAGAAAGAAAAAGAAAAAAAAAAAAAAAAAGCCAAAATTTTTGAATTCAAATTGGTGGTGATTATATTGATAATTATGGTTTCAATTAAATTTCAGTAATTATATTGGATTTGATTTTATTATGGGTTTTATTTTCTTCGGATTTTTTAGATTTGCCGTGTTTTTGTAGTTGCCATAGGTGAAAAATGTAAAAGTAGATCCGATTATTATGCAAATTGATAGGCTTGATTTGGTTCTACAGGAGAACTCTAATTTGGATGCATATGAGACGCTGGTCAGGTATTGATTATATTATTAGTAATCATAATTTAGGTTTCACACAAAAACACTCTCTATATGTATTAGTACAATATATCATGGTTACATTTTTTTTTTTCTTTTATATAGAGCTTGCTTGTAATTATACGCGGCGTTCTTATATATTCAAGCATCCCACACTTTGGGATTTGTTGTGGACAGGTTATTCTTTGAATATTATTGATTTGCTTCCACTTTGCCTACAAAATTTTATGTTTTGATTAAAAAGTATTAAAGATTTCTCTTTATTTGTAAATTGTAATCAAGGAAAATTAACAATTTGGAGGCTTTATATGGTATATGCAGGATTTTCCTAAAATCTATGTCAAGAAATGTGTTGTTGCTTTAAATTGAGAAGGAAGATGGGAGCTTTTCTCCCTTGACTTTTATTTCAGTGAAGTATTTTTTTCCATTCATTGTTTTGTATTGTATTTAAATTGTATTTTTCTCTTCAAAAGTTGGGACATTAATACATCTCATTTCTTATTTCAAAGGCTTCAACAAAATCTTGTCAAGGAAAAAAAAGAAGAAGAGGCTAAATAGAAATCTATCAAAGAGTTTGTAGGTGGTAAGCAATATCTGAAAGGCTACGAAAAAGAATAGAAGTTTTGCAGCAAAATAGTTTCTTAAACACTCTATGGTGATGCTGGTAAGTGATAAAAGTTCAACATGCACTAAACTTCTCTTTTCTTTATCTTTATGTCTCTCTCATTTTCTCATGTTCTCTTCCATTCTTCACTAGGACCTATGTAGACTCAAAACCCAGAAGACCAGGACCCTTTTCCTCCTCAACCCCATGTCAAACTCAACCTCTCACTCACCCCATAGATAAATGTTATGTTAATGGAAAATTGTACTGATGCAACATGTTATTGATTAGTGAATGGTATGATTTGATAAAATGGTATTACTTAATGTTATTACTTTTAACATATGTTCAACATTCTACTTAATCTTCTCATATAGTAACTTACAACAACATCCGTGCATCGTGTGAGCCTCTCGACTAGTTAGTCTAATTTAGCTATAACACTTTTGGCATAATGGAGTTTTTAAAAGACTATGATTAATTTATAAAACTTACAACAATAAACCATTCAAATTTGTGTATCAAGTACACAAATATCAAATATTTCTCTTAGAGACTTCATCAATTTAGGGGAAAACGGAATCTTTTTTGTTGTTGAGCATTTTTCCACTTTAAATTATAATAATATGTTTTTTTTAAAAAAAAAATTGGTTAGAACTCGTTGATTTGCAAAAGTAAACCAAAAAATTTTGATTAAATTAATTTTTTCCTTTTCCAAACTAAATTTGATTTAATTATGTTACTCTTGTCTTCAAATTCTTAAATATCACTTTATATATAAATAAATATACATTTATAAATATTTTGTAATGAATTTTTCCTTGCATCGTACCAGTTAGCAAGTAGTTGGAAGTAGTTTTAAATTTTTAATACAATCTCATTAGCTAAAGTGCTACTGGTGCCATTTTTTAACCTTATCCTCGCTGAATATGGGTTGTTGATCTGATGAAAATGATGTCCGTTTTAAAGTTTTTAATGTACCTTTGGGCTAGTACTAGAACAATATAATGCCATTACATGTAGTAGTATATATTGGATATATTTCAACAATTTACTTTTGTGATAAAGCAAAAGAAACAATACACAGATCTAAGAACAAGCAATAACACAAATAGATGTGATAGGTAAAAGCAATAAACAAATACTGAATATATTTAAGAAGAAATTTGTAAATAAGTAAAAACTCACAGACCAAATGCGTGAAAGATGAATGATTCAGATCAAGTCTTGTGTTTGACACAATCTCCTTAAAGCAGATTTTGCCTCTCACACAATCACTGTGGTACTTTGAAACTCATAGATGTTTGCCTTCCAAGATAAAATGATCTACAGCACGAAAATGAAGCACACAAAGTCGTGCTCTGCGAACTACTCAATGTCTCTTTCTCTCTCTTTGATACAAAATGAAAATGCACAAAAAATATTCTCACCAAGAGAGTTTTCTTCTGAAAAGTACTTTTTATGAATGAGCTAGGAACTATGAAAAAATTATACGTTACTGAACAGACACTCTGTTTTAGTAATAACTGCGTCTGTTTCAGTAATAACTGCTGTGCACAGACTAATTGACTCAAAAATTAAAATAATAAAATATTATTAGGGTCCGTTTGGATAGAGCTGAAAACTGAAAACTGAAAACTGAAAACACTATAGCAAAATAATATTTAAATGTGTGAATAGTACCGTGGGACCCATTTTTAATGAAAAAGTTGTTGAAAAGTAAAAATTGTGGGTTCGTGAACAGTAAAAGTTGTGGGGAAAAGTCACATGTTGCAGCTATTGTTCAATGAACAGTAGCCGCAACAGTGATGAACAGTAAAAAAACAATGTCTGGGAAAGCTGAAAAGTAAAAAAAAAAAAAAGTCTGCCAAACGCACACTTATTTGGACAAGTAGGCTCAGTCTACATATACCAAAAGCCCAACCCATTGTCTAATTCATGAATATATAAACTTATATATTATCTATTTCCTTTCCTATGTGGGACTCAGGATTTTTACCACTTTTAATAACGTATTCAAGTGAACATAAAAAATATCAATTTCTTATTCACTCTATGCTATTTTTCCAATAGTATAATAGGGGAACAAACTAAGATAATGCAATTGACAAGTTAGTTTATATTTTTCAAAGGTACAACTGGATACTAGAGTAAAAAATATTTGGAAAGTGAGCTTGACTCTTATTATTATTATTATTATTTGATAAGAGACTCTTATTTAAATATACTATGTAGCTAGTTTTATATACTTAGTTTTAAATAATAATTTAGACGTGCATAATTTTTTTTTATTTTACATTTTTATTTCATGATTTCTCAAACTTATTTTATATTATTATAATTTTTATTTGATCTCACGGTTCAACTGGCAGTCCATTAGTTGAACCAGTCAATCAATGACTCGAATTTTTTAAGTCAGTTTAATGACTAGTTTGGGTTTAATAACTATGCACGAAATGGATGACAATCAAAAGCCAATTCCAAATATGGATCAGCATACATGCTTATTATCTGGAGTCATGGTGCAACTAAAACTAGTATTGGTTTCAAAAATTTGGAAACAATTTTATATAATTCTATTTTTAGCATAAACTTTAAAATTATTGGTGCCAAAAAATTATGATTAAAAAGGTTGTCTTTTGATATTTTTAATACGCTAATTCTTAAACAACATTATAATTAATATAAACAAATATTATTAAAATAATAAGTGTACATGACTAATAGAATTAAACTAAACTGACAGAAAATGTTGACTTTACTATAGAGTCTGAATTTGGTAAGGATGATATGTAAAACTTATATTTTATACCATTCAATAAGAGATTGTCACATTAACTTTTTACTTAAAACTCAATACATTCAATCACACATAATAATATTTCAATAAACTCACAGTCAAGTTAAATTTTCAAATGGGTATTAGAATTGATTAAGTGTGATTGTTCTTATTTTTTAATATGTAATATGATGATGTAGCATGTTAGGATTGGAAGTGTAAAACTTGAGTTTTACACTACATCCTTATACTAGAATTTAATCTCTTTACTAAAACCTTGAACGTAGAAATAAGAGAGAAATTGCTTAAATACAAATATGATTTTAATTATGCAAATTTATCTCTCCCACATTTTAGTTGGCTGCTAATACATAAACATGTATGTAAACCAATGAAGTTAATACCGTACCGTACCGGCCGGTACGGCCGGTTTTTTTCGTTCCGGTGAACTGACCGGTACCAAAACCCCCCTTGATTCGTACCGTTCTGAGTACCGGCCCATACCGGACTGTTTCGGCCTTACCGGCGAAAATTAAATGTTTCGGCCGGTAAATCTAAACCGGGCCGGTACCAAAAAAAAAAACAAAAAAACCCAAAAATCACCTGTTTTTGCCATCACAGCCACTCACCACCACGTTGTCGGTCACTCCCTTGCCTCCAGCCACTTCCATTTTGTCAATTGCAGTCTCCCCACCTGCTTCAGCTTCTTCTTCCTCGCCTCTTTACTTCTCCGTTCTCTGTTTTTCTTCCACTCTTCAGCTTTTCTGTTCTTTGGTTTTCCCAGTTTTGAACGCTTGGTCACCTGTACATCTTGTTTTGTTTTGGACACTAAAGGCCCATTCCCACGTGAATGTACTGAAGTCATTAATGAGTCAAAGGCTTTCAAAATTTCAAACTTATCTCCAACACCACGTGTTCTAGTTTTAACTTTTACTCATTGATTTTTTTTTTTTTTTTTTTTTTGGGAATCATTTTACTCATTGATTTTTATTTCTTTTGTTTTTTCATTAGTACATTTAGTTTGCACATGTACGTAGGACTACTACTATTATTAAACTACAACTCTTCTTAAAATAAAAAGTTATACTACAACCATAATTATTAATATTTTAAAAATTTATTATTATTGGTTAGACTTTAAATTATTTTATATTTTTATGAGAATATATAAAATTTTTAAAAGAATATATATATTTAGCGGTAATTCCGAAACGGTACACAGGTATTAACCGGTACCCGAAATATATCGTACCGCTGGCCAAACTGGTACAGCCTCCGGTACGGTATTGACTTCCTTGATGTAAACGTAAACCTGGATTTAAACATCTTAAATAAATAAGTGATTTAACACGTTCATTCCTTATATGCATGTCTTTGTACTATGCTATACACATAATAGAGAAAATAACGGGTCCTTTTAAGAAAGAACTCAAATTTGAATTACACAAAGAGGGATTTGTACCCAAATTTCAACAAGAAATGCTATTTGGAAAATAGTGGATCACAACTCAATCCAAAACCGGAGACACAAAATATTTTTTGAAATCTTCAAAAGAAAAAGAAAAAGAAAAAAAGAAAGAAAAAGAAAATCAATAAAAATAGGAAAAAAAAAATACAAAAGGTTATAGATTTTTGAATAATGTGAAATGGTTCTTAAATATCTATGTCTATATTTATTCTTAGATATTTTTAAAAATTTATAACCCTTGTATTTTGTTTCTTTAAGTTTAAAGTAATGCGAGTTTTTTTCATTAGGATGAATCCTTCTTCAAATTAACCAATAAATATAGACATAGAAATGTTCCTCAAAAAAAAAAAAATATATATATATAGACATAGAAATTGGGAAAATCATTTTGCCTTAAGGTTCTATTTTACTTGTACCACACATTCTCGAAGATTTGTAGGTTTCACTTTTCAATACAATGCAAGTACAACAAAACTATCGTGCTTGACATAGGATTGAGATTGAGGCATCGCTCATTACCAATATCAAGGAATGAAATTAAAAGCACTTTTAGGGTTCGTTTGGATAGAGCTTATTGTTGCTGAAAACTGATGATTTTTGCTAAAAACATTGTAGCAAAATAATTTTTAAATGTGTAAATAGTACTGCTGGACTCATTTTTAATATTTTTTTGAATAAAATGGCTGTGGATCCTATGAACAGTGCATAAATAGTACCAAAACAGTGCTGAATAGTGTTTTTTTTCTCATGAACAGTGCGTAAACAGTACACACACTGTTCATGAACAGTAATTTTTGTCTTCAAAAAGCCAAGAAATCCGGCTCCAAAAAAAAAAAAAAACTGAAAACACACCACAATTTACCTGGCTATCCAAACCCACAATTAGTCTCAACATTTATTTCAAAAAAGATTTTAACTATTTAACTATTTTCTTTTATATTTTTACTTTTTTAACATTTTCCCTCGTATTAAAGATGGTATTGCATGGTACCAAATTCAAGTCTGAGTAGACCCTTAGACTGTTTATTCCTTAGTGAAAGAATTAGAACAAAATTAATTTCAGATTATTTCTAAATTTATGATACAAGACTAATTTCAGAAGCACCGTGTCTACATATGATAATCTTAGACCAAGCTATTTTTGGAATTCTCTTTGGATTGTCCTCCATTTAGTGCCTGCTAAAGAAATGAATTCATAAATTATTTAATTTCTTTCATAAATAAAATACAAGTTTATGTATAAGTACATGTTTTTGTTTATGTTTTAAAAAATTTGTTAGATTCATTATCATCAGGAAATAATTAAATGCAAATTGATAGTTTTCTAAAAAGTTTGTATAATCTTTTAAATTCCTTGGAGTATTGTAGACATCTCATTTTGTACTCGTTTAATAAACTTTAGTCCCCGAATCCAATGATGAGCTTGACATGTCTACAAACGGTAATTGTAATTATTCTAATAGTTTGGAAGTAAACACAACTCAAAAGTGCTCAAATCGTTTTGAAAACGATGCTAAAAAATGACATTTGCTTATTGTTTTGACCATAACTTTTGATTCAAAAATAAATTTTGAGTAACGTTTATTTCATCGAAAAGTAGACATCCTGGGTTTCGATTTGAACCTAAGTTTATTAAGTGAGTTATGAGCGTTTGAAGTTGTGCCATCAAAATTGTCAGGAATTAGGGTTTTTGAGGAGTATGCATACACATGAATCTAGTTTGCGTATGTAGGTCAATTTTCTAGGTACCAAAACTTTAGTTTTAGGGGCTCAAAACATCATTCTTTGATGTAGGCCTGCCCTTTCATCATAAGAAGCAACAATTATAAATTGTATATACGTATCCATTATAATTATTATGTTCCAGTAATGAGCAATAAAAAAACAACTTTAGAGTAATATTGTATAACAAAAGTTGATAAAAGCATGTTAGTTCATTCTATATCATTGATCTTTATTATGTGATATAATAAAGAGTTTCATTGCGATATCTTGTTTTAAAAGCTTTGTTTTTTACTTTCTTATGGTATATATGGTGACACTTGTAGAGCTTAAGCTTGTTAAGGGGTATGTTATCATCATCTGTTTCTTCATATTCAATGTTTGAAGTTTGATTCGTCCCTATTTGTTCAAATTTTGAGCTTTCATCACTTTTCCCTTTTGTTGCGTCATTTGTGATGATCACTAATGAATTGACACTGGAAGATTCTTGATTGGATTTTACAAAATTTGGACTTGCGGATTTGTTGTCACTAAGATTTTGCAAAGGTATCTGCATTCATATTAAATTTTAGCATGTTATTTACAACAATCTAAATGTGATGTGACAATTTTTTGTAAATATTTTTATATTTTTTTATTACTTTATTTAAAGTGTAGCAAAAGAATTAATATAGCATATTGGATTGTGTATATTTTTTTTCTTCCATACCTTTTGGTCGTTAAAATTATTTCAAAACCATCTTTAGATTGAACTCATTCAAGCGAAGTAGGAAAATGTATTTTTTTTTACTAAAATTTTCTTCTGATCATGTGGGATTCCTTCTCCAATATCAATCTGCATATCAGGAATTTAATATATATTACGATCAATAGTTTTACAACAATTTAAATAAGTTGTACTTTAGTTTGTTTTTCAGCAAGATCTCTTGGAGATTTATTTATGATTATCTTTAGAACTTCAATGAAATATTACAATAGTTGTTTTGTTAGTTGCATTAAAAAGTTCCATTTGAATCTTGTATCTGAAGTAGTTTGCAATTGTATAGTAGTTATAGTGAGGTGAATATATTATAAATATTTGGAGAGTATATGGTTAGTGTGTGTGCCTCTAACCTTGGGATAAGGAGATTTGCTTTTTGCTTCACGTTTTGCACACCAAAATGATCCTAATTATGGTTTGACATTCCGTCCATAGAGCATGCATAAATGTAATACCAACCCATCGTTGTATCAATGTTGCTTATTGTTGCAATACAGTAGCAGTTCACATCCTACAATGAACTTTAAAGTTAATATTTATTATTATTTTTAAATGTAAATGATGAGTATGATGTGTTATTATTTTTTCATGTAAATGATGAATATAATATGAAATGATTAATAAACCTATTTTGTAGGATCACATTCAATGCATTTGATCTTTGCTATTGTCTTGAATTGTTTAAAGATAAACCCCCCGTGAAAATTGTTTTGTATGTATTTTTGGTATTTCTTGTATAGGATCATGTTTTTTACTATTCCTAGCATTGAAGTTTTTAAAGAAAATATTATGTAAATGGTATTTTGTGAGATAGTATATACTATTTGTCAGAATTTTTTTGTTATTAATAATTTTAGAAATATGCATCTGTCAATTATTTCAACAATCTTAGGATTCTCAAGATTTATATATATTTTTATTGCACTAGTCGATGACAAAAAACTTGCCTGCATAAATTGCATAAAACATTATCAGTAAACTAAAATGTATTGAATTGAAATTGAGAAAAAGGAAGACATGTTTTTATGAATGAAATTTCTAGAAGTATCATCTACACATGGGAGAGGAGGAATATATATATATATATATATATAAGTTACAACTATGCGTGATGGGGAAAGGCCATCTGATTACAGGTTACAACTGTGAAGACCACAAGGGTGTTACAGGTATAAACTAGAAAATAAACTAAAGTTGCCATTTGATTACAAGACTGTGGGTTGTAAAGGAGAGGGCTTGTGAAGTAGTTTTGTTGAAACTGAGCTTAAACTAAAACTTGATTATGAATGAATCCTGAGCTGCCTTAAATAGACTAAAGGGAGCCTTGAATGCTGCTGAAGAATGCTTGAAATTCGGAAGGTTAATTGCTTTTACTGAGGATGAATTTCTTTTCCACCGAAAGCAAACAGTAGCTTCAGGATATTGTGTCAAGTACTGTAGATGAACAGTGACTGTTACTGTTCATGAATAGTAACCTGTCTCCTTGCTTTTCTGTTGAACTGTTCATCAACAGTGACTGGTACTGTGGATGAATAGTGAATTGTCCGAAATCTGCTGAGTGCGGGTACTATGCATGTATAGTGATTTGGATTGTAGATGAATAGTAACCGGCTCTGGGAACTCTTCTGAATAGTGACTAATGCTATCCAGATTGCTTAATCATCATCCAAATTGTAACCATCATATGGATCCTGAGAATCCTGGAAGGGGTCAATTGGACAATAGTTAACTGAGGCTTCTAAGGAGGCAGGAGAAACATTTTTTGCTGACTCTGACTTCTCTGCTTGGATTTGCAATTGCTTGGCAAGATCTTTTAGTTCCTTGCTAGATTTTCCAATGATTTGGACAGAGTCTAGGCTAGACTGAGACCTTGTATTGTAAGGAATTGCTTTCTGAATTGGAGGAGGGAAGTCCTTGTGAATCTGGTCAATGACAGCATTAAATCTAAAGGTGTCCCACCATTTTACTGAGAATTCCCTGTCTAAAATGTTGGAATGGATTTCATAATTCCACATGCTAATCCAGTGGATCCTGTACTTGATTGTCATATGCAGGATGACTGGAAACTGGGAACCATGGCTTGAAGGATGAAACCTGGAGCTGAAATACCTTAGTGCTTCCTGGAAAGGGTCTGGGAAGATCTAGGGAATTGAGCCAAACATTTCCCACCATTTTAGGAACCATGAAGGTATTGGACTAGAAAACTGTTTGTCGAACATTACGAACCAGGAATGATCAAAGTTCTTATTCTGGTAAAAGAGAACCTTTTCAAAGCTGTCCATATAATCATAGTAACTATAATAGAGATCTGTGTCTTGGAGAACTTTGAGCAAAAAGGGATGTTGTCCCCATTCTTTGCAACTGACGAAGCCTGTGAAGATGAACTTATGATAAAGTACTTCTGAAGGGTTCGCTTTGTTCATGATGTTTTCTATTCGAGTAGACTTTTCCTAGATGAGGATGCTCTTGTAGAACCTGATATTTTTCTCTGGGTGTTTTGGGAGGAAGTGCCAACCTAGGGGTAAAACTTCCATGGTCAAGGCTAAAGGATTTGTTATATGAACTAGGTGAGGTTCAATATATGAGATATGCTGGACGAAGGGTTTCTTAAAGTAAGAGGACCTTCCTTTTTTGGATGAGTAAGAGGAAGAAGGCTTTTGGGGTACTATGGGGCCAAAAGGTTCTTCTACAGTGTAGGGAGTGATTGGCTTAGGAGGAGGAGCTGCTAGGGCTGAACGAAGTCAGGGATACTGTTTTGAGTTCCTTTAATGAATTCAATATCGAAGTTAAAAATTGAAAGGATGGCTTGCCATCGTGCAAAAATTTGTTTTGATGTAATGTTTTGGACATCTTTTTCTAAAACATGTTTTGTAGATTTACAATCAATTCTTATTAAAATATTTTGATTCAAAAGGTCACTCTGAAATTTTGAAATGCATAGTACTATAGATAAAATTTCTTTCTTAATAGTACTATAATTGATCTGAATGGGAGTCCAAATTCTTGAATGGAAACAGACTATCTGTTCAGGGGAAGTAGGACTAACACGCTGGAGGAGAATGCCGCCATAACTAATGTTAGAGGCATTCGTCTGGACAATCTTGAAGGAATTGACTGAGGGAATTCCTAAACAAGGGAGTGTCAAGACATATTTTTTGATTTCTTGGACAACAACTGTATGAGTTGGGGTCCAGGGGGGTGGATTAGTACAAAGTCTATCTAAAAGAGGTTTGTATTTTTGCCTGAGATTTTGATAGAAATCAGAAATATAATTGAGTGATCCTAGAAATCTTTGGAGTTGGGTTTTTTCAAGGATCTCATCTGGGAACTTATCGGCAAACTGGATTGCTCTATTTATGGGTTTGATGACGCCATGTCTTATATCAAAACCTAAGAATCGCACACTAGTTTGGAAAAGTTTGATTTTTGGGGCTGAAACAACAAGACCATTGAGCTTGATGGTATTGAGGAATGCTTGTAGGTGTTTTTTTATGTTGGTCCAGGGATTCTGAAAAAATGAATACACCATCAATGTACACAATTGCATGACTGGAGAATGGATTGAAAATCTCATTCATGATATTTTGGAATTCAAAAGGTGCATTTTTGAAACCAAAGGGCATCACATTCCATTCATAATGACCAAAAGGTGTGGTAAAGGCTGTCTTATACCTATCAGACTCTCTGATTTGTATTTGCCAAAAACCACTCTTCATATCAAACTTGCTGAAAACCACTGCTTCACTAAGCCTATTGACTAAGTCTCTTTTGTTAGGGATTGGGTACCTAACTCATTCTAAGACTTTGTTAAGGGGCTTATAGTTGATGACTAACCTAGGGACATCTCTCTCAATCTCAGCATTTTTCTGGACATAAAAGGCTGGACAAGACCAAGGTGATCTAGATTTTCTGATGATTCCTTTCTTAAGGAGATCCTCTATTTCGGCTCTGCAAATATCCATAAGTTCTTGGTTCATTTGGATAGGTCGAGCTTTGATAGGGATGTCTTTTTCATTGAAATCTTTGACATAGGGAAGAGTTACCTCATGTCTCTTTCTATGCCAAAATGTTGTGGGTAGATCAGAGCAGACTTCCTAATTGAGTTTTTCATCAAACTTTCTGATCTCTGATTGGGTGATTTTACAAGCTAGTTGTTCCTCAACTTTCTTGTATCTCATATCATCTTGGAGGTACTTAAGATGTTGGGTCTTAGCACTAATTAGGTTAAGGGTCTTGGAGATGGAAACATCTTGGAGAATGCTAATGTCTCTAGGTTCTGGGCTCCTGAGAAACTTAAACTTAACTGGCTGGCCAAAAGGGTGGGTCGTGATTCCTTCACTATCTATGGTGAAAGGATACAATAGACACATGAAAGGGTTTCCTAAGATAACCTTATCTGTCATATTCTTAACTAAGACAAATGTTGTCTTGAAGCATGTGTTGTCTTGGCACACATGGGCTTTGGGGATTTTGAATTCAATCTGCATCTTTCCTCCACTTGCAGAAGTTAACCTTTCTCTGGTTTTTCTGAAGTACTTAGAGGGAATGATTCCTTCTTGAATGCAGTTGAGATCAGCGCCTGAATCAATTAAGGCTACAACCTCAAATTCAAAATCTTTGCTAATGACAATCCTAACTTTGGAGTGCCATTTCGGGAAGTTAATCCTATTGATGGTGACGAGGAAATTCTCACTAGATGGTTCCTGGTCAATATCGGCTGTAGGGTTAACTGTTTCATTAACTTCTTCACCAGAAGGGTTCTGAAATGAGGTTCCTTCCTCATTGCCTTAATGAGAAGTATTTTCCAAATTCTTAACTCTTTGATCAAGGAGATTCTGATCAACCCTAAGGACGGTTAGTTCTTGCTTAAGGGTTCTAATCTCAGATTTGGTTTCCCTGATTTCCTTTTGAAGGTCATTGACTGTAACTTCCTTCTTGGATTTGGTAAACCTATTGTAGATTTTTTCCAAATCAACTTTGGGTTCCTAAAACTTAGGTTTGGGATCACTGGTTTCTCGAACTAAGGTCTTCTTGAATTCACTAAGCTTCTGAGCTTTAATGATTGGGTCTTCGATTTGTTCTATGAGATCTAAGAGGAGCTCTTTTTGCTTGGTGAGAACATTGATAGTTTTGTTCATACAACAACTATCTATACATAGAATGGGTTCATTCGGCCACTAGAGGAACTAGAGGAGGCTCTAAAGGGTTCAGAGGATGCCTGGTAAATCTGACAGATCTCACTACTAGAGGACTCACTATTTGAGCAATCTAATTCTAGGAGTTTAAAGATCTCATTTTTATTGGTTTGGTCACTAACAAGGGTGTTGATAAGGGATTTAGCCTTAGCTTTACACTCTTTTTTGAAATGACCTCTTTTTCCACAGTTGAAGCATTTTCCTGATGCTTTGGATATGGGTTTTCCTGTGGACTTGGATTTTCCTTTCCTATAGAAATCATCTTTGCTGTACTTTTGTTTTCTATAGTACTTGGCTGCAGTTTTCTTCCTGTGGAAATTCTCAGAGGATTTCTTACCTCTGTATTTGGACTTTCTTTTGGGAAGAACTGATGGTAAGACATACTGTGTATAGAAGTTTCCTACTTCGTGCTTGGCTTTGCTTTGGATTTTGAGATCTCTACACATCTTCATTCCTACACTTCGGATTGTGCTAGAGATGTCTCCATAAGTTAGGTTATCATAATTTATTGATGAACTTCTCCTTCCAAAATGGAGAGTTACAATCACTTCTGTGCATGACTCTGGTGGTGAACACATCTTTGTACGACCTGAAGTTGCCAAGGGTCTTACATCTAAGGTTACTCAACTAGTCGTAAATCCTAGATGTGATGTTGCTGGGTTTTCCTACGAAGTGTTTCAGATCGTATAGATCAAGGTATTGACTCCGTCAGGGATACCTCTACCTATGGTGTTGTTGAAGATAGGGATTCCTTCCTCATCTTTTTGGACAGCATGTTTGATATCTTCCTTAGACTCTTCTGTAAGGCAGTTGTTCCACCATTGCAGAAGTTTTCCTGTAAATCCTAAAGCTATGAGTTCTATGACCTCAGTATGGGGATGTCCTTCATTGATGTAGTTATTGGCTACCATGGTCATATGCTGGATCTTGTTCAGGATTTCCTGTTCTGACAAACCATCTATGTTCCATTCATAAAGTTTACCAGAAAACATTGAGAACTGGTTGTTAACATCCCTTTCCTCAAACTGGAGGTCAGGGGGTGTAGGTCTGGGATACCAATTCTTGGTTAGGCTAGTAGGGGTTACCTTTGGATGGATAAGCCTTTTTACCTCTAAACTTTGGAACTGGTTTTCTAGACGGTCTATCTCCTTTTCATTGTCTGAGGAAGTTCTGCTAGAACTGCTAGAAGTTGTGTGAATGTCTAGGACGACTAGTCTAGATTCTAGACGTGGATCAACACTGACTGGTGAAGTGGTGACTGGTTCCTTCTTCACTAGTTCTTCTAGTTTTTGGTTAACTATTTCTAAGGCTGTTTTATCCTTAGATATAAGGTTGGGTTGCCTAGTTGTGGGAAGCTTGACTAAAGGTTTTTCTAGGGTTTGGATAGGTTTGCTAGGGCTTCCTGGTTGGAGGATGACCTTGTTTTCTATCTTGTCTTCTATCCTATCAAGCTGTTTTCCTATAACACCTAAACATTGGTTGGTATAGTTGTTTTGCTCTAAAACCTTCTTGACAACCTTTTCTTCTGGGTTGGTCTGGGTTTTGAAGGGAGAGGCAACTAAATCATTACCACGATGTTTGAAGGTTATAGCTTCTAAGGATGGATGGCTAGATCTAACAATTTCTAGTTTGCTAGAACCTGTGGCATCCTTGTCTGGGAGTTTGGTCCAATTGGTTTTGGTAATGACATAAGACTTTTTATGCCATTCAAAATGGTTCTCAAAGTATTCAAAGAAAGGGACATTACTGGATATCTTTTTCATGAACTCTTTCCATTTATCCAAAACTTCTTGCTTTTGTTCCCTGGTGTGGTTGGCTCTATAAGCTTCTCTTTTGACTTAATTTTATTCTGAGTCAAACACTTTGCTTAGGGCAACTAGATCAGGGGTGAACTTTTTTCTAATAACCATAAGCTATTGATCTATTTCAATTTTTGGTTGAAAAGGATCTTCTGTTTCAACTTGGTATGGATTTATCATATCGATACCTGAGGGTGAAGGGTGTTTTTGACTTTTGTTGTCGTCTTCCTGATCAACAACTGAGTCCTGTTTGGCTGTGTAGCAGAGTGTGCTAACCTAGGATCTGGTCTGGACGCCTTGGAGCTCTAGTCCTAAGTCTTTTCTAGACTTGGGAAAGGGTGCTAGAGGTCTGGATGAACTACACTGAGAAACTAGTCTATCTCTTAAAAGGATAGGTGAAGGCCTAATGGGTTGGTGTAGATCTACTGGGGATCTAAACCTAGATTCATTATGATTGAATGGTGAACCTATGGGTGTTCTAAACCTAGACTGGTCAAAACTTAATCTAACCGTACCATCGGCTAGTTGTTGGACAAAGTCTAAGTCTGGGTTTTGAGATGGATCTTAGACAAAGTCTAACATCAATAGCACCACTACAATTCATCATTCTTGTGTGTAAACACGGGTTACATATTAGGTTATATAAAAGTAGATACCTCATGCAAGAGTGCATGAGGTCTTGCCATGTGATGCTCTAATTTTGTATTTAGCTTCTTTAACCTCTTCTCATTAACTTTTTTTTACTGTTACTCAAGAGTTCACGTTAAATTATTTTCGCTCCTGTCTAAAAGATGAGGTACTATTGAAAATTAGACCAAATCAAACCAAACCTTATGAAAAGCCCAAGCCATTTATTCCCTTACACATTCCCAAGCATGATCCTTTCCCATGTGTAGATGAAATCCAAGACTCTAACCTACTTATAAACTCTCTTTCTCCTCTCCCATGTGTAGATGAAACTTGACTCAGACCCTGACTCACTACTATCTTCCTCCGTACAAGCTTTCCTTTAGACTGCACACACTCTTCAACTTTTTTGTAGACAGCGGTTTGCAGTTTGGATTCAATGATCTCATTTGACCAAACCAACATTCCTACTCATTTTTGAAGTCTTAATTCAGCCTTTTTGTGTAAACTAATGGAGATGTATAGTTAAGGAAGATATACAATCAATCTAATATATATATATATATATATATAATGAAATGTACAGTCTAACCTCAACAGTCCCACCACTCTATTTTCTCTTCCTCTTCCAAAACTTCTCTCTCTCTCTCTTAATTTGAGTGGTGTCTTAGGATTCCTCAAATTGAAGATAATACTCAATCTTACCAATGGGCTACACATTGGAAGGATTGTCTTCTAAGATAACGACTGTTTTTCTGGCTTTGTTACAAAAAATCTCAAGTGACATGTGATGTGGCATAGTCACCAATAGTCATATTGCTTTCAACTATATTCATATTAAATTTTGAGTTGTCTATGATGCTATGGTACTAGGTATGAAAGTTTCAAAAAAATGGTACTAGGTATGAAGACCAATTTGTTAATATGACTTTTGATATGCTCCTATAACTGATTAAGAAATTCACAACAAGTTGGACCAAATTGTTTGTGATGCCTTCGAATCACAAGTGTTTTTTTTTTTTTTTTTACACAAATGCATGAAAGTGGTAGGTTCATCATAAGTATAAAGATAACCATAAGTTCAAATATTGACAAACAATTGAGATAATGTAGTTTAATTTGTTACTTTTAAAACTATTAGGTTTAATTCGTTAAAAGATTTAAAGTTTAATTTGTTACTTTTGAAATGATATTATTAATTTGTACACCTTTAAAATCATAGGGTTTAAAATATAATTTTATAAAAAATTGTTTAGTTTTTGAAGTGAAAAATAGGTGAGGAAGTGAGGGGACCCTAGAGTAATTATAGTAACTTTTTCATCTATTACAAATAAATATTTGATGGCTCTTAGGCTGGGAAGCACCTACATGTATACGGGTGTGGATGCGATATGGTGACATGGCAATTCTTGAAAAAGTAGGACATAAGTGCAGTGAGAAAAGTTTATTAATTAATTATTAAATTTATTTTTTATTTTTATTTTCTATATATTGCTATGCATTTTTTTTTCATATAATGGTAAAATATAGCAATTAATAATAATAATAATTATAAATTAAATTAATTATTATTATATATATTACTCTTAAAATATATTCTAAAAAAATAAATAAATTATGAAAGTGGAGGAGAGTGGATCACAAATCCATAAGTTAGTGGATATCACTTAATAAAATAAATAAAAAGCCAAAAAAAAAAAAAAAAAAATCTAAAGTTGGCATCCACTACAAAGTTAAAAAAAAAAATATATATATATATATATATATAATTTTAAAAAAAAATAACAATAAATGCACTTGACTATTTGACATATGCTTCACATTTCCTCCACAATTACGCTACACGTTAGCCAGCTTAGCCCCCATCCCATATTCATTTCGCAATGCAAATATATGCTACTCGTTTCCCACACACCACATCAATAAATCACTTCACCAGATAACTTGAGATTTTTTATCTAGTTTCAAATTCATTCATCTATTCGGCTATTCCCCTTTCCCTCAATCTCATTTCTTTCATTCATTGTCACTGTGTACGTGTCGTTGGGAAGAGCGCGCTGAGTAGAATGGGTCAAAAGCTTGAAGATTTTAAGCTTAAAAACTTGTTTTTGAAAAAAAAAAAAAATTTCGTGTGGGATGCATGTGCAGCCGCGTCCAGGTAGCTCCCTGCGTCCCAGCCGCGTCCAACACACGTGCGGCTATCATTTAGTTGTAGCTGTGCTTCCCAAGTCTTAGGGATCTCTTTAAATTGGATTTTTTATTTAATAGAAAGGTGATATCTAAGTTTTTGCTTATACTAATTAACTCTCTACTCATGAGTGTGGATGCAAGGGGGGTCAAAGGAGTCGCCGCTTAGTTTTTGCACTGGTCTAGGAACCATATATAAAGCATCCTCTTAAGGAAGGACTTTTTGATCTTACTACCAGAGATATGGATTCGAAGTTAAGGTACGGTCTTGGGAAGGTGTTAAGCACTCAAAACCGCCCAACCCTAAGGTGGCTTCCTATCATTGTGTCTTATGTCTTAACTCTATTAATGGCACACTTAATACTTGTATCTAACTCACACATACACTAGCATACATCTAACAATCAACATGACATTAAACATCCTTAACCATACATCTATCATGCTCACAAACAAACCCTACCATACATCTAACATGGCATATCAAACATTCATCTAACATACATATCACCACGTCAAAGCATTCTTCTAATCATGGCATAACATCACAAACCCTATCATTATACATCTAAACATGCTTTGTCATAAACCCTAGCATACATCTAATCATGGTATACCCTAACATATCACACCATCTAAGGCAACAACAAAACAAGGTAGCAAAATAGGCATGCAAGCAAACATAGATCATTACATGTATTCCAAACTCTTAGACATGAACTCACACATCAAGCAAGCATATTACATCATAAAATGCATGTTCATACCAATGCATGACTTACCTCACTTACCTTGTCGCAACTCAGCACTTACGGCATTATGCATTAGCATGTGAATGCATGTTCATTGCATCAAATCAATAAAACCTTAATTCTAACATGTGAAAGCAAACAAGCAACTAAACATGTGAAATAGAAGCTTGGAAGCATAAAAATATGGAAAAGAGGCTAAGCAGAAATTTAAATGTAAAAAAAAAATAAAAAAAATTAGGGTTTCTGGGCAAGTTCATGTGCATGAATGCATGAACTTCCTTGCGTGCACAGGCAAGATTATGTGTGCGTAGGTTTCTGCCTAGAAACCCTAGAAACACAATAGAACTTAAACACTAAATCTAACATCCTAACATGCACTTAAAACATATAAAAACGTAAATCTAGACTATACAAACATATTAAAACATATTATAGAAAGAAAATAAAGCAAACAGAAAGATAAAAGAGTAGAAAATAAAAAGAAAGGTTTAAAACTAATACCTCAAAGAAAAGCTCTTCAAGCTTGATTTTAGACCGTTTTCCTTAGTCAAATTTATTCACAATTAACAAAAAAAGTGATTAGTAATCTTAAACTCAAAGATCAAGGCCAGAAAAGACCCTAATCAAAATAAAATTGACTTGAGAATATTTTGTGAAAAACTCCCTCTTTGATTCACTATTTCTAGTGAATTTTAGTGTTTTCCTGTGGGATTTCTCTGTGTTTTGAAAATATACCATGTAAGGCTACTTATAGTGTGAAAAAGGGGTTTGGAATGACTCTCAGACGATATGAAATTCATTTCAAATCTCAACATTATTAATGTAGAAAACTTGCCTTGTATAGTTTTTGGAATTCACTATGCGTGTGCAAGATCAGGCCTACGTACGCATGCAAGCCTACGTACGCATGCAAAAAGTTGCGTGTACAGGCTAATTCTTGTGTGTGCATAGCGAGGGTTTCCTTGGCCTTATTTTTCCAAAAATAGATTTCTTTACTCATTAAAAGTTATATTTTTCATTTTAACATTTCTCAAGTCAATTTAACTTCTAATTAGGCCTTAAACTAACCTTGGTTCTTAGAATTCAACATCATTGGAGAACGGAAGCTCAAGTCGTAAGGGGTACAAAATGCGGTATCTATAATGAGGCACATTGAAAACCTCACATGGTGGATGCAACCTAGGATCTCCCAACTTACGCACCAAGACCATTAAACCACTAAACCACCACCCAGTGGATTGGGCATGGTTGAGTCTAGCTGCCAGTAGATTGGACTTGTTTTGGGTATGTCTCGATCAGATTCAGATGGGTTTGATGTTAAATTTGATTTCACTATTGATAGTAATGGTTATCTAAGAGCATTTCTAGCGCTCTCTATATTTTTGTATTGTTTAATGAGTAAACAGTAGCTTTTACCTTTTGTTTACCTATATTTTCAAATACACTTTCTAACAAATTTTCTATCATTTTTTTTTTCCATTTTTTTTGAGAAAGAAATAATAAAGAAATAATATTTAAAAGATCACACATTTTCACTCAAAAAACAAAGACCACAAATTTATTTTTATAGAGAGAGAGAGAGAGAGAGAGAGAGAGAGAGAGTTCCAAAATCTAAAGAGAGAGTCGCTTGAGGGACCTAAGCCAGCGGAAATCGGCGTTCACCGTGCAAAGCCAAGTCATTCACTCCACCCCACTTCCGTCTCCTCCCTATAGCTGAAAGGACATGTTGCCCAAATAGGTTA
The DNA here is from genome assembly GCA_023621385.1 of Quercus gilva. Taxonomy (NCBI): domain Eukaryota; kingdom Viridiplantae; phylum Streptophyta; class Magnoliopsida; order Fagales; family Fagaceae; genus Quercus; species Quercus gilva. The sequence continues at coordinate 93,310,779 of CM042476.1, read as the reverse complement.
GATCGACTTGTGTCTATTCTTTATTTATTTGATTAGTTTTAAGTTTATGTTTTGTGCTTTTGTTTGTGTTTGGATTGTGTCTTCTCTATTTCATTTTCTCTACCTAACCCGTTTCATGTTTGGCATTATTTTCTAGTCTAGTTTTTGCTTATTCTTTTTTTCACTTTATATTTTTCAATTAAAAATTCAACACAATTGAGAGAGAAAATGAATACACCAAAAAGTTGTATTTAGTTTTTGTACTCAAATCCTATTTTTTGGGATACTGAAATTGAAAACTTAATACAAATATAAAGTCAAATAAGTTTTATAGTGATGAGTTTCACGAAAAACTGAAAATGAATATAAAATACACCCATTTTTTGCTCAAACCAAACAAGCCCTAGATTTGGGCATTTTTGTCGTTTTCATTTTTTACTTTTTCTTTTCTTTTTTGTATGAGAAGCTAAATTTATTGAAATAAAGGAAAAAACACACAGGTTAAACAGAGTCATTACAACAAAACACTGGAGCTAGACTACCAACTACAACCACGAAACAAACTATTCGACAAAAACAGATTGAACTTCCAACTACAAACAACTAAACATAAGAAATACAATTGGAGATAATTTATTTGTCATTTTAACTTTTAACTTACATCCCAACGTTTAATTTGTTTTTTTCGTAAATTTTTGTTAGATATTATGCTTGACAAAGATTAATTCAAATTCATTTTACAGTTTGCAATCCTTTGTGAGTGCTTATGAATTTCAATGATTTCAAGATCTAAATTCCCATTATCCGTCATTGTCAAATATTTGTTATTTATAGTAGTGGCTTTAGGATTTTTTTTTTTTTTTTTTTTTGAAAATAGTAATTAAGAAACTTAAATTATACAAAATTTACTAAAAAAACTTGAATATTTCAACATAAAATAATAAAAAAATAAAAAAACTTGTAAATGAATGAAATTTTACAAATTTTTTTTTTTTTACTAACAAAATGAAAATGCAAAAAGTTACTAATAGGAGTTAAAGTGAAAATTAATATAAATGCTAAAATGAGAGTAATAAAGTTAGTGGGTCTAATCATGGTGAGAGATAGAGAGAGCAATGGATGATAAGCCGAGTCATCAAGGAGAGTAAAGCTTCAGGGATTTCAAGATCTAAGACTGCTGCCATGACAACCCCAAAACTACTGCCACAACAAACATTGACAATCAACCCTAGCCACGATGACAACCACCAGAAACAAGCCTTGCAACAGCAACGCCAACAACCCAACCTAGCTACACACTACAAGAATTTTGGTCTTTTGCAACCAATGTTTTAGCGACAACCAAAAAATCATCACTATTAGGCACACATTAGTGACGATAATATATGGTCATCGCTAATAAGTGCATAGTAGTGATGACACAAAGGTAGTCACTAATAAGTCGTCGCTAACACCATGGAGGGAATTTTATTTATTTTTGGAAAATGGAGGGAAAATTTTAGCAACGACAATAAATTTTGTAGTAATGACATTTACGTCGCTAAAATAAGGTTTACTTTAACGACGACATCTATCGTCACTAATAATCATCTTTAGTGACGACCTTGTGTATTGTCGCAGATATGTGGCCAAAAATATATAGTAAATATATTATATATATACTTTATTTATTAGCGATGACATATTGGTCGTCGCTATTAGAAGGCTATTAGCGACGATATAATTTGTCGTCTCTGATAATCACCTTTTAACAACGACACAACATGTTGTCGCAAATATATATACCAAAATATAATGGAGGGAAAAATTTTCACTATCAAAAAGTGGTGGGAATTATTAGAGGGAAGTAGATTATATATTAGCAACGAATCAGGTCGTCGCTAAATGGGATCTTTTAATGAAGACAAAGATTGTCATCACTAATATAATTTTGATATATTTTTTATTTATCAAATCCTCCAAATGCCTCTTAAAATATTTAAAATGACATAAATTCCTTTAGTATATTTGAAATGATTAAAATACCATTAGCCTCATCAAAATGACCAAAATACCCCCAAACTTAAATAATGACCAAAATAACCTTGAAACCTACAAAGTAATTTAAAATTCTCAAATTCGTAAAGAGAGAGAGAGAGAGAGAGAGAGAGAGAGAGAAGGGAGGGTTTGTTGCTTCAAAATACTCTCAAACCATAATGTTACCCATTTGAAACTCGAAATCAATAAAATAACAAAAATCGAGAAGGTTCTGATTTCATTCAAAATACTGACTAACACCCATAATTATCAAAATGTAAATCGTATCGTGAATCAATTTTTTTATTTTTCTGTATCATATGTCATAAGAAAGGTATTAGTCAATATTTACCAAACTAATAAATTCATTATAAATATTATGAATTTATAAATTCATAATATATTCAACTAATAATCAATTCAATCATTAGTTATGCAATAATATTTACCAAAAGTAACTAAATAAATCAAATTAAAATATATTTATAACATACATATTCAAATTAATTAAAATCAAAAGTGATAATACATGATATATGAGCCAAAATAATAAAATTTTCATCATTTTGCCTAATCAACTCTACCTAAGTCAATGTTAACACGATGTTCATCATATTTCAAAATTATTTCTTCATTGACATTTTCTATCAACAATTCCAATACCCAATAATCCACTGAAAACCTTCCCATGAACCTAGTTTCACCAAGTCCAGTGGTCTTAGGGTCATCTATTAAGTTTGACTGGGTTTGACCAAATTTAACTAAACTTTGACCACGCCTTTCTCTAAATCCAACCGTTTGATTGTGACCATAATTTATGAAAATTAACCTTTCATTACACTCTTCAAATCTAACAGTTAGATTTCAAATCTAAGTATGACGCGTGATGGACATGTATTGTGTACCTGTATGGCTATGTTCTCTCAATCTGACCATCCAATTGGTCTTAAATTTCACCAACACCAATATGTCACCATACTCTTCAATCTCAATGATTGAGATTTGAAAATGAATTTCACCAAGTCTAGTGGTCTTAGGAACATCTATTAACTTTGACCGGATTTGACCAACTTAATGAAATACACAAATATTATGTATACCTATATTATGTATCGTAAAATACACAAATATTTAATAAAATTATGGATATACATATATGAATGGTATATTCATTATAAAATCATAATATATTCAACTAATAACCAATTTAATCATCAACTATGTAGTAATATTTAGAAAAACTAACTAAATAAATCAAATTAACATATATTTATAACATACATATTCAAATTGATTAAACCCAAAAGTGATAATGCATGATATATGAGCCAAAATAATAAAATTTGTCAATTAACAAATTATTATATCCCCACAAATAAAATTTATTAGCAAAAAAAAAAAAAAACCTTATTGTGATGAAGCATAATAGTTGTCACAATATTGTGTTTCTACAAAGACAATGTAAATCTTTCATAATATATGGCCTATTGTGACAAACGAATGCCACAATAGATATAGTTTTGAGTAATGCTACCAATGGAGTTAATCTCATACCGGAGGCCGAACCGGTTTGGCCAAAAAAACGAGATATTTAGGTATCGGTCAATACCAGTGTTCCGTTTCGGATTTACTGCTATTATATATATATATATATAACCAAAATTCATATAATTTATTAAAAAGTTTAAATTTATAAATCTTTATCTCATTTAAAATGTTAATCTCTAGTTAAAATTTCAATTAGGTAATATTAATAATATTAGGGAATTGATGTTCCTACTTATTTAATAATAATAATAATAACAATAATAATAATAATAATAATAATAATAATAATATCACAGTCAATAAAGTTTGTCAGTGTTAACCCCAAAAAAAAAAAAAAAAAAGTTTGACAGTACAAAAACTTTCTTCACTTATTAAAAGTTAAAATGCCGTTTGAAACTTCTTTGGATTAAAAAAAAGAAAAAAAAAATTAAAATCTCAAAATTTTATGACAATTTACGTGGGTGTGCTAGAAGGCAAATTGCCACAAGTTACAAACAAAAAGCAAATCTCATTTACTTTTAGCTTTTTATCATTAAAAGTCACCACAAAATTATTTTATAATATTTTTACTCTACTGGATGCTATAGTTATAAATTATTTTATAATATTTTTACGAAATATTGATATAGTTAATTTTTTATTAGTTTTTATCTAGACTTACTATTAATATCACATTTTTATTTATCAATAATCACTTATCATATCAACAGTTTATAAATTTTTTTTATAAAATAATTTGTATTACTAGCATTATTATATAATTTCTGTCAAAATAACTCATGAGATGTAGTTAAAAAAAAAAAAAAAAAAAAAAAAAAAAAAAAAAAAAAAAAAAAGCACTACCTAACGTAATGGATTTGAAGTGCATCATCCCCATATTTTTCTCAGTCACTCAGTTGGTTGTTTTCTCAGCCAGTCTTTATCTCTTTGGTTTGCTTTTCAGATTTTCTTTCCACTTTAATTCTTCTTCACGTTTATCAAGTTTTGCTTTCCAAATGTTCACCAATTTGATATGAAGGTTTGCTGGAAGTCCTATTAGTAGGCCCTAGACCCTAGGTATGACTTTTCTTCTTTATTTTTGTCATTAAATTAATAGATATATATAATATGATAAATTAATAAATATGTAAATTTTTCTTTCTTCTTTACTTCTTTATGTTTATTAAGTTGGTTTGTATTTTTTCTTTCTTTGCTTCTTCTTCGTGTTTATCAGTTCATCAAGTTGGTTTGTTTTTCAATTTTTTACAGATTTTATATTAAGGTCTTCTCCAAGTCCTACAAGTGGGCCCTAAGTATGACTTTTCTTCTCTGTTTTTGCCATTAAATTAATAAATATATAATATGATAAATTAATAAATATGTAATATGATAAACCGTAGCTACAGGTATTACATTTCTTTATGTTGAGATTTAGAACCCCTTAAAAGTTAAAACACAGTTGTAGCCTAATATGTTTTCATTGATTCTTTTAAGTAAGGTTAAACATCTAATCGAAATTGAATAGATTTTTTATGTTTGATTTTTTTAATATTATTTTCGTAATTAGGATATATGAAATAGATTCTCAATACTTAAGAAATGCTTAAAGGATATAGTTTACTTGAACATATATGTTTTTTTCTGCGCACCAAATGCCATACTGAAACAAATAATTGTTTGTTTTCATAACAATTGTTTGCTTTCAAAAAAAAAAAAAAAAAAAAAAAAACCTATTTGTGTACTGCACATTACATAATGAATTTATTCAATTTCCAAGTGTAAGAGTCTATTAGTTTGTAATGCTTCGTGTTTTATTTAATTATCATGTTCACAGTATTCACCAACTAGTTCTTTAATATTGATGTACTAAATATGCTAATAGTATAATGTTTAAATTTGATGGTGGCGTTGTAGGCTGTTGAAGTGATAACCATATTGAATTCACAATATTTATCAACTAGTTCTTTAAAGAAAAATGCTAGTACCACAATTTATTGCAAAACTTTTGCCACAATTTATCAAATGGCAAGTTGTAAGTGGTAGGAAAAAACTTGTGAGCCCACACTACCACAACTCACAACTCGTGCGAGTTGTGGCAAAAATTGGACAATAAGTTGTGTTTCTAACATTGCTTTTTCTTTAATACTAATCTACTCAATATGCTATTAGAATAATGTTTAAATTTGATGTAGTTCAATAGGCTGTTGAAGTGACAAATAAAGTGAATTCATAAGCTAAAAAGACATGCATTTAACTATATCCGTATATCTTCGTTAAAACTGCAAACCACTTCCATTCGAGTATTTCAATAATTTCCTTTGTGGCCAAAACGTACCAAGGGGATGAGAGAAGTAGTTTAATTTCTTATATCTTGGGGGGAACAAATAAAAAACACAGATCACTCAAAAAAAGTGGATTAGTTTTTTTCTTTGACTCTTGAGATCTAAATGTAACCACTACCTATGTCATTCATCTCTCACAAAATTTCCATCTTTTTTAGTATGTGTGTGTAGAACTAATGGAGAATTACTTTGAGCTTCTTATCAGTTTCTTCATTTATAGATAAAAATATGGTATAGAATCTAATTTTATATTATTTCTTGCTTTTTCAAACATATCTAACTCATGTAATAATTGATTACACTTTTTTTGTAGCATACTCTCTCTCTCTCTCTCTCTCTCTCTCTCTCTCTCTCTGATATTGGGACTCAACATGTCTATTGCCTTTCTATTATTCTCCAAAAGAAAGATTCTCCTACGATGCTAGACTGCTGTCTTTTTGGTTTGGGAAGTAGAAGAAAGAATTAGGCTTATTTTTTCTATTTATTTTTTGTTTAATTATCAATCTATTTATGTCTCCATTTAAATTATTTTTCTTTAAATTCATGATATGTTCTTTTAGATATATGATATTTTGTATGTATTAATGATTTTTTATTTGCTTTAAATTCTTTTACTTTAATTTCTTTACAATATTTTTCTCTGTCAACATATATTAGTTGTTGTCATTTTAAGAAAATGATGAAAACTCAACTTTGTTACATAGAGATGATGTGCCAGCAATAGATTTAGGGCCTTAATAGCTGTTGATGATGTATATGTACAACTTGATGAAAGTATGATCATCAATGATGACTTGTCTAATGAGGAATGGGATACAGACTCCAACCATAAAGAAGAAATATATAGTGATAATGATGTTTTAAGCTCAAATTAGGAAGAAGATTTATCTAGCAATGATGAATCTATTGGAGATCTTGGGGATAAAGATTAAGTTGAGTTTTGAGACAGGTTAAGTTTTTTTAAATACATAAAGCTTTCATATCTTCTCAACTATAGTATTTTTGAAAAATAAAAATGTTAAAGTTTTACTTGGATGTTAAAACTATTTTGTACGCATTTTTGTCATCTACTTTAGTTGACTTTTACATTAATGTATATATATTTTTTATTTCAGGTTAAAATGTCACATGCCTTGGGCTACTAATGATGTTGAGGGGAGATACATTTCATTGCAAGCTTGGTTGTATATCTTCTTGAAAAATGTGTTATTATTTTATTCGTATTTGAGACAGTAGATTTGAATTTAAATTATGTATATGATATTAAACTTGGATATTGTTTTTCCTTATTAATAGTTATTGATTGAGCAATTGTTATGCTTCTATGAGTATCTATGATGTGTGGAATTGTAATTTATTATTTCTAATATGTGCATAGGATTGTGCTTTGTTATTTCCCAACAGGTACCTATGTAAAATTCAGAATGTAAATTTTAAAGAAAAAAAAATGTAAAATATTATTAGCCACGACAATGTCGTGGCTAATATTTTATCATATCATTAGTGACGACAAAAAATATCATCACTAATATGCAATTTTTAGTGATGACATGTTTGTGGTCACTTATATATCATTATTAGTGACGACAGCAAGCGTCGTCGCTAGTAATGACATATTAGCGACAACAAAAATGTCGTCATTAATAATAATCTACTAGCGACGACAAAAAAGTTCATCACTACTAATGAGCTAGTAGCAACGACATTTCGTCTTGGGTTTTCAAGTTATTTATGATGACAATTGTCACTATTAGCGATGACTTTAATATCGTTACTAAAAAGCTTTTTTGTTACCATTTTCATTTAACGAAAGTTAGCGACAACATTTTTCGTTGCCAATATAATTAGCGACGACAAGTGACAATGACAAGTGACAACCATCCAATGAAGAGAGAGCCAAGTAGTGATAGCGAAGAGGTAAGTGAGAGAAGAGTGAATAAACAAATTAAAAAAAAAAATGATATAAATGTTGCTACAGTAACATCTATATTTAGATGTAACAGTAGTATGTTGTAAAATATTTTGCATAATGATTCACTAGATGGAGAGGTTTTTGTGTATTTTTGGTGAATGGTGTACTCTATTTACATTTTTTAAAGGACTTTTGCATGTTCTTAATTAGCTAGCTAGGATAAAATAACTATGATCATCAGTCTTTTATTTTCCACAAAAGGTCAACGAAGCTTTATAAAAATATAATAACAAATAGAAAGGTCTATGTGGTATGGACCCATGGCCATGTGCACTTAAAGCAGTGTGTGTTTTTTTTTTGGGTGGTTAGTCTTTGTCTTTTGAGTAAGACTGAAGGAATATTTTAGGATTTTCATTGTTTTAGCAGCGAACCATGAACAAATAACAAAACAAAAGAAAAGAGCTTCATGCAAAAATAATAAAAAACAAGACAGAGACACCCACATTGGATGAGCAAGGTTGATGAAGTTTTGGAATTGGAAAAGTATTCTGTTATAGTAGCTGAAAGTGACTAAGACCACTTACCAAATAATGGTGGTCCAAGAAATTATAAAAGCATGCCTTATGGCTAGTCCTGATGACCACTTACCAAACAATGGTGGTCCAAGAAATTAGGAAAAGTAATTTTTATGGTTGCGCAAATTTAGCGGGTTATTCATATCCAGTAATCAGTAGAATATACTCAAAATAGACCTATGACTAGTCGTCATGACGCCAAGAAGTTCATGTAACAATAACAAAACAAAATGTGTCGAAGCAAATCGGTTGGAGTGGAATCATGAATGGGTGGAAATGGGGATAAAAGTTCCTGGGGAAATAATTCAACATTATTAGATGCGAAGGGCGCAGCCTGGGGAGGTTCGGAAGGACAATTGTCCCTATGGCCTACCCAAGTGTATGCGTGTGTGATTGTGTATATATATGATAGAAGGTTAACTTATAAAATTCACTTTATAATAATTATTCTTATTATCAAACTAAGATACCGATCGAATTTTGGTGTTGATGAAATTTGAACTCCAAATCTTTTATTCGGCGACAATAAACTTTATCAATTGAGCTAATTAAAAACACACCAAAATCTCAAATCTCTTAAATAGCTAATATGTTTTTTTAGGCTTATCTTTGTAGGAATAATATGTATAAGAATATCTTTATATATATATATATATATATAGAGAGAGAGAGAGAGAGAGAGAGAGAGAGAGAGAGAGAGAGAGAGTTTTACATTTTTTGGATCATTGATTTATAGATCCAAAAGGTAAAAATAAACATTCAAGGGAGTCATAATTTCTCTCTAGAAATTAAAAATTAAGGCATTAAAACTCTTCTTATTTAAAATAAAAAAATAAAAAACAACATTAACTCTCTACTCTCTAGCTCGTCATCTCTATCCAGTTTATGTAAAGAAATTTGGGATTAGCTCGGTAAATTTGTGTTTCGTGTTCTAAAGTGATTTGCCCTTAGATATATTAGTTGGGTATACAATTTAACAATTGTATAATTAGAGGTTGTTATTTTTGTCATGGGATGCTGATGCCTTCAGTGATTGCTGCTCGTCATTGGTGATGCCACAATTCACTGGTGGCAACAAATGAGAAAGGCATATCAAACACTCACAACATAAAATATGCAACAAACAGATGATGATGGGTAGTGGTGGAGTGTGGGGAATTAATTTAAGTAAAATTAGTTGACATGGCAAAATATAACACTATATTAATGATATGATAAGTTGTGGTATGCTTACCGTTATATTTTAATAAGAATTTACGGTCATCGGCGGCACTATGTATAGTTCAGGATTGGAGTTTAAATGAACCTTCTAAGTTGGCAATTTATTTTGTTAGGTTCTAAGACTTTAAGAACTAAATATATTAAAACTTCATTTTGTATATGTTGACAAACCATGATCAAAACAATGAGTCTAGGTTTAGGCTTACTCAAAGGTTGTCTAAGTGTAAATTTGAATCAAGTGTTTTGCAGGAATTTACTGTGTAAAACTGCAAGACTCAATCGATCGAGAATCCCAGATCAAAAATTTCAAATGCAGCCCGAGCCCATATGACGTGTACAGTTAAGTGTTTCACTCCTAATATAAAAGAAAAAACCCTAGTCACGTTTTTAAAAGGTCTCTGAAGAGCTTTGTGTTTTCTCTCGTGTGAGATTTGAGAGGTGTTTACCTTAAAACACAAGGAAAGCTTTACCAAAGTCTAGATCTGAAATCAAGTTTTGGTGGTGATTCAGTTGCTGCACAAAGATCCTTCAAAGTACAAAACATTTGAGTGGAGTCTCAAAGTCACAAGTAGGAGAACTTGTGTTTGGTGCAGATTCAAGGAAAGAAGTAGTCTGTGAACTTGGAACTATCACGTGGTAGTAAGTTTAGGTAGTATTAGGATGTTAGTGGTCTAAGTCCTTTTGTAAAACTTCAATTTTTTCATAGTGGATTTATTTTTATCTTAAGGATAGTTAGGTCAAATTCTCCCCAAATGTTTTACCAATTTGGTTTTTTTGAGTCATTAGATGTTTGTGTTCTTTACTTTCCGCATTATATCTGTTTTGCTCATAATTGTTTAACCTAAACTTGAATAACAAACTTGTATTGTGTTAAGGGGTCTAAAAACTTAACATATTTTTTATATATATAATATTTTTTTAATGTTTTTTATTTAACTCCTTTAATAAAAATTTGAACACCTTGACCTTAAATTTATTTTTAAGCCTAGCTTAAATAAGTTTAAATATGATTCTCTTAACAATATTTTGGTCTTATAAAAAAAAAAATCCCAACAACAAATCAATTTTATCTAAAATATGGGGGAGTAAAAAATAGTAAGTCCAACAATAATAGCAAAATTTGTTCATCTTAAACCTCAAAAAATGCTCATTTAGATCTTAACAAATTTTAGTATAAAAATTACATTGTCTCCAAACAAATATGTAGAACATTATATATTTTTATGCAAAAGTGTATAATATCACTTTTGCATATTATACACTTTTGCAAATCTTACATTGATAGTATTTAATCTACAATATAAATCTTATATTGATAGTACAATATAAACATATAATTGTCCTAAACTAATAAATAAAAGTATTCTAGGTAGTATTAATTAAAGTTCACTTAACAACAATAATTTATATATTCACTGTATTTAGAAATGATAAATAATTTTCAAGATTTAATTTTAACAACAATAATTAGTATGTTCATTATATAAAGAAACAATATGTCTAATAAACTTATGGTTCATCTTTTATTTTCATACTAGTCCATCCTATAGAAAAAATTTGAAATAAGCTCGAAGATTACAGTATTTATCTCTTACCAAAGATTCATCTTTTCACTGATTCCCTAAAAAAATATCATGGAGCTTCTACTATGACTATGGTCTTAAAAAGGTGTAATTTTTTTAGCTACACCAAGTGAACTTGTATGAACGAGCGAATTTTATTAAAAGAACGAGTTTACATAACACATGCGCACGAAATACAACCCAACTGAAAATCAACTACCTGAAACGCCACACTATCAGGACTGCCACACAAGCCACGACTGAGAAGTTAACAACCAATTACGTTCGGTCCAGAAAATTCAACAGGAAAGTGGGAGCATGTATTATTGTACATGCACCCACTTTCCTACTAACAAAAGCAAAAAGGTCCATGTTGCATGGGCCCAAGGCCCATGTGGGCTTAAATCAAGCTGTGTCTTTTTTCTTTTCTTTTCTTTTTTCTTTTTTTTTTGGGGTTATTTCTTGTTTTTCGGAGTAATGGTGAAGTCTGAGACTGCCTGAGACTATCTACCAAACGATGGTGATCCAAGCAACTATAAAAAGCATGGCTTTGTGGCTATTTCAGAGCAGACGGAGCTTCACCTCCAACTCCAAAATCCATATATTTCAACCATGTTTGCCCTGTTGTTCATGCTGTTTACCACCATCATCGCACCACTAATTCCAACCCTCTCTTCACAACCACCACCACCACCACCACCACCCTTCCCCACATTTCCCTCCCTTACTCCGCCTCCACCACCGACAGTGCCAGCATTTGAGAATCCTCCAATCTCACATTTTCCCACATTTCCCCCTTTCACTCCATCACTACCAGATAACAACATATGGCCTGCACCAAGTCAACCACAATCAGTATCCGTGTGGTTCGTGCTGGGGTGGATCTTCGCTGTAATAATATTTATTGGCTTAATCGCTGTGACGATTAAGATTTGCTGGCTAAGAGGGCCGAAAGGGGACAAAGGGGACAAAGGGGACAAAGGGGATCCAGGGAAGCCAGGGGAGAAAGGGGAGAAAGGGGACAAGGGGGACAAAGGGGACAAAGGGCCGAAAGGAGACAAAGGGGATCCAGGGCCGCCAGGGCCGCCAGGCTGCCAGTGCAACCACGGCTGCCAGTGCCGCTGTTAGCTACTAGGAAAAGATAACAGTAATTTTTTTTCCTATTTGTTTGGATTTTTATTTATTTTTTCCCCCCAGTTTTTACCATTTGGTTCGGTCTGACGGGTCAGGCTGAAGCTAAAAATAGAAAGAAAAGAAAAAAAAAAGATGGGGGCGTTGACGTTATGCAGTCCTAAAACACACCAAGTCCACAAAATAAAATAGAAATGAAAAGCACAAACCTTATCGTTACCCTGCTTCTTCTGCGTTTTCCAGTTTTCCTTCTTCTCCAATACCGGAGATTGACTCTAGATTTCGGCAATACCGGAGCGAATACTAGATTTCGGCCGGTAAATGCATCTCGGGCTGAAATAAAAATCTACATTGTTTTGTTGTAGATTTCTAAGAAATTGAAGGTCTTTGAAGAAGAATAAACATAGAAGAAGCATAAAAATAGAATAAAAATTGAAGGTCTTTGAAAAATTTCTTCACCTGTCGTTGCAGATCGATCAAGCTGCTGCCTCTTCTCATTTCTCTTATGCTACCTCATGAACTTCTTCTCCTTCTTTTACTTCTAGCAAGTTCCTTCTTCCCCACCTTTGCTTTTTCTTTGTTTTATCCGGCCATGAATCTCTCAATGCAAAATTTTGAAACTTGTGGTCTATGATGTGAAGTGAAAAAGACAAGTCTTCAAGTTCATTTTTTACCCACCCAAAGGTTACGTCACTCACGTGGCCTATATATGGTGTATTTTTTATTCCCATTAACTGTGTTATAGTACCGGTCTTTAACTCAAAAAAAAAAAAAAAAAAAACAATAGTACATATATGTATATATATATATATTAATTATAATAAACTGTTTATCAAAAAAATATATATTATAATAAATTATATATACTGTACATTAGTTAAATAGTATTAACTTTTTAAAAAATATTGTATACTTTTTATTATTATTATTATTATTATTATTATTATTATAAAATTAACGGTACTTTCGAAACGGTACATTAGTATTGACCGGTATCGGAATATATTGTTTCTCTGGCCAAATTAATACGGCCTCTGGTACGAAATTGACTCTCTTGATTCATATGTTAAATTCATGTGTTATTGTAAATTAAAATTTATATTATAGATCAAACAAATGCAAATATTATACATATTTGCATAAAAATATATAATGTTGTAAATATTTGTTTTGTCTATAATATAATTATATCTTATCTTGATAGTATAATGTAAATTAATAATTTTTTATTATTTTTTTTAACAATTAATATTATTCCATTGATATAAAAAATACATTTGAAAGATAGTTTTTATTTTTATTTTTTGAACTATTTTAGTCATTTTTTCTATTTATACTAATTTATTATATTTATTTATATTTCAAATAATTTTTAAATTAATTATGACATCATCACGGTTCAACCTCAGTCCAACTTTAAAAATTTTAAACCTCTTCGTTCTCCAGTTCTTCATACGATCCGAATTTCAAAAACCATTATATGGGTTTGATAAGGTGTGTAAAAGTTGGATGATCTTTTGTGTCGTAAAGTAAGTTCTTTCTTGAGAATTTCTATTCAATTTGTATATGCTGTTAAGTCCTTCTAAGTAGAAATTATTAGGACCTAGGTCTCAAGTAGTCCCAACCAATAATAAAAGGCCACACATTTAAAACAACTCTGATTCAACTTCCTAAATGAAAAAACAAAACAAAACCACATAAATTTAACTCTAGTTTAAAAAAAAAAAATTGGAAAAACTCAAATAAATTTAATTTATATACAGGCAAGATTCAAAAACTTGAAATAAATTTGAAATCCAAAAGTTCAATCTCATCGGTTTGTATTTAGTTTTAGTGACCTTAATTCTCTCCATAGAGGTCGTTTTCTCTCAAAACTCTAGATTAGTTTCTTTCTTCCACTCCACAACCATTGTTGATCTATCTTAAACTTTTATGGCAAATAATATGGCCAATGAGTACAGGTGCTTACGAGGTCCATAGACGTGTATTTTAAAAGAATGATGAAAATGAAGGCATGATGAATTCTCGACAAAGTTGTAGAGCAATTTTTTTTTCTTTTTCATCAACATTTTATTCCTCTGTGTACTGTTTTTTTTTCCCCAAATAACTATTTAACCATTGACTTTCTTTTTGAATTTATTTTTACATTGACAGTGGCCTTGGTAACTGATGCGCAGGTGTGAATATTGTGGAATCAACCATCATCTAATAGCAAAGGACTGATGTCAAAGTTTTGAATTGAATATTGCAAATGTTATATTCGATCGTGGGTTTGCTGTGAGCTTTGAACATTGGTTTTGATGTGATGTACTTGTATGGTTTGGAATAGTTGTTTTAATTTGGAATTGTAATATTTTGGCTTATAAATAAGGTTAGTGGTATTTGTGGAAGTTTGGAGGTTAGTATTTTGCGCTTGTTTTGATAATAAATCAAACAAATAGGAAAAAGCTTGTCAATGGCATGTGTTGCCTGAAAAATGCTTTTAACAATGTAGTTTGTTGTGCTTGGCCATATCCTTAGCTATATTCGAAAAGTGAATCTCTCATTGAATAAAATGGATTGTATTGAATACAGGATCCAGCAAAACTCTTTAATGTGCTCGGTGCATGAGATATCTTTTCGGCATTTGGGAATTAAAGTTAATTTGTGTTGTAAATGAATAAGTTTTGCAAAATCAACATTTTTTTATCTCTTTCTAGATAAAATGTTGGCTTTTTCCTTTTAAACAATTATTGTTTTACATTGATAGTATAATGTAAATTAATAATTTTCTTTTCATTTTTATGAGTTATTAGAAATTATATAAAAAAAAACCGGTGACGTGGACAACTTTATTTTGAAGTGGCCTTTCTTTCTAAGCATGCCACCCAAGATTGCCAACCAATGGTAACCACCACGTACCGAACTCAACTAAGCCCTGATTATTTTTTGGTCTATCATTTGATTTGGGATTTGGTTGATAGCCAGGTTTTTTTTTTTTTTTTTTTTTTTTTTTTTTTTTTTTTGTGAATTTTTAAATGAAAAATTAGCTTAAAATGGGGGGTTAGCAGTATTAGTTTAACAAAATTTAACAAAATGATTATGTAATAGACCCAATTTTGTATTGGGTGCTTCACGGGATACTTTAAGAGTTTCTAAACCTCCAAGTTAGACTAGTTAACAATTTGCAACTGGCACATTCTCAAAATTAATAGACTAAATCTTAAAATTTTGGAAATTTTGATTTTCCATCTTTCAAAATTAAAATTTTTTAGATTGTGACCCTTAAGGTTACACATCATTAGTGAGATTGTTACGTGGCAATTAAGTTTAAAGTTAGCGTGTTTAGGGTCAAAAATCACGATTCCAATTTTCAAATCATGATTTTTTGTGTTTAATAAAAGTTTCTAATCATGTTTTTTGGTCCAATAAACATGATTCTTTTCTTCCATGGCCATAGGTTAGAAGGATGGTATTTTTTTCTCACCTGATCCAAAGCATAAGGAGTATTTGTGGCTGCTAGAATCAGACCATTTTCCATACCGTTGCATTCACCCTGAAATGTATGGAAGAAAATTTCCATTTCAAGATTACATGTAGATAAGTGGAAGGAAGCAATTAATGATAATGCCATGTATTTTTTTTTTTTTTTTTTTTGAGGGCGATAATGCCATGTATTTACTATTTAATAAAATATAAAGTTATTATGAATAGCATTGCAAACTAGCCTGCCATTTTAAGGCCAACAAGGAAATGGCTGTTCATCTTCTCATCTATTGTATGTTAATGATTCCCTTTAAAAAAAAAAAAAATTTAATAAAAAAATCACAAATAATAGCACAACCTTAGTACATGGGATGTATACAACAGGAATATTACAACAACAACGACAACAAAAAGACCTTAGTCTTAATTCTTTTTGTGGTCGACTATATATCCTCAGTAAATTAATTAGTCAGGGTTGGCTATTGATTTAGTGAGCTCATCATTCATTAGTGCAAAGAGATATGGACTAAATATTGATCCTTGATGCAAATATATAGCGATAGAATCTCACTTGTGATATTTCCACTTGTTCTCATACTGGTTATAGCTTTATCAAACACTTAATCAACTTAATATACTTTAGAAGAAAGTCTTTCTTTTCCAAAACCCACTGCATAACCTATCTAGAGATAATATTAATTATATGTTTTCTCTAGGTCAATAAAGACCATATGAAGATCTTTACAACCTCTATATTTTTTCATTAGACATCTAAGTAAGAAACCAACTTTCACGGTAGACTGTCCTAGCATAAAACCAAATCTCTGATATTGTTGTTTTATGTCTTAACCTATGTTCAATCACTCTTTTCCAAAGTTTTAGAGTGTGACTCATAAGTTTAATTTCACGGCAATTTGAATAGTTTTAAATATTATTGTTGTTCTTGCAAATAGGTATCAAAGTAATTCTTCTCCACTCATTAGGCAAATGCAAGAGTAAAAACCAAAAAGAAAAATTGAATCCTAAAATTCAAAAGAAAATATAGCCTTCTTTGGACCACATATATGATTTCAAATTACTTAAGCTTAAATACCTTAAAGTTAGCTCACCCATATTAATCAAATCAGTTCAAAATTTTCATCAAACCCCTAAATTCCATTTTAAAAGTATAAAAATGTTCAATGAGATACCGTGCAACTCATATCATAAAATGTAAAAAATTCATACTGAATAGAACAGGATAGTAATAAAGTAAAATAAAGTTATTGACAAACTACTTGACCCCGATGTTAGTCGAAGCATGTCAATTATAATATATAAAAATGAATCTTATAACAAATCGCTCTAAATCTATTTCCAGGGAAAACAAAATACCTACATATGTACAAGACATTCTGATTTGATTCTTCGAGATGGTTCATTTTCATGGATTTCACCTCTTCGGCCACATACGGAATCAATTTCGTCAATAAAAATAATGGATGGAGCTTTTTTACGAGCCTTTTGAAAAATGTACTCTCTCCCAACCATTTTAGCGATTGTTTGGATACAACATTTCCCCTACGCGTTTGCATTTGGCGTTTCCAAACGATGGAACCCACGACTACAATAGCAATGCATTAAATGCCAAGACCGAAGAAAAAACGCGTAGCTTTTTTCCTGAGCGCACCGTTTCGTGCGTGTACTGTTCATGACCCAATTCTTTTGGAGAAATGCGTTGCTACTTGAGAAGAGGCTAAACGGTGCGTTTTGGTATTACTACACCTATCATCACCCACGAAACACACAGAAGCTCTGATCACAACGACACGGTGGGCGTTGGATTCTCGTCTCCAACGCCTAATTTCTCAGTACAACAATTCTGATTAGGTAATGCAAACTGTGTTGCTCCTATATTGGAGGAGATTACTGTTCAACCTTAAACAGAGTCCTCTGCTCCATCTGGGGATTACTTATCTCCCTTCTTCAATCCAAAAGCAATCTATAACCCCATGGTAGTTGGTCAAGTTAGTGGATACTGTGAAAAAAAAAAGTGTAGTCTCAGCTCTTAGAGCAGAAATATGAGTCGTGAGTTGGACATTGTTTTCTTCTTTTGCATATTTGTTAGTTGAGTTGATTGTTTTCTTACTGATTTATCAAAAAAGAGAAGTTTTGTTTTCCTTTGGAATGGAGTTTTTTTCATGTTGTTTAAGAGATGGGCATTGGATGCATATGCCAGATGTTGATAGAGTTTGGAAGGGTAACCTTCTTTTGGGTCTGATTACCTTGCCTGTACCCTTTGGTGGAAGCTATTATCAGAGAAGTGTTTTTAACTCCTTCGGGTGTCAACAGCACCTCAGGGTTCCCCCTCTCTCCATGCTCTATCTTTCGAATTAATTTCCAAAATATAAAATAATTTTAGTATTAATTATATTTTCTTGACTACAAAATGCTTAAAATTTGAAATCGGAAAATATATAAGTTCTTTTCTGTTTTTCTTATTTTTATTAGTTATATTACTAATTTCAATTACAAGATTTAAAATAAAATTTTAAATGAAGGCTAAGTATGTTTGTAAGTTTAGGGACTATATAGCAACAAAAATAAGAAACAAATTATACTCGTCTTTCTGCTATATTTTTTCTATTTTGACTTTGCCCTATAATTAATATACTTTGATGGAAAATAATTGAATTATAATAGTCAGGGCGGAGCCACATAGTGGCTTGAGGGGGCTGAGGCCCCTGCAAAAAAAAAAAAAAAAAAAAATTCCATTAGACTAGGTAGAAAAAATAATTGGGCCCCCCCAGCATTACACAGCCGGCCCCCCTACCCATTTCTCACCCATTTTCCCAGCCCCCAATCAAAAATTAAGAACACCTCAAATTTAAAAAAAAAATATACAAGCAAAAAAAAAAAAAAAAAAAAAAAAAGCCCAAAACAAATTTGAACTAAAATCTGAAAAAAAAAAAAAAAAAAATTTGTAACAGAGCCTCAGCCCATGGTAAGCCAAGCCCACGGCTAGCCCAAGCTCGCTCACGGCCAGCCCACGAATTCTCAACCAAAAAAAAAAAAACCATTACAGTGCATCACGTCGCGTCGTCGCTGGCAGAGAACAAAAACCCATCACATCGCTAGTGGCAGAGAAATCAAACCCCAAATCCCCGGTACTAAAGCTCATCAAACCCCCAAATCTAAAGCTAATCAAACTCCAGCAAAGTGCAAACTAAAACAGAGGTGTTTATCAAAAAAAAAAAAAAAAAAAAAAAAACCCCAATACACAAACCAAAACCAAACCCCAGGTCCCTAGCAAACCAAACCCACTAACCCAGTAACCTACGGTCACGTTGACGTCGCCGCCGCTATTGTCGTCGCCGTAGCTCGGTTGCTGCTCATCGCAGATCGGATCTCTGCCTCTGCTCCGGTGCTTGCTTCGGAGTCCGGCCCTCCCTCAAGGACCCAAGGTATTTCTCACTTTTTCTCTCTAACTCTCTCAGTCTCTCTCTTTGTCTCATTGTCTCATTCTCACTGAGAAATTGAAATCATAGATCGTGCTGCTGCGGTGCTGCCTCTGCTCCGGTGCTCATCACCGTCGTTGGCAGTTGCTACTTGCTCCCTGCCTCCCTCCGCTCCGGCAGTCCGGGCCTCCCTCTCAAGGACAAGGTTTTTCACTTTTCTCTCTAACTCTCTCTACTCTCTCAGTCTCTCTCTCTTTAAATCACTGAAGGAAAAAAAAAAAAAAATGAAAGAACATTTATGTCTCTTAACTCTTTATGCTTTTATTTTTAACTCTCTTTTGAATTGTGAGAGTCTGATTGGCTGAATTAAATTTTTTATGTTTTAGTGTTTTTGTCTTTTTTTTTTTTTTTTTTTTTTTTTATTTATTTAGCTTTATCTGAGCCCTTTTTGTTGTTGGTCCGTAACACAGTGCTGCTTTTTTCTGTTTTAGACTTTTAGTGTTTTTGTCTTTTTTTATTTATTTATTTATTTATATTTTGGCTTTATCTTATCCTTTTTGTTGTTGGTCAGTGACTCAATGTAGGTGTTTAGTGAAATATTAATTGTCATTTAGTGTAATGTGTGTTATGATTTGTGATTGGTATTGCGAAATTTTCTGATTGCAGCTAGCTAATATGGGGCCGGGTGCAGCATAATAATTAAAACAATGTAACAATATAACAATATAACAAATTAAAGCAGTATAATTAATGGCAAATAAATTAAAGCAATATAGTTTATTGTTAAACTAAACAATAATAATTAAAGCTATATAATTAAATTAACCAATACATTATAAAAGACAAATTAATTAAATTATTTTTGTTTTTGTTTTTGTTTGAGGAGTTGTTATTAATTAAAGTTATATTAAAAATGGGCTGACTGTTTAAATTATAGTGAAAATTTTGTTTTTTTTCTTGAGTATGAATAACATTCATATAACTAAATAAAAATTTCTAATTAAAATTTTTTTTAAAATTCTTTTCAGGTTAATTTTTGAGTCATATTCTTAAAGCTAAAAGAATTATGAGCAAACGAAAAACAATTGATGCATTCTTTAAGAAAAAAGATGTTAGCAATTCAGAAATTAGGACACCTGTTTCTATAGAAACAAATGTTAATACTTCAATGCCTGATGAACATCCCTCCAAATGTCCAAAACTTCAATTTGAAGAGATAGATCGTGATCCAGGATCACGTAAACAAATATGTGAATTTCCTATCAACAAACAAGATGAAATCCGACGAGCTTATCTCATAGAAGGTCCATATCAACCTGTAAATATAGAATATCCATACAATGATGATACTCATCGTCGTCGATTTCAACCTTCATGGTATGGTTCACATAAGGATTGGTTGGAATACTCACCTTCAATGGATGCGATATATTGTCTACCTTGCTACCTTTTTAGTAAGAAACCAATAGGTCGTCCTGGATCAGATGTATTCATTTCAAGAGGTTTTAATAATTGGAAAAAGGTGAAAGATGGAATGAATTGTCTTTTAATTCGTCATGAAGGGAAAGAACCAAACTCCCCACATAAAATTGCTATGAAATGTTACGATGATTTAAAGAATTATTCATGGCATATTGACAAGCTGGTTGAGAAACAAACGTCAAAAGAATTAGAGAATAATTGATTGCGGCTCAAAACCTCAGTAGAGTGTGCTCGATGGCTAGCATTCCAAGCTTGTGCATTTAGAGGTCATGATGAAAGTCTTGATTCAAAAAATAGAGGTAATTTTATTGAATTGATAAAATTCACATCAATTTTCAATGACAAAATAGCTAGTGTTGTCTTGGAAAATGCACTAGGAAACGCCAAATATACATCACCCACAATTCAAAAAGAGATTTTGCATATTCTTGCTAGTAATGTGCGAAATGCTATTCGTGAAGAAATTGGGGATGCAAAATTTTGCATTCTTGTTGATGAAGCTTGGGATGAGTCAAAGAGAGAGCAAATGGCCATCATTTTGAGGTCTGTTGATAAAGAAGGTTTCATTAAAGAGCGTTTCTTTCATGTTATGCATGTTAGAGACACCACTGCATTGACTTTAAAGAATGAGATATGTGTTGCCCTTTCTCATTACAACCTCTATATTGAAAATATTCAAGGTCAAGGATATGATGGGGCTAGTAACATGCGTGGTGAATGGAATGGATTACAAGCTCTTTTTCTTAAAGATTGCCCATATGCTTATTATGTACACTATATGGCTCATAGATTGCAATTAGCTCTAGTTACAGCATCTAGAGAAGTAAAAGATGTTCATCAGTTCTTTGATCATTTGGTTAATATTATCAATATTGCTGTTGGTTCTAGTAAGCGTAATGATGAATTACAACATGCTCAATCAGAACAAATTGAGAATATGATTGCTTCTAATGAAATTGAGACTGGAAGAGGGGCAAACCAGATTGGTACTTTGCAACGAGCTGGAGATACTAGGTGGGGATCTCATTTTCAATCTATTTGTAGTTTGATTAACATGTTTGATGCTACTTGCAAAGTTATCAACACTATCTCTGAGGAAGGGCCTAACTATAAATAACGCGGTGATGCCGATGGAGCTTATCAGGTATTAACATCATTTGAATTTATTTTAATCTTGCATTTGATGAAAGAGATAATGGGAATTACTAATGTTCTTTGTCAAGCTTTGCAACAACGTTCTCAAGACCTTTTAAATGCCATGCATTTAGTTTCAACTACAAAATCACTTATTCAAAAGTTGAGAGATGATGGATGGGAGCCTTTACTTGCTAGTGTTATAGCATTTTGTGAGCAACATGAAATTGATATTCCTGATATGAATGCTCGTTACACTAAAAGTCGAGGTAGATATCGTCGTCAAGATGAAGATTTAACAATGGAACATCATTTTAGAATTTGCATATTTACAGTTGCAATAGACTTTCAATTGCAAGAATTGAAAAGTAGATTTGGTGAGTTAACAACGAAACTTGTCATTCCTAGTTCAGCTTTAAATCCCAAAGATGGTTTTAGATTATTCAAAATTGTTCATATATGCAATTTAGTTAAGAAATATTATCCTCAAGATTTTACTGAACATGAACAAGAACTTTTGGAGTCTCAATTGCAACATTATGAGCTTGATGTGATAAAACATCCAGATTTTCAGAATATGAGTACAATTTTCAAGCTATGTAGGGGATTAAAAATTTCAGGAAAGTCTAATGTCTATTTTTTGATTGATAGACTTATTCGTCTTGTGTTGACCCTTCCAGTTTCTACAGCAACTACAGAACGAGGTTTCTCAGCTATGAAGTTGTTAAAAACAAGACTTCGCAATAGAATGGAGGATGAGTTTTTGGCAGATAATATGATAGTTTATATAGAGAAGGAAATTGCAGGGAATTTCACTATAGAGATGATAATGGATGAATTTTATTCCATGAAAAATCGTCGTTAGGCATGATTTGATCCGGTTGATGACCAGACCTGACCTAAATAATGTTGTGTGGTTTTTAATGGGAGATTTACTGAAGCTTAGTCCATGGAGCGGAGGCTTGGGTAGACAAAAAATTTTTGGCCCGTTTTGTAACCCATTGTGAATCATGTGCGCAGGATATAAAAGCATTTTTGTTGTGATTAGGGTTTTGTCTTGTTGTTGTTTTTGAGAAAGAAAAATATGTAGCAGCACATTGTAATTTTCTTTGATAATAATGAAATCTCTGCAACTCTGTGGACGTAGGCAAATTGCCGAACCACGTAAATACTTTCTTGTGCGTGTGATTGTTTTTCTTTTGGCGTTTAGTATATTTCTGTTACAACCCGGCCCCCCCAGGTATTTATTCTTGGCTACGCCCCTGATAATAGTGAATATAGTATATGAGATAGAAAGGCAAACTCCTTACAATCTAATACTATATAGTATATGTATACTAAAAGTATTGGAGAATCTAATTTCTGTAAAGATAAAGAATTTTTGATACCACATAAAGAACAACTTCACATTCGCTAACAACATGAGCCATACTAGGCCAACAGTACTGAATTGGCATATTTGTAGCCATCACGGCTAACCGCCAAACATTAGAAGGGACAAGCTTAGGTACAAAAATCAGCTTATAAACTAATCCCTTCTGTTGAAGATGTGAAAGGTCTGCCATCATAATTCTTTCCTTCCAATCCGGAGTTCTCCACCAACTGCAGACTTGGACCAGCTTTTTGCAACAACTTAAGCAACAAAATTTGCTGATATCCTAGGCTACTAGCTTTGATGGAAGCTTCCACTAAGGCTTCTTGAAGTGCATCAGCCACAGAGATTGCAGCACAGCTCCTGACGCCCCTGACCACTATCTCACCACCTCTGTTCTTAGCTTCAAAGGCTTAAGCAGCACCAAACTTTTTCCTCCTCCTTGCACTTGCAATTTTAAGGATAATCTGCCATGTCCCTCCACCTGAGCTTTGAGTAATGGAACTTTTGTGGCTCTGAAAATGCTGAGATTCTTCTTTAATAAAGGCATTCTGGTACCTGCAATATAGATTTTGAGTCATTAGAACTACATCCAAGGGGTTAGGCTGTAAACCATCATGGACCACCAAGTTCCTATGGTACCGAATGGACCACAAGGTAGTGAACAGAATCTGCAGAAAATTCATAGAACCAGGAGTCATCCGTTTATGTCTGAGTAACAATGAGCTAATCCATTCTTGAACTGGGATGTTGTTCAAGTTAGATGTTGATAGAGTTTTCTATATCAGTTGTTGAGACTCTTTATACAGCTCATTTGCAAGTGTTGTGTATAAGCACAGGCTTTAAAAAGAGGTTCAGACATGTTTTGGAGAATGACTTGCACATCATGTTATTACACTTAGAAGCTCTATTATACACCTTTTGAGTTTTTTGCCTTCTTAAGCAATATACCTTTGGAGCTTGATCAATTAAACAATTGTGTATGTGTATCTGTGGTACAAGTGTGTGTCTGTTGGTGCTTATGAGCTCAGCTTACTTGATAGAGACTCTGAAATCATTACCCACAACCTGGAGACTAGTGACCAAACTCAAATATACCGCGTAAGTGTACAATCAAAACAGTACTCAGTCCATCCCTCTAGGGAGACACTAGAAAGAAAAAGATTTCGAAGAAAATTTTATAAAATAATTTTATGGTTACTGGAAGTACATGGATGCATGGTTCAAAGTGTTTTATATTCAAAATAAAGAAATGACTAATGAGCCATTCTTGGTACTACCATTTCGATACAAGAATGCCTAAAATATGCCTCTTCCTAATTAGTTTCTTCAATGGTGGACTATTTTTGCCCCTATCCAAAAAATTCTTGACCATGTCCATGGATCTTAAATTAATGAGGCTTTTCAGAAATGGGCCTCTAGTTCATTTAATCTATCATCAATTTACAAAAATCTCCTATCTCTTTTCAAATTTTATTTGAACTTTACTCTCCCACGAATTCCCCCATTGGAATTATGTAATCATCCTAAATTCACCATTAATAAATATTAATCTCAAGAGAAATTCATGATAAATGGTGGGATGCATTCAAAATTGCCTAGAGTACTCAATTTTATTCAATAGCCAACAACTTCCCAAGCGAACAATCTCAATTTTTGATTGAAAGATCAAATATTCAATCTGAATTTTACCAAACATTCTCCAAGAAAGTGGTAAAGTAAAAACCGACAGGTGCCCTTTCTCAGCTCAGAGGAGAAAATGACAAAAATAGTGACCAAGAAAGTTCAAGTGCAGCACCTAGAAACTGAACCCCCATCTAAGCTATAGATTCACATTCACAACATCCAATTTACTATTGCTGACTGATTGACTATTAGCAATTCAATCAATCAAAATGTGGCCTAAAGATCAAAACTTTGTAAAAAGAAATCAAATGAACCCATTAACAAGAACTGAAATTCCTGTAAATGAATAGAGAGGACTAAACTCGCACTTTATCAAATCAAATGAACTAAATTCTAGCAAATGAAAAGAAACCCATTAACAAGAACTGAAATTCGAAAAAATAGGATAGAAAATAGTGAAAACAAATTTGAGAACACTCACCTTAGGGAAGTGGGTTTCGCTTTTTTTTGCTTCTGGTTTTTGAGCTTAGGCTAATTTAGCTTCTCTTTCATGTTTGTCCTAGTTCCCAACAGCCACTCATTTCAAGTTTCAAGGAGTACTGTCATGGGTGGGAGAGGAGTGAAATTGGGGAAGAGGGTGAAATGGGTTTATGGAAGGAAGAGTACACCAAAGGGAACTCGATCTTCGCCGGTGTCGCACTGGGTTGTCTTCCTCGTGGATTTCTCTTCTAAGCTCTTCACTGGCGTTGGACCAAATTGTCTTCCTTGTGGATTTCTCTGGTGGGCGTGGACTTCTCTTCTCGAAGACACAGGTCTTATGGTGGGAGAAGAGTGAAAATAAAAACAAAAAAAAAAAAAAAAAAACGTGTGCTTAATACTTTCAGCTAAGCTACAGTAGTCGGCCCTAAAAATAATCAACTGGTGTTTTAAAATTATTTGCAACAGTGTCTTTAGTTTTCAGCAAAATCAGCGGTATCCAATTACTTACCTGTTACCATTATAAATATGCCACATCAACAAGTGTTAAAAGTTTTGTCAAATTTTTTGTGCCTATAAATTTTCTATAAAAAATAAATTTTTATGTGGTTCTTGTTAATTAGTAGTAATTTTACATATAAAACAAAATAATCAATTTTCGTCTTAAGCTTCCAAATGCATCAAGCACCCCTATCGACAAGTGACAACAAACCAATGATGAGAGAGCTAAGGAGTGATAGGAAGAGATAAGAGAGAGAAGAGTGAAAAAAAAAATGGAGAAAAAATGATATAGATGTTGCGATTTAGATGTAATTGTAGCATGTTGAAAAATATTTTGAAAAACGGTTCAAAAGATGGATGGGTTTTTATGTATTTTTGTGAATGGTGTACTCTATTTACATTTTTTAAAAGTATTTTTGCATGCTCTTAATTAGCTAGCTAGGATAAAATAGCTATGATCATCAATCTTTTATTTTCCACTAAAGGTCAACGATGCTTTATAAAAATTTAATAAAAAATAGTTAGGTCAACGATGCTTTATAAAAATTTAATAAAAAATGGTTAGGTCTATGTGGCATGGACACATGCACATGTCGGCTTAAAGCAGTGAGTTTTTATTTTTATTTTTATTTTTTAAGTTTTTAGAGTAAGACTGAGGGACTATTTAGGCTTTTTATTGTTTAATACCGGACCATGAAAAAATAACAAAACAAAACAAAAGAGCTTCATGCAAAAAGAATAAAAAACAGGACAGAAAAGCCCACATTGGATGAGCAAGGTTATTTAAGTTTTGGAATAGGAAAAGTATTGGCTTATAGTAGCTGAGAGTGCCTGAGACCACTTATCAAACAATGGTGATCGAAGTATAAAAGCATGCCTTATGCCTAGTCCTGATGACCACTAGCTCCACCTCCAATCTAGAATCCAAATATTTCACCATGGGTTTGGATGTCTTAGCAATTATGACAATTTGTTGTATATGTATAACAACTTTTAAACCAAAATAAGCACATATATATATATAATAATAATATAAAAATATAAAAAAAGAAAAAAAGAAAAAAGAAAAAAAAGTTAGCTCACCAAAGTCCAAACTTGACTAAACCAAAAAGCACTATTCCTTAGCCTCTTGCCTCTCTTTATATAGTTAACAGATTAATAGAAATAGACATTGTAAGTGGCTTGGTGCTAATTTTTTTTTTTTTTAACAACTAATTAAGTTATTCCCTATCATCTGTTAGGGAATGTGCTTTGTGCTTATAACAATGTATGTATTTACAACTAACACTTTAAAAATTAAATATTATTATGTAGGAATTGGCCTCTATTCATTCGCATTTTTCAATTACAAAAATATGTAGGTTGTGTTGAGATTTATACGTTGGTGAATAAAATGAATTTTTCATGCTACATCTCATCACTTCTCTAAGAATTTTAGTGATTGGATGAAACAACAACTTTGAATAGTATATATAAAAAGTTTTGTCCTTTAGAAGAAAAAAAAAATAGAAGAGTTTTCGAATATGCGCAACAATCATTAGAATAAACTATACTCCATATTTTTCTACCAAAAAAAATTGATGAAAATATAAATTAACATAATAGAAGACAAAATATGAATTGCATGCAATAAACTTAAATATTTTTGTTTTTGCTAAACAAAATAAACTTAAGTACTTAGAAAAGAAGAAATATTTCAAAAAGAAAAGAGTCCATATAAATTAACAAAAATGAAAGTTTAACTAATCCATAGGGAGCAATTGAAACTACATGAAACAGAAATCTATTTTATGCACATGCATACCCATGTAAAAATATATTTAAAAACCATTATGAAATAGATAAACACAAAGCACAAATAGATTTTAAAATATAATGTAAAGTTGTGATTTCCAACTAACTTGTGTTGGCTTTAAGTCCGTGCCAAATTTGATTGTAATTTCCTCAATCATTTTCCCTATCTATATGTGGGTTTATTTGTAAGGGATGAGTGTGAGAGATTGGAAAAGAATCAAGCTTCAAAAGGTGAATCAGTGGAATTTGCAACTAGCTTGCGAGTATCTCTTGAGAAGCAAACCGCGAAAAGGCCACGTGTAGAGCACATTGTAAAGTTGTGATAACTATGTTTTATGTTGGCTTTATTCCATGACAAAAAGTGTTGTAATTGCTTTAATTTTGTTCCTTGTATTTTTTGGGATTTTATTGTATTGGGTTTAGCATTAAGTTGGTGAAGACTCAAGCTTAATTGAAGAATCAGTGCATTTCACGAGTAGCTCGCGAGAAATTTGCGAGAAGGGTTCTCGTGAAAAAGGCATGTGAGAAGCATATGATTGGAAGCTAAAGAGTCATACCAGGTTGTCAATTTCGCGAGTATCTCGCGGGTAAGGCCTTCCCGCAAGGTAGTCGCGAGACATTCTACTGGGAGGATTTTTAGGAGTGACTTTTTTACCCTTCACCCATGCTATATATACCCTCATTACCCACAAAGTGCAGAGAGGTAATTCAAAGAGAAAAACCCTAGATAGGTTTTCTACAATACACACACCCATCTTTTTTAGAGAGAGCTACTCATCCTTAGTGAGAAATCATTGTAACCTTTTCTTCATCCCTCTCCCATTGTTATATCTTGAGAGGAAATTTGACCCAAACACAACCAACACCTTTTTTCAGAGTGTAGAGTGTGTTTTGGAACTTGGGAAGCTTTGGGGATTTGCCAAAAGAAGCCGGTGAGGCTTGGTGGATGCAATCGGGCATATTGCGGGATCTGGAAAGTTAGACAAGACACGGTTTCGAGAAGCCTTGTTAGAGTAGGAGCTTGGAGGGCTTAGGTACATCGGGTGGATTAGGCTTGGAGGGTCTCTTGCTAACCCATGTATCCCAATTGATTATCTAGTCGATCGATTACCGCTTAGAGGGCGGCAGAGAGGATTTTCGCCAAGTTCTTCAGTTTCCTCTTTGATAACACATCAGCGTGTTATCTTGTGTTTGCATTTTTCTTCCCTACTCTTTTACATTCCATTTTACTACTGTATTACTTTGTTTATGGATTAGAGTAGCATGTTTATTTATCCGCTCGCATTTACACTATTCCGCACTTAGTATTAAGTTAGTGTAAAATCAATCGAGTTGTAACTTTAATTTAGGGGTTTAAACAGCTCTTGTGCTTTCAACAAATTTTCGAGCTTTCAATTGGTATCAGAGCGGGTACACTTGTTTTGGTTTAAATACCTAAGTGTGATGCTTGACCGCTTGTGTTTATTTACCATGGATTGTGCTTTGTATGCCTCTTTGTATGATTTGGTTGATGATGAATGTAACATGCCACGTGTTTGTGAAAATGCCTCTATGAGTAATAATCCTCATGATTGTGATGCTATGTTACATAAATCTTTTGATGTTGTTGATATTCTTAACATCAAACTCTTGAAGAAAAAGGCTAAGAAGTTTAATAAGGATTTGAGCAAGTTATTTTGTGAAAATGATGATTTGATTGCTAAGCTCAATAAATCCAACAAATTGGTTGAAAAATATAAGAAACTTGCTAAAAATTCTGTTGAAAAGCTAAAAGAGTTTGAATGTTTGAATATGGACTTGGATGCAAAACTTGTTTTGTCTAATAAACTTGTTGATGAGCTAAAATGTGAAAATGAATCTCATAAGATGCATGCCAAGTATTTGATTGCTGAACCTATTGTTAAAAAGGATGAAAATATTTGTTGCAATCATGTTGTGGTACCTTATTTTGTGCCTATTGTGTGTTCTACCTCAAAGGACAAATCGGTGTACATTCCTCCGCATAAAAGAAATCAAAAGATGGAGAGAAAGGCTGTTAAGTCAAAGCCTCTGTTTAAGTCTCAACCTAAGGCTTTAGATGAATCTAAGTTTGTTCCAACTTGCCACCATTGCGGTGTGATTGGTCATATAAAGCCTCAATGTTCTAAGTTGAAGAGAGAACAAAACCAAGTTGCTAGATCCATTCCCAAAAAGCCTAATGGACCTAAACACATTGTTGTCACCATTGTGGTGCTTTTGGTCATCTAAGACCTCATTGTTCTAAGTTTCATGCTCTTAAAAGAATTAAAAGAAAAGAGAAACTTGAGCCTCTTGGAAGTTGTGCTAAAAAGAGTAAACCGGATTTGAGTGAAAATAGCATGTTGTTAAAGAAAGTGTTTGATACTCTTAACTCCTTGACTATGTGCACCTTTGATTCTCATTCTTTTAACCCTCATCTCACTTCTCATGAGACACTCATTCCGAACAATCATTCCGTTTGGATGAGGAAAAGTTTCTATGGTTGAGCTTTTGCTCTTTTGGTCCTTGATCTAATTCTTTCGATCTTTGTAGGACCCTTCATGCATTAATTGTCATATCTTCATGCATTTTGTGCATCTTGTATCTATTTGTATGCATTGCTTTTGTTTTTTATCTTACTTTTTTGTCTTTGTTTTGTGTGTGTAAAAATCCAAAACCACATAAACAGTGAAAAATTCAAAAAGTTTGATTATATTTGTTTGAGCACATATCTCACGTGAGTTTGGCCTAGTACCTTCGTACTAATGGCGTAGTGCATTTACGAGCTTAGCTTATTATGTATGTACATATATTTGTATGCAAGAAATCTTGAAAACTATGTGTGATTGTTGTAAATAGATCTTTAAGCTTGTCATGAATGATTGGTCAATAGTTTTGATGGTTTTGATACTTGTATAGACTTGTGCCTATATATCTTCCCACTTTATTTTTATGTTTTTGCAAAAGAGCTCACCAAATGTAAATCTCCAAATGAAAAGAGATATTGAGCTGCAAAAGCCTGTCGCACATACTAGTATTTGACTAGGAAAAAGGGAAAGTGACTCTTTTAATGAATTGTATGGTGCTAAAAAAGCCAAAGGCTAACTCTCAATGTTGAAATATCAAAAATTTCAAGCACCAATCTCAAAAAGATATGTATTATCCAAAAATGGATCAAATGTTATGTTTTATGTAGAAGCCAAATGAAAAGCTTCTAAGTTATGTAATCATTCTCATGTGGGAGGTCATATATGTTCATTTCTATAATTGAGATAGTCCATTTGACTTAGTGCTAGTTGTGTATGACTTGATTGAATTAATCATTGAAGTTTCACTCTAGACTAAGGACTATTCTATACTTGATCCACACACATAACACACAAGTTTAATGTTCAATGAATGCCTATTTCATTTATGTGCTTGTACATGTTCAAATGTGATGTGTGTGTGTTCAACCATATGTGGTTCAAACCAAAAAGATTTTTGTTCTTTTTGTTTGCTTTTGGAAGTGATTTGTATCACCTATGTTTTTCAAAGTTTTTAAAGTGTTTTTGTGTGAAAAACATGTTTTCTAGGTGTTTTTGTGACCTATTTCATGTATAGGCTCAACTGGGAGTTAAGTGGTCCAATTTTAAAGTTTTTTCAGCTTTGGATAGAGACTTTCACGACTGTCTCATGAGTAAGACTTACCCGTGAAAAATTTCGTGAGTAATTTCGCGAGTTAGCTTCTCGTAAAAATTTCTAGATCAGCTTTTTAAAGAGCATTTCGTGGGACATTTGTTTTAAACTTCTCCCATATTCTCCCAAATCCCTGTTTTAATGTTTTTACATCAAAACCCAACTAATTTAAAGTGTTTTACATTCCATAAACATCTCTAAGATAATCTTTAACACTTTTAATTGATTTTGATCTTTAGATTATGTTTTTGAGGGTTTTATGTTCATAATTGGGATTTTTTCAAAATGGGAGTTGGAAAACTTAATTTTTATCAATCTTTTTGATTGGGCTTTGTTTTAAATGATGATTTGCTTTAGATGTTGACCCATTGTGGCAAAAATAACATGTATTTAGGCAAGATTTTCATATATTCTTGCATTGTTTAACATACACATCTATGTAGTGTGCGCACTCAAAGTGTTTGATAAAATGCCCAAATGGCATTTTCTCTTTGTTTTGGACTCCGATGAGTACCAAATTTTGGGGATCACCATAATTATTCATGTTTATCATGTTTTGATCATTGGTGGTGTGTTTTGTACACTTTGCCTCTTGAGTGCCTTGCTCATGCATTAGTCATGCATCACACATGCACACTAGATGCAATTTGTTGCACAAATTCTAACACCTGACATGTTTTGCATTTCACTCATGCTAGTTAAGTCTTTTTAGACCTTTTAGCACACATAACATGTTCTTGTGTCCATGTCATGCCTAGATTTACATCATGTTCCATCATCCTTAGCATGTCATGTTTACTTTATGCTTTGTAACATTGTGTCTTTAGAGATATTTTATCTGTTGTTTGAGCTTAATTTTCTCATTCATCTTGCACCTCTCATACATCATCTTTTTTCCTTGTTCATATCGTCTTTTCTTTCTCTCCTTCCTCTTGATTTATTTGTCTATTCGTGACAAAAAGGGGGAGAGTATCGTCATTTCTATATGACTCATGTGCACACTCTTAGGAGGAGAAATTCTACCTTGTGCACATTCGTAAGAGAAGAAAGCCATAGGGGAGATGCATATACCAAGGGGGAGAAAACATTCTTCTTTTTAGAAAACCTTGATTTACTTTATACTTGTTTTCTCACTGCTTTATGATGCTTTGATTTGCGTTATTGCTCTCATTGCATCGTGCTTATGTGTTGGACATGCATTTATCCTTATGCTATTGTGCTTTATTGGTTGCATGTTCGGATGATCATTTGCTTTGCTATATGATCATTGTAGTCATTTCCATATGACTGTTTTGGTGTATGATCAAGTTGCTCACATGTTTCACATCATGTTTACTTGATCGGAATTTACTTGTTACATTATACTTGTCCTTTTATCACTTGATTTACCTTGAGGGTCTAATGCGTTTTGTGCAAGTGTTTCAGGTTATAGGTATCCTGTTCCAAGTTCATCACAACTTCTAGAATTAGGTGTGAGTGAGTTTTGCCATTGTTTCCAAACTCACTTTTAAGTTTAGAGTCTGTTATAGAGTGTTTTTTCACGGAATAGCCAAAGGGGGAGATTGTAACGTTGTGATTTACAACTATGTTTTATGTTGGCTTTATTCCATGACAAAAAGTGATGTAATTGCTTTAATTTTTTTTCCTTGTATTTTGTTGGATTTTGTTGTATTGGGTTTAACATTAAGTTGGTGAAGACTCAAGCTTAATTGAAGAATCAGTGCATTTCGCGACTAGCTAGTGAGAAGTTCGCAAGAAGGGTTCCCACGAAAAGGGCATGTGAGAAACACATGATTCGAAGTTGAAGAGTCGTGCCAAACTGTCAATTTCGAGAGTATCTCGTGGGTAAGGCCTTCTCGCGAGGTAGTCGCGAGACATTCTGTCTGAAGGATTTTTAGGAGTGACTTTCTTACCCTTCACCCATGCTATATATACTCTCATTACCCATAAAGTGTAGAGAGGCAATTCAGAGAGAAAAACCCTAGATAGGTTTTCTACAACACACACACACCCATCTTTTTGAGAGAGAGCTACTCATCCTTAGTGAGAAATCATTATAACATTTTCTCTATCCCTCTCCCATTGTCATACCTTGAGAGGTGATTTGTACCCAAACACAACCCACACCTTTTCAGAGTGTAGAGAGTGTTTTGGAGCTTGGAAAGCTTTTGGGATTTGCCGAAAGAAGCCGGTGAGGTTTGGTGGTTGCAATCGGACGTATTACCGGATCTGGAAAGCTCGACAAGACACAGTTCCAATAAGCCTTGTTGGGATAGGAGCTTAGAGGGCTTAGGTACATCGGGTAGATTAGGCTTGGAAGGACTCTTGCTAACCCATGTATCCCAACTGATTGTCTAGTGGATTGATTACCGCTTGGAGGGCGGCGAAGAGGTTTTTTGCCAAGTTCTTTGGTTTCCTTTTCGATAACACATCAGCGTGTTATCTTGTATTTGAATCTTTCTTCCTTACTCTTTTACATTCCATTTTACTGTTGTGTTACTTTGTTTATGGATTAGAGTAGCATGTTTGTTTATCCGCTCACATTTACACTATTCTGTACTTAGCATTAAGTTAGTGTAAAATCAATCGAGCCGTAACTTTAATTTGGGGGTCTAAACAGCTCTTGTGTTTTCAACACATTTTCGAGCTTTCACACATGACTAGAAACTGAAGAGTCATGTTAGGTTGTCAGGTTTGTGAGTGTTTTGTGATAACGGCCAATCGGTGAAGTGCCCACGAAACTTTCTGTTTGGAAAAAAGTTGTGTTGCTTTACCAAATTCTTTACCCACACTATAAATACCCACATTTCTCACGAATTTTAAGGAGTACTTTTTAGAGAGAAAACCTTAGCAAATACACTTGAGAGTTAGAGATTGTTATACCCACAATCATCTACACATTTCCTTATGGTTTTCCTCAACTCCTACCTCTCCTACTTTAAATCCTTGAGAGGTTGTTAGCCCAAATACTTACCACATCTATTCTAACTGTCAAATGAGATTTTGGCGCTGTTGGAAAGTATTGGAAGGAGCCATTCATTGGTGGATGCAATTGGGCTAAATTGCGAGATCCAGAAAGCTAGAGAAGACAAGACTCCGAGAAGTCCGTTGGTAGCAAGAGCTTGGAGGGCACAAGTACATGGGGTAGACTAGGCTTGGAGGGTCTTTTGTTATTCGTGTACTCCAACTTTATTCTCTAGTGGATCTGAACGGTTTAGACCCCTTAAACAAACAACCAGATTGCGTAGCCTAGATTAATTAGCCAAGTTATTACTTAGTCAAATTAAACAATTCTAGGTTAAAACAATCAAATAATCATATCATGCATATAAAACATATAAAGCAGCGAAATAATAAAAGAACACAAGATATGATCACCCAGGAAAAAACACGGAAAAACCTGGGGAGGATTTTATCCACCGATCCTCAAGGCAAAACGGAATCCACTAAAAAAGAATTGAAGTTCTTACAAAAGGACTTACAAGCTCCCCGCTTGACTTCCTAATGCTACCCACTAGTAAAACTTCCTGACACGACCACGCGCAGGCTCTGAATCCACGGACTACTTCTTTCTTTGAATCCCTCAATCAGCTACAAGCTCCCCGCTTGTTTATCTTTAAGCTTCAATGGCAGCAACCAAGTTGATCATCAAGATGTTGAAGTAATCTCAATCTTGAAAACCCTAAGTTTTGTGTAAAGGAAAGCTCCTCTAGATCTCACAAGAGATTTACACAAAACCGCAATGTATGAGCAACAATACAACTTGTGCAACTCTGAAAACGTGGCTAGGGTTTTGCCTTATATACCTAGGGCAAAAACATAAAACCTTAAACGTTTTAAAAGAGTTAGGGCTGAACTGGAATTTCTGCAGAAACAAATCTGGGCTGATTTTCGATCGATCGAGAATTACATTCGATCGATCGAGCCAAGCCGAAATGCACCAATGCATCTGCAGTCACTCGATTCCAACTTTACAATATTTTACCAACTTTGAGCAAGCCTAAACTAGTCTAAATACATTGTTTTGATCATGGTTTGCCAACATTACAAATTAGAGTTCTAAATACATAAAATCCTAAGACCTTAGAACCTAACAAACTCCCCCTTTGGCAATCCGTGACAAAACACAAATTAAAAGCTCAAAGTTTACAATTGAAAAGCCCTTTACAAAAATAATGCTTATAAAGACTAGAATTCAATCCTAACTACTATCCATCGGTTGCAAGTGTAGACAGCAGCTCAATTGAAACAACCTGTATATTCCTGAAATACTCAACAAACGCATAAACGCATGTGTGACAGAAAATAGTATATAAACAGGTAAAATATTCTTGTAAGATTCACATAACACAAAATAAAGATATATATCAATGAACAACTCATAAATATAGATAAATAAGCAGTGAATCATGAGACAACAAGAATCAAATAAAAAACATGTATATCAATATATCAATGTTACTCCCCCAAACATGAATATCCCCAAAAATGATATACAAGGTGAAGCACCTAGATACAATCTAATAAACTCCACAAAACAATATCTCATGCTAAAAAACATATCTCCCCCTAACTACAAAATCTCCTCAAAAAGTCAAAACCTCCTCTACAAGTCAATATATACACTCCCCCTTTTTGTGACGGAATGCCAAAGGGCAATCAAGAGTCGCCATCAAAAGGTGGTGGTGAAAGTGAATGAAGATGCACAAGGTCAGCTCGTAGAGCATGTATCTCATCCAGCAGGTCCACCAAAATCTGACCATGAGCTGCCTGAACGGTCATGACAGTTTCCAAAGTATGACGAACATCGAAGTCAGCCGAAGGAGGTGGAGGAACATCAGTAGTAGCAGCATCATCACCAACTGGATCAGGAATATCCTCACCAGCAGGACCTGTAGAAGACGAAGGAGGAGGAGGAGCGCTACTAGATGGTTCAGACCTAGGGTGTTTAGAACCAACTCGAAGATGAGCGGCCCTCTGTCTAAGAAAAGACGCACCTATAGGACCAATAACATGTATAGGCTCAGATGAAGAGAAGTCACTAAGAGCAAGATAAAGTAAAATCCTATGAATGAAAATAGGATGAACAAGGGCATGAGCAGTAGATGAACTCCTATAAACTTCGTTCAAAGAACGAAGAAAAAGATGAGGAAAACTAATAGGAGCATCGGTGACTAAAGCGTACAAAAATACACACCTCTCGAGAGGAATGGTGTGAACATGAGAGATGAGCCAGATGGAATGACAGGCTATCCTAAAGAAAAGATAGTGTAACTCGGAGAGCTCAGCAGAAGTGATCCTTGGATCAGAACCCCACTGGACAGTAGTCCCAGTGATGTAAGACAAAATGTCGCTCAGCTCGGGAGACTCAGTATAAGGATAGACAGGCTCACGAACCAACGGTACCCCTAGAGCATCAGCCACTACTTGAGGAGTAATGGAGTACTCTACGCCTCGTATCCAACTCCTAACTAGAGTGTTGGAATCATAGACGCAGATAGAGATGTTCGAGAAGAACTCCCTAATCAAGGTAGCTGGAGGAGGAGGGTCAGACACATCTAACAAAGGCAACCATCCTCTACGCTCAAAGTTTGCCCTAATGGCAGGATCTAGCTCATCTAGAATGACAGAACGCTCAGCCCAAATCTTCCTCTGAAGATTGAGCTTCTCATAGGTCTCTTGGTTTTTCTCGCTCGGAAACCTCTCTCGGTCAAAGGAAGAGGGGGAAGGAGAACGAGAGGGAATAGTCCTACGAGCTCTAGTCTTCCTAAGTATGGTGCTAAGGAAAGGACAAGGACACAAAGACAAAACCAAAAGAACAAAAACAAAAAACCAAGGGCAGACTGCAAGTTAGCACAAAAACAATAGTGATAGGCCACAAACTGAATGACCCCTTGTGATTAATTAACCAATTAATTAGCCAAGTGAATTAATTAGGTTCAATTAACATGCAAACGCGTGGTAGCACAAACAAATCACCGAATAACTAAATATGCAGCGGAAATTAAATGACACGGTGATTTGTTCACGAATGGGGAAAACCCTAACGGCAAAAACCCCACCGGGTGATTTTCAGGTCACCACTCTCGAAACTCCACTATTATCAAATCAAGCGGTTACAAATAAGGAATCCCAAGTACCTTACCAACCAACAGTTGAACCCTTACCCCAATACCCAATCAGACTTGATTTGTAGTGACAGTTCCCCCTTTTGATGCACGACTCCCAAGTACGTGACTAACCAGATGCGCGGATCCCAGTACGCGACTTCAAACACCAACTTTAGAGTGAGAGGTTGGCTGTAAAGTTCTTCAGTTCATCCTATGCGATGAAGATCTAGAAGATACTTGGTCACAAAACCCTATGGTGCAAATACACAGCAAC
The DNA here is from genome assembly GCA_023621385.1 of Quercus gilva. Taxonomy (NCBI): domain Eukaryota; kingdom Viridiplantae; phylum Streptophyta; class Magnoliopsida; order Fagales; family Fagaceae; genus Quercus; species Quercus gilva. The sequence goes on along the minus strand of CM042476.1, from coordinate 93,273,167 downwards.
TTCTTCAGAGAAGATGAACTAGGTCAAGAACTTCGTCTTTGATCACAATTTGCTTGAACAAGGATTGTTCAATGCTTCTGCAACTTGTGTCTATGTTGACGGCTCTTAAAACACTCTATTTATATGTTTAGGGTTAGAAGAAAAGAAGGCCCAAAAACATATTCACGGATCCCAAGAAAATCAGATTGAAATTCTGACTTTTTAAATCTCGACAGATAGCAGGTGTTGAGGTAGCTATCGAGCAGGTGTCGAGCTTTAAAAACTGTGCACTTCAGCTTGCTTTTTCTTGGATAGACTTGATGACTTCAACACTTGATCTTAAAACCTTGTTTCTTGAAGTATTAAAAACACCTAGAACTACCCAATTACAAGTAGAGTGCGTTTTGTCAAAGGATTAGCCAATTTACATAAACATTATGACATTTGTTCTTAACATGTGAACACATATGTCCTAACAAATAGAATGAAAAATCTATATGATGCATGAACAATAACAATGTTATGATGCATGAACTAAATGCAGTAAACAAGTTCAAATTAAGTTCAATTTCACAAAATTGGCTTGAACATAGAGTTTCTTAACAAAAACCCTAAAAATTTGAAAACACTTGAAAAATTTTGCACCAAATTGATGAATTAAGCATTACAAAACACAATACAATGATTATAATGCCTGATTACATCAATACACAAAGCCAATTTCATCAAATTCAACTCAATTTCACAAAAGCCCCAATTTGGATCAAATACGAACCCGAGAATTTTCAATTTTTCATTAAACACAAAATTGATCAAATTAAACTATTAAGAGCATATCTAGAACGTGTCCCCACAAAAATCCATTGATCAATTTCACAAAATGTTGTCTGAATCATCAACAATCCCAAAAAGAACAAGTTCCGAAAATCTCCCTTAAATGCATGAAAAAATGCATGAAAACTTGAAAATAAGTTGAAAAGGAAGGGCAAAAGAGTCTTATCGGCTTGAGGAAAGAAATTTCTTGCAAAAAATCCGGAGGAAAACGACAAAAAATTGGAACTATTGAGCTTGCCTCGTCGGAGAGAGAAAAGAGACTTTGAAAAGTTTTGAAAAAGTGTTTGAAAAAGTCAGATCAAGCCTTTTTTAAAAAGCATCTCCACGATCTTCGATCGATCGAAAATTACATTCGATCGATCGAATGTTCCAGTCATTTTAGAACAATCTAGTACACTTTTTCGATCGATCGAAAAACACACTGGATCGATCGAAATGGGCAGAGGCTTACTAAAATTTTGAGAAAAATCACTGTTTTGAAAAATGCAAGTCCAATTTTAGAAACAACTCCTCAAAACATTTGATCAATGAAAACAAAATGCATGAGTATGAAATGGAATGCTTTTTCAAAAACCCAAATTTTTAAACCCAATTTCATCAAAAACAAGTTCCAATCATCCTCCATTTAATTTTCTCAAGCAACAAATATGTTGTGCACAAATCTCAAGATATTTTCAAACTTGATTGGTCAGACCAAAAACACACACACTAGCATGTACAGTGTTTAACAAAGAGTAACTTGTGAAGTGTGTGATACTAGCAAAAACTTGAGATACATGTGAGGTGATATGTGAAGAGCAATCAAACACAAAGTCTACACAATTCATCACATAAAATTTAAAAGAGACTATCACCTAAAGAGTTACATCCTATAACTCCCACATCTCCTAGAACAAAAGTTTGCAATCATGTAAGTTTCTTGCATTATTGCCTCTTATTTATATATGAATTAGCATTCAGCCTAATAGTACACACCGGTTTGAATTAAGTGAATTGGCATCAAGCCTAATAGTACACACCAGTTTTAATTTTAAATGAGGCTACACCTTATGTTCTTTTTGTGCATGTGCTACACTTTCTCGAGCACAAAATCTTATGATATGCACTAAGGTGTTCATGATTGGCTAGTGAATAGTGGTGAGATGGTTATTTATGCCTTTCTCAAAAGAATCAAGTCTGACAGTCAAAGAACATGTGACTACATGATTAAGGCAAAGTGATTAAAAACCACACACATCTTTCCCGCACAACATGCACTACAAATTTTCAACTAGTCAAGTGCAGTAAATAAGCTCATCCAAGTTAAACAAGGTACACAAGACATGACATGTGTGAAAAGATTGACCAACCTTGTTTTCAGAAATCAAGAAAAATAGTGTCAAACATAGTTTTTGCTTTCTCCCTTTTTTTTTTTTTTTTATTTATTAAAAGAGAAAACAAATAAATCCTAGAATGAAATGCATGGATGTAATGCAATGCAAGTCTTAGAACAAAAAGACACAAAAACCAAAGAACAATGGTCACAAAGGATAGAGCAAAGAAGCACAAGGACCATGTCAGAAAGACTCAGTTAGTTCGAGTCTTTTGCATCCAAAACTTTTTAGATGCACCACGAGCATTGGAGTTCTTATTCACATTAGAGTGATTCCCAACTCCAAGATTGGAATAAAGATTTAACGCCTTTACCAATTCACCAATTAGTGCCATAGGATCTTGTGCTTGAGGCACAGGCACTTTTGGTTTCTTCTCTCTTTTATCAGCTTGAAGCTTGAAACAGTTAGGACGAATGTGTCCAGATTTTCCACAGTAATGACAAACCCAAGCAGGTTTACCATGCATCTTGTCCTTGGATTTGGTAGGCTCCTTAGGTTTAGATTCCCTTAAGCCTACCCTAATCTTCTTAGGTGGTGGTGAAACTTCTACAGGTTTAACAACCTCACTCACAGGGGGTTTAACAGTTTCACTCACAACCTCACTCACATAAGGTACAGAAGAAGAAGCAGGAACAAAGACAGTGGAATGGGGTGCAGAATCAAAGATGCTTTCAACATATCCTATCCCAGATTTATCAGAAGAACACTTTTGAACATTCAGCATGTGATCAAGTTTAGAACTAGCAGATCTAGCAACAGATAAATCATGTTCCAAAATTCTAACTTTATCAAGCAAAAGCATGTTTTCAGATTTAACATTATTCAAAAGCTCATTAGCATCAAACAATTTGACAAGCAAGTTCTTCTTTTCAAGCTCAAGAGCATCAATTTTCTTCAGGCCTAGATCAACTTTCATAGCATCCTTTGCAGCAATTTTGCAAAGTTTGTTGTAGGCCTCTTGAAGATCTGCATCTTCAGAGAGTTCCCCATCAGCAGGGTTCTCCTCAGCAGATATGCTTTCATTGACTACAGCAGTAGCAGTGAAAGCAATGAAGTTTCCATCCTCGTTACAACCGGACTCATCATCAAAAACCTCATTATCACTAAGGGTTACAACCATAGCTTTACCCTTATTTCTCAAGAAAGTAGGACATTCAGATTTGACATGACCATACCCTTGACAACCAAAATACTGAGGACCCAAAGAATTATTTGAAGATTGACCTACTTGTTCTCTAGGTTTTTCAAAATTATTAACCTTAGTGGGATCATTCTTCCTAAAGTTTCTAGGTTCAACAGTGTTGGTATTCCTTGCCTTCCTATTAGTGTTTCTAAGGAAATTTCTAAAATTCTTGGCAAGGTAAGCTATCTCAGTAGGAGAGAGCTCATCATCAAATCCACTAGCCTCAACATCATCAACAGACTTAAGAGCCATTGATTTGGATTTGGTAGTCTTGGGTAGATCAGACTCATTGGACTGAAGCGATCCTACAAGCTCATCCACAGGGATGGAGTCAACATCCTTACTTTCAGTAATGGCTGTCACTTTGGGTCTAAAGTCTTCAGTTAAGGATCTAAATATCTTCCTAACAATTTTAGGTTGATCATAGACTTCACCCAAATTATAAGCAGAATTAACAATATCATTTAGTTTTGCATAAAACTCATCAAAGGTTTCATCATCAGACATTCTAATGCTTTCAAACCTAGAAGTTAATTGCTGCAATTTGTTTATCTTAACAGCCTTTGTGCCTTCATGCACAGTTTGGAGGATTTTCCAAGCAGTATGAGCAACCTCTACATTAGAGATCCTCTTAAATTCCTCCATTTAAACAGCATTAAAAATGGCATTCATAGCTTTGCTATTAAATGCAGCTGCTTCTTTCTGAGAAGTTTGCCACTCACTCACAGGAGTAGTGGGCTTCTCCCATCCATATTCAACAGAGTTCCAAACTCTCTCATCAATGGATTTTAGGAATGCTTTCATCCTTACTTTCTAGTAAGCATAGTTGTTCCCATCAAAGTGAGGAGGAACAAACAGAGAGTGTCCATGCTCCATGACAACCGGGGTTAAGGATCAACTCAGAGAAAAAATCTCAAACAGAAGAGCAACCTGCTCTGATACCACTTGAACGGTTTAGACCCCTTAACAAACAACCAGATTGCGTAGCCTAGATTAATTAGCCAAGTTGTTACTTAGTCAAATTAAACAATTCTAGGTTAAAACAATCAAATAATCATATCATGCATGTAAAACATATAAAGCAGCGGAAGAATAAAAGAACACAAGATATGATCACCGAAGAAACCTCACAGAAAAACCTGGGGAGGATTTTACCCACCGATCCTCAAGGCAAAACGGAATCCACTAAGAAAGAATTGAAGTTCTTACAAAAGGACTTACAAGCTCCCCGCTTGACTTCCTAATGCTACCCACCAGTAAAACTTCCTGACACGACCACGCGCAAGCTCCGAGTCCACGGACTACTTCTTTCTTTGTATTCCTTCAATCAGCTACAAGCTCCCTGCTCGTTTATCTTTAAGCTTCAATGGCAGCAACCAAGTTGATCATTAAGATGTTGAAGTAATCTCAATCTTGAAAACCCTAAGCTTTGTGTAAAGGAAAGCTCCTCTAGATCTCACAAGAGACTTACACAAAACTGCAATATATGAGCAACAATACAACTTGTGCAACTCTGAAAATGTGGCTAGGGTTTTGCCTTATATACCTAGGGCAAAAACATAAAACCCTAAACGTTTTAAAAGAGTTAGGGCTAAGCTGGAATTTCTGCAAAAATGCATCTGGGCTGATTTTCGATCGATTGAGAATTACATTCGATCGTCGAGCCAGGCCGAAATGCACCAATGCATCTGCAGTCACTCGATTCCAACTTTACAATATTTTTCCAATTTTGAGCAAGCCTAAACTAGACTAAATACATTGTTTTGATCATGGTTTGCCAACATTACAAATTAGAGTTCTAAATACATAAAATCCTAAGACCTTAGAACCTAACAAATAATAATAATAATAATAATACTTAAATGGGGATAGAGAAAAGATCATGGTTTTAGAAACTGAACTGGCCAAAGAACCGAAAAAGGGACATGTTCCTGGTTTTTGTTGGTTCTTGACCAGTTTTGACCAATTCCTTATTCAACTGGCTGAACTGGCCAATTCAATCCGATTTTATAATAGTGGAAAAGATAGAGTTTCTATTGAAAATATATATTTTAAAAAATATGTAGAAAAAACTATTTACTCTCTAACTGAGATGGAAATTTGGCTAAGCTGTTGGAGTTGCTCTTAGTTTTAGATGTACGTACTCTTGATAAAAGTAGGGAAAATTTAACAAATGCCCTAAGGGTAGTGTTATTAAACCCAACCTAGCCTAGTAACCCGGTGACTCGACACATAGACCGGTCCAGGTCATTAATTGGATTAGATGTGCGCAAGACCCAATCAAAACTGGTAAAACCCAACGAGTTTTAAGCAAATTGTGTGACTCGGCTGGGTTTTAATAACCCAACTAGGTTTGTGAATTATGTAAAATTAAATTAAAAGGTTAATATGATTGACTTTATGGTTTAATGTGTGATAATATGATAACTTAAATAATAGAAAACCTAAATAATAAATAAAAATGCACTTTTCGGTTTCACAAAACTAGTTAGCACGTAGTTATGAGTATATCCTACATAATTTATACATAAACCTTCTTTTCTCTTCTTTTTGTTTACATTTTTTGAGCTTTATTTGTTTATTGATTTAAGTCTTTAACTTTCTTTTTCCTCTTCTTTTATTTATATATATTTAAAATTTTAAAATATTTTTATTTGACCCTGCGATTCAAAGCGTTGACTTACTAGTTGAACTAATGATCCAGTGACTTAGCTTATAGGGAGGGTCAATGTTTGATCCAAGTTTAAAACTATAACTAAGGGCATTAGTTTAGGAAATATTTTTAGAAACTTTTATGTAAAAAAAAAAAAAAAAATTAATTAATTATTTTGTCGCATATTATATTTTCCAAAAATATGGAGTCAAAACTTTTCTAAAATGATTTATTATCAATTGTAAAGGCTTCTCTAATCTCCATCATTTAATGAAAGAATTATAAATTATGGCAAGCTTAAAAGAGACCTAACAGCATACGGTTCTAATTCTTGGGAAATAACCCACTTTAGGACACCAAAGACTATCCAACTTTTTCACACCTTGTCAAACCTAACCTCAAGTACAAAGAATGCACCTTAACAATGCAATAACAAACCCATACAAAGCAGAGATAAGAAACAATTCACCCAAATCATGTTTAAAAAAAAAAATTAATTATTTTGACGCATATTATATTTTCCAAAAATATGAAGTCAAAACTTTTCTAAAATGATTTATTATCAATTGCAAAGGCTTCTCTAATCTCCATCATTTCAATGAAAGAATTATAAATTGTGGCAAACTTAAAAGAGACCTAACAGCATATGGTTGTAATTCCTACGAAAGAAGCCACTTTAGGACACAAAAGACTATCCAACTTTTCCACACCTTGTCAAACCTAACCTCAAGTACAAAGAATGCACCTTAACAATGCAATAACAAACCCATACAAAGCAGAGATAAGAAATAGTTCACCCAAACACAAGCACTCTAGAACTAAATTTACACACACACACGTGTGCGCACAAAAAAGAAAGGAAAAACTTTATCCTGTTTCCATTGAATGTTACCTCTCCCTCACAAGAGGGTGGGCCCCACAAAATAGAATATAACTTCTCAACAAAACAGAACCTCTAATACCCAAATACTCAGATGAGTTAGATCAGACCAAATGGGTAAAAACTAAGTAATAACAAAAAATCCAAACAGATAGGAAAAAAATTAGGTACAACAATCCCTAGGCATTATAGTGTTCACATCACACTCATCCAATCCCATCAATTGCCGCAATTTACACCATTCTATGGGCAAACTCTCATCAGTGCAACTTATTGTAGACTTCACATGCTTCGGTATATCAAATACGCTTACTGGTGGCAGCTGAGGCCGGATGTATTTAGCAATGAGAGCAATCACTATGATGAAGGTTGTTGGAGCCAAGATATATATAGCAACAAACCGCAACCATTTGATGAGTTCTGGTTGACTTGGTCTTGGTGGTGACCGTGTGGTTGATGGAGTGAAAAGGGGCAACTGGGGAAAAGGTGGGAATGGTGAAAACGTAAACGTTGGCGATGGTGGTGGCGGTGGCAGTGGAGGAGAAAGGGTGGGAAATGGTGATGGATAGAGGGTTGGAATAGGTGGCTCTGGTGGGGGTAGGATGTCGAGGATGGTAAACAACATGAACAGGGTAGCCATGGTGAAATATTCGAATTCTGGGTAGGAGGTAGAGCTAATGGTCATCAGGACTAGCCATAAGGCATGCTTTTATACTTTCTTGGATCATCATTGTTTCGTAAGTGGTCTTAGGCACTCTCAACTACCATAAGACAATACTCTTCCTATTCCAAAACTTCACCAACCTTGCTCATCCAATGTGGGCGTCTCTGTCTTGCTTTTTATTCTTTTTGCATGAAGCTCTTTTGTTTTGTTTTGTTTTGTTATTTTTTCATGGTCCGCTGCTAAAACAATAAAAAGCTGAAAATGCTCCCTCAATCTTACTCTAAAAACAAAAAAATAACAACAACGAAAAAAAAAAAAAAAAAAAAAAAAAAAAAAAAAAAAAACAAAGCAAAACTCACTACGTTAAGCCCACATGGCCATGGGTCCATGCCACATAGATCTTTCTGTTTTTTATTATATTTTCATAAAGCATCGTTGACATTTCATGGTAAAAAAAAGTATGTGATGATGATAGTTATTTTATCCTGTCTAATTAAGAACATGCAAAAGCCCTTTAAAAAAATGTAAATAGAGTACACCATTTACAAAAATACACAAAAGCCTCTCCATCTGGTGAACCATTTTCCAAAATATTTTTCAGCATGCTACTGTTTCATCAAAATATAGACGTTCCTGTAGCAACATTTATATCATTTTTTTCCATTTGTTTTTCACTCTTCTCTCTCTTACCTCTTTGCCATCACTCCTTAGCTCTCTCATCATTGGGTTGTTATCACTTGTCATTGTGGGATTTAGGTATTGTTTTACATTTGGGTGGTGACAATGGTTATTGTCACTAGGGTGTAGGTTGTTGGCACTGGTGTTGTTGGGTTTGGTTTTGGTAGTTGTCATCGTAGCTAGAGTGGATTGTCAATGTTTGTTGTGGCTATGGTGGATAATCAGTGTTTGTCGTGGCAGCTGTTTTGAGGTTGCCAGGGCAGTAGTCTTAGAGTTGTCCATAAGGTGGTTGCTATGAGGTAGTTTTGTTTTGTGGTGGTCATGTTAGCAGTTTCAATTTTGTTTGAGATGGAGATGGATTTGGTTTCGAGTTTCAGCTGTTAGTGTCGGTTGTTGCTAGGTCCAAGTTGGTGGTAGCAATGGGCTGTAGTTGGTGTGAGTAGAAAATAAATTAGGGTCTATTTGGTTATGTTGTTTGAACAATAGTTTTTGTTGTTTAAATAACACAACACGTATTTTTACAACACTTTTTCACCCACACATATTTCCAAAAAACTTAAACAACGTTACTAGAACAATATTACCAAATAGACCCTTATTTTAAGAGTAGTGCTTATTACACACATCTATTTCACACAATCTTCACACACAGTTTGAACTGAAATTGTGATGTCAAGTGACAATTTCAATTCAAAGTGTGTGTTTGTCTTTTTAGGGGACAAAGTGTGAATTGGAATAAAACTTACGGTAAAAAAATGTAATTTCCCTTGATTGTTACGAGTTCAATAAATACCAATAGCTTTTATAAATTTATGAATATTACTTACAATAGACTAAAAAAATGTCAAATTGTTATAAATAAAAATACTGTTATGAACATTTATTATATAATCATCTTCATACGTTTTTATTATTCATAAATTTTAATGAAAGAAAATAAATTATTACAAAAATTGAGATTCTATTATCAAATTTTCTTAACATCTTTTAAAGGTAACACTAATTATTTTTCTTTTTCAATCAAAATTCTTACTTTAAAAAGATATCACAAAAGAAGCACCCAAAAGGTCCAATTACTAATAAAGACAAATGCTACTTCCACAACTGATTTCAACCCATTAATTATCATACTTATAAATAATAATAATAAATTCTCAATCATTTCCAACGTGGGATTACACATTTACCTAATTCATTATCTTAACTCTAACATTTTTACATTGAAGTTGCCAAATTATATTTCTCTACTGCTAAAATACTCCAATTTTGGAATTAGGAAAGAAGCCAACATTTGTATTTTTACAATTGAGACAAAAAATAAATGCCTTAAGCTAAATTGCATATTAAATTTTTAACTTCTGCTTCGACACATTTTGTTTTGTTATGTTTTGTCGTTTTCCCAACTTTCGTCGAATGTTATTTTAAGTATATGAAACAAGGGAGTCAATACCGTACCGGAGGCTATACCAGTTTGGCCAGCGGTACGATATATTTCGAATACCGGTCAATACTGGTGTACCGTTTCGGGTTTACCGCTATTTTTTATATTTATAAATAAATAAATATGTGTGTGTGTGTGTGTGTGTGTGTGTGTGTGTGTGTGTATTATAATAAATATAAAAGTTTACCATAAAACATTTCCTCAATTTAGAACTAATTATTTATGGTTTTAGACTTTAGTATCAATTAAAAGAAAAAAAAAAAGCACAATATAAAAAATAGAAAGCTTAAAAGTTACTATTGCATACTAAGAAAACAAATAATATTAATAAGTTAATGCAAATAAGTTACCATTCTGCCCATAGACGAAGTCATTCATGGACTAGGGGGGGCAATGGCCCCCCCTAATTTTTTTTTTAAATAATATAATTATATAACTATATATTTAGGTACTAATTTTAACAATTTCATTCAATAAAATTACATTTTGTCCCCCTTATTGATTATTATAAGAGAAATACTACAGCTACAAATTTTATTACAACATTTTTACAGACTAATGAGATAGCAAATTTTTACTGGTTTGCATCTAGAGCCACCACTTACATCACTTTTTTCCGTACTAATAACCACTAATCACAACAAAAATTTATAGATCTAGTATTTTCCTCATTTTTTAAAGTCCATAAAAAAATTTATAGATCTAAAATCTATAAATATATATATATATAAGCCCAAAATATTAGTCCAACAACAAAAATTACCAATAGACAATAGCAAAGCTAAAAAAAAAAAAAAAAAAAAAGACTTATCAACTAATTTTACCAAAAACAAACAATTTAGCCCTTTAAAAAACTTTAAACAAAATTATTTTGTCCTTACCAACAAAAGACACTCTACACGCACATAAAAATAATAATAATAAAAGAAAACCTTTGCCAACTAAGTGATAGAGCCAAAAGCCGAAGCCACTGCATATAGCTAACAATAAAACCGCCCCCGTAACTCCAAGTCCTAGCTCTGTTCCTAATTCTACCCTAACAAAAATTCAAAAATTACAAAACTTAAAAATAAAAATAAAATAAAATAAAACTTTTTTTTTTTTGTATCGGCTGGTACGCGTGGTATCGGCCAATATTACCCGAAATTGGTCGATATATAACCGGTATGGCCAGTATTTAAATCGGTATAAAATGTTGATATTTCGATACCGATATACATACCAGTACGGTACACACTGGCCGGTATGGCCGGTACCAGTACGGTATTGACTACCTTGATATGAAATGTTATCTTAAGTGCACGTTTTGATTATATTATTCTACTGCTAAATTTGCGAAAGCATAAAGACTTATATTTGAGACAAACACAAAGCAGAGACTAACCCACGTCCCCAACGCCCAAAACCCCATCCCTTTTCAATGTTTAAATTCTTTTAATAATTTGTTGTCTTATGCCTCCTGTCCCCCTACTAGAAAAAAGTATTAATATCAAATTTAAATAGGCTTCTTTCCTTTATCTTATCCGTACACTTTTCTTCCCAAATTTAAATAATTTTTATAATAAATGAAATGATAGTCCAAAATAGGTTAAAAAAGGATACCATGATTGAAGCATATATATATATATATATATTATTTTTGCATTACCTCTTTTTCCCTATATATAAAAAATAAAATTTTAACTTAAAAATCGGAGTTGCATTTAGGGGCGGAGTCGAGGGGTCAAAGGGGGGCAACTGACCCCCTGACTCCTCCGAATGTTTCTTCACTCTACCCAAGGGCGTAGCCAGGAATAAATACCTGGGGGGGCCGGGTTGTAACAGAAATATACTAAACGCCAAAAGAAAAACAAACACACGCACAAGAAAGTATTTACGTGGTTCGGCAATTTGCCTACGTCCACAGAGTTGCAGAGATTTCACTATTATCAAAGAAAATTACAATGTGCTGCTACAGTATTTTTCTTTCTCAAAAACAACAACAAGACAAAACCCTAATCACAACAAAAATGCTTTTATATCCTGCACACAGGATTCACAATGGGCTACAAAACGGGCCAAAATTTTTTTGTCTACCCAAGCCTCCGCTCCATGGACTAAGCTTCAGTAAATCTCCCATTAAAAACCACACAACATTATTTAGGTCAGGTCTGGTCATCAACCGGATCAAATCATGCCTAACGACGATTTTTCATGGAATAAAATTCATCCATTATCATCTCTATAGTGAAATTCCCTGCAATTTCCTTCTTTATATAAACTATCATATTATCTGCCAAAAACTCATCCTCCATTCTATTGCGAAGTCTTGTTTTTAACAACTTCATAGCTGAGAAAGCTCGTTCTGTAGTTGCTGTAGAAACTGGAAGGGTCAACACAAGACGAATAAGTCTATCAATCAAAAAATAGACATTAGACTTTCCTGAAATTTTTAATCCCCTACATAGCTCGAAAATTGTACTCATATTCTGAAAATCTGGATGTTTTATCACATCAAGCTCATAATGTTGCAATTGAGACTCCAAAAGTTCTTGTTCATGTTCAGTAAAATCTTGAGGATAATATTTCTTAACTAAATTGCATATATGAACAATTTTGAATAATCTAAAACCATCTTTGGGATTTAAAGCTGAACTAGGAATGACAAGTTTCGTTGTTAACTCACCAAATCTACTTTTCAATTCTTGCAATTGAAAGTCTATTGCAACTGTAAATATGCAAATTCTAAAATGATGTTCCATTGTTAAATCTTCATCTTGACAACGATATCTACCTCGACTTTTAGTGTAACGAGCATTCATATCAGGAATATCAATTTCATGTTGCTCACAAAATGCTATAACACTAGCAAGTAAAGGCTCCCATCCATCATCTCTCAACTTTTGAATAAGTGATTTTGTAGTTGAAACTAAATGCATGGCATTTAAAAGGTCTTGAGAACGTTGTTGCAAAGCTTGACAAAGAACATTAGTAATTCCCATTATCTCTTTCATCAAATGCAAGATTAAAATAAATTCAAATGATGTTAATACCTGATAAGCTCCATCAGCATCACCGCGTTGTTTATAGTTAGGCCCTTCCTCAGAGATAGTATTGATAACTTTGCAAGTAGCATCAAACATGTTAATCAAACTACAAATAGATTGAAAATGAGATCCCCACCTAGTATCTCCAGCTCGTTGCAAAGTACCAATCTGGTTTGCCCCTCTTCCAGTCTCAATTTCATTAGAAGCAATCATATTCTCAATTTGTTCTGATTGAGCATGTTGTAATTCATCATTACGCTTACTAGAACCAACAACAATATTGATAATATTAACCAAATGATCAAATAACTGATGAACATCTTTTACTTCTCTAGATGCTGTAACTAGAGCTAATTGCAATCTATGAGCCATATAGTGTACATAATAAGCATATGGGCAATCTTTAAGAAAAAGAGCTTGTAATCCATTCCATTCACCACGCATGTTACTAGCCCCATCATATCCTTGACCTTGAATATTTTCAATGTGGAGGTTGTAATGAGAAAGGGCAACACATATCTCATTCTTTAAAGTCAATGCAGTGGTGTCTCTAACATGCATAACATGAAAGAAACGCTCTTTAATGAAACCTTCTTTATCAACAAACCTCAAAATGATGGCCATTTGCTCTCTCTTTGACTCATCCCAAGCTTCATCAACAAGAATGCAAAATTTTGCATCCCCAATTTCTTCACGAATAGCATTTCGCACATTACTAGCAAGAATATGCAAAATCTCTTTTTGAATTGTGGGTGATGTATATTTGGCATTTCCTGGTGCATTTTCCAAGACAACACTAGCTATTTTGTCATTGAAAATTGATGTGAATTTTATCAATTCAATAAAATTACCTCTATTTTTTGAATCAAGACTTTCATCATGACCTCTAAAAGCACAAGCTTGGAATGCTAGCCATCGAGCACACTCTACTGAGGTTTTGAGCCGCAATCGATTATTCTCTAATTCTTTTGACGTTTGTTTCTCAACCAGCTTGTCAATATGCCATGAATAATTCTTTAAATCATCGTAACATTTCATAGCAATTTTATGTGGGGAGTTTGGTTCTTTCCCTTCATGATGAATTAAAGGACAATTCATTCCATCTTTCACCTTTTTCCAATTATTAAAACCTCTCGAAATGAATACATCTGATCCAGGACGACCTATTGGTTTCTTACTAAAAAGGTAGCAAGGTAGACAATATATCGCATCCATTGAAGGTGAGTATTCCAACCAATCCTTATGTGAACCATATCATGAAGGTTGAAATCGATGACGATGAGTATCATCATTGTATGGATATTCTATATTTACAGGTTGATATGGACCTTCTATGAGATAAGCTCGTCGGATTTCATCTTGTTTGTTGATAGGAAATTCACATATTTGTTTACGTGATCCTGGATCACGATCTATCTCTTCAAATTGAAGTTTTGGACATTTGGAGGGATGTTCATCAGGCATTGAAGTATTAACATTTGTTTCTACAGAAACAGGTGTTCTAATTTCTGAATTGCTAACATCTTTTTTCTTAAAGAATGCATCAATTGTTTTTCGTTTGCTCATAATTCTTTTAGCTTTAAGAATATGACTCAAAAATTAACCTGAAAAGAATTTTAAAAAAAATTTTAATTAGAAATTTTTATTTAGTTATATGAATGTTATTCATACTCAAGAAAAAAACAAAATTTTCACTATAATTTAAACAGTCAGCCCATTTTTAATATAACTTTAATTAATAATAACTCCTCAAACAAAAACAAAAATAATTTAATTAATTTGTCTTTTATAATGTATTGGTTAATTTAATTATATAGCTTTAATTATTATTGTTTAGTTTAACAATAAACTATATTGCTTTAATTTATTTGCCATTAATTATACTGCTTTAATTTGTTATATTGTTATATTGTTACATTGTTTTAATTATTATGCTGCACCCAGCCCCATATTAGCTAGCGGCAATCAGAAAATTTCGCAATACCAATCACAAATCATAACACACATTACACTAAATGACAATTAATATTTCACTAAACACCTACATTGAGTCACTGACCAACAACAAAAAGGTTTAGATAAAGCCAAAATATAAAAAAAAAAAAGACAAAAAAAAGACAAAAACACTAAAACATAAAAAATTTAATTCAGCCAATCAGACTCTCACAATTCAAAAGAGAGTTAAAAATAAAAGCATAAAGAGTTAAGAGACATAAATGTTCTTTCATTTTTTTTTTCCTTCAGTGATTTAAAGAGAGAGAGACTGAGATAGTAGAGAGAGTTAGAGAGAAAAGTGAAAAACCTTGTCCTTGAGAGGGAGGCCCGGACTGTCGGAGCGGAGGGAGGCAGGGAGCAGGTAGCAACTGCCAACGACGGTGATGAGCACTGGAGCAGAGGCAGCACCGCAGCAGCACGATCTACGATTTCAATTTCTCAGTGAGAATGAGACAATGAGACAAAGAGAGAGACTGAGAGAGTTAGAGAGAAAAAGTGAGAAATACCTTGGGTCCTTGAAGGAGGGCTGGACTCTGAAGCGAGCACCGGAGCAGAGGCAGAGATCCGATCTGCGATGAGCAGCGACCGAGCTGCGGTGACGACGATAGCGACGGCGACGTCAACGTGACTGTAGGTTACTGGGTTAGTGGGTTTGGTTTGCTGGGGACCTGGGGTTTGGTTTTGGTTTGTGTATTGGGGTTTTTTTTTTTTTTTTTTTTTTTTTTGATAAACACCTCTGTTTTAGTTTGCACTTTGCTGGAGTTTGATTAGCTTTAGATTTGGGGGTTTGATGAGCTTTAGTACCGGGGATTTGGGGTTTGATTTCTCTGCTACTAGCGATGTGATGGGTTTTTGTTCTCTGCTAGCGAC
This sequence comes from Quercus gilva, assembly GCA_023621385.1. NCBI lineage: Eukaryota > Viridiplantae > Streptophyta > Magnoliopsida > Fagales > Fagaceae > Quercus > Quercus gilva. The sequence continues at coordinate 93,257,591 of CM042476.1, read as the reverse complement.
GACGCGACGTGATGCACTGTAATGGTTTTTTTTTTTTTTGGTTGAGAATCCGTGGGCTGGCCGTGAGCGAGCTTGGGCTAGCTGTGGGGTTGGCTTGCCATGGGCTGAGGCTCTGTTACAATTTTTTTTTTTTTTTTTTTTTTTTCAGATTTTAGTTCAAATTTGTTTTGGGCTTTTTTTTTTTTTTTGCTTGTATATATATATTTTTTAATTTGAGGTGTTGTTAATTTTTGATTGGGGGCTGGGAAAATGGGTGAGAAATGGGTAGGGGGGCCAGCTGTGTAATGCTGGGGGGGCCCAATTATTTTTTCTACCTAGTCTAATGGAATTTTTTTTTTTTTTTTTTTTTTTTTTTTTGCAGGGGCCTCAGCCCCCTCAAGCCACTATGTGGCTCCGCCCCTGACTCTACCTGTATCATGCCAAATGTTTGCTTCTTTGTCCCACCTGAAATAGAAAAGAACAAAACACACTCCATGTCCACACCAACAACTACAAACTATCACTGGAAAAGAAAAAGCAACAAAACACTCATTGACACTGTTGATAGCATATCTCTTTGATTTTTATTTTGACCCATTTACCTTTATACCCTTCTCACTAAGTAAAATTGTTTTATTTTGTTATTAATACTAATTAAAATTTTTAGATTAATTATAGTTTTAATACTGTCTTTTAATTTTGCCCTCCTGAACTTAAATCATGGTTTTGCCATTGGTTACGTCAAATGACTTCATCAAATTGCAACCTATGTTTTGTTCATATCAGGTTATCAATTTCATTTTTTTTTTTTTGGATAAGTTACATAACAAGCAGCCAACAATACATTACGTTTTGTGTGTTGTGTGTGTGTGTGTGTTTTTTAATAAACATGCATCCTACTTGGTTGGTGCCTATACCATAACTTTTAATTTTACTATTTTAATTTACTATTAACAGATTGTTAATGTTAATCCTTCCATCTAAAAACTACGGTTAACCATTATATATGCTAATTCTTTAATACTATGGCTCTCTCTTCCCATATGGTGAATTTTGATGCTAAATAATAATTTTGGTGTAGAATAATTTTACTATTAGCTTTGCTTTCAATGCCTAAATCTATTTCCACGGAAGTCAATCTCCTGTTGCTTAACTCAACAATCTTTTTTTATTGTTAAGAATTTTGGATTGTTTATTATTTTCAACTGAAGCTTTTACTTAACCATGTTTTAAATTATTTTATGGATTGCTTTTGTATATTCAACTAAGGGCATTTTCATATTTGTCTGTGTATATTGTGGTGCTTTTGTTTTCGATTCTAATTATTTTTTTAACGTATATAAATTAGGAGATACAAATAATATTATCAGAATTTGAAATTATGTATTTAACAACTTAAGCGTATGTATTTGTGTTTAATAGTTTTGATCTAATTTGTATAGCTATATTATGGCTTTGATCTAGCAAAATTAATCTTACATTTTGTTATTTTTTTAGAATTTGCATGCATGGATCTTTTGTCAAAGGAAGTTTATTCTAAAGAAGAAAAACAAGGGGCAACCCATTTAAGTTCTTGGTCTCTCTCCGGTAAGTTTATGAGTATTATTTTTTTTTTAATACTCAAATTTTGAATTCTTTTGTGTGGGTTTTGATTTTGGGTTTTGGTTATTTTATAATTTTAGTTTGTGAGTGTTTTCATTTTTTCTTTTTCTTTTTTCAATTGGACTATCACTAGAAAAAATCCCTTTTCTAATTGATTCATTTACTAATCAGATTTTTTTCAATTAGTTTTTTTTACTAGTTCATTAATTAAATTTTATCAATGTTTATCTATTTTTATATGAAAGCTCAGATTTGTGCAAAGATACAAGAGCTTATTCAGACCTCCAAATAAAAATTACGGCTAGATTGCTTTTACTATAACTTAGACTAAGTGCAAAACAAGAGTAAATAAGTGCAATGAACTGATAATACTACCCTAAGCCATATATATCCATCATCAACAGAGAAGAGAGATGCAAATACAAGATAACACTAAGATGTGTTATCAAAGAGAAAACCAAAGAACTTAACGAAAAAACGCTTCGCGGCCCTCCAAGTCGAAATCGATCCTGTTAGGTTCTAAGGTCTTAGGATTTTATGTATTTAGAACTCTACTTTGTAATGTTGGCAAACCATGATCAAAACAATGTATTTAGTCTAGTTTAGGCTTGCTCAAAGTTGGTAAAATATTGTAAAGTTGGAATCGAGTGACTGCAGATGCATTGGTGCATTTCGGCCTGGCTCGATCGATCGAATGTAATTCTCAATCAATCGAAAATCGGCCCAGATGCGTTTCTGCAGAAATTCCAGCTCAGCCCTAACTCTTTTGAAACGTTTAGGGTTTTATTTTTTTGCCCTAGGTATATAAGGCAAAACCCTAGCCACGTTTTTAGAGTTGCACAAGTTGTATTGTTGCTCATATATTGCGGTTTTGTGTAAATCTCTTGTGAGATCTAGATGAGCTTTCCTTTACACAAAGCTTAGGGTTTTCAAGATTGAGATTACTTCAACATCTTGATGATCAACTTGGTTGCTGCCATTGAAGCTTAAAGATAAACAAGCGGGGATCTTGTAGCTGATTGAGGGATTCAAAGAAAGAAGTAGTCCGTGGATTCGGAGCCTGCGCGTGGTCGTGTCAGGAAGTTTTACTGGTGGGTAGTATTAGGAAGTCAAGCGGGGAGCTTGTAAGTCCTTTTGTAAGAACTTCAATTCTTTCTTAGTGGATTCCGTTTTGCCTTGAGGATCGGTGGGTAAAATCCTCCTCAGGTTTTTCCGTGTGGTTTCCTGGGTGATCATATCTTGTGTTCTGTTATTATTCCGCTGCTTTATATGTTTTATATGCATGATATGATTATTTGATTGTTTTAACCTAGAATTGTTTAATTTGACTAAGTAACAACTTGGCTAATTAATCTAGGCTACGCAATCTGGTTGTTTGTTTAAGGGGTCTAAACCGTTTAAGTGGTATCAGAGCCGGTTGCTCTTCTGTTTGAGATTTTTTTCTCTGAGCTGATCCTTGACCTTGGTTGTCATGGAGCATGGACACTCTCTATTTGTTCCTCCTCACTTTGATGGGAACAACTATGCTTACTGGAAACTAAGGATGAAAGCATTCTTGAAATCCATTGATGAAAGAGTTTGGAACTCTGTTGAATATGGATGGGAGAAGCCCACTACTCCTGTGAGTGAGTGGCAAACTTCTCAGAAAGAAGCAGTTGCATTTAATAGCAAAGCTATGAATGCCATTTTTAATGCTGTTTCAATGGAGGAATTTAAGAGGATCTCTTATGTTGAGGTTGCTCATACTGCTTGGAAAATCCTCCAAATTGTGCATGAAGGCACAAAGGCTGTTAAGATAAACAAATTGCAGCAATTAACTTCTAGGTTTGAAAGCATTAGAATGTCTGATGATGAAACCTTTGATGAGTTTTATGCTAAACTTAATGATATTGTTAATTCTGCTTATAATTTGGGTGAAGTCCATGATCAACCTAAAATTGTTAGGAAGATACTTAGATCCTTAACTGAAGACTTTAGACCCAAAGTGACAGCCATTACTGAAAGTAAGGATGTTGACTCCATCCCTATGGATGAGCTTGTAGGATTGCTTCAGTCCTATGAGTCTGACCTACCCAAGACAACCAAATCCAAATCAATGGCTCTTAAGTCTGTTGATGATGTTGAGGCTGGTAGATTTGATGATGAGCTCTCTCCTACTGAGATAGCTTACCTTGCCAAGAATTTTAGAAATTTCCTTAGAAACACTAATAGGAAGACAAGGAATACCAACACTGTTGAACCTAGAAACTTTAGGAAGAATGATCCCACTAAGGTTAATAATTTTGAAAAACCTAGAGAACAAGTAGGTCAATCTTCAAATAATTCTTTGGGTCCTCAGTGTTTTGGTTGTCAAAGGTATGGTCATGTCAAATCTGAATGTCCTACTTTCTTGAGAAATAAGGGTAAAGCTATGGCTGTAACCCTTAGTGATAATGAGGTTTCTGATGATGAGTCCGGTTGTGACGAGGATGGAAACTTCATTGCTTTCACTGCTACTGCTATAGTCAATGAAAGCATATATGCTGAGGAGAACCCTACTGATGGGGAACTCTCTGAAGATGCAGATCTTCAAGAGGCCTACAACAAACTTTGCAAGATTGCTGCAAAGGATGCTATGAAAGTTGATCTAGGCCTGAAGAAAATTGATGCTCTTGACCTTGAAAAGAAGAACTTGCTTGTCAAATTGTTTAATGCTAATGAGCTTTTGAATAATGCTAAATCTAAAAACATGCTTTTGCTTGATAAAGTTAGAACTTTGGAACATGATTTATCTATTGCTAGATCAGCTAGTTCTAAACTTGATCACATGCTGAATGTTCAAAAGTGTTCTTCTGATAAATCTGGGATAGGATATGTTGAAAGCATCTTTGATTCTGCACTCCATTCCACTGTCTTTGTTCCTGCTTCTTCTTCTGTACCTTTTGTGAGTGAGGTTGTGAGTGAATTGTTAAACCCCCTGTGAGTGAGGTTGTTAAACCTGTAGAAGTTTCACCACCTAAGAAGATTAGGGTAGACTTAAGAGAATCTAAACCTAAGGAGCCTACCAAATCTAAGGACAAGATGCATGGTAAACCTGCTTAGGTTTGTCATTATTGTGGTAAGTCTGGACATATCCGTCCTAACTGTTACAAGCTTCAAGCTGATAAAAGAGCAAACAGACCAAAAGTGCCTATGCCTCAAGCACAAGATCCTATGGCACTAATTGGTGAATTGGTAAAGGCGTTAAACCTTTATTCCAATCCTACAGTTGGGAATCACTTTAATGTGAATAAGAACTCCAATGCTCGTGGTGCATCTAAAAAGTTTTGGATGCAAAAGACTTGAACTAACTGAGTCTTTTTGACATGGTCCTTGTGCTTCTTTGCTCTATCCTTTGTGACCATTGTTCTTTGGTTTTTGTGTCTTTTTGTTCTAGGACTTGCATTGCATTACATTCATGCATTTCATTCTAGGATGTATTTGTTTTCTCTTTTAATAATAATAAAAAAAAAAAAAAAGGGGAGAAAGCAAAAACTATGTTTGGCACTATTTTTCTTGATTTCTGAAAATAAGGTTGGTCAATCTTTTTACACATGTCATGTCCTGTGTACCTTGTTTAACTTGGATGAGCTTATTTACTGCACTTGACTAGTTGAAAATTTGTAGTGCATGTTGTGTGGGAAAGATGTGTGTGGTTTTTAATCACTTTGCCTTAATCATGTAGTCACATGTTCTTTGATTGTCGGACTTGATCCTTTTGAGAAAGGCATAAATAACTATCTCACCACTGTTCACTAGCCAATCATGAACACCTTAGTGCATATCATAAGATTTTGTGCTCGAGAAAGTGTAGCACATGCACAAAAAGAACATAAGGTGTAGCCTCATTTAAAATTAAAACTGGTGTATACTATTAGACTTGATGCCAATTCACTTAATTCAAACCGGTGTGTACTATTAGGCTGAATGCTGATTCATATATAAATAAGAGGCAATAATGCAAGAAACTTACATGATTGCAAGCTTTTGTTCTAGGAGATGTGGGAGTTATAGGATGTAACTCTTTAGGTGATAGTCTCTTTTAAATTTTATGTGATGAATTGTGTAGATTTTGTGTTTGATTGCTCTTCACATATCACCTCACATGTATCTCAAGTTTTTGCTAGTATCACACACTTCACAAGTTACTCTTTGTTAAACACTGTACATGCTAGTGTGTGTGTTTTTGGTCTGACCAACCAAGTTTGAAAATATCTTGAGATTTGTGCACAACATATTTGTTGCTTGAGAAAATTAAATGGAGGATGATTGGAACTTGTTTTTGATGAAATTGGGTTTAAAAATTTGGGTTTTTGAAAAAGCATTCCATTTCATACTCATGCATTTTGTTTTCATTGATCAAATGCTTTGAGGAGTTGTTTTTAAAATTGGGCGTGCATTTTTCAAAACAGTGATTTTTCTCAAAATTTTAGTGAGCCTCTGCCCATTTCGATTGATCCAGTGTGATTTTCGATCGATTGAAAAAGTGTCCCAGAATGTGTCAAAATGACTGTCACATTCGATCGATCGAATGTAATTTTCGATCGATCGAAGATCGTGGAAAAGTTTTTTTTAAAAGTTCAGATCTGACTTTTTCAAAGAACTATTTCAAACTTTTCAAACTTTTCCTTTTCTCTCTCTGACGAGGCAAGCTCACTTGGTCAATTTTTTGTCGTTTTCCTCCAAATTTTTTGCAAATTCTCTCTTTCCTCAAGCCGGTAAGACTCTTTTACCCTTCCTTTTGCTTTTATTTTCATGTTTTCATGCATTTTTAATGCATTTTGAGGGTGATTTTCGGACTTTGCATATATTAGGATTTGGGTTGATTTAAGCTCTTTTTCATGCAATTGATCAATGGGTTTTTGTGGGGACACGTTCTAGATATGCTCTTAATAGTTTAATTTGATCAATTTTGTGTTTAATGAAAAATTGAAAATTCTAGGGTTCCTATTTGATCAGAATTGGGACTTTTGTGAAATTGAGTTGAATTTGATGAAATTGGCTTTGTGTATTGATGTAATCAGGCATTATAATCATTGTATTGTGTTTTGTAATGCTTAATTCATCAATTTGGTGCAAAATTTTTCAAGTGGTTTTCAAATTTTTAGGGTTTTTGTTAAGAAACTCTATGTTCGAGCCAATTTTGTGAAATTGAACTTAATTTGAACTTGTTTACTGCATTTAGTTCATGCATCATAACATTGTTATTGTTCATGCATCATATAGATTTTTCATTCTATTGTTTTTGTGCTAACTTGCAGTCTGCCCTTGATTTTTTGTTTTTGTTCTTTTGGTTTTGTCTTTGTGTCCTTGTCCTTTCCTTAGCACCATGCCTAGGAAGACTAGAGCTCGTAGGACTATTCCCTCTCTTTCTCCTTCCCCCCCCCCCCCCCTTCCTTTGACCGAGAGAGGTTTCTGAGCGAGAAAAACCAAGAGACCTATGAGAAGCTCAATCTTCAGAGGAAGATTTGGGTTGAGCATTCTGTCATTCTAGATGAGCTAGATCCTGCCATTAGGGCAAACTTTGAGCGTAGAGGTGGTTGCCTTTGTTAGATGTGTCTGACCTTCCTCCTCCGGCTACCTTGATTAGAGAGTTCTTCTCGAACATCTCTATCCGCGTCTATGATTCCAACACTCTAGTTAGGAGTTGGATACGAGGCGTAGAGTACTCCATTACTCCTCAGGTAATGGCTGATGCTCTAGGGGTACCGTTGGTTCGCGAGCCTGTCTATCCTTATTCTGAGTCTCCCGAGCTGAGCGACGTTTTGTCTTACATCACTGGGACTACTGTCCAGTGGGGTTCTGATCCTAGAATTACTTCTACTGAGCTCTCTAGGCTACACTATCTTTTCTTTAGGATAGCCTGTCATTCCATCTGGCCCATCTCTCATGTTCACACCATTCCTCTTGAGAGGTGTGTATTTTTGTACGCTTTAGTCACCGATGCTCCTATTAGTTTTCCTCATCTTTTTTTTTTTCGTTCTTTGAACGAAGTTTATAGGAGTTCATCTACTGCTCATGCCCTTGTTCATCCTATTTTCATTCATAGGATTTTGCTTTATCTTGCTCTTAGTGACTTCCCTTCATCTGAGCCTGTACATGTTATTGGTACTATAGGTGCGTCTTTTCTTAGACAGAGGGCCGCTCATCTTCGAGTTGGTTCTAAACACCTTAGGTCTGAGCCATCTAGTAGCGCTCCTCCTTCTTCTTCGTCTTCTACAGGTCCTGCTGGTGAGGATATTCCTGATCCAGTTGGTGATGATGCTGTTGCTGCTGATGTTCCTCCACCTCCTTCGGTCGACTTCGATGTTCGTCGTACTTTGGAGACTGTCATGACCGTTCAGGCGGCTCATGGTCAGATTTTGGTGGACCTGCTGGATGAGATACGTGCTCTGCGAGCCGACCTTGCGCGTCTTCATTCACCTTCACCACCACCTTTTGATGGCGACTCTTGATTGCCCTTTGGCATTCCGTCACAAAAAGGGGGAGTGGACATATTGACTTGTAGAGGAGTTTTTGACTTTTTGAGGAGATTTTGTAGTTAGGGGGAGATATTTTTTTTAGCATGAGATATTGTTTTGTGGAGTTTATTAGATTGTATCTAGGTGCTTCACCTTTTATATCATTTTTGGGGATATTCATGTTAGGGGGAGTAACATTGATATATTAATATACATGCTTTTATTTGATTCTTGTTGTCTCATGATTCACTGCTTATTGATTTATATTTATGAGTGTTCATTGATATATATCTTTATTTTGTATTGTGTGAATCTTACAAGAATATTATACCTGTTTATATACTATTTTCTGTCACTATTTTCTGTCACACATGCGTTTATGCATTTGTTGAGTATTTCAGGAATATACAGGTTGTTTCAATTGAGCTACTGTCTACACTTGCAACTGATGGATAGTAGTTAGGATTGAATTTTAGTCTTTATGAGCATTATTTTTGTAAAGGGTTTTTCAATTGTAAACTTTGAGCTTTTAATTTGTGTTTTGTCACGGATTGCCAAAGGGGGAGTTTGTTAGGTTCTAAGGTCTTAGGATTTTATGTATTTAGAACTCTAATTTGTAATGTTGGCAAACCATAATCAAAACAATGTATTTAGTCTAGTTTAGGCTTGCTCAAAGTTGGAAAAATATTGTAAAGTTAGAATATCGAGTGACTGTAGATGCATTGGTGCATTTCGGCCTGGCTCAATCGATCGAATGTAATTCTCGATCGATCGAAAATCGGCCCAGATGCGTTTCTGCAGAAATTCCAGCTCAGCCCTAACTCTTTTAAAACGTTTAGGGTTTTATGTTTTTGCCCTAGGTATATAAGGCAAAACCCTAGCCACGTTTTCAGAGTTGCACAAGTTGTATTGTTGCTCATACATTGCGGTTTTGTGTAAGTCTCTTGTGAGATCTAGAGGAGCTTTCCTTTACACAAAGCTTAGGGTTTTCAAGATTGAGATTACTTCAACATCTTGATGATCAACTTGGTTGCTGCCATTGAAGCTTAAAGATAAACAAACGGGGAGCTTGTAGCTAATTGAAGGAATACAAAGAAAGAAGTAGTCCGTGGACTCGGAGCCTGCGCGTGGTCGTGTCAGGAAGTTTTACTGGTGGGTAGCATTAGGAAGTCAAGCGGGGAGCTTGTAAGTCCTTTTGTAAGAACTTCAATTCTTTCTTAGTGGATTCCGTTTTGCCTTGAGGATCGGTGGGTAAAATCCTCCCCAGGTTTTTCCGTGTGGTTTCCTGGGTGATCATATCTTGTGTTCTTTTATTCTTCCGCTGCTTTATATGTTTTACATGCATGATATGATTATTTGATTGTTTTAACCTAGAATTGTTTAATTTGACTAAGTAACAACTTGGCTAATTAATCTAGGCTACGCAATCTGGTTGTTTGTGAAGGGGTCTAAACCATTCATTATTATTATTATTATTATTATTATTATTCCCAAAATCTGATACACTTTATCATTCAACAAACACCCAAATTTCTTTCCCATTTTCATCAATCAACCACACTCACAAGTCACATCTCTTTTGCCCAGATTTTTACCAACCAAACTAATTCAACGCTTTCTTTTGCTAAGATTTTATCAACTATAACATCCAAATAATTTATTAGAAAGAAAAGACCCAAATCTTAAGTCATAAAGAGTGAGAAACAGAGGTGGTGGGTTGAGAGAAATAGAGAGAAAGAAACCCAAATTTTTTGCTCAGATTTCATTAACCAACAACATCAAAATTGTAATATGTGTTGGGTTGAGGGAGAAAAAAAGAGAAAAAAATACCAAACTTTTTGCTTAGATTTCATCAACCAACAACATCAAAATTGTTTTGTGTTGCTGTGTTTTATTAAAATTAAAAGAAAGGATCCCAATGGTGCTGGTTGGGTTTTATATTGTTATATTCAATTGGTAGTGTTGTCGTGTTGGGTTTTATGTCGTTTGGTTCCATTTGTGGTGGCTGTGACTTCAATCAAATGGTGGTTAGATTGGATTAGGAGAGAGACATTTTAGAAGGAGAGAGACATTTGAGAGTGAGAGACGGTTGGGTATTTTTGTGAGAGAGAGAGAGAGAGAGAGAGAGAGAGAAGTTAGGAATGGGGGAGAGAGAAAAAAATTGAACAAAAAATGGAGTAATTTGATATTTTATTGGATTAAATTCCTATGGAGTGCAAAATGGAGTAGTTTGAATTTTGCATTTTGAAAAGGCTATTGAAGTTGGTTTATTGTGTGTTTGCTCTCCAAAAATAGGTCTGAATAGCTTATTGGAGATGCTCTAAGTATTGGTAACAGAATGCTAATAAAACTAATGGGTTTTACCCAATACACAATGGTAGAGCCAAAATCTTAGTTTAGAAATGCAAGATTAGAAGAAAATATATTATGAAAAAACAACCTTAAAAATATTATTCAATATATATAACAAAATTAATGAACAGTTGTAAAAAAAAAAAAAAAAAAAAAAAAAAAAAAAAAACTGCCATACCTTGTTCAATTTACTCTACAATCTTAAATGTTTTCTTTTTCATATTTCAAAATTGCCATATGATTTTTCATTCCCAATACTTAAACTCATTATTATGATCATATTTCTCCATAATCTCAATTATCTAAAAGTATATGATTTGTATCATTAAGATAAAGAAACAAAAATAATTAGTTCTTAGATACTAAGAATCAAAGTAATCAATTAATCTAAATACCTAAAGTTTTTGACAATTTTTTTATTAAAAAAAAATCATTCAAAAAGAATTAAGAATATAGCAATGAAACTACAAAATAGTATATATATCTCACTACCTTACTTTTTCTATGCTAGAGGCTGCTTTCTTTTAAGTGATAGGTCCTTTTTTGTTTTTTCCTATGTCGGTAGCCATTTCTTTAGACTTTGTTTGGTTGGGGGGAAAAATGGTGGGATAATGAAAAAGTTGAAGGATAAAAGATATTTAGTTTTCTCTTATGTTTGTTTGGTTGAGTTGGAAAAGTAGTGAAAAAGAGAAATATTTGAATAGTGTTTATTATACACACTATTCAATTTTTTTTTCATGTGTATGTAATCGCATATGTGTAATAGCTAGTTTTTATCCAAAATCTTTTATTTGATTGAGAAGAAAAAAGAAAAAAAAAAGAAAAAGAAAATGTAGTTTGTATAAATTTACTTCAATGCCCTTATAACATAAAAAAATTAAAAGAAAAAAATTACTATCAATATAAAAAATAAATAAGTAGAAACTAAATGTTAAAAGTGAAGAGGAAAAAAACAAAACAAGCAAACAAACAACATTAAAACACAAGTGGGAGGAGATGGGGTAGATGGGTAATTTCCAATCAAGTCTGCTCTTCCTTCCACATTTTTCTCCAAAATGGGGACTGAGGAGACTCCAAAATCACCCCAAATGGTGGGCCTAGTGAGAAAACTCTGGAGTCCCACAATTTTCTTTCTTATTTTCCCCCTCAACCAAACACCCTACATGCATAAAGTTTCAATTTTTTTGAGGTCTAGGAAAGGTGATCGTAGGCAACCTTGCCCTCAAAAAATTTTTTTTTTTTAAGAGTCTAATTCATGCATTCGATCTCGTGACTTATCACTTTTGATGAAAGACACTTGTCATCACACTAAGGCCTAACCTCTAATGTTAATAAAACCAATACTATATTTACTCATCTGCTACCTATTGTATTTTGACAAATAAGATTAACTTGAAGATGCTAGTAACTCTCCCAGCAAAGTTATAAGGCGTTGTACCACAAACTTTTGGTCTTGTAAAAATTTCTGGTAGACCAAAAAAAATTAATTTAGCGGTTTGTTTAGATGCAGTAGAATATATACTCAAGACACACCTGTGACGGGTCGTAATGACGCCAATCATTTCGTGTACTTAAGATAGAATTTGAAGAAAGTTGGAAAAACAACAAAACATAACAAAACAAAATGTGTCAAAGTAGAAGTTAAAAATTGAATATACAATTCAGCTTAAAGACATTTATTTTTTGTCTCGATGTAAAAATACAAATGTTGGGTTCTTTCCTAATCCCAAAGTTGTAGTATTTATTGTAAATAATTCAACATTAACAAATGCACTTCCAGACCTCCCTTGGCTCCGGCCTAAGCATTTTTTTTTTTTAGAATACTAAATATTTTAACACACATATACACAAGAGGAGAGGGGAGAAGGTTTTAATGAAACTAACAATGGTGTATATCCAAAAGGGCCTAAACATTTCAGTTTCACACCCCACCCACCCACAAACACACGTATATATATGTTGTAGTAGTTTATATTAAATAATTAAAATAAATAATTTGGTAACTTAAATGTAAAAATGTTAGAGTTAAGATAACAAAATAATTAAATGTGTAATCCTACATTGAAAATGAAAGAGACTTTTATTATTATTATTTATAAGTATGAAGATTAATGGGTTGAAATAAGTTGTCAACGTAACATTTGTCTTTATTAGTAATTGGATTTTTTTTGCATGTGTTTCTTTTGTGATATATTTTTAGTGTTTCTTTTATGATAATTTTTTTTTGAAGCAGGAGTTTTGATTGAAGAAGAAAAACAATTAATGTTACTGTTAAAAGATCTTAAGAAAATTTGATATTGAATTACAATTTTTGTAATAATTTATTTTCTCATTAAAATTTATGTATAAATAAAAAAGTGTGAAGATGATTATATAATAAACATTTTCTGAAAAAAAAAAAAGATTATATAATAAATGTTCATAATATTGTTCTCAACTATTACTATTCAAAAATTTTTTAGTTTACCATAACTAGTATAACATAAATTTATAAAAACTACCGTTGGTATTTATTGAACTAATAACCATCAAGGGAAATTAGATTTTTCTACCCTAAGTTATATTCCAATTCAGACTTTGTCCCTTAAAAACACACACACACACACAAAATTTGAATTGAAATTGTCATTTGAAATCATAATTTCAGTTTGTTAGGTTCTAAAGACTTAGGATTTATGTATTTAGAACTCTAATGTGTAATGTTGGCAAACCATGATCAAAACAGATTGTTTATTCTTGTTTAGGCTTGCTCAAAGTTGTGTCTTTTATGTAAAATTGGAATCGAGAGGTTGCAGAAGTATTTGTTACTTTCGGCCTGGCTCGATCAATCGAAACTTAGACTCGATCAATCGAAAGTTGGCTAGATTGTTTTTTTCTGCAGATTTTCCAACTCAGCCCTAACTCCTAAAACGTTTAGGTTTTTATGTTTTTACCTAAGGTATATAAGGCAAACCCTAGTCACGTTTTAGAGGTTGATCTGGATGCTCTTGTTGCTCATATTTGCGGTTTTGTGTGAATCTCTTGTGAGATCCTCAAGGAGTTTTCCTTTACACAAAGCTTAGGGTTTTCAAGGAGAAGATGTTATCTACACCTTGATGATCAACTCAGTTGCTGCCATTGAAGCCTAAAGAAAAACAAGTGTGGGTGCTTGTATCTGGTGGTGAATCCAAGAAAGAAGGAGTCTGTGGATTCGGAGCTTACACGTGGTCGTGTCAGTAAGTTCTACTGGTAGGTAGCAATAAGAAGTTGAGTGTGGGGGCTTGTAAGTCTTATTGTATGAACTTTGATTCTTTCATATAGCAGATTCAAGTTTATCTTGAGGATAGCTAGGTTAAATTCTCCTCATGTTTTTTATTGGTTTGGTTTTCCTGGGTGATCATATTTTTGTGTTCTTTATATTTCTGCTGCTTTATATGCTTGATATGATTATAGGATTGTGTTGACTTAGAATTGCATAATTTGACTAAGTTAATCACTTAGCTAATTCTCTAGGTTAATCCAATTGTTGTTTTTAGGGGTCTAAATTCCTAACACAGTTCAAACTATGTTAAGGTTGTGTGAAATAGATGTGTGTAATAATTACTACTCTTAAAATAATTTATTTTTTACCCACACCAACTACAACCCACTGCTACCACCAACTCGGACCTAGCAACAATCCATACTGACGGCCAAAACCCAAAACCAAATCTACCTCCAACAAAATTGAAACCGTTGACATGACCACCACAAAACCAAAGCCACCTCATGGACAACCCTAAGACCACTACTATGAGAACCCCAAAACTACTATCACGACAAACACTGGAAATCCATTATAGCCACGACAAACATCGACAATCCACCCTAGCCATGACAACCACCAAAACCAAGCCTCGCAACACCAACGCCAACAACCCACCCCAGCCACAACAACCGTTGCCCCCTCTACAACCACCCAAATATAAAATAGTCACCTAAATCCAACAATAACAAACAGTGCTGACTTAATGCTATAAGCAATTGATGCAGTCGCCTAAGGCCTCAAGTAAAAAAAAAGGCCCCCAATAAAAAAAAAGGCCCCCAAATTTTAACCAATAAGACTATTTATTTCATTGTGATAGTATTAAACTATTGATTAAGTCCAAATATTAACCAATAAATAAAATAATATTTTTTTATCAAATGAAAAACAAACAAAAAAGAGAGAAAAATGCTATGTCTACAACATTTTTCTCAAACACTTTTATAGTAAATCCTAAGTAGCAAGTTGTTACATGCTGTTATTGAAAGAAAAATAATAATTTTAGTTATGGATTCAAATAGAAAACAAGAAGTAACTTAACATCTAAGATTTGTTGTGAAAAATAATGTGAATGTAGCACTTCTCAAAAAAGAAAAAGAAAAAAAAGAACAATACACAAAAAAATTCACAATATTTTTCACAATAATTGGGTTAGCAAATTTTTACTAATTCTCGTCTAGGTCCACAACTAATATTACTTTTTTACTTACCAGTTACCATTATAAATATGCCACATCAACATGTGTTAAAAATTATGTCATTTTTTGCCTATAAACTTTCTATAAATATATATATATATATGTGTGTGTGTGTGTGTGTGTGTGTTAGGTTCTAAGTACTTAGGAACTAATGTATTAGAACTCTAATTTGTATTGTTGGCAAACCATGATCAAAACATTTTAGTCCTGTTTTAGACTTGCTCAAACTATGTTTTTATGCAAAGTTGGAATCAAGTGTTCTGTAGGATTTACTATGTAAATCTGCCTGGCTCGATCGATCGAGAATTAGACTCGATCGATTGAATATCAGGCAGATTGTTTTTCTACAGAAATTTCCAACTCAGCCCAAGCCCATCAAGAATTATGGTTTCAGATCTACTTCTCCCACTATATAAAGGAAACCCTAGCCACGTTTTTAGAGTAGCTCTAGTTGCTCAGATTGCTATTTGTATAAATCTCTTGTGAGATCTTTAAGGAGCTTTCCTTCACATAGACTTAGGGTTATCAAGAAGGAGATTACTCCAAGACCTTGATGATCATTCAGTTGCTGCTATAAGAGCTTAAAGATACATAGGCGAAGGTGCTTGTACTTGCTAGAGAATCCAAGAAAGAAGGAGTCCGTGGATTTAGAGCTTGCACGTGGTTGTATCAGTAAGTTCTACTGGTGAGTAGCAATAAGAAGTCGAGTGTGGGGGCTTGTAAGTCTTATTGCATGAACTTTGATTCCTTCAAGATAGTGGATTCAAATATACCTTAAGGATAGCTAGGTCAAATCCTCCCCAGATTTTTACCGATGTGGTTTCCTGGGTCATCATATTTTTGTATTATTTATATTTCTGCTGCTTATATATGATATGATTGTTTGATTGTCATGAATAATTTGAAGTGTCTTTTTGATCATGTTTCTGCTCATACTTCTGTTGATTTTATTGATGCCTGTGAAACTCTTCATAAGGAATTATTGAAATCTATGAAAATTGCTAAGAAATTCAAGGAAGAGTTAAAATTGGCTAATCTTGAAAAAGAGGAATTGATTGTTAGATTAGACGAATCTAATAAAGAGAATGAATTTTTGAGAAATCAAATTTCCTCTCAAGATGAGAAGATGAAAAGCTTGGAACAAGAGTTAGTTGAATCTAAAACTAAAATTGAAAATTTGACTAATACCAAGCTTGCTGTTGATAACAAAAGTGTTTCTGTATCTCTTAAGCCTAAAACTGAGAAAGTTTATATCGCTCCTTTCAAGAGGAATAATAAAGAAAAGGCTTATTTTGCTAGGTTAGACAAAGTAAAAGTTCTTATGTAGACACTGAAGTTTCTAAACCTAAGTCTAAACCTACTGTTAGAGAGCATAATAAATCTGTTTTTGTGCCTACTTGTCACCTTTGTGGTGTTGTTGGTCATATTAGACCAAATTGTTCTTTGTTGAGGCAAAAACTAAAATCTGAGACTAGATTTGTTGTTAGGAATACTGATGTTCCTAAATTTGTTCTTATTTGTCACTTTTGTGGTGTCTCCAGTCACATTCGTCCTAATTGTCATAAATTGAAATTTAAGCATTCTGTATGTCAATGTAGGATATGTGATGATATTTCTCCTGCCATAAGTCCATATAAATTGTTTCATATTATTTTGAAAAATTTAAGCTTGTTGGCTTGTGAAAGGAATTTACAGGATTTCAGTCTTTCTCAGAAGATTTGTGTAATTTCTCAAATACACTCTGCTTCACATGGATTTTCACCTACAAAGCCGAAGACTCGTGCTATATGGGTGAGAAAAGATTCTCTAAGGTGAGTGTTGCTGACTTGTCCCTGTTTTAATTCTTTCAATTGTTTGTGGACATGTCTTGTTTCTGTTTTTGGTTGTTTTGTTTCATAGGTTGTTTTTTATTTTAAAAAAAATCCAGAAAATTGAAAAATTTTCAAAAAGACAAAAATATTTTATTTTAAGTCTTGTTTTATTTTTCTTAAGGATTACATGAATTATGATATCTCTCTCTTGATTTAGAACATGTTTAATACTGTGGAGAAACTTGAATAGTATGTGTTATATAAGTGCTAAGCTTTTTCTGATTTTGTGTGAGTATGTATTAATTTGTACATGTACTCAATGGTTAATTAAGAAATTGATATTTCTTATTTGTGACCCTCTATAGCTTAGTTTAGCACTATCATGCATTACTTTTGCATTGTTCATTTAGCATGATATGTGTTTTTTGTTTTTAGTCATAAATTTTTTTTAAAAACCAAAATGTTTTTTGTGTTTTGTATTTCACATCTTGGATTTATAATCAAGGATTGGCCATATTATCTTTACATAACAAGTTTATGTACCTTGTTTAGCTTGGATGAACTTATTTTGTTGCACTCTACTAGTTTGAGCTTTATAGTGCATGTTGTGCGGGAAGATGTTTATAGTTTTTGATCACTTTGTCTTGATCTTGAAATCATATGTCTTTGATTGTTGGACTTGATCCTTTTGAGAAAGGCATAAATAACCATCTCACCATTGTTTACTAGCCAATCATGAACACCTTAGTGCATATCGTAAGATTTTGTGTTCGAGAAACCATCTCACAAAAAGAACATAAGGTGTAGCCTCGGTTTAAATGCTAAAATTAGTGTGTACATTATTGGGCTTTGATAACTTTAAATGCTAAAATTGGTGTGTACATTATCCCCGCTATTTTTAATAAGTTTCTGATCAATTAAAATTGGTGTGTACAATATGAGGCAAATCAAGAAACTTACATGATTGTAAGCTTTTATTCTAGGAGATGTGAGAGTTATATGGTGTAACTCTTTAGGTGATAGTCTCTTTCAAATTTATGTGATAAATTTTGTAGAGATTGTGCTTGATTACTATCTACATATCACCTCATATGTATCTCAAGCTTTTACTAGTTGCACACACTACACAAGTTACTCTTTACTAAACTTGGTACATTATATTGTGTGATCTTGTTGTGGCTATCCAAGATCAAAAGTTCCTTGATTTTGATGCAAAATGTGTTCAGTTTTTAAGTTTTTGACCAAATTGTTTTTTCATGCATCATTTATGTTTAGGATTCACATGCATTGCATTGATTAATGTATCCATCTTGTAGTTTTGCTATCATATCTCTCATTGTTTTCACACATAGCATGCATTCACTTTGTTAAATTGGATACTCAATTTGATTTAAAAATAAATTGATTAATTTTTGAGTCCTTTGTACATTTTAGTACATGCTATTTTTTTTTTGTGTGAAAAATATTTTTCTTAAGAGATATGATGGATAATCAATATGCAAATATTTTCTCTACTCATGCAACTGTTTATAGGTCACATAGTGTCAAGTTTGCAATTTTGAAAGAGAGAATATTCTTTTCATGTGTATCCTCACCTTATCAACTTAGTTTTTAAGTTTGGTTTGTGTGTTTTTTATTTTTTCCCACCTCCTAAAGTTTCCCTAAAATTGTTTTTCTCAAAACTTGTTTTGTTTTTCCTATTTTTATAGAAGGAGAAGCTTGGTTTTAACCTTTGCTCTTCATAGGGGGAGTTGTCTCTATTTTCTATAAAGTTGAATTGTTTTGTGTCCCCTTATTCTCTATTTTCTCTTGATTTTTTTTTTTTTTTTTTGCGTATATTAACTGTTTACTCTTTGTATGAGATATCTTTGTCAATACGTGACAAAAAAGGGGAGAAATAGTTGAAATATGAGAATCATATTTGTTTTATTTAGGTGGAGTTGAATTTGTTTTTGATAGGGGGAGAAAATAAATTTTTTTTGTATCTAACTTAGGGGGAGAGTTAGTTTGCATATTTGTTGATATACTGTTTTTTTGTCACGCATGCGTTTATGCATTTTGTTTAGTATTTCAGGAAATATACAAGTTGATTCAATTGAGCTGCTATCTACACTGGCAACTAATAGATAGTAGTTAGGTTGGATTTGTTATAATGGGCATTATTTTTGTAAATGGATTTTATTTGTAAATTTTGAGCTTTTTAGTTTGTGTTTTGTCATGAATTGCCAAAGGTAGAGTTTGTTAGGTTCTAATTACTTAGGAACAAATGTATTATAACTATAATTTGTATTATTGGCAAATTGTGATTAAAACATTTTAGTCTTGTTTTAGACTTACTCAAAGTATGTTTTTATGTAAAGTTGGAATCGAGTGTTCTATAGGATTTACTGTGTAAATTTGCCTAGCTCGATCAATCGAGAATTAGACTCGATTGATCGAATATCGAGTAGATCGTTTTTCTGCAGAATTTTCCAACTCAGCCCAAGCCCATCAAGGATTAGGGTTTCAGATCTACTTCTCCTATTATATAAAGGAAACCATAGCCACGTTTTTAGAGTAGCTCTAGTTGCTCAGATTGCTGTTTGTGTGAATCTCTTATGAGATCTTTGAGGAGCTTTCCTTCACATAAACTTAGGGTTATCAAGAAGGAGATTACTCCAAGACCTTGGTGATCATTCAGTTGCTGCTATAAGAGCTTAAAGATACACAAGTGGGGGTGCTTGTACTTGTTGGAGAATCCAAGAAAGAAAGAGTCTGTGGATTCGGAGCTTGCACGTGGTCGTATTAGTAAGTTCTACTGGTCGGTAGTAATAAGAAGTTGAGCGTGGGAGCTTGTAAGTCTTATTGTATGAACTTCGATTCTTCAAGATAGTGGATTCAAGTTTACCTTGAGGATAGCTAGGTCAAATCCTCCCTAGGTTTTTACCGGTGTGGTTTCCTAGGTCATCATATCTTTATGTTATTTATATTTCCGCTGCTTATACATGATATGATTGTTTGATTGTAATAACCTAGATTTGCATAAATTGACTAAGTTAATCACTTAGCTAATTAACTAGATTAATCTAATTGTGGTTTAAGGGGTCTAAAAACCTATCAATATATGTGTGTGTGTGTGTGTGTGTGTGTGTTTTATGTTAATTAGAAGTAATTTTGCATATAAAACAAAATAATCAATTTTCGCCTTAAGCTCTCAAATGCATCAAGTTGCCTCTGATGACAAGTGACAACAACCCAATGAAGATAGAGCTAAGGAGTGATAGTGAAGAGGTGAGAGAAAGAAAAGTGAATAAAAAAATGGAAAAAAAATGATATAGATGTTGCTACAATAACATCTATATTGTAAAGTTGTTATTTACAACTATGTGTTTTGTTGGCTTTTATTCCGTGCCAAATTTGATTGTAACTTTATTCAATCTTTTGTACCCTGTATTTATGGTGGGATTTGATTATAAAGGTTATGTGTTAGAGAGAGAGTGTGAACACTCAAGCAATTGAAGATGGAAGAGTTTACGCAGGTAGCTTGCGACTAAGCATCCCGCAGAGTGACTCATGTACCTTGCACATGCTAGAATGTGAAGAGTCAGGCCAGGATAGAGACAGCTGTGTTTCACGAGTACCTCGCGGGTAAGGCCTTCCCGTGAGACATCCGCGAGATATTCTGTTCTGCCAGCCTGTCCATTCTGATACACACTTTCTGTGCCTACATTATTTATAACCACATTACCCATAAATGTTGAAGAGTGTTTCTGAGAGAAAACCCTAGCTAAACACATTGAGAATTAGAGACTGTCATACCTACAATTCTCTATACATTTTTCTTGTGGAATTTCCTCAACTCCTACCTCTCCATTTCCATACTGTTAGGTTCTAAGGTCTTAGGATTTATGTATTTAGAACCTAATTTGTAATGTTGGCAAACCATGATCAAAACAATGTATTTAGTCTTGTTTAGGCTTACTCAAAGTTGGTTTAATTTTGTAAAGTTGGAATCGAGAGACTGCAGAAGCATTGGGGCTTCTCGGCCTGGCTCGATCGATCGAATGTAATTCTCGATCGATCGAAAGTCGGCCCAGATGTGTTTTTCTGCAGAATTCCAACTCAGCCCTAACTTTTTAAACGTTTAGGGTTTTATGTTTTTGCCCTAGGTATATAAGGCAAACCCTAGCTACGTTTTTCAGAGTTGCACAAGTTGTATTGTTGCTCATACATTGCGGTTTTGTGTAAATCTCTTGTGAGATCTAAAGGAGCTTTCCTTTACACATAACTTAGGGTTTTCAAGATTGAGATTCTTCAATATCTTGATTATCAACTTGGTTGCTGCCTTTGAAGCTTAAAGATTAACAAGTGAGGAGCTTGTAGCTGATTGAAGGAATACAAAGAAAGAAGTAGTCCGTGGACTCGGAGCCTGCGCGTGGTCGTGTCAGGAAGTTACTACTGGTGGGTAGCATTAGGAAGTCAAGCGGGGAGCTTGTAAGTCCTTTTGTAGCAACTTCAATTCTTTCTTAGTGGATTCCGTTTTGCCTTGAGGATCGGTGGGTAAAATCCTCCCCAGGTTTTTTACCGGTTTGGTTTTCCTGGGTGAT
Source organism: Quercus gilva (assembly GCA_023621385.1). NCBI lineage: Eukaryota > Viridiplantae > Streptophyta > Magnoliopsida > Fagales > Fagaceae > Quercus > Quercus gilva. The sequence goes on along the minus strand of CM042476.1, from coordinate 93,236,300 downwards.
CATATCACTGTGTTATTTATTTTCCGCTGCTTTATATGTTTTACATGCATGATATGATTTTGTGATTGTTTTAACCTAGAATTGTTTAATTTGACTAAGTAACAACTTGGCTAATTAATCTAGGCTACGCAATCTGGTTATAGTTTAAGGAGTCATAAACCCTTCAAGTGGTATCAGAGCGGGTTGCTCTTTTGTTTGAGATTTTCATCTCTGAGCTGATCCTTGACCCCGGTTGTCATAGAGTATGGACACTCTCTGTTTGTTCCTCCTCACTTTGATGGGAACAATTATGCCTACTGGAAAGTAAGGATGAAAGCATTCCTAAAATCCATTGATGAGAGAGTTTGGAACTCTGTTGAATATGGTTGGGAGAAGCCCATTACTCCTGTGAGTGAGTGGCAAACTTCTCAGAAAGAAGCAGCTGCATTCAATAGTAAAGCTATGAATGCCATTTTTAATGCTGTTTCAATGGAGGAATTTAAGAGGATCTCTAATGTTGAGGTTGCTCATACTGCTTGGAAAATCCTCCAAACTGTGCATGAGGGCACAAAGGCTATTAAAATAAACAAATTGCAGCAATTAACTTCTAGGTTTGAAAGCATTAGAATGTCTGATGATGAAACCTTTGATGAGTTTTATGCTAAACTCAATGATATTGTTAATTCTGCTTATAATTTGGGTGAAGTCTATGATCAACCTAAGATTGTTAGAAAGATACTTAGATCCTTAACTGAAGACTTCAGACCCAAAGTGATAGCCATTACTGAGAGTAAGGATGTTGACTCCATCCCTGTGGATGAGCTTGTAGGATATCTTCAGTCCTATGAGTCTGACCTACCCAAGACTGCCAAATCCAAATCAATGGCTTTAAAGTCTGTTGATGATGTTGAGGCTGGTGGATTTGATGATGAGCTCTCTCCTACTGAGATAGCTTACCTTGCCAAGAATTTTAGAAATTTTCTCAAAAACACTAATAGGAAGGCAAGGAATACCAACACTGCTGAACCTAGAAACTTTAGGAAGAATGATCCCACTAAGGTTAACAATTTTGAAAAACCTAGAGAACAAGTAGGTCAATCTTCAAATAACTCTTTGGGTACTCAGTGTTTTGGTTGTCAAGGGTATGGTCATGTCAAATCTGAATGTCCTACTTTCTTGAGAAATAAGGGTAAAGCTATGGCTGTAACCCTTAGTAATAATGAGGTTTCTGATGATGAGTCCGGTTGTGACGAGGATGGAAACTTCATTGCTTTCACTACTACTGCTGAAGTTGATGAAAGCATATCTGCTAAGGAGAACCCTGCTGATGGGGAACTCTCTGAAGATGCAGATCTTCAAGAGGCCTACAACAAACTTTGCAAAATTGCTGCAAAGGATGCTATGAAAGTTGATCTAGGCCTGAAGAAAATTGATGCTCTTGAGCTTGAAAAGAAAAATCTGCTTGTAAAACTATTTGATGCTAATGATCTTTTGAATAATGTTAAATCTGAAAATATGCTTTTACTTGATAAAGTTAGAACTTTGGAACATGATTTATCTGTTGCTAGATCTGTTAGTTCTAAACTTGATCATATGCTGAATGTTCAAAAGTATCCTTCTAATAAAGCTGGGTTAGGATATGTTGAAAGCATCTTTGATTCTGGACCCCATTCCACTGTCTTTGTTCCTTCTTCTTCTTCTTCTGAACCTCTTGTGAGTGAGGTTGTGAATGAAACCATTAAACCCCCTGTGAGTGAGGTTGTTAAACCTGTAGAAGTTTCACCACCAAAGAAGATTAGGGTAGACTTAAGAGAATCCAAACCTAAGGAGCCTACCAAACCTAAGGACAAGATGCATGGTAAACCTACTTGGGTTTGTCATTATTGTGGTAAGTCTGGACATATCCGTCCTAACTGTTACAAGCTTCAAGCTGATAAGAGAGCAAAAAGACCAAAAGTGTCTGTGCCTCAAGCACAAGATCCTATGGCACTAATTGGTGAATTGGTAAAGGCGTTAAACCTTTATTCCAATTCTGGAGTTGTGAATCACTCTAATGTGAATAAAAACTCCAATGCTCGGGGTGCATCTAAAAGGTTTTGGATGCAAAAGACTCGAACTAACTGAGTCTTTCTGACATGGTCCTTGTGCTTCATTGCTCTATTCTGGTGTGACCATTGTTATTTGGTTTTTGTGTTTTTATTTTGTTCTAGGACTTGCATTGCATTACATACATGCATTTCATTCTAGGATTTATTTGTTTTCTCTTTAAAAAAAAAAGAAAAAGAAAAAGGGGGAAAGCAAAATCTTTGTTGAACACTATTTTTCTTGATTTTTTTAAAACAAGGTTGGTCATTCTTTTTACACATGTCATGTCTAGTGTACCTTGTTTAACTTTGATGAGCTTATTTACTGCACTTGACTAGTTGAAACTTTGTAGTGCATGTTGTGTGGGAAAGATGTGTGTGGTTTTTAATCACTTTGCCTTCATCATGAAGTCATATGTTATTTGACTGACGGACTTAATCCTTTTGAGAAAGGCATAAATAACCATCTCACCACTGTTCACTAGCCAATCATGAACACCTTAGTGCATATCATAAGATTTTGTGCTCGAGAAAGTGTAGCACATGCACAAAAAGAACATAAGGTGTAGCCTCAAATTAACTTAAAAACTGGTGTGTATTATTAGGCTTGATGCCAATTCACTTAATTCGAACCTGTGTGTACTATTAGGCTGAATGCCAATTCATATATAAATAAGAGGCAAAAATGAAAGAAACTTACATGATTGCAAGTTTTTGTTCTAGGAGATGTGGGAGTTATAGGATGTAACTCTTTAGGTGATAGTCTCTTTTAAATTCTATGTGAGGAATTGTGTAGACTTTGTGCTTGATTACTATTCACATATCACCTCACATGTATCTCAAGTCTTTGCTAGTTTCACACACTCCACAAGTTACTCTTTGTTAAACACTGTACATGTTAGTGTGTGTGTCCTTGGTCTGACCAACCAAGTTTAAAAATATCTTGAGATTTGTGCACAACATAATTTGGCTTGAGAAAATTAAATGGGAGGTTAATTTAATCTTGTTTTTGATGAAACTGGGCTTGAAAATTAGGGTTTTTGAAAAAGCATTTCACTTCATACTCATGCATTTTGTTTTCATTGATCAAATGCTTTGAGGAGGTGTTTTTTTTTTTTTAAATTAGACTTGCATTTTTCAAAACTGTGTTTTTCCCAAAATTTTTGAGAGTTTCTGCCCATTTCGATCGATCGAATGTGTTCTTCGATCAATCGAAAAAGTGCCTCAGAATGTGCTAAAATGACTGTCACATTCGATCGATCGAATGTAATTTTCGATCGATCGAATATCGTGGAAAGGCTTTTTTAAAAGAGTAATTCTGACTTTTTCAAAGAACTATTCAAACTTTTTCAAAGTTCTTTTTCTCTCTCCGACGAGGCAAGCCCAAAAGATTCAATTTTTTGTCGTTTTCTTTCGGATTTTTTGCACAATCTCTCTCTCCTTAAGCCGGTATGTCCTTTTTACCCTTCCTTTTCAATTTATTTTCATAATTTCATGCATTTTTCATGCATTTTTAAGGAGACTTTCGGAACTTTTTCTTTTTGGGGTTTGTGTTGTTTCGGACCAAATTGTTTGCAATTGATTAATGGGTTTTGATGGGGACACCCTATAGACATGTTCTTGATTGTTTAATTTGATCAATTTTGTGTTTTGTGGAAAATTGAAATTTCTAGGGTTTATAATTGATCCGAATTGGGGCTTTTTGTGAAATTGAGTTTAATTGATGAAATTGGCTTGTCTAAATTGATGTAATTGGTTATTATAAACTGTTTTCAATGGTGTGTAATGATTAATTCATCAATTTGGTACAAAAATTTTCAAGTGGTTCTAAAATTTTTAGGGTTTTTGTTAAGAAACTCTATGTTCAAGCCAAGTTTGTGAATTTGAACTTAATTTGATCCTGGTTACTGCATTAGTTCATGCATCATAACATTATTATTTTTCATGCATCATATAGAATTTTATTCTATTTTTTTTATGCTAACTTGCAGTCTGCCCTTGGTTGTGTTTTTGTTCTTATTGTTTTTCTCTTTGTGTCTCTGTCCTTCCCTTAGCACCATGCCTAGGAAGACTAGAGCACGTAGGACCATTCCCTCTCCTTCTCCACCCCTTCCTTCTTTTGATAGTGAGAGATTCCCTAATGAGAAAAACCAAGAGCTTTACGAGACTTTAAACCTTAAGAGGAAGATTTGGGCTGAGCGTTCTGTCTCTTTAGATGAGCTTGATCCTGCCATTAGGGCAAATTTTGAGCGTAGGGGTTGGCTTCCTTTGTTTGCTGTGTCTGACCCTCCTCCTCCGGCTACCTTGATTAGAGAGTTCTACTCGAACATCTCGATCCGCGTCTATGATTCCAACACTCTTGTTAGGAGTTGGATACGAGGCGTAGAGTACTCCATTACTCCTCAGGTAGTGGCTGATGCTCTTGAGGTACCTTTGGTTAGGGATCCTGTCTATCCCTATGATGAGTCACCAGAGTTGAGTAATGTCATGTCTTACATCACTGGGTCATCTATCCAGTGGGGTTCTGATCCTAGGATCACCTCTGCTGAGCTTCCCGAGACTACCTATCTTTTCTCTAGGATAGCCTGTCACTCACTCTGGCCCATTTCTCATCTGCACACCATTCCTCTTGAGAGGTGTGTTTTTCTGTACGCTCTTGTTACAGATGCTCCTATTAGTTTTCCTCATCTTTTTCTTCGTTCTTTGAACGAAGTTTATAGGAGTTCATCTATTGCTCATGCTCTCGTCCATCCTATTTTCATTCATAGGATTTTACTATATCTAGGTTTAAAGGATTTCCCTGCTTCTGAGCCTGTTCATGTCATCGGTCCTATAGGTGCGTCTTTTCTTAGACAGAGGGCCGCTCATCTTCGAGCTGGTTCTAAACACCCTAGGTCTGAGCCATCTTCTAGCGCTCCTCCTCCTCCTTCATCTTCTACAGGTCCTCCTGGTGAGGATATTCCTGATCCAGTTGGTGATGACGTTGATGATGCTGCTGCTGCTGCTGCTGTTCCTCCACCTCCTGCGGCCGACTTCGATGTTCGTCGTACTTTGGAGACTGTCATGACCGTTCAGGCGGCTCATGGTCAGATTTTGATGGATTTGTTCGATGAGATTTGAGCTTTGCGGGCAGATTTGGTGCGTCTTCATTCATCTTCACCACCACCTTTTGATGGCGACTCTTGACTGCCCTTTGGCATTCCGTCACAAAAAGGGGGAGTCGTTACTGTAGAGGAGTTTTGTATTTTTGAGGATTTTTTGTAGTTAGGGGGAGATATTTTTAGCATGGGATATTTTTTTGTGGAGTTCATTAGATTGTATCTAGGTGCTTCACTTTGTATATCATTTTTGGGGATATTCATGTTAGGGGGAGTAACATTGATTGATATATTGATATACATGATTCTGTTTGATCCTTGTTGTCTTATGATTCATTGCTTATTGATTTATATTTATGAGTTGATTCATTGATATATATCTTTATTTTGAGTTGTGTGAATCTTACAAGAATATTATACTTGTTTATATACTATTTTCTGCCACACATGCGTTTATGTGTTTGTTGAGTATTTCAGGAATATACAGGTTGATTCAACAAAGCTGCTGTCTACACTTGCAACCGATGGATAGTAGTTAGGTTAAATTTTTGTTTATGAGCATTATTTTGTAAAGGGCTTTTTACTTGTAAACTTTGAGCTTTTGATTTGTGTTTTGTCACGGATTGCCAAAGGGGGAGTTTGTTAGGTTCTAAGGTCTTAGGATTTATGTATTTAAAACCAAATTTGTAATGTTGGCAAACCATGATCAAAACAATGTATTTAGTCTTGTTTAGGCTTGCTCAAAGTTGGTTTAATTTTGTAAAGTTGGAATCGAGAGACTGCAGAAGCATTGGGGCTTCTCGGCCTGGCTCGATCGATCGAATGTAATTCTCAATCGATCGAAAGTCGGCCCAGATGTGTTTTTCTGCAGAATTCCAACTCAGCCCTAACTCTTTAAACGTTTAGGGTTTTATGTTTTTGCCCTAGGTATATAAGGCAAACCCTAGCTACGTTTTTCAGAGTTGCATAAGTTGTATTGTTGCTCATACATTGCGGTTTTGTGTAAATCTCTTGTGAGATCTAGAGGAGCTTTCCTTTACACATAACTTAAGGTTTTCAAGATTGAGATTCTTCAATATCTTGATTATCAACTTGGTTGCTGCCTTTGAAGCTTAAAGATTAACAAGCGAGGAGCTTGTAGCTGATTGAAGGAATACAAAGAAAGAAGTAGTCCGTGGACTCGAAGCCTGCGCGTGGTCGTGTCAGGAAGTTACTACTGGTGGGTAGCATTAGGAAGTCAAGCGGGGAGCTTGTAAGTCCTTTTGTAACAACTTCAATTCTTTCTTAGTAGATTCCGTTTTGCCTTGAGGATCGGTGGGTAAAATCCTCCCCAGGTTTTTTACCGGTTTGGTTTTCCTGGGTGATCATATCACTGTGTTATTTATTTTCCGCTGCTTTATATGTTTTACATGCATGATATGATTTTGTGATTGTTTTAACCTAGAATTGTTTAATTTGACTAAGTAACAACTTGGCTAATTAATCTAGGCTACGCAATCTGGTTATAGTTTAAGGGGTCATAAACCCTTCACATACCATTGAGAGGTTGATAACCCAAACACTTACCACACCCTTTTAGAGTGTCAAGTGAGGTTTTGGTGTTGCTAGGAAGCAATTGGAAGAAGCCAAGGATGGCAGATGCAATATGGAGCTTGTTGCGGGATCCGGAGAACTAAACAAGACATGGTTCTGAGAAGCCTTATCGGAGTAGGAGCTTGGAGAGCTTAGGTACATCGGGTAGATTAGGCTTGGAGGGTCTCTTGCTAACTCATGTATCCCAACTGATTGTCTAGTAGATCAATTATCACTTGGAGGGCAGCAGAGAGTTTTTTCGTCGAGTTCTTCAGTTTCCTCTTCGATAACACATCGGCGTGTTATCTTGTGTTTGCATTTTTCTTCCCTACTCTTTTACATTCCATTTTACTACTGTGTTGCTTTGATTATGGATTAGAGTAGCTTGTTTGTTTATTTGCTCGCATTTACACTATTCCGCACTTAGCATTAAGTAAGTGTAAAATCTATCGAGCTGTAACTTTTATTTGGGGGTCTAAACAGCTTTTGTGTTTTTCAACACATTTTCGAGCTTTCATATATTTACATATAACCATAGCATGTTGTAAAATATTTAGAAAACTAGTTCAAAAGATGGAGGGGTTTTTATGTATTTTTGTGAATGGTGTACTCTATTTACATTTTTTTAAAGGACTTTTGCATGTTCTTAAGGTCCATTTGGGATCTGCTTATTTTGCTGAAATTGAAAACTTTTTATTGAAAGTACTATCAATAAAAGTAAAAGTTAGCTGAAATAGTATAATCTATAAATAATACCAAAAGTGCAATGAAACCCATGAATAGTTGTAAAAATAAACTAAATAGTAAAATAAGTTGGCAAAAATAATCTTTATAAACAGGTGTACTTAATTAGCTAGCTAGGATAAAATATATAGATATGATCATTAGTCTGTCATTTTCCACAAAAGTTCAACAATGCTTTATAAAAATATAATAAAAAATAGAAAGGTCCATGTGGCATGGACCCATGGCCATGTGGGCTTAAAGTAGTGAGTTTTTTTTTTTTTTTTTTTTTTTTTTTTTTTTTTTTTTTTTTTTTTGGGTAGTGTAGTTATTTTAGTTTTTAGAGTAGGATTGAGGGAGTATCTTAGGCTTTTTATTGTTTTAGTAGCGTACCTTGAAAAAATAACAAAACAAAACAAAAGAGCTTCATGCAAAAAGAATAAAAAACAAGACAGAGACACCCACATTGGATGAGCAAGGTTGGTGAAGTTTTGGAATAGGAAAAGTATCGTCTTACAGTAGCTAAGAGTGCCTGAGACCACTTACCAATCACAGGTGATCCAAGAAAGTATAAAAGCATGCCTTATGGCTAGTCCTAATGGCCACCAGCTCCACTCCAATCTAGAATTCGAATATTTAACCATAGGTTTGGGTGTCTTAACAATTGTGAGAATTTGTATGGTTAACAACTTTTTAAAACCAAAAAAAGCATATAAATAATAATATAAAAAAGAAAAGAAAAAGTAATTAGCTCACCAAAGTCCAAACTTGACTAACCCAAAAACACTATTCCTTAGCCTCTTGCCTCTCTTATATAGTTAATAGATTAATAGAAATAGATATTGTAAGTGGCTTGGTGCTAATTATTAGCATTTTTTTTTTACAACTTATTAAGCTACTCCCTATCATCTCTTAGGAAATGTGCTTTGGGCTTACTATGTATGTATTTACAACTAACACTTTAAAAATTAAAAATTATTACGTAGGAATTAGCTTCTATGCATGCGTGTTGCTTGTATTTAGAGGCTTTTTTTTTTTTTTTTTAAGGATTAAACCTTTCATGTATACTCATTCAGGATTATTGTGCCTTTCAGTTTCAAAAATATGTAGGGTTGTATTGAGATTTATGCGTTGGTTAATTAAATGATTTTTTTGTGCTACATCTCATCACTTCTCAAAGAATTTTTGTGATTGGATAATGCAACAACTCTAAATTAGTATATATAAAACGTTTTGTCCTTTAGAAAAAAAAATAATAATAATAGAAAAGTTTTCAAGTACACGCAACAATCATTAGAATAAACTGTACTCCATATTTTTCTACCAAAATAATTGATGAAAAGATAAATAAACATAATAGATGACAAAATACGAATTGCATGAAATAAACTTTTCTTTTTTTTTTTACTAAACAAAATAAACTTAAATACTTAGAAAAGAGGAAATATTTCTGTAAAGTTATTATTTACAACTATGTTTTTGTTGGTTTTTATTTTGTGCCAAATTTGATTATAATTGTTTTTAATCGTTTGTACCCTGTATTTATTGTGAGATTTGATTGTAAGGGTTGTGTGATAGAGAGAGAGTGTGAAGACTCAAGCATTTGAAGACTAAAGATTTCTCGCGGGTATGTCGCGACTTAGCTTCCCGCGAAATGTCACATGTGCCTTGCACATGCTGGAATGTGAAGAGTCAGGCCAGGTGGAGACAGCTATGTCTCACGAGTATCTTGTGGGTAAGGCCTTCCCGTGAGACACTCGCAAGACATTTTGTTCTGCCAGCCTGTCCAGTCTGATTCACACTTTTTATGCCTACACTATTTATACCCACATTACTCACAAATGTTGAGGAGTGCTTCAGAGAGAAAACCCTAGCCAAACACATTGAGAATTAGAGATTATCATACCCACATTTCTCTATACACTTGCTTGTGGTATTTCCTCAACTCTTCCCTCTTCATTTCCATATCATTGAGAGGTTGATAGCCCAAATAATTACCACACCCTTTGAGAGTGTTGAGTGATGTTTTGGAAGCATTGGAAGAAGCCAAGGATGGCAGATGCAACATGGAGCTTGTTGCGGGATCCGGAGTGCTAGACAAGGCAGGGTTTTGAGAAGCCTTGTTGGAGTAGGAGCTTGGAGGGTTTAGGTACATCGGGTAGATTAGGCTTGGAGGGTCTCTTGCTAACCCATGTATCCCAATTGATTGTCTAGTGGATCGATTATCGCTTGGAGGGCGGCGGAGAGGCTTTTCGCCGAGTTCTTCGGTTTCCTCTTCGATAACACATCAGCGTGTTATCTTGTGTTTGCATCCTTCTTCCCTACTCTTTTACATTCCATTATACTGTTGTGTTGCTTAGTTTATGGATTAGAGTAGCTTCTTGTTTATCCACTCGCATTTACACTATTCCGCACTTAGTATTAAGCTAGTGTAAAATCTATCGAGCTGTAATTTTTGTTTGGGGGTCTAAATAGCTCTTGTGTTTTCAATACTTTTTTTAGCTTTCAATTGGTATCAGAGCAGGTACACTCGCTGTGGTTTAAATACCTGAGTGTGATCCTTGACCCTATTTGAGATGGACTGGTCTCAATCGCTAAATGTTCCACCATTTTTTGATAGTAACAATTATGCTTTCTGAAAAGTCAGAATGAGAACATTTTTATGCTCTATTGATGATATCATTTGGGATGCGGTTGAAGTTGGTTGGACTAGGCCAGAGGCTCCTAAATCTACTTGGGATAAGGCAGCTCTTGCGGTAGCCAATGCTAATAGTAAAGCTTTAAATGTTATTTTCTGTGGTGTGTCTCCTGATGAATTTCACAGGATCTTTCATATGACAGTAGCCAAGGAAGCTTGGGAGATTTTGGAGACTACCTATGAGGGTACAAAGAAAGTTAAGGACACAAAGCTCCAGATGCTTACCACGAAATTTGAAGAGCTTAAGATTGATGATGAACCTTTTGATTCATTCTATGGGAAGCTCAACGAAATTGTAATTGCTAAACTCAATCTTGGTGAGAAAATTAAAGATACAAAGGTAGTTAGAAAGATTTTAATGTCTTTGCCAGAAAGTTTTAGAGCAAAAGTCACAGCCATAGAAGAAAGTAAAGACTTGGATGAGATCAAAATCGAAGAGCTGATAAGGTCTGTCCAAACATATGAACTGGGACTGCCTTCTCATAAGGTGAGTAAATCTTTCGCACTTAAGACCATCGTTGAAAGGATGGGTGATTCCTCTGAAGAAGAAGGTGTGGAGAAGGAGGTTACATTTCTTGCGAAAAACTTCCGAAAATTCCTGAGAATGAAGAACAACAGGAGACAGTTCAGTAGAGGGAAATTCTCATCCTCAAAAGGTGATAGAAAATAGTATAAAAAGAAGGAAGAGAAGGAGTCTCAATTACCCCAAGGCATCGTGTGCTATGAGTGCAATGGCCATGGACATCTGAAGAAGGAGTGTCCAAATTTTCTGAGAGGAAAGGGCAAGGCTTATGCCATAACACTCAGTGATACCGATTCTTCTAATTTTGACTCAGAAGAGAGCTATGACGGGGAAGGAAATTACTTTGCCTTTATGGCCATTGAACATGTTGAATCCTCCGAGGACTTGTATAAACTTGTACAAGAACTTGGGGAGCACAGTGATGAAGAATCCATGGGGATTGTTGATGAGTCAGATGTTGAAGAGGAGAAAGAGACAGCTAACCTTCGAGAGAATTACACCTTACTTCTTGAGAAATCAAGAGAGTATACAAGGGTGGCGAAGGTGGCTGTGAAGAAGATGAAGAGAGCTGAGAAGGATTACAAAAGTCTCCTGGTCAGATATAAGGAGGCAAAATGTGAGATTAAGACACTAAACGGTGAGTTTTCTGAAGCTTATACGAAAGTGAGATTTCTTGAGTAAGAGGTAGTGTAAGCACATGCCAAGATAGAAAGGGTCTCCTCTAAGAAGCTGGAAGATGTTATTTCATCTCAAAAACATTTCTCTGATAAGTTCGGGTTAGGTTATACTGGAGGGAGTGGCTCATCGGCCAATGTCACAAAAGAAGTGAAATTTGTAAAGGCTAAAGAGACGGTTATAGAAGAGCCTATTCCTGAGAAAGTTAAGGTTGAGAAGAAGAAGAAGATGGCTGAACAACAGGTGATTAATAAGTCTTGTGATCAGTCAGAAGCCAGATATGAAGCTAGAGGAAGATCTCTCCCAAGATCACAATAGGGTCCTGGATCGAATTATGTTTGTCACTATTGCAGATTGCAAGGACATACCAGACCCAACTGCAAAAAGCTGAGAGCATTGAACAATGCAAGCGCACCTCGAACACGAGGAAGAAGAAATGATAAGAGGTCTTGGGGTGGTGACCAACTGAGAAGTCAAAACGGTGATCCTGGAATGATGGACGTAGTGAAAATGATCAGTGCTTTCACCAATTGCTTGGAGAGTTTCACCAGAAGGTTTGAAAGTCCTAACTCTCGTACCCAATCCGACAAGGATATCACTCTAAACGCACGTGACGTGTGGGTGAAGAGGGTACTCATGCATAAGCATTATAACATATCCATGCATTAATTCTTCTAGTGTTTAGGGACATTTGTTGTTGCATCATATCATGCATTGAAATATGTTTTTAGCATGTTTCTTTTACCTGGTTGGTTTTTACTAGTTGTTTTCTATTGATCGTACTTTGCTTGTTCTGTTTTGGGTGTGTTCAAAAAATTCAAAAAACCCATAAAAAAATTTGAAAATCTTAAAAAGTTTGATTACTTGTTTTGTGTATGTCACATGTGACTTTGGCCTTGTACCTTCGTACTAATGGCGTAGTGCATGGTGTAGTGCATTTACGTTATATGGAAGAAATCTTGAAAACTATGTGTGACTATTGTAAATAGATCTTCAAGCTTGTCATGAATGATTGGTCAATAATCTTGTTGGTCTTGAAACTTGCATAGACTTGTGCCTATATCTCTTCCCACTTTATTTTTATGTTTTTTCAAAAAGAGCTCTACAAATTTAAATGTCCAAATGAAAAGAGATATTGAGTTACAAAAGCCTGTCGCACATACTAGTATTCGACTAGGAAAAAGGGAAAGCAACTCTTTTAAATGTATTTTGTATGCTGCTCAAAAAGCCAAAAGCTAATCATCAATGTTGAAATATCAAAAATTTTAAGCACTGATCTCAAAAAGAGATGTTTTGTCCAAAAATGGATCAATTGTTATGCTTTGTGCAGAAGAGAAGCCAAATGAAAAGTTTCTAAGTTGTGTATTCATTATGTGGGAGGTCATATATACTCATTTCTATAATGGAGATAGTCCACCTGATTTCGTATCAGTTGTGTATGACTCGATTGAATTGATCATTGAAGCTTCACTCTAGTCTAAGGACTATTCTACATTTGATACTCACACACAACACACAAGACTTTGATTCAATCAATGCCTATCTCATTTGTGTGATTGTATTTGTTCAAATGTAATGTGTATGCTCAAGTATTTGTTGATCAAACCCAAAAAGATTTTTGAGTGTTTTATATGTTTTTGAAAGTAATTTTATACTTTTGTGTGTTTTTTTTTTGGTCAAAATGCTTTTAGTGCGTTTTTCATCAAAATCTGGTTTAGGGGTTATTTCACGAGAAGCTCGCGACTTAGAGCTTCCCGCGAAAAGTGTTTAAGGGACATAAACTTTTTGCGAATTTACACAGAGACTATTGCGACTGTCTCGCGACTGTTTCGCGACCAACAGCTTCTCGTGAAATGCTGTTTGGAAAAAACTAGTTTTTATCAATTTACATAGAGAGTATCGCGACCTAAAGCTTTTATGCTTCAGTGGCCATTCTCGCGAATGTCTCGCGACTGTCTCACTATTCTCTAACCCGCGAAAAACGCATGTTTTCAGTTTTATATAGCAGATGTGACAGTTTTTCAAACCACACTTATTTCCCTCGCTCAACCTCTCTCGAACCCTTTTCAACCCAAATCACTATTTCATTCAATCCCCTTCAATCCAAGCATCCTTTCTACATTTTCTTCTTTAAGGTATGTCTTCTAAACAATTATCTTCAAGCTTTTGGTTAGATTTTGCAGAATTTTCATTTGGGTTTCAAAAATTTGGGGATTTTTCGAAATTGGGTTGGGGTTCGCTATTTTGGGTAAAATTTTCAAAATCCTTGATTGGGCTGAGTCCTATTTGGTGTTTGTGCATCTATGTTGGCCCCTTGTGGCATTTTAATATGTATTGAGGGTAGATTTTGCCATGTTCATGCATTATTCATGATAGATTTAATGTTGTGCGTGCTAGGTGTTTGACAAAATGTCTGAGTGACATTTTTGTGTTAAATTGATTTCAAGTGAGTTCAATTTATGGGTTTGCACCTGTTTGACCTTGTTTCATTTGGTTTGGTTATTGATCATATGTTTCATTCACTTTGCCCACGTTGCACACACAAGGCACACACTTGGGCACCCCTCATGCATTTGATGCTGCACACTCATGCATTAACACGCGCACACACATGCATCAGCACATGCACACATATGCACACACATGCACAGTTACTTCATTTCATGCATTGTGGTTATATTTTTTTGCTATTATGTGTTTAGCATGTTGTTTGGAGTTGATTATGCTCTTTTTTTTAAGTTACTATACCTTTGTTTTGAATTAACATGAATCTAATCAAGTGTTGTGTTCTGGTTTGTGTTTGTGCACTTGTTCTCTATCTGCTTTGTGAAATTGTACAGATGTCTCTCACTAAGCATGCAGCCTCCAAGAAATCATCCTCAAAGTGTGCACGTACAGATTCAGATCGTTTCAAATTTGCTAAAACTGACATGAAATACAATGATTGCTACAAGAGAGCAGCGATTATCATGGAAAGGGTGGTTCAGTTAGAGACTCTTGAAGATACATTCATTCCTGAGGTGTTCAAAGGAAGAACTTGGACCAAGCTGTTGAACCCAGTTGGGGTTGTTTATTCCGAGATAATCAAGGAGTTTTTCTCAAATGCAGTTGTCAACGAAGATCCTATCGAGTGCTGGGTAAGGCACAAAGAATTTGTGATTACCAGAGAGATCATCCAAGATTTTTTGGAAGTTCGTCCTCCATCTCAGCCAATTACCATGGCAAATGAGGACAGATTGGGATTTATTGTTGAGATGATTAAAGTTCTTGGTGGTGAACTGAAGAAATCATCCATGAACACAATCAAATTTTCTCCGGAGATGAGGACATTGAGTTATGTGATGATTCATAATTTGTATCCGGTTACCAACCTCACCACACTATCAGCTGCAAGAACGAGATTTATGTATGATCTCTTTACCCATAAGGAGATAGACATTTGTGGCCATATTATCCATGTCTTGAAGAAAAGCATTACAAAGTAGAACTCAAGGACTGTAATGCCGTTTCCCTCTCTGATTATGGGCTTAATTGCGAAGGCAAAGCTCAAACTTCCCAGTGGCCTCACAGTAGTTTAGAGAAACTACCCCATTGGAGGTCATACATTGACTAGGAGTACAGCACACATCAAAGGCTCAAAGACTGGTGTGCATACCATCCCACAACCTCGTGTTGAGCGAGATGAGGGTGGAGATACAGAGGAAGAGATTGACAGATTCACTTCTGCTTTAGAGACTTCAGCACAGCCATCGTCTTCTACTCCAACACAAGGTTTAAGCAAACTTGATCAACTACTAGCTAAAATGGATCAGATGTCTATAGTGCTTGATTCCCATGTACAGCACACAGCAAACCAGTTTGCTTATATTCAGGGACAGATCACAGCCATATCTACTCAGATAGAAGAGCTATCCATCGGTCATAGTTTTGACTCAGAGTCAGCTCAGTTTTAGCTCTTTGGCCATTCTGGTCCAAAAGGGGGATAAAATTTTGAGGGGGAGCTAAGGAAGAGCTTGCACAGTGTTAAGGGGAGCAAAAAATTTAGACTTACAAACATTGGTTATTGGTTCACAGATAGTTTAACTCTAGCTAATTTTAATAGTTTTCTTTAACTGGTCTTTGTTTACTGTTTTTACTGCTTTTGGTTTAAAGCTTTGACACACTGTTTTTAATTTCAGTATTAATTTCAATTGTTGTGTGTTTATGTTTCTATGCTTTGTGGCATACTTGCTTTATGGCATTATACTTGTACCCATGATGCTTTTGTAAGCTGATAGGGTTTGTTTCCTTGCATAATTTGTAGGCTTTTATGGTTTGTACCATGTTTAAGCAGTACCATGCTTATGTAGCCTTTATGCGTTATGCTTATGTACTAGTTAATGTTGTGCATTTTCTTAAATACATCACTCTTGTGCCATAGTAGGTTTGTCAGACCAAAAACACACACAATAACATGTACAATATTTAGCAAATAGTGACTTGTGTAGTGTGTGTAAATAGCAAAAATTTGAGATACATGTGAGGTGATATGTGAATAGAAATCAATCACAAAATCTACAAAATTCATCACATAGAATTTAAAAGAGTCTATCACCTAAAGAGTTACATCATATAACTCCCATATCTCCTAGATTAAAAGCTTGCAATCATGTATGTTAGGTTCTAAAGACTTAGGATTTTATGTATTTAGAACTTTAAAGTGCAATGTTGGTAAACCATGATTAAAACAATATGTTTAGTCTTGTTTAGACTTGCTCAAAGTTGTGTAATTCATGTAAAGTTGGAATCAAGAGGCTGCAGATGTATTAGTGCATTTCGGCTTGGCTCGATCGATCGAAGGTTAGACTCGATCGATCGAAATTCGATCAGAATGTTTTTCTACAGAATTTCCAACTCAACCCTATCTCATTAAACATTTAGGGTTTTATGTTTTTGCCCTAGGTATATAAGGCAAAACCCTAGCCACATTTTTTAGAGTTGCTCTGGTTGTATTGTTGCTCATACTTTGCGGTTTGTGTGAATCTATTGTGAGATCCTTGAGGAGTTTTCCTTCAGAAAAACTTAGGGTTTTCAAGGTAGAGATATTACCAACACCTTGATGATCAACTCAGTTCCTGCCATTGGAGCTTAAAGAAACACAAGCGGAAGTGCTTGTATCTTGTGGAAAATCCAAGAAAGAAGGAGTCTGTGGATTCGGAGCTTGCACATGATCGTGTCAGTAAGTTCTACTAGTGGGTAGCAATAGGAAGTCAAGCGGAGGTGCTTGTAAGTCTTATTGTATGAACTTCGATTTTTTTATATAGTGGATTCAAGTTTACCTTGAGGATAGTTAGGTTAAATCCTCTCCAGGTTTTTACCATGTGGTTTCTTGGGTCATCATATCTTGTGTTCTTTATTTTTCCGCTACTGTATATTCTTAATATGATTGTTTGATTGTGATAACCTAGAATTGCATAAATTGACTAAGTTAATCACTTGGCTAATTCATTAGGTTAATCCAATTGTTGTTTTAAGGAGTCTAAAAAACAAACAAGTGGTATCAGAGCGGGTAGCTCTCTTGTTGTTGATCTTTTAATCTCTAAGCTAATTCTTGACCCCTATTGTCATGGAACACGGACACTCTCTTATTATTCCTCCTCATTTTGATGGGAATAACTATGCATATTGGAAAGTAAGGATGAAAGAATTCCTAAAATCTATTGATGAAAGGGTTTGGAATTTCGTTGAGTACGAATGGGAGAAGCCCACTACTCCTGTGAGTGAGTGGCAAACTTCTCAAAAAGAAGCAGATGCATTCAATAGCAAAGCTATGAATGCTATCTTTAATGCTATTTCTATGGAGGAATTTAAAAGAATCTTTAACGTTGAGATTGCTCACACTGCTTGGAATATCCTCCAGACTGTGCATGAAGGCATAAAAGCAGTTAAGATTAATAAACTACAGCAATTAACTTCTAGATTTCAAAGCATTAGGATGTCTGATGATGAAACTTTTGATGAATTCTATGCTAAGCTGAATGATATTGTTAATTTTGCATATAATTCGGGTGAAATCTATGATCAACCTAAAATTGTTAGGAAGATTCTTAGATCTTTAACAGAAGACTTTAAACCCAACGTGACTGTCATTACCGAAAGCAAGGATGTGGACTCCATCCCTGTTGATGAACTTGTAGGATCTCTTCAGTCCTATGAGTTGGACCTACCCAAAGCTAGCAAATCCAAATCAATGGCTCTTAAGTCAGTTGATGATGTTGAAATTTGTGGATTTGATGATGAGCTCTTTACTACAGAGATTGCTTATCTTGCTAAGAACTTTAGAAACTTTCTTACGAATAATAACAGAAGGGCAAGAAATACAAACATTGTTGAACCTAAAAATTTTAGGAAGAATGATCCCACTAAGGTTAGTAACACTGAAAAACCTAGAGAAAAAGTAGGTCAATCTTCTAATAATTCTTTGGATTCTCAATGTTTTAGTTGTCAAGGGTATGGTTATGTTAAATCTGAATATCCTACATTCTTGAGGTCTAAGGGCAAAGCTATGGCTGTAACCCCTAGTGATAATGAGGTTTCTGATGATGAGTCTGGATGTGATGAGGATGGAAACTTCATTGCTTTCACTGCTACTACTGTAGTCAATGAAAGCGTGTCTGTTGAAGAGAACCATTCCGATGGAGAACTCTCTGAGGATGCGGATCTTCAAGAGGTCTATAATAAACTTTGCAAAGTTGCTGTAAAGGATGCTATGAATGTTGAACTTGGCCTGAAGAAAATTGAATCTCTTGAGCTTGATAAGAAGAATTTGCTTGTTAAACTGTTTGATGCTAATGAACTTTTGAACAATGTGAAAACTGAGAATATGCTTTTGCTTGATAAAGTTAAATCTTTAGAACTTGATTTATCTGTTACTAGATCTGTTAGTTCTAAACTTGATCAAATGTTGAGTGTTCAAAAGTATCCTTCTAACAAGTTTGGATTAGGTTTTGTTGAAAGCATCTTTGTATCTGCACCCCATTCTACAAACTTTTTTCCTTCTTCTTCTTCTGAACCTTCCGTGAGCGAGGTTGTGAGTGAAACTGTCGAACCCTCTGTGAGTGAGGTTATCAAACCTGTAGAAGTTTCACCATCTAAGAAGATTAGGGTTGATCTAAAAAAGTCTAAACCTAAGGAGTCTACCATTTCTAAGGACAAGATGCATGGTAAACCTGCTTGGGTTTGTCATTTTTGTGGAAAGTCTAGACACATTTGTCCTAACTGTTACAAGCTTTAAGCTGCTAAAAGAGCAAACAAACCAAAAGTGCCTCTGCCTCAAGCACAAGATCCGATGGCACTAATTGGTGAATTGGTAAAGGCTTTAAACATTTATTCCAATCCTAAAGTTGGAAATTACTTGAACTTGAATAGGAACTCTAAAGCTCATGGTGCATCTTAAAGGTTTTGGATGCAAAAGACTCGATTTAATTGAGTCTTTCTGACATGGTCTTTGTGCTTCATTGCTCTACTTTTTGTGACCATTTTTTTTTCTAGGATTTGCATTGCATTACATTCATGCATTTCATTCTAGGATTTATTTTTGTTTTCTCTTTAAATAAAAAAAATAAAAAAAAGGGGAAGAAAGCAAATTCTGTGTAGCATTATTTTTCTTGGTTTTTGTAAACAAGATTGGTCAATTTATTTACACATAATATGTCTTGTGTACCTTGTTTAGCTTTGATGAGTTAATTTCTTGCACTTTACTAGTTTAAACTTTGTAGTGCATGTTGTGTGGGAAAGATGTTTATGGTGTTAATCACTTTGTCTTAATTTTGAAGTCTCATGTTATTTGACTGTCGGACTTGATCCTTTTAAGAAATGCATAAATAACCATCACACTACTGTCCACTAGCCAATCATGAACACTTTAGTGCATATCGTAAGATTTTGTGCTCAAGAAAGTGTAGCACATGCACAAAAAGAACATAAGGTGTAGCCTCGGTTTAATTGCTTATTGCTTAAAATTGGTGTGTACTATTAGGCTTCATGCTAAATCACATAATTAAAATTGGTGTGTACATTATCCCGACTATTTAATAAATTTTTGAACAATTAAAACTGGTGTATATATTAAGAGGCAAAATTCAAGAAACTTACATGATTGCAAGCTTATGTTCTAGGAGACGTGGGAGTTATATGATGTAATTTTTTATGTGATAGTCTCTTTTAAATTCTATGTGATGAATTTTGTAGACTTTGTGATTGATTGCTATTCACATATCACCTCACATGTATCTCAAGTTTTTGCTAGTAGCACATACTACACGAGTTACTCTTTTTTAAACACTGTACATGTTATTGTGTATGTTTTTGGTTTGACCAACCAAGTTTGAAAATACCTTGAGTTATTATGCATAACATATTTGTTGCTGAAGAATTTTAAAGGAAGAATGGTTGATTTTTTTTTTTTTTTTCAAAAATTGGGTTTAAAACTTAGGTTTTTGAAAAAGTATTTCATCTCATACTCATACATTTTGTTCATTAATTTTAATGCTTTGAGGAGTTGTTTGCCTAACATGTGTTGTTTTTTCCAAACTGTGATTTTTTTCAAAAATTTAGTAAGCCTCTGCCTGTTTCGATTGATCCATTTTATTTTTCGATCGATCGAAAATGTGCTTAAAATGTTTTATGAGTCTCGAGTTGTTTTGATCGATCGAATGTAATTTTCGATCAATCGAATATCGCGAATCAAGTTTTTAAAATATCAAGTTTTGACTTGTTCTTCCTCACTTTTCAAAAACTTTTCAAACCTTTTTCTCTCTCTCCGATTCGGCCTAGGCTCCACGTCAATTTTTTGTCGTTTTCCTCTGAATCTTTTGCAAGGTTTTTGTCCTCTAAGGCCAGTAAGACCTTTTTACCCTTCTTTTTGAGTTTATTTTCATGTTTCATGCATTTATATTGGGGATTTTCGGACCTATTCTTTTTGAGGTTTTTGATAATTCAAGCCAATTTAAGTGAAATTGATCATTGGGTTTTTGTTGGGACATGATATAGATATGATTTTGATGATTTAATTTGGTCAATTTTGTGAATTGTGAAGAATTGAAATTTCTAGGGCTTGTAATTGATTCGAATTGGGGATTTGTTCAAATTAGGTTCAATTGATGAAATTGGCTTGTTGAATTGATGTAATTGATCATTATAATGTGTATTCTAGCTTGTGTGATGATCAATTTTTCGAATTTTTCTCAAAATCCTAACAAGTGGTTTTTAAGTTTTGGGGTTTTTGTTAAGAAACTCTATACTCAAGCGAATTTTGTGAAATTGAACTTAAATTGAACTTAGATTTATTGCATTAGTACATGCATCATCGCATTTTGATTGTTCATGCATCATATAGATTTTTATTCTATATTTTTTTTGTGCTAACTTGCAGTTTGCCCTTGGTTTGTGTTTTATTTTGTTCTTTTGGTTCTTTTTGTATGTCTCTGTCCTTTTCTTAGCATCATGCCTAGGAAGACTAGAGCTCGTAGGTTTGTTCTCTCACCTTCTCCTCCCCCACCTTCCTTTGACCGTGAGAGATTTCCTAGTGAGAAAAACCAAGAGATCTTTGAGAAGCTGAACTTTAAGAGAAAGATTTGGATTGAGCGTTCTATTGTGTTAGATGAGGTTGATCCTGCCATTAGGGCAAATTTTGAGCGTAGGGGCTAGTTACCTCTGTTGGATATTTATGATCCTCTTCCTTTAGCTACCCTGATTAGAGAGTTCTTTTTGAACATCTCTATTCGCATCTATGATTCCAACACTTTAGTAAAGAGTTGGATACGAGGTGTAGAGTACATCATTACTCCTACGGTAGTGGCTGATGCTCTAGAGGTACCTTTGGTCCAGCACCTTATTTATTCGTATGATGAGTCTCCACTCTTGGATGATGTCATGTCATACATCACTGGGTCTTCTATCCAGTGGGGTTCTAATCCTCGAATCACTTCTGCTGAGCTTCCTAAGACTACTTATCTTTTTCTTAAGATAGTCTGTCATTCTATTTGGCCTATCTCTCATCTTTACACCATTCCTCTTGAACGGTATGTCTTTTTGTATGCTTTAGTCACTGATGCTCCTATTAGTTTTCCTCACTTGTTTCTTTGTTCTTTGAACAAAGTTTATAGGAGTTCATCTTTTGCCCATGCTCTTATTCATCCTATTTTTATTCATAGGATTTTGTTATATCTTGGTCTAAATGATTTCCCTTCTTCTGAGCCCGTACATGTTATTGCTCCTATAGGTGCGTCTTTTCTTAGACAGAGGGCTACTCATCTTCGAGCTGACTCTAAACACCCTAGGTCTGAGCCTTCTGGTACCGCACCTCCTCCTTCTTCTTCTATAGGTCCTGCTGGTGAGGATGTTGTTGATCCTACTGGTGATGCTGCTATTGCTGATGTTCTTCCACCACTTTCGGATGACTTTGATGTACGTCGTACCTTGGAGACTGTAATGACTATTTAAGCAGCTCATGGTCAGATTTTGGTGGACTTGCTTGATGAGCTACGTGCTTTGAGAGCCGACTTGGTGCATTTTCATCGTTCACCCTCTCCACCTCCTTTTGATGATGGTTTTTTATTGTCCTTTGGCATTTCGTCACAAAAAGGGGGAGTAGAGTTTTGTTACTTGTAGAAGAGATTTTGTAGTTAGGAGGAGTTTTCTTTTTGTTTGGCTAGTGGTGATATTAGATTGTATCTAGGTGCTTCACTGTGTATACTTTCTTTTGATATTTTTCTTTTTGGGGCTATTCATGTTAAGGGAGATACATTTATTCTGATATATGATTCTTGTTTCTTGTGCTCACTGCTTATTGATTTATATTCATGAGTTGTTCATTAATATATATCTTTATTTGAGTTGTGTGAAACATACAAGAATGCTTTATGCTTGTTGTATCTAACTTAGGGGGAAAGTTAGTTTACATACTTGTTGATTTACTGTTTTTCTATCACACATACGTTTATGCGTTTGTTGAGTGTTTCAAGAATATATAGGTTAATTCAATTGAGCTGCTGTTTACACTTGCAACTGATGGATAGTAGTTAGGATTGGATTTGTGTTTATGAGCATTATTTTTGTAAAGGGCTTTTATTTGTAAACTTTGAGTTTTTAATTTGTGTTTTGTCATGGATTGCCAAAGGGAGAGTTTGTTAGGTTCTAAAGACTTAAGATTTTATGTATTTAGAACTCTAAGGTGTAATGTTGGTAAACCATGATCAAAACAATATGTTTAGTCTTGTTTAGGCTTGCTCAAAGTTGTGTAATTCATGTAAAGTTGGAATCGAGAGGCTACAGACGTATTAGTGCATTTTGGCCTGGCTCGATTGATCGAAGGTTAAGACTCGATCGATCGAAAGTCAGCCAGAATGTTTTTCTGCAGAATTTCCAACTCAACCATATCTTATTAAACGTTTAGGGTTTTATGTTTTTGTCCTAGGTATATAAGGCAAAACTCTAGCCACGTTTTTTAGAGTTGCTCTGGTTGTATTATTGCTCATACTTTGTGGTTTGTGTGAATCTCTTGTGAGATCCTTGAGGAGCTTTCCTTCACATAAACTTAGGGTTTTCAAGGTAGAGTTATTATCAACACCTTGATGATCAATTCAGTTGCTGCCATTGGAGCTTAAAGAAACACAAGTGAGAGTGGTTGTATCTTGTGGAGAATCCAAGAAAGAAGGAGTCCGTGGATTTGGTGCTTGCATGTGGTCGTGTCAGTAAGTTCTACTGGTGGGTAGCAATAGGAAGTCAAGCTGGGGTGCTTTTAAGTCTTATTGTATGAACTTCGATTCTTTCATATACTGGATTTAAGTTTACCTTGAGGATATCTAGGTTAAATCCTCCCTAGGTTTTTACCGTGTGGTTTCTTGGGTCATCATATCTTGTGTTCTTTATTTTTCCGTTACTGTATATTCTTGATATGATTGTTAGATTGTGATAACCTGGAATTGCATAAATTGACTAAGTTAATCACTTGGCTAATTCACTAGGTTAATCCAATTGTTGTTTTAAGGGGTCTAAAAACCTAACAATGTAAGTTTCTTGATTTGCCTCATAATATACACACCAATTTTAATTGTTCAGAAACTTATTAAAATAGCTGGGATAATGTACACACCAATTTTAAGCATTTAAACCGAGGCTACACCCTATGTTCTTTTTCTGCATGTGCTATACTTTCAAGCACAAAATCTTACGATATGCACTAAGGTGTTCATGATTGGCTAATGAACAGTAGTGAGATGGTTATTTATGCATTTCTCAAAAGGTTCAAGTTCGACAGTCAAAGGCATGTGACTTCAAGATCAAGACAAAGTGATCAAAAACTATAAACATCTTTCCCACACAACATGCGCTACAAAGTTTCGACTAGTAAAATGCAATAAATAAGCTCATTCAAGCTAAACAATGTACAAAGACATGTTATGTGTAAATAAATTGATCAACCTTGTTTTCAAAACCAAGAAAATAAATATAAAACACAATTTGCTTCCTTCTCCTCCTTTTTTTTTATTTTTTTATTTTTTATTTACTATGAAAAGAAGAAACAGAAAATAGTCCTAGAATGGAATGCATGAATGTAATGTAATGCAAGTTCTAGAAACAAAAAGAAAACAAAAACCAAAGAAAAATGGTCACAAAGGGTAGAGCAATGAAGCACAAGGACTATGTCAGAAAGACTCAATTTGATCGAGCCTTTTGCATCCAAAACTTTTTAGATGCACCATGAGCATTGGATTTCTTGTTCACATTAGAGTGATTGCCAACTATAGGATTGGAATAAAGGTTAAGAGCCTTTACCAATTCACCAATGAGTACCATAGGATCTTGTGCTTGAGGCATAGGTACTTTTGGTTTATTTTCTATCTTAGCAGCTTGCAACTTGTAACAGTTTAGACAAATGTGCCCAGACTTCCTACAAAAATGACAAACCCAAGCAGGTTTACCATGCAACTTGTCCTTAGAAAGGGTAGACTCCTTAGGTTTAGACTCTTTCAGATTAACCCTATTCTTCTTAGGTGGTGAAACTTCTATGGGTTTGACAACCTCACTCACAGGAGGTTTGACAGTTTCACTCACAACCTCACTAACAGAAGGTTCAGAAGAAGATGAAGGAGCAAAGATAGCAGAATTGGGTGCAGACACAAAAAAGTTTTTGACAAAACCTAATCCAGATTTTTCAGAAGAAGACTTTTGAACACTCAGCATATGATCAAGTTTAGAACTAGCAGATTTAGCAACAGATAAATCAAGTTCCAACTTCTTAACTTTATCAAGCAAAAGCATATTCTTAGTTTTCACACTGTTCAAAAGTTCATTGGCATCAAACAGTTTCACAAGCAAATTCTTCTTATCAAGCTCAAGAGATTCAATTTTCTTTAAGCCAAGTTCAACATTCATATCATCCTTTGCAGTAACTTTGTAAAATTTATTGTAGGCCTCTTGAAGATCTGCATCCTCAAAGAGTTCCCCATCAAAAAGGTTCTCTTCAATAGACATGCTTTCATTGACTACCAGAGTAGCAGTGAAATCAATGAAGTTTCCATCCTCGTCACACCTAGACTCATCATCAGAAACTTCATTATCACTAAGGGTTACAGCCATAGTCTTATCCTTAGACCTCAAGTATGTAGGATATTCAGATTTCACATGACCATACCCCTGACATCCAAAACATTGAGGACCCATAGAGTTATTAGGAGATTGACCTACTTTTTTTATAGGTTTTTCAGTGTTGTTAACCTTAGTGAGATCATTCTTCCTAAAATTTCTAGGTTCAGTAGTGTTCGTACCTTTTGCCCTTCTGTTACTATTCCTAAGAAAGTTTCTAAAGTTCTTGGCAAGGTAAGCAATCTTTGTAGCTGAGAGCTCATCATCAAATCCACCAACATCAACATCATCAACTGGCTTAAGAGCCATTGATTTAGATTTGCTAGTTTTGGGTAAGTCCAACTCATAGGACTGAAGAGATCCTATAAGTTCATCAACAGGGATGGAGTCCACATCCTTACTCTTAGTGATGGCAGTCACTTTGGGTCTAAAATCTTCAATTAAAGATCTAAGAATCTTTCTAACAATTTTAGGTTAATCATAGATTTCACCCAGATTATATGCAAAATTAACAATGTCTTTAAGCTTAGCATAGAATTCATCAAAAGATTCATCATCAAACATCCTAATGCTTTCAAATTTAGAAGTTAATTG
Source organism: Quercus gilva (assembly GCA_023621385.1). Taxonomy (NCBI): domain Eukaryota; kingdom Viridiplantae; phylum Streptophyta; class Magnoliopsida; order Fagales; family Fagaceae; genus Quercus; species Quercus gilva. Next base: position 93,210,728 of record CM042476.1, on the reverse strand, counting down.
TTGCAACTTATTAATTTTGACTACCTTTGTGCCTTCATGCATAGTTTGGAAGATATTCCAAGCAGTGTGAGCAACCTCAACATTAAAGATTCTCTTAAATTCCTCCATAGAAATAGTATTAAAGATAGCATTCATAGCTTTGCGATTGAACGCGGTTGTTTTTTTTTTAGAAGTTTGCCACTCACTAACAGGAGTAGTGGGCTTCTCCCATCTGTATTCAACGGAGTTCTAGACCCTCTCATCAATAGATTTCAGGAATGCTTTTATCCTTACTTTCCAATAAGTATAATTATTCCCATCAAAGTGAGGAGGAATAACTAAAGAGTGTCTGTGTTCCTTGACAATAGGGGTTAAGGATCAGCTCAGAGATCAAAAGATCTACAACAAGAAAGCAACCTGCTCTTATACCACTTGTTTGTTTTTAGACCCCTTAAATACAATCGGATTAACCTAGTTTATTAGCCAAGTTATTAACTTAGGTAAATTAAGCAATTCTAGGTTAACATAATCAAACAATCATATCATGCATAGCAACAGAAAAAATAAATAACACAATGATATGATAACCCAGGAAAACCAAATCGGTAAAAAACCTGGAGAAAATTTAACCTAGCTATCCTTAAGGTAAACCTGAATCTACTATGAAAGAATCGAAGTTTGTACAATAGAACTTAGACCACTAACATTCTATTACTACCCACCAGTAAAACTTACTGACACGACTACGTGCAAGCTCCGAGACCACGGACTCCTTTTTTTCTTGGATTCTCTAGCAAGTACAAGCACTCCCGCTTGCATATCTTTAAGTTCTTATGGCAACAACTGAATAATCATCAAGTTCTTGAAGAAATCTCCTTCTTGATAATCCTAAGCATGTGTAAAGAAAAGCTCCTCACAGATCTCACAAGAGATTTACATAAACCGCAATATGAGCAACACAAAAACGTGGCTAGGGTTTGCCTTATATACCTAGGGCAAAATATAAAATCTTAAACATTTTAATAAGATAGGGCTGAGTTGGAATTCTGCAAAAAAACATATTCTGCCCAATTTTCGATCGATTGAGCTAAGCTTCAATCAATCGAGCCAGGCCAAAATGCATACTAAATTCTACATTAGCTCAATTCCAACTTTACATAAAAGACAACTTTGAGCAATTCTAAATAAAACTAAACAATATGTTTTGATAATGGTTTGCCAACAATACACATTAGAGTTCTAATACATAAGTTCCTAAGTACTTAGAACCTAACAAGTAAAATTTTCCAGTCTTGGATTTCAGATGTCACAATTTTGTGTTTCTTAAATTAGTCAAGATCATGATTGCTGCTCTATCGTTTCTTCTTGATTATGAGAAGATTGAAGACGATGGTGATAGTGATGCTTCAAGTGGTGAAGATGACCCGAATCCTCAAGCTCCTCATGTTGTCATCAATAAACAGGCTATTTATAACGTTAGTTGCACTTTTTATATGGAAAATTCACTTCAGTTATACAGATTACTGCAATGTATTATACGAAGAAAAGTAAAGTACTGTTTTTATTTTATGATGCATTTAGAGTGCCGACGACAAGTATTTTTAGAAGTTATTTGTAAAACATTAAAATTGCAGCTGGTTGATTGTATTGTAATGTAATTTTCTAATGTTTTCAGGCACACCATAAAGGAACAGTTTCAAGCAATAAGAAAAACCAAGCAAAATTGCAGCGTGCAATGCATAGCATGAAAAGGCAACAACGTCTGTCATCAGAAAATGTCTCATCGAATATTTTTTTTAATAAAGAAAATAGAAATGAGATCTAAATTTTTTTGTTAGTTCTTACTGTTTACAAAATGTTGCTGAATCTGAATGATTCTTTCTTTTGATTATTACCCTATGTAAACTTCAGGTTAGGATGATGATGCTGAAAGAAATAGCTCGAACAGTTGGGCTTCACCGCTTGATTCTGTTGAATTTTTATCATTTCAGTGAGAAATATATTCAGGTATTTTCTGACTCATGCATTTAAGTTGTAATTACCTTGATGCCCGAGGTGGTAACTATATTGATAAATGCAACCCCATCAACGTGATGTCAAAAGTTTACTTGCAGCAGCAGTTCAGGCCTGTAATGATATGGTATTAAGCTTTTTCTCTTTTGCTTGATTGGATACTATACTGTAATTTATAGCTAAATTTGATTATTTTCATCTGCCCCTCCCCCAAGTTTCTTCTTTTGAAATTTTAACTTTCAAGAATTCACCTATAAATAATTCAATTGACTGTGTTGTAAACAGGTGCCACCTGATGCAGTTGAACCACTATTCAGAAAGATAGTAAATTAGTTTGTACATGATCGTTCACGCCCAGAGGTGCCACTTCACAGTTGCATTATAATAAGTTTTTCTTTTCAGTTACTTATGGATTTGTCTCTAAGTCAACTTGTTTTTTCCAGGCCATTGCTGTTGGACTGAATGTAATAAGGGAGATTTGTTTACGCATGCCATTGGTAACTACCTATACATTTCATTTTCTTTTATCTCTCTATCTGAGATTATCATGGTGGTTTCAAAGTTGTCTAATAACTTTTTGTAAATGGTAATTGGACCTATTCATCGTGTTCTATCTCTTTTTTTTTTCCTTTCATATATAGCCTTTTGTAATTCTGTTTTCATAGTGCTGTTAATGTGTTAGGATTAATATTTTTGTTCCTGGCAACTAGTTGATGACAGAAGATTTGTTGCAAGATCTTGCACTGTACAAGAAATCACATGAGAAAGCAGTTTCAATAGCAGCTCATTCACTAATTACTTTATTTAGAGAGGTATTAGAAACTACTGTCTAGCTGTGATATCTCTCTCTCTCTCTCTGTGTGCTTGCTTGTGCATATGTGTGCCTATGCATGCCCAAGATCAATTTAGGAAGAATTGCTAATTCGTTTATGTGCAGGTTTGCCCCGCACTGCTAATCAAGAAGGATCGTGGGCGCCCTACAGACCCGAAGGCAAGGCCAAAAGCATATGGAGAAGTCAATGTGAGCAGCAATGTTCCTAGTGTTGAGTTATTACAAGAAGATGACAATAATGAGGATATTAGTGACGCTGAAAGGTCCTCATCCAATGATTCTGATGATGATCATGATAATGAGGTTGATGTTGCCAGCGATGATGAAGAAAATCAGCTATATGGCGATATTACTGGAGGTGAAGATGATGAATTAGAAGATGACGAAGTAGCTCAAAATGAAGATGGAGATAACATTATTGATAGTGATGACAGTGATGTTAGTGACAATGATGATGACGATGATGATGGGAAAGAAGAGGAGGAAACGGAGGAGATGGAGGCAGCAAATGAAGATGTGAATGAAGCAACAAACTGTTCCAGCAAATCTAGTGATGACGCCAATGCTAGGGATAGTGAAACTGGAGGAAGAGAATCTAAAGCAAAAAAGAGGAAGTTGTCTGATTTTGATGGACAATTGCTTGCTGCTGATTCAAGCCTTCGGGCTCTAAAGAGATTGGCGGGAGTGACGATGGGACAAACCTCGCCAGACTCAACTGATGGAATTCTTTCTAACGAGGACTTCCAAAGAATCAAGGAATTGAAGGTATTGTATTGCTATCAGACTTGAAGGAAAAAATGGGGTTAATTTTTAACTTTGTGCCATGGAAAACGATGATGCAAAGTTTCTTTAATATTTGTGATACTAGATTTCATAACATTGCATGTTGATTATTGGGTGCTTTTGTGGTTATTTTATTAGGCAAAGAAGGCTGCAAATGATGCTTTGGTTAAACATGGGTTAAGAAAGGGTATCCCAAGTTCTGATCAACCGAGTACTAAATGAGTCGATCCTGCCAAACTTGAAAGTAAGTTTTCTATTTCTTTACTGGCTCGTGTATCTTAGTTCATATATATATATATATATATATTTATGAAGAGAATGAATCCTGTCATCAAAGAAGTCGGAGGAAAAAAGAGAGTTGGGGGGGGGGGGGGGGGGGAGGTGGGTTTGGGACCCTCCTGCAGTTGCTGCTAAGGTGAAAGGTTACCTCCCTACATGTAAAGAGGGGGTGGGGAGCAAGAAGCCTTTAGAAATAGGAACATTGAGTGTGGGTTCTAAACCAACTAGGTGCATGTGTAAACTTACTGATTGAAAAAAGTACATTGAGCAATTGAGTGTTGGAACGGTTTTTAAGTTGGAAATGCATTCTGTGTTACAAAGCAGCATAAGTTTTTCATATTGTAAATCTATTGCAACATATTCATTCTGTCACATGATGTTTAATTGTTTTCTCCTAACACATAAGATTCTTCCTTTAAAACTTATACTAATCCACTTTTTCATGTATTTTGTAGGTTCATGTAAAAAGAAGATGAGCAAGGAGGAAAGATTAGCATTAGTTAGGGCAGGGAGGGAGGATAGAGGGAAGTACCAAGCTCGAGTGTCTGTAAAGCAGAAAAAGTTAATTCCATTTCTGACACTTCATGTTCTTCATATCCTTGCCTTTTTGAATCCTGATGTTAGATTGGTGTGCAATTCATTAGTTCTCTTCTAAGTTTGGCTTTGAATTTGAGAATTATGTGTATAACATCTGAAAGTTCAAAAAGGGTATACAACACCTTTGAACGTTTGGACCCCAAATACAAAAATACCAATTCAAGCTTTATATCAAACAAATAATGTGCAGAACATGATAACAAACTAATAATAGAATTGATAACTAATCTAAGCCAAATATAAACACATCCACAGTAGTAAATATAAGGTAAAGATAAAGGGAAGGAAGATGCAAACATACGGACAACACACGATGTGTTATCGAAGAGGAAACCGAAACCCTCGGCGTAAAATCTCTCCGCCGCCCTCCAAGCGGTCAAATAATCCACTAGAAAATGTAGTTGGGATACATGAACAGCAATAGACCCTCCAAGCCTAATCTACCCAGGTACCTAAGCCCTCCAAGCTTCTTGCTCCAACGAGGTTGCGTCGAACCTTTTTCTTTTCTAGCTTACCGGATTCCGCTACTAGACCATAGCATCAACCAATGTAGATTGGTTCCTTCTTAACTGCTTCCCAACAGTACCAAATAGACCTTCTCACAGACGTGGGTGTGGTGAGACAAGGATTTGGCTAAAGGCCTTTCAAAGGTATGACAATGAAGAGGAAGAGAGTAGAGGAATTTGTAGAGTCTCTAAGGTTAAGATTGTGGATGAATCAATCTTGTATTTCTCTAAGGTTTCCCTCACAAAATTCTCTCTAGAAACTCTCTCAATATGGTGGGTTTAAGGGTATATATATAGTAGGGTGAGAAAGGAATGCAAAACGTCAGTTTTTGCCAAACAGTGCAAATTGGCAGCTTGGTCTCGTGGCTTGTCCAAGTCGCGAGTTCAAGTCGCGACGTAACGGCCTGGCCAGCCTGGGACTTTTGTCCTGTAGCGTGACAACTGGCGCAACCTTTCAGCTTCCCCGTGTGCATCTCACGTGCTTGCGTTTGGCGGCTTGCTAGTCGCGATCCATTCGCAAGCCCTAGCCGCAAAGCTCTGTTTTTCTTGCACACTCTTGAGCTTTTCTTCGCATCTTCTCACACACTATCCTTACAATTTTCCCACTTAAATACAGGGTTACTAAGTGCTAAATTACAAGCAAATTGGTCATGGAATAAAGCCAATAAGATGGTTGATTAAATTCAACCTTACAATATCCCCCTTTGGCTATTCCGTGACAAAACCCTACAACAGACTTTAGACTTAAAATGTGAGTTGGGAACAGTTGAACAAAACTCACTCACACTTAACTCTAGATTCTGTAAAGCTCTTGAACATATGAATAAGTAACTCCTGAAACACAATAACATAGCAATATCATTGTATGCAGAAAAAACTTGATATGCATATGGAGCAAAAATATTATGATCAAGCAAAATGGAATAAATTAGTAGACCATGGCAAGACCAAAACAAGTAATCACTATAACCAAGTGATCACAATGCTCATTCACACTTGGAATGAACATCTGGACATTCAAAATAACAAACACAAGGCACATCACTTGAATGACCAACACTCAACCAATGCATACAAACATGCATGCATCTAGGAACAATCCTACAAGGGCACAAGAGTGTTGTACTTAAAATAATGCAAAGCATTAGCAAGTACAAAAGCATAATGCATAAAGGCTGCATAAGTAAAGAATTGCAAATACATGGCACATACCATAAAAGCCTACAAACATGCATATTCAAACCCTTAAAGCTTACATAAGCAACATGGGTACAAAACTCAAATAAGACAAGTGCTGAAATAACTGAATAACATCAATATATATAAGTACCAAAGTTCCACAGCCAACCAAAAGTTTTGAGTTTGAAAACAGACTTAAAACCATAATGTATCAAGCCTATACAAAAGTATACGATAAGTTTTCCCAAAAGTATAACATCATAAGATATCCAAGCATAGTCTTAAAATTTTAAACAAAAACAACACATAATGAAACTCCCCCTCAGAGTAAACACTCCCCCTCAAGAGCTGCCAAAAATCTCCCCCTTTTTGACCGGAATGGCCAAAGGGTCAATGCTCATGGCTAGTGTGTATGCTGTCAAACTTGGCAGGTAGAACATCAAGCTGGTCCTACATAGCTGTTGTCCTTTTAGTGTGTTGATTTTGAACTTCCCTGAATGTATCAAGCCTCTCTAGGATGATCTGAAATGCATCCGGGGGGGCACTAGATGAGGTAGAGGCTCTGCTCCTCTTGACTCTTACTCTTGGTATGGAAGATGGTCCTGCACCCTCTGCTTTAGTTTCCATGGGATCACCTTCTTCTTGTACACCCTCTTCTTCTTCACTTGGAAGCTGACTCTGTATCCTTGTGAGAGTAAATTTGTTGATGGCTAATAGAGGAGGCATGGGACTGATATCTTGTGGGATTGCAACACCCTTTTCTTTGAAAATCCTCATAAGAAGACTTGGAAACACCAGCTTGGGCCTGGAGGTGGTTTTGATTTCATCCACTATAGTATCAAAAATATGGGAACTGAAGTCAATAAATGTTTTCTCCTTAAGTTCCATAAGAAAGATAGCTTTAGCATTTGTCAGTGTAGTCAACTTCCTTATAGGGTAAAGGTTGTACATCATTATTGTGGTTAAACACCTCATGTCTTTGGGAGACTCAGAAGTGTTCAGACATCTCTTTTCTATAACCCCACCAATCCTTTTCTGGACAGTTTCTAGAGAAAGCATTCTGTCCTTGTAGTTAGTGAATTCATAATCTTCCAAACCCCCTAGCCCTAGAACTTTATCAATATCATGAGCATCTAAGGTAAACTCCTTTCTTCTCACCCAACAACTTAACTCCTCCTCCCTTATCACAGCATTTGCATAGAATTCTCTAATTAGTGGTTCACACACTAAAGGTAAGTCACCCAGAAGTTTCTCCCAGCCTCTTCCTTCAAAGCATTGTGGAATGAAGGTATCCTTCAAGTCATGTAAATCTACAAACCTCTCCTGGATAATGGTTCCCTTTATGAAGGAATCTCTGTATCTCTCAAAGTGCTTAACTGACCTAAACAGGTTGTTGTCCATTTTCATTCTTTTTTCAACTTTCTTAGCAGGAGTCTTCTTCTTAGTAGATGTTGAAGCCATCTGTAAACACTCAGAAAATTTCACAACAAAGGCAAAACACAATATGTGGAAGCATACTCAAATCAGTAACCGTGTAGTTATAAGGAGGAACAGAGTGTTAGTTAACACACAAAGTAAGAATAGGTGATAACAAAAGAAGGATAAGACATCACATAGTGACAGCTAATCAAACAAGCTCAGTTTGTAAGGATGAAACTTTCATACAGACAACGAAAAGCATATGACACTGATACCAGTCTCAAAGAACATGGAATATGCAAGAGACTCACACAAGAAATGGCAACACAACCACATAACAGTGTAAACCACATAGATATCAGGACAAACACTATGCAATCCCCAATTTTTCATTTAGGGAAACAACTCAGAAAGATCAAATACCAAATACCCAATAGATATAAGCACACAACTATCAAAGTTCAGACCCAAGAGAATCACAATGAAACAAAGTGAAGAAAATAAACATAATCAGCACCAAGAGTTAACAAATCAAACCATCAAACCAGCATTTTAAGCACAAACATGTTCGAATACCCAAATTGCAATCCACCATTAAAAACACATAGATTCAAGAATCAATCACTTAAAACATGAAATGTGAAGTGAAATCAAGAAAACCCATACCTTTTTCTTGATGATTGATGCTGAAATGATGATTTCCCAAGAGAGAAGCACGGAGTGTTTCAGAGAGAAAAGTTTAGAAGACAATGAACAGTCACTTGATTTTCGACGGAAAAACTGAAAAAATTTTGAAAACTGTCTTTAAAACGCAAAACATGCGTTTTTCGCGACTTGATCAAGTCGCCAGTAAGTCGCCAGGTTAAGCCGCGAAACACTGCAAAGGTAAGAAATTTGAAAATTTCTCTAAGTGTTTTTCGCGACTGGAAGGTCTATCCGCGAAAGAGTCGCGAGCTGAGCCGCGAAAATCTCTGAGTAACTTTCACGATTGGACCTTCCACCCGCGAACAAGTCCCCAAAAAGAGCCGCGAAAAACTGCAAATCTCAAATTTTGAAAAATTTTCTAAGTCTTTTTCGCGACTTGGTTACTGACTCGCCAGTGAGCTGCGAAAAGTCTCTGAGTGGTCCTCGCAACTAGAACTTACGACTGGGATAACCCGCAACTTAGTCGCTAAAACAGGGCAACACTGTTTTTGAAATTTTGACATTTTTGTAAAAACAAAGTATTCTCAAAAAACAAATAAAAACACTCAAAAATCTTTTTGTGTTTGATCAAACAAAGATTGAGCATGTGAAAACACATTTAATCAAGTACAATCACACAAATGAATATGGCATTCATTGAACAAAGACTTGTCTGTTGTGGGTGGATATCAAAAATAGGATAGTCCTTAGTCCAATGTGAAGCTTCAATGATCAATTCAATCAAAGCATACACAATTAGTACTAGATAATGTGACCTATCTCAATTATAGAAACATACATATATGACCTCCTACAAGAACTTGATTACATACTTTGAAACTTTTCATTTGGCTCAATTTTTAACATATCATTTGCACTTTTTCAACAAAGAAAATCTCATTGTGAGGTAGATGCCTGAAATTTTTGATATTTCAATTTATGAGGTAGCCTTTGGCTTTTTAGGCATCAAACATTTTATTTTGGTCGCTTTCCCTTTTTCCTAGTCAAATACTAGTGTGTGCGACAGGCTTTTGCAGCTCTATATCTCTTTTCATTTGGAGATTTACATTTAGAGAGCTCTTTTAAGCAAAAAACAAAAATAAAGAGTGGGAAGATATATAGGCATGAGTCTATGCATGTCTCAAGATCAACAAAACCATTCACTAGTCATGCATGACAAGGTTGAAGATCTATTTACAATAGTCACATAGATTTCAGAAATTTTCCCACAATGATATGAGTGCATAGAAGACAAGCTAAGCTCATAGATGCACAAAGCCATTAGTACAAAGGTACAAGGCAAAACATGATTTGAGACAAAAGCTCAACAAAGTTTATCAAACTTTTTGGATTTTCTACTTTTTATGTGTTTTTGAATTTTTGACAAAAAAAAAAAAATGATTAAAGACAAAATTAGCAAAGTGAAAAATAATTTAACCAAAAAAAATTCCATCACAAACTAGCAAGAAGCAAAACAACCAAGCATAAACACAAAATATGGGAAGTATTGATGCATGGACATGTTGTAATGCTTATGCATGAGTACCCTTCGTCACCCACACGTCACATGCGTTTGGTGATATCCTTGACGGATTGGGTACGAGAATTAGGGCTATCAAACCTTTGTGTGAAGCTTTCAAGGCAGTTGGTGAAGGCACCGATCATCTTCATCACGTCCGTCATTCTTGGATCACGATTTTGACTTCTTGATTGCTCACCACCCCAAGACCTCACGTCATTTCTTCTTCCTCGTGACCAAGGTGCACTAGCATTGTTGTCTACTCTCATCTTTTGACAATTGGGTCTTGTATGTCCTTGCAATCCGCAATAGTGACACACATAATCTGTTATTGGACCCCGTTGTGGTCTTGAGAGAGATCTTGCTCTCGTTTCGTGTCTGCCCATAGATTGATTTCGGGGCTTATTCACTATCCGTTGCTCAACCACATTCTTCTTCTTTTCAACCTTACCATTTTCTGGAAGGGACTCTTCCACAATTGGCTCTATGGCCTTCATAAATTTTACTTCTTTGGTAGCTTTGGTCGATGAGCCACTCCCTCCGGTATATCCCAACCTGGACCTATCTGAGAAGTGTTTTGGAGAAGAGATAACATCTTCCAGCTTCATGGAGGAGACCCTTTCTATCTTGGCTTGCGCTTGCACCACCTCTTGCTCAAGGAATCTTACTTTGGAATAAGTTTCCGATAACTTACCATTTAGTGTCTCAATCTCACACTTAGCCTCTTTATATCTGGTAAGAAGACTTTTGTAGTCCTCTTTAGTCCTTTTCATCTACTTCACAGCTGCCTTTGCAACCCTTGCATACTCACCCGATTTCTCAAGGAGTAAAGTATAATTCTCTTGAAGACTGGATGTATTTCTATTCTCTTCAACATCTGATTCTTCAACAATCCCTAAGGATTCATCATCGTTGTGTTCTCCAAGTTCTTGTATAAGTTTATTCAAGTCCTTTGAGGACTCCACATGAGCAATGGTCATGAATTCGGAAAAATTTCCTTCTCCATCACAGCTATCTTCAAAATCAGAATTTGATGAGTCCGAATCACTTAAAGTAATGGCATAGGCCTTTCCCTTCGACTTCAAGTAGTTGGGGCATTCCTTTTTAAAAATGCCCATGTCCATTACATTCAAAACATGTAATTCCTTATGAGGATTGGGAATCTTTACCATCTTTTTTTTGGAATTCTTTCTTCTCCTTCCCGGAACTCTGAAATTTTCCTTTATCACCGAATTTTCCATTGTTTTTGAGCTTTAAGAATTTCCGGAAGTTCTTTACAAGATATGCCACATCTTTGTCTATTGTATCCTCTTCCGAAGATTCATGAGACACCATTCTCTCATCAATTGTCTTAAGAGCAAGGGATTTGCTCTTCTTTGCTGAAGGAAGGGACAACTCGTATGTCTGCAAAGAACTAACCAACTCTTGAACCTTAATGTCATCAAGATCTTTGCTCTCTTCAATAGCTGTAACTTTGGCCCAGAAACTTTCTGGAAGTGATCGAAGGATCTTCCTTACAATCTTCGAGTCCTCCATCTTCTCTCCCAAGTTAAATTTACCAACAACTTCATTCAATTTACTGTAAAATGAATCAAAGGACTCATCCTCACTCATCCTTAGCTCCTCAAAACGAATGGTCAATATCTGAAGTTTGGTGTCCTTTACTTTCTTAGTCCCTTCATAAGTTGTTTCCAGAATTTTTGATGCTCCCTTAGCAATGGTGATATGAGAAATCCAGTGAAATTCTTCTGGAGAAACACCGCAGAAAATAGCATTCAATGCCTTGCTATTTGCATTTGCCGTTGCAAGGGCAACCTTATCCCAAGTAGACTTGGCAGTCTCTGGCTTTGTCCATCCTACTTCCACTACATCCCACACAGCATCATCAATAGAACACAAAAACACCCTCATACGGACTTTCCAAAATGCATAATTATTATCGTCAAAGAACGGTGGTACATTAAGAGATTGAGACCTATCCATCTCAAAAGGTTCAAGGATCACACTTGGTTATTAAAACCACTGCAAGTGTACCCGCTCTGATACCAATTGAAAGTTCAAAAAGAGTATACAACACCTTTGAACATTTGGACCCCAAATACAAAAATACCAATTCAAGCTTTATATCAAACAAATAATGTGCGGAACATGATAACAAGCTAATAACAAAATTGATAACTAATCTAAGCCAAATATAAATACATCCACAGCAGTAAATATAAGGCAAAGATAAAGGGAAGGAAGATGCAAATACATGGACAACACACGATTTATTATTGAAGAGGAAACCGAAGCCCTCGGCGTAAAACCTCTCCGCTGCCCTTCAAGCGGTCAAATAATCTACTAGAAAATGTAGTTGGGATACATGAACAGCAATAGACCCTCCAAGCCTAATATACCCAAGTACCTAAGCCCTCCAAGCTTCTTGCTCCAACGAGGTTGCGCCGAACCTTTTTCTTTTCTAGCTTACTAGATTCCGCTACTAGACCATAGCATCAATCAATGTAGATTTGTTCCTTCTTAACTGCTTCCCAACAGTACCAAATAGACCTTCTCACAAACATGGGTGTGGTGAGACAAGGATTTGGCTAAAGGCCTCTCAAGGGTATGACAATGGAGAGGAAGAGAGTAGAGGAATTTGTAGAATCTCTAAGGTTAAGATTGTGGATGAATCAATCTTGTATTTCTCTAGGGTTTCTCTCACAAAATTCTCTCTAGAAGCTCTCTCAATATGGTGGGTTTAAGGGTATATATATAGTAGGGTGAGAAAGGAATGCAAAACGTCAGTTTTTGCCAAACAGGGCAAATTGGCAGCTTGGTCTCACGGCTTGTCCAAGTTGCGAGTTCAAGTCGCGACGTAACGACCTGGCCAGCTTGGGACTTTTGTCCTGTACCGTGATAGCTGGCGCGACCCTTCAGCTTCCCCGTGTGCATCTCACGTGCCTACGTTTGGCAGCTTGCCAGTCGCGATCCACCCGCGAGCCCTAGCCGCGAAGCTCTGTTTTTCTTGCACACTCTTGAGCTTTTCTTCACATCTTCTCACACACTACCCTTACAATTTTCCCACTTAAATACAGAGTTACTAAATGCTAAATTACAAGCAAATTGGTCACAGAATAAAGCCAATAAGATGGTTGATTAAATTCAACCTTACAAAATCCTTACCTCAGAATCCAAACAGCCTATATCAAAGGGTTAGTGGGAAAGATCTGGAAAATGAGGGAGGGAAGGATAGCTCCCGTCCCTTTTTTTGAATGCTCTAGATGGAAAGAAAAAAGTGAGAATCAGAGAGGGAAAGATCCCCTCCCTCACAGGTCCACTTTTACAATCCATCCACAAACTAATAGTTTACAATCCATCCACAAACTAATAGCAGAAAAAGAGGGTATAATGGCAAAATAATTGGTTTAATTCTCCTTTCCGCAATCTCTTGAAAACCTATGCTTTCCTCTCTTCTTCCTTAATTAAGGTGTTATTTGACCAGCGCCTTAGCTTCAGATTCTCCTCTCTCTCTCTCTCTCTCCCTAGTGCTATCTTTGTTTCTTTCTTTCTGTTCAATAATGTTACAACTTTAACCTATAAGATAATTAAGAATAGCACAGCGTTGAACATCTTATCCTTTTTCTTTTTATGACTTATCGTGTTCTATCTATGATAAGTATTAGGCTGTGATGCCATCATATAGTTAATTTATTTGAATTTTGCTTATACCATTTTGTCATTGGACAGACTGGTGGTTTGAGCAATAGGTAGAAGGAGCGCAAGAAGAATCTGCCTATGGCAGCAAAGAAAGCCAAGGTAGCAAGGTCTCAACTAGAGAAGAAGAAAAAACAACAACGTGCAGGCAAACAGTTTCGTGGGAGGAAAGCGTGGAAATGACTAGAAACATTTATCGCTTTCCTATACAATGTTATCTGTTATATTTTTTGAATGGCAATTATATTATTTTGCCAGTTTTTTTCCCGCTGAGGAATTAGAAATATTACAGCAAGTTGGTACAATACTTCAAAAATCTTGCTGGGACGGCTAGCAGCACGAATAACAAATTTTGTCAGAAATTTATTGAAAATGATCCCAGTTTTTTAATTTAGATCAATACGTGGCTTCTCATATGTCTCAAAAATATCTGTTTACTCAGGCATATTTGAAGTTCGAAATGTAATTGAGTTTTGTGTAGGGCTTAAATTTAGCATTTTAGCAACTACAGTATATCCATTCACAACCCAGTATTTGATTTCAAATGCAATGAGGCATTCGCATTACCAAGTATTTGATTTCAACTGCACTCTGCTGCAATAATTACTACCAGTTACTTTATGTAACACTCTTATGAACTATGGCTTACCAATTACTCGCTGCTGGTGTTTCTGGACTTGCCAAATCATATAACATGCATTTAAAACTAGAGTTGAAGAAATACCATCGGGAAAATATTACTAGTAATCTCTCAACCTATGATACCTGCCATGTGTAGGAGTTGGCCTCATCCAAATTTATCATGTCAATAAAAATTCCAACTCAACATCATGTTAGAATCATTTTTGTTCTAATTTCACTTTTCCTTTCTTAGTTGGGCATGGCTGAGTCTAGCTGCCAGTGGATTGGACTTGTTTTGGGTATGTCTCGATCAGATTCAGATGGGTTTGATGTTAAATTTGCTTTCACTATTGATAGTAATGGTTATCTAAGAGCATTTCTAGCGCTCTCTATATTTTTGTATTGTTTAATGAGTAAACAGTAGCTTTTACCTTTTGTTTACCTATATTTTCAAATACACTTTCTAATAAATTTTCTATCATTTTTTTATTCCTTTTTTTTTTAGAGAGAAATAATGAAGAAATAATATTTAAAAGATCAAACATTTTCACTCAAAAAACAAAGACCACAAATTTATTTCTATAGAGAGAGAGAGAGAGAGAGAGAGAGAGAGAGAGATATCCAAAATCTGAAGAGAGAGTCGCTCGAGGGACCCAGGCCAGCGGAAATCGGCGTTCACCGTGCAAAGCCAAGTCATTCACTCCACCTCGCTTCCGTCTCCTCCCTATCGCTGAAAGGACATGTTGCCCAAATAGGTTAGATCGGCTTGTGTCTTCTTTATTTATTTGATTAGTTTTAAGTTTATGTTTTGTGCTTTTGTTTGTGTTTGGATTGTGTCTTCTCTTGTGTCTTCTTTATTTCATTTTCTCTACCTAACCCATTTCATGTTTGGCATTATTTTCTAGTCTAGTTTTTGCTTCTTCTTTTTTTCACTTTATATTTTTCAATTAAAAATTCAACACAATTGAGAGAGAAAATGAATACACCAAAATGTTGTATTTAGTTTTTGTACTCAAATCCTATTTTTTGGGATACTAAAATTGAAAATTGAATACAAATATAAAGTCAAATAAGTTTTATAGTGATAAGTTTCACGAAAAACTGAAAATGAATATAAAATACACCCATTTTTTGCTCAAACCAAACAAGCCCTAGATTTGGGTATTTTTGTCGTTTTCATTTTTTACTTCTTCTTTTCTTTTTTGCATGAGAAGCTAAATTTATTGAAATAAAGGAAAAAACACACAGGTTAAACAGAGTCATTACAACAAAACACTGGAGCCAGACTACCAACTACAACCACGAAACAAACTATTCAACAAAAACAGATTGAACTTCCAACTACAAACAACTAAACATAAGAAATACAATTGGAGATAATTTGTTTGTCATTTTAACTTTTAATTTACATCCCAACGTTTAATTTGTTTTGTTCGTAAATTTTTGTTAGATATTATGCTTGACAAAGATTAATTCAAATTCATTGTACAATTTGCAATCCTTTGTGAGTGCTTATGAATTTCAATGATTTCAAGATCTAAGTTCCCATTATCCGTCATTGTCAAATATTTATTATTTATAGTAGTGGATTTTGGATTTTTTTTTTTTTCGAAAATAGTAATTATGAAACTTAAATTATACAAAATTTACTAAAAAAAACTTGAATATTTCGACATAAAATAATAAAATAATAAAAAACTTGTAAATGAATGAAATTTTACAATTTTTTTTTTTTTTTACTAACAAAATGAAAATACAAAAAGTTACTAATAGGAGTTAAAAGTGAAAATTAATATAAATGTTGAAATGAGAGTAATAAAGTTAGCGGGTCTAATCATGGTGAGAGATAGAGAGCGCAATGGATGATAAGCCGAGTCATCAAGGAGAGTAAAGCTTCAGGGATTTCAAGATCTAAGACTGCTGCCATGACAACCCCAAAACGACTGCCAAAACAAACATTGACAATCAACCCTAGCCACGATGACAACCACCAAAAACAAGCCTAGCAACAGCAACGCCAACAACCCAACCTAGCTACACACTACAAGAATTTTGGTCTTTTGCAACCAATGTTTTAGCGACAACCAAAAAATTGTCATTATTAGGGACACATTAGTGACGATAATATATGTTCATCGCTAATAAGTGCATAGTAGCGATGACACAAAGGTAGTCGCTAATAAGTCGTCGCTAACGCCATGGAGGGAATTTTATTTACTTTTGGAAAATGGAGGGAAAATTTTAGCAACGACAATAAATTCTGTAGCAATGACATTTACGTCGCTAAAATAAGGTTTATTTTAATTACAACATCTATCGTCACTAATAATCATCTTTAGTGACGACCTTGTGTATTGTCGCAGATATGTGGCCAAAAATATATAGTAAGTATATTATATATATACTTTATTTATTAGTGATGACACATTGGTTGTCGCTATTAGAAGGCTATTAGCGACGATATAATTTGTCGTCTCTGATAATCGCCTTTTAGCAACGACACAACATGTTGTCACAAATATATATACCAAAATATAATGGAGGAAAAAATTTTCACTATCAAAAAGTGGTGGGAATTATTGGAGGGAAGCAGATTATATATTAGCAACGAATCAGGTCGTCGCTATATGAGATCCTTTAATGAAGTCAAAGATTGTCATCACTAATAAGTGGCTAAAATAATTTTGATATATTTTTTATTTATCAAATCCTCCAAATGCCTCTTAAAATATTTAAAATGACATAAATTCCTTTAGTATATTTGAAATGATTAAAATACCATTAGCCTCATCAAAATGACCAAAATACCCCCAAACTTAAATAATGACCAAAATAACCTTGAAACCTACAAAGTAATTCAAAATTCTCAAATTCGTAAGAGAGAGAGAGAGAGAGAGAGAGAGAGAGAGAGAGAGAAGGGAGGGTTTGTTGCTTCAAAATACTCTCAAACCATAATGTTACCCATTTGAAACTCAAAATCAATAAAATAACAAAAATCGAGAAGGTTCTGATTCCATTCAAAATACTGACTAACACCCATAATTATCAAAATGTAAATAGTATCGTGAATCAATTTTTTATTTTTCTGTATCATATGTCATAAGAAAGGCATTAGTCAATATTTACCAAACTAATAAATTCATTATAAATATTATGAATTTATAACTTCATAATATATTCAACTAATAACCAATTAAATATTTAGTTATGCAATAATATTTACCAAAAGTAACTAAATAAATCAAATTAAAATATATTTATAACATACATATTCAAATTAATTAAAATCAGAAGTGATAATACATGATATATGAGCCAAAATAATAAAAGTTTCATCATTTTGCCTAATCAACTCTTATCAAGTCAATGTTAACACGATGTTCATCATATTTCAAAATTATTTCTTCATTGACATTTTCTATCAACAATTCCAATACCCAATAATCCACTGAAAACCTTCCCATGAACCTAGTTTCACCAAGTCCAATGATCTTAGGGCCATCTATTAAGTTTGACTGAGTTTGACCAAATTTAACTAAACTATGACCGCGCCTTTCTCTAAATCCAACCGTTTGATTGTGACCATAATTTATGAAAATTAACCTTTCATTGCACTCTTCAAATCTAACAGTTAGATTTCAAATCTAAGTATGACGCATGATGGACATGTATTGTGTACCTGTATGGCTATGTTCTCTCAATCTGACCATCCAATTGGTCTTAAATTTCACCAACACCAAATGTCACCATACTCTTCAATCTCAATTATTGAGATTTGAAAATGAA
The DNA here is from genome assembly GCA_023621385.1 of Quercus gilva. Lineage (NCBI taxonomy): Eukaryota > Viridiplantae > Streptophyta > Magnoliopsida > Fagales > Fagaceae > Quercus > Quercus gilva. The sequence goes on along the minus strand of CM042476.1, from coordinate 93,192,835 downwards.
TTTCACCAAGTCTAGTGGTCTTAGGAACATCTATTAACTTTGACCGGATTTGACCAACTTTAACTAAATTTTGACCGTACCTTTCTCTAAATCCAACCATTTGATTGTGACCATAATTTATGAGAATTAACCTTTCATTACATTCTTCAAATCTGACAGTTAGATTTCAAATCTAAGTATGACACGTGATGGACATATGTTGTGTACTTGTATGACTATATTATCTCAATCTAACCATCCATTTGGTTTTAAATTTCACCAACATCAATATGTCACCATACTCTTCTATCTTAATGATCAAGATTTGAATTTGAATATCATCATGTCCAGTGGTCTCGAGACCATCTATTACGTTTGATTGGGTTTGACCAACTTTGACTAAACTTTGACCGTTCCTTTCTCTAAATCCAACCGTTTGATTGTGACCATAATTCACCAAAATTGAGCTTTCATTACACTCTTCGAATCCAACAGTTATATTTCAAATCTAAGTATAGTTGTGATGGACGTGTGTTGTGTACTTGTACGTTTATGTTATCTCAATTTGACCATCCAATTTGTCTTAAATTTCACTAACACCAATATGTCACCATACTCTTCAATCTCAATGATCCAAATTTGAATATGAATTTCACCAAGTCCAGTGGTCTTGGGACTATTTATTCAGTTTGACTGAGTTTGATCAACTTTAACTAAACTTTGACCACATCTTTCTCTAAATCCAACTGTTTGATTGTAACCATAATTTACGAGAATTAAAGTTTCATTGCACTCTTCAAATCTAATGGTTAGATTTCAAATCTAAGTATGGTCTGTTATGGACATGTGTTGTGTGCCTATATGGCTATGTTCTTTAAATCTGACCATCTAATTGGTCTTAAATTTCATCAATACCAATATGTCACCCTACTCTTCAATCCCAATAACCAAGATTGGAATATGAATTTTACCAAGTCCAGTGGTCTCGAGACCATCCATTAAGTTTGACCGGGTTTGACCAACTTTAACTAAACTTTGACCGCGCTTTTTTCTAAATCCAACCATTTGATTATGACCATAATTTATGAAAATTAACCTTTCATTATACTCTTCAAATCCAACAGTTAGATTTCAAATCTAAGTATGACACGTGATGGACATATATTGTGTACCTGTATGGCTATATTCTCTTAATCTGACCATCCAATTGGTCTTAAATTTCACCAACACCAATATGTCACCATACTCTTCAATCCCAATTATTGAGATTTGAAAATGAATTTCACCAAGTCTAGTGATCTTAGGAACATCTATTAAGTTTGACATGATTTGACTAACTTTAACTAAACTTTAACCGTACCTTTCTCTAAATCCCACCGTTTGATTGTAATCATAATTTATGAGAATTAACCTTTCATTACACTCTTTAAATCCAACTGTTAGATTTCAAATCTAAGTATGGCGCGTGATGGACTTGTATTGTGTACCTGTATGGCTATGTTCTCTCAATCTGACCATCCAATTGGTCTTAAATTTCACCAACACCAATATGTCACCATACTCTTCAATCCCAATTATTGAGATTTGAAAATGAATTTCACCAAGTCTAGTGGTCTTAGGAAGATCTATTAAGCTTGACATGATTTGACTAACTTTAACTAAACTTTAACTGTACCTTTCTCTAAATCCCACCGTTTGATTGTGATCATAATTTATGAGAATTAACCTTTCATTACACTCTTTAAATCCAACGGTTAGATTTCAAATCTTAGTATGGCGCGTGATGGACTTGTATTGTGTACCTGTATGGCTATGTTCTCTCAATCTGACCATCCAATTGGTCTTAAATTTCACCAACACCAATATGTCACCATACTCTTCAATCCCAATGATTGAGATTTGAAAATGAATTTCACCAAGTCTAGTGGTCTTAGAAACATCTATTAAGTTTAACATGATTTGACTAACTTTAACTAAACTTTAACCGTACCTTTCTCTAAATTCTACCATTTGATTGTGACCATAATTTATGAGAATTAACCTTTCATTACACTCTTTAAATCCAACGATTAGATTTCAAATCTAAGTATGGCGCGTGATGGACATGTATTGTGTACCTGTATGACTATGTTCTCTCAATCTGACCATCCATTTGGTTTTTAATTTCACCAATATCAATATGTCACCATACTCTTCAATCCCAATAATCAAGATTTGAATATGAATTTCACCAAATCCAGCGGTCTCGAGACCATCCAATAAGTTTGACCGGGTTTGACCAATTTTAACTAAACTTTGACCATGCATTTATCTAAATCCAACCGTTTGATTGTAACCATAATTCACTAGAATTAACATTTCATTACACTCTTCAAATCCAACGGTTAGATTCCAAATCCAAGTATGGCGCGTGATGGAAATGTGTTGTTTACCTATATCATGTATCGTAAGATACACAAATACTTAATAAAATTATGGATATACATATATGAATGGTATATTCATTATAAAATCATAATATATTCAACTAATAACCAATTTAATCATCAACTATGTAATAATATTTAGAAAAACTAACTAAATAAATCAAATTAACATATATTTATAGCATACATATTCAAATTGATTAAACCCAAAAGTGATAATGCATGATATATGAGCCAAAATAATAAAATTTGTCAATTAACAAATTATTATATCCCCACCAATAAAATTTATTAGCAAAAAAAAAAAAAAAAAAAACCCTATTGTGATGAAGCATAATAGTTGTCACAATATTGTGTTTCTACGAAGACAATGTAAATCTTTCATAATATATGGCCTATTGTGACAAACGAATGCCACAATAGATATAGTTTTGAGTAATGCTACCAAGGGAGTTAATCTCGTACCGGTTTGGCCAAAGGAATGAGATATTTCGGTATCGGTCAATACTGGTGTACCGTTTCGGATTTACCGCTATTATATATATATATATATATATAACCAAAATTCATGTAATTTATTAAAAAGTTTAAATTTATAAATCTTTATCTCATTTAAAATGTTAATCTCTAGTTAAAATTTCAACTAGGTAATATTAATAATATCAGGGAATTGATGTTCCTACTCAATAATAATAATAATAATAATAATAATAATATCACAGTCAATAAAGTTTGACAGTGTTAACCCCAAAAAAAAAAAAAAAAAGTTTGATAGTACAAAAACTTTCTTCACTTATTAAAAGTTAAAATGCCGTTTGAAACTTCTTTGGATTAAAAAGAAAAAATTTGAAATCTCAAAATTCTATAACAATTCACGTGGGTGTGCTAGAAGGCACACTGCCACAAGTTACAAATAAAAAGCAAACCTCATTTACTTTTAGCTTTTTACCATTAAAAGTCACCACAAAATTATTTTATAATATTTTTACTCTACTGGATGCTATAGTTATAAATTATTTTATAATATTTTTACGAAATATTGATGTAGTTAATTTTTTATTGGTTTTCATCTAGACTTACTATTAATATCACATTTTTATTTACCAATAATCACTTACTACATCAACAGTTTATAAATTTTTTTATAAAATAATTTGTATTACTAGCATTACTATATAATTTCTGTCAAAATAACTCATGAGATGTAGTTAAAAGAAAAAAAGAAAAAGAAAAAAGAGCACTACCTAACGTAACGGATCTGAAGTGCATCATCCCCATATTTTTCTCAATCACTCAGTTGGTTGTTTTCTCAGACAGTCTTATCTCTTTGGTTTGCTTTTCAGTTTTTCTTTCCACTTTAATTCTTCTTCATGTTTATCAAGTTTTGCTTCCCAAATTTTCACCAATTTGATATGAAGGTTTTGCTGGAAGTCCTATTAGTAGGCCCTAGCCCCTAGGTATGACTTTTCTTCTTTATTTTTGTCATTAAATTAATAGATATATATATATATATATATAATATGATAAATTAATAAATATGTAAATTTTTCTTTCTTCTTTACTTCTTTATGTTTATTAAGTTCATCAAGTTGGTTTGTTTTTCAATTTTTTACAGATCTGATATTAAGGTCTTCTCCAAGTCCTACAAGTGGGCCCTAGGTATGACTTTTCTTCTCTGTTTTTGTCATTAAATTAATAAATATATAATATGATAAATTAATAAATATGTAATATGATAAACTGTAGCTACAGGTACTACATTTCTTTATGTTAAGATTCAGAACCCTTTAAAAGTTAAAACATAGTTGCAGCCTAATATGTTTTCATTGATTCTTTTAAGTAAGGTTAAACATCTAATGGAAATTGAATAGATTTTTTATGTTTGATTTTTTTTTTAATATTATTTTCGTAATTAGGATATATTGAAATAGATTCTCAATACTTAAGAAATGCTTAAAGGATATAGTTTACTTGAACATATATGTTTTTTTATGCCCACCAAATGCCATACTGAAACAAATAATTGTTTGTTTTCATAACAATTGTTTGCTTTAGTTAAAAAAAAAAAAAAAAAAAAAAAAAAAAAGAAAAAGAAAAAAAGGGGCACTACCTAACGTAACGGATCTGAAGTGCATCATCCCCATATTTTTCTCAGTCACTCAGTTGGTTGTTTTCTCAGCCAATCTTATCTCTTTGGTTTGCTTTTCAGTTTTTCTTAGACATGGCAAAACGGGCGGTTCGGGTCAATCGGGTTGCGGGTCAAACGGGTCACGGGTCAAAACGTGTCATTTTAAGCTGGTTAAATCGGATTCGGGTCAATCGGGTTGTGGGTCGGGTCGGGTCGAGTTGGGTTGACCCGTATTTTTCACATGATTTTTTTTTTTTTTTTTTGATAAAGAAAACAACATGTATTTGCCATTTGGAAAGTTATGCGACAAATTACTTGATGTGAAATGCATTATTTTAAATTCACCACTTCTATCAAGAATGAACTCAGTTAAACTTATTGATACTTATTCAATAATTTTAAAATTATACAAAGCCTAACATTGCTATCTAAAACAAAATAACACAAAGATAAGTAAAACAAATACACAAGTTTTATTTCTACACAGTATCAACATTCCAAAATATAAAACAAAATTACAAATGACTCATTGGATAAACTCATTTGATAAAGAATAAAAACATATAAGAAATTTACAATCTTGAAAATTAATTTTATAATCTATTATCAATTGTGGTTGACACTCTATTTCAATTTGAGATATACTTTAAAATTTGATTGCTTACTTATTTATACATGGCATCTTTTATGAATATCATATTATTATTAAGTAACTCACACTCTAATCCGCCGCTTGTGGTGGAATGTTTGTTGGCTGCTGATAAAGCTAACACGTTTTGTAATAGACTGGTTAGCTTTTAGCTTTTATTTTATATCATGGTTAACCGAAAAAAAAAAAAAAAAAACAAAAAAACAAAAAAACACTCTAGAAAATATCATAATTTATTTTGAAAAACCGTTTATTTTGGACATAAATTATTAAAAAATAGGTCTAAGTATTCATAATTTATGCTAAGTTGATACTTTAGCTTCACTATTTTCACACTTGTGAATGTTTCTCACACATGTTTACAATTTTAAATCTATGTTTTTAACTCTATTGTAACCAGATTATCTTGGCATGTACTTTGCTATTTGATATCTAAAAATCTTTACTCATTACAGATTGTTCAATCATTTGTCTTTCAATTAATTTGCATGCAGTTATGTAAATGTATCAATTGTTTCCTTAAAGTTCACAATAAACAATTAAACCAATTTTGTCTTAGTTTTACTATTTTTTTTTTTACCAAAAAAAATAAGTTTTAAAAAAATGGTTCGGGTTCGGGTCGGGTCGCGGGTCGGGTTGACCCGCAAAAAACACAAGTTAGGTTACGGATCAACTCGTTTTTGCTTTGGGTCAAAAAATCAGGTTCGAGTCGGATATTTTCCGAGTCGGGTCAGAAAATTCTGACCTGTTTTTCCATGTCTAGTTTTTCTTTCCACTTTAATTCTTCTTCACGTTTATCAAGTTTTGCTTTCCAAATTTTCACCAATTTGATATGAAGGTTTGCTGGAAGTCCTATTAGTAGGCCCTAGCCCCTAGGTATGACTTTTCTTCTTTATTTTTGTCATTAAATTAATAGATATATATATATATATATAATATGATAAATTAATAAATATGTAAATTTTTCTTTCTTCTTTACTTCTTTATGTTATTAAGTTGGTTTGTATTTTTTCTTCCTTTGCTTCTTCTTCGTGTTTATCAGTTCATCAAGTTGGTTTGTTTTTCAATTTTTTACAGATTTGATATTAAGGTCTTCTCCAAGTCCTACAAGTGGGCCCTAGGTATGACTTTTCTTCTCTGTTGTTGTCATTAAATTAATAAATATATAATATGATAAATTAATAAATATGTAATATGATAAACCGTAGCTACAGGTACTACATTTCTTTATGTTAAGATTCAGAACCCCTTAAAAGTTAAAACACAGTTGTAGCCTAATATGTTTTCATTGATTCTTTTAAGTAAGGTTAAACATCTAATGGAAATTGAATAGATTTTTTATGTTTGATTTTTTTTGTATTATTTTCGTAATTAGGATATATTGAAATAGATTCTCAATACTTAAGAAATGCTTAAAGGATTTAGTTTACTTGAACATATATGTTTTTTTATGCGCACCAAATGCCATATTGAAACAAATAATTGTTTGTTTTCATAACAATTGTTTGCTTTAGTTATAAAAAAAAAAAAAAAAAAAAAAAAAAAAAAAAAAAAAAAAGAAAGGGGCACTACCTAACGTAACGGATCTGAAGTGCATCATTCCCATATTTTTCTCAGTCACTCAGTTGGTTGTTTTCTCAGCCAATCTTATCTCTTTGGTTTGCTTTTCAGTTTTTCTTTCCACTTTAATTCTTCTTCACGTTTATCAAGTTTTGCTTCCCAAATTTTCACCAATTTGATATGAAGGTTTGCTGGAAGTCCTATTAGTAGGCCCTAGCCCCTAGGTATGACTTTTCTTCTTTATTTTTGTCATTAAATTAATAGATATATATAATATGATAAATTAATAAATATGTAAATTTTTCTTTATTCTTTACCTCTTTATGTTTATTAAGTTGGTTTGTATTTTTTCTTTCTTTGCTTCTTCTTCGTGTTTATCAGTTCATCAAGTTGGTTTGTTTTTCAATTTTTTACAGATTTGATATTAAGGTCTTCTCCAAGTCCTACAAGTGGGCCCTAGGTATGACTTTTCTTCTTTGTTTTTGTCATTAAATTAATAAATATATAATATGATAAATTAATAAATATGTAATACAATAAACCGTAGCTACAAGTACTACATTTCTTTATGTTAAGATTCAGAACCCCTTAAAAGTTAAAACATAGTTGCAGCCTAATATGTTTTCATTGATTCTTTTAAGTAAGGTTAAACATCTAATGGAAATTGAATAGAATTTTTTATGTTTGATTTTTTTATATTATTTTCGTAATTAGGATATATTGAAATAGATTCTCAATACTTAAGAAATGCTTAAAGGATATAGTTTACTTGAACATATATGTTTTTTTATGCGCACCAAATGCCATACTGAAACAAATAATTGTTTGTTTTCATAACAATTGTTTGCTTTCAAAAAAAAAAAAAAAAAAAACCTATTTGTGTACTGCACATTACATAATGAATTTATTCAATTTCCAAGTGTAAGAGTCTATTAGTTTGTAATGCTTCATGTTTTATTTAATTATCATGTTAACAGTATTCACCAACTAGTTCTTTAATATTGATGTACTAAATATGCTAATAGTATAATGTTTAAATTTGATGGTGGAGCTGTAGGCTGTTGAAGTGATAACCATAGTGAATTCACAATATTTATCAACTAGTTCTTTAAAGAAAAATGCCAGTACCACAATTTATTGCAAAACTTTTGCCACAATTTATCAAATGGCAAGTTGTAAGTGGTAGGAAAAAACTTGTGAGCCCACACTACCACAACTCACAACTCGTGCGAGTTGTGGCAAAAATTGGACAATAAGTTGTGTTTCTAACATTGCTCTTTCTTTAATACTAATCTACTCAATATGTTATTAGAATAATGTTTAAATTTGATGTAGTTCAATAGGCTGTTGAAGTGACAAATAAAGTGAATTCATAAGCTAAAAAGACATGCATTTAACTATATCCGTATATCTTCATTAAAACTGCAAACCACTTCCATTCGAGTATTTCAATAATTTCCTTTGTGGCCCAAACGTACCAAGGGGATGAGAGAAGTAGTTTAATTTCTTATATCTTGGGGGGGACAAATAAAAAATACAGATCACAAGGGGATGAGAGAAGTAGTTTAATTTCTTATATCTTAGGGGGAACAAATAAAAAACACAGATCACTCAAAAAAAGTGGATTAGTTTTATTCTTTGACTCTTGAGAACTAATGAAGAATTACTTTGAGCTTCTTATCAATTTTTCCATTTATAGATAAAAATATGGTATAGAATCTAATTTTATATTATTTCTTGCTTTTTCAAACATATCTAACTCATGTAATAATTTATTACACTTTTTTTGTAGCATACTCTCTCTCTCTCTCTCTCTCTCTCTCTCTCTCTCTCTCTCTCTCTCTCTCTCTCTCTCTCTCTCTCTCTCTCTCTCTCTCTCTCTGATATTGGGACTCAACATGTCTATTGCCTTTCTATTATTCTCCAAAAGAAAGATTCTCCTATGATGCTAGATTGCTCTCTTTTTGATTTGGGAAGTAGAAGAAAGAATTAGGCTTATTTTTTCTATTTATTTTTTGTTTAATTATCAATCTATTTGTGTCTCCATTTAAATTATTTTTCTTTCAATTCATGATATGTTCTTTTACATATATGATATTTTGTATGTATTAATGATTTTTTATTTGCTTTAAATTCTTTTACTTTAATTTTTTTACAATATTTTTCTTTGTCAACATATATTAGTTGTTGTCATTTTAAGAAAATGATGAAAACTCAACTTTGTTACATAAAGATGATGTGCCAGCAATAGATTTAGGGCCTTAATAGCTGATGATGATGTATGTGTACAACTTGATGAAAGTATGATCATCAATGATGACTTGTCTAATGAGGAATGGGATACAGACTCCAACCATGAAGAAGAAATATATATTGATAATGATGTTTTAAGCTCAAATTAGCAAGAAGATGTATCTAGCAATGATGAATCTATTGGAGATCTTGGGGATAAAGATTAAGTTGAGTTTTGAGACATGTTAAGTTTTTTTAATTACATAAAGTTTTCATATCTTCTCAACTATGGTATTTTTGAAAAATAAAAATATTAAAGTTTCACTTGGATGTTAAAAATATTTTGTACACATTTTTGCCATCTACTTTAGTTGACTGTTACATTAATATATATATATATATATTTTTTTTTTTTTTATTTCAGGTTAAAATGTCACATGCCTTGGGCTACTAATGATATTGAGGGGAGATACATTTCATTGCAAGCTTGGTTGTATATCTTCTTGAAAAATGTGTAATTATTTTATTCGTATTTGAGACAGTAGATTTGAATTTAAATTATGTATATGATATTAAACTTGGGTATTGTTTTTCCTTATTAATAGTTATTGATTGAGCAGTTGTTATGCTTCTATGAGTATATATGATGTGTGGAATTGTAGTTTATTATTTCTAATATGTGCATAGGATTGTGCTTTGTTATTTCCCAACAGGTACCCATGTAAAATTCAAAATGTAAATTTTAAAGAAAAAAAAATGTAAAATATTATTAGCCACGACAATGTCGTGGCTAATATTTTATCATATCATTAGTGATGACAAAAAATATCATCGCTAATATGCAACTTTTAGTGATGACATGTTTATGGTCACTTATATATCATTATCTGTGACGACAGCAAGCATCTCGCTAGTAATGACATATTAGTGACAACAAAAATGTCGTCATTAATAATAATCTACTAGCGACGACAAAAAAGTTCGTCACTACTAATGAGCTAGTAGCGATGACATTTCATCTTGGGTTTTCAAGTTATTTATGATGACAATTGTCACTATTAGCGACAACTTTGTCGTCGTTAATAGTATTGTATTTTTGACGATTTTAATATTGTCACTAAAAAGCTTTTTTGTTACCATTTTCATTTAACGAAAGTTAGCGACGACAATTCGTTGCCAATATAATTAGCGACGACAAGTGACAATGACAAGTGACAACCATCCAATGAAGAGAGAGCCAAGTAGTGATAGCAAAGAGGTAAGAGAGAGAAGAGTGAATAAACAAATGAAAAAAAAATTATATAAATGTTGCTACAGTAACATCTATATTTAGATGTAACAGTAGTATGTTGTAAAATATTTTGCATAATGATTCACCAGATGGAGAGGTTTTTATGTATTTTGGTGAATGGTGTACTCTATTTACATTTTTTTAAAGGACTTTTGCATGTTCTTAATTAGCTAGCTAGGATAAAATAACTATGATCATCAAAGTCTTTTATTTTCCACAAAGGGTCAACGATGCTTTATAAAAATATAATAACAAATAGAAAGGTCTATGTGGTATGGACCCATGGCCATGGGCGCTTAAAGCAGTGTGTTTTTTTTTTTTTTTTTTTTGGGTGGCTAGTCTTTGTCATTTGAGTAAGACTGAGGGAATATTTTAGGATTTTTATTGTTTTAGCAGCGGACCATGAACAAATAACAAAACAAAACAAAAGAGCTTCACGCAAAAACAATAAAAAACAAGACAGAGACACCCATATTGGATGAGCAAGGTTGGTGAAGTTTTGGAATTGGAAAAACATTGAATTTAATCAACCATCTTGTTGGCTTTATTCCGTGCCAATTTGCTTGTAATTTAAGCACATAGTAACCCTGTATTTAGGTGGGATCATTGTAAGGGTAGTGTGTGAGAAGATGTGAAGAAAAGCTCAAGTATGTGCAAGATGGCAGAGTTTCGCGGCTAACTCGCGACTGGCGAGCCGCCAAATGCTGGCACGTGAGAAGCACGCAGGGAAGCTGAAGGGTCGCGCCAGTTGTCGCACTACAGGACAAAAGTCCCAGGCTGGCCAGGCCGTTAGCTCGCGGCTTGAACTCGCGACTCAGACAAGTCGCGAGGCCAAGCCGCCAATCAACCCTGTTTGGCAAAAACAGACTCTTCGCATTCCTTTCCCATCCCACTAGATATAGACCCTTAAACCCACCAAATGAAGAGAGCTCTAGAGAGAATTTTGTGAGAGAAACCTTAGAGAAAAACAAGATTGTCTCATCCCCAATCTTTACCTTAGAGACTTTACAAATTCCTCTTCTCTCTTCCTCTCAATTGTTATACCTTTAAGAGGCCTTTTTACCAAATCCTTATCTCACCACACCCACATCTGTGAGAAGGTTTATTTGGTGCTGTTGGGAAGCAGTTAGGAAGGAACTAATCTACATTGGTTGATGCTATGGTCTAGTAGCGGAATCCGGAAAGCTAAAGAAGAAATAGGTTCGGCGTAACCTCGTTGGAATAAGAAGCTTGGAGTGCTTAGGTACTTGGGTAGATTAGGCTTGGAGGGTCTTCTGCTGTTCATGTATCCCAACTACATTCTTTAGTGGATTATTTGATCGCTTGGAAGGCGGCGGAGAGGTTTTATGCCGAGGGCTTCGGTTTCCTCTTCAATAACACATCGCGTGTTGTCCATGTGTTTGCATTTTCCTTTCCTTTATCTTTGCCTTATATTTACTGCTGTGAATATGTTTATATTTGGCTTAGATTGTTTATCAATTCTGTGTTTGGCTTATTTCATGTTCCGCACGTTAATCGTTTGATATTAAGCCTGAATTGATAATTTTGTAATTAGGGTCAAAATGTTCAAAGGTGTTTCATACCCATATTGAACTTTCATTTGGTATCAGAGCGGGTACACTTGTTGTGGTTTAATTACCTAAGTGTGATCCCTGACCCCCTTTGAGATGGATAGGTCTCAATCTCTTAATGTACCACCATTCTTTGACGGTAATAATTATGCATTTTGAAAAGTCTGTATGAGGGCATTTCTCTGTTCTATTGATGATGCTGTGTGAGATGCAGTTGAAGTAGGATGGACAAGGCCAAAGGCTGCCAAGTCTACTTGGGATAAGGCTGCTCTTGTTGTGGCCAATGCAAATAGCAAGGCATTGAATGCTATTTTCTGCGGTGTTTCTCCAAAAGAATTTCACCGGATTTCACATATCACAATTGCTAAGGAAGCATGAGAAATTCTAGAGACAACCTATAAAGGGACTAAGAAAGTGAAGGACACCAAACTTTAGATGTTGACCACTCACTTTGAGGAGCTAAAGATGAGTGAGGATGAATCTTTTGATTCGTTTTACAGTAAATTGAACGAGGTTGTTATTGGCAAATTTAACTTGGGAGAAAAGACGGAGGACTCAAAAATTGTAAGGAAGATCCTTCGGTCACTACCAGAGAGTTTCCGTGCCAAAGTTACAGCCGTTGAAGAAAGCAAAGACCTTAACAACATTAAGGTTCAAGAGCTAGTTGGTTATTTGCAAACGTATGAGTTGTCCCTGCCCACACAGAAGAAGAGCAAGTCCCTTGCTCTTAAGACAATTGATGAGAGAATGGTGTCTCATGACTCTTCAGAAGAGGATGCAGTAGATAAAGATGTGGCGTACCTTGTAAAGAACTTTTGGAAATTCCTAAAGTTCAAGAATAGTGGGAAATTTGGTAACAAAGGAAAATTTCAGAGTACTGGAAAAGAGAAGAAAGAGTTCATAAGAAAATAGGGTAAAGATTCCCAATCCTCACAAGGAATTACATGTTTTGAATGTAATGGACATGGGCACTTTAAAAAAAATGCCCCAATTACTTGAAGTCGAAGGGAAAGGCCTATGCCATTACTTTAAGTGATTCTGACTCATCAAATTCTGACTTAGAGGACAGCTATGATGGAGAAGGAAACTACTCGGCATATATGGCTATTAAGCATGTTGAGTCCTCGGAGGACCTGAATCAACTTGTACAGGAACTTGGAGAACACAATGATGATGAATCCTTAGGGATTGTTGAGGAATCAGATACTGAAGAGGATAGAAATACAGCTAGTCTTCAAGAGAATTATGCTTTACTCCTTGAGAAATCGGGTGAGTATGCAAAGGTTGCAAAGGCGGTTGTGAAGAAGATGAAAAGGGTTGAAGAGGACTACAAAAGTTTTCTGGTTAGATATAAAGAGGCTAAGTGTGAGATTGAGACACTAAATAGCGAGTTATCAGAAGCTTATACCAAAGTAAGATTTCTTGAGTAAGAGGTGGTGCAAGCTCAAGCCAAGATAGAAAGGGTCTCCTCCAAGAAGCTAGAAGATGTTATATCATCTCAAAAAAACTTCTCAGATAAGTCCAGTTTGGGATATACCGGAGGGAGTAGCTCATCGGCCAAAGCTACCAAAGAAGTGAAATTTGTGAAGGTCATAGAGCCGATTGTAGAAGAGCCCATCCCTGAGAATGTTAAGGTTGAGAAGAAGACGAAGTTGGCTGATCAACGGGTATTAAATAAGTCCCGTAATCAATCAGAATCCAGATATGGAGCTAGAGGGAGATCAGTTCAAAGATCACAACAAGGTCCTAGAAAGGAATATGTTTGTCACTATTGCGGATTGCAAGGATATACCAGACCTAACTATCAAAAGCTGAGAGCAGACAACAATGCAAGTGCACCTCGGTCACGAGGAAGAAGAAATGATTTGAGGTCTTAGGGTGGTAAGCAACCAAGAAGTCAAAACTGTGATCCAGGAATGATGGACGTGATGAAGATGATCGGTGCCTTCATAAATTGCCTGGAAAGCTTCACACGAAAGTTTGATAGTCCTAATTCTCATACCTAATTTGTTAAGGATACCACCCCAAACGCACGTGACGTGTGGGTGATAAAGGGTACTCATGCATAAACATTACAACATGTCCATGCATCAATACTTCCCATGTTTGTGTATATGCTTGGTTGTTTGGCTTTTTGCTTGTTTGAATTGAAAATCTTTGTTTATGAGTTTTGCTTAGTTTGTCTTTTTCTTTGCTGATTGTGTTTTGATCAACCTTTATTTTTCTTGTGTCAAAAATTCAAAAACACGTAAAAAGTAGAAAATCCAAAAAATTTGATCAACTTTGTTGAGTTTTGTCTTAAATCATGTTTTGCCTTGTACCTTTGTACTAATGGCTTTGTGCATCTACGAGCTTAGCTTGTCATCTATACACTCGTATCATTGTGGGAGAAATTCTGAAATCTATGTGATTGTTGTAAATAGATCTTCAACTTTGTCATAATGATTAGTGAATGGTTATGTTGATCTTGAGACATGCATAGACTCTTGCCTATATATCTTCCCATTCTTTATTTTTTTTGTAAAAGAGCTCTCTAAATGTAAATCTCCAAATGAAAAGAGATATAAAGCTGCAAAAGCCTGTCGCACATACTAGTATTTGACTAGGAAAAAGGGAAAGCGACCAAAATAAATGTATGATGCCCAAAAAGCCAAAGGCTAACTCATAAATTGATATATCAAAAATTTCAGGCATCTATCTCACAATGAGATTTTCTTTGCTCAAAAAGTGCAAATGTTATGTTGAATATGGGGCCAAATGAAAAGTTTCAAAGAATGTAATCAAGTTTTTGTGGGAGGTCATATATGCATGTTTCTATAATTGAGATAGGTCACATTATCTAGTGCTAGTTGTGTATGCCTTGATTGAATTGATCATTGAAGCTTCACATTGGACTAAGGATTATCTCATTCTTGATATCCACACACAACACACAAGTCTATATTCAATGAATGCCATATTCATTTGTGTAATTGTACTTGATTAAATGTGTTTTCACATGCTCAATCTTTATTTGATCAAACACAAAAAGATTTTTAAGTGTTTTAGTTGTTTTTGGAAAGTATTTTGTTTTTACAAAAATATAAAAAATTTCAAAAACTGTTTTCCCCTGTTTTGGCGACTAAGTTGCAAGTTTCGCCAGTCGCATGTCCAAATCGCAAGCCTACTCAGAGATTTTTCGAGGGTCACTGGCGGGTCAGTATCCCTGTCGCAAAAAAGACTTAGAAAATTTTTCAAAATTTGAGTTTTTGCATATTTCACGGCTCAGTGTGGCGAAGTGGTGACTAGTTCCTTCTTCACTAGTTCTTCTAGTTTTTGGTTAACTATTTCTAAGGCTGTTTTATCCTTAGATCTAAGGTTGGGTTGCCTAGTTGTGGGAAGCTTGACTAAAGGTTTTTCTAGGGTTTGGATAGGTTTGCTAGGGCTTCCTGGTTGGAGGATGACCTTGTTTTCTATCTTGTCTTCTATCCTATCAAGCTGTTTTCCTATAACACTTAAACACTGGTTGGTATAGTTGTTTTGCTCTAAAACCTTCTTGACAACCTTTTCTTCTGGGTTGGTCTGGGTTTTGAAGGGAGAGGCAACTAAATCATTACCACGATGTTTGAAGGTTATAGCTTCTAAGGGTGGATGGCTAGATCTAACAATTTCTAGTTTGCTAGAACCTGTGGCATCCTTGTCTGGGAGTTTGGTCCAATTGGTTTTGGTAATGACACAGGACTTTTTATGCCATTCAAAATAGTTCTCAAAGTATTCAAAGAAATGGACATTATTGGATATCTCTTTCATGAACTCTTTCCATTTATCCAAAACTTCTTGCTTTTGTTCCCTGGTGTGGTTGGCTCTATAAGCTTCTCTTTTGACTTAATTTTATTCTGAGTCAAACACTTTGCTTAGGGCAACTAGATCAGGGGTGAACCTTTTTCTAATAACCATAAGCTATTGATCTATTTCAATTTTTGGTTGAAAAGGATCTTCTGTTTCAACCTGGTATGGATTTATCATATCGATACCTGAGGGTGAAGGGTGTTTTTGACTTTTGTTGTCGTCTTCCTGATCAACAACTGAGTCCTGTTTGGCTGTGTAGCAGAGTGTGCTAACCTAGGATCTAGTCTGGACGCCTTGGAGCTCTAGTCCTAAGTCTTTTCTAGACTTGGGAAAGGGTGCTAGAGGTCTGGATGAACTACACTAAGAAACTAGTCTATCTCTTAAAAGGATAGGTGAAGGCCTAATGGGTTGGTGTAGATCTACTGGGGATCTAAACCTAGATTCATCATGATTGAATGGTGAACCTATGGGTGTTCTAAACCTAGACTGGTCAAAACTTAATCTAACAGTACCATCGGCTATTTGTTGGACAAAGTCTAAGTCTGGGTTCTGAGATGGATCTTGGATCTGTAGATGGTGATTCTCATTCTCTAGAGTCCAGTTTTTCGGGAATACGACTTCAGACCATTTCAAGGTCCTTGGAACCTGAATCTTGGAACTAAGGTCACTGGTTTGGATGAGAGTGGTTTCTCCCATCTTTCTGGGGTTAAGTGCTTGGACATTCATATTCGTCCTAATGCACTTATAATATATCCTGTATATCAATGCTATCTGGTGGACTCCCTAGATCATGAGGGTTCCTTGGGTCTTGATATTAAGGGTGAAGGCTTTCATGACATGTGGATCATGAAGACCAACTGTGAAATTGGGGAAACAGTCAAAATGGATTGGTCCACCACTAAGGCTGGATTGGATGGTGCCTAGGAGACTATCATCAAACCTAATGTGTCTAATGTCTCTAAGGGCCAAGAGAATGGAGCAATTTAGTCCTTCTCTGATTAAAGGTTTTACTCCTATCTGGACTAACTATGTGCAGGTAATTGTGTCCTACCTTCTTGTGTGCTAACAAGGCTGATGGTGATAACAAGTAGCACGTCTCGTACTCCTTGTTGATTCCATAAACTTGCTCTATAGTCTTAACGTGGTAATCTGTCTTGAATATTGTACTTAAGGACCATGAAGACTTATAGATTTTCTTGGTAGGAATCCTAAGGATATTCCAATCTCCTAGTTTTAGATCTAAATCTGATAACTCATAAGACTCAGAATTGAGTATTCCACTTTCTTGAGGAATCTCTGGGAGGGATGATCTAGTACTGGTAGTGGAGTTGCTTCTAAACAACCTATTCATTGTTCTGGATTAAAAGCCTAGTTAAACAATCACAACCTAATTACCTTTAACTTCAAACTTCTGGATCTATCCTTAGATCTGAAACAGAGTGTTCAAACAAGACGATCGCCTAATCTTGTGCAAACTACAACCTCCTATCACCACAATCCTTACTCTGAGTAACTACCCTTTCGCTCACGCCCTACCGTTGGGACTTATTGTTTGATGCGAGACTAACACTCAGCCTGGGACATACTGGTCTTACTGGGTTGACAACCAACACGGATTTGGTCTTATGTGTCTCAACAGTACAAATCTGCAACAAACTAAGGGGATAAACATAGAAACAAGAAGAAGCAAATAACTGGGATATAACTGATCAACATGAACAATAATCACAAAATGATAAACAGATAGGTAAAGAAGAAGGCTCAGCCTACCAATTATACCAGAAACAATCAGGGTACCAATAACAAAGAATGGCGAAGATATAATAGATGTAGAATGTGATAAATGGTAATGGAAGAGTTATCAAGAAGTAGATGTAAAACATAATAAAATGGTTAGGAGATAACATATTGAAAATAATCAAAATAATCTTAATGCAAAAGTACTTTGATAACTATGGCGGCAATGCTGACCAACTTGATTCAAAATAAAAGTAACTTACAACACAATACAATTGGCCAAACTTGGCTCTGATACCAAAAGGGGGTGTAAGTTACAACTATGAGTGATGGGGAGAGGCCATCTGATTATATATATATAGGTAAAACTGAAAGAAAATGCAATTAAATTTCAAATTGGAATTCAATTAGAATCTAATTTTGCGTCACGTGTCCCATCTAGTCTAAGTTTTTAAAATTTTAAGCCAAGTTAGTTAATTTAGTGTAAAAATTGGAATTCAATTAGAGTTTAATTTTACACCACGTGTCTCATCTAATGTAAGTTTTTAAATTTTTGTGCCATGTGAGTTAATTCAATGTACAAAATGAGGAGTTCAATATAAATAAATCATAAAAAATCTAATCATATATATATATAACCAATTCTTAGATAAAATTTAATTAGATTCTAAATTGAAATTTGCTTTTATTAGCTTTCCATGCAAATTAAATTGTTTAAATTTTTGCAGTTACTTTTTCTTTGAACTAATGAGCAAATTTTTTACACTGTTTTTATCTAGATATTTTGTATGCCAATATCTTGAATGTAACAAATTGTAATTGAGCTGAACGATTCCATGCAACTATTTCCATACAAATTAAATTGTTTAGACTTTTTCTGTTATTATTTCTTTGAACTAATGAGCATATATATATATATATTTCCTATTTAGATATTTTGTATGTTAGGATCTTGAATTTGAACAAATTGTAATTGAGCTGAATGATCCCATGCAATTATCTCCATTCAATTTAGGATATACTATTGGACCAATTTATTCTTTTATTTTGTGTTATATTTAGTATAATTTCATGGACAGCGATTGCGAATTGATATTGTATATGTAGTATTCAATAGTGATTTTTAAAATTATATACATAATATACGTGTAATAAGAAACTTGGCGTAACTAATATCATAAAAATTGTAAGGAAAAACTAGTTTAGTACCTCCAAATGTCTTGGTCGAACTAATATCCTATATGTTTTATAACCCAAGCTAACATCAATAGCACCACTACAATTCATCATTCTTGTGTGTAAACACGGGTTACATATTAGTTTATATAAAAGCAGATACCTCATGCAGGAGTGCATGAGGTCTTGCCATGTGACGCTCTAATTTTGTATTTAGCTTCTTTAACCTCTTCTCATTAACTTTTTTTTACTGTTACTCAAGAGTTCACGTTAAATTATTTTCGCTCCCGTCTAAAAGATGAGGTACTATTGAAAATTAGACCAAATCAAACCAAACCTTATGAAAAGCCCAAGCCATTTATTCCCTTACACATTCCCAAGCATGATCCTTTCCCATGTGTAGATGAAATCCAAGATTCTAACCTACTTACAAACTCTCTTTCTCCTCTCCCATGTGTAGATGAAACTTGACTCAGACCCTGACTCACTACTCTCTTCCTCCGTACAAGCTTTCCTTTAGACTGCACACACTCTTCAACTTTTTTGTAGACAGCGGTTTGCAGTTTGGATTCAATGATCTCATTTGACCAAACCAACATTCCTACTCATTTTTCACGTCTTAATTCAACCTTTTTGTGTAAACTAATGGAGATGTATAGTTAAGGAAGATATACAATCAATCTAATATATATATATATATATAATGAAATGTACAGTCTAACCTCAACAGTCCCACCACTCTATTTTCTCTTCCTCTTCCAAAACTTCTCTCTCTCTCTTAATTTGAGTGGTGTCTTAGGATTCCTCAAATTGAAGATAATACTCAATCTTACCAATGGGCTACACATTGGAAGGATTGTCTTCTAAGATAACGACTGTTTTTCTGGCTTTGTTACAAAAAATCTCAAGTGACATGTGATGTGGTATAGTCACCAATAGTCATATTGCTTTCAACTATATTCATATTAAATTTTGAGTTGTCTATGATGCTATGGTACTAGGTATGAAAGTTTCAAAAAAATGGTACTAGGTATGAAGACCAATTTGTTAATATGACTTTTGATATGCTCCTATAACTGATTAAGAAATTCACAACAAGTTGGACCAAATTGTTTGTGATGCCTTCGAATCACAAGTGTTTTTTTTTTTTTTTTTACACAAATGCATGAAAGTGGTAGGTTCATCATAAGTATAAAGATAACCATAAGTTCAAATATTGACAAACAATTGAGATAATGTAGTTTAATTTGTTACTTTTAAGACTATTAGGTTTAATTCGTTAAAAGATTTAAAGTTTAATTTGTTACTTTTGAAATGATATTATTAATTTGTACACCTTTAAAATCATAGGGTTTAAAATATAATTTTATAAAAAATTGTTTAGTTTTTGAAGTGAAAAATAGGTGAGGAAGTGAGGGGACCCTAGAGTAATTATAGTAACTTTTTCATCTATTACAAATAAATATTTGATGGCTCTTAGGCTAGGAAGCACCTACATGTATACGGGTGTGGATGCGATATGGTGACATGGCAATTCTTGAAAAAGTAGGACATAAGTGCAGTGAGAAAAGTTTATTAATTAATTATTAAATTTATTTTTTATTTTTATTTTCTATATATTGCTATGCATTTTTTTTTCATATAATGGTAAAATATAGCAATTAATAATAATTATAAATTAAATTAATTATTATTATATATATTACTCTTAAAATATATACTTAAAAAATAAATAAGTTATGAAAGTGGAGGAGAGTGGATCACAAATCCTTAAGTTAGTGGATATCACTTAATAAAATAAATAAAAAGCCAAAAAAAAAAAAAAATCTAAAGTTGGCATCCACTACAAAGTTAAAATATATATATATAATTTAAAAAAAAATAATAATAAATGCACTTGACTATTTGACATATGCTTCACATTTCCTCCACAATTACGCTACACGTTAGCCAGCTTAGCCCCCATCCCATATTCATTTCGCAATGCAAATATATGCTACTCGTTTCCCACCCACCACATCAATAAATCACTTCAGCAGATAACTTGAGATTTTTTATCTAGTTTCAAATTCATTCATCTATTCGGCTATTCCCCTTTCCCTCAATCTCATTTCTTTCATTCATTGTCACTGTGTACGTGTCGTTGGGAAGAGCGCGCTGAGTAGAATGGGTCAAAAGCTTGAAGATTTTAAGCTTAAAAACTTGTTTTTGAAAAAAAAAAAAAATTTCGTGTGGGATGCATGTGCAGCCGCGTCCAGGTAGCTCCCTGCGTCCCAGCCGCGTCCAACACACGTGCGGCTATCATTAGCTGTAGCTGTGCTTCCCAAGTCTTAGGGATCTCTTTAAATTGGATTTTTTATTTAATAGAAAGGTGATATCTAAGTTTTTGCTTATACTAATTAACTCTCTACTTATGAGTGTGGTTGCAAGGGGGGTCAAAGGAGTCGCCGCTTAGTTTTTGCAATGGTCTAGGAACCATATATAAAGCATCCTCTTAAGGAAGGACTTTTTGATCTTACTACTAGAGATATGGATTCGAAGTTAAGATACGGTCTTGGGAAGGTGTTAGGCATTCAAAACCGCCCAACCCTAAGGTGGCTTCCTATCATTGTGTCTTATGTCTTAACTCTATTAATGGCACACTTAATACTTGTATTTAACTCACACATACACTAGCATACATCTAACAATCAACATGACATTAAACATCCCTAACCATACATCTATCATGCTCACAAACAAACCCTACCATACATCTAACATGGCATATCAAACATTCATCTAACATACATATCACCACGTCAAAGCATTCTTCTAATCATGGCATAACATCACAAACCTTATCATTATACATCTAAACATGCTTCGTCATAAACCCTAGCATACATCTAATCATGGTATACCCTAACATATCACACCATCTAAGGCAACAACAAAACAAGGTAGCAAAATAGGCATGCAAGCAAACATAGATAATTACATGTATTCCAAACTCTTAGACATGAACTCACACATCAAGCAAGCATATTACATCATAAAATGCATGTTCATACCAATGCATGACTTACCTCACTTACCTTGTCGCAACTCAGCACTTATGGCATTATGCATTAGCATGTGAATGCATGTGAATTGCATCAAATCAATAAAACCTTAATTCTAACATGTGAAAGCAAACAAGCAACTAAACATGTGAAATAGAAGCTTGGAAGCATAAAAATATGAAAAAGAGGCTAAGCAGAAATGTAAATGTAAAAAAAAAAAAAAAAAAAAATTAGGGTTTCTGGGCAAGTTCATGCGCATGAATGCATGAACTTCCTTGCGTGCACAGGCAAGATTAAGTGTGCGTAGGTTTCTGCCTAGAAACCCTAGAAACACAATAGAACTTAAATACTAAATCTAACATCCTAACATGCACTTAAAACATATAAAAACGTAAACCTAGACTATACAAACATATCAAAACATATTATAGAAAGAAAATAAAGCAAACAGAAAGATTAAAGAGTAGAAAATAAAAAGAAAGGTTTAAAACTAATACCTCAAAGAAAAGCTCTTCAAGCTTGATTTTAGACTGTTTTCCTTAGTCAAATTTATTCACAATTAACAAAAAAAGTGATTAGTAATCTTAAACTCAAATATCAAGGCCAGAAAAGACCCTAAACAAAATAGAATTGACTTGAGAATATTTTGTGAAAAACTCCCTCTTTGATTCACTATTTCTAGTGAATTTTAGTGTTTTCCTGTGGGATTTCTCTGTGTTTTGAAAATATACCATGTAAGGCTACTTATAGTGTGAAAAAGGGGTTTGGAACGACTCTCAGACGATGTGAAATTCATTTCAAATCTCAACATTATTAATGTAGAAAACTTGCCTTGTATAGTTTTTGGAATTCGCTATGCGTGTGCAAGATCAGGCCTACGTACGCATGCAAAAAGTTGCGTGTACAGGCTAATTCTTGTGTGTGCATAGCGAGGGTTTCCTTGGCCTTATTTTTCCAAAAATAGATTTCTTTACTCATTAAAAGTTATATTTTTCATTTTAACATTTCTCAAGTCAATTTAACTTCTAATTAGGCCCTAAACTAACCTTGGTTCGTAGAATTCAACATCATTGGAGAACGGAAGCTCAAGTCGTAAGGGGTACAAAATGCGGTATCTATAATGAGGCACATTGAAAACCTCACATGGTGGATGCAACCTAGGATCTCCCAACTTACGCACCAAGACCATTAAACCACTAAACCACCACCCAGTGGATTGGGCATGGTTGAGTCTAGCTGCCAGTGGATTGGACTTGTTTTGGGTATGTCTCGATTAGATTCAGATGGGTTTGATGTTAAATTTGATTTCACTATTGATAGTAATGGTTATCTAAGAGCATTTCTAGCGCTCTCTATATTTTTGTATTGTTTAATGAGTAAACAGTAGCTTTTACCTTTTGTTTACCTATATTTTCAAATACACTTTCTAACAAATTTTCTATCATTTTTTTTTTCCATTTTTTTTTAGAAAGAAATAATGAAGAAATAATATTTAAAAGATCACACATTTTCACTCAAAAAACAAAGACCACAAATTTATTTTTAGAGAGAGAGAGAGAGAGAGAGAGTTCCAAAATCTGAAGAGAGAGTTGCTTAAGGGACCCAAGCCAGCGAAAATCGGCGTTCACCGTGCAAAGCCAAGTCATTCACTCCACCCCGCTTCCGTCTCCTCCCTATAGCTGAAAGGACATGTTGCCCAAATAGGTTAGATCGACTTGTGTCTTCTTTATTTATTTGATTAGTTTTAAGTTTATGTTTTGTGCTTTTGTTTGTGTTTGGATTGTGTCTTCTCTATTTCATTTTCTCTACCTAACCCATTTCATGTTTGGCATTATTTTCTAGTCTAGTTTTTGCTTATTCTTTTTTTCACTTTATATTTTTCAATTAAAAATTCAACACAATTGAGAGAGAAAATGAATACACCAAAAAGTTGTATTTAGTTTTTGTACTCAAATCCTATTTTTTGGGATACTGAAATTGAAAACTTAATACAAATATAAAGTCAAATAAGTTTTATAGTGATGAGTTTCACGAAAAACTGAAAATGAATATAAAATACACCCATTTTTTGCTCAAACCAAACAAGCCCTAGATTTGGGTATTTTTGTCGTTTTCATTTTTTTACTTTTTCTTTTCTTTTTTGTATGAGAAGCTAAATTTATTGAAATAAAGGAAAAAACACACAGGTTAAACAAAGTCATTACAACAAAACACTGGAGCCAGACTACCAACTACAACCACGAAACAAACTATTCGACAAAAACAGATTGAACTTCCAACTACAAACAACTAAACATAAGAAATACAATTGGAGATAATTTATTTGTCATTTTAACTTTTAACTTACATCCCAACGTTTAATTTGTTTTTTTCGTAAATTTTTGTTAGATATTATGCTTGACAAAGATTAATTCAAATTCATTTTACAGTTTGCAATCCTTTGTGAGTGCTTATGAATTTCAATGATTTCAAGATCTAAATTCCCATTATCCGTCATTGTCAAATATTTGTTATTTATAGTAGTGGCTTTAGGATTTTTTTTTTTTTTTGAAAATAGTAATTAAGAAACTTAAATTATACAAAATTTACTAAAAAAAACTTGAATATTTCAACATAAAATAATAAAATAATAAAAAACTTGTAAATGAATGAAATTTTACAATTTTTTTTTTTTTTTACTAACAAAATGAAAATGCAAAAAGTTACTAATAGGAGTTAAAGTGAAAATTAATATAAATGTTGAAATGAGAGTAATAAAGTTAGTGGGTCTAATCATGGTGAGAGATAGAGAGAGCAATGGATGATAAGCCGAGTCATCAAGGAGAGTAAAGCTTCAGGGATTTCAAGATCTAAGACTGCTGCCATGACAACCCCAAAACTACTACCACAACAAACATTGACAATCAACCCTAGCCACGATGACAACCACCAAAAACAAGCCTAGCAACAGCAACGCCAACAACCCAACCTAGCTACACACTACAAGAATTTTGGTCTTTTGCAACCAATGTTTTAGCGACAACCAAAAAATCATCACTATTAGGCACACATTAGTGACGATAATATATGGTCATTGCTAATAAGTGCATAGTAGCGATGACACAAAGGTAGTCACTAATAAGTCGTCGCTAACGCCATGGAGGGAATTTTATTTACTTTTGGAAAATGGAGGGAAAATTTTAGCAACGACAATAAATTTTGTAGCAATGACATTTACGTCGCTAAAATAAGGTTTATTTTAACGACGACATCTATCGTCACTAATAATCATCTTTAGTGACGACCTTGTGTATTGTCGCAGATATGTGGCCAAAAATATATAGTAAATATATTATATATATACTTTATTTATTAGCGATGACATATTGGTCGTCGCTATTAGAAGGCTATTAGCAACGATATAATTTGTCGTCTCTGATAATCACCTTTTAACAACGACACAACATGTTGTCGCAAATATATATACCAAAATATAATGGAGGGAAAAATTTTCACTATCAAAAAGTGGTGGGAATTATTAGAGGGAAGCAGATTATATATTAGCCACGAATCAGGTCGTCGCTATATGGGATCTTTTAATGAAGACAAAGATTGTCATCACTAATATGTGGCTAAAATAATTTTGATATATTTTTTATTTATCAAATCCTCCAAATGCCTCTTAAAATATTTAAAATGACATAAATTCCTTTAGTATATTTGAAATGATTAAAATACCATTAGCCTAATCAAAATGACCAAAATACCCCCAAACTTAAATAATGACCAAAATAACCTTGAAACCTACAAAGTAATTTAAAATTCTCAAATTCGTAAAGAGAGAGAGAGAGAGAGAGAGAGAGAGAAGGGAGGGTTTGTTGCTTCAAAATACTCTCAAACCATAATGTTACCCATTTGAAACTCGAAATCAATGAAATAACAAAAATCGAGAAGGTTCTGATTCCATTCAAAATACTGACTAACACCCATAATTATCAAAATGTAAATCGTATCATGAATCAATTTTTTTATTTTTCTGTATCATATGTCATAAGAAAGGTATTAGTCAATATTTACCAAACTAATAAATTCATTATAAATATTATGAATTTATAAATTCATAATATATTCAACTAATAACCAATTCAATCATTAGTTATGCAATAATATTTACCAAAAGTAACTAAATAAATCAAATTAAAATATATTTATAACATACATATTCAAATTAATTAAAATCAAAAGTGATAATACATGATATATGAGCCAAAATAATAAAATTTTCATCATTTTGCCTAATCAACTCTACCTAAGTCAATGTTAACACGATGTTCATCATATTTCAAAATTATTTCTTCATTGACATTTCCTATCAACAATTCCAATACCCAATAATCCACTGAAAACCTTCCCATGAACCTAGTTTCACCAAGTCCAGTGGTCTTAGGGTCATCTATTAAGTTTGACTGGGTTTGACCAAATTTAACTAAACTTTGACCACGCCTTTCTATAAATCCAACCGTTTGATTGTGATCATAATTTATGAAAATTAACCTTTCATTACACTCTTCAAATCTAACAGTTAGATTTCAAATCTAAGTATGACGCGTGATAGACATGTATTGTGTACCTGTATGGCTATGTTCTCTCAATCTGATCATCCAATTGGTCTTAAATTTCACCAACACCAATATGTCACCATACTCTTCAATCTCAATGATTGAGATTTGAAAATGAATTTCACCAAGTCTAGTGGTCTTAGGAACATCTATTAACTTTGACCGGATTTGACCAACTTAATGAAATACACAAATATTATGTATACCTATATTATGTATCGTAAAATACACAAATACTTAATGAAATTATGGATATACATATATGAATGGTATATTCATTATAAAATCATAATATATTCAACTAATAACCAATTTAATCATCAACTATGTAATAATATTTAGAAAAACTAACTAAATAAATCAAATTAACATATATTTATAACATACATATTCAAATTGATTAAACCCAAAAGTGATAATGCATGATATATGAGCCAAAATAATAAAATTTGTCAATTAACAAATTATTATATCCCCACAAATAAAATTTATTAGCAAAAAAAAAAAAAAACCTTATTGTGATGAAGCATAATAGTTGTCACAATATTGTGTTTCTACAAAGACAATGTAAATCTTTCATAATATATGGCCTATTGTGACAAACGAATGCCACAATAGATATAGTTTTGAGTAATGCTACCAATGGAGTTAATCTCGTACCGGAGGCCGTACCGGTTTGGCCAAAGAAACGAGATACAAGGCTTCTTCCAATGCTTCCCAGCAGCACCAAAACGTCACACAGCACTCACAAGGTGTGGTAAGTGTTTGGGCTATCAACCTCTCAAAGATATGGATAATGGAGAGGGAAGGGTTGAGGAAATACCACAAGCAAATGTATAGAGAAAGGTGGGGAAGACAATCTCTAATTACCAATGTGTTTGGCTAGGGTTTTCTCTCTGAAGCATTCCTCAACAATTGTGGGTAATGATGGTATATATAGGAGAGGTGCAAAAGGTGTGACTCAAAAAGTACAGGCTGGCAGAACAGCTAGTCTCGCGGGTGTCTCGCGGGAAGGCCTTACCCGCGAGATACTCGCGAGACACAACTGTCTCCACCTGGCCTGACTCTTCGCATTCCAGCATGTGCCTGGCACATGGCTCACTTCGCGGGATGCTAGGTCGCGAGATACCCACGAGAATCCTTCAGTTCTTCAAATGCTGAAGTCTTCAAACACTCTCTCTATCACACAACCCTTACAACATATCCCACAACTAATACAGGGTTTAAACGATTGAACACAATTACAATCAAATTTGGCACGGAATAAAAGCCAACAAAACATAGTTGTAAATTACAACTTTACACCAACCAATCCTTATGTGAACCATACCATGAAGGTTGAAATCAACGACGATGAGTATCATCATTGTATGGATATTCTATATTTACAGGTTGATATGGACCTTCTATGAGATAAGCTCGTCGGATTTCATCTTGTTTGTTGATAGGAAATTCACATATTTGTTTACGTGATCCTGGATCACGATCTATCTCTTCAAATTGAAGTTTTAGACATTTGGAGGGATGTTCATCAGGCATTGAAGTATTAACATTTGTTTCTACAGAAACAGGTGTCCTAATTTCTGAATTGCTAACATCTTTTTTCTTAAAGAATACATCAATTGTTTTTCGTTTGCTCATAATTCTTTTAGCTTTAAGAATATGACTCAAAAATTAACCTGAAAAGAATTTTTAAAAAAATTTTAATTAGAAATTTTTATTTAGTTATATGAATGTTATTCATACTTAAGAAAAAAAACAAAATTTTCACTATAATTTAAACAGTCAGCCCATTTTTAATATAACTTTAATTAATAATAACTCCTCAAACAAAAACAAAAATAATTTAATTAATTTGTCTTTTATAATGTATTGGTTAATTTAATTATATAGCTTTAATTATTATTGTTTAGTTTAACAATAAACTATATTGCTTTAATTTATTTGCCATTAATTATACTGCTTTAATTTGTTATATTGTTATATTGTTATATTGTTACATTGTTTTAATTATTATGCTACACCCGACCCCATATTAGCTAGCTGCAATCAGAAAATTTCGCAATACCAATCACAAATCATAACACACGTTACACTAAATGACAATTAATATTTCACTAAACACCTACATTGAGTCATTGACCAATAACAAAAAGGATAAGATAAAGCCAAAATATAAAAAAAGAAAAAAAAAAAAAAAAAGACAAAAACACTGAAAGTCTAAAACAGAAAAAAGCAGCACTGTGTTACAGACCAACAACAAAAAGGGCTCAGATAAAGCTAAATTAAAAAAAAAAAAAAAAAAAAAAAGAGAAGACAAAAACACTAAAACATAAAAAATTTAATTCAGCCAATCAGACTCTCACAATTCAAAAGAGAGTTAAAAATAAAAGCATAAAGAGTTAAGAGACATAAATGTTCTTTCATTTTTTTTTTTCCTTTAGTGATTTAAAGAGAGAGAGACTGAGAGAGTAGAGACAGTTAGAGAGAAAAGTGAAAAACCTTGTGCTTGAGAGGGAGGCCCGGACTGCCGGAGCGGAGGGAGGCAGGGAGCAAGTAGCAACTGCTAACGACGGTGATGAGCACCGGAGCAGAGGCAGCACCGGAGCAGCACGATCTGCGATTTCAATTTCTCAGTGAGAGTGAGACAATGAGACAAAGAGAGAGACTGAGAGAGTTAGAGAAAAAAAGTGAGAAATACCTTGGGTCCTTGAGCGAGGGCCGGACTCCGAAGTGAGCACTGGAGCAGAGGCAGAGATCCGATCTGCGATGAGTAGCGACCGAGCTGCGGCGACGACAATAGCGACGGCGACGTCAACGTGACCGTAGGTTACTGGGTTAGTGGGTTTGGTTTGCTGGGGACTTGGGGTTTGGTTTTGGTTTGTGTATTGGGGTTTTTTTTTTTTTTTTTGATAAACACCTTTGTTTTAGTTTGCACTTTGCTGGAGTTTGATTAGCTTTAGATTTGGGGGTTTGATGAGCTTTAGTACCAGGGATTTGGGGTTTGATTTCTCTGCCACTAGCGATGTGATGGGTTTTTGTTCTCTGCCAGCGACGACGCGACGTGATGCATTGTCGTAATGGTTTTTTTTTTTTTTTTTGGTTGAGAATCCGTGGGCTGGCCGTGAGCGAGCTTGGGCTAGTCGTGGGCTTGGCTTGCCGTGGGCTGAAGCTCTGTTACAATTTTTTTTTTTTTTTTTTTTCAGATTTTAGTTCAAATTTGTTTTGGGCTTTTTTTTTTTTTTTTTTTTTTGCTTGTATATATATATATATTTTTAATTTGAGGTGTTCTTAATTTTTGATTGGGGGCTGGGAAAATGGGTGAGAAATGGGTAGGGGGGCCGGCTGTGTAATGCTGGGGGGGCTCAATTATTTTTTCTACCTAGTCTAATGGAAATTTTTTTTTTTTTTTGCAGGGGCTTCGACCCCCTCAAGCCACTATGTGGCTCCGCCCCTGTTTACCACCATCATCGCACCGCTAATTCCAACCCTCTCTTCGCAACCATCACCACTAATTCCAACCCTCTCTTCACTCAATATTAATTAGCTTAATCGTATGGACAAATTTGAAATAAGCTCGTAGATTACAGTATTTATCGCTTACTCAAAGATTCATCTTTTTGCTGACTCCCTAAAAAAATTTCACGGAGTTACAATGTGACTATGATCTTAAAAATGTGTCATTTTTTCAAGTTACACAACGTGAACTTGCATGAACGGGCGGATTTTAATAAGAGTAGGAGTTTACATAACACATGCACACGAGATACAACCCAACTGGAAATCAACTAACTGAAGCACCACACTATCAGGACTGCCTCACAGGCCACAACTGAGAAATTAACAACCATTACGTACGGTCTAGAAATTCATCAGGAAAGTGGGTGCATGCATGTTTTATTGTACTTGCACCGACTTTCCTATTAATAAAAATAGAAAGGTCCATGTCGCACGGGCCCATGGCTCTTTTTTATTTTTTATTTTTTTATTTTTGGGTTATTTTTGTTTTTGGAAAAAATAACAAAACAAAACAAAACAAAAGAGGTTCATGCAAAAAATAAAAATAAGGTTGGTGAAGTCTGAGACTGCCTAAGACTATCTACCAAACGATGGTGATCCAAGCAATTATAAAATGCATGGCTTTGTGGGTATTTTAGAGCAGACGGAGCTTCACCTCCAACTTCAAAATCCAAATATTTCAACCATGTTTGCCTTGTTGTTCATGTTGTTTACCACCATCATCGCACCACTAATTCCAACCCTCTCTTCACAACCACCACCAGCAATTCCAACCCTCTCCTCAGAACCACCACCACTAATTCCAACCCTCTCTTCAGAACCACCACCACCCTTCCCAACATTTCCCTCCCTTACTCCGCGTCGAACACCGCCAGCGCCAGCATTTGAGGTTCCTCCAATCCCACCTTTCACTCCATCACCACCAAATGACAACAAATGTCTTACATGTCAAGAACAATCAGTATCATTGTCGGCCGTGCTGGAGATTACTTTCGCTCTAACAATATCAATCACCTTAACCATCACAGTGACAGTTTCCATTACCCGGCGAAAAGGGGACAAAGGGCAGAAAGGGGATACAGGGCCGCAAGGGGAGAAAGGGGATCCAGGGCCGCCATGCTGCAAGTGCCGCCCAGACTGCCAGTGCAATTATTGCTGCTAGGAAAAGATAACAGTAATTTTTTTTCCTATTTGTTTGGATTTTTATATTTTTTTCCCCAGTTTTTACCATTTGGTTCGGTCTGAGTATTTGGGTGTTTTAAGTTTCTGTAATGGCTTCTTTTTTTTTTTTTTGGTATAGTTTTGGAGTGCTTGTATTTGGGTCTTAGAATTGTTTCTTATTTCTGTTCTATTAACGGTTTTAAAAATCGGACCGAACCGTACGGTCTGATCCGGTTAGCCAGAAATTGTTGTTCTTTAAACCCAAAATTCGCTTTACACAAAAAATACAGTGGCTGGGTCTGACGGGTCAGGCGGAAGCAAAAAAAAAAAAAAAAAAAGGGATGGGAGCTTTGACGTTATGCAGTTCCAAAACACACCAAGTCCACAAAATAAAATAGAAATGAAAAGCACAAACCTTATCGTTACCCTGCTTCTTCTGCGTTTTCCAGTTTTCCTTCTTCTCCAATCTTCTGTGTTTTCTTTCTGCGTTTATTCTTCTTGCTTCTTTGGGGTTTCCTTTCTTCTTCTGTCACTGGTACCCAAAGCAGCAAAACCAAAAGAAATCAAAAGTCTAAGATTTTTTTTTTTTTTTTTTTCTTTTTCTAATAAAGTTGTCTACCAATATGGCAGACACTACCCCTTCCCAATGAAAGGGTTGGACATGTAGCCATGTTTTCACCATTCATTTGCTTTTGGATTTTTTTGAACCATTTTCATTTAATTGCATTTTTTATAAGACAGTTAAATATCTAATTGCATTATTTATTGGTACTACAAACCCATGGATTCATATCAACAGAGTTGATTTCATACCGTACCAGAACCTTGGCCGGTACAAAAACACTAGTATTTCATTCCGATTTAAATACCGGCCATACCAGAGTCATTCCGACAATACCAGAGCGAATACTAGATTTCGGCCGGTAAATGAATCTCGGGCCAAAATAAAAATCTACATTGTTTTGTTGTAGATTTCTAAGAAATTGAAGGTCTTTGAAGAAGAATAAACATAGAAGAAGCATAAAAATAGAATAAAAGTTGAAGGTCTTTGAAAAATTTCTTCACCTGTCGTTGCAGATCGATCAAGTTGCTGCCTCTTCTCATTTCTCTGATACTACCTCATGAACTTCTCTTCCTTCTTTTACTTCTTGCAAGTTCCTTCTTCCCCACCTTTGCTTTTTCTTTGTTTTATCCGGCTGTGAATCTCTCAATGCAAAATTTTGACACTTGTGGTCAGTGATGTGAAGTGAAAAAGACAAGTTTTCAAGTTCATTTTTTACCCACCCAAAGGTCATGTCACTCACGTGGCTTATATATGGTGTATTTTTTATTCCCATTAACTGTGTTATAGTACTGGTCTTTAACTCAAAAAAAAAAAAAAAAAAACAGTAGTATATATATATATATTAATTATAATAAACTGTTTATCAAAAAAATATATATTATAATAAATTATATATAGTGTACATTAGTTAAATAGTATTAACTTTTTAAAAAATATTGTATACTTTTTATTGATATTATTATTATTATTATAGAATTAGTAGTAATTCTGAAACGGTACACAAGTATTGACCGGTATCGAAATATATTGTTTCACGTATTATTGTAAATTAAAATTTATATTATAGATTAAACAAATGCAAATATTATACACATTTGCATAAAAATATATAATGTTGTAAACATTTGTTTTGTCTATAATATAATTATATCTTATCTTGATAGTATAATGTAAATTAATAATTTTTTATTATTATTTTTTTAACAATTAATAATATTCCATTGATATAAAAAATACATTTGAAAGATATTTTTTATTTTTATTTTTTGAACTATTTTAGTAATTTTTTCTATTTATACTAATTTATTATATTTATTTATATTTCAAATAATTTTTAAATTAATTATAACATTATCACGGCTCAACCTCAGTCCAGCTTTAAAAATTTTAAACCGCTTCGTTCTCCAGTTCTTCAAACGATCTGAATTTCAAAAACCATTATATGGGTTTGATAAGGTGTGTAGAAGTTGGATGATCTTTTGTGTCTTTACGTAAGTTCTTTCTTGAGAATTTCTATTCAATTTGTATATGCTGTTAGGTCCTTCTAAGTAGAAATTATTAGGACCTAGGTCTCAAGTAGTCCCAACCAATAATAAAAGGCCACACATTTAAAACAACTCTGATTCAACTTCCTAAATGAAAAAACGAAACAAAACCACATAAATTTAACTCTAGTTTTTTTAAAAAAAATTAATTGGAAAAACTCAAATAAATTTAATTTATATACAGGCAAGATTCAAAAACTTGAAATAAATTTGAAATCCAAAAGTTCAATCTCATCGGTTCGTAGTTAGTTTTAGTGACCTTAAGTCTCTCCATAGAGGTCTTTTTTTCTCAAAACTCTAGATTAGTTTCTTTCTTCCACTCCACAACCATCATTGATCTATCTCAAACTTTCATGGCAAAGAATATGGCCGATGAGTACAGGCGCTTACGAGGCCCATAGACATGTATTTTAAAAGAATGATGAAAATGAAGGCATGACGAATTCTCAACAAAGTTGTAGAGCAATTTTTTTTCTTTTTCATCAAGATTTTATTCCTCTGTGTACTATTCCCCCCCCCCCCCCCCCAAATAACTATTTAACCATTGACTTTCCTTTTGAATTTATTTTTACATTGACAGTGGCCTTGGTAACTAACGCGCACGTGTGAATATTGTGGAATTAGCTATCATCTAATAGCAAAGACTGATGTCAAAGTTTTGAATTGAATATTAAAAATGTTATATTCGATCGTGGGTTTGCTGTGAGCTTTGAACATTGGTTTTGATGTGATGTACTTGTATGGTTTGGAATAGTTGTTTTAATTTGGAATTGTAATATTTTGGCTTATAAATAAGGTTAGTGGTATTTGTGGAAGTTTGGAGGTTAGTATTTTGTGCTTGTTTTGATAATACATCAAACAAATAGGAAAAAGCTTGTCAATGGCATGTGTTGCCTGAAAAATGCTTTTAACAATGTAGTTTGTTGTGCTTGGCCATATCCTTAGCTATATTCGAAAAGTGAATCTCTCATTGAATAAAATGGATTGTATTGAATACAGGATCCAGCAAAACTCTTGTATGCGCTCGGTGCATGAGATATCTTTTCGGCATTTGGGAATTAAAGTTAATTTGTGTTGTAAATGAATAAGTTTTTGCAAATCAACATTTTTTTTTTTTTATCTCTTTCTAGATAAAATGTTGGCTTTTTTTCCTTTTAAACAATTATTGTTTTACATTGATTGTATAATGTAAATTAATAATTTTCTTTTCATTTTTATGAGTTATTAGAAATTATAAAAAAAAAAAAAAAAAAAAAAAACCAGTGACGTGGACAACTTTATTTTGAAGTGGCCTTTCTTTCTAAGCATGCCACCCAAGACTGCCAACCAACGGTAACCACCATGTACCGAACTCAACTAAGCCCTGATTATTTTTGGGTCTATCATTTGATTTGGGATTTGGTTGATAGCCAGGTTTTTTTTTTTTTTTTTTTTGGTGGATTTTTTTTTTTGTGAATTTTAAATGAAAAATTAGCTTAAAATGGGGGGTTAGATGTATTAGTTTAACAAAATTTAACAAAATGATTATGTAATAGACCCAATTTTGTATTGGGTGCTTCACGGGATACTTTAAGAGTTTCTAAACCTCCAAGTTAGACTAGTTAACAATTTGCAACTGGCATATTCTCAAAATTAATAGACTACATCTTAAAATTTTGGAAATTTTGATTTTCTATCTTTCAAAATTAAAATTTTTTAGATTGTGACTCTTAAGGTTACACATCATTAGTGAGATTGTTACATGGCAATTAAGTTTAAAGTTAGCGTGTTTAGGGTCAAAAATCACGATTCCAATTTTCGAATCATGATTTTTTGTGTTTAATAAAAGTTTCTAATCATGTTTTTTGGTCCAATAAACATGATTGTTTTCTTCCATGGCTATAGGTTAGAAGGATGGTATTTTTTTCTCACCTGATCCAAAGCAAAAGGAGTATTTGTGGCTGTTAGAATCAGACCATTTTCCATACCGTCGCATTCACCCTGAAATGTATTGAAGAAAATTTCCATTTCAAGATTACATGTAGATACCATGTATTTACTATTTAATAAAATATAAAGTTATTATGAATAGCATTGCAAACTAGCCTGCCATTTTAAGGCCAACAAGGAAATGGCTGTTCATCTTCTCATCTATCGTATGTTAATGATTCCCTTTAAAATAAAAAAAATAAACAAATAAATAAAAAAAATCACAAATAATAGCACAACCCTAGTACATGGGATGTATACAACAGGAATATAACAACAACAACGACAACAAAAAGACCTTAGTCCTAATTCTTTTTTTGGTCAACTATAGATCCTCAGTAAATTAATTAGTCAGGGTTGGCTATTGATTTAGTGAGCTCATCATTCATTAGGGCAAAGATATATGGACTAAATATTGATCCTTGATGCAAATATATAGCGATAGAATCTCACTTGTGATATTTCCACTTGTTCTCATACTGGTTATAGCTTTATCAAACACTTAATCAACTTAATATACTTTAGAAGAAACTCTTTCTTTTCCAAAACCCACTGCATAACCTATCTAGGGACAGTATTAATTATATGTTTTCTCTAGGTCAATAAAGACCATATGAAGATCTTTACAACCTCTATTTTTTCATTAGACATCTAAGTAAGAAACCAACTTTCACGATAGACTATCCTAGCATAAAACCAAATCTCTGATATTGTTTTTTTATGTCTTAACCTATGTTCAATCACTCTTTTCCAAAGTTTTAGAGTGTGACTCATAAGTTTAATTTCACGGCAATTTGAATAGTTTTAAATATTATTGTTGTTCTTGCAAATAGGTATTAAAGTAATTCTTCTCCACTCATTAGGCAAATGCAAGAGTAAAAACCAAAAAGAAAAATTGAATCCTAAAATTCAAAAGAAAATATAGCCTTCTTTGGACCACATACATGATTTCAAGTTACTTAAGCTTAAATACCTTAAAGTTAGCTCACCCATATTAAACAAATTAGTTCAAAATTTTCATCAAACCCCTAAATTCCATTTTAAAAGTATAAAAATGTTCAATGAGATACCGTGCAACTCATATCAAAAAATGTAAAAAATTCATAACGAACAGAACAGGATAGTAATAAACTAAAATAAAGTTATTGACAAACTACTTAACTCCGATGTTAGTCGAAGCATGTCAATTATAATATATAAAAATGAAGCTTATAACAAATCGCTCTAAATCTATTTCCAGGGAAAACAAAATACCTGCATATGTACAAGACATTCTGATTTGATTCTTCGAGATGGTTCATTTTCATGGATTTCACCTCTTCGGCCACATACGGAATCAATTTCGTCAATAAAAACAATGGGCGGAGCTTTTTTACGAGCCTTTTGAAAAATGTACTCTCTCCTATCCATTTTAGTGATTGTTTGGATACAGCATTTCCTCTACGCGTTTGCGTTCGGCGTTTCCAAACGATGGAACCCACGGCTACAATAGCAATGCGTTAAACGCCAAGACCGAAGAAAAAACGTGTAGCTTTTTTCCTGTGTGCACCGTTTCAATAAAACAAACCGTGCGTGTACTGTTCATGACCCAATTATGTTGGAGAAACGCGTTGCTACTTGAGAAGAGGCTGAACGGTGCGTTTTGGTATTACTACACCTATCATCACCCACGAAACACACTGAAGCTCTGATCACAACGACACGGTGGGCGTTGGATTCTCGTCTCCAACGCCTAATTTCTCAGCACAACAATTCTGATTAGGTAATGCAAACTGTGTTGCTCCTATATTGGAGGAGATTACTGTTCAACCTTAAACAGAGTCCTCTGCCCCATCTGGGGATTACCTATCTCCCTTCTTCAATCCAAAAGCAATCTATAACGCCATGGTAGTTGGTCAAGTTAGTGGATACTGTGAAAAAAAAAAAGTGTAGTCTCAGCTCTTAGAGCAGAAATATGAGTCGTGAGTTAGATATTGTTTTCTTCTTTTGCATATTTGTTAGTTGAGTTGATTGTTTTCTTACTGATTTATCAAAAAAGAGAAGTTTTGTTTTCCTTTGGAATGGAGTTTTTTTCATGTTGTTTAAGAGATGGGCATTGGATGCATATGCCAGATGTTGATAGAGTTTGGAAGGGTAACCTTCTTTTGGGTCTGATTACCTTGCCTATACCCATTGGTGGAAGCTATTATAAGAGAAGTGTTTTTTAACTCCTTCGGGTGTCAACAGCACCTCAGGGTTCCCCCTCTCTCCATGCTGTGTCTTTCGAATTAATTTCCAAAATATAAAATAATTTTATTATTAATTATATTTTCTTGACTACAAAATGCTTAAAATTTGAAATTGGAAAATATATAAGTTCTTTTCTGTTTTTCTTATTTTTATTAGTTATATTACTAATTTCAATTACAAGATTTAAAATAAAATTTTAAATGAAGGCTAAGTATGCTTGTATGTTTAGGGACTATATGGCAACAAAAACAAGAAACAAATTATACTCATCTTTCTGCTATTTTTTTTTCTATTTTGACTTTGCCCTATAAGTAATATACTTTGATGGAAAATAATTGAATTATAATAGTGAATAAAGGATATGAGAAAGAAAGGCAAACTCCTTACAATCTAATACTATATAGTATATGTATAGTAAAAGTATTGGAGAATCTAATTTCTGTAAAGATAAAGATTTTTTGGTACCACATAAAGAAGAACTTCACATTAGCTAACAACAAGAGCCAGACTAGGCCAACAGTACTGAATTGGCATATTTGTAGCCTTCACGGCTAACTGCCAAACATTAGAAAGGACAAGCTTAGGTACAAAAATCAGCTTATAAACTAATCCCATCTGCTGAAGATGTGAAAGGTCTGCCATCATAATACTTTCCTTCCAATCCGGAGTTCTCCACCTACTGCAGACTTGGACCAGCTTTTTGCAACAACTTAGCAACAAAATTTGCTGATATCCTAGGCTACTAGCTTTGATGGAAGCTTCCACTAAGGCTTCTTGAAGTGCATCAGCCACAGAGATTGCAGCACAGCTCCTGATGCCCTTGAACACTATCTCACCTCCTCTGTTCTTAGCTTCAAAGGCATAAGCAGTACCAAACTTTTTCCTCCTCCTTGCACTTCCAATTTTAATGATAATCTGCCAGGTCCCTCCAGCTGAGCTTTGAGTAATGGAACTTTGTGTCTCTGAAAATGCTGAGATTCTTCTTTAATAAAGGCATTCTGGTACCTGCAATATAGATTTTGAGTCATTAGAACTACATCCAAGGGGTTAGGCTGTAAACCATCATGGACCACCAAATTCCCATGGTACGGAGTGGACCATAAGGTAGTGAACAGAATCTGCAGAAAATTCATAGAACCAGGAGTCATCCGTTTATGTCTGAGTAACAATGAGCTAATCCATTCTTGAACTGGGATGTTGTTTAAGTTAGATGTTGATAGAGTTTTCCATATCAGTTGTTGAGACTCTTTATACAGCTCCTTTGCAAGTGTTGTGTATAAGCACAGGCTTGAAAAAGAGGTTCAGACATATTTTGTAGAATGACTTGCACATTATGTTATTACACTTAGAAGCTCTATTATACACCTTTTGAGTTTTTTGCCGTCTTAAGCAATATACCTTTGGAGCTTGATCAAAAAAACAATTGTGTATGTGTATCTGTGGTACAAGTGTGTGTGTGTTGGTACTTATGAGCTCAGCTTACTTGATAGAGACTCTGAAATCATTACCCACAACCTAGAGACTAGTGACCAAACTCAAATATACCACATAAGTGTACAATCAAAACAGTACTCAGTCCATCCCTCGAGGGAGACACCAGAAAGAAAAAGATTTCGAAGAAAATTTTATAAAATAATTTTATGGTTACTGTAAGTACATGAATGCGTGGTTCAAAGTGTTTTATATTCAAAATAAAGAAATGACTAATGAGCCATTCTTGGGACTACCATTTCAATACAAGAATGCCTAAAATATGCCTCTTCCTAATTAGTTTCTTCAATGGTGGACTATTTTTGCCCCTATCCAAAAAATTCTTGACCATGTCCATGGATCTTAAATTAACGAGACTTTTCAGAAATGGGCCTCTAGTTCATTTAATCTATCATCAATTTACAAAAATCTCCCATCTCTTTTCAAATTTTATTTGAACTTTACTCTCCCACGAATTCCCCCATTGGAATTATGTAATCATTCCAAATTCACCATTAATAAATATTAATCTCAAGAGAAATTCATGGTAAAATGGTGGGATGCATTCAAAATTGCTAGAGTACTCAATTTTATTCAACAGCCAACAACTTCCCAAGCAAACAATCTCAATTTTTGATTGAAAGATCAAATATTCAATCTGAATTTTACCAAACATTCTCCAAGAAAGTGGTAAAGTAAAAACCGACAGGTGCCCTTTCTCAGCTTAGTGGAGAAAATGACAAAAACAGTGACCAAGAAAGTTCAAGTGCAGCACCTAGAAACTGAACCCCCATCTAGGCTATAGATTCACATTCACAACATCCAATTTACTATTGCTGACTGATTGACTATTAGCAATTCAATCAATCAAAATGTGGCCTAAAGATCAAAACTTTGTAAAAAGAAATCAAATGAACCCATTAACAAGGACTAAAATTCCAGCAAATGAATAGAGAGGACTAAACTTGCACTTTATCAAATCATATGAACTAAATTCCAGCAAATGAAAAGAAACCCATTAACAAGAACTGAAATTCGAAAAAATAGGATAGAAAATAGTGAAAACAAATTTGAGAACACTCACCTTAGGGAAGTGGGTTTCACTTTTTTTTGCTTCTGGTTTTTGAGCTTAGGCTAATTTAGCTTCTCTTTCATGTGTGTCCTAGTTCCCAACAGCCATTCATTTGAAGTTTCAAGGAGTACTGTCATGGGTGGGAGAGGAGTGAAATTAGGGAAGAGGGTGAAATGGATTTATTGAAGGAAGAGTACACCAGAGGGAAGTCGATCTTCGTCGGTGTCACACTGGGTTGTCTTCCTCGTGGATTTCTCTTCTAAGCTCTTCACTGGCGTCGGACCAAATTGTCTTCCTTGTAGATTTCTCTAGTGGGCGTGGACTTCTCTTCTCGAAGACACAAGTATTAGGGTGGGAGAGGAGTGAAAAAAAAAAAAAAAAAAGCAAAAACGCATGCTCAATACTTTCAGCTAAGCTATAGTAGTCAGCCCTAAAAATAATCAACTGGCATTTTAAAATTATTTGCAACTGTGTTTTCAATTTTCAGCAAAATCAGCGGTATCCAAATGGACCATAATTCTCATTTAGGTCTATAACTAATATCACTATTTTACTTACTTGTTACCATTATAAATATGCCACATCAACAAGTGTTAAAAGTTTTGTCAAATTTTTTGTGCCTATAAATTTTCTATAAAAAATAAATTTTTATGTGGTTCTTGTTAATTAGTAGTAATTTTACATATAAAACAAAATAATCAATTTTCTTCTTAAGCTTCCAAATGCATCAAGCACCCCTAACGACAAGTGACAACAAACCAATGATGAGAGAGCTAAGGAGTGATAGGAAGAGATAGGAGAGAGAAGAGTGAAAAAAAAAATGGAGAAAAAATGATATAGATGTTGCGATTTAGATGTAACTATAGCATGTTGAAAAGTATTTTGAAAAATGGTTCAAAAGATGGATGGGTTTTTATGTATTTTTGTGAATGGTGTACTCTATTTACATTTTTTTAAAAGTATTTTTGCATGCTCTTAATTAGCTAGCTAGGATAAAATAGCTATGATCATCAATCTTTTATTTTCCACTAAAGGTCAATGATGCTTTATAAAAATTTAATAAAAAATAGTTAGGTCAACGATGCTGTATAAAAATTTAATAAAAAATGGTTAGGTCTATGTGGCATGGACACATGCACATGTGGGCTTAAAGTAGTGAGTTTTTATTTTTATTTTTTTTTTTAAGTTTTTAGAGTAAGACTGATGGACTATTTAGGCTTTTTATTGTTTAACACCGGACCATGAAAAAATAACAAAACAAAATAAAAGAGCTTCATGCAAAAAGAATAAAAAACAAGACAGGAAAGCCCACATTGGATGAGCAAGGTTATTAAAGTTTTGGAATAGGAAAAGTATTGGCTTACAGTAGTTGAGTGCCTGAGACCACTTATCAAACAATGGTGATCCAAGTATAAAAGCATGCCTTATGCCTAGTCCTGATGACCACTAGCTCCACCTCCAATCTAGAATCCGAATATTTCACCATGGGTTTGGATGTCTTAGCAATTGTGACAATTTGTTGTATATGTATAACAACTTTTAAACCAAAATAAGCATATAAATATAAATAATAATATAAAAAAAAAAGAAAAAAAAGTTAGCTCACCAAAGTCCAAACTTGACTAAACCAAAAAACACTATTCCTTAGCCTCTTGCCTCTCTTTATATAGTTAACAGATTAATAGAAATAGACATTGTAAGTGGCTTGGTGCTAATTATTAATTTTTTTTAACAACTAATTAAGTTATTCCCTATCATCTGTTAGGGAATGTGCTTTGTGCTTATAACAATGTATGTATTTACAACTAACACTTTAAAAATTAAATATTATTATGTAGGAATTAGACTCTATTCATTTGCATTTTTCAATTACAAAAATATGTAGGTTGTGTTGAGATTTATACGTTGGTGAATAAAATGAATTTTTCATGCTACATCTCATCACTTCTCTAAGAATTTTAGTGATTGGTTGATACAACAACTCTGAATAGTATATATAAAAAGTTTTGTCCTTTAGAAAAAAAAAAAAAAAAATAGAAGAGTTTTCGAATATGCGCAACAATCATTAGAATAAACTATACCCCATATTTTTCTACCAAAAAAATTGATGAAAAGATAAATTAACATAATAGAAGACAAAATACGAATTGCATGAAATAAACTTAAATATTTTTGTTTTTGCTAAACGAAATAAACTTAAGTACTTAGAAAAGAAGAAATATTTCAAAAAGAAAAGAGTCCATATAAATTAACAAAAATGAAAGTTTAACTAATCCATAGGGAGCAATTAAAACTACATGAAACAGAAATCTATTTTATGCACATGCATACCCATGTAAAAATATATTTAAAAACCATTATGAAATAGATAAACACAAAGCACGAATAGATTTTAAAATATAATGTAAAGTTGTGATTTCCAACTAACTTGTGTTGGCTTTAATTCCGTGCTAAATTTGATTGTAATTTCCTCAATCATTTTCCCTATCTGTATGTGGGTTTATTTGTAAGGGATAAGTGTGAGAGATTCGTAAAGAATCAAGCTTCAAAAGGTGAATCAGTGGAATTTGCAACTAGCTTGTGAGTATCTCTTGAGAAGCAAACCGCGAAAAGGCCACGTGTAGAGCACATTGTAAAGTTGTGATTTACAACTATGTTTTATGTTGGTTTTATTCCATGACAAAAAGTGTTGTAATTGTTTTAATTTTGTTCCTTGTATTTTGTGGGATTTTATTGTATTGGGTTTAGCATTAAGTTGGTAAAGACTCAAGCTTAATTGAAGAATCAGTGCATTTCGCGACTAGCTCACAAGAAGTTTGCAAGAAGGGTTCTTGTGAAAAAGGCATATGAGAAGCATATGATTGGAAGCTAAAGAGTCATGCCAGGTCATCAATTTTGCGAGTATCTCGCGGGTAAGGCCTTCCTGCAAGGTAGTCGCGAGACATTCTGCTTGGAGGATTTTTGGGATTGACTTTTTTACCCTTCATCCATGCTATATATACCCTCATTACCCACAAAGTGCAGAGAGGTAATTTAGAGAGAAAAACCCTAGATAGGTTTTCTACAACACACACACCCATCTTTTTTAGAGAGAGCTACTCATCCTTAGTGAGAAATCATTGTAACCTTTTCTTCATCCCTCTCCCCTTGTTATACCTTGAGAGGAGATTTGTACCCAAACACAACCAACACATTTTCAGAGTGTAGAGTGTGTTTTGGAGCTTGGGAAGCTTTGGGGATTTGCCAAAAGAAGCCGGTGAGGCTTGGTGGATGCAATCGGGCGTATTGTAGGACCTAGAAAGTTAGACAAGACACGGTTCCGAGAAGCCTTGTTAGAGTAGGAGCTTGGAGGGCTTAGGTACATCGGGTAGATTAGGCTTAGAGGGTCTCTTGCTAACCCATGTATCCCAATTGATTGTCTAGTGGATCGATTACCGCTTAGAGGGCGGCAGAGAGGTTTTTCGCCAAGTTATTCGGTTTCCTCTTTGATAACACATCGACGTGTTATCTTGTGTTTGCATCTTTCTTCCCTACTCTTTTACATTCCATTTTACTGCTGTGTTACTTTGTTTATGGATTAGAGTAGCATGTTTGTTTATCCGCTCGCATTTACACTATTCCGCACTTAGTATTAAGTTAGTGTAAAATCAATCGAGCTGTAACTTTAATTTAGGGGTTTAAACAGCTCTTGTGTTTTCAACACATTT
This sequence comes from Quercus gilva, assembly GCA_023621385.1. Classification (NCBI taxonomy): domain Eukaryota; kingdom Viridiplantae; phylum Streptophyta; class Magnoliopsida; order Fagales; family Fagaceae; genus Quercus; species Quercus gilva. The sequence continues at coordinate 93,149,381 of CM042476.1, read as the reverse complement.
TCAAACTTTCAATTGGTATCAGAGCGGGCACACTTGTTTTGGTTTAAATACCTAAGTGTGATCCTTAACCCCTTGTGTTTATTTACCATGGATTGTGCTTTGTATGTCTCTTTGTATGATTTGGTTGATGATGAATGTAACATGCCACGTGTTTGTGAAAATGCCTCTATGAGTGATAATCCTCATGATTGTGATGCTATGTTACATAAATCTTTGGATATTGTTGATATTCCTAGCATCAAACTTTTGAAGAAAAAGGCTAAGAAGTTTAATAAGGATTTGAACAAGTTATTTTGTGAAAATGATGATTTGATTGCTAAGCTTAATAAATCCAACAAATTGGTTGAAAAATATAAGAAACTTGCTGAAAATTTTGTTGAAAAGCTAAAAGAATTTGAATGTTTGAATATGGACTTGGATGCGAAACTTGTTTTGTCTAACAAACTTGTTAATGAGCTAAAATGTGAAAATGAATCTCTTAAGATGCATGCCAAGTGTTTGATTGCTGAATCTATTGTTAAAAGGGATGAAAATATTTGTTTCAATCATGTTGTGATACCCGATTTTGTGCTTATTGTGTGTTCTACCTCAAAGGACAAATTGGTATACATTCCTCCACATAAAGGAAATCAAAAGGTGGAGAGAAAGGCTGTTAAGTCAAAGCCTCCGTTTAAGTCTCAACCTAAGGCTTTGGATGGATCTAAGTTTGTTCCAACTTGCCACCATTGCGGTGTGATTGGTCATGTAAGGCCTCAATGTTCTAAGTTGAAGAGAGAACAAAACCAAGTTGCTAGATCCATTCCCAAAAAGCCTAATGGACTTAAATACATTGTTTGTCACAATTGTGGTGCTTTTGGTCATCTAAGACCTCATTGTTCTAAGTTTCATACTCTTAAAAGAATTAAAAGAAAAGAGAAACTTGAGCCTCTTAGAAGTTGTGCTAAAAAGAGTAAACCGGATTTGAGTGAAAATAACATGTTGTTAAAAAAAGTGTTTAATACTCTTAACTCCTTGACTATGTGCATCTTCGGTTTTCATTATTTTAACCCTCATCTCACTTCTCATGAGACACTCATTCCAAACAATCATTCCGTTTGGATGAGAAAGAGTTCCTATGGTTGATCTTTTGCTCTTTTGGTCCTTGATCTAATTCTTTCGATCTTTGTAGGACCCTTCATGCATTAATTGTCATATCTTCAAGCATTTTGTGTATCTTGCATCTATTTGTATGCATTGTTTTTTGTTTTTGATCTTACTTTTTTGTCTTTGTTTTGTGTGTGTAAAAATCCAAAACCACATAAAAAGTGAAAAATTCAAAAAGTTTGATCGTATATGTTTGAGCACATATCTCATGTGAGTTTGGCCTAGTACCTTCGTACTAATGGCGTAGTGCATTTACGAGCTTAGCTTGTTATGTATGTACATATATCTGTGTGGAAGAAATCTTGAAAATTATGTATGATTGTTGTAAATAAATCTTTAAGCTTGTCATGAATGATTGGTCAATAGTCTTGACGGTCTTGATACTTGCATAGACTTGTGCCTATATATCTTCCCACTTTATTTTTATGTTTTTGCAAAAGAGCTCCCCAAATGTAAATCTCTAAATGAAAAGAGATATTGAGCTGCAAAAACTTGTCGCACATACTAGTATTTGACTAGGAAAAAGGGAAAGTGACTCTTTTAATGAATTGTATGGTACTCAAAAAGGCTAAAGGCTAACTCTCAATGTTGAAATATAAAAAATTTCAAGCACCGATCTCAAAAAGAGATGTATTATCCAAAAATGGATCAAATGTTATGTTTTATGCGGAAGCCAAATGAAAAGCTTCTAAGTTATGTAATCATTCTCATGTGGGAGGTCATATATACTCATTTCTATAATTGAGATAGTCCACTTGACTTAGTGCTAGTTGTGTATGACTTGATTGAATTGATCATTGAAGTTTCACTCTAGACTAAGGACTATTCCATACTTGATCCACACACATAACACACAAGTTTAATGTTCAATGAATGCCTATTTCATTTGTATGTTTGTACATGTTCAAATGTGATGTGTATGTGTTCAACCATATGTGGTTCAAACCAAAAAAATTTTTGTTCTTTTTGTTTGCTTTTGGAAGTGATTTGTGTCACCTATGTTTTTCAAAGTTTTTAAAGTGTTTTTGTGTGAAAAACATGTTTTCTGGGTGTTTTTGTGACCTATTTCATGTATAGGCTCAACTAGGAGTTAAATGGTCCAATTTTAAAGTTTTTTCAACTTTGGATAGAGACTTTCACGACTGTCTCGCGAGTAAGACTTACCTGCGACAAATTTCGCGAATAATTTCTCGAGTCAGCTTCCCGTAAAAATTTTTAGATCAGCTTTTTAAAGAGCATTTCGTGGGACATTTGTTTTAAACTTCTCTCATCTTCTCCCAAACCCCTGTTTTAATGTTTTTACATCAAAACCCAATTAATTTCAAGTGTTTTACATTCCATAAACATCTCTAAGGTAATCTTTAACACTTTTAATTGATTTTGATCCTTAGATTATGTTTTTGAGGGTTTTATGTTCATAATTGGGATTTTTTCAAAAGGGAGTTGGAAAACTTAATTTTTGTCAATCTTTTTGATTGGGCTTTGTTTTAAATGATGATTTGCTTTGGATGTTGACCCCTTGTGGCAAAAATAACATGTATTTAGGCAAGATTTTCATATGTTCTTGCATTGTTTAACATATATATGTAGTGTGCGCACTCAAAGTGTTTGATAAAATGCCCAAATGACATTTTCTCGTTGTTTTGGACTCCGATGAGTACCAAATTTTGGGGATCACCATAATTATTCATGTTTATCATGTTTTGATCATTGGTGGTGTGTTTTGTACACTTTGCCCCTTGAGTGCCTTGCTCATGCATTAGTCATGCATCACACATGCACACTAGATGCAATTTGTTGCACACACTCTAACACCTGACGTGTTTTGCGTTTCACTCATGCTAGTTAAGTCTTTTTAGACCTTTTAGCACACATAACATGTTCTTGTGTCCATGTCATGCCTAGGTTTACATCATGTTCCATCATCCTTAGCATGTTATGTTTACTTTATGCTTTGTAACATTGTGTCTTTAGAGATGTTTTATCTGTTGTTTGAGCTTCATTTTCTCAATCATCTTGCACCCCTCATGCATCATCTTTTTTCCTTGTTCATATCATCTTTTCTTTCTCTCATTCTTCTTGATTTATTTGTCTATTCGTGACAAAAAGGGCGAGAGTATCGTCATTTCTATATGACTCATGTGCACACTCTTAGGAGGAGAAATTCTACCTTGTGCACATTCGTAGGGGGAGAAAGCCATAAGAGAAATGCATATACCAAGGGGGAGAAAACATTATTTTTTAAAGAAAACCTTGATTTACTTTATACTTGTTTTCTAGTTGCTTTATGATGCTTTGATTTGCGTTGTTGCTCTTGATGGAAATTTAGACCCCTTAAACAAACAACCAGATTGCGTAGCCTAGATTAATTAGCCAAGTTGTTACTTAGTCAAATTAAACAATTCTAGGTTAAAACAATCAAATAATCATATCATGCATATAAAACAGATAAAGCAGCGGAATAATAAATAACACAGTGATATGATCACCCAAGAAACCACACGGAAAAACCTGGGGAGGATTTTACCCACCGATCCTCAAGGCAAAACGGAATCCACTAAGAAAGAATTGAAGTTCTTACAAAAGGACTTACAAGCTCCCCGCTTGACTTCCTAATGCTACCCACCAGTAAAACTTCCTGACACGACCACGCGCAGGCTCCGAATCCACGGACTACTTCTTTCTTTGAAATCCTCAATCAGCTACAAGCTCCTCGCTTGTTAATCTTTAAGCTTCAAAGGCAGCAACCATGTTGATCATCAAGATGTAGAAGAATCTTAATCTTGAAAACCCTAAGTTTATGTGAAGGAAAGCTCCTCAAAGATCTCACAAGAGATTCACATAAATAGCAAATATGAGCAACAATACAACTTGTGCAACTCTAAAAACGTGGCTAGGGTTTTGCCTTATATACCTAGGGCAAAAACATAAAACCCTAAACGTTTAAAAGAGTTTGGGCTGAGCTGGAATTTCTGCAGAATCGCATCTGGGCCGATTTTCGATCGATCAAGAATTACCTTCGATCGATCGAGCTAGGCCGAGAAGCCCCAATGCTTCTGCAGTCTCTCGATTCCAACTTTACAAAATTTAACCAACTTTGAGCAAGTTTAAACAAGACTAAATACATTGTTTTGATCATGGTTTGCCAACATTACAAATTAGGTTCTAAATACATAAAATCCTAAGACCTTAGAACCTAACAGCTCTCATTGCATCGTGCTTATGTGTTGGACATGCATTTATCCTTATGCTATTGTGCTTTATTGGTTGCATGTTCGGATGATCATTTGCTTTGCTATATGATCATTATAGTCATTTTCATATGACTGTTTTGTTGTATGATCAAGTTGCTCACATGTTTCACATCATGTTTACTTGATCGGAATTTATTTTTTACATTATACTTGTTCTTTTATCACTTGATTTACCTTGAGGGTCTAATGCGTTTTGTGCAAGTGTTTCAGGTTACAAGTATCCTATTCCAAGTTCATCACAACTTATAGAATTAGGTGTGAGTGAGTTTTTCCATTGTTTCCAAACTCACGTTTAAGTCTAGAGTCTGTTATAGAGTGTTTTTTCACGGAATAGCCAAAAAGGGAGATTGTAAAGTTGTGATTTACAACTATGTTTTATGTTGGCTTTATTCCATGACAAAAAGTGATGTAATTGCTTTAATTTTTTTCCTTGTATTTTATGGGATTTTGTTGTATTGGGTTTAGCATTAAGTTGGTGAAGACTCAAGCTTAATTAAAGAATCAGTGCATTTCGCGACTAGCTCGCGAGAAGGGTTCCCACGAAAAGGCCATGTGAGAAGCACATGATTCGAAGTTGAAGAGTTGTGCCAGGCTGTCAATTTGGTAAGTATCTCTCAGGTAAGGCCTTCCCATGAGGTAGTTGTGAGACATTCTGCCTGGAGGATTTTTAGGAGTGACTTTCTTACCCTTCACTCATGTTATATATACTCTCATTACCCATAAAGTGTAGGGAGGCAATTTAGAGAGAAAAACTCTAGATAGGTTTTCTACAACACACACACCCATCTTTTTTAGAGAGAGCTACTCATCCTTAGTGAGAAATCATTATAGCCTTTTCTCCATCCCTCTCTCATTGTCATACCTTGAGAGGTGATTTGTACCTAAACACAACCCATACCTTTTCAGAGTGTAGAGAGTGTTTTGGAGCTTGGAAAGCTTTAGGGATTTGCCAAAAGAAGCTGGTGAGGCTTGGTGGATGCAATCGGACGTATTACAGGATCTGGAAAGCTAGACAAGACACGGTTCCAACAAGCCTTGTTGGAGTAGGAGTTTAGAGGGCTTAGGTACATCGGGTAGATTAGGCTTGGAGGGTCTCTTGCTAACCCATGTATCCCAACTAATTGTCTAGTGGATTGATTACCGCTTGGAGGGCGGCGGAGAGGTTTTTCGCCAAGTTCTTTGGTTTCCTTTTTGATAACACATCGGCGTGTTATCTTGTATTTGAATCTTTCTTCCTTACTCTTTTACATTCCATTTTATTGCTGTGTTGCTTTGTTTATGGAATAGAGTAGCATGTTTGTTTATCCGCTCACATTTACACTATTCCGCACTTAGTATTAAATTAGTGTAAAATCAATCGAGCTGTAACTTTAATTTGGGGGTCTAAACAACTCTTGTGTTTTCAACACATTTTTGAGCTTTCACACATGACTAGAAGCTGAAGAGTCATGCTAAGTTGTCAAGTTCGTGAGTGTTTTGTGATAAGAGCCAACCGGTGAAGTGCCCATGAAACTTTCTGTTTGGAAAAAAGTTGTGTTGCTTTACCAAATTCTTTACCCACATTATAAATACCCGCATTTCTCACGAATTTTAAGGAGTACTTTTTAGAGAGAAAACCCTAGCAAATACACTTGCGAGTTAGAGATTGTTATACCTACAATCATCTATACATTTCCTTATGGTTTTCCTCAACTCCTACCTCTCCATCTCTAAATCCTTGAGAGGTTGTTAGCCCAAATACTTACCACACCTATTCTAACTGTCAAATGAGATTTTGGTGCTGTTGGAAAGTATTGGAAGGAGCCATTCATTGGTGGATGCAATTGGGCTAAATTGTGGGATCCGGAAAGCTAGAGAAGAGAAGACTCCAAGAAGTCCGTTGGTAGCAGGAGCTTGGAGGGCTCAAGTACATGGGGTAGACTAGGCTTGGAGGGTCTTTTGTTATTCGTGTACTCCAACTTTATTCTCTAGTGGATCGATTTTGACTTGGAGGGTCGCGAAGCGTTTTTTCGTCGAGTTCTTCGGTTTTCTCTTCGATAACACATCTTGGTGTTATCTTGTATTTGCATCTCTCTGCTCTACTCTTTAAGCTTTCATTTTATTGTTGATGATGGATATATATGGCTTAGGGTAGTGTTATCAGTTCATTGCACTTATTTACTCTTGTTTTGCACCTAGTCTAAGTTATAGTAAAAGCAATCTAGCCGTAATTTTTAATTGGAGGTCTGAATAAGCTCTTGTGTCTTTGCTCAAATCTGAGCTTTCATATAAAAATAGATAAACATTGATAAAGTTTAAACAATGAACTAGTGAAAAAAACCAATTGAAAAAAATCTGATTAGTAAATGAATCAATTATAAAAGGGAATTTTTCTAGTGATATTCCAATTGAAAAAAAAAAAAAAATGAAAACACTCACAAACTAAAATTATAAAATAACCAAAACCCAAAATCAAAACCCACACAAAAGAATTCAAAATTTGAGTATTAAAAAAAAATAACACTCATAAACTTACCGGAGAGAGACCAAGAACTTAAATGGGTTGCCCCTTGTTTTTCTTCTTTAGAATAAACTTCCTTTGACAAAAGATCCATGCATGCAAATTCTAAAAAAATAACAAAATGTAAGATTAATTTTGCTAGATCAAAGCCATAATATAGCTATACATATTAGATCAAAACAATTAAACACAAATACATATGCTTAAGTTGTTAAATACATAATTTCAAATTCTGATAATATTATTTGTATCTCCTAATTTATATACCTTAAAAAAATAATTAGAATTGAAAACAAAAAGCACCACAATATACACACATATACACAGACAAATATGAAAATGCCCTTAGTTGAATATACAAAAGCAATCCATAAAATAATTTAAAACATGGTTAAGTAAAAGCTTCAGTTGAAAATAATAAACAATCCAAAATTCTTAACAATAAAAAAAGATTGTTGAGTTAAGCAACAGGAGATTGACTTCCGTGGAAATAGATTTAGGCATTGAAAGCAAAGCTAATAGTAAAATTATTCTACACCAAAATTATTATTTAGCATCAAAATTCACCATATGGGAAGAGAGAGCCATAGTATTAAAGAATTAGCATATATAATGGTTAACCGTAGTTTTTAGATGGAAGGATTAACATTAACAATCTGTTGTGATAGAAATTTCCAAGTAATAGATATAAATACTTTAAAGGAAGCTAACATTATATAAACAAATAGAGAAATAAATGGTTTTTAAAAGTTGACGAAAAAAGTCTTATATGAAAAAACTATAAATTAAAAGTTAATAGTAAAATTAAAATATAATTTAAAATGGTTTCTGTTAGGTATGGTATAGGCACCAACCAAGTAGGATGCATGTTTATTAAAAAACACACACACACACAACACACAAAACGTAATGTATTGTTGGCTGCTTGTTATGTAACTTATCCAAAAGAAAAAAAGAAAGATGAAATTGATAACCTGATATGAACAAAACATAGGTTGCAATTTGATGAAGTCACTTGACGTAACCAGTGGCAAAACCATGATTTAAGTTTAGGGGGGCAAGATTAAAAGACAGTATTAAAACTATAATTAATTTGAAAATTTTAATTAGTATTAATAACAAAATAAAACAATTTTACTTAGTGAGAAGGGTATAAAGGTAAATGGGTCAAAATAAAAATCAAAGAGATATGCTATCAACAGTGTCAATGAGTGTTTTGTTGCTTTTTCTTTTCCAGTGATAGTTTGTAGGTGTTAGTGTGGACATGGAGTGTGTTTTGTTCTTTTCTATTTCAGGTGGGACGAAGAAGCAAACATTTGGCATGACACAGGTAGAGTGAAGAAACATTTGGAGGAATCAGGGGGTCAGTTGCCCCCCTTTGACCCCTCGACTCCGCCCCTGAATCGAACTCCGACTTTTAAGTTAAAATTTTATTTTTTATATATAGGGAGAAAGAGGTAATGCAAAAATAATATATATATATATATATATATGTATGTATGTATGTATGTATGTATGTATGTATGTATGTCTGTACACTTTAATCATGGTATCCTTTTTTAACCTATTTTGGACTATCATTTCATTTATTATAAAAACTATTTAAATTTGGGAAGAAAAGTGTACAGATAGGATAAAGGAAAGAAGCCTATTTAATTTTTTTTTGGTTAAGTAAAATGAGAGCGTTTATGGTTGTATTAAACCCCCGGACAGGATGCCGTGGCGTGAGAAACTCACTTATTTTTCCATGTGTGAAAGTCTCATTTCTAAGAACACCCCTCACTAAGGATATCCACCAACAGAAGGCCGTTGGCAGGACTCGAACCCAAGCCTAACAAGCAGGGAAGTGAAGTCCTGGCCAACTCCGCCAACCCCCATTGGTTATTTAAATTTGATATTAATACTTTTTTCTAGTATGGGGACAGGAGGCATAAGACAATAAATTATTAAAAGAATTTAAACATCGAAAAGGGATGGGGTTTTGGGCGTTGGGGACGTGGATCAGTCTCTGCTTTGTGTTTGTCTCAAATATAAGTCTTTATGCTTTCGAAAATTTAGCAGTAGAATAATATAATCAAAAAGTGCACTTAAGATAACATTTCATATCAAGGTAGTCAATACCATACAGGTACTGGTCGTACCGGCTAGTATGTACCGTACTGGTATGTATATCGGTATTGAAATATCAACGTTTTGTACCGGTTTAAATACCGGCCGACTGGTCATATACCGGCCAATTTCGGGCAATATCGGCCGGTACCAGGTGTACTAGCCGGTACAAAAAAAAAAAGTTTTTATTTTATTTTATTTTTATTTTTAAGTTTTGTAATTTTTGAATTTTTGTTAAGGCAGAATTGGAATGGAGCAAGGACTTGGAGTTAGGGGGGCGGTTTTATTGTTAGCTATATGTAGTGGCTTCGGCTTTTGGCTCTATTACTTAGCTGGCAAAGGTTTTCTTTTATTATTATTATTTTTATGTGTGTGTAGAGTGTCTTTTGTTGGTAAGGACAAAATAATTTTGTTTAAAGTTTTTTAAAGGGCTAAATTGTTTGTTTTTGGTAAAATTAGTTGATAAGTCTTTTTTTTTTTTTTTTTTTTTTAGCTTTGCTATTGCCTATTGGTAATTTTTGTTGTTGGACTAATATTTTGGGCTTATATATATATATATTTAGATTTTAGATCTATAAATTTTTTTATGGACTTTAAAAAATGAGGAAAATACTAGATCTACAAATTTTTGTTGTGATTAGTGGCTATTAGTAAGGAAAAAAGTGATGTAAGTGGTGGCTCTAGATGCAAACTAGTAAAAATTTGCTACCTCAATAGTCTGTAAAAATGTTGTAAAAAAATTTGTAGCTGTAGCATTTCTCTTATAATAATCAATAAGGGGGACAAAATGTAATTTTATTGAATGAAATTGCTAAAATTAGTACCTAAATATATAGTTATATAATTATATTATTTTAAAAAAAAATAGGGGGGCCAATGGCCCCCCCTAGTCCATGAATGACTCCGTTCATGAGCAGAATTGTAACTTATTTGCATTAACTTATTAATATTATTTGTTTTCTTAATATGTAATGGTAACTTTTAAGCTTTCTATTTTTTATATTGTGCTTTTTTTTCTTTTCATTGATACTAAAGTCTAAAACCATAAATAATTAGTTCTGAATTGAGGAAATGTTTTATGGTAAACTTTTATATTTATTATAATACACACACACACACACACACACACACACACATATTTATTTATTTATTTATTTATAAATATAAAAAATAGCGGTAAACCCGAAACGGTACACTGATATTGAGTGGTATCCGAAATATATCGTATCGCTGACCAAATCGGTACAGCCTCCGGTACGGTATTGACTCCCTTGTTTCATGTACTTAAGATAACATTTGACAAAAGTTGGGAAAACGACAAAACATAACAAAACAAAATGTGTCGAAGCAGAAGTTAAAAATTAAATATACAATTTAGCTTAAAGACATTTATTTTTTGTCTCGATGTAAAAATACAAATGTTGGCTTCTTTCCTAATCCCAAAGTTGTAGTATTTATTGTAAATAATTCAACATTAACAAATGCACTTCCAGACCTCCCTTGGCTCCGGCCTAAGCATTTTTTTTTTTAGAATACTAAATATTTTAACACACACATACACAAGATGAGAGGGGAGAAGGTTTTAATGAAACTAACAGTGGTGGTGTATATCCAAAAGGGCCTAAACATTTTTGTTTCACACCCCACCCACCCACAAACACACGTATATATATGTTGTAGTAGTTTATATTAAATAATTAAAATAAATAATTTGGTAACTTAAATGTAAAAATGTTAGAGTTAAGATAACAAAATAATTAAATGCGTAATCCCACGTTGAAAATGAGAGAGACTTTTTTATTATTATTTATAAGTATGAAGATTAATGGGTTGAAAAAAGTTGTCAACGTAACATTTGTCTTTATTAATAATTGGATTTTTCTTGCATTTGTTTCTTTTGTGATATATTTTTAGTGTTTCTTTTATGATAAATTTTTTTTTTGAAGTAGGAGTTTTGATTGAAGAAGAAAAACAATTAATGTTACTGTTAAAAGATCTTAAGAAAATTTGATATTGAATTACAATTTCTGTAATAATTCATTTTCTCATTAAAATCTATGTATAAATAATAAAGTGTGAAGATGATTATATAATAAACGTTTTCTGAAAAAAAAGATTATATAATAAATGTTCATAATATTGTTCTCAACTATTACTATTCAAAATTTTTTTAGTTTACCATAACTAGTATAACATAAATTTATAAAAATTACCGTTGGTATTTATTGAACTAATAACCATCAAGGGAAATTAGATTTTTCTACCCTAAGTTTATATTCCAATTCAGACTTTGTCCCTTAAAAACACACACACACAAAATTTGAATTGAAATTGTCATTTGAAATCACAATTTCAGTTTGTTAGGTTCTAAAGACTTAGGATTTATGTATTTAGAACTCTAATGTATAATGTTGACAAACCATGATCAAAACAGGTTGTTTATTCTTGTTTAGGCTTGCTCAAAGTTGTGTCTTTTATGTAAAGTTGGAATCGAGAGGCTGTAGAAGTAATTGTTACTTTTGGCCTGGCTCGATCGATCGAAGCTTAGACTCGATCGATCGAAAGTCGGCTAGATTGTTTTTTTTCTGCAGATTTTCCAACTCAGCCCTAACTCTTAAAACATTTAGGTTTTTATGTTTTTGCCCTAGGTGTATAAGGCAAACCCTAGCCATGTTTTAGAGGTTGATCTGGATGCTCTTGTTGCTCATATTTGCGGTTTTGTGTGAATCCCTTGTGAGATCCTTGAGGAGTTTCCCTTTACACAAAACTTAGGGTTTTAAAGGAGAAGATGTTATCTACACCTTGATGATCAACTCAGTTGCTGCCATTGAAGCCTAAAGAAAAACAAGCGTGGGTGCTTGTATCTGGTGGTGAATCCAAGAAGGAAGGAGTTCGTGGATTCGGAGTTTACACGTGGTCGTGTCAGTAAGTTCTACGGATGGGTAGCAATAAGAAGTCGAGCGTGGGGGCTTGTGAGTCTTATTGTATGAACTTTGATTCTTTCATATAGCGGATTCAAGTTTACCTTGAGGATAGCTAGGTTAAATCCTCCCTAGGTTTTTTACCGGTTTGGTTTTCCTGGGTGATCATATCTTTGTGTTCTTTATATTTTCGTTGGTTTATATGTTTGATATGACTATATGATTGTGTTGACCTAGAATTGCAAAATTTGACTAAGTTAATCACTTGGCTAATTCTCTAGGTTAATCCAATTGTTATTTTAAGGGGTCTAAATTCCTAACACAGTTCAAACTGTGTTAAGATTGTGCAAAATAGATGTGTGTAATAATTACTACTCTTAAAATAATTTATTTTTTACCCACACCAACTACAACCCACTGCTACCACCAACTCAGACCTAGCAACAACCCATACTGACAACCGAAACCCAAAACCAAATCTACCTCCAACAAAATTGAAACTGTTGACATGACCACCAGAAAACCAAAGCCACCTCATAGCACCCACCTCATGGACAACCCTAAGACCACTGTTATGATAACCCCAAAACTACTATCACGACAAACACTGAAAATCCATTGTAGCCACAACAAACATCGACAATCCACCCTAGCCATGACAACCACCAAAACCAAGCCTAGCAACACCAACGCCAACAACCCACCCCAGCCACAACAACCGTTGCCCCCTCTACAACCACCCAAATATAAAACAGTCACCTAAATCCAACAATGACAAACAGTGCTGACTCAATGCTATAAGCAATTGATGCGGTCACCTAAGGCCTCAAGTAAAAAAAAAAACCCCCAAATTTTAACCAATAAGACTATTTATTTCATTGTGATAGTATTAAACTATTGATTAAGTCCAAATATTAACCAATAAATAAAATAATATTTTTTATCAAATGAAAAACAAACAAAAAAGAGAGAAAAATGATATGTCTACAACATTTTTCTCAAACACTTTTATAATAAATCCTAAGTAGCAAGTTGTTACATGCTGTTATTGAAAGAAAAATAATAATTTTAGTTGTGGATTCAAATAGAAAACAAGAAGTAACTTAACATCTAAGATTTGTTGTGAAAAATATTGTGAATGTAGCACTTCTCAAAAAAGAAAAAGAAAAAAAGAACAATACACAAAAAAATTCACAATATTTTTCACAATAATTGAGTTAGCATATTTTTACTAATTCTCATCTAGGTTCGCAACTAATATTACTCTTTTACTTACCAGTTACCATTATAAATATGCCACATCAACATGTGTTAAAAATTATGTCATTTTTTGCCTATAAACTTTCTATATATATATATATATGTTAGGTTCTAAGTACTTAGGAACTAATGTATTAGAACTCTAATTTGTATTGTTGGCAAACTGTGATCAAAACATTTTAGTCTTGTTTTAAACTTGCTCAAAGTATGTTTTTATGTAAAGTTGGAATCGAGTGTTCTGCAGGATTTACTGTGTAAATCTGCCTGGCTCGATTGATCGAGAATTAGACTCAATCGATCGAATATCGGGCAGATCGTTTTTTTGCAGAATTTTTCAACTCAGCCCAAGCCCATCAAGGATTAGGGTTTCAGATCTACTTCTCCCACTATATAAAGGAAACCCTAGCCACGTTTTTAGAGTAGCTTTAGTTGCTCAGATTGCTGTTTGTGTGAATCTCTTATGAGATCTTTAAGGAGCTTTCCTTCACATAGACTTAGGGTTATCAAGAAGGAAATTACTCCAAGACCTTGATGATCATTCAGTTGCTACCATAAGAGCTTAAAATACATAAGCGAAGGTGCTTGTACTTGCTGGAGAATCCAAGAAAGAAGGAGTCCATGGATTCGGAGCTTGCACGTGGTTGTGTCAGTAAGTTCTACTGTTGGGTAGCAATAAGAAGTCGAGCGTGGGGGCTTGTAAGTCTTATTGTATGAACTTTGATTCTTTCAAGATAGTGGATTCAAATATACCTTAAGAATAGCTAGGTCAAATTATTCCCAGGTTTTTACCGGTGTAGTTTCCTGGGTCATCATATTTTTGTGTTATTTATATTTCCACTGCTTATACATGATATGATTGTTTGATTATGATAACCTAGATTTGCATAAATTGACTAAGTTAATCACTTGGCTAATTAACTAGGTTAATCCAATTGTAGTTTAAGGGTCTAAAAACCTAACAAGTGGTATCAGAGCGGGTACCTCTTCTGTTTTAGATCTTTTGATCTAAGAGTTGATCCTTGAACCTTGTTGTCATGGATAATTTGAAGTGTCTTTTTGATCATGTTTCTGCTCATGCTTCTGTTGATTTTATTGATGCTTGTGAAACTCTTCATAAGGAATTATTGAAATCTATGAAAATTGCTAAGAAATTCAAGGAAGAGTTAAAATTGGCTAATCTTGAAAAAGAGGAATTGATTGTTAGATTAGATGAATCTAATAAAAAGAATGAATTTTTGAGAAATCAAATTTCCTCTCAAGATGAGAAGATGAAAAGCCTGGAACAAGAGTTAGTTGAATCTAAAACTAAAATTGAAAATTTGACTAATACCAAGCCTGCTGTTGATAACAGAAGTGTTTCTGTATCTCTTAAGCCTAAAACTGAGAAAGTTTATATCCCTCCTTTCAAGAGGAATAATAAAGAAAAAGCTTGTTTTGCTAGGTTAGACAAAGGTAAAAGTTCTGATGTAGACGCTGCAGTTTCTAAACCTAAGTCTAAACCTACTGTTAGAGAGCATAATAAATCTGTTTTTGTGCCTACTTGTCACCTTTGTGGTGTTGTTGGTCATATTAGACCAAATTGTTCTTTGTTGAGGCAAAAACCAAAATTTGAGACTAGATTTGTTGTTAGGAATACTGATGTTCCTAAATTTGTTCTTGTTTGTCACTTTTGTGGTGTCTCCAGTCACATTCGTCCTAATTATCATAAATTGAAATTTAAGCATTCTGTATGTCAATCTAGGATATGTGATGATATTTCTCCTGCCATAAGTCCATATAAATTGTTTCATATTATTTTGAAAAATTTAAGCTTGTTGGCTTGTGAAAGGAATTTACAGGATTTCAGTCTTTCTCAGAAGATTGGTGTAATTTCTCAAATACCCTCTGCTTCACATGGATTTTCACCTACAAAGCCGAAGACTCGTGCTATATGGGTGAGAAAAGATTCTCTAAGGTGAGTGTTGCTGACTTGTCCCTGTTTTAATTCTTTCAATTGTTTGTGGACATGTCTTGTTTTTGTTTTTGGTTGTTTTGTTTTTTAGGTTGTTTTTTATTTTAAAAAAAAATCTAGAAACATTGAAAAATTTTCAAAAAGAGAAAAATGTTTTATTTTGAGTCTTGTTTTATTTTTCTTAAGGATTTCATGAATTATGATATCTCTCTCTTGATTTAGAACATGTTTGACATTGTGGAGAAACTTGAATAGTATGTGTTATATAAGTGCTAAGCTTTTTCTGATTTTGTGTAAGTATGTACTAATTTGTACATGTACTCAATAGTTAATTAAGAAATTGATATTTCTTATTTGTATACCCTCTATAGCTTAGTTTAGCACTATCATGCATTACTTTTGCATTGTTCATTTAGCATAATATGTGTTTTTTGTTTTTGGTCATAAAATTTTTTTAAAAACCAAAAAGTTTTTTGTGTTTTGTATTTCACATCTTGGATTTATAATTAAGGATTGGCCATATTATTTTTACATAACAAGTTTATGTTCCTTGTTTAGCTTGGATGAGCTTATTTTATTGCACTCTACTAGTTTGAGCTTTATAGTGCATGTTGTGTGGGAAGATGTTTATAGTTTTTGATCACTTTGTCTTGATCTTGAAATCACATGTCTTTGATTGTCGGACTTAATCCTTTTGAGAAAGACATAAATAACCATCTCACCACTGTTTACTAGCTAATCATGAACACCTTAATGCATATCGTAAGATTTTGTGTTCGAGAAACCATCTCACAAAAATAACATAAGGTGTAGCCTCGGTTTAAATGCTAAAATTAGTGTGTACATTATTGGGCTTTAATAACTTTAAATGCTAAAATTGGTGTGTACATTATCCCGACTATTTTTAATAATATTCTGATCAATTAAAATTGGTGTGTACAATATGAGACAAATCAAGAAACTTACATGATTGCAAGCTTTTACTCTATGAGATGTGAGAGTTATATGATGTAACTCTTTAGGTGATAGTCTCTTTCAAATTTATGTGATGAATTTTGTTGAGATTGTGCTTGATTACTATCTACATATCACCTCATATGTATCTCAAGTTTTTACTAGTTGCACACACTACACAAGTTACTCTTTACTAAACTTGGTACATTATATTGTGTGATCTTGTTGTGGCCATCCAAGATTAAAAGTTCCTTGATTTTGATGCAAAATGTGTTTAGTTTTTAAGTTTTTGACCAAATTGTTTTTTCATGCATCATTTGTGTTTAGGATTCACATGCATTGCATTGATTGCTGTATTCATCTTGTAGTTTTGCTGTCATATCTCTCATTGTTTTCACACATAGCATGCATTCACTTTGTTAAATTGGATACTCAACTTGATTTAAAAATTGATTGATTAATTTTTGAGTCCATTGTACATTTTAGTACATGCTATTTTTTTGTGTGAAAAATATTTTTCTTAAGAGATATGATGGATAATCAATATGTAAATTTTTTCTCTACTCATGCAACTGTTTATGGGTCACATAGTGTCAAGTTTGCATTTTTGAAAGAGAGAATATTTTTTTCATGTGTATCCTCACCTTATCAACTTAGTTTTTAAGTTTGGTTTGTGTGTTTTTTATTTTTTCCTACCTCCTAAAGTTTCCCCAAAATTGTTTTTCCCAAAACTTGTTTTGTTTTTCCTATTTTTATAGGAGGAGAAGAAGCTTGGTTTTAACCTTTGCTCTTCATAGGGGGAGTTGCCTCTATTTTCTATAAAGTTGAATTGTTTTGTGTCCCCTTATTCTCTATTTTCTCTTGATTTTTTTTGCGTATGTTAACTGTTTACTCTTTGTATGAGATATCTTTGTCAATACGTGACAAAAAAGGGGAGAAATAGTTGAAATATGGGAATCATGTTTGTTTTGTTTAGGGGGAGTTGAATTTGTTTTTGATAGGGGGAGAAAATAAATCTTTTTTGTATCTAACTTAGGGGGAGAGTTAGTTTGCATATTTGTTGATTTACTGTTTTTCTGTCACACATGCATTTATGCATTTTGTTTAGTGTTTTAGGAAATATACAGGTTAATTCAATTGAGCTGCTGTCTACCTTGGCAACTGATAGATAGTAGTTAGGTTGGATTTGTTACAATGGGCATTATTTTTGTAAAGGGATTTTATTTGTAAAATTTGAGCTTTTTAGTTTGTGTTTTGTCACAAATTGCCAAAGGGGGAGTTTGTTAGGTTCTAATTACTTAGGAACTAATATATTAGAACTCTAATTTGTATTATTGGCAAACCGTGATCAAAACGTTTTAGTCTTGTTTTAGACTTGTTCAAAGTATGTTTTTTTGTAAAGTTGGAATCGAGTGTTCTGTAGGATTTACTGTGTAAATCTGTCTAGCTCGATCAGTCGAGAATTAGACTCGATTGATCAAATATCGGGCAGATCGTTTTTTTGTAGAATTTTCCAACTCAGCCCAAGCCCATCAAGGATTAAGGTTTCAGATCTACTTCTCCCACTATATAAAGGAAACCATAGCCACGTTTTTAGAGTAGCTCTAGTTGCTCAGATTGCTGTTTGTGTGAATCGCTTGTGAGATCTTTAAGGAGCTTTCCTTCACATAGACTTAGGGTTATCAAGAAGGAGATTACTCCAAGACCTTGGTGATCATTTAGTTGCTGCCATAAGAGCTTAAAGATACACAAGTGGGGGTGCTTGTACTTGCTGGAAAATCCCGGAAAGAAGGAGTCCGTGGATTCGGAGCTTGCACGTGGTCGTGTCAATAAGTTCTATTGGTGGGTGGCAATAAGAAGTTGAACGTTGGAGCTTGTAAGTCTTATTGTATGAACTTCGATTCTTTCAAGATAGTGGATTCAAGTTTACCTTGAGGATAGCTAGGTCAAATCCTCCCTAGGTTTTTACTGGTGTGGTTTCCTGGGTCATCATATCTTTATGTTATTTATATTTTCGCTGCTTATACATGATATGATTGTTTGATTGTAATAACCTAGATTTGCATAAATTGACTAAGTTAATCACTTAGCTAATTAACTAGATTAATCTAATTGTGGTTTAAGGGATCTAAAAACCTATCAATATATATGTGTGTGTGTGTGTGTGGTTTATGTTAATTAGAAGTAATTTTGCATATAAAACAAAATAATCAATTTTCGCCTTAAGCTCCCAAATGCATCAAGCTACCTCTGATGACAAGTGACAACAACCCAATGAAGAGAGGGCTAAGGAGTGATAGTGAAGGGGTGAGAGAGAGAAAAGTGAATAAAAAAATGGAAAATATGATATAGATGTTGCTACAATAACATCTATATTGTAAAGTTGTTATTTACAACTATGTGTTTTGTTGGCTTTTATTCCGTGCCAAATTTGATTGTAACTTTATTCAATCTTTTGTACCCTGTATTTATGGTGGGATTTTATTATAAGGGTTGTGTTAGAGAGAGAGTGTGAACACTCAAGCAATTGAAGATGGAAGAGTTTTCGCGGGTAGCTCACGACTAAGCATCCCGCAAAGTGACTCATGTACCTTGCACATGCTGGAATGCGAAGAGTCAGGCCAGGATGGAGACAACTGTGTTTCGCGAGTACCTTGAGGGTAAGGCCTTCTCGCGAGACACCTGCGAGACATTCTGTTCTGCCAGCCTGTCCATTCTGATACACACTTTCCGTGCCTACACTATTTATAACCACATTACCCACAAATGTTGAAGAGGGCTTCTGAGAGAAAACCCTAGCCAAACACATTGAGAATTAGAGATTGTCATACCCACAATTCTCTATACATTTTTCTTGTGGAATTTCCTCAACTCCTACCTTTCCATTTCCATACCATTGAGAGGTTGATAGCCCAAACACTTACCACACCCTTTCAGAGTGTCAAGTGAAGCCTTGGTGCTGCTGGGAAGCAATTGGAAGAAGCCAAGGATGACAGATGTAACATGAAGCTTGTTGCGGGATTCGAAGAACTAGACAAGACACAGTTTCGAGAAGCCTTGTTGGACTAGGATCTTGGAAGGCTTAGGTACATCAGGTAGATTAGGCTTAGAGGGTCTCTTGTTAACTCATGTATCCCAACTGATTGTCTAGTGGATCGATTATCACTTGGAGGGCGGCAGAGAGTTTTTTCGCCGAGTTCTTCGGTTTCCTCTTCGATAACACATCGGCGTGTTATCTTGTGTTTCCATCTTTCTTCCCAACTCTTTTACATTCCATTTTACTGCTGTGTTGCTTTGATTATGGATTAGAGTAGCTTGTTTGTTTATCTGTTCGCATTTACACTATTCCGCACTTAGCATTAAGTTAGTGTAAAATCTATCGAGTCGTAACTTTTATTTGGGGGTCTAAACAGCTTTTGTGTTTTTCAACACATTTTCGAGCTTTCATATATTTACATATAACCATAGCATGTTGTAAAATATTTAGAAAACTAGTTCAAAAGATGGAGGGGTTTTTATGTATTTTTGTGAATGGTGTACTTTATTTACATTTTTTTAAAGGACTTTTGCATGTTCTTAGGGTCCATTTGGGATTTGCTTATTTTGCTGAAATTGAAAACTTTTTATTGAAAGTACTGTCAATAAAAGTAAAAGTTAGCTGAAATAGTATAATAGGATCTATAAATAGTACCAAAAAGTGCAATGAAACCCATGAATAGTTGTAAAAATAAACTAAATAGTAAAATAAGTTGGCAAAAATAATCTTTGTAAACAGGCGTACTTAATTAGCTAGCTAGGATAAAATATATAGATATGATCATCAGTCTTTTATTTTCCACAAAAGGTCAACAATGCTTTATAAAAATATAATAAAAAAATAGAAAGGTCTATGTGGCATGGACCCATGGCCATGTGGGCTTAAAGTAGTGAGTTTTTTTTTGTTGGGTAGTGTAGTTATTTTAGTTTTTAGAGTAGGACTGAGGGAGTATTTTAGGCTTTTTTTTTGTTTTAGCTACGTACCATGAAAAAATAACAAAACAAAACAAAAGAGCTTCATGCAAAAAGAATAAAAAACAAGACAGAGACACCCACATTAGACGAGCAAGGTTGGTGAAGTTTTGGAATAGGAAAAGTATCGTCTTACAGTAGCTAAGAGTGCCTGAGACCACTTACCAATCACAAGTGATCCAAGAAAGTATAAAAGCATGCCTTATGGCTAGTCCTAATGGCCACCAGCTCCACTCCAATCTAGAATCCGAATATTTAACCATAGGTTTGGGTGTCTTAACAATTGTGACAATTTGTATGGTTAACAACTTTTTAAAACCAAAATAAGCATATAAATAATAATAATATATATATATATATATAAGTAATTAGCTCACCAAAGTCCAAACTTGACTAAACCCAAAAACACTATTCCTTAGCCTCTTGCCTCTCTTATATATTTAATAGGTTAATAGAAATAGATATTGTAAGTGGCTTGGTGCTAATTATTAGCATTTTTTTACAACTAATTAAGCTACTCCTTATCATCTCTTAGGAAATGTGCTTTGTGCTTACTATGTATGTATTTACAACTAACACTTTAAAAATTAAACATTATTATGTAGGAATTAGCTTCTATGCATGCGTGTTGCTCATATTTAGAGGCTCTTCTATTTTTTTTTTTCTTTTTTAAGGATTAAAATTTTCATGTATACTCATTCAGGATTATTGTGCCTTTCAGTTTCAAAAATATGTAGGGTTGTATTGAGATTTATGCGTTGGTAAATAAAATGATTTTTTCGTGCTACATCTCATCACTTCTCTAAGAATTTTCGTGATTGGATAATGCAACAACTCTAAATTAGTATATATAAAAAGTTTTGTCCTTTAGAAAAAAAAAAAATTAGAAGAGTTTTCAAGTACACGCAACAATCATTAGAATAAACCGTACTCCATATTTTTCTACCAAAATAATTGATGAAAAGATAAATAAACATAATAGAAGACAAAATATGAATTGCATGAAATAAACTTTTTTTTTTTTTACTAAACGAAATAAACTTAAATACTTAGAAAAGAGGAAATATTTCTATAAAGTTATTATTTACAACTATGTTTTTGTTGGCTTTTATTCCGTGCCAAATTTGAGTGTAATTGTTTTCAATCGTTTGTACCCTGTATTTATTGTGGGATTTGATTGTAAGGGTTGTGTGATAGAGAGAGAGTATGAAGACTCAAGCATTTGAAGACTGAAGATTTCTCGCGGGTATGTCGCAACTTAGCTTCCCGTGAAATGTCACATGTGCCTTGCACATGCTGGAATGCGAAGAGTCAGGCCAGGTGGAGATAGCTGTGTCTCGCGAGAATTGCGCGGTAAGGCCTTCCCGTGAGACACCCGCAAGACATTTTGTTCTGCCAGCCTGTCCAGTCTGATTCACAGTTTCTGTGCCTACACTCTTTATACCCACATTACCTACAAATGTTGAGGAGTGCTTCAGAGAGAAAACCCTAGCCAAACACATTGAGAATTAGAGATTGTCATACCCACATTTCTCTATACACTTGCTTGTGGTATTTCCTCAACTCTTCCTTTTTCATTTCCATACTATTGAGAGGTTGATAGCCCAAACACTTACCACACCATTTGAGAGTGTTGAGTGACGTTTTGGTGCTGCTGGGAAGCATTGGAAGAAGCCAAGGATGGCAGATGCAACATGGAGCTTGTTGCGGGATCCGGAGTGCTAAACAAGACAGGGTTTCGAGAAGTCTTGTTGGAGTAGGAGCTTAGAGGGCTTAGGTACATTGAGTAGATTAGGCTTAGAGGGTCTCTTGCTAACCCATGTATCCCAATTGATTGTCTAGTGGATCAATTGCCACTTGTAGGGCGGCGGAGAGGTTTGTCACCGAGTTCTTCGGTTTCCTCTTTGATAACACATCGGCTTGTTATCTTGTGTTTGCATCCTTCTTCCCTACTCTTTTACATTTCATTATATTGTTGTGTTGCTTAGTTTATGGATTAGAGTAGCTTCTTGTTTATCCGCTCGCATTTACACTATTTCGCATTTAGTATTAAGCTAGTGTAAAATCTATTGAGCCGTAATTTTTGTTTGGGGGTCTAAACAGCTCTTGTGTTTTCAACACTTTTTCGAGCTTTCAATTGGTATCAGAGCAAGTACACTCGCTATGGTTTAAATACCTGAGTGTAATCCTTGACCCTATTTGAGATGGACCGATCTCAATCGCTAAATGTTCCACCATTTTTTATGGTAACAATTATGCTTTCTGGAAAGTCAGAATGAGAACATTTTTATGCTCTATTGATGATACCGTTTGGGATGCAGTTGAAGTTGGTTGGACTAGGCCGGAGGCTCCTAAATCCAGTTGGGATAAGGTAGCTCTTGCGGCAGCCAATGCTAATAGTAAAGTTTTAAATGCTATTTTCTGTGGTGTGTTTCCTGATGAATTCCACAGGATCTCTCATATGACAGTAGCCAAGGAAGCTTGGGAGATTTTGGAGACTACCTATAAGGGTACAAAGAAAGTTAAGGACACAAAACTCCAGATGCTTAACACCAAATTTGAAGAGCTCAAAATGGGTGATGATGAACCTTTTGATTCATTCTATGGAAAGCTCAACGAAATTGTAATTGCTAAACTCAATCTTGGTGAGAAAATTGAAGATACAAAGGTGGTTAGAAAGATTTTGAGGTCTTTGCTGGAAAGCTTTAGAGCAAAAGTCACAGCCATAGAAGAAAGTAAAGACTTGGATGAGATCAAAATCCAAGAGCTGATAGGGTCTCTCCAAACATATAAACTGGGATTGCCTTCTCATAAGGCTAGTAAATCTCTCGTACTTAAGACCATTGCCAAAAGAATGGGTGATTCCTCTGAAGAAGGAGGTGTGGAGAAGGAGGTTGCATTTCTTACGAAAAACTTTCGAAAATTCCTGAGAATGAAGAACAACGGGAGACAGTTTAGTAGAGGGAATTCTCATCCTCAAAAGGTGATAGAAAAGGGTATAAAAAGAAGGAAGAGAAGGAGTCTCAATTGCCCCAAGGCATCGTGTGCTATGAGTGCAATGGCCATGGACATCTGAAGAAGGAATGTCCAAATTTTCTAAGAGGAAAAGGCAAGGCTTATGCCACAACACTCAGTGATATAGATTCTTCCAATTCTGACTCAGAAGAGAGCTGTGACGGAGAAGGAAATTACTCCGCCTTTATGGCCATTGAACATGTTGAATCCTCTGAGGACTTGCATAAACTTGTACAAGAACTTGGGGAGCACAATGATGAAGAATCCATGGGGATTGTTGAGGAGTCAGATGCTAAAGAGGAGAAAGAGACAGCTAACCTTCGAGAGAATTATGCCTTACTTCTTGAGAAATTGGGAAAGTATACAAGGGTGGCGAAGGTGGCTGTGAAGAAGATGAAGAGAGTTGAGGAGGATTACAAAAGTCTCCTGGTCAGATATAAGGAGGCAAAATGTGAGATTGAGACACTAAATGGTGAGCTTTCTGAAACTTATACGAAAGTGAAATTTCTTGAGCAAGAGGTAGTGTAAGCACATGCCAAGATAGAAAGGGTCTCCTCTAAGAAGTTGGAAGATGTTATTTCATCTCAAAAAAATTTCTCTGATAAGTCCGGGTTAGGTTATACTGGAGGGAGTGTCTCAGTGGCCAATGTCACAAAAGAAGTGAAATTTGTAAAGGCTAAAGAGACGGTTATGGAAGAGCCTATTCCTGAGAAAGTTAAGGTTGAGAAGAAGAAGAAAATGGCTGAACAACAGGTGATTAATAAGTCCCGTAATCAATTAGAAGCTAGACATGAAGCTAGAGGAAGATCTCACCCAAGATCACAATGGGGTCCTGGATCGAATTATGTTTGTCACTATTGCGGATTGCAAGGACATACCAGACCCAACTGCCAAAAGCTGAGAGCATTAAACAATGCAAGCGCACCTCGAACACGAGGAAGAAGAAATGATAAGAGGTCTTGGGGTGGTGAGCAACCAAGAAGTCAAATGGTGATCCCGGAATGATGGACGTAATGAAAATGATCGGAGCTTTCACCAATTGCTTAGAGAGTTTCACCAGAAGGTTTGAAAGTCCCAACTCTCGTACCCAATCCAACAAGGATATCACCCCAAACGCACGTGACGTGTGGGTAAAGAGGGGTACTCATGCATAAGCATTATAACATGTCCATACATTAATTCTTCCAATGTTTAGGGACATTTGTTGTTGCATCATATTATGCATTGAAATCTGTTTTTAGCATGTTTCTTTTACCTGGTTGGTTTTTACCAGTTGTTTTCTGTTGATCATAATTTGCTTGTTCTGTTTTGGGTGTGTTCAAAAAATTGAAAAAACCCATAAAAAAATTAAAAAAATCTCAAAAAGTATGATCACTTGTTTTGTGTATGTCACATGTGAGTTTGGCCAAGTACCTTCGTACTAATGACGTAGTGCATTTATGATCTT
Source organism: Quercus gilva (assembly GCA_023621385.1). Taxonomy (NCBI): domain Eukaryota; kingdom Viridiplantae; phylum Streptophyta; class Magnoliopsida; order Fagales; family Fagaceae; genus Quercus; species Quercus gilva. Next base: position 93,124,819 of record CM042476.1, on the reverse strand, counting down.
GGCTTCTTATGTATGCACTCATTTTTATGTGGAAGAAATCTTGAAAACTATGTGTAACTGTTGTAAATAGATCCTCAAGCTTGTCATGAATGATTGGTCAATAGTCTTATTGGTCTTGAAACTTGCATAGACTTATGTCTATATCTCTTCCCACTTTATTTTTATGTTTTTTTTTAAAAAGAGCTCTACAAATGTAAATGTCCAAATGAAAAGAGATATTGAACTACAAAAGCCTGTCGCACATACTAGTATTCGACTAGGAAAAAAGGAAAGCGACTCTTTTAAATGTATTTTGTATGGTGCTCAAAAAGCCAAAGGCTAATCATCAATGTTGAAATATCAAAAATTTCAAACACCAATCTCAAAACGAGATGTTTTGTCCAAAAATGGATCAATTGTTATGCTTTGTGCAGTAGCCAAATGAAAAGCTTCTAAGTTTTGTATTCATTATGTGGGAGGTCATATATACTCATTTCTATAATGGAGATAGTCCACCCGATTTCGTATCAGTTGTGTATGACTCGATTGAATTGATCATTGAAGCTTCGCTCTGGTCTAAGGACTATTCTACATTTGATACTTACACACAACACACAAGACTTTGATTCAATCAATGCCTATCTCATTTGTGTGATTGTATTTGTTCAAATGTGATGTGTATGCTTAAGTACTTGTTGATCAAACCCAAAAAGATTTTTGAGTATTTTATATGTTTTTTAAAGTGATTTTATACTTTCATGCGTTTTTTTTTTTTTTTTTTTTTTTTTTTTTTTTTTTTTTTTTTTGTCAAAATGCTTTTAGTGCGTTTTTCATCAAAATTTGGTTCAAAGGTTGTTTCGCGAGAAGCTCGGGACTTAGAGCTTCCCGCGAAAAGTGTTTGAGGGACATAAACTTTTTGCAAATTTACATAAAGACTATCGCGATTGTCTCGTTACTGTTTCATGACCAACAGCTTCTCGCGAAATGCTGTTTGGCAAAAACTGGTTTTTATCAATTTACACAAAGAGTATCGCGATTGTATCGCGACTGTCTCGCGACCTAAAGCTTTTGTGCTTCAGTGGTCATTCGCGCTAATGTCTTGTGACTATCTCGCTACTCTCTAACCCGCGAAAAACGCATGTTTTCAGTTTTATATAGTAGATGTGACAGTTTTTCAAACCACACTCATTTCCCTCGCTCAACCTCTCTCGAACCCTTTTCAACCCAAATCACTATTTCATTCAATCCCCTTCAATCCAAGCATCCTTTCTGCATTTTCTTCTTCAAGGTATGTCTTCTAAACAATTCTCTTCAAGCTTTTGCTTAGATTATGTAGAATTTTCGTTAGGGTTTCAAAATTTTGGGGATTTTTCGAAATTGGGTTGGGGTTCGCTATTTTGGGTAAAATTTTCAAAATCCTTGATGGGGCTGAGCCCCATTTGGTGTTTGTGCATCTGTGTTGGCCCCTTGTGGCATATTAACATGTATTGAGGGTAGATTTTGCCATGTTCATGCATTATTCATGATAGATTTGACGTTGTGCATGCTAGGTGTTTGACAAAATGTCCGAGTGACATTTTTGTGTTAAATTGATTTCAACTGACTTCAATTTATGGGTTTGCAACTGTTTGACCTTGTTTCATTTGGTTTGGTCATTGATCATATGTTTCATTCACTTTGCCCATGTTGCACACACAAGGCATACACCTGGGCACCCCTCATGCATCTGATGTTGCACACTTATGCATCAACACACGCACACACATGCATCAGCACATGCACACATATGCACACACATGCACACACATGCACACACATGCACAGTTACTTGATTTCATGCATTGTGGTTATATTTTTTTGCTATTATTTGTTTAGCATGTTGTTTGGAGTTGATTATGCTCTGTTTTAAGTTGCTATACCTTTGTTTTGAACTAACATGAATTTAATCAAGTGTTGTGTTCTGGTTTGTGTTTGTGCACTTGTTCTCTGTCTGCTTTGTGAAATTGTGCAGATGTCTCCCACTAAGCATGCAGCCTCCAAGAAATCGTCCTCAAAGCGTGCACGTACAGATTCAGATCATTTCAAGTCTACTGAAACTGACATGAAATACAATGATTGCTACAAGAGAGCAACGATCATCATGGAAAGGGTGGTTCAGTTAGAAACTCTTGAAGATACATTCATTCTTGAGGTGTTCAAAGAAAGAACTTGGACCAAGTTGTTGAACCTAGTTAGGGTTGTTTATTCCGAGATAATCAAGGAGTTTTTCTCAAATGCAATTGTCAACGAAGATCGTATTAAGTGCTGGGTAAGGCACATAGAATTTGTGATTACCAGAGAGATCATCCAAGATTTTTTGGAAGTTCGTCCTCCATCTCAACCAATTACCATGGCAAATGAGGACAGATTGGGATCTATTGTTGAGATGATTAAAGTTCTTGGTGGTGAACTGAAGAAATCATCCATGAACACAATCAAATTTTCTCCAGAGATGAGGACATTAAGTTATGTGATGATTCATAATTTGTATCCGGTTACCAACCTCACCATACTATCAGCTCTAAGAACGAGATTTTTGTATGATCTCTTTACCCATAAGGAGATAGACATTTGTGGCCATATCATCCATGTCTTGAAGAAAAGCATTACAAAGTAGAACTCAAGGACTGTAATGCCATTTCCCTCGCTGATTATGGGCTTAATTGCGAAGGCAAAGCTCAAACTTTCCAGTGGCCTCACAGTAGTTCAGAGAAACTACCCCATTGGAGGTCATACATTGACTAGGAGCACAGCACACATCAAAGGCTCCAAGACTGGTGTGCATACCATCCCACAACCTCGTGTTGAGCGAGATGAGGGTGGAGATACAGAGGAAGAGATTGACAGATTCACTTCTGCTGCAGAGACTTCAGCATAGCCATCGTCTTCTACTCCAATACAAGGTTTAAGCAAACTTGATCAACTGCTAGCTAAAATGGATATGTTTATAGTGCTTGATTCCCATGTACAGCATACAGCAAACCAGTTTGCTTATATTCAGGGACAGATCACAGCCATATCTGCTCAGATAAAGGAGCTATCCACTGGTCATAGTTCTGACTCAGAGTCAGCTCAGTTCCAACTCTTTGGCCATTCCGGTCAAAAAGGGAGAGAAAATTTTGAGGGGGAGTTGAGGAAGAGTGTTAGGGGGAGCAAAAAATTTAGACTTACAAACATTAGTTATTGGTTCACAGACAGTTTAACTCTAGCTAATTTTAGTAGTTTTCTTTAACTGGTCTTTGTTTACTGTTTTTACTACTTTTGGTTTAAAACTTTGACACACTGTTTTTAATTTCAGTATTAATTTCAGTTGTTGTGTGTTTATGTTTCTATGCTTTGTGGCATTATACTTGTACCTATGATGCTTTTGTAAGCTGTTAGGGTTTGTTTCCTTGCATAATTTGTAGGCTTTTATGGTTTGTACCATGTTTAAGCAATACCATGCTTATGCAGCCTTTATGCATTATGCTTATGTACTTGTTAATGTTGTGCATTTTCTTAAGTACATCACTCTTGTGCCATAGTAAGATTGTTCCTAGATGCAAATACTTCGTGTATTTTGCATTGGTTGAGTGTTGGATTTGCAAATGATACTTTTCAAATGAGCTTATCATCTTGCATGTCCAGATGTTCATTCCCTGTGTGAATGAGCATAGTGATCACTTTTGTATAGTGATTGCTTGTTTAGTCAAGCCATGGTTTATTCATTTATCCCATTTAACTTGATCGCATTTTACTTGTTCATGTACGTACCTTGTGTTCAACTTGTCATAAGCTTACTGAAAGTTTTGTTTGTGTACGAGTGTTTTAGGTTACAAATATATATATATGCAAGCGCTTTACAGATTCTAAATTAGGTGTGAGTGAGTTTTGCCTTTGTTCCCAAACTCATGTTTAAGTCTAGAGTCTGTTTTAGGGTTTTGTCACGGAATAGCCAAAGGGGGAGATTGTAAAGTTATTATTTACAACTATGTTTTTGTTGGCTTTTATTCCGTGACAAATTTGATTGTAATTGTTTTCAATCGTTTGTACCCTGTATTTATTGTGGGATTTGATTGTAAGGGTTGTATGATAGAGAGAGTGTGTGAAGACTCAAGCATTTGAAGACTAAAGATTTCTCGCGGGTATGTCACGACTTAGCTTCCCGCGAAATGTCGCATGTGCCTTGCACATATGGGAATGCGAAGAGTCAGGCCAGGTGGAGACAGCTGTGTCTCGCGAGTATCTCGTGAGTGAGGCCTTTTCGCGAGACACCCACAAGGCATTCTGTTCTGCCAGCCTATCCAGTCTGATTCACACTTTCTGTGCCTACATTATTTATACCCACATTACCCACAAATGTTGAGGAGTGCTTCAGAGAGAAAACCCTAGCCAAACACATTGAGAATTAGAGATTGTCATACCCACATTTCTCTATACACTTGCTTGTGGTATTTCCTCAAATCTTCCCTCTCCATTTCCATACCATTGAGAGATTGATAGCCTAAACACTTACCACACCCTTTGAGAGTGTTGAGTGATGTTTTGGTGCTACTGGAAAGTATTGGAAGAAGCCAAGGATGGCAGATGCAACATGGAGCTTGTTGCGGGATCCGTAGTGCTAGACAATACAGGGTTCCGAGAAGCCTTGTTGGAGTAGGAGCTTGGAGGGGTTAGGTACATCGGGTAGATTAGGCTTGGAGGGTCTCTTGCTAATCCATGTATCCCAACTGATTGTCTAGTGGATCGATTACCGCTTGGAGGGCGGCAGAGAGGTTTTTCGCCGAGTTCTTCGATTTCCTCTTCGATAACACATCGGCGTGTTATCTTGAGTTTGCATCCTTCTTCCCTACTCTTTTACATTCCATTATACTGCTGTGTTGCTTAGTTTATGGATTAGAGTAGCTTCTTGTTTGTCCACTCGCATTTACACTATTCTGCACTTAGTATTAGGCTAGTGTAAAATCTATCGAGCCGTAATTTTTGTTTAGGGGTCTAAACAACTCTTGTGTTTTCAACACTTTTTCGAGCTTTCAATTTCAAAAAGAAAAGTGTCCATATAAATTAACAAAAATGAAAGTTTAACTAATCCATTGGGAGCATTTTAAACTAGATGAAACAGAAATCTATTTTATGCACATGCATACCCATGTAAAAATATATTTAAAAACCATTATGAAATAGATAAACACAAAGCACAAATAGATTTTAAAATATAAAAATAGATAAACATTGATAAAGTTTAACAATCAATTAGTAAAAAGAACCAATTGAAAAAAAAAAATTCAATTAGTAAAGGGATTTTTTCTAGTGATATTCCAATTGAAAAAAAAAAAAAATCAAAACACTCATAAATTAAATAAAAAAAAAATTGACAAGGTTAATTTAAAACAATATTGAGGGATATAAAATTTAATATGAACCCAACCCATATGTGTTTATATGAACGGAGTCACTATTGCAGCAATGACATGTTTTCGATGATGAATTATGTGTTCTCTATGTTGGTAACACAAGCATGCCAAATTTATTTTGTGCCGATTGGATGTTATTTACTATTCGATTCAGAAACTCATGTTAATTTAAAAATTGGTTTCGACTCGAACACAAGAACTTCTAATTTAAACATTTTGCGGATTGTAATTCTAACGAGCTAATAACTCTTTTTTATTGGATTGCAATTTTGTGAATTTTGATGATGAATTATGTGTTCTCTATGTTGGTAACATGCATGCCAAATTTACTATTTGATTTAGAAACTCATGTTAATTTAAAAATTGGTTTCGACTTGAGCACAAAACCTTTTAATTTAAACATTTTGCAGATGATATTGTAATTCTAATGAGCTAATAACTCTTTTTTATTGGATTAAAATTTTGTGAATTTCGATGATGAATTATGTGTTCTCTATGTTGGTAACATGAGCATGCCATTTCGTGCTGATTGGATGTTATTTATTATTCGATTCAAAAACTCGTGTCAATTTAAAAATTGGTTTTGACTCGAACACAAAAACTTCTAGTTTAAACATTTTACAAATGATATTGTAATTCTAACCGATGGCTTTGTTAAAATTTGGATCCATTAAAACAATATTGAGCGATGTAAAATTTAACATGAACCCAACTCATATATGTTTATATGAACGGAGTCATTTTTGGAACATTGACACGTTTTCTTTGTTTTGTTTTGGTTGTTTTAGATGATTGATATTGAAGAAACCCTAGCATTGTTCATGGACTTACAGACTCTAGGCGATAAGCCTTTAAGAAAATTGGCTTTCTCTCATGTTATTCATAGCATTAAGCGAATGAATCAGAAGCACAAGAATGATGCTAAGAATTGTAAGGTCCAAAATATCGTGTTTGCAATGCTACAGGTCTGTAGTACTAATCATTTTTCCTTTTTGTTTGTTGAAAAGTTAAAACCGTGAATTTGAGGTCAATTGGGTTAATAATTTTAAGTTTTTGTGTATAATTTGATAACAAGATGGTGAAGCAAAAGCCATGAGAGCTCTCACCACGCTATGTGAGCTTCATCAGAGGAAGTTATGGTTCAATGATAGAACCGTAAATGCCATTGCTACTGCATGTTTTCATTTGTTGCCAAGGTACTTACTAGTCATGTAGCATTAGTAATATACATTTTTAGACCCCTTAAACACAACCGGATTAACCTAGTTTATTAGCCAAGTTATTAACTTAGGTAAATTAAGCAATTCTAGGTTAACACAGTCAAACAATCATATCTTGCATAGCAGCAGAAAAAATAAATAACACAATGATATGATGACCTAGGAAAACCAAATCGGTAAAAAAACTGGGGAGGATTTAACCTAGCTATCCTCAAGGTAAACTTGAATCCACTATAAAAGAATCGAAATTTGTACAATAGAACTTAGACCATTAACATTCTATTGCGACCCACCAGTAAAACTTACTGACACAACCACGTGCAAGTTCTGAGACCACGGACTCCTTTTTTCTTGGATTCTCCAGCAAGTACAAGCACTCCCACTTGCATATCTTTAAGTTCTTATGGCAGCAACTGAATGATCATCAAGTTCTTGAAGAAATCTCCTTCTTAATAATCCTAAGCATGTGTAAAGGAAAGCTCCTCATAGATCTCACAAGAGATTTACATAAACCGCAATATGAGCAACACAAAAACGTGGCTAGGGTTTGCCTTATATATTAGGGCAAAACATAAAACCCTAAACATTTTAATGAGATAGGGCTGAGTTGGAATTCTATAGAAAAACGCATTCTGCCCAATTTTTGATCGATCGAGCCTAAGCTTCGATCAATCGAGCCAGGCCAAAATGCATACTAAATTCTGCATCAGCTCGATTCCAATTTTACATAAAAGACACAACTTTGAGCAAGTCTAAACAGGACTAAACAACATGTTTTGATCATGGTTTGCCAACAATACACGTTAGAGTTCTAATACATAAGTTCCTAAGGACTTAGAACCTAACAAACTTCCCCTTTGGCAATCTTTGACAAAACACAAATTAAAAGCTGAAAGTTTACAAAGCAAAAAGCCCTTTACAAAACAAATTGCTCATTACAACAAATCAAATCCTAACTACTATCCATCAGTTGTAAATGTAGACAACAGCTTAATTGAATCGACCTATATATTTCCTGAAACACTAATCAAAACGCATTAACGCATGTGTGACAGAAAAACAGTAAATCAACAAATATGTAAACTAACTCTCCCCCTAAGTTAGATACATCAAGAACAATGTTAACTCCCTCTAAACAGAACATTCTTGTATTTTCCACACAACATAAAATAAAGACATATATCAATGAATAACTCATAAATATAAATCAATATGCAGTGAAACAAGAAACATGTTAACACAATAAATGTATCTCCCTCTAACATGAATAGCCTAACAAAAACATCAAGAGCCAAAAAAGTAAATACAAAGTGTAGCTCCTAGATTCAATCTAATCACCATATGCACCAAAACAATCAGTACTCCCCCTATCAACAAAAACAAACTCTACAAGCTACTCAAATGCTACTCCTCCTTTTTGTGATAGAATGCCAAAGGACAATCAAAATCCATCATCAAAAGGAGGTGGCAAAGGGAATCGTCTAAAATGCGCCAACTCTATACGCAAAGCATGAACCTCATTGAGTAAATCCACCAAAATCTGTCCATGAACTGCCTGAACGGTTAAGACATGATCCAACGTATGTCGAATGTCTAAATCATCCAAAGTAGTCAGTGGAGGAACACCAGCATCACTAGTAGCAGCAGTAGCACTAGAAGCTTCAGCCTGTGCATCACCTGTAGAAGTGGGAAGAGGGGGTACAGCACTAGAAGGCTTAACTCTAGCTCTCAGATGAGTAGCCCTTTGCCAAAGGAAAGTGGCACCTATGGGACTAGTAATGTGAACGAGCTCAGACATGGGGAAACTAGTTAAACCTAAGTGTAACAAAATCCTATGAATGAATATAGGGTAAACAAGAGCATGACCAACATCACTACTTCTATGAACTTCGTTCAAAGAACAAAGAAACAGATGAGGGAAAGAAATAGAAGCACCAGAAAAAAAGGCATATAAAAACACACATCGCTCAATAAGGATGGTGTGGAGATGAGAAATAGGCCACAAGGAATGACACGCTATCCGAAGGAAGAGATAGGTAGTCTTAGTAAGTTCAGCGAACGTGATCTGAGGATCAGAACCCCACTAGATAGAAGACCCAGTGATGTATGACATGACGTCATCAAAGGATGGAGACTCCGCATAAGGACAAACGAGCTGCCTAACAACTAGAACCCCAAGAGTGTCAGCCACTACCCTAGGGGTAATGGTGAACTCTACACCTCGTATCCAATTCCGAACCAAGGTGTAGGCATCATAGATGTGATAATAGAGATTCGAGTAGAATTCTCTAATCAAGGCAGTCGGGGGTGGATGATCTATCTCCAACAAAGACAGCCAGCCCCTACTCTCAAAATTTTCCAATGGCAGGATCTAACTCATCTAACACAACTATTTGCTCAGCCCAAATCTTTCTCTTATTGTTTAGCGTCTCATAGGCCTCTCTGCTTTTGTCATTCCGAAACAACTCACTCCTAGAGGGAGACTCTGAAGAAGTGTAGGGTGTCCTATGGGCTATAGTCTTCCTAAGCATGGTGCTAGGGTAAGGACAGAGACACAAATAGAGACAAAAAAGAAAAAAAGAAAAAACAAGAGCAGACTGCAAGTTAGCACAACAAAAATAGAAATATCAATCTATATGATGCATGAATAGTTAAATGCCATGATGCATGTTCTAATGCAGTGAGAAAAGATTCAATTTAAGTTTAGAAACACAAAATTGGCTTGAGCATAGAGTTTATAACAAAAAACCCAAAATTTTGAAAAACCACTTGTTTAATTTTTAGAAAATTGACCAATTGATCATCACACAAGGTAGACAACATTTTATTATGATCAAATTAATCAAATCAACAAGCCAATTTCATCAAATAAACTCAATTTGAACAAAATCCCCAATTCAAACAAAAACAAGCCCTAGAATTTTCAATTCTTCACAAAACATCAAATTGATAAAATTAAACAACATACATCATGTTTATAACATCTCCCAACAAAAACCCAACAATCAATTTCACAAAATAAAGCTTGAATCATTGAAAACCCCAAATTTGAATAGGTCTAAAATTTTCAAAGAAAAATGCATGATAAATGCATGAAAATGGAAAATAAACTCAAAAGGAAGGATATAATGGACTTACCGGCCTTAAAGAAGAAAAAACTTGCAAAAATTTGGGAAGAAAACAACAAAAAATTGATGAGTGAGCTTGTTCGAGTCGGAGAGAGAAAGAAAAGTTTGAAACTTTTTGAAAAAGTGTTTTGAACAAGTCAAAATTTGATTTTAAAAAAACCTGATTTATGATTTTCGATTGATAGAAAATCAGTTTCGATCGATCAAAATAGACAGAGGCTCCCTTAATTTTTAATCGCAATTTCAATTGATCGAAAAACAGGTTCGATTAATCGAAATTTTGGAAAAATCAATTTTTTTGAAAAACAAAGAAATTTTGTGCAGAAACTCCTCAAAGCATTTAATTTTCAAAACAAAATGCATGAGTATGAGATAAAATGTCTTTCAAAAACACAAGATTTAAACCTAGTTTTCCCAAAATAAAAATTTTCAAGCATTCTCCCTTTAAATTCTCAAGCATCAAATATGTTTTGCATAAAACTCAAGATATTTTCAAACTTGGTTGGTCAGACGAAAAACACACACAATAACATGTACAATATTTAGTAAAGAGTGACTTGTGTAATGTGTGTAAATAGCAAAAACTTGAGATACATGTGAGATGATATGTAAATAGAAATCAATTACAAAGTCTACAAAATTCATCACATAGAATTTAAAAGAGTCTATCACCTAAAGAGTTACATCATATAACTCCCACATCTCCTAGATCAAACGCTTGCAATCATGTATGTTAGGTTTTAAAGACTCAGGATTTTATGTATTTAGAACTCTAAAGTGTAATGTTGGCAAACCATAATCAAAACAATATGGTTAGTCTTGTTTAGGCTTGCTCAAAGTTGTGTAATTCATGTAAAGTTGGAATCAAGAGGCTGCAGATGTATTAGTGCATTTTGGCCTGGCTCGATCGATCGAAGGTTAGACTCAATCGATCGAAATTCGGTCAGAATGTTTTTTTGCAGAATTTCCAACTCAGCCCTATCTCATTAAACATTTAGGGTTTTATGTTTTTGCTCTAGGTATATAAGGCAAAACCCTAGCCACGTTTTTTAGAGTTGCTCTGGTTGTATTGTTGCTCATAATTTGCGGTTTGTATGAATCTATTGTGAGATCCTTGAAGAGCTTTCCTTTGCATAAACTTAGGGTTTTCAAGGTAGAGATATTATCAACACCTTGATGATCAACTCAGTTGCTACCATTAGGGCTTAAAGAAAGACAAGCGGGAGTGCTTGTATCTTATGGAGAATCCAAGAAAGAAGGAGTCCGTGGATTTGGAGCTTGCACGTGGTCGTGTCAGTAAGTTCTACTGGTGGATAGTAATAGGAAGTCAAGCGGGGGTGCTTGTAAGTCTTATTGTATGAATTTCGATTTTTTCATATAGTGGATTCAAGTTTACCTTGAAGATAGTTAGGTTAAATCCTTTCCAGGTTTTTAACGTGTGGTTTCCTGGGTCATCATATCTTGTGTTCTTTATTTTCCGCTGCTATATATTCTTGATATGATTGTTTGATTGTGATAACCTAGAATTGCATAAATTAACTAAGTTAATCACTTGGCTAATTCATTAGGTTAATCCAATTGTTGTTTTAAGGGGTCTAAAAACCTAACAAGTGGTATCATAGTGGGTAGCTCTCTTGTTGTTGATCTTTTGATCTCTAAGTTGATCTTTGACCCTTGTTGTCATGGAACACGGACACTCTCTTGTTATTCCTCCTCATTTTGATGGGAATAACTATGCATATTGGAAAGTAAGGATGAAAGCATTCCTAAAATCTATTGATGAGAGGGTTTGGAATTCTGTTGAGTACAAATGGGAGAAGCCCACTACACCTGTGAGTGAGTGGTAAACTTCTCAAAAAGAAGCAGCTGTGTTCAATAGTAAAGCTATGAATGCTATCTTTAACGCTGTTTCTATGGAGGAATTTAAGAGAATCTCTAATGTTAAGGTTGCTCACACTGTTTAGAATATCCTCCAGACTGTACATGAAGGCACAAAAGCAGTTAAGATTAATAAACTGCAGCAATTAACTTCTAGATTTGAAAGCATTAGGATGTCTGATGATGAAACTTTTGATGAATTCTATGCTAAGCTAAATGATATTGTTAATTCTGCATATAATTTGGGTGAAATCTATGATCAACCTAAAATTATTAGGAAGATTCTTAGATCTTTAACTGAAGACTTTAGACCTAAAGTGACTGCCATTACTGAGAGTAAGGATATGGACTCCATCCCTGTTGATGAACTTGTAGGATCTCTTCAATCCTATGAGTTGGACCTACCCAAAGCTAGCAAATCCAAATCAATGGCTCTTAAGTCAGTTGATGATGTTGAAATTGGTGGATTTGATGATGAGCTCTCTACTACAGAGATTGCTTATCTTGCCAAGAACTTTAGAAACTTTCTTAGGAATAATAACAGAAGGGCAAGAAATACAAACACTGCTAAACCTAGAAATTTTAGGAAGAATGATCCCACTAAGGTTAGTAACACTGAAAAACCTAGAGAAAAAGTAGGTCAATCTTCTAATAATTCATTGGGTTCTCAATGTTTTAGTTGTCAAGGGTCTGGTCATGTTAAATCTGAATGTCCTATATTCTTGAGGTCTAAGGGCAAAGTTATGGCTGTAACCCTTAGTGATAATGAGGTTTCTGATGATGAGTCTGGATGTGATGATGATAGAAACTTCATTGCTTTCATTGCTATTGCTGTAGTCAATGAAAGCGTGTCTGTTAAAGAGAACCTTTCCGATGGGGAACTCTCTGAGGATGCAGATCTTCAAGAGGCCTATGATAAACTTTGCAAAGTTGCTACAAAGGATGTTATGAATGTTGAACTTGGCCTGAAGAAAATTGAATCTCTTGAGCTTGATTAGAAGAATTTGCTTGTTAAACTGTTTGATGCTAATGAACATTTGAATAATGTGAAAACTGAGAATATGCTTTTGCTTGATAAAGTTAAATTTTTAGAACTTGATTTATCTGTTGCTAGATCTGCTAGTTCTAAACTTGATCAAATGTTGAGTGTTTAAAAGTATCCTTCTGACAAGTCTGGATTAGGTTTTGTTGAAAGCATCTTTGTGTCTGCACCCCATTCTACAAACTTTTTTCCTTCTTCTTCTTTTGAACCTTCCATAAGCGAGGTTGTGAGTGAAATTGTCAAACCCCCTGTGAGTGAGGTTATCAAACCTGTAGAAGTTTCATCATCTAAGAAGATTAGAGTTGATCTGAAAGAGTCTAAACCTAAGGAGTCTACCATTTCTAAGGACAAGATGCATGGTAAATCTGCTTGGGTTTGTCATTTTTGTGAAAAGTCTGGACACATTCGTCCTAACTGTTACAAGTTTCAAGCTGCTAAGAGAGCAAACAAACCAAAAGTGCCTCTACCTCAAGCACAAGATCCTATGTCACTAATTGGTGAATTAGTAAAGGCTTTAAACCTTTATTCCAATCCTGGAGTTGGATGCAAAAGACTCGATTTAATTGAGTCTTTCTGACGTGGTCCTTGTGCTTCATTGCTCTACTTTTTGTGACCATTGTTTTTTTTTTTTCCTAAGATTTGCATTGCATTACATTCATGCATTTCATTCTATGATTTATTTTTGTTTTCTCTTTTAATAAAGAAAAAATTAAAAAAAAAAGGGGAAGAAAGCAAATTATGTCTAGCATTATTTTTCTTGGTTTTTGAAAACAAGGTTGGTCTATTTATTTACACATAACATGTCTTGTGAGAAAGATGTTTATGGTGTTAATCACTTTGTCTTAATCTTGAAGTCACATATTAGCTTTGATGAGCTTATTTCTTGCACTTTACTAGTTTGAACTTTGTAGTGCATGTTGTGTGGGAAAGATGTTTATGGTGTTAATCACTTTGTCTTAATCTTGAAGTCACATATTATTTGACTGTTGAACTTGATCCTTTTGAGAAATGCATAAATAACCATCTCACCACTATTCACTAGCCAATCATGAACACCTTAGTGCATATCGTAAGATTTTGTGCTCAAGAAAGTGTAGTACATGTACAAAAAGAACATAAGGTGTAGCCTCAGTTTAATTGCTTAAAATTGGTGTGTACTATTAGGCTTCATGCCAAATCACATAATTAAAATTGGTGTGTATATTATCCCGGCTATTTAATAAGTTTCTGAACAATTAAAACTGGTGTATATATTAAGAGGCAAAATTCAAGAAACTTACATGATTGCAAACTTATGTTCTAGGAGATGTGGGAGTTATATGATGTAACTCTTTAAGTGATAGTCTCTTTTAAATTCTATGTGATGAATTTTGTAAACTTTGTGATTGATTGCTATTCACATATCACCTCACATGTATCTCAAGTTTTTGCTAGTAGCACATACTACACAAGTTACTCTTTTCTAAACACTGTACATGTTATTGTGTGTGTTTTTGGTCTAACCAACCAAGTTTGAAAATACCTTGAGTTATTATGCATAACATATTTGTCGCTGAAGAATTTTAAAGAAAGACTGGTTGAATTTTTTTTATAAAAAAAATTGGGTTTAAAACTTGGGTTTTTGAAAAAGCATTTCATCTCATACTCATGCATTTTGTTCATTAATTTTAATACTTTGAGGAGTTGTTTGCCCAACATTTGTTGTTTTTTCCAAACTATGATTTTTTTCAAAAATTTAGTAAGCCTTTGCCTATTTCGATTAATCTATTCTGTTTTTCGATCGATTGAAAATGTGCTTAAAATGTTTTATGAGTCTTAGGCTGTTTCGATCGATCCAATGTAATTTTCGATCAATCGAATATCGCGAATCAAGTTTTTAAAATATCAGGTTTTGACTTGTTCTTCCTCACTTTTCAAAAGCTTTTCAAATCTTTTTCTCTTTCTCCGATTTGGCCTAGGCTCCACGTCAATTTTTTGTCGTTTTCCTCCAAATCTTTTGCAAGGTTTTTTTCCTCTAAGGCTGGTAAGACCTTTTTACCCTTTTTTTTTAGTTTATTTTCATGTTTCATGCATTTATATTGGGGATTTTCGGACCAATTTTTTTGGGGTTTTTGATAATTCAAGCCAATTTAAGTGAAATTGATCATTGGGTTTTTGTTGGGACATGATATAGATATGATTTTGATGATTTAATTTGGTCAATTTTGTGAATTGTAAAGAATTGAAATTTCTAGGGCTTGTAATTGATCCGAATTGGGGATTTGTTTAAATTAGGTTTAATTGATGAAATTGGCTTGTTGAATTGATATAATTGATTATTATAATGTGTATTCTAGCTTGTGTGATGATCAATTTTTCAAAATTTTCTCAAAATCCTAACAAGTGGTTTTTAAATTTTGGGGTTTTTGTTAAGAAACTCTATACTCAAGCCAATTTTGTGAAATTGAAATTAAATTGAACTTAGATTTACTGCATTAGTACATGCATCATCGCATTTTGATTGTTCATGCATCATATAGATTTTTATTCTATATTTTTTTTGTACTAACTTGCAGTTTGCCCTTGGTTTGTGTTTTATTTTGTTCTTTTAGTTCTTTCTGTGTGTCTCTGTCCTCTCCTTAGCATCATGCCTAGGAAGACTAGAGCTCGTAGGTCTGTTCCCTCACCTTCTCCTCCCCCACCTTCCTTTGACCGTGAGAGATTTCCTAGTGAGAAAAACCAAGAGACCTTTGAGAAGCTGAACCTTAAGAGAAAGATTTGGGCTGAGCATTCTATTGTGTTAGATGAGGTTGATCCTGCCATTAGGGAAAATTTCGAGCGTAGGGGCTGGTTACCTCTGTTGGATATTTATGATCCTCCTCCTCTAGCTACCCTGATTAGAGAATTCTTTTTGAACATCTCTATCCGTATCTATGATTCCAATACTTTAGTAAAGAGTTGGATACGAGATGTAGAGTACATCATTACTCCTACGGTAGTGGCTGATGCTCTAGAGGTGCCTTTGGTCCAGCACCTTGTTTACTCGTATGATGAGTCTCCACTCTTGGATGATGTCATGTCATATATCACTAGGTCTTCTATCCAGTGGGATTCTGATCCTCGGATCACTTCTGCTGAGCTTGCTGAGACTACTTATCTTTTTCTTAGGATAGCCTATCATTCTATTTGGCCTATCTCTCATCTTCACACCATTCCTCTTGAGCGGTGTGTCTTTTTGTACGCTCTAGTTACTGATACTCCTATTAGTTTTCCTCACTTGTTTCTTCGTTCTTTGAACGAAGTTTATAGGAGTTCATCTTTTGCTTATGCTCTTGTTCATCCTATTTTTATTCATAGGATTTTGTTATATCTTGGTCTAAATGATTTCCCTTCTTCTGAGCCCGTACATGTTATTGCTCCTATAGGTGCGTCTTTTCTTAAACAGAGGGTTGCTCATCTTCGAGCTGGCTCTAAATACCCTAGGTCTGAGCCTTCTGGTACCGCACCTCCTCCTTCTTCTTCTACAGGTCCTGCTGGTGAGGATGTTATTGATCCTGCTGGTGATGCTGCTGTTGCTGATGTTCCTCCACCTCCTTCAGATGACTTTGATGTACGTCATACCTTGGAGACTGTTATGATCGTTCAGGCGACTCATGGTCAGATTTTGGTGGACTTGCTTGATGAGCTACGTGCTTTGAGAGCCGACTTGGTGCATTTTAGTCATTCACCCTCTCCACCTCCTTTTGATGATGGTTTTTTATTGTCCTTTGGCATTCCATCACAAAAAGGGGGAGTAGAGTTTTGTTACTTGTAGAGGAGATTTTGTAGTTAGGGGGAGTTTTCTTTTTGTTTGGCTAGTGGTGATATTAGATTGTATCTAGGTGCTTCACTGTGTATACTTTCTTTTGATATTATTCTTTTTGGGGCTATTCATGTTAAGGGAGATACATTTATTCTGATATATGATTCTTGTTTCTTGTGTTCACTGCTTATTGATTTATATTCATGAGTTATTCATTGATGTATATCTTTATTTGAGTTGTGTGAAACATACAAGAATGCTTTATGCTCGTTGTATCTAACTCAGGGGGAGAGTTAGTTTACATACTTGTTGATTTACTGTTTTTCTGTCACACATGCATTTATGCGTTTGTTAAGTGTTTCAAGAATATACAAGGTTAATTTAATTGAGCTGCTGTTTACACTTGCAACTGATAGATAGTAGTTAGGATTGGATTTGTGTTTATGAGCATTATTTTTATAAAGGGCTTTTATTTGTAAACTTTGAGCTTTTAATTTGTGTTTTGTCATGGATTGCCAAAGGGGGAGTTTGTTAGGTTCTAAAGACTTAGGATTTTATGTATTTAGAACTCTAAAGTGTAATGTTGGCAAACCATGATCAAAACAATATATTTAGTCTTGTTTAGACTTGCTCAAAGTTTTGTAATTCATGAAAAGTTAGAATCGAGAGGTTGCAAACGTATTAGTGCATTTCGGCCTGGCTCGATTGATCGAAGGTTAGACTCGATCGATCGAAAGTCGGCCAGAATGTTTTTCTGCAGAATTTCCAACTCAGCCCTATCTCATTAAACGTTTAGGGTTTTATGTTTTTGCCCTAGGTATATCAGGCAAAACCCTAGCCACGTTTTTTAGAGTTGCTCTGGTTGTATTTTTGCTCATACTTTGCGGTTTGTGTGAATCTCTTGTGAGATCCTTAAGGAGCTTTCCTTCACATAAACTTAGAGTTTTCAAGGTAGAGATATTATCATCACCTTGATGATCAACTCAGTTGCTGCCATTGGAGTTTAAAGAAACACAAGCGAGAGTGCTTGTATCTTGTGGAGAATCCAAGAAAGAAGGAGTCCGTGGATTCGGAGCTTGCACGTGGTCGTGTCAGTAAGTTCTACTAGTGGGTAGCAATGGGAAGTCAAGCGGGGGTGCTTGTAAGTCTTATTGTATGAACTTCAATTCTTTCATATAGTGGATTCAAGTTTACCTTGAGGATATTTAGGTTAAATCCTCCCCAGGTTTTTACCGTGTGGTTTCCTGGGTCATCATATCTTGTGTTCTTTATTTTTCCGCTGCTATATATTCTTGATATGATTGTTTGATTGTGATAACCTAGAATTGTATAAATTGACTAAGTTAATCACTTGGCTAATTTACTGGGTTAATTCAATTGTTGTTTTAAGGGGTCTAAAAACCTAACAATGTAAGTTTCTTCATTTGCCTCATAATGTACACACCAATTTTAATTGTTCAGAAACTTATTAAAATAGCTGGGATAATGTGCACACCAATTTTAATTGTTTGATTCAACTTTAAGTCCAATAATGTACACACCAATTTTAAGCATTTAAACCGAGACTACACCTTATATTCTTTTTGTGCATGTGCTATACTTTTGAGCACAAAATCTTACGATATGCACTAAGGTGTTTATGATTGGCTAGTGAATAGTAGTTATTTATGCCTTTCTTAAAAGATTCAAGTCCGACAGTCAAAGGCATGTGACTTCAAGATCAAGACAAAGTGATCAAAAACTATAAACATTTTTCCCACACAACATGCATTACAAAGTTTCGACTATTAAAGTGCAATAAATAAGCTCATTCAAGCTAAACAAGGTACAAAGACATGTTATGTGTAAATAAATTGACCAACCTTGTTTTCAAAACCAAGAAAATAAATATAAAACAAAATTTGCTTCCTTTTCCTCCTTTTTAAAAATTTTTTTTTTTTTTTTACTTTGAAAAGAAGAAACAAAAAACAGTCCTAGAATGGAATGCATAAATGTAATGCAATGCAAGTTCTAGAAACAAAAAGAAAACAAAAATCAAAGATCAATGGTCACAAAGGGTAGAGCAATGAAACACAAGGACCATGTCAGTAAGACTTAATTTGATTAAGCCTTTTGCATCCAAAACTTTTTACATGAACCACAAGCATTGGAGTTCTTATTCACATTAGAGTGATTGCCAACTACAGGATTGGAATAAAGGTTAAAAGCCTTTACCAATTCACCAATGAGTACCATAGGATCTTGTGCTTGAGGCACAGATACTTTTGGTTTATTTGCTATCTTAGCAACTTGTAACTTGTAACAGTTTGGACGAATGTGTCCAGACTTCCTACAAAAATGACAAACCCAAGCAAGTTTATCATGCAACTTGTCCTTAGAAAGGGTAGACTCCTTAGGTTTAGACTCTTTCAGATTAACCTTATTCTTCCTATGTGGTGAAACTTTTATGGGTTTGACAACGTCACTCACAGGGGGTTTGACAATTTCACTTACAACCTCACTAACAGAAGGTTCAGAAGAAGATGAAGGAACAAAGATAGTAGAATTTGGTGCTTTTTAGAAGAAGACTTTTGAACACTCAGCATATGATCAAGTTTAGAACTAGCAGATCTAGCAATAGATAAATCAAGTTCCAACTTCTTAACTTTATCAAGCAAAAGCATATTCTCAGTTTTCACACTGTTCAAAAGTTCATTAGCATTAAACAGTTTCACAAGCAAATTCTTCTTATCAAGCCTAAGAGATTCAATTTTCTTTAAGCCAAGTTCAACATTCATAGCATCCTTTGTAACAACTTTGCAAAGTTTATTGTAGGCCTCTTGAAGATCTGCATCCTCAGAGAGTTCCCCATCAAAAGGGTTCTCTTCAACAGACATGCTTTCATGCTTTCATTGACTACCGGAGTAGCAGTGAAATCAATGAAGTTTCCATCCTTGTCATACCTAGACTCATCATCAGAAACTTCATTATCACTAAGGGTTACAACCATAGTCTTATCCTTAGACCTCAAGTATGTAGGACATTCAGATTGCACATAACCATACCCCTGACATCCAAAACATTGAGGACCCATAGAATTATTAGGAGATTAACCTACTTTTTATATAGGTTTTTCAATGTTGTTAACCTTAGTGGGGTCATTCTTCCTAAAATTTCTAGGTTCAGCAGTGTTCGTACCTCTTGCCCTTCTGTTACTATTCCTAAGAAAGTTTCTAAAATTCTTGGCAAGATAAGCAATTTTTGTAGCAGAGAGCTCATCATCAAATCCACCAACATCAACATCATCAACTGACTTAAGAGCCATTGATTTAGATTTGCTAGTTTTGGGTAAGTCCAACTCATAAGACTGAAGAGATCCTATAAGTTCATCAATAGGGATGGAGTTCACATCCTTGCTTTTAGTGATGGCAGTCACTTTGAGTCTAAAATCTTCAATTAAAGATCTAAGAATCTTCCTAACAATTTTAAGTTGATCATAGATTTCAACTAGATTATATGCAGAATTAACAATGTCATTAAGCTTAGCATAGAATTCATCAAAAGATTCATCATCAAACATCCTAATGCTTTCAAATCTAGAAGTTAATTGCTGCAACTTATTAATTTTGACTACCTTTGTGCCTTCATGCACAGTTTGGAGGATATTCCAAGTAGTGTGAGTAACCTCAACATTAGAGATTATCTTAAATTCCTCTATAGAAACAGCATTAAAGATAGCAGTTATAGCTTTGCTATTGAACATGGCTGCTTTTTTTTGAGAAGTTTGCCACTCACTAACAGGAGTAGTGGGCTTCTCCCATCTGTATTCAACGGAGTTCTAGACCCTTTCATCAATAGATTTTAGGAATGCTTTTATCCTTACTTTCCAATAAGCATAATTATTCCCATCAAAGTGAGGAGGAATAATTAAAGAGTGTCCGTGTTCCACGACAATAGGGGTCAAGGATCAGCCCAGAGATCAAAAGATCTACAACAAGAGAGCAACCTGCTCTAATACCACTTGTTTGTTTTTAGACCCCTTAAACATAACCGGATTAACCTAGTTTATTAGCCAAGTTATTAACTTAGGTAAATTAAGCAATTCTAGGTTAACACAATCAAACAATCATATCATGCATAGCAACGGAAAAAATAAATAACACAATGATATGATAACCCAGGAAAACCAAACTGGTAAAAAACCTGGGGAGAATTTAACCTAGCTATCCTTAAGGTAAACCTGAATCTACTATGAAAAAATCGAAGTTTGCACAATAGAACTTAGACCACTAACATTCTATTGCTACCCACTAGTAAAACTTACTGATACGACTATGTGCAAGCTCCGAGACCACAGACTCCTTTTTTCTTGGATTCTCCAGCAAGTACAAGCACTCCCGCTTGCGCATCTTTAAGTTCTTATGGCAACAATTGAATAATCATCAAGTTCTTGAAGAAATCTCATTCTTGATAATCCTAAGTATGTGTAAAGGAAAACTCCTCACAGATCTCACAAGAGATTTACACAAACCGCAATATGAGCAACACAAAAACGTGGCTAGAGTTTGCCTTATATACCTAGGGCAAAATATAAAACCTTAAACATTTTAATGAGATAGGGCTGAGTTGGAATTCTATAGAAAAACGCATTCTGCCTGATTTTCAATCGATCGAGCTAAGCTTCAATCAATCGAGCCAGGCCAAAATGCATACTAAATTCTACATCAGCTCAATTCCAATTTTACATAAAAAACACAACTTTGAGCAAGTCTAAACAAAACTAAACAACATGTTTTGATCATGGTTTGCCAGCAATACACATTAGAGTTCTAATACATAAGTTACTAAGTACTTAGAACCTAACAAGTAAAATTTTCCAGTCTTGGATTTCGGATGTCACAATTTTGTGTTTCTTAAATTAATCAAGATCATGATTGCTGCTCTATCGTTTCTTCTTGATTACGAGAAGATTGAAGACGATGATGATAGTGATGCTTCAAGTGGTGAAGATGACCCGAATTCTCAAGCTCATGTTGTCATCAATAAACAGGCTATTTATAACGTTAGTTGCACTTTTTATATGGAAAATTCACTTCAATTATACAGATTACTGCAATGTATTATATGAAGAAAAGTAAAGTACTGTTTTTTTTGGTGATGCTTTTAGAGTGCCGACGGCAAGTATTTTTAGAAGTTATTTGTAAAACATTAAAATTGCAGCTGGTTGATTGTATTGTAATGTAATTCTCTAATGTTTTCAGGCACACCATAAAGGAACAGTTTCAAGCAAATAGAAAAACCAAGCAAAATTGCAGCGTGCAATGCGTAGCTAAATTTAACTTGTAATTACCTTGATCCTGAGGTGGTAACTATATTCATAAATGCAACCCCATCAACGTGATGTCACAAGTTTACTTGCAGCGGCAGTTCAGGCCTGTCATCATATGGTATTAAGCTTTTTCTCTTTTGCTTGATTGGATACTATACTGTAATTTATAGCTAAATTTGATTATTTTCATCTGTCCCTCCCCCAAGTTTCTTCTTTTGAAATTTGAACTTTCAAGAATTCACCTTTAAATAATTCAATTGACTGTGTTGTAAACAGGTGCCACCTGATGCAGTTGAACCACTATTCAGAAAGATAGTAAATCATTTTGTACATGATCGTTCACGCCTAGATGTTCCACTTCACAGCTGCATTATAGTAAGTTTTCCTTTTCAGTTACTTATGGATTTGTCTCTAAGTCAACTTGTTTTTTCCAGGTCATTGCTGTTGGACTGAATGTAATAAGGGAGATTTGTTTACGCATGCCATTGGTAACTACCTATACATTTCACTTTCTTTTATCTCTCTATCTGAGATTATCATGGTGGTTTCAAAGTTGTCTAATAACTTTTTGTAAATGCTTATTGGACCTATTCATTGTGTTCTATCTCTTTTTGCCTTCCATATATAGCCTTTTGTAATTCTGTTTTCATAGTGCTGTTAATGTGTTAGGATTAATATTTTTGTTCCTGGCAACTAGTTGATGACAGAAGATTTGCTGCAAGATCTTGCACTGTACAAGAAATCACATGAGAAAGCAGTTTCAATAGCAGCTCGTTTACTAATTACTTTATTTAGAGAGGTATTAGAAACTACTGTCAAGCTGTGATATCCCTCTCTCTCTCTTTGTTTGCTTGCTTGTGCATATGTGTGCCTATGCATGCCCATGATCAATTTAGGAATATTTGCTAATTCATATATGTGCAGGTTTGCCCCACACTGCTAATCAAGAAGGATCGTGGGTGCCCTACAGACCTGAAGGCAAGGCCAAAAGCATATGGAGAAGTCAATGTGAGCAGCAATGTTCCTAGTGTTGAGTTATTACAAGAAGATGACAATAACGAGGATGATATTAATGACGCTGAAAGGTCCTCATCCAATGATTCTGATGATGATCATGTTAGTGAGGTTGATGTTGCCAGCGATGATGAATTAAATCAGCTATACGGTGATATTACTGGAAGTGAAGAAGATGAATTAGAAGATGACGAAGTAGCTTAGAATGAAGACGGAGATAACATTATTGATAGTGATGACAGTGATGTTAGTGACAATGATGATGATGGGAAAGAAGAGGAGGAAGAGGAGGAGATGGAGGCTGCAGATGAGGATGTGAATGAAGCAACAAACTGTTCCAGCAAAACTAGTGACGTCAATGCTAGGGATAGTGAAACCGGAGGAAGAGAATCTAAAGCAAAAAAAAAGGAAGTTGTTTGATTTTGATGGACAATTGCTTGCTGCTGATTCAAGCCTTTGGGCTCTAAAGAGATTGGCAGGAGTGACGATGGGGCAAACCTCACCAGACTCAACTGATGGAATTCTTTCTAATGAGGACTTCCAAAGAATCAAGGAATTGAAGGTATTGTATTGGTATCAGACTTGAAGGAAAAAATGGGGTTAATTTTTAACTTTGTGCCATGGAAAACGATGATGCAAAGTTTCTTTAATATTTGTGATACTAGATTTCATAACATTGCATGTTGATTATTGGGTGCTTTTGTGGTTATTTTATTAGGCAAAGAAGGATGCAAATGATGCTTTGGTTTAAACATGGGTTAAGAAATGGTATCCCAAGTTCTGATCAACTGAGTACTAAGCGAGTTGATCCTGCCAAACTTGAAGTAAGTTTTCTATTTCTTTACTGGCTTGTGTATCTTAGTTCTTTTTTTTTTTTTTTTTTTTTTTTTTTTTTTTTTTTTTTTTTTTTTTTTTTTTTTTTTTTTTTTTAAAATTTTTTATGAAGAGAATGAATCCTGTCATCAAAGGAGTCAGAGGAAAAAAGAGAGTTTGGGGGGGGGGGGGGGGGGGGGGGGGGGAGTGGTGGGGGTTGGGACCTCCTGTGGTTGCTGCTAAGGTGAAAGGTTACCTCCCTACATGGAAAGAGGGGGTGGGGAGCAAGAAGCCTTCAGAAATAGGAACATTGAGTGTGGGTTCTAAACCAACTAGGTGCATGTGTAAACTTACTGATTGAAAAAAGTACATTGAGCAATTGAGTGTTGGAACAGTTTTTAAGTTGGAAATGCATTTTAGGTTACAAAGCAGCAGAAGTTTTTCATATTGTAAATCTATTGCAACATATTCATTCTATCTCATGATGTTTAATTGTTTTCTCCTAACACATAAGATTCTTCCTTTAAAACTTATACTGGTCCACTTTTTCATGTATTTTGTAGGTTCATGTAAAAAAGAAGATGAGCAAGGAGGAAAGATTAGCGTTAGTTAGGGCAGGGAGGGAGGACAGAGGAAAGTACCAGGCTTGAACGTCTGTAAAGCAGAAAAAGGTAATTCCATTTCTGACACTTCATGTTCTTCATATACTTGCCTTTTAGAATCCTGATGTTAGATTGGTGTGCAATTCATTTGTTCTCTTCTAAGTTTGGCTTTGAATTTAAGAATTATGTGTATAACATCCTTACCTCAGAATCCAACCAGCCTGTATCAAGGGGTTACTGGGAAAGATCTAGAAAATGAGGGAGGGAAGGATAGCTCCCGTCCGTTTTTTAGATGCTCTAGATGGAAAGAAAAAAGTGAGAATTAGAGAGGGAAAGATCCCCTCCCTCACAGGTCCACTTTTACAATTTATCCACAAACTAATAGCAGAAAAGGAGGGTATAATGGCAAAAATACTTGGTTTAATTCTCATTTCCTCAATCTCTTGAAAACCTATGCTTTCCTCTCTTCTTCCTTAAGGTGTTATTTGACCAACGCCTTAGCTTCAGATTCTCTCCTCTCTCTCTCTCTCTCCCCCCCCCCCCCCCCCCCCCCCAATGCTATCTTTGTTTCTTTCTTTCTGTTCAATAATGTTACAACTTTAAACCTATAAGATAATTAAGAATAGCACAGCGTTGAACATCTTATCCTTTTTTTCTTTTTATGACTTATCGTGTTCAATCTATGATAAGTATTAGGCTGTGATGCCATCATAGTTACTTTATTTGAATTTTGTTTATACCATTTTGTCATTGGACAGACTGGTGGTCTGAGCAATAGGCAGAAGGAGCGCAAGAAGAATCTGCCTATGGCAGCAAAGAAAGCTAAGGTAGCAGGGTCTTAACTAGAGAAGAAGAAAAAACAACAGCATGCAGGCAAACAGTTTCGTGGGAGGAAAGCGTGGAAATGACTGGAAACATTTATCGCTTTCCTATACAATGTTCTATTATATTTTTTGAATGGCATTTATATTATTTTGCCAGTTTTTTTCCCCCTAAGGAATTAGAAATATTACAGCAAGTTGGTACAATACTTCAAAAATCTTGCTAGAACAGCTAGCAGCACAAATAACAAATTTTGTCAGAAATTTATTGAAAATGATCCCAGTTTTTTAATTTAGATCAATACATGGCTTCTCAAATGTCTCAAAAATACCTGTTTACTCAGGCATATTTGAAGTTCGAAATGTAATTGAGTTTTGTGTAGGGCTTAAATTTAGCATTTTTGCAACTACAGTGTATCCATTCACAACCCAGTATTTGATTTCAAATGCAATGAGGCATTCGCATTACCAAGTATTTGATTTCAACTGCACTCTGCTGCAATAATTACTACCAGTTACTTTAAGTAACACTCTTATGAACTATGGCTTACCAATTACTCGCTGCTGGTGTTTCTGGACTAGCCAAATCATATAACATGCATTTAAAACTAGAGTTGAAGAAATACCATCGGGACAATATTACTAGTAATCTCTCAACCTACGATACCTGCCATGTGTAGGAGTTGGCCTAATCCAAATTTATCATGTCAATAAAAATTCCAACTCAACATCATGTTAGATCACTTTTGTTCTATTTCGCTTTTCCTTTCTTAGTTGGGCATGGCTGAGTCTAGCTGCCAGTGGATTGGACTTGTTTTGGGTATGTCTCGATCAGATTTGGATGGGTTTGATGTTAAATTCGATTTCACTATTGATAGTAATGGTTATCTAAGAGCATTTCTAGCACTCTATATTTTTGTATTGTTTAATGAGTAAACAATAACTTTTACCTTTTTTTTACCTACATTTTCAAGTACACTTTCTAATAAATTTTTTATCATTTTTTTATTCCATTTTTTGAAGAAAGAAATAATGAAGAAATAATATTTAAAAGATCACACATTTTCACTCAAAAAAAAAAGACCACAAATTTATTTCTAGAGAGAGAGAGAGAGAGAGAGAGAGAGAGAGAGAGAGTTCCAAAATCTGAAGAGAGAGTTGATCGAGGGACCCAAGCTAGCGGAAATCGGCGTTCACCGTGCAAAGCCAAGTCATTCACTCCACCTTGCTTCCGTCTCCTCCCTATAGCTAAAAGGACATGTTGCCCAAATAGGATTTACTCTCCAAGTTAAATAGGATTTTGGGTTTAGAGAGTTTGTTAGAGATGCTCTAACATAGGCTAAGTATGCCTTAAAAATTTCCTTCTTGCAAAAATCTCTTTTACGTAGTAAGATTGTTGAAACTCCTATCAAGACTAGTACATGACTCACTCCTCCTTGATAGTGAGCTACTCCATAATGCCACACTGTATCAAGAGTAGTTAAATGTCTTACTATTAGTTGGGATTAGGATCGGGTGTGGTACCACACCTAGTGCAATTACTGTTAGGATTAGTGCCCTTGCATCCTATTGTATGATGCTGTATATGATATTATGTATGACATGATGTATGCCTTAATATTGTAGTTAATAAAGTTTTTTTTTTTTATTATTATCTAAAATAATGGTAAAATGAATATTCAAACATTATCATATAGTTCATGAGATACATAGTATGTGATTTATGTGACAAATCACAAAAGCTATAAATCACAAGTTTTTTGTAAACTCAAAATTTAAGCTCGTAGTCGGCGATGAAATTGGACATTTCATCTGCGAAGATTATAACTTATTAACTAAGAGGATTTGTCTTGATCATGGAAGTTGAGACTTTTAGTTGATATGTTAATATGTTTTAAGAGTTAACACATATTGAACTGAACTGCTGTGAGATTTATTATTCTTCTAATGACTGTCAAATGAATAATAAATCTCACGACTTATATTTATATGAACTCTTAATTCTGAGAGAATATTGGGCCTGATCATGAAGTGTAAATTGCTTTGATATATTAGGAGTGAGATCTAAAGTCACGATCAAAACCTCAGTATGTTGGGTAGTTACATTTAGTATTAATGGAACATATATTTTCAAGATAAAATTCATAGTCTCTTAATAGAGATACAAAATATTCCCTTAAGATAAGCTTAATGGGTTTGTTATTTAGAATGTTAGGCCTAACTATTTTGGTAAATAGTTACTAAAGTATATATTTATGAAATTGGATTTCATAAATATATGATGAATAACTTAAAGGATTAAATTGAGTACTCAAGGATTAAGATGTAGTAATTTACAAAGTGGCAGTCTATATTTATGACTTTGTATTACTACGAATATTTTATGAAGAGGTTGCATGTATAATAAAGTTTTGGGATATAATTTATTAATAAGGCCTAGAGTGTAATTATATTTATATAGTGGTATTAAATATAATTAACGGTAACTTTGAACTTATTAAGAGTTGACAGAAAAACCTAAGGCCTATTGGAGCTAGAGTCTTATTTGTTTTCTTTTGATCCCACTCCAAGCCACATATTAAAACCCAATTGGAAAGGCCCAAAAGGCTAGCCCATTTAGATAATCAATTATATTGAAAGAAACATACAGAATTTTGTAATATAACAATAAGTTCATGAAATGGTATGTACATAAGTGTTGGACACTCTCTCATTCTCTCTTGAACAAATTCATATAACGGATTGGGGACTACACTTCTTGGGCGTTAGTGGAATTAGAGTGAAGATTAAAAGTGTTCCCAAGTGCTTCTAATCTTTGTATTGAAATTCACCACACTAAGGTACACTCTTTTGTTCTTATATTCTGAAATTTACTTAGTGTATGTTATTAATTGCGAATGAAGTAGATCCGTTAATTTTCCGCTGCATATGTTTTGTATGCGATACAAACATATTTTTTCCATCAATTACCCCCTCTCTACTCTCAAAAACTTTTTACCACTTTCAATTTTTTACTTGCTCATTTTTTTTTTTTTAATTCAATTTGAAAGTTGCTTTTTTCAATTCTCAATCCTAACCGTTGGAGAGATATTGGAGACCTAATATCTCTAATGTTGCTCATCACGTCAATCAATTGTTGGCCCCTTATTTCACACTTTGTAAGAGAGTCTCACAAAACAAATGAAAACAATAATGTTAAATATATCTCTCATTTGTTTATTTTCACATGATTGACTTTTCAGCCACCAATCCTAATTACATAGGGTAGGCAGTATCTCCTGCCCTTGTTCATTATCCGCATAAGCAGCTTGTTAGCAATCCACCCTATTTATTAAGGGTAGAAATGTAGCCACCCAAGTTAATGCCTTCTCCCCTACAGTCCCTCCCATTTCCAATATATTCTCAAATCTCATTGTAAGAGACAGATAACAATGGAGAAGCACTGAGAGATAGAGAACAAAGGGAGATATATGTATTCAGTATTGGAAATCATATGACGTGGTGGATGACCATAAGAAAATAAGTAATTCAGGTATAATTTTACTCTCATATTTCCTTTATTGTGCAACAAATAAAAAAAAAATAGCTTTGTAAATAAATTTATTGAGGTGGTGTTCATACTTCATAGATTAAAAAAGAAAATTGGACAACTTGTTGAGGCTAATGCGGGGGTGTTTTTGGTTGAGTTTAACCAAACGTCTACTTCAATCTCTCCACTAGAGCTCTCCAACCTGTTCAGGAGAGCTACACAAGCTTGCTTTGCTGCTCCGTACAAGAGGGTCAGTATTCTCATCTTCTCTTTGAGGCCCTGGTATGGGTTTCTCAAGGGAAGACTCAGTGGGCATCTTCTTAACTAGCTTTAGTCCTGGTTCTCTGCTCTGGGCTTTGGCTTGGTTCATTTTGTCCCTGGTTGATGATCTAAGACCTTGTTGACAAAAGCATTCTATGATTTTCTTTTCCCTCTCACCATCTAAACATGCCCAGAAAAAAAAAAGTTAAATTTTAATAATATTTAAATAAATTGGAGAAAGAGTAAAAGAGCCTGATGTATGTACTTGTGAATATGAAGTAGCTAAAAATGGAAAAAGGTTTGAGGGCCTTTTTATTTTGTTTTATTATTATTATTTTTTTCGATTTAAACTAATGAGCATATTGAATAAGAATATTGAGATTGATGTGACTGCTTTAAGTTACATATATTAGTTCCCCCTATCATCTCAGAGTTAACTCATTCTAATGCAATTATTAAAAAACAAAAAAAAAAAAAACAAAAAATGAAAAGAAAAGAAAAGGTCACATTCTACTTCTAATTCCATATAATGGATCCAGCAGTTTCTTTGGACAATGCAGCAAGCAAAT
Source organism: Quercus gilva (assembly GCA_023621385.1). NCBI lineage: Eukaryota > Viridiplantae > Streptophyta > Magnoliopsida > Fagales > Fagaceae > Quercus > Quercus gilva. The sequence continues at coordinate 93,095,442 of CM042476.1, read as the reverse complement.
AATGTTTCCGCATCAAAATGACTGTCATACCAACCATTAAAATATGCAAGAGTCTATAAACACAACTTTTATGCCATAACTTAGATGTGGTCAATTGAGTGAAGCATGTTTGATTATTAAAATCAATTGTTCTTTTTTTTTTTTTTTATATATATAATTGTTTTATTAGATTGATATTTAATTTCTAATTCTTTCATAAGTCTGTTCTTGAATTTTCTTATTGTTAGAATAGAGTTTTATAATATCTCTAGTAAAACTTGATAATCTGGTTAAACATTACTTTTGCCATAGTATTGCCTCTAGGGTATGCAATGTTCTTAAGTTTTTCTAGCAAAGTTATTATTTTATCAACTAAATTATTGGAACAATTGATGAATATAATCAACCAAAAAGAGTTTTATTAACAAAGCTTATTTCTAAATCTTCCAATCAGGCAGTTTATGTGTTTACTTACTCGATTGTGTATTAAATTGGATTGGTAGTGGATGCTTAACAATATTGGTGGACAAACCCTAATGCCCTAGTGATTTTAATTATTGAATTTACCAAACTTTATTTTTCCTAAGTTTCAATCATATTTTTCTACATATTATTGGTGCTTTAATTTTGATGTGTTCCTGTTTTCCTTTTCTTGGTGGAATGACAACCTTATCTACACTATAATTTCCGTTACAAAATTGGATGACATCAAGAGCATTAGATTTTGACAATTAAAACATTTAAGTTGCTTGCCACTTCTCCCTTGTTCAAATTACTTGACTTCATTTAAATGTTTGATGTATACCTGAAAATCTGAGATAGTGATATTATTGATATATGTTGAATTGTATGGTAATATATGTTGAATTTTTATATAGCAAGTGTATTATGGGCTGAGATAGTGATATATGTTCAATTTTTGTTATATACTAGGTGTATTATAGTTCTTGAAAACAAAGATTTGGGTTGGTCCAAACTAACCTAGAAAGTGTTGATTAGGAAAGCCAGCCCAAAATAAAGAAAAACTAGCTCAATAGTTTAAACTTGGCCCAAAACAAAGAGAGAAATTAGTTTTGGACTAAGCAGAAAAAACCCAAAATTTGAAAAATATGTTGGCTTCAAATCGTTCAAACCGCATCTTATACATCGCACTTCACATGTCACCGCAAAAATGAAGTGCGGTGCAGTTATGGTTTTGGTTAAATTATACACCGCACTGTGCATGTAACTGCAAAAATAAGGTATAATGCTATTATGGTTTTAGCTAAACCGTATGCAAAGTGCGGTACTAAATCTTTAAAATGACCAAAAAAGGCCCCCAAAATATCTAAAATTAGCAAAAATACCCAAAAACCTCTAAACAACCAAAATACCTTGGAAACTTCTAAAATGACCAAAATACTCCTAAACCTCTAAAATGACCACACACAAAAAATCTCTAAACCTCTAAAATAACCAAAAAATATCTTAAAACTTCTAAAATGACCAAAAATGCCCTCGAAACCTCTAAAATGGCCCAAATACCCTAGAAATATTAAAAAAAAAAAAATCAGCCAAAATACTCTCAAAACCTTTAAAATCAAAATAACCTTTAAGATGCCCAAAAGAAATGCCAAAACCTCTACAATGACTAAAAATAACCCGAAACCTATAAATGACCAAAAATACCCTGAAACCTCTAAATTAATAAAATAATCCCAAATTTTTAAAATGACCAAAATACCTTGAAATATATAAAATGACCAAAATAGCCTTAAAACCTCTAGAAAATGACCAATAAGTTATATTTTTTGTAATTTTAAATATTTCGGGAAAATTTTTGGTCGTATACAAGTTTTGAGGTATTTTTGGTCATTTTAGAGATTTTGAGGTATTTTGGTCATTTTAGAGGTTTTAAGGATTTTTTTTTTTTTTGGTCAATTTGAGGTTTCGTGATTTTTTTTTTTTTTAATCGTTTTGAGGTTTCAGGGCCATTTTGGTCATTTTAGAGGTTCGAGTTATTTTGGTAATTTAGAGGTTTCATGGTTATTTTTGGTTGTTTTAAGGTTTTGGGGGTACTTTGGTCATTTTAAAGATTTAAGGTTATCTTTATCTTTTTATTTTTATTTGTATTTTTATTTTTATTTTTATTTTGAGAGGTTATGGGGCTATTAAATTTAACATATGGTAAAGAGGGACGAAACTAAAGTGGATATGTGGGTGCCCTTGTTAAATGTTGATCTTTGCAGTTTTTGAGCAATTGCTTTTCATCAAAACAAAAAGAGTATTGACCATCATTTTATAAATGATTTGAAAGTTCAATTATCAAACTTTTTAAAATTATAACTGCAATATTTTCATTAGATTCTCATGAAAACTCATAAAAAGGGAACACGATTTTGACACAGTTTGGTTACAATATCTAAAATTAAAATAAATATTCAATTTCAAAACATCTATATAATAACTAATAACCGAAACGTTTGACTTTTTGCTGACTACTCCTCCTTGCACCATGTGGTTACATATATTTGTGCCACATCTATATATTTTAAAACACAGAAAGATGTGTCTAGTCATTAGGCCTGCTTAAGCAAACCGTTTTAGTTGCTACTGTTTGGTGTTTGGTTGCACCAATTCACTAAGTAGTTATGAATTTTATACCAAAACCTCTCTTATTTATTTATATATATATATATATATATTTATAAAAGCCTCTCTTATTTGAATCTTTTTTCAAAAAACAGTTTCTTCGCCTTTTCTCAACCTTTGACCCCCAATATAGTCTCCATCATTTTCCCCAACCCTCCCCTGTCACTGCCTTCAGTCATCAATTTGCTACCCTCACTGAAGCTGTTTCCCTCTCTCTTTCTTTTCTCTAATTTACCAAATCCTTCTGTCTACAACAATGAAGAACTTCTTAGGTCCCTTAAAATCAGCCCGACTTCTCACAAAAAGCTTTCCTCCCATTGTATTGCGTCCTACTACTGTCTTTTCAGAGTCGCTGCCTTACATGTCGACATCAAGTACATGTTTACTGTGAACGGACCGGTCTTTCTCCAAAGGCTTTACCGGTAAAGTTTCCAATTTTGTTTTTTTTTTTTTTTTTTTACTTGCCAGTTAAATATGATTTAGGCTTTTGGTATTTCAATTGGCTTGATTTTGATTTAGGATTAAATCGGTAGTTACAAATATTACACCTTTTCTTTCTCTTTATACGCTCTTCAATCACACACATGTACATTTTAAAAGCGAAAGGCTACACCGGTTCTGGGAATGCTAATACACTGTTTAAATTTCAAAGCCGTTTAAAGGTTTCTTAATAAATGTATATGGTTTAAAAAACACGCAAACGAATTCGGATAAGAGAGAGATTGAGAGACAATTTGAAAGGTGCAAATAAAGAAACTGAGAAACAGTTTGGGAGAAATGTTGAAAGGCCACTATGACTATCAATTTTCATTACAACACCAGCCTTAGACAGCTGGAACCAAAGGCAAACACAAAGAGAAAAACTTTTTAATACTCGGGTATTAAGTACAACTCAGTTTTGGGTATTTTTGATGGATTTTGTTAAGGACATATTTTATGTAGTTGGCTAATCCTTTGACAAAACACACTTTACTTGTAATTTGGTAGATCTAGGATGTGTTTAATACTTCAAGAAACATGTTGTTCAAGTGTAGTATTAAAGCCATGAAGATTGGACCAAGAAACAAGTGAAGAAAAGGTATTCATTAAAGCTGGACAGATAGCTCGACACCTGTGAACAGATATCTTGACAGCTTCTCGACACCTCTCGACAGCTGACTATCTATCGAGATCTTAAGGTGTTTTCTTATTGCAATCTCGACACCTTCTCGACAGCTGGTGAATCGATCGAGAAACCTTCTGTCTCTTCGACACCTCCTCGACACGTGCTATCTATCAAGGTTTAAAGCTCAACACCTCCCGATCGATCGAGGTATCTATCGAGGTTACGGGAATTCAGATTTTCAGAGCTAATTTTTGGGCCAGGCTTTTGTATTTGTGTAGAGTTTCTTTTCTCACAACCCTAGACCTATATAAGGCTTATTTTAGAGGCCGTCACATAAGAGAATAAGAGAATACAAGGAGAACATATGCAAAAGGTGACCGATGCCTTATTCTCTCTGAAAGAAGTTACTGCGTCTTTGCGCCTTAGGGTTTTGTAACCAAGTGCTTCTTGATCTTCATTCTTGTAAAGTTGTAATTTACAACTGTGTTTTTGTTGGCTTTTATTCCGTGCCAAATTTGATTGTAATTATGTTCAATCGTTTAAACCCTGTATTTGTTGTGGGATTTGTTGTAAAGGTTGTGTGATAGAGAGAGTGTATGAAGACTCAAGCATTTGAAGATTGAAGGATTCTCGCGGGTGTCTCGCGACCTAGCATCCCGCGAAGTGAATCATGTGCCTGGCACATGCTGGAATGCGAAAAGTCAGGCCAGGTGGAGACAGCTATGTCTCGCGAGTATCTCGCGGGTAAGGCCTTCCCGCGAGACACCCGCGAGGCAATCTGTTCTGCCAGCCTGTATTTTTTGAGTCACACCTTTTGCACCTATCCTATATATATCATCATTACCCACAATTGTTGAGGGATGTTTCAGAGAGAAAACCCTAGCCAAACACATTGGTGATTAGAGATTGTCTTCCCCATCTTTCTCTATACAATTGCTTGTGGTATCTCCTCAACCCTTCCCTCTCCATTATCCATATCTTTGAGAGGTTGATAGCCCAAACACTTACCACATCTTGAGAGTGCTGTGTGACGTTTTGGTGCTGCTGGGAAGCATTGGAAGAAGCCTAGAATGGCAGATGCAACATGGAGCTTGTTGCGGGATCCGGATAACTAGGACAAGACACGGTTCCGAGAAGCCTTGTTGGCTTGGAGGGCTTAGGTACAGCGGGTAGACTAGGCTTGGAGGGTCTTTTGCTAACCCATGTATCCCAACTGATTGTCTAGTGGATCGATTTCCGCTTGGAGGGCGGCGGAGAGGTTTTTCGCCGAGTTCTTCGGTTCCCTCTTCGATAACACGTCTCGGTGTTATCTGTGTTTGCATCCTTCTTCCCTACTCTTGTTGATTTCATTTTTACTGTTGTGTTGCTTTAAATATGGATTAGAGTAGTTGTCTTGCTTATACGCTTGTGTTTACACTATTCCGCACTTATCATTAAGTTAGTGTAAAATCAACCAAGCCGTAATTTTAATTTGGGGATCTAAACCGCTCATGTGTTTTCAACACATTTTCGAGCTTTCAATTCTTGATGAAGTGAAGAACTTTGCAGCCAACATTCTTCTTCTAGTTGGTGATTGAAGTCGCATATTGGGATCCGCGCAATTGGTTAGTCACGTACTAGGATTCATGCAACAAAAAGGGTAGCGTTCATATATTGAAGAGTTCAGAGGTTCTGAAGCGATAGAAAGTTTCTGCTGTGAGTTCATCTATAGGGATTGTAGAGTCTAGGGACAAAAGTTTTGTACTAGATCTGAAACTTCTCTTTACTATAGTGGATTGCTTTTCGGGAAGGTTTCCCCCCAGGTTTTTTATTGTGAAACTGGTTGGTTTCATTGATTTTCCTGGGTCATCATATCTTGTCTTATTTACTTTTCTGCTACATATTATTTTAACATGATATTGATGTTTGTTTGTTTTAACAAGTTTTATTGATAATAAATCTAATTAATAACTTGTATTTAAAACTTGTTAATTCTATCAACCGGGATTTAAATTTCCCAACAAGTGGTATTAGAACTGGTTCACTCTGATTAGATTAATTTCCTAAGTGTGATCCATTGACCCCTGTTGTCGTGGATAGAGGACAATCTCTTTTTATTCCTCCTTTATTTGATGGAACTAATTATGCGTACTGGAAAGTTCGTATGAAAGTTTTTTTGTAGGCTCTAGGTGAACAGGTATGGCAAGCTGTTAAAGTTGGCTGGATTAAGCCAAAGGAAGCGCCCGTGGATTGGGATGATGCAACAATCATAGTGGCAAATTTCAACAGTGGGGCCTTGAATGCGTTATTTTGTGGGGTGACCAATGAAGAATTCATGAAAATATCATCCACAGAAGTTGCCAAGGAAGCATGGACCATTCTTGAGACCACTTATGAAGGTACTAGGGCAGTAAAGATTGTGAAGCTTCAACAACTCACTAGTAGTTTTGAAGAAATATGGATGGAGGAGGATGAGACCTTTGATGAGTTCTGTGCTAAACTCAAGGATATTGTAAATTCTGCTTTCAACCTTAGAGAATGTATTGCAGAATCCAAAATTGTTAGAAAAATCTTTAGGTCCTTACCTGAAAGATTCCATGCCAAGATCACTGCCATTGAAGAAGCAAAGGACATTGATCAAATTCCTTTGAATGAGCTTGTAGGGAACCTTCAAACCTATGAGATGGGATTAGGCTCAACGGGAAAAGGTGGAAAGAGTAAAAACTTGGCTCTTAAGGGTATAGAGGAAGAGATTGAGGACTCTGAAGATGAAGATGAAAGTGAAGATGAGGATGAGGATCTAACCTTCATAACTGATGAGATTATCAAGCTTCTTCGGTTTAGGAAAAAGGATAAGGGAAAACCTCCTAGGAAATTTAAATCCTCTAGGAAGAGTAAGAATGAGAAACCTCTTATTCAATGCCACGAGTGCAAAGGTTTTGGTCATATGAGGATAGAGTGTCCAAACTACCTCATGAAGGAAAAGGTCAATGAGTCAAAAGATAAAGGGTTGGTTGCTACTTGGAGTGATACTGAGAATGACTCTTCTGATGAGTTTGTCGATGAATGTCGTCACGTTATGGCCTTTGCTGCCTCAACCAATAAGGTGATTGTGGAGAGTGCTAGTGACAGTGAGGATTCTTCTAATGATGAAGTATCCAAGAAGATGAACCTTCAGGAAGCCTATCATAAGCTATGCACTAAATTCATAAAATCTGAAAAAACTTCTCATCTTTGTAGAAAAGAGCTTAATGAGGTAAAAATTGAAAAAGCTGATCTGTTAGTCAAACTAGATGAGACTACAAGGTTAGTTAAGACTTTTGTTATGGAGAACACCTCATTAGAAGAGAAGGTTAAGAATCTTGAGGTTGAGCTTAGTCAAGCTAAAACTCAAATAGAGAGGATGTCTAGTGCAAAGCTTGATGAGGTATTGAGTGCTCAAAAGCCTAGTTCTAACAAGACTGGCTTAGGATACGCTGTCTCCTCCGGCCCCTCCTTTTCCAAGGCTTCTGGATCAAGGACTGTTTTTGTGCCACAATCTGATAAAGGTGATAAAGGTATGAAATCCAAAACTAATTTGGTTAGACCTTATATTTGTCACCATTGTGGTGTTTCTGGACACATTCGTCCTAATTACTTTAAGATGTATCCTCATAAGCAATTGTCCAAACGGCCACAGGTTTCCTTTCAAGGACCTACACCTTTGTTTGGAGAGTTATTAAAAGCCTTGAGCTTTTTAACTCAATTTCAGGAGAATTTTAATTCTTCTATGTCCTTTAGTAAACATACTAGGACACGTGCATTTTCATCTTCACGGCCAAAGACTCATGCTGTGTGGGTGAGAAAGGAGACTAAGACTTAATTGTCTTTTCTATTTGTCCTCTTCTTTAATTTTTTCATCTAAAGTAGGACTCTTTTTGCTTGATTTCTTATTTGTTTTTGGAATCGTATTTTCATGCATTTGCATCTTTCTATCATACCTTCATGCATATGCATCTTTCTTTCTGCTTTCATGTTGTTTGTCTGTTTTTGTTTGGTTGTTTAGTTTTTATTTTGTTTTGTTTTCAAAATAAAAATAAAAAGAGAAAAATCAGAATAATACAAAAACAGTGTGTGTTTTGTGTACATTGGTACTTGTGTACCTTGGATGGCCATTGAAACAAAGTTTTCTAAACTTTGTATCTTTTGTAGCTTAGATGAACATCTCTATGCACAACTAAGCAAGTGAGTTTTGTGGCTCTTGTTTGTGATGAGTAAGATTAAGTTATCTCTTAGACTCAACACTCATATCACTCTTTTTGATAGGTAGGACTAGAAAATCATAAGATAAAGGCATAAATAACCATTTCACCACTGTTGCCCGGCAATCATTAATGACATCTGTATGCTTCGGCGTAGCAAAAGTGTGATGTCAATGGCATTTGTGTGCTTCGGTATAGCAAAATTGGAATGTCAAATATCATTGAGTATTTCTTTTCTATCTCTTATATGCCCATGTATGATATGCTTAAAAAGAAAATATGCAAAGAAAATAAAAAAGCAAAAAGATAAAAAATGCTTCAAATATGGTTGCAAGCGTGTATTCTAGGAGATATGGGAGTTATAGGATGTACCTCGAAGGTGATAGTCCCCATCAAAAAGTTATGATTGTGTGTGAGTTAAAGTGATTTTCTCATATCTCAAATCGTCATAACATGTATACACTTATGCAACTTTGCGGTGTTTTTCACACACAACACGCAATATTCTTTGCTACTCATGATACATGTGCAGGTACAATGTGATTTGGCCATCACAAAGGTATTACATGTGCTAATGTATGCTCACTAAACTGTCTTGACTTGTTTTTGAAAAATAAAATTGGTTAGACTTGTTTAGTGTGTGTGTGTGTTTTAGGATCCGTGTGCTTAACATTTTTCTTGTTGAGAGCTTTGTTTTTCCCATGTTTTGCATCTTTCTTTTATCTTGTCATCCATAGCATCTTGTTTTATTACATTCATGCATTTATATAGATTTCTTGTGCCCCCTTGATCATCCTTGATCATCTTTATGTTTCTCGGGTGAAGCTTTCTAGCTTCTTGTACCCTTTGTCAATCATGACAAAAAAGGGGAGAAATTGTGGAGACTTTGGGGTTTCTTTCTTTATGATTCTACAAGTTAGGGGGAGAAATACATTCCATTGTAAGGGGGAGATGTGTTTCATCTTATTAGGGGGAGTGCTTACCTCCTTCTTCTTGTACCTTGGGTCTTGTGACCATGTTTACATATATTGTGCTTATCTTCTTTATATGCTGATGTATGTGTCTTTCACCTACCTCTTACATGTGTTGTTTCTTTTCCTTCTTTATACACATGTTTCTTTATTTGTATGCAATCTATTATTTCTGCTTCACACTAAAATGCCTTGATGAGTTTTGTTTAAAGTGTTTTAGAAATACAAGTTGTCAAAGTCTACTTGCCATAAACTCTCTTCTTGCAAAGTTTTTCAAGAGTTTGTGTTAGGATAGATTTTATTGTGCTCATTTGTTTGTGTGGTTTTGTCACGGATTGCCAAAGGGGGGGATTGTTAAGGACATATTTTATGTAGTTGGCTAATCCTTTGACAAAACACACTTTACTTGTAATTGGGTAGATCTAGGATGTGTTTAATACTTCAAGAAACATGTTGTTCAAGTGTAGTATTAAAGCCATGAAGATTGGACCAAGAAACAAGTGAAGAAAAGGTGTTCATTAAAGCTGGACTGATAGCTCGACACCTATGGACAGATATCTCGACAGCTTCTCGACAGTTGGCTATCTATCGAGATCTTAAGGTGTTTTCTTATCACAATCTCGACACCTTCTCGACAGCTGGTGGATCGATCGAGAAACCTTCTGTCTCTTCAACACCTGCTATCTATCGAGGTTTAAAATTCGACACCTCCCGATCGATCGAGGTATCTATCGAGGTTACGGGAATTCAGATTTTTAGATTTAATTTTTAGGCCAGGCTTTTGTATTTGTGTAAGGTTTCTTTTCTCACAACTCTAGACTTATATAAGGCTTATTTTAGAGGCCATCACATAAGAGAATAAGAGAATACAAGGAGAACATATGCAAAAGGTGACCGATGCCTTATTCTCTCTGAAAGAAGTTACTGCGTCTTTTCGCCTTAGGGTTTTGTAACCAAGTGCTTTTTGATCTTCATTCTTGATGAAGTGAAGAACTTTGCAGCCAACATTCTTCTTCTAGTTGGTGATTGAAGTCGCGTACTGGGATTCGCGCAATTGGCTAGTCACGTACTAGGATTTGTGCAACAAAAAGGGTAGCGTTCATATATTGAAGAGTTCAAAGGTTTTGAAGCGGTAGAAGGTTTCTGCTGTGAGTTCATCTATGAGGATTGTAGAGTCTAGGGACAAAAGTTTTGTACTAGATCTGAAACTTCTCTTTACTATAGTGGATTGCTTTTCAGGAAGGTTTCCCCCCAGGTTTTTTACTGTGAAACTAATTGGTTTCATTGGTTTTCCTAGGTCATCATATCTTGTCTTATTTACTTTTCCGCTGTATATTATTTTGACATGATATTAATATTTGTTTGTTTTAACAAGTTTTATTGATAATAAATCTAATTAATAACTTGGATTTAAAACTTGTTAATTCTATCAACCAGGGTCTAAATTTCCCCCACAGATTTGTTTAGGTTTAGGTATTTGTGTAGATTCAGTCCTGTTTTAGGCTTTTGGTTTTCTCTCGAAATGTTTGTCTACTCAATTTAATGTATAATAAGCCTTATCAATTCAATATATTCATTGAATCAACAGAATTATTAATTACGAATTTAAAAAAAAAATGGTTACAGTTTTGGGTAATCACTGAATCAATAGAATTATTAATTTTCTATTCCAATTTTGTATCAAGCCCTTTTGTTCTGTTATAGTTTTCAGCAATTTAATTTTGATTTCCTTTTTTCTCTAATGAATGTGTTGTGTAGAGAGAGTAGGAGAGAAAGATCTATGGGAGGCCCTTCACTACTGTCAGACCAATCCCCTTTGATACTGATGAAGAGATTGCTGCATCAATTGCTAATTTGACACAACCGGATGAAACATGGAGTCAAATGTTTTGTCTATGAGATTGTTTTGGTATTGGACCGATTCTTTTTCTTCTCTTTTATAGTCTTCCATAGGTTGTTGTTCTACTCTTTTATGATTTTTTCAAACACTATTTTCATTTGATTGTTGTTATATAATATGCATTTGCAGTGAACCAAACCTAGTTGAACACATAGGGTGTGGCTTCTTCTTAATTTTGCTTCTTTCTTATTAATCTTATTTTTTTCACTTACTGGTTGGTTTCTCACTGTCCCAAAAAACCAGCAGTATGATTTTGAAATCTGGATTCTATATTTTATTTTGCAAATTAGAAGGTTTAACATCAATTAAGACAGATATCATGTGCTTTCTTATGATATAAAAGCCATGGAAGAGTTGGGTTTTTGGTTTTACATTGTTCATGGAATAATTTAATTAGTTATGTAGTTTCGTATATTTGATACTCTTCAATTTGTTTGTTCTATCTGTTTGTTATGTTATTGTTGTTATTGTTGTGTTACAAGTATTGTTCAATGTGTAAATAAGCTGTATATTTTTGTTTTAAACTATTAATTTCTTTTATATATAATAACAATCGTTAATATCTTACACATTATTCAGAAGAAAAAAATCCTATATCTTAGACATTGATACATGAGGTGTGGATTTCTGACTTGGCTTTGATTGTTTGAACTATTTGATGTACTCATCCCCCACTTAGGATTGTTCATTATCGCCTTTATGGTACGTTCTAATGTTGAAATTTTGTACACACCATGTGTTTGACAAAATGTCTTACTTACTCTTACATTAATTTATACCCATTCCATTGTTTGTACCTGTTGGTTTTAGTTGCCATTGGTCATTGCATTTTTTCTAATGTGCATTTAGGCATAATATGTCATCAACATAAGTGTCAATTTAGTACTCTGTATACTAGAACTTTCCATCATCAAAACCCAAACTACAACATTAGAAAATTTAATAATCTTCTTAAATGGGAATGAATTCTGGACTATACATTCTTTATTAATATATGTATATAACTAAGCAGCTATAGCTTTAAATTTGATTAAGATCATCTAGATAGACATGTTTTATAAATTAATTGCGGTTAAGTGAAACAAAAAAATTACATCTAATTATATGTAGCCATTCTTAGACCTCATACTACTATTAGTGGCCTGCATCTTTCCTAAATATCCAAGTCAAGTTAATTACATTTCAAATGTATGTAATTTGTATCACTTCCTGGATTTGACAATTTTTTTTGTTTACTTATGTGGTAGTTTCTTATTTGATGTGTAGTTTAAGAAAATAGGGCAATGATTAATGAAGGAAAAGACAATTTAATTTTGGTTAGTGAAGATAGAGGAGCTAGTAAAATTGAGACAACAAAGATGCTCATGAGATATCTTACACACTTAGGCGGGCAATCTGGAGTAGAAGGACGCATAGTTTGGATTTCAAATTTTCCTATGAGTATATGCTTGGCATATTATTTGAAGAATTAAGTAAAAATCAAGGTTTATGTCCACATTGACCTTTAATATCACAATCCAACCTAGTTCTTGAGGCCTTTAACAATGCCAAAACAATTCGAAACAACAACTCAAGGTTTTTATTAGTTTTCCATGGTTTGCTTTTCAATGAAGACTATCTTTACACTTTTATTCCTTTCATTTCAATTATACATATTGCACATATATTTCTTAATTATGCATATGTTTTAGGTGTATCTGTTTGAACTTCTCATTATAATGTCTCTTTCATGTCATAGTGACATTTTTTTTGTCTTGAAAAGGTCATAGTGACATTACTATGTAGTTATAGTGGGGCAGAAATTAGAAGGAAACTGTTAGAAAGTTCTCCTGTTTGCTAGATTACCAAATCTGAAAAAAAAAAAAAAAAAAAAAAAAAAAAATACCGTTGCTTGTACCTCCTATGTGCCACACCACCTGAGGTATTTTACAATATTCTACTCATCAATTTGTTTCTTTATATATGTCATTTTAAATATAAGTTCTATTTCAAGTTTTTTTTTTTTTTTAATAAATAATTTGCTCACCTTTTCGTTTTATCATGGAGGATTTGATATGATATGCAGTGGGAGATACAAGATTGAAACTCCACAGCAGTTAAGATTTATTTATTTATTTATTTATTTATTTATTTATTTATTATTATTATTATTATTATTATTATTATTATTATTGTCTAGCTTATTTATTGACTTTCTACCAAGTTTTTATGCGCTAAGACTAATTGATTACAAATGGATATGTTTTTTAGTTTAAGTAAGCTAAAGAAACAGCATTGAAGCTTGATTTGGACAAGCATTAATATGTTGTTACTTATGCAATGAGCCACATCAATTGACGTTTCTATTCATTATAATGTCTATCAATATTGTATGCTTTGTTTGAGGACTCAGGCTGTGTTACAAAGCTGTTTGTACCATAACATTTTTCATTTCCCTGCCTTTGTATTGATTAATAACAGCAACTAGATAAATATGTGGCCTAGCAAAATACCACATGTTGTAGTTATCATTTATTTGAACTTTAAAGTTCACTTGTTAAGGCAACATGGAGCAGTTGTAAGTTACTAATGAAGAGAATATGGATGCACTAATATAGGTGAGTGAGTAATGGGGATACTTTGTCATGGACAATGGGAATTAAATTGTGAGAACCATGATTGTGGCTAGGGGGTTTGGTGTCATGGTGAAGAATAAGTTTTTATTTAATTTTTTGGTTATCTTATATTCATTAGTAAGGAATAGGATATTTTCGTGATAGCTAAACAAGAAACCTTTTCAATATTAATTGTTTAGTAAAAAGTACCAATCAAGCTTTATACTCAATAGCAAAAATTCAATTCCTTAATTAAAAGATTAGTGTTATTCTTTAAAAATTCAATTCCTAATATATTTGATTTGTCATTGTAAATATGAGACTTAATTTTTTTGTTTGTTTGTATGTGTTTGGATACCGAACAATTATGTCTTTTTATTTGAGGTTTTTATTTTTCAATGGGAACTTTTTTATTCAATAGGCACCTTTTCGGTCAATATGGACATTTTCATTTAATAGGCACTTTTTGGATCAATAGGCATCTTTTGGAATGTCTAATATGAAGGGTTATGACCTTTCAATAAACACCTTTTAGTATATCAAATTCAAAGGATTATGACCTTTCAATAGATATCTTTTGGCATATGTATTACAACAAATCTTATATATACTTATATATGCAACACAAATTAAACTAGAGATGCAACATTTTATCTCTTATTCCTTCTCAGAAAAAAATAATAAATAAAACAAAATTACTTTCTTCTACCTAACTAATAAAACTATGTTTTTTCATTCAATATCATTTTTTTTTTTTTTTTTTTTGTAATTTCATGCATTTTTGCTTACTACTCCATCTCAAAAATAATGACTTTTTTTTTTTTTTTTTTTTCATGAAACTTTCTGTATTACATATTACGCCTCACAAGTCTTGCAACAAAACTTGAAATTGCAGACAGGGCTAAGTTTTGCAAAATAGTAATGTCTATTATATTTACTAATTTTAATATTTTATAGTAAGATAATGTAGCATTCTCCATTGTTTTTCTTTCAATAAAAAGTATTTTAAGCCCAAGAATGATTAAACAGATGGTCAATCCCACACATATATTATATGTTGATGTTGGGATATGGTCAAGTTCAACCAAGTCTGCCTTCCACTTCCACCCTGTCAAGTTCAACCACAATATAGTTCTTTATCATCAGACCAAGACACCAATGGGTTTCTGGTGTAGGTGGGAATTGAATCCCAGATCTCTGTTGGGTCTCAAATAATATTATCACAAATATTAGCAATCCAAAATAACAATCACACACAAGAACACAAAATTTACGTGGAAAACCCTTCCTCTTTGAAGGGAAAAACCATGCAAAAAAACATTCTAGCTGCAAGTAATAAATAAAAGAGAAAACAAATAGAAAATAAAGTTGACCCTTTAGATGATGATATTGCAGAAATTGACACTATAAGCACGGATCATTCAAAAGCTTATAAAGGGTCTTGCAACAATTTTACTAAAAAAGAAAGGGAAAAAAAGGGGGGGAGGGGGGGGGGGGGGGGGGGGGGGGGCTTATAGTATATCTCTCTTGACCATTCACCAAAACTCTGTGCAATGTGGACCTGAGTACACCCATAAAGCAAAATGTTAATCAAACAAGAGTAAAGAAGAAGATTTTCAGAAAAGGTGGCAACAAAAAGAGAGTTTCCATCCCAGGTGTTTCTCTATAGGGCCTTTCTAAACTATGAGGATGCCTTAGTAAAAAAATGCATGTCAAAGTCAGTAGCTAAAATTGAATAGGAAGTCAATAGAAGAAGGTTTAGAATGCACCTACAAAGAAGTAGTTCACAGAATTAGAGGGTAATTAGTAACTTTAGATTGGAATTCTGACCAAAAGGGATGCAAAGGTCATGATTTTTGCTTAAATATATTAAGGTTCTCTTAAGCCGATCCTCAATCAACATTCTAATGTAAAAAAATATCTCACAATCAAAGCAATAAGCCAATACCCATTGGTGAATTTCATTTGAAAAGGTGTCATCAAAAGTTCACCTATTTTCTAGGCAGCAAATGGCCCTATTTCAGCTCTAGTGACCATATAGAACTACTACAGATGCAAAATGACTGCAATAGATCCCTTTTTTTATTCCTTCCCTCTCTAAAAGTGCCATGATAGCAGCCTAAAACAAACTTAGGCTCTTCACAGTTTGCAATGCCCACTATTTTATCCATGGTTTTTCTTTAATATTTATGCACTAATTATGCAATACCTCCTTCCCCAAAAACTTCTCTTAAGTGCAATACATCCTAAGAATGAATCATTCAAACTAGAGGCTATATTCAACACATGAACTTCAATTTTCTTCTAATATTCTAAAATTTGACCACATTATCAGCCTTATTCACCATCCGCATTTTTATAAAATTATTGCAAACCAATCCAAACCACAATTAGATGAGCTTTCTTTTCAAAACATTTAAATGATTTTTTATTTGTTTACAGAAATATATAGTGTTAAAACAAAATCATTACA
This sequence comes from Quercus gilva, assembly GCA_023621385.1. Lineage (NCBI taxonomy): Eukaryota > Viridiplantae > Streptophyta > Magnoliopsida > Fagales > Fagaceae > Quercus > Quercus gilva. Next base: position 93,079,569 of record CM042476.1, on the reverse strand, counting down.
TATGGATTGCGCTTACTTTGTTTTCAAAGAAACCTATTACTATAAGCCGCAAAGCTATATACGCTTTACCACAACTTACATTAATTGTTGGAAAATTTACATAAAACACTCATGAAAAATGCATCAAACTCTGAATTCCAAAAGACCATTGAATGTTCAAATAGCTTATAAAACACTATGAACGTTTAGACCCCCAATTACAATATTATCAATTCAAGCTTAATGTCAAACAATATATGTGTGGAAAATGAACATAAACTAATAACAGAATTGATAAACAATCTAAACCAATTAAAATCACATCCATAGCAGAAATTAAATGGCAAAGATTAAGGGAAGAGAGATGCAAACACAAGGACAACATAGCGATGTGTTATCGAAGAGGAAATCAAAGTCTTCGGCGTAAAACCTCTCCGCCGCCCTCCAAGCGGTCAATAATCCATTAAAGAATGAAGTTGGGATACATGAACAGTAGAAGACCTTCCAAGCCTAATCTACCCAGTGTATCTAAGCCCTCCAAGCTTCTTGCTCCAACGAGGTTGCGCCAAACCTTTGTCTTCTTTAGCTTACCGGATTCTACTATAGCCTATAGCATCAACCAATAACCATTGGTCACTTCCTAACTGCTTCCCAAGCACCAAATAGTCTTCTCACAGATATGGGTATGGTGAGAAAAGGATTTGGATAATGAATCCTCTCAATGATGTAACAATGGAGAGGATGAGAGTAGAGGAATTTGAAGAGTCTCTATGTAAAGATTGTGGATGAGTTAATTTTGTTTTTCTCTAGGGTTTCTCTCTCAAAATTCTCTCTAGAAGCTCTCTACATTTCGTGGGTATAAGGGGTATTTATACTAGGGTGAGAGTGGAATGCGAAAAGTTAGGTTTTTCAAAACAGAGCTGGCTAGCAGCTTGGTCTCGTGACTTGACTGAGTCACGAGTTCAAGTCGCGAGCTAACAGAACGGCCAAGCTGGACTTTTTGTCTTGTAGTGCTCCAGCTGGCGTGACTATTCATCTTCTCTGCACGCTTCACTCGTGTGCTGTAGTTGGCGGCTTGCCAGTCACGAGTAACCCGCGAGTCCCAGCTGCGAGTCTCTGCATCTTTGCACAATCTTGAACATTTCTTCACACTCTCTAACTCACTACCCTTACATGATTCCCATCTAAATACAGGGTTACTAATTGCTAAATTACAAGCAAATTTGGCACGGAATAAAGCCAACAAAATGGTTGATTAAATTCAACCTTACAACCATTGAACATATACATTGTCCACAAGTTAGCTCCTGGAAATTCCATATATTTATAACTTAAATCTAAACTTTTAAAGCTATAAACTAATTATCCTCCGCAAATATCTTATTCTTTATTTTCCTTTTAATTTATTTTTTACTCTTTGGGTAATTTCCACAAGCACTTGGCACACATACTCTATGTCTAGACTTGCACAGACCAGGTTAAAGGAGAGTAAATGTTTTCCACTTCCAGTCAAGGGGTCTAGCAATGAGAAATACATCAACTTAACACAGCAGCTATGAAATATCAATTTAAAAACATATGGCTTTATCAAAAGTTATTCTATAGTTGAGGAAGTGTTATCATTGACTTCCTCATCACATCATGATGGGTAAGTTATCTAAATCATAGTTGCCTAATGCCTAACACTACTCCTATGAGTAGTCTGCAATTAAAGAAGATATTTGAAGCCAAAATAGACAAATTGAAAAACAAACCTAAACTCAAAAGCATTTTGCATTTACACGAAGGAACATCAATGTTTACCTCAAGGAGTAAAAGTCCTATGACACCAAGTACATGCCCTGTGCCTCCAACAAACCCAATGGACTAACCAAATAACAAAAATGCAAGTATAGCCACTGTTAAAAATTAAGAGTCAATTATTTGATCATCAAGACTCGATTTCATGTTTAAACTAGCATTTCCATTGGTCAAGAAGGTCAACTTCAATGGAGGTAAATAACAATTCAGCCATTTTTGTGATAAGTAAAGGTAATTATATTAATAAACAATAATTCTAGATTTGCAATTTAATTATACAAGTTATATACAAAAAATCCAAAATAAAAAACAAAACGTTTATTCTATCTATGGAAAAACAAAGAACTACAAAATTAAAGGTTAGGTTTTCAAGAAGAATGTGAATTGGATTCATCAATGTATAGAAGATACCTAATCAGAGGTTTGGATAGGGAAAAGTGTGAATATATACAAGATTTGGATGTGATTGTACCAACTTGGTGAATCCAAAGCAAAGCAAAATCAACCAAAGTCAAAAACTTTGTTTGGTTGCCGAGAAAATAACAAAAAAACACAAGGAAGGAAGAGAGAGAGAGAGAGAGAGAGAGAAAACCTATGAGGAGCTGAGAATTTGTGTTTAGGCCAAGCGAGATGTGAGCTATGAAGGACAACGAGAGCGAGAGAGAGAGAGCCTGCCTTAACGTTTTAAACTATGTGAGTTTAAAATGAGCTTTTTTGCAATATAATGTTATTCATTTCCAACGTTTTACAACCGTTGATACAAAATTTATTTTATTTTATCCACAGTTGATCAAGCTGTTGATAAAACTATTCTCTCTTTAATATTTTTTGACCCCCTTTTACCATGATGCCTGAAGAAAAAAACTAAAACCAAATATTTTTTAATATTTTTTTCAACAATTATACCAACCGCAGAAATAAGTATATGAATTTCTTTATTTTTACTCTACAGTTGTACTCAACCATAGAAAGTTAAGCTTTTATTTACATTTTTTAGTGACCGTGGATATAAATATGTTGAAAAAACTCAAGTTTGTTGTAGTGGGTGGACATAAATTGTAGTCCAACTTTGTAGGTATACAACGGCTCGATTAAGTTTAGCTGTTCAATAGCCTTGTAGTATTTAATGCTAGTTGGTCAAAGTACCCCCAAAAATGTACTCAAATAAGTGCATGTAAAAGTAAATTAGTCATTGCCACATAAGATAGTTTGAAAATGAGTGTGGAATTTTCTTAAGGTAATCATTGAGGAAAATAAATTGTATAAAATTTAATAAAAATAACTTGAATATGTCGATATCACAAAAAAACATGTAAAAGCATAAAATTTTACAACTTCCATCTACCCAAAAAAAAAACAGCAAGAAAGATTAATGAGAGATAAAGTGAGAATTGAGATTGCTGAAATGAGAGGAATAAAGTGATAGATTCTAATATGATGACAAAGATGAGAAAAATTGATAGAGAGAGGGAGAGAAGCAAATGATCGCTGTTGCTACTATAATTGATGGGAACTTACAATCACAATATTTCTCTTTTGAAATTATTTTTTTAGAAAAATTTAATTATAGATTATTTTTATGAATAAGTTAAATGAGTTACGAGTTTAAATGATTAGAGTTTTTTAATTTTTGTTTTTGACTGGACTTTTTGTTAAATATTTTGTTCATTTAATTTGTTGAGTCTAATCTTGTTGTTGAATTAACTATTTTTGTTGTTATTTAGACTAATTTCTAGAGTTATGTCTAAGTACGTTATCAATATATTGATAGCATTGATTCTAAAAATAAATAAATAAAAATTGATAGCCTGCATGCTTCCAAGAAAACGCCATTACCTTGGACAAAGACTCTTGGGTCAACTCAACCGTGTGATTTGTGTCATAAATTGGGGTCCATTAGCAGGTCCAGGAATATTGCAACCCAAAGTTCAAAGTAGTTCTCTTTAAACCCCTTATTTATCATTCTCATAATACCTTAAATGATATTTTCGTACTCCTATACTTAGTAGGCTAACAATTCTAAGCTTTTATGTAAAGATATTTGATTGGAATGAATAAAATAAAATTGTATTTTCAGAAAAACTAGTACAAATCATGAAAAATGAATGATATTGGAAGGTATTGTTAAAATAAACTAGGGCCCTTTTGTTAAATATGAAATTTGCCCCATTTTAATTGTGTTTTTGTTAAATATTGCATACACTTGTGTGAGTGTGAAAATTATAGATGCTAGCCTCTTATATTCAAGCATATTAATTCGAATACGAAAAGTTTAGATATAAAACCAAATTCTGATTGAGGAAATTAAGATAAACAATGTTATTGGCCAAATTGGACATTTGCCCCTTTCGCCCAAAACAAGTAGCAAAATACCCTTATTCTGAAACTGTTTAGCCATATGCTCCTGTTTTAAACTCAATTTTCTAAAAATCTAGTTTTAATGAAAAACTTGGTTTTTAGAAAATCGAGTTATAGGCACTATACTTCCATTTAGAATGAGAGATATATTGTGATAGGCCAAGAATGTATTAACCCGTTTGGTAACTTAATCAATTAATTTAGCCAAGTGAAACTAATTAGATTCAATTACATGCAATAGCGGGGTAGCACCAACAAATCACGAATTATACTAAATGCAATGGAAAATAAATTTGACATAGGTGATTTGTTTACGAATGGGGAAAACTACAAAGGCAAAACCCCACTGGGTGAATTTAAGGTCACCACTTTTGATAATCCACTATTATCAAAACAAGCGGTTACAAGTAAAAAGAATCCCAGTACCTAATATCAACTTATAGTTAAAACCTTACCCCAATACCTAATTGGACTTGTAATGTAGTGACAATATCTTCTTTCAATGCACGGCTCCTAGTACGTGACTAACCAATTGATGCACGGATCCATATACATAACTAACACACCAACTTAAGAAAGATGTTGGCTACAAAGTTCTTCAGTTCATCCAATGATGAAGATCAAGAAACTCTTTGTTTACAAAACACTTGGCCAAAGATGCAGCAATTTCTACAAGAATATGATGAACTATGGCAACTTGTCTCTGGACACAATATGCATGTATAATCACTTTGCATCAAGTGAGACGGCCTTTAAAATAATCCTTATATATGTCTAGGGTTTTAAGAAAAGAAACCCTATACAAATACACTTGGATATGCGTGAAAACAAATCTGGAAATCTGTATTTCGTAATTCTTGATAGATATTGTTTCTGTTGAGCAACTGTCAAGCATAAGCATTAAACCTCGATAGATATTATCTGTCAAGATATCTGTCGAGCTTTAATGAACATCACTTCTTCACTTGTTTCTTGGATAGACTTGCATGGTTTCAATTCTAGACTTGAACTCTTGTTCCTTGAAGTACTTAACCCATCCTAGATCTAACAAATTACAAGTAAAGTGCGTTTTGTCAAAGGATTAGCCAATTTTACACAACATATGTTCTAACAAGTTCGACATATGTCCTAACATATTGCAAGTCAAGTCTAGGAAAAGAGATTCCTATTATGGCTTTGTCAAGTCTCATCTTTTCCCTTGCAAAATAACAAATGTTGATAGGCACTATACTTCCATTATGGCTCTGTCAAGTCTCATCTTTTGTCTTGCAAAATAACAAATGTTGATAGGCACTATACTTCCTAAAAGTTCAGTATGGGTATGAAACACCCTTGAATGTTTAGACCTCAATTACAAAATTATCAACTCAGGCTTAATATGAAATGATTAACGTGCGGAACATGAAAATAAGCCAAACATATAATTGATAAACAATCTAAGCCAAATATAAACACATCTACAGCAGTAAATATAAGGCAAAGATAAAGGAAGGAAATATGCAAACACACGAACAACACACGATGTGTTATCGAAGAGGAAATCGAAGCCCTCGGCGTAAAACCTCTCCGTCGCCCTCCAAGCGGTTAAACAATCCACTAAAGAATGTAGTTGAGATACATGAATAGTAGAAGACCCTCCAAGCCTAATCTACCTAAGTACCTAAGCCCTCCAAGCTTCTTGCTCCAACAAGGTTACGCCGAACCTATTTCTTCTTTAGCTTCCCGGATTCCGCTACTAGACCATAGCATCAACCAATGTAGATTGGTTCCTTCCTAACTGCTTCCTAACAGCACCAAATAAACCTTCTCACAAATGTGGGTGTGGTGAGATAAGGATTTTGTAAAAAAGGCCTCTCAAAGGTATAACAATGGAGAGGAAGAGAGAAGAGGAATTTGTAGAGTCTCTAAGGCAAATATTAGGGATGAGGCAATCTTGTTTTTCTCTAGGGTTTCTCTCACAAAATTCTCTCTGGAAGCTCTCTACATTTGGTGGGTTTAAGGGTTTATATATAGTGGGGTGAGAAAGGAATGCGACAAGTCTGCTTTTGCCAAACAGGGCTAATTGGTGGCTTGGCCTCACGACTTGTCTAAGTCGCAAGTTCAAGCCGTGAGCTAACGGTCTGGCCAGCCTGGGACTTTTGTCCTGTAGTGCGACAGTTGGCGCAACCCTTCAGCTTCCCTGCGTGCTTCTCATGTGCCAGCATTTGGCGGTTTGCCAGTCGCGAGTCAGTCGTTAGTCCTAGCCGTGAAATTCTGCCATCTTGCACATACTTGAGTTTTTCTTCGCATCTTCTCACACACTACCCTTACAATGATCCCACCTACATACAGGGTTACTAAGTGCTTAAATTAAAAGTAAATTGACACCGAATAAAGCCAACAAGATGGTTGATTAAATTCAACCTTACAATCTCCTCCTTTGGCTATTCCGTGACAAAACCCTACAACAGACTCTAGACTTAATGCGTGAGTTAGGAATAGTTGAACAAAACTCACTCACACCTAACTCTAGATTCTGTAAAGCTCTTGAACATATGAACAAGTAACTCCTGAAACACAACAACATAGCAATATCATTGTATGCAGAAAACTTGAAATGCATATGGAGCAATAGAAGCATGATCAAGCAAAAATGAACTTAAGCATTAAAGCAATAAATCATGGCTAGATCAACCAAGCAGTCACTTAAACAAAAGTGATTACTATTCTCATTCACACAAGGAATGAACATCCGGACATGTAAAGTGATAAGCTCAATTAAAGAGTATCATTTGCAAGTCCAACACTTAACCAATGCATACAAACATATATGCATCTAGGAACAATCCTACAAGGGCACAAAAGTGACAGTACTTAAAAAAGGAATGCATAGCATTACGATAGAAGTACTGATTTAACAAAGCACAAAGGTTGTATAAAGCATGGTACAAACCACAAAGGCCTATAAATGTGCATAAAACCAAACACTAAAAGCTTACAAAAGCATTATGGGTACAAAAAAAATAAACCAGAACATATGCTGAAATAACTGAAAAACATCATCAATATATATATAAACCCAAGAGTTAAAAACATTCAAGGGATATGAGTTTAATCCAATCTTAAACCACAGTGTATCAAACCTATAACAACCGTAGCTATCCAAGCATAGTATCAAAATTATGAACAAAACAACACATAATAATGAGACTCCCCTTCAAAACAAGCACTCCCCCTCAAGAGCTAGCCAAAGATTCTCCCCCTTTTTGATCGGAATGGCAAAGGGTCACTGCTCCTTGTTGGTGTAGATGCTATCAAACTTTGCCGAAAGTACATCAAGATGATCTTGCATTGCTGTCATTCTTTCAGTGTGCTGATATTGAACCTCTCTGAGTCCATCAAGCCTCTCCAGGATGATCTGAAAGGCATCAGGAGGTACAGCTGATGAGGTAGAAGCTCTGCTCCTCTTGACTCTTACTCTTGGTGTGGAAGATGGTCCTGCAGCCTCTGCTTCAGTCTCCATAGGATCACCTTCTCCTTGGACACCCTCCTCTTCTTCACTTGGAAGACGACTTTGTATCCTTGTAAGAGTAAATTTGTTAATGGCTGATAGAGGAGGCATAGGACTGATATCCTGAGGGATTGCAATACTCTTTTCTCTGAAAATCCTCATGAGAAGACTTGGAAATATCAGCTTGGGCCTCGAGGTGGTTCTAATCTCATCCATTATAGTATCAAAAATGTGAGAACTAGTGTCAATAAAGGTTTTTTCCTTAAGTTCATAAGAAAGATTGCTCTGGCATTTGTCAGTGTAGTCATCTTCCTTATATGATACAGGTTGTACATCATTATGGTGGTTAAACACCTCATGTCTTTAGGAAAATCAGAAGTGTTAAGACATCTCTTTTCTATAACCCCACCAATTCTTTTCTGGACAATTTCTAGAGAAAGCATTCTGTCCTTGTAGTTAGTGAATTCATATTCTTCAAGTCTCTCCAGCCCTAGAACTTTATCAATATCATGAGCATCTAAGGTAAATTTCTTTCTTCTCACCCAACAACTCAACTCTTCCTCCCTTATCACAGCATTTGCATAGAATTCTCCGATTAGAGGTTCACAAATAGGGGGAAGGTCACTCAGCAATTTTTCCCAACCTCTACCCTCAAAATAGCCTGGAATGAAGGTGTCCTTCAATTCCCTGAAATCGGCAAATCTCTCATGAATGATGGTTCCTTTTGAAAAGAAATCCCTATATCTCTCAAAGTGTTGAATAGACCTAAATAGGTTAGGGTCCATTTTCATTCTCTTGTCAGATTTCAGAGCAGTTGTCTTCTTCTTTGTAGGAGATGCAGCCATCTGTAAACAAGCAGAAAAATCCACAACAAGACATAGCACAGAATGGGGAAATGCACACTCATTAGTAACAAGTTAGTTACATAGTGAGAAACAGAGTGATCAGCAAAACACAAAATAAGCACAATTGATAACCAAACTTGGATAGAACAAGTTAACCAAGTTTAAACTGTATGTATGCACACAAATTCAGATAGATTTGAGCAAATGATAATGAGTCATGACCCATTGGGTATGAACAGTGCAGAAATAGGAACACATGCAGCAACACCTCCAAGATATGATGATTTAAAAATCAAAATTGAACGATTTTAGACCCCTTAAAAACAACCAGATTGCGTAGCCTAGTTAATTAACCAAGTTGTTACTTAGTCTAATTAAGCAATTCTAGGTTAAAGCAATCAAATAATCATATCAAAATAATAAAGTAGCGGAATAATAAATAACACAATGATATGATCACCCAGGAAACCACACGGTAAAAACCTGGGGAGGATTTGACCCACCGATCCTTAAGGCAAAACAGAATTCACTATGAAAGAATTGAAGTTCTTACAAAAGGACTTACAAGCTCCCTGCTCGACTTCCTAATGCTACCCACCAGTAGAATTTACTGACACGACCACGTGCAAGCTCCAAATCCATGGACTCCTTCTTTCTTTGAATTCTTCAATCAGCTACAAGCACCCACGCTTGATATTCTTTAAGCTTCAATGGCAGCAACCAAGTTGATCATCAAGATGTTGAAGTAATCTCAATCTTGAAAACCCTAAGTTTTGTGTAAAGGAAAGCTCCTCTAGATCTCACAAGAGATTTACACAAAATAGTAATGTATGAGCAACAATACAACTGGAGCAACTCTAAAAACGTGGCTAGGGTTTTGCCTTATATACCTAGGGCAAAAACATAAAACCCTAAACGTTTAATGAGTTAGGGCTGAGTTGGAAAACTGCAGAAAAACGCAATCTGTGCGATTTTCGATCGATCGAATCTATTCTTCTATCGATCGAGCCAGACCGAAATGCTCCAATGCATCTACAGTCACTCGATTCCAACTTTACAATATTTTATCAACTTTGAGCAAGCCTAAACAAGACTAAGTACATTTTTTTTTATCATGGTTTGCCAACATTACAAATTAGAGTTCTAAATACATAAATTCCTAAACCTTTAGAACCTAACAAAAATAATGCTAACCAAAAACACCAAAAGCACAACCAAACAGACAAACTTAGAACCACAATAAAAATTGCAGATATCCCCACATCCATATGCCCAAAAACAAACTTTCAAATATCAATGCTCAAACTAAAGATAAGCAAGCTAGTGGGAACAAATAACCTTAAACACATCATTGCAACAAGAGCAAATAACATCACACACTCAAACTCAACAATATAGGCAAACCCATGTTCGAGCCCCTTAAAAACACAAACCAACAACACAACACCTAGATTCAAGAGAACAATAATGAAATCATAATGAATGAAGTGAAGACAAGAAAACCCATACCTTTTTCTTGGTGTTTGATAAAGGCATGATGCAGGAATGGAAAGCTTTTGCAAACAGACACAGAGTGTTGAGAGAGAGATTTTTGGGAAGAAGATGAACAAACACTAATATCGAGGGAAAAACTGAAAAATAATTTTAAAAACTGTCTTTAAAAATGCAAGACACGCGTTTTTCGCGACTGGAACAAGTCGCCAGTAAGTCGCCAAGGTAAGCCGCGAAACACTATGAAACTAAGATTTTTGAAAAATCTTCTAAGTGTTTTTCGTGACTAGAAGATCTACCTGCAAGGGAGTCGTGAGTTGAGTCACGAAAATCTCTGTGTACCCCTCGCGACTAGACCTTCCACCCGCGAACAAATCGCCACACTGAGCCACGAAATATACAAAAACTCAAATTTTGAAAAAAATTTCTAAGTCTTTTTCGCGACTAGGGCATTGACACGCCAATGAACTGCGAAAAATCTCTAAGTGAGCTCGCGACTGGTATTTGCGACTGGGTCAACCCGCGACTTAGTCACCAAAACAGGGCAACACAATTTTTGAAAATTTTGACTATTTTGTAAAACAAAACACTTTCCAAAAACAAACTAAAACACTCAAAAATCTTTTTGTGTTTGATCAACAAAGATTGAGTATGTGAAAACACATTTAAACAAGTACAATCACACAAATGGATATGGCATTCATTGAACATAGACTTGTGTGTTATGTGTGGATATCAAGAATGAGATAGTCTTTAGTCCAATGTGAAGCTTTAATGATCAATTCAATCAGGGCATACACAACTAGCACTAGATAATGTGACCTATCTCAATTATAGAAACATACATATATGACCTCCCACAAGAACTTGATTACATTCTTTGAAGCTTTTCATTTTGCTTCATATTCAACATAACATTTGCACTTTTTGAGCAAAGAAAATCTCATTGAGAGATAGATGCCTAAAATTTTTTATATTTCAATTTATGAGTCAGCCTTTGACTTTTTGGGCATCATACATTTTATTTTGGTCGCTTTTCCTTTTTCCTAGTTAAATACTAATATGTGCGACAGGCTTTTGCAGCTCTATATCTCTTTTCATTTGAAGTTTACATTTAGAGAGCTCTTTTAAGCATAAAAATAAAAAGTGGAAAGATATATAGGCATGAGTCTATGCATGTCTCAAGATCAACAAAACCATTCACTAATCGTTCATGACAAGGTTGAAGATCTATTGACAACAATCACATGGATTTCAGAATTTCTTCCGCAATGATATAAGTGCATGAGAGACAAGTTAAGCTCATTAAATGCACAAAGCCATTAGTACAAAGGTACAAGGCAAAACATGTTTTGAGACAAAACCATTCACTAATCGTTCATGACAAGGTTGAAGATCTATTGACAACAATCACATGGATTTCAGAATTTCTTCCGCAATGATATGAGTGCATGAGAGACAAGCTAAGCTCATTAAATGCACAAAGCCATTAGTACAAAGGTACAAGGCAAAACATGTTTTGAGACAAATCTCAACAAAGCTGATCAATCTTTTTGGATTTTCTACTTTTTATGTGTTTTTGAATTTTTGACACAAAAGCAATAAAATATTGATCAAAAACATAACAAAAGGAATGTAAAAACATTTGAACCAAAGATAAACACAAACACAAAACAACAACCTAAATACTAGCAAGAAGCACACAACCAAGCATATTCACAATCATGGGAAGTATTGATGCATGGACATGTTGTAATGCTTATGCATAAATACCCTTCGTCACCCACACGTCACGTGCATTTGGGGGGATATCCTTAACAGTTTGGGTATGAGAATTAGGACTTTCAAACCTTTGTGTGAAGCTTTCCAGGCAATTTGTGAACACTCCGATCATCTTCATCACGTCCATCATTCCTGGATCACAGTTTTGACTTCTTGGTTGCTCACCACCCCAAGACCTCACGTCATTTCTTCTTCCTCGTGACCGAGGTGCACTTGCATTGTTGTCTGCTCTCAGCTTTTGACAGTTGGGTCTGGTATGTCCTTGCAATCCGCAATAGTGACAAACATATTCCGTTCTAGGACCTTGTTGTGATCTTGGACATTGTGTGAAGCTTTCCAGGCAATTTGTGAACACTCCGATCATCTTCATCACGTCCATCATTCCTGGATCACAGTTTTGACTTCTTGGTTGCTCACCACCCCAAGACCTCACGTCATTTCTTCTTCCTCGTGACCGAGGTGCACTTGCATTGTTGTCTGCTCTCAGCTTTTGACAGTTGGGTCTGGTATGTCCTTGCAATCCGCAATAGTGACAAACATATTCCGTTCTAGGACCTTGTTGTGATCTTGGAACTAATCTTCCTCTAGCTCCATATCTAGATTCTGATTGATTACGGGACTTATTTAACACTCGTTGATCAGCCACATTCTTCTTCCTTTTAGTCTTGACTTTCTCAGGAATAGGCTTATCCACAGCCATCTCTTCGGCCTTTACAAACTTCACTTCTTTGGTGACATTGGCTGATGAGCTGCTTCCTTCGGTATATCCCAAACCAGACTTGTCTGAGGCATGTTTCTAAGATGAAATAACATCGTCCAGTTTCCTGGAGGAGACCCTATCTACCTTGGCATGAGCTTGCACCACCTCTTGCTCAAGAAATCTTACTTTGGTATAAGCTTCAGATAACTCGCCATTAAGTGTCTCAATCTCACACTTAGCCTCTTTATATCTAACCAGAAGACTTTTGTAATCCTCTTCAGCCCTTTTCATCTTCTTCACAGCCGCCTTTGCAACCCTTGCATACTCACCCGATTTCTCAAGGAGTAAAGCATAATTCTCTTGAAGACTAACTGTATTTCTATCCTCTTCAGCATCTGATTCCTCAACAATCCCTAAGGATTCATCATCACTGTGTTCTCCAAGTTCTTGTACAAGTCGATTCAGGTCCTCCGAGGACTCAACATGCTCAATAGCCATAAATGCGGAGTAGTTTCCTTCTCCATCACAGCTGTCCTCAAACTCAAAATTTGATGAGTCAGAATCACTTAAAGTAGTGGCATAGGCCTTTCCTTTAGGCTTCAAATAATTGGGACATTCCTTTTTAAAGTGCCTATGTCCATTACATTCAAAACATGTAATTCCTTGTGAGGATTGGGAATCTTTACCCTCTTTTCTTCTGAACTCTTTCTTCTCTTTTCCGGTACTCTGAAATTTTCCTTTGTCATTGGATTTACCACTGTTTTTGAACTTCAAGAATTTCTGGAAGTTCTTTACAAGATATGCCACATCTTTGTCTACTGCATCTTCTTCCGAAGGGTCATGAGACACCATTCTCTCATCAACTGTCTTAAGAGCTAGAGACTTGCTCTTCTTCTGTGTAGGCAGGGACAACTCATAAGTCTGCAGAGAACCAACCAGCTCTTAAACCTCAATGTCGTCAAGATCTTTGCTCTCTTCAATAGCTGTAACTTTGGCACGGAAACTCTCTGGTAATGACCGAAAGATCTTCCTTACAATTTTTGAGTCCTCCGTCTTTTCTCCCAAGTTAAATTTGCCAATGACCACTTTGTTCAATTTACTGTAAAACGAGTCAAAAGACTCATCCCCACTCATCTTTAACTCTTCAAAGCAAGTGGTCAACATTTGAAGTTTGGTGTCCTTCACTTTCTTAGTCCCTTCATAAGTTGTCTCCAGAATTTCCCACGCTTTCTTAGCAATGGTGATATGTGAAATCTGGTGAAATTCCTCTAGAGAGACACCGCAGAAAATAGCATTCAATGCTTTGCTATTTGCATTGGCCACAGCAAGGGCAGCCTTATCCCAAGTAGACTTGGCAGCCTCTGGCCTTGTCCATCCTACTTCAACTGCATCCCACATAGCATCATCAATAGAACACAGAAACGCCCTCATACGGACTTTCCAAAATGCATAATTATTACCGCCAAAGAACGGTGGTATATTAAAAGATTGAGACCTATCCATCTTAAAAGGGGCCAGGGATCCCACTTAGGTAATTAAACCACAACAAGGGTACCCACTCTGATACCAATTGAAAGTTCAGTATGGGTATGAAATACCCTTGAACGTTTAAACCCCAATTACAAAATTATCAACTCAGGCTTAATATCAAACGATTAACGTGCGGAACATAAAAATAAGCCAAACACAGAATTGATAAACAATCTAAGCCAAATATATACACATCCACAACAATAAATATAAGGCAAAGATAAAGGAAGGAAAGATGCAAACTCACGGACAACACACAATGTGTTATCGAAGAGGAAATTGAAGCCCTCGGCGTAAAACCTCTCCACCGCCCTCCAAGCGGTCAAACAATCCACTAAAGAATGTAGTTGGGATACATGAACAGCAGAAGACCCTCCAAGCCTAAGAGGAATTTGTAGAGTCTCTAAGGCAAAGATTGGGGATGAGGCAATCTTGTTTTTCTCTAGGGCTTCTCTCACAAAATTCTCTCTGGAAGCTCTCTACATTTGGTGGGTTTAAGTGTCTATATATAGTGGGGTGAGAAAGGAATACGAAAAGTCTGTTTTTGCCAAACCGGGCTGATTGGCAGCTTGGTCTCGCGACTTGTCTGAGTCGTGAGTTCAAGCCGCGAGCTAACGGCCTGGCCAGCTTGGGACTTTTGTCCTGTAGTGCAAAAGCTGGCATGACCCTTTAGCTTCCCTACATGCTTCTCACGTGCCAGCATTTGGCAGCTTGCCAGTTACAAGTCAGCCGGAAGTCCTAGCCGCGAAACTCTGCCATCTTGCACATACTTGAGCTTTTCTTCACATCTTCTCACACACTACCCTTACAATGATCCCACCTAAATACAGGGTTACTAAGTGCTTAAATTACAAGCAAATTGGCACGGAATAAAGCCAACAAGATGGTTGATTAAATTCAACCTTACACTTCCATTTAGAATGAGAGATATATTGCAAGTCAATTCTAGAAAAAGATGTTCCTATTATGGCTATGTCATGGAATTGATGACTTTAATAATTTGATTCCCATTTTATAAGATAGCGCGCACTCGTGAGAACCCAATCACTAGGACCCTGTTTGGTTATCATTGAGGGTGGATTCATTTTCTCTTTTTATTTTTTAAACTCGTTTTTTGTTTCTCAAATCTTATATTCATTTTCTCTACCTAACCCATTTCATGTTTGGCATTATTTTCTAGTCAATTTTTTGCTTCTTTTTTTTCACTTTATATTTTTCAATAAAAAATTCAACACAATTGAGAGAGAAAATGAATACACTAAAAAGTTGTATTTAGTTTTTGTATTCAAATCCTATTTTTGGGGATATTGAAATTGAAAATTGAATACAAATATAAAGTCAAATAAGTTTTATAGTGATGAGTCTCACGAAAAACTGAAAATGAATATAAAATACACCCATTTTTTGCTCAAACCAAACAAGCCCTAGATTTGGGTATTTTTGTTGTTTTCACTTTTTACTCTCTCTCTTTTTTTTCTTTTTTTTTTTTTTTGGCACAAGAAGCTAAATTTATTGAAATAAAGGAAAAATCACACAGGTTAAACAAAGTCATTACAACAAAACACTAGAACCAAACTACCAACTACAACCACGAAACAAACTATTCGACTAAAATAGATTGAACTTCCAACTACAAACAAGTGAAACAACTAAACATAAGAGAGAAAACTAGAGATAATTTATTTGTCATTTTAACTTTTATCTTACATCCCAACGTTTAATTTGTTTTGTTCGTAAATTTTTGTTAGATATTATGCTTGACTTAGATTAATTTAAATTCATTTTACAGTTTGCAATTGTTTGTGAGTGCTTATGAATTTCAATGATTTCAAGATCTAAATTCCCAATTGTCCGTCATTGTTAAATATTTTTTATTTATAGTAGTGGCTTTAGGATTTTTTTTTTTTCCTTCTGAAAATAGTAATTAAGAAACTTAAATTATACAAAATTTACTAAAAAAACTTGAATATTTTGACATAAAATAAAAAATAAAAATAAAAACTTGTAAACACATGAAATTTTACAATTTCTTTTTACTAACAAAATGAAAATGCAAAAAGTTACTAACAGGAGATAAAGTGAAAATTAATAAGAATGCTGAAATGAGAGTAATAAAGTTAGAAAGTCTAATCATGGTGAGTGATAGAGAGAGCAAGAAATGATAAGCCAAGTCATCAAGGAGAGTAAAGCTTTAGGGATTGCAAAGCTTAGGAGAACTCACTACCACAGTATCTCTCTCTTGGTATCAATTTTTTTTTAGGAAAAAAAATGAAATTATAGATTATTTTAATACAATGGGTTTAATGAATTACGAATTTGAATGATTTTTTTATTATTATTTTTAGCCAGTTTTATTGAATATTTTGTTCATTTGTTATGTTTAGTATAATCTTGTTGTTTGAACTATTTCTATTGTTATTTTGACTCATTTTTAGAGTTATGTCTAGGTGCATTATTAATATTTTGATAGTGTTGATTTTGAAAATAAAAATAAAAAAAAATTAAAAAAGAATTGATAGCGTGTGCAAGCTTTCAAGAAAGACTTAAAACCTTGGACATAGCCGTGCAAAAGTCTTGTATGCTTCAGGCACATGAGACTTATGTCTCATTACTATGTGGCCCACACCCTCTCATGCATGTGTGGGGCTCACATGTCAATGATACATAAGTCTCATGCGCTCGGCGCATTAGATACTGTCTCGATAATCGCCAAGGGTTTTGTAACCAAGGAACTTCCTAATCTTCATCGTTGATGAACTGAAGAACATTACAGCCAACATCTTCTTCAAGTTGCTGGTGTTAGTCATGTATTAGATCCATGTATCATTGGTTAGTAATGTACTGAGATTCGTGCATTGAATTGGAAGATTGCCGCTACAATACAAGTCCAATTAGGTATTGGGGAAAGGGTTCAACTGTAGGTTGGTATTCCGAGATTGGCCAAAGGGTTTGGTAAGATTCTTTATACTTGTAACCGCTTGTGATTGATAATAGTGGATTTTTGGGAGTGGTGACCTAAAAATCACCTGGTGGGGTTTTTGCCTTGGAGGTTTTTCCCATTTGTAAACAAATCACCATGTTAATTTAATTTTCACTGCATTTAGTTTAGTTGGTGATTTGTTTGTACTACCATGCTATTGCATGTAATTGAACCTAATTAATTAACTTGGGTAATTAATTAATTTGCAAAGGGTCAATTCATTTTAAACCAACACTATGGTAAATAATTTTTGATTTATCAATCTTATCAGGTATGGATTTGATAAAGACCAATTTTTCATGACATAGGATAGTAGAGTAATAATTTAAATTTTAACCATTGTGTTCTGGTATCTAGTGGAAGTTTAGGGGAAAGTAATCTGTAGCAAATTTAAAGGGGTCTTTGATCATAACTCTATTGGGTTCAATGGAAAACAAGTTTTGGAAGTATTGTTTTTTAACATGTTAAGAAGCATTGAGGTTTTTGGAGAAAGTGGCTTTAATAGGCTGGTTGGTAGGGACCATAGCATATGGATCATAAGAGGATGCTAACACAATGGAGAAGTTTGGTATGGGGATAGTACCTAGGGTAGTAAAACGGTTAGCAATGGCAACAGGAGAAGCAGGTTCTTGTTTAATAAGTTGTTTAGTAGTATCTGTAGTAGGGTGTTTGTCTTTAGACCTTTCTACTTGCCATTGCGACACTGCAGAAATTCACGGGTAAAGAAATCAGAGATAGCATTTTGAGAACCTTTAATATATTCAATATCAAAATCAAAAACACTTAAAATAGCTTGCCATCGAGCAAAAATATGTTTTGAAGCAATATTTTTGACATCTTTTTCTATAACATATTTAGCACTTTTGCAATCAATGTGTAATAAAAACTTTTGATTTAGCAAATCACTTTGAAATTTGGAAATGCATAGTACTACAGATAAAGTTTTTTTATTTTTTTATTTTTTTTATAGTACTATAATTTATTTGTGCAGTATTCCAGACTTCTGAATAGAAACAAACAATTTGTTTGGATGAGTCTGGTAAAACAAGTTGTTCCAAAATACCTCCATAACCAACGTCAGAGGCATCAGTTTCAACAATTTTGAAAGCATTAACAATAGGGATACCTAGATAAGGTAAAGTTTTAAAATGAGACTTGATTTGTTTAACAAGAGAAGTATGAGTATCAAACCAAGAAATCTTTGTAGTTGAAAGACCCAAGAAATCTTTGTTACTGCGTTTTATCAATAATGACATCGAGAAATTTATCAGCAAACTGAATGGCTCTATTAATGGGACAAATCTATCCTTCAGAAATGTCATAGCCAAGGAAACGAACCTTTGATTGAAATAGTTTGATTTTCTTTGCAGAAACAATAAGACCATTATGCTTGATGATAATAAGAAATGTATATAAATGTTTACAATTTTCATCAATGGATTTGGAATAAACAAGGACATCATCAATGTAAACAATGGTGAAATGACTGAAGGAATTGAAGATATCATTCATAATGTTCTAGAATTCACTAGGGGCATTCTTAAGACCAAAAGGCATAACATTCCACTCATAATGTCCAAAGGGAGTGGTGAAAGCAGTCTTGTACTTATCAGTATCACATATTTGGACTTATCAAAACCCAAATTTCATATCAAATTTAGAGAAGATGACAACATCACTTAACCTATGTACTAGGTCATTCTTATTAGGGATAAGATACCTAATCCATTCTAAAACTTTGTTTAAAGGTTTGTAATTGATAACTAGACAAGGAGCCCCTCTTTCAATTTCAACATTTTTTTAAACATTGGAAGCGGCACAAGACCAGGGGGATTTGCTATTCTTAATCAGTTTTTTACCAAGCAAATCATGAATTTCCTTTTTACAAAATTCAATAGTTTTAGCATTCATTTGAATGGGATGAGCTTTAATAGGAATGTTCTTCTTAAGAAAATCTTTAATAATTCTAGTGGGTTTGTTCAAATGCAATAGAAAAATATAATCAAAGTAGACCTGATTAATTTGTCACGACACCAATCATTTCATGCACTTAAGATAACATTCGAATAAAGTTGGGAAAACAACAAAACATAACAAAACAAAATGAGCAGAAGTTAAAAAATTGAATATGCAATAACTTAAAGTCATTTATTTTTTGTCTCAATGTAAAAGTACAAATGTTGGCTTCAATTACTAATCCCAAAATTGGAGTATTTTATTTCAAATAATTCAACATTAAAAAATGCTTCTAGAGTCCAGACGTCCCCTGGCTCTTGCCTAAGCATTTATGCTTTCACACACATACTCCTTTCCCCCCACGCATTATATTTGATAAGGATAATTTTGTAGTTAAAACCATGACAAAAGAAAAGGCAATAGACACAATAATCTCATCAGCACTGCTTCTTGTAGATGACTACATCATAGAATCTATAGCTTCATACCGAGGCTGACGACCCTACGTTGGTGATGACACCGGAAGCTGACAAGAACAACCCGAAGAGAGTAAGCAAAACTTCGTTAGATCTGACATGGCCTTACTTGATCTCCACATGATAAGGGTAAAATTGTAAGTATACACTCATTGATGGGACAGCGTAGAGCGACGTTCCAAACAAACCCGTCAGCTTTATTTAAGTCCATTAACAACAAGTAGGGAGTCTATAGCATTAGGCTGACAAGGTCAACTTGAGCAAGATGGAAAGCTGACGCCACTAAGCTGAAGGAGATACACGAGACTGACAGTTCTGACATAATCTTGACTTGGCCACCACGCATACATGTATAAGGAAATGTCTTGTGCCCCATGCTCAGTGTTAGTCTCCTACAAGGAAAGGATTCCGCAATATACATTTATAAGGATTCCTATAAGAAAAAGACTTCCAAACCAAGGAAGAGATGTTAACCCTCTACCACTATAAAAGCCCCAATACCTTTACAAACTACGGTACGCATAATTCACCCCAGCTCTGGTACTCTAAAGTTGTGAACAAGAGATTTCTCTAACTTGATCGTCGGAGGGTATTTGGCTGGTACCACATCGGTACTCCTCTTAAGGTCTTCAACTTTTGTGTTGTGCAGGTTCTTGTCAGGAGCACGTGAGGACCGTGTGGCTTACTGACAATTTTTCGGCATCATCAACATTAAATAATTAAAATAAATAACTTGGTAATTTAAAGGACAAAATTTAGATATAAAATTGATTGTAGCCTAAAATTACAACCTTACACAATAAAATATAATTACTACATATTTTGAAAATTTAACTGTTGAATTGCATATTCTTTACACTCTTAATACACATCAAATTTTGTGTCAATATGATATTATTTACTATATAATCTATTAGCTTATATTTTATGCATAATTTTAAATTACAAAAACTTGCAATTTAAACAATTTATTGGTGACATAACTATTGATCTTTAATTTTCTAGAATTTTGAAAACATGGAGGATATAAAAAGAAGATATAATTCAATGGTTGATTTGTCAAAATTCACCTCTAATAAAAAATATATTGAGTAAGGTTGTAGTCTAAAGGTTATAACTAATTTGATAGCTAAACTTTGTCCCAACTTAAATGTAAAAATGTTGGAGTTAAGATAAGGAATTAGTCAAATGTGTAATGGGTTGAAATCAGTTGTGGACATAGCATTTGTATTTATTAGTAATTTGACTTTTTTGTGTGTTTCTTTTGTGAAATATTTTCGAAGCATGAATTTTGAGTGAAGAAGAAAAATAATTTGTGTTTCCTATAAAAGATGTTAAGAAAATTTGATAATAAAATCTCAATTTTGTTAATAGTTTATTCTCTTTCATTAAAATTTATGTATAAATAATAAAGTTTGAAGATGATTATATAATAAATGTTCATAATATTGTTTTTAATTATTACAATTGGAAATATTTTAGTCTACCGTAACTACCATAAATTTATAAAAGCTACTGTTAGTATTTATTGAACTAATACGTAACAACCAAGGAAATTACAGTTAATGAAAGTGAAGTAATATTTCACTTTACGCTTTGTCCCCTAAAAACACACACATCCGTGCACACGCACGCGTGCTGTGTTAAGGTTGTGCGAAATAGATGTGTAAAATAAGCACTACTCTTAAAATAATTTATTTTCTACCCACACCAACTACAACCCATGGCCCAACCCATTGCAACCACCAACCTTAACCTAGCAACAACCCAGATTGTTGGCTGAAACCCAAAACCAAATCCACCTCCAACAAAATTGAAATAGCTGACATGACCACCACAAAACCAAAACAACCTCATAGCAAACCACCTCATGGACAACCCTAAGACCCTTGCCATGACAACCCCAAAACATTGACAATCAACCCTAGCCATAACAAACATTGACAATCAACCCTAGCCACGATGACAACCACCAAAAACAAGCCTAGCAAAACCAAAGCCAACAACCCAACCTAGCTCCAATAACCATTGCCCCCACTGCTACCAACCAAATGTATAAAAATGCCCTTATCCAACAATGACAAGTGACAACCATCCAATGAAGAGAGAGTCAAGTAGTGATAGCAAGGAGGTAAGAGAGAGAAGAGTGAATAAACAAATAAAAAAAAATTGATATAAATGTTGCTACAGTAACATCTATATTTAGATGTAACAGTAGTTTGTTGTAAAATAGTTTTGAATAATGATTCACCAGATGGAGAGGTTTTTGTGTATTCACTACAAAAAAAATGTTCATTAGCGACCAAGAATTTTTACGGATCCAAAAAGCCCTCTCAAAAAATCTTTTTTGTGATGGCAAAATAAAGCCCTTACAAATACTTGATAAAATGTGAAATATTTGTGACCAACAAAAAAAACTGTCACAATTATGTGTTATAACCGTTACAAATGCTAATATTTTGGATGGAAATTTTCCCTCCATATTATTTGCGAGGGACAATTAAAAGTCACTTGCAAAAAGTGTATTATTTGTGATGGTTAAAAAAATGCCGTCACTAATACTAAATTATTTGTGAGAGCTAGGATCGACCTTCACAAATAATCATTAAAATGTAAAAAATTTTGGAGGGAAATGTTCCCACCAAATTATTTCCGAGGGACAATAAAAATTCCTTGCAAAAAGTTTATTTTTTGTGAGTTAAAAATATACCCCAACTAATACTAAATTATTTGTGAGAGCCACAATTGGCCTTCGCAAATAATCATGAAAATATATATATATATTTTTTGGAGATAATAGTTATTTTAAAATTCAAAGAATATAATGATTTGTGAAACATAAAATGATAGGAAATTTGTATTCAAAATTATGCCTATGAAAATTCATAATATCTTGTTTTTCATCTCTGGTTTTCAATTAGGCCACTAACTTATAGATGGTTTGCTCAAATTCTTTGAAACCTTCGGACTCAACTTGACTTTGAACTTCATAATTCTAATTTTTCCATCATTTTCTATTTGTGTAATTAACCACTACAAGAACTACGTGATCACTTCTTTGGAAAGTTGCATGAACTAGACTATAGTAAAAATGTTATTTACATATCCACAACACAGAGCAATCAGTGATTGCCAATCACTCATAGTACTGGGAAATAAGAATAACAAAAAAAAAAAAGAAAAAAAAAAGGCTTAGTTTTAAAATCAGGGCAAGGCAATTAAATGGTGAGAATTGGATCACTAGTCACAAGCCATCCTAGTCGCCAACCTGGTACAAGCCATCTCTTTGATATGGACCCTAGTGTGAGAACAGGCACTATTGATCCAAATACTCCCATTGGCACAAATGGATTAGTTCCAAAAGTGAGATGGTGATAAACTTCATCCGCAACCACCAGAATGCCTAGCTTTCTTGCTGTCCCTGCAATCTAAAATTTAGAAAATCAACCACCACCAACATTAACACCCTAATTACCAAAAAAAAAAAAAAAAAGAAAAGAAAAGAAAAAGGGTTTTACATATGAAAACTCACGCTTATTGCAGAAATGTTTCTAAACCATTAAATACACCATTGTGTTACATGTAAGTAACAAGATCATATGAGAGTCTAGCAAAATAAACTAAAACTTAATTGTTGTTTCGCCACTAAAAGCTTTAAGTCATTCTTATTATGAACTTATAGACATTTTGATATTCTCAAAACAAATTTGACTTTATTTCCAAATAGATATTGGCTCAAATGATAAAGAAATCAGGTAAGGAGGTAAAATTTTAATGCTATTTTTTGAGTCAATTGCAGTTGATATATTAAAGGTCAATACCCTCACTAATAACCTCCATGTATCCAAGAATTTTGATCAAGCTCAAATATGCGGTTTAAATTGTGTCCATGACTCCATTGTCCCTGCCTCTCTAGTCTAAAGTGCATGTTTGAAACAAAATAAATATATAAGCATGAAGGGGACACATTCATAAAGCCACCAATAGTATCTCTTTCCAAAAAAAAAAAAAAAAGAAACTTTAAGCTCAAACAGACTCAAAATAGATAATATAATCACATCTTAAACTCATGGGGTCAATGAGAGCATTCTGTACTTTTAGGGTAATAATCTTAGAGAATTAAGAAAGAGAGCAAGAGAGATAACTGCTCGTACCTTGTCTGTAACTAAATTTCTATTTCAATAAGCATCCTTAGTATTATGCACATGGATGACTAATCTGGATGAAGCCAAATACGGTGATAGAGTGGAGGTTGTAAGCCTTTGAAGTCACTCAATTATCATATTCTCAACACCACTCCTACTCCAATCTATATCATCATCCTTATTTTCTTCTTGCAACACATTTGCATTACAGTGTAAATTTTCTTCTTCTTGGAATGGCTCTTCTTCATCTGATGGCATTTCATAAAGGTTTCGTGGTTTGGTTTCAATCACAACATTCCATGTGGGATCTTTTATTCCATTAACATAGAAAACTTGAGTAGCTTGCTCTACGATTTTCAACTTTCATGATGTATTAACAATAGTGGTTCCGTGCCGATCTCTCTTATAACCAATTCCTTCACGAGATACATCATACCAATCACATTTAAACAATACAACTTTTTTCCCTTCAGTATATTGAAGTTCAACAATGTCTATTAGTTGTCTATAATAAGGCACATTGCAACTTTGATCCTCCCCTCTCACCATAACTCCATTATTTTGTGTTCTTTTACTTTCATCACATTGATTTGTATGAAATTTGAACCCATTAACATTGTAACCTCGATAAAAAATAGCCCTTTTCTCAAGGCCCCGAGCTAATGAAAGCATATGCCCATCAACTTGCCTTGTATTATATAAGTTGGTGATTAGCTTCCAAAATCCTATAAAATGCAACTTAAATTGTAACCCAAGTTGTACACTATTCTTCTTTTAATTAAGCAATAAAATCTACGTCAAGACTTATAGCTCCTTAAGTGAACCAATCTCACCAATTCCCTTAGGAATTTCACCACTTAACTGATTTCCTAAAAGGGCAGAATACCAACTGTTAGGAAATGACCAACCTGTTGACCCCTTTGGTCAACACCTATATGGCAAATAATAAAGGCTCTCATAGATACAGATGCAAAAAATAACTTATAGAATGACAAGAGGGAGTTGAGAGAAACTAGAAGGAATTGATCCACTAATGTAGTTGAAACTGAGATCATTGTTAAATGAAAGAAATATCATTTGGTCTTTCTCAATTTCAAGGTCATAAGACAGAAAGGCCAATCTTTGATGAAGTCAAAATTTACATAAAATGGACTACATATTGTTTGGAAAAGGCTTACCAAGTTCCTTAATGATTGTATTAATGTGAATATCTACTCAGAAAACATAGAAGTATTTTTCATGGTTAATACAATATGGTTGGCATGGTGCATTAGTGTGTGCTTGGACTTGGCAACTAAATCTAGAAGATATATATGAACCTATCTAGTAGAATAATATACGCTTGTCTGGTTTTTGAGTATCCGATAGAAATTAAATGTTTCTGTTGTTTTAATGGTAGTTAGCCATATCATCATCAATTTAATAACAAGTAATGCTCTTAATTTTTACAAGTTCCAAGAAAGCCAATTGAAATCCTATGAGAAATATGGTAGTGTACAGAATAAATGAAGAATGTGCGGACACCTCAATAACTACTCTTCATAATAAAAAAATCTCTATGGAAAATTCAGCAAAAATGATAATATGATGAGCTTAATTAACTTCTTAAATGCAGGAAAAACACGAATGTTTCTCTTACATTTCTTGCAGATTAGTAAGATTTCCAAAATCAGCTGGTAGAACTCCGCTTAGATTAAGACGCTTCAGCTGATTGTCATAGCAAATAAATAAAAAAGTAGAAAAAATTGAGACAAAGAGAATAAGAAACTGAATGCAATAAGAATCAGCAAAATACGATGGTATCTAACATGCAATTTTAAGGAGAGCTCATAAAAGTTACCTAATTAAGGAACTATCTTTTAGCAAAGAGACAGAGAAATTCAACCATGCCAAATTGTCTATTTCTCTATGCACCACCAATACAGTAGCAAACAAAAGATTTCTTTTATAGTCATTCTTTCAAATTATTTAGGTAGGAGATAAAGGAAAAAATAAATTGAGTTATAGATGGTACTAAAAAGAAAAAGAATGTATTGACTATTACATTCAAACAATAAAAGAACTAGTGCATACACAAAGGACCAGATGCTACCAACTTTCGTTAGTAAAAAAAAAAAAACTAGCTTAACTCTTAACTAACAATAAAAATTTACAATTGATGCTTTAAGAAAATACCAATTCCAGTTGAAAACCAATAATTTTAGAGAACAAAAATTAAGCAGAAAACAAATAACTAAAAAGATAGAGATAGAGATTGGATCTCAAAACCAATAGCCTTAAAGCATTAGCATTGGGGAATAGCCTTAAAGCATTAGCATTGGGAAATGCAAATGCCAAATATAAGGAGAATTTGGCATTTGCAGCCCCAAAGTGCTCTTCATGAGAGAATTGAAAATCTAGGTATTGCAAAAGGAAAAGAAAAGAAGAAACAAAGCCCAAATTTGTATATATGCTGTTAGGTTCTAAAGACTTAGAAACTACTGTTAGGTTCTAAAAACTTAGGAACTAATGTATTTAGAACTCTAATGTGTAATGTTGGCAAACCATGATCAAAACGTTTTAATCTTATTTTAGACTTGCTCAAAGTGTGTTTTATGTAAAGTTGGAATCGAGTGTTCTACAGGATTTACTGTGTAAATCTGCCTGACTCAATCGATCAAAAATTAGGCTTAATCAATCGAATATCGGGTAAATCGTTTTTCTACAGAATTTTCCAACTCAGCCCAAGCCCATTAAGGATTAGGGTTTCAGATTTACTTCTCCCACTATATAAAGGAAACTCTAAGCACGTTTTTAAGAGACTTTTCAGAGAGAGAAGAGAGTGCCTCTTTTGTATCTAGGGTTTTGTACCCAAACCTCTCTAAGATTTTTGTTGCTCATATTGCTGTTTGTGCGAATCTCTTGTGAGATCTTTGAAGAGCTTTCCTTCACATAGACTTAGAGTTATCAAGAAGGAGATTACATCAAGACCTTGATGATCATTCAGTTGTTGCCATAGGAGCTTAAAGAAACACAAGCGGGTGTGCTTGTATTTGTTGGAGAATCCAAGAAAGAAGGAGTCCATGGATTCGGAGCTTGCACGTGGTCGTGTCAGTAAGTTCTACTGGTGGGAAGCAATAGGAAGTTGAGCATAGGTGCTTGTAAGTCTTATTGTATGAACTTCGATTCTTTCATATAGTGGATTCAAGTTTACCTTGAGGATAGCTAGGTTAAATCCTTCCAAGGTTTTTTACCGGTTTGGTTTTCCTGGGTGATCATATCTTTGTATTATTTATCTTTCCACTGCATTATACTTAATATAATTGTTTGATTGTGATTACATAGATTTGCATAATTTGACTAAGTTAATCACTTGGGTAATTAACTAGCTTAATTCAATTGTTGTTTTAAGGGGTCTAAAACCTAACATATGCAATTGAATTGTGTTGAGTTAGTCAAAGCTGACACTAGATTGTTGAACAAAAACTTTTATTTAAAACTTGACTCTTTAAATTACAATATTTTACAAGCTATATTATTGCATCAATACACCCACGGCACTATTACATACACTCACTCACCAAATACACATGCACACCTACTGACACTATAGCCCTCGTTGTTGACTTTACTTCCCTTCTCTCTAATTTACTTCACCTAACACTTAATGTCAGATCACTCACTTCACAATACTTCACTCTACACGTCTCTCACAACTCTCACTTATCTCACACTCTACCTCACAAGTCTCTTACAGCTCATGTGACAAGTGGGAACCAAAGGTTCCTATTTATACAAGCATGAGATCGGTTAAGTAACCAACATTGAAGCTTCTAGCTTCATCTAATTTTTGCCACCACAGTTCTAGTAGTTCTAGGCTTTATTTTATTATTATTTTAATATCTAGTCCATGACAGCCTTTAGACTATTCAACAATTTTTGGCTGAATTTTACTTTTACATAGAAGTCTCTAGAGATACCTCATAGAGAAATCCAGAAAGAGCATCATGAAAAAATTTTAGAGATGCAAGAGAATTTTCTAGAAAATGAGAGAGAGGCAGTGCTTGATTTTAACAAATTGTTCACACATTAACCGACCTGTGGGGTTCCAATTCCTGCTTAACTAAAATTTATATTAGAAAGTTAGGTATTCTTTTTTTCAATATCACCTAGCAAACACAGATATTGAGATATATGTATTATATTATGTACTCATTCATGTTCGGTAAGTTCAGGTTCAGATATTGGTAAAGCAGACACAGTGAAAACCATATTATATTAATATAAAAAAAAAACCTATATCCATCAAAAGCCTTTCCAATTTTAACTGTGACAAATAAATAAATAAACAAATAAAAATAAAATTCCGTCGAGTCCAATAACTACTTTCTTTGAAATCATAAAAGACTCACTGGGAAAGAGTTGGTAACGCCGATGCTAGAGAAAGCAGAGACAATGTGCTTGCCACAGCCGACAGAGCAATGGAAACGGCGTCGTTTGGAGAGAGAAGTAGTAGCGAGAGACGAAGGTGGTGGTGTGTAAGTGTAAGAGAGAAAGATAGAAGAAGAAGAAGAAGAAGAAGAAGAAGGAGGAGGAGGAGGAGGAGGAAAGCGATTGGGATAATGGAGAAGAAGTGAGTTAGGCCATGGTGTGAGGAGTTGAGAATTTGGTAGAGAGAGATCTAGTCACTTTTCTCTTCTTTTATTTATTATTATTTTTTTGGGTGTCTTGCCGCACAGTTGCGTGTTGTCAGTTGTTGTGAGTTGGTAATGTTAGAGGGAAAAGTGAAAAACTTTAGAAGGGAAGGGAAATTGTGTTCCTGGGGAGTTGGGAGTAGGGAGTGTTAGAGGGAAAAGTGAAAAAATTTTGGAGAGAAAGGGGAATTTATGGACATGTGGCACTAAGGTTTAAGAAATTTTAAGAAATTTGATAATAAAAAAAAGTTTTATAAGAAATTATATAATGGTGCTGGGCATGGAGCTGTCTTTCTTTTGGTCTTAATGGCTCTCTGTGGTGTTTTATTTGGGACTACACTGCACGTAGTGAATGTCCCACCTATGCTAGTGTATGCACTAATTTACTTTGTATGACTATATTTGGCATTTAATAAAAGATTTCTATAGCTCAAAAAAAGTTTTATAAGAAATTTCATGTAATAAGAAATTTTTTTTTTATTAATTTAAATTTTAGAATATATGTAGCGGCATGTGGTTTGAAGCTTATAAGGTTTAATGTTTAAACAATTAGTATAATTTTTTATAATAAACAAGAATAAATAGGAATATGTATTTACCTAGGTTAATTAATGAAATAAATTAGATATAATTCATAAATTGAATAGCTCCCCAAAATTAGATAATAAAAAAGATTATGTGTCATATGTTAAAAGAACAATATGAAAATTTTCCATAGTGAGCTGTATCAAATACTATAAAAGAATAATATAGCTCAGCTATTAAATATTAAAACAAATGATGGGTTTGCTTATATGTAAAAATGGTTTAATTTGAGCTTGATCTGGTTGTTCAATTGAGCTTAAATTTCATCAACACCAATATTTTACCATGCTATGCAAATCCAATGGTAAGAATTGGAATCTAAATTGGCACATGAAGATTACATGTCGTGTACCCGTACTTTAATCGGTCTACTCTCACAATCAAACCATCCAATCACACCCTAATTTCACCAATATCCTTTCTTTACCGTGCTTTTCCCATCCAACCCATCCAATGGTTGGACTTTGAATTTTTCCTTTTCATTTCTATCAAGGCTTCTAAAATACAAGACCAATAGCAATCTAACCCAATTGAAACCCTAAAATGTTTCAAAAAAAAAAATGTTACAAATGTGTTAAATCACATGTAGGAGGGACGTTAGTCTCAGACCCCAAGAAAGAATTGTCCTCTAAAATGGTGTTGAGCTTTAATCTTCAAGGTTTTGCTTAATCTCACATCGGGGAGAGATGCCTCTCACCCATGCCTTATAAGCCTTTGGCCTAAGAACGAGTGTACCACTACTACATGTGTAGTAGTGGTATGTGTAGTGGTGGTATACTCATTCTTAGGCCAAATGCTTATAAGGCATGGGTGGGACGCATCTCTCCCCAATGTGGGATTGAGCAACCTTGAGAATTAAGGCTCAACATCATTTCCAAAGAGAACAATTCCTTCTTGGGGTCTAAGACTAATGTCCCTCCCACAAAAAGGTTGCTCAATCCCACATTGGGGAGAGATGCCTCCCACCCATGTGTAGTAGTGGTATGTGTAGTAGTGGTACACTCATCCTTAGGCCAAATGCTTATAAGGCATGGGTGGGACGCGTCTCTCCCCAATGTGAGATTGAGTAACCTTGAGAATTAAGGCTCAACTTCATTTCCAAAGAGAACAATTCCTTCTTAGGGTCTGAGACTAATGTCCCTCCCACAAAAAGGTTGCTCAATCCCACATTGGAGAGAGACACCTCCCACCCATGTCTTATAAGCCTTTGGCCTAATGATGAGTGTACCACTACTACACACCTTGAGGATTAAGGCTCAACATCATTTCCGAATAGGACAATTCCTTCTTAAGGTCTGAGACTAATGTCCCTCCCACATCACCAATTATAGATTAATCTCTCTCTCTCAAAAATAATAAGTTGGTATTATTCTTCAAATTAAGTATTTAATATTGCATCAAATTAACCTTTATTTGATTAGTATAAAATGCATGAATTTTCGTCTTAAGCCCCAAATTATGTTGAGCTGTCTCTGCATGAATTTTTGTTTTAAGCCCCAAACTTTTGAAAAATCTCTTTTAACGACAAAATACTAGTAGGCATCCCATGGATCACACATAAGAGTGACCGAGGTAGCCCTCGCTAGTCATGGGTTTTTTAAAAAGAATTTAAAGTAAGGACATTTTCCCCCTCTAAAATCAAAACCATTTATATCTAAGCACACGTGTAAGGGTGCGGTTTGGGTCATAAGGATTAAGGTCCAAATAGCCAAACACAATGAATTTGTAGAGAATGGGCCAAAAACTAGGCTTAATGAATTGAACAATGCTTACAACGGATTAAAGGTGGGAAGTAAATAAGGAAAAGCAAGCTTCATGAAAAGAAATCCTTCCTTGGCAAAATCCAAGGAGAGTAGTTCTTGAATATATTCTCTCTAGACTTTATTACAGTTCTAGTTCTTATTACTACAGTGTTTTCTCCATCGATTCTCAGATCCTTCATTTCCTCTGGAGGGTTTCTTACATTATATAGCTTATTTTTGTTGATCTTGGCCCTCCATTTGTTGATCACGTAGGCCACTACTTGAGTGCTTGTCCCATCAGATATTTCCCCAAATCTTCCGTGAGTTGTGGCTACCTAGACAACACTGTTCAGGAATTTTCTCCATATAAATGCAGTCAGAGGGTTTGATGGGGTGCAATAAATGTAGTGGTAGCTTCCATCCCTTTAGACATAACAAGACTGACCTCCTCCTTGAAACTCTTCCTTTACAGTGTAACCTCCTCTGGTAATGTGTCACTGATGTGGTCAAGGCTCGCCTCCTCGGCCTGGCCATTTGAGGGTAAGGTCTTCTCAGCATCAACGTGGCACCCTTGGCCTTCGATATGACAAATGGCACTATTACCCTATTAAATTTCTATATCCCACTATATGTACTAATTCTAAACTGGCGTGTAACCCATTAATGTTAAGCTTGGATTATTAAACATATAGAAAATTAGTTTGACCAAGACTTTTATATTTTGGAGTAATTATGTTCTATAATACAATGTCAAATAAATAATGAAAAATTTACATTTGTGAAAGTTTAATGATCATTTGAATTTTGTTATCTCAAAATAATAATAATAATAATAATAATAATAATAATAATGATACTAACAATAAGACATTTGAAGATATTAAAATGGTTTTTTAGCATAATTTCCAAGGATTAATTATTTAAATTAGAAAAAAAAAAAAAAAAAAAAAAAAAAACTAGATTAACACACATGAAAATCCAAGAGGGATATTTGTAAAATCACCAATTTTTATGGTCAGCCAAGCCATATGACCATTGTGTACGTGTAACTGACTGATCGACAACATAATTTTGGTTGCAAGTTCAATTAATTTTGAAAATGGATTTTAAGAATAATTAAAAATAATAATTAATTATTATTATTTGTTTTTGAGAATAAATAATAATTAATTATAAAGCTAGGATTTGCAAGTTTTTTTTTTTTTTGATGGAGCAGGTTCAATTAATTTAAATATGAGGAATTTTTCCTTGTGCATTGTGCAATGCCTCAGAGAAGAAACGCTTTTGTGTATAATTGTATGTATTGTACCCATCAACTAATGCTTATTAACCATGTTCAAATATTGCAGTCCAGCGAAGGAAGTGGCAGATTTTTTGTGTACGTGTGTGTGTGACGTTGGCCTTTGGGAACCAAAAAGAATTAAAAAGAAGAAGGAAAGAATAAAAAAAGTATTTAAATAAGGTAATAGAAGACTTGAGGTGGGCGTTGCTTCTGGTAAGTAAAAATTGCTAAAGTGGGTCTAGTCTTCTTTGATCTTTCTGGAGCTTCTTGTGTTTAAAAATGTTATCTTTGGATTATTTTTATAGATATAATTATAAGCCTGACTTTTTATCTTTGATTTTTGACTCCAGAGCCATTGATTAGTGGAAATGGAAGAAACGTGCAAATATTAATGCCATGTTCAAATATTGCGGTCCAGCGAAGAAGTGGCAGATTTTTGTAGGATCGGATACAAATCTGTCATGTAGAGTGATTGACATGCCAGCAGCCAGCAGTGCCAGCCAGCTCACGTGTAAACCAAAACAACAGCTAACTTTTTCTCACACAAATTCCCAATACCCATATCAACCGTTAACTTAAATTAATATTCAAATCAAATTAACGGTTTTGATGAGAGTAAAAACTGAGCACTCCACTCGGTCTCAGTTCTCTTGCTACTCTCAAAACTCTTAACATTCCACAATTGGGGGAATTGGCAGACTGTGGTGCAAGTATATAGTAAATTAGACAATGGTTTAAAGATTAAAGAAAATTAGTATTTTGAGTTTTAGAAATTTGAGATTTATATTAAAAATTGAGTCTTAAAAACTCGTTTTGCGAGTGATTTGGGATTGAAAATTCCACACGGATCTCGAGTTTTAGAAACTCGAGTTCCATGCAAAAAAAATTTAATTTGATAGCCCATATAGTGGCATTTTTAAGTCCTATGGTGACGTTTTAAAATCCTATAGCGGCGTTTTTCTGCAAAAATTTTTTTGCAAGTGTTCAATACTAGGTTCAGGGAGCCCTATAGTGGCGTTTTTATGTCCTATAGTGACGTTTTAAAGCCCTATAGCGGCGTTTTTCTGCAAAAAAATTTTATAACTCAATTTTTAAGCCCTATAGTGACGTTTTTAAGTCCTATAACGGCGTTTTTTTGCAATTTATGGAACTCAAGTCTTTAAAACTCGATTTGCATGTGGATTTTTTCCCACTTCTCACTCATCCGCTTACAAATCGAGGCTTAAAAACTCGATTTTTATCTTGGAACTCGAGTTTCTAAAACTCGAGATGCTAGTTTTCCACATTCTTTTCCAACTTGACAACTAACTAAATTTTTTAATATTTATTGTTATTTAGAAAAAAAATTCTACCACAACTCAACCTTTCACTAGTGTCTTTGGCACAACAGTCACCAATCCTAGCCAACATCTCCAGACATTTCAAACCATACTATACAAACTCATGCGGCTTCACATCCTTCAAATCAAAAAACCTGCATTTTTTTTTTCAAAAAATTTCCCAGTTCAAAAAAAAAAAAAAAAAAAAGTTCACAACCTGTTCGACAAAATGCCTCACAGAAACAAACAAACTCTATTTTGCATTTTTCCCATACCTTTTCTTCGGCAATCAATTGATGCAGCCTCTCTTTAAGCTCAGGCCCGTGCCTACCACCGCTACGAGCGTTGATGAACACATTGACCAGAGCCTCGGGCCGCCCGACATTGAGGTCGGTCCGCTCATGAAACCGAGCCTCGCCGGCCTAGGGTCTTGGAGGCGAATAGCGTCGCGCATGGCGAAACGAAGGTACTGCGGCATTACTAGCCTCCGTCGCAACTCTTCC
The DNA here is from genome assembly GCA_023621385.1 of Quercus gilva. Classification (NCBI taxonomy): domain Eukaryota; kingdom Viridiplantae; phylum Streptophyta; class Magnoliopsida; order Fagales; family Fagaceae; genus Quercus; species Quercus gilva. The sequence continues at coordinate 93,045,933 of CM042476.1, read as the reverse complement.
TTGTCGATTCTCATTACACATCCTGGGTCGTGCCTGCAAGGTCTGTCTCATTCTCACTTTTCTATTTTTCTTATCTGGGATTTATTTATTTATTTATTTATTTTTTAATTTCTTTACTTTTCAGTGTTATTGGCCTATTTGTTGTGTCTTCAAGATATTCTCAAACGGTCAAGAAAGCAAAACCCATTACTTCAAATAGAGCAAAATGTGAAAAAGATTGCTACTTTTTTTTTTTTTTTTTTTGGGGGGGTTTAAATTTAGTTCCTTTTGTTTGGTTTGCTAAGAAAATGTACACAAGTCCTGGAAAGAAGTTTAGATCTTTTTGTTTTTTACCTTGCTTACTTTTTGATTTTATAGAAAAGAATGTGAGAAATGGTTGTATAAAAAATATAATTTCTCCCATTTTTGGTTTTTGAGGTCTTCAGATTGTTTATTCCTTTTCTATTTAAGAGTTGTAGTCTAGTAGTAGTAGAGATGCACTTAGTATTTTTTTTTTTTTTTCAATATCTAATTTATGGTATATATTTTATTTTTACTGGGTTTTGCATATGGTTATAGGATCTTTGAATAAGCTTTCAGATATTTCCTAAAATATTTCCTACATTGATTTATATTTATTTTTCTCTTTGGCACTACTTCACATAATTTTTTCACTCTTTGCCGCTACTTTCTGCTAAAATTTCCCGCACAAATCCTGCTATATATTTCTTATTTTTTGTTATGCCTCCAGTTCATCACAGAGAGGCTAGAGAACGAAACCAAAGACAAGGGTGCCAGGTACTAATTTATCCCCTCCAGTTTTATTCTTTGCGCCTCTAATTTTTTTTCTCTCTCTCTCTCTCTCTCTCTCTCTCTCTCTCTCTTCCTAATTTCATAACAAGGTGATTTCATATAATAAGCTATCCTTGTGCAACAACTATGCAATAGTTTAAGTTTGTTCTCTTTTTTAACAGTTTATACAAATTGTATCTAAAATTTAATGTCAATATCTCCATTTCTGTATTTGTTGATCTAGTGGTTTGGTAGGTTGTTCCTAAGTTGTTTCCATGTTTCATTCTATTATAATAGATGAAAGGAGACAATTCAATTGATGACGATAACCTTTGGACTCTACAACTTGAGGAACTATTTATTGATTAAAGAGTTGTCAATTAAAATTTTCTGTTTTAATTTATCATTGTGATAGGATGATGAGCATGTATTTAGTTCTAAAAAAATTGTTAGTTATATTTTTCTTCATAGTAATGTCATTGAAGTAAAAGCTTTGTGAGTTAGGTAGAGATGTGTTTCGTGTGTAATTTCACATTAATATTCATAACTTAACTGCAAGTGTTCTTTATTTTTTGTGATCGCATTAACATATTTATATTCTACTTTCATTGTTTTGTTTACAAATGTTAGTTTTTCTAATAGTAGGTAGGCATGGCAAGGAAAGTTAAGAGGAAAGGTAAAGGCATTAGTGAGTCTCAAGACTCTCAACTACCAGAAACTCAGTCAACTAGGCCTTCCCTTGATCATGATGAAGTTTGCGAGCAGGAGCTCTCACAAATTCTACCTCCATCATCTGAGCCTCAAACTGATGAAGGAGTACCTCAGGCCTTTAATTCCATTATAATAGGTAGTATTTACATTATATACCTCTTTTCTTTTTTTCTTTTCAATAGGTACACGTTTTTTATCAAATTTTTATTATTATTTGTTTTATCAACAAGTACTAATGCTGGAAAAAAGAGGGGTTGAGGAAAGGCTGAAGGCATCAATGCTAGATATAGTGAAATAGAGGTTGAGATTTATGATGGCAAGTGAGTGACTTATTGCTATGTTGGTTTATTGAAATTAATTATGGTATCATATCTATATGATATTGTTAACATGTTTGATTTCAATTTTCAAAATTATTACACCAAAAGCCACTCGAGAGATTACCATACTCTTCACCAAAAACTTAATGGAGTTTGGACAACTTTTATAGAATACCCAAATTCTGAGCTAGAGACTTTATATGCTTGATACAGAACTCAACGCTTTGAGCATAAATAGCCAGACGAGGAAGTCAAGAAAGCGTTTATAGAATCAGTGAAACACCGCTATTCTGATTGGATGTTTTGCATAAGAAATCCAATTTTTCAAAAGTATGAAAAGAAAGAAGATTGTTACAAGAATAGTCCTTCCTTCATTCCTACCTCTTTTTGGAAAGAGATGGTGGATAAATGGATGGTGAAAGATTGGGGGGTTAGTGTAAATGGAATACATGTCAAAAATTCTCTCTCTCTCTAATCATTATTTGTTAATATTTTCATAGAAACTAATGTTCTAGTGTGTGAATTATGTGTGCAATGGCTCCACTACAGGTTCTGTACCAATGGCGAAGTACAGATATGAAATGGTATATTATATTATCATCAATTAGTTTTAAATTTTATTGTGTACTTACATAGTTTAATAACTTTACCAGTGTTTTTTTTTTTTTCCTTTTAAATATTGCAGTATCTTGAGACGGGCTCTGAGCTTAGCCCCATTGATTGCTTTTAAGAAATTTCACACAAAGAAGGATGGCAAAGAATGGGAAACTGATCATGCTAAGACATTATATGTATGCAACTTATACCAAAATTTTAATTTTGATATAAGCTTTAGATTTTTTGTTGTTTTGATAATCCACGTGGTCTTTACTTATGTGTAGGAAAAAATGGATGCCATAAAGGCCAAAGCTGTTTCTGAAGGTACTAAGACATGATTATCAAATCTTTCGTGAAGTGGTTGGTGAACCAAGCCATGGTCGTATTCTTTGCATGGGAATAGGTATTAAGGCTAAGGATGTGTACGGCCTAACTTCATCTGGTAAAGGTTGTAGCAAACGTTGCAGAGAAGATTTTACAAAAGAAAAAGAAGATTTGGAGGCACGTTTTAGACAGGAAATGGATTCCAAACTTGCAAAAGTTGTGGAGAAGCTTGAGGAGAAGTTTGCACAAAAGTTGTAGTCGATGGGCATACCACAACAATTTGACATAGATCCAGCTACCACGATACAATCTCAAACTTATGCTTTTGCCTCTTGGATCTTCTACAACTTTCTATTGGTTTGTTGTGGTTTACAGCTTGCATCTATTATAATATTATATTATTTTATATTTAGTTTTGATAAATGATAATAGGACTGACATTATCTACTGTTTTGATAGCTGTGTATAGGTTTTGTATTTAATTTTGTATATCACGTGTTTTGTGGTTTACATATTACACAATTGTTATATTATTTTAATTTATATTTAATTTTGATAGTGGTTTAAGTAATCAAATTAAGTTATTGTTATGCAATACAGCTTTCCTTGCATGTACGCTTATCCATCATAAGGAATTTACTTTTGTTTATGATATATTATTATATGATTAGATTTGATATGGTATATGTATACTTATTTATTGAAGCATTGATATAAATAAAAATACACTTTAATTGTTTTATTTAAACTCATGTTTAATGTTTTTTTATTCATTTTTTAGGATAGTACTAGCAGAGATGAAGAGGAGAACTCAAACAATAACATAAAGGTTGAAAACGACTTGGAGAGTGACTCAGAGGAAGACTAATATAGATCTTGTCATAAAATAATTGTTTAAAAGTTTAAAACAAGGTTTAATTTCAGGATTTCTTTGAACCTATATGAATTTTTATCTTTTGATGGATCATTTTTAGTAATTATTGGACTATTGTTGTATCAATTTTTATTAGTTACTGTACTACTGTAACATAATAGTTAAACAAAAATAATATAAAATAAATTAAAAATAAATAAATAATAAAATATTTCCAAAATTATATAAAATATTACCACCAGTGATATAAAAATTTAGTCATAAATTATTTTATAGTGATGACAGTTTTTCACAAATAGTTATTAACAATGATTGTTCTCTCACTAAAAATAAGTTGCAAATCCTCTCAAATAAATTTTAGCGATGCCGTTATTGCAAGGGTATGAATGTGATATGAATGTCCTCACAAATAGTTATTAACGACGATTGTTTTTTCTTGCTAAAAATAAGTTGTGAGAGGTTAAAAGCCTTCACAAATAAATTTTAGCGATGCTATTATTGAGAGGGTATAAATGTCATTACAAATAGTTATTAACGATGACTGTTTTCTTTCGCTAAAAATAAGTTGTGGGGGGTTAAAAGCCTTCACAAATAAATTTTGGCGACGTCATTATTGCGAGAGTATAAATGTTCTCACAAATAATTATTAACGACGATTGCTTATCCTTGCTAAAAATAAGTTGCGAGGGGTTAAAAATCCTCACAAATAAATTTTAGCGATGTCATTATTGTGAGGGTATAAATGTCGTCACAAATAATTATTAACAACGACTGCTTTCTCTTGCTAAAAAAAAGTTACGAGTGATTAAAAGTCCTCACAAATAAATTTTAGCGATGCCACTATTTGTTACTAAAAAGTATGTCATCAATTTGGAATTCGCAAATAACTAATTACGAGGGTATAAGTCCTCACAAATAATTGTTAACGACGACTATTTCCTCTCGCTAAAAATAAGTCGACTTTTCTTGTTGTTTGGTAACATATTTGTGGGGGTGAATTTGTTCAGTAGCGACGGTGGATTGTCTTCGTAAATTATTTATTTGCGAAAGTATGGTCGCAAAATCTCTTTTAGCAACAAGAACAAATATGACAGCCTTCAAGGGCCACATGCTCTAGCTATTAGCCTTTTGCAACGATATTTGAATTTTTGTAAGGGCATATGGCCCTCGCTAGTTAACTCTTTTCTTGTAGTGATTTTGGTGAATGGTGTACTCTATTAACATTTTTTAAAGGACTTTTGCATGTTCTTAATTAGCTAGCTAGGATAGAATAACTATGATAATCAGTCTTTTATTTTCCACAAAAGGTCAACGATGCTTTATAAAAATATAATTAAAAATAGAAAGGTTTGCGGTATGGACCCATGGCCATGTGCGCTTAAAGCAGTGAGTTTTTTTTTTTTTTTGGTTGATAGTTGTTGTCTTTTGAGTAAGACTGAGGGAGTATTTTAGGCCTTTTATTGTTTTAGCAGTGGAACATGAAAAAAATAACAAAACAAAACAAAAGAGCTTCATGCAAAAATAATAAAAAACAAGACAGAGACACCCACATGCAAAAAGAACAAAAAACAAAAGAGCAAGGTTGGTGAAGTTTTGAAATTGGAAAAGTATTTCTAAAGGTAGTTGAGAGCGACTGAGACCACTTACCAAACAAAGGCGGTCCAAGAAATTATAGAAGCATGCCTTATGGCTAGTCCTGATGTCCACTTACCAAACAATGGTGGTACAAGAAATTAGGAAAAGTATTTTTTATGCTTGTGAAAATTTAGCGAGTTATTCTTATCCAGTAATCAGTAGAATATACTCAAAATAGACCTATGACTAGTTGCAATGATGCCAAGCAGTTCACGTAACAATAACAAAACAAAATGTGTCGAAGCAAATCGGTTGGAGTGGAATCATGAATGGGTGGAAAGGGAGATAAAAGTTAAAAGCTGAATATACAAGATTAAAGGCATTTTTCTCTATGCAAAATACAGATGTAGGCTTTTTTCCTAATCCCAAAATCCAAAACTATAGGAGTATTTTGTTGCAAATAATTCAACATTATTAGATGTGAAGGGCGCAGCTGGGGAGGTTCAGAAGGACAACTGTCCCTATGGCCCGACCAAGTGTATGCGTGTGAGTGTGTATATATATATATATATATATGATAGAAGGTTAACTTATAATATTCACTTTATAATAATTATTCTTATTATCAAACTAAGATACCGATCGAATTTTGGTGTTGATGAGATTTGAACTCTAAATCTTTTATTTGACCACAATAAACTTCATTAATTGAGCTAATTAAGTGTGCGTAAACGTGCTTCTCAAATGCATGTTTTACGTTTCAGATTTTTTTTTTTTTTTTTTTAATTTTTGAGCCAAAATGTTTGACTTTTCTCGTGAATAGTGCACGATGTGCACAGTTGATGGACCCATAAATTTCACTTTTCACCAACTTTTTCATTAAAAATGGATCTCACAGTACTATTCACACATTTAAAAATTATTTTGCTACAGTGTTTTTCAGTTTTCATCTGTATCTAAACGGACACTAAAACACACCAAAATCTCAAATCTCTTAAATAGCTAATATGTTTTTTTAGGCTTATCTTTGTAGGAATAATATGTATTAGAATATCTTTATATATATATATATATATATAGAGAGAGAGAGAGAGAGAGAGAGAGAGAGAGAGAGAGTTTTACATTTTTTGATCATTGATTTATAGATCTAAAAGTTAAAAATAAACATTCAAGGGAGTCATAATTTCTCTCTAGAAATTAAAAATTAAGGCATTAAAACTCTTCTTATTAAAAAAAAAAAAAAAAAAAAAAACATTATCTCTCTACTCTCCAACTCATTATCTCTATCCAGTTTATGTAAAGAAATTTGGGGTTCGCTCGACAAATTTGTGTTTCGTGTTCTAAAGTGATTTTCCCTTAGATGTATTAGTTGGGAAAACAATTTAACAATTGTATAATTAGGGGTTGTTATTTTGTCATGTGATGATGGGTAGTGGTGGAGAGTTGAAGTCTTGAAGATGATGGTGAAGTGTGGAGAATTAATTTAAGTAAAATTAGTTGACATGGCAAATAATAACACTATATTAATGATATGGTAAGTTGTGGTATGCTCACCATTATATTTTAATAAGAATTTACGGTCATCAGCGGCACTATGTATAGTTCATGATTGGAGTTTAAATGAACCTTCTAAGTTGGCAATTTATTTTGTTAGGTTCTAAGACTTTAGAAACTAAATTCATTAGAATTTCATTTTGTATATGTTGGCAAACCATGATCAAAACAATGAGTTTAGGTTTAGGCTTACTCAAAGTTTGTCTAAGTGTAAATTTGAATCAAGTGTTTCGCAGGAATTTACTGTGTAAAACTGCAAGGCTTAATTGATCGAGAATCGCAGATCAGAAATTTCAAATGCAGTCCAAGCCTATATGACGTGTAGGGTTTAGGGTTTTACTCTTAGTATAAAAGGAAAAACCCTAACCACGTTTTTAAAAAGTCTCTGAAGAGCTTTGTGTTTTCTTTCGTGTGAGATTTGAGAAGTGTTTAACTTAAAATACAAGGAAAGCTCTACCAAAGTCTAGATCTGAAATCAACTTTTGGTGGTGATTCAGTTGTTGCACAAAGATCCTTCAAAGTACAAAACCTTTGAGTGGAGTTTCAAAGTCACAAGTAGGAGAACTTATGTTTGGTGCAGATTTAAGGAAATAAGTAGTTTGTGAATTCGAAGCTGTCACGTGGTCGTGGTAGTAAGTTTTTTACTCGAGATAGCATTAGGATATTAGTGGTCTAAGTCATTTTGTAAAATTTCAATTCTTTCATAGTGGATCAGTTTTTTCCTTGAGGATAGCTATGTCAAATCCTTCCTAAAGTTTTTTATCGATTTGGTTTTCTTGGGTCATTAGATTTTTGTGTTCTTTACTTTTTGCATTATATCTGTTTTGCTCATAATTGTTTAACCTAAACTTGAATAACAAACTTGTATTGTGTTAAGGGGTCTTAAAACCTAACATATTTTTTATATATATAATATTTTTTTAATGTTTTTTATTTAACTCCTTTAATAAAAATTTGACCACCTTGATCTTAAATTTATTTTTAAGCCTAGTTGAAATAAGTTTAAATATGATTCTCTTAACAATATTTTGGTCTTTTTAAAATACACAAAAAAAAAAAAAAAAAATCCCGACAACAAATCAATTTTATCTAAAATATGGGGGAGTAAAAAATAGTAAGTCCAACAATAATAGCAAAATTTGTTTATCTTAAATCTCAAAAAATGCTCATTTAGATCTTAACAAATTTTAGTATAAAAATTACATTTTCTCTAAACAAATATGTAGAACACTATACATTTTTATGCAAAAGTGATATTATACACTTTTGCAAATCTTACATTGATAGTATTTAATCTACAATATAAACATATAATTGTCCTAAACTAATAAATAAAAGTATTCTAGGTAGTATTAATTAAAGTTCACTTAACAACAATAACTTATATATTCATTGTATTTAGAAACGATAAATGATTTTCAAGATTTAATTTTAACAACAATAATTTGTATGTTCATTATATAAAGAAACAATATGTGTAATAAACTTATAGTTCATTTTTTGTTTTCATGATAGTCCATTCTATGGACAAAATTTGGAATAAGCTTATAGATTACAGTATTTATCTTTCACCCAGAATTCGAGAAAAATATCATGGAGCTGTTACTATGACTATAGTCTTAAAAATGTGTAATTTTTTTCAAGTTACATTGAGTGAACTTGTATGAACTAGCGGATTTTATTAAAAGAAAGAGTTTACATAACACATGCACACAAAATATAACCCAACTGGAAATCAACTACCTGAAACACCACAATACCAGGACTGCCACCCGAACCACAACTGAGAAGTTAACACCCATTACGTACGGTCTAGAAAATTCAACCGGAAAGCGAGTACACGCACCCACTTTCCTATTAATAAAAATAGAAAGGTCCATGTAGCATGGGCCCAAGGCCCATGTGGGCTTAAATCAAGCTCTCTCTTTTTTTGTTTTTTCTGGGGTTATTTCTTGTTTTTCGGAGTTTTTTTAGCGGCAAATGATGAAGTGTGAGACTGTGACTGAGACCAAACGATGGTGAAGTCTGAGACTGAGATTGAGACTGAGACTGAGACTATCAACCAAACGATGGTGAAGTCTGAGACTATCAACCAAAAGATGGTGATCCAAGCAACTATAAAAAGCATGGCTTTGTGGCTATTTCAGAGCAGACGGACCTTCAAATATTTCAACCATGCTTCCCCTGTTGTTCATGCTGTTTACCACCATCATTGCACCACTAATTCCAACCATCTCTTCACAACCACCACCACTAATTCCGACCCTCTCTTCACAACCACCACCACCACCACCACCGCCACAACCCTCCCTTACTCCGCCTCCACCACCGACAGCGCCAGCATTTGAGTTTACTCCAATCCAACATTTTCCCCCATCTCCCCATTTCAATCCATCCCTACGAGATGACAACGTATGGCCTGCACAACCTCAACCAGAATCAGTAGTATCCGTGCGGTTCGTGCTGGGGTGTGTCTTGGCTTTATTAATACTACTTACCATAATCGGAGTGGTGATTTACATAAAAAGAGGGCCGAGAGGGTACAAAGGGGAGAAGGGGGATGAAGGGAAGAAAGGGGAGAGAGGGCCGCCAGGGGAGAAAGGGCCGAAAGGGGATACAGGGCCGCAAGGGCCGAAAGGGGAGAAAGGGGATCCAGGATGCTGCAAGTGCCGCCCAGGCTGCCAGTGCAATTATTGCTGCTAGGAAAAGATAACAGTAATTTTTTTTCCTATTTATTTGGATTTATATATATATATATATATATATTTTTTTTTTCCAATCTTCTGTGTTTTCTTCCTGCGATTATTTTTCTTGCTTCTTTGGGGTTTCCTTTCTTCCTCTAGCATACTTTGACATTTGCGTACGCAACCATTAATGACCCTAACATGAAGAACTCATTACGGTTTTAGTTAAAACAGGGGAATCAAAAGTCGGCAGTACATATTGGAAGATGAAATGATTAATAGAAGCTTTTTTTTTTTTTTTTTTGATTTGAATAGAAGCTTTTTATTATTTGAAAAAATCATTACAACTCAAAGTAACACTAAAATGAACAACAAATTATCCCCACTGACAGTAACCGAACCCATGTAATAATATCCTTATTATTAATAATAATATATAATATTTGCTTGTAATCCTATAATTCAAACCCAGCCAACCGGAACCATGTGAGACATAGGCAACTAGAACATCATCAACAACATCATCATCATCATGCTACGAAGATTCCTTTTTTTCTTTTTCTTTTTTACATGATGGAGCATCCAGAGGAATTTTCTTCACCGAAGTAATCACATGGACTCACGTAACTACTTCTATACCCACCACCACCGCCATAACTATCATAAATGGGCCTTCCATAGTAGCCATCACAAGATGGGGGTGGCCTACCATGACCAGAGTAGCATGGGCCCCCACCACGACCCTCATAGCATTCAGTGCAACAAGTCCGAAATACCGGGTAAGCCAGTTGTGGTGGACATTGCGGTGGACACAGTGCGGTGGTGGGTATACAAGTGCAAATATTACACACATTTGCATAAAAATATATAATGCTGTAAACATTTGTTTTGTCTATAATATATTTCTATCTTATCTTGATAGTATAATGTAAATTAATAATTTTATTATTATTATTATTTTAACAATTAATAATATTCCGTTGATATAAAAAATGCATTTGAAAGATAGTTTTTATTTTTAATTTTTGAACTATTTTAGTCATTTTTTCTATTTATACTAATTTATTATATTTATTTATATTTCAAGTAATTTTTAAATTAATTATGACATTATCACGGTTTAACCTCAGTCCAACTTTAAAAATTTTAAACCCCTTGGTTCTCCAGCTATTCGAATGGTCCAGATTTCAAAACCATTATATGGGTTTGATAAGGTGTGTAGAAGTTGGATGATCTTTTGTGTCGTTAAGTAAGTTCTTTCTTAAGAATTTCTATTCAATTTGTATATGCTATTAGGTCCTTCTAAGTAGAAATTATTAGGACCTAGGTCTCAAGTAGTTCCAACCAATAATAAAAGGCCACACATTTAAAACAACTTTGATTCAATTTCCTAAATGAAACAAAACCACATAAATTTAACTCTAGTTTTTTTTTTTTTTTTTAAAGAATTAATTGGAAAAAAACAAATAAATTTAATTTATATATAGGCAAGATTCAAAAACTTGAAATAAATTTGAAATCCAAAAGTTCAATCTCATCGGTTTGTATTTAGTTTTAGTGACCTTAAGTTTCTCCATAGAGGTCTTTTTCTCTCAAAACTCTAGATTAGTGTCCTTCCACTCCACAACCATCACTGATCTGTCTCAAACTTTTATGGCAAAGAATATGGTTGATGAGTACAGGTTCTTACATGGTCCATAGACGTGTATTTTAAAAGAATGATGAAAATGAAGGCATGATGAATTCTCGACAAAGTTGTAGAGCAATTTTTTTCTTTTTCATCAAGATTTTATTCTTTTGTGTATTTTTTTCCCCAAATAACTATTTAACCACTGACTTTTTATTTGAATTTATTTTTACATTAACAGGGGCCTTGGTAATTGATGCGCATGTACGAATATTGTGGAATCAGCCATCATCTAATAACAAAGACTGATGTCAAAGTTTTGAATTGAATATTGCAAATGTTATATTCGATCGTGGGTTTGCTGTGAGCTTTGAACATTGGTTTTGATGTGATGTACTTGTGTGATTTGGAATAGTTGTTTTAATTTGGAATTGTAATATTTTGGCTTACAAATAAGATTAGTGGTATTTGTGAAAGTTTGGAAGTTTGTATTTGCAAATGATTCGTGTTTCAGGGATTAATTTTGTTTTGGTGCTTGGATTCCATTGCAAATTGTGCTTGTTTTGATAATAAATCAAACAAATAGGAAAAAGATTGTCAATGGCATGTGGTGCCTGAAAAATGCTTTTAACAAGGTAGTTTGTTGTGCTTGGCCATATCCTTAGCTATATTCAAAAAGTGACTCTCTTATTGAATAAAATGGATTGTATCGAATACGGGATCCGACAAAACTCTTGTATGCGCTCGGTGCAAGAGATATCTTTTCAGCATTTGGGAATTAAAGTTAGTTTGTGTTGTAAATGAATAAGCACTTGCAAAAATCAACATTTTTTTTTTAATCTCTTTCTAGATAAAATGTTGGCCTTTTCTTTTTAATCAATTATTGTTTTACATTGATAGTATAATGTAAATTAATAATTTTCTTTTCATTTTTATGAGTTATTAGAAATTATTAAAAAAAAAAAAAAAAAACTAGTGATGTGGACAACTTTATTTTGAAGTCACCTTTCTTTCTAAGCATGCAACCCAAGATTGCCAACCAATGGTAACCACCATGTACTGAACTCAACTAAGCCCTAATTATTTTTGGGTCTATCATTTGATTTGGGATTTGGTTGATAGCCAAGTTTTTTTTTTTTTGGGTGAATTTTTAAATGAAAAATTAGCTTAAAATGGGGGGTTAACGGTATTAGTTTAATAGAATTTAATAGAATGATTATGTAATAGACCCAATTTTGTATTGGGTGCTTCATGGGATACTTTAAGAGTTTCTAAACCTCCAAGTTAGACTAGATAACAATTTGCAACTGACATATTCTCAAAATTAATAGACTACATCTTAAAATTTTGGAAATATTGATTTTCCATCTTTCAAAATTAAATTTTTTTAGATTGTGACCCTTAAGGTTACACATCATTAGTGAGATTGTTACGTGGCAATTAAGTTTAAAGTTAGCATGTTTAGAATCAAAAATCACGATTCCAATTTTCAAATCATGATTTTTTGTATTTAATAAAAGTTTCTAATCATGTTTTTTGGTCCAATAAACATGATTCTTTTCTTCCATGGCCATAGGTTAGAAGGATGGTATTTTTTTCTCACCTGATCCAAAGCATAAGGAGTATTTGTGGCTGCTAGAATCAGAACATTTTCCACACCGTCGCATACACCTAGAAATGTATTGAAGAAAATTTCCATTTCAAGATTACATGTAGATAAGTGGAAGGAAACAATTAATGATAATTCCATGTATTTACTATTTAATAAAATATAAAGTTATTATGAACAGCATTGCAAACTAGCCTGCCATTTTATGGCCAATAAGGAAATGGCTGGTCATCTTCTCATCTATTGTATGTTAATGATTCCCTTTAAAATAAAATAAAAAATTAATAAAAAAAATCACAAATAATAGCACAACCCTAGTACATGGGATGTATACAACAGGAATATAAAAACAACAACGACAACAAAAAGACCTTAGTCCTAATTCTTTTTGTGGTCAACTATAGATCCTCAGTACATTAATTAGTCAAGGTTGGCTATTGATTTAGTGAGCTCATCATTCATTAGTGCAAAGAGATATGGACTAAATATTGATCCTTGATGCAAATATGTAGCGATAGAATCTCACTTGTTATATTTCCGTACTTGTTCTCACACTAGTTATAGCTTTATCAAACACTTAATCAACTTATATACTTTAGAAGAAAGTCTTTTTTTTTTTTTCAAAACCCATTGCATAACCTATCTAGGGGCAGTATTAATTATATGTTTTCTCTAGGTCAATAAGGACCATATGAAGATCTTTACAACCTCTATATTTTTTCATTAGACATCTAAGTAAGAAACTAACTTTCATGGTAGATTGTCCTAGCATAAAACCAAATCTCTAATATTGTTGTTTTATATCTTAACCTATGTTCAATCACTCTTTTCCAAAGTTTTAGAGTGTGACTCATAAGTTTAATTTCATGGCAATTTGAATATTTTTAAATATTATCGTTGTTCTTGTAAATAGGTATTAAAGTAATTCTTCTCCACTCATTAGGCAAATGCAAGAGTAAAAACCAAAAAGAAAAATTGAAACCTAAAATTCAAAAGAAAATATAGCCTTCTTTGGACCACATACATGATTTCAAGTTACTTAAGCTTAAATACCTTAAAGTTAGCTCACCCATATTAAACAAATCAGTTCAAAATTTTCATCAAACCCCTAAATTCCATTTTAAAAGTATAAAAATGTTCAATGAGATACCGTGCAACTCATATCATAAAATGTAAAAAATTCATACCGACTAGAACAAGATAGTAATAAACTAAAATAAAGTTATTGACAAACTACTTGACCCCGATGTTAGTCAAAGCATGTCAATTATAATATATAAAAATGAAACTTGTAACAAATCACTCAAAATCTATTTCCAGGGAAAACAAAATACTTGCATATGTACAAGAAATTCTGATTTGATTCGTCGAGATGGTTCATTTTCATGGATTTCACCTCTTCGGCCACATAAGGAATCAATTTCGTCAATAAAAATAATGGATGGAGCTTTTTTACGAGCCTTTTGGAAACAAGGAAGTCAATACCGTACCGAAGGTTGTACCGGTTTATCCAACGGTACGATATTTCGGATACCGTTCCATATCGGTGTACCATTTCGGATTTACCGCTATTTTATATAATAATAATAATAATAATAATAATAATAATAATAATAATAATAATAATAATAACATAATACACAAAATCTTTTTGTTAACAGATGGCATGCAGAATATTCTAAAACTGAAGTGTTGTATTTGAAATTCAAAGTTATTACTTTTACATCACACTAACTTCACGTGAGTTGTCAGTGGCACACAAAACAATAGCCACATAAAATGCCCAAAATAAAAAGAAATGAAAGGGAAGGGAAGGCAGATAGTTAACTCTCAGAGTTGAAGAAGAAAAAGAAGAAGAAGAAGAAGAAGAAGAGGAGGAGGAGGGAGATGAACAAAACAAGCGGGGCAGATGATCAATGACCAGGAAGTGACGACCGGAAATGTAGTGACAACGGCAGAGATCGTGAGTTATTTGCCATTAACTTATTTTTTTATATATTTTCTTTCTTATTTTTTTCTCTCTTTTTTTTTCAATATTTTGTACCGGCTGATTTTTATTTTCCGGCCGATATGTCCAGTATTTGCCGGTATATTCGGTATAGTCCGGTATTTTGAGCGGTACGAAACAAAGGTGTTTCAATATCGGTTGACCGGCCGGTATGGTAAATTTCGACCGTACCGGCCAGTACGGTACAAAATTGACTCCCCTATTTGGAAAAGATTTGAGAATTACTTTTCACTCTCTCCCATCCATTTAGACACAATGTCTGATGGAGAAACACTGTGTATACACAGTACACATCTAAATGTGTTGGCAACATTCCATCTAAATAAAATCATTAGAAAGTAAACACATTTACATCTATGGAAAATCTGTACATGAGTTGTAATAAATGCACTCGAAAATAACTGGTTGGAAGAAGTAGAGAACAAAATAATCGGAGATATGAATCAATTGAAGCATAATGGCGTAGATGATGAATTCAGAAATTCAACACATTCCAGTAATGTGATAATTGCAATGAAAAAGCTTATGAAATCAGCCAAAGACCCAACCATATGAAGTATGAAAACTACATATCAACAATATAAAATATAAGAACTCAAGTCCACATTTGCTGAAACTCAATTTTTTAGATTTCAGCAATAATATTTAATCTATTAAATCTAAAGTTCAAGACTTTTTGTCCGTCATCTCTAGGGGTGAGCAAAAAACCGAGGAACTGAAAAAACCGCTTCAAACCGACTGAACCATTGCAAAAATTTCGGTTCAATTTTGTTTTGGTTTGGTTTTGGTTTTGGTTTTATTATATAAAAAACCGAAAATTTCAATTCTGTTTTCAATGGCAGATTGGAATGCACCGAACCGACCAAACCAAACTGAAATATATTATTATATTATATTTTATATTAAATATATAATATAAAGTTTGTAAATATTTGAGCTTTGGACCTATGACTTATTGTATATGCTTTGCATTGGGCCTCCCTTGGTTTACATATACTTTGGGCCTCCATCTTATTTTAAAACAATTGGGCCTTTTTTGTTTATATGATCAAACATCAGTCATCCATTTAATCTAGCCTTAGCTTAATGGCTTTTCTGCCTTTTCATTTTATCTTTTTAAATATAGCATTTTAAAACCCATTATATTAATTAACTATAATTAAACTAAGTAAATATCTAATTAAACTAATTAAACTGTTTCTCAAAAAAAAAAAAAAAAAAAAAAAAACTAATTAAACTAAAACTAATCAGACTATGAAAGCAAAAGTTAGAAACCCTACCCTGCATACCCCACACTTTTCACTCTCACACTTTCCACTCTCACGTTCAGAGTCTTCAGATAGCCTCCACTCCACACTCCCTCTCACGCCAAATCTGTCTCTGCCGTCGCCTTCACATGCCACCCTCCCCACAACGACTTCATCATTGGCTTCTCATCTCTGATCTCAAGATGAGTCTCTTTTGAAAATCTCAATACCCTTTCTTCGTTTTGTGTTTTGGATTTTGTTTAATACTGAATCAATAAAGTTAGGGCTTTGAAAATAGTGAATCTTTGTTTTGTAGTAACAACATAAGATCAAGATGTTTATTTTTCAAGTTTTATATGCAAATAAAGTTAGGGTTTTGAAAAAATCGATAACCCAAGTGCTTGGCTGCTTATGCTGGTTGGTTTTGTATGTTTTTAGACCCCTTAAAACACAACCAGATTAACCTAGTTAATTAGCCAAGTGATTACTTAGTCAAATTATTAGATATAGGTTAACACAAATATTTCATATCAATGTAAAGTGCAAAAAATAAAGAACACAAAGATATGATGACCTAGGAAAACCAAACCGGTAAAAAACTTGGGAAGAATTTAACCTAGCTATCCTCAAAGTAAAACTGAATCCACTATGAAAGAATTGAAGTTTACACAATAGTGACTTAGACCACTAACATCCTATTGCTACATTGAGTAGGAAACTTACTACCACGACCACGTGACATTTCTGAGTCCACAGACTACTTTCTTGTATTCACACCAAGTACAAGCACTCCTGCTTGTGTATCTTTAAGCTCTTGAATCTGCAATTGAAATGATCACCAAGTTCTTGACATAATCTTGAATCTTGGAAACCCTAAGTATGTGTGAAGGCAAAAACCTTTAGATCTCACAGAAGATTCACACACAGCATAAAGAGCCACCTCAAAATGTGGCTAGGGTTTTCCCTTTTATACTTAAGACAAAACATAAAACCCTATACATCAAATGGGCTTGGGCTAAGTTGGAAATTCTACAGAAAAAAAAAAATTGCACGACTTTCGATCGATCGAGTCTAATTCTTGATTGATCAAGCCAGGCAGATTTACACAGTAAATTCTGCAGTAACTCGATTCGAACTTTACATGAAAAACACATACTTTGAGCAAGTCCAAACATGACTAAAACCATTTTGATCATAGTTTGCCAACATTACAAAATGAAATTCTAATACATTAGTTCCTAATTCCTTAAAACCTTATAGGTTTCTTTATTAAAGTTAGCTGATTGCCTTTGTCTCATGTGCTATTTGAAAATCTCAATAACCCTCTCTCGTTTTGTATTTTGGGTTTTGTTTAATGCTGAATCAATAAAGTTAGGGTTTTTAAAATAGTGAATCTCTGTTTTGTAGTAACAACATAAGAT
The DNA here is from genome assembly GCA_023621385.1 of Quercus gilva. Lineage (NCBI taxonomy): Eukaryota > Viridiplantae > Streptophyta > Magnoliopsida > Fagales > Fagaceae > Quercus > Quercus gilva. The sequence goes on along the minus strand of CM042476.1, from coordinate 93,028,611 downwards.
TAAGATTTTTTTTTTCCAAGTTTTATATGCAAATAAAGTTAGGGTTTTGAAAAAATCGATAACCTATGTGCTTGGCTGCTTGTGATGGTTGGTTTCTTAATTAAAGTTAGCAGATTGCCTTTGAGTTCTGATATATAAAGTTAGCTTCTTTTTTATTTATTTATTGTTGATATATTTTTGTTTATTGTTGTTGAAATGCTTTGAATCTATGACTGAGATGTTAAGTTGTTATTTTCTTATTGGTGTATTTGTTAATAGTTGACTGTGATGTTGGGGTATTTGCTTATTATTTCCTTAATGTTGATGTGTTTATTATTATCTTATTGATTTTTCTATTGTTAGCTTGTTGCTGCATACTAGAGTCCTTCTTATTCCTTTTTTTTTTTTTTTTTTTTTTTACCTTTCTTGTTGACTTGTTGTGTTTTGTGTACTAGAGAAGAGTGAAGAGTCCTTTTCATTTTTTTTTTTTTGTTGCTGACTTATTGTGTTATTGTTACCGCTTTTTCTATTTTTATTTTTTATTTTTTATTGTAGACTAGACACATTTTGGCGTTAAATTTTTAATTTTTTCTTTTTAGAGTTGCTAACTTATTGTGTTTATTGTTGTTTTATTTTATATTGTAGATGAATGAGACAAGAGAAATCTCAGAAGGTCAAGGCAATGAAGTGGGTCAAGGGGCAACCAATGTGCATGAAGACAAAGGCAAACCCCCACTCCCACCAAATGTAGGTAATACTGGTAAAAAAAGATCTATTGTTTGGGGTCATTTCACTGTTATTGAAGGGGGGGGGGGGGGGGAGGAACCTAGGACAGCTTTGCAACCTATGCTTATGATACTAAGTTGAATGGCACTACAACCATGAGAACTCACATACAATCACAGTGTTTGAAATATCCTTATAGGGAAGACAAAAAAAACCAATCAACACTATCATTCAAACCTAAAGAAGAAGGAGAAAGTAATGGTAAACTTGTGCCTTGGGTGTTTAATTTGAGGAATGTAAGAAAGCATTGGCAGAGATGATTATTCTAAATAATCTGTCTTTTAGGTTTGTGGAGGGTTTTGGTTTTAGGAATTTTATGTTTGTTACCCAACCTAGGTTCAATCCAATCCCTTGCCGCACAACAATTGCCAAAACTTGCTTTAGGGTGTTTTTAGATAAGAAACAAAAGTTGAAAAAAGCCCTAAGAGAGCAACGGGTCTACCTTACCATAGATACATGGACATCCATTCAAAATTTGAACTACATGTGTCTCACTGCCCATTTTATAGATAGTGATTGGAAAATACACAAAAGGATTCTTAGTTTTCGTTTAGTGGAAAATCACATGGGCGAAACACTTGGGAAGACGGTTGAGATGTGTTTACTTGATTGGGGGATAGACAAGATTCTAACTATTATAGTTGATAACGCTACCTCTAATAGTGGGCTAGTTTCTTTTATTAAAAAAAAAGACTAATCATAGGAAGGCAACAATTTTAGGGCATAAATACTTGCATGTGAGATGTAGTGCTCATATCTTGAACTTAATTGTTCGTGAAGGGTTAGCTGAAATGGATGAGACAATAATGAAGGTGAGGAAATCTGTGTGATTTGTGAGATCATCTCCATAAAGACAAAGCACATTTAGGTTATGTGCGAAGAAGGAGAAAGTTGACTTTAAAAGTCAGTTGTACTTAGATGTGCCTACTAGGTGGAACTACACCTATATTATGTTGGAGAAGGCCAAGAAGGATCAAGGAGATTGGAGGAAGAAGATCCAAATTATCTTAGGATAATTAGAGAGGAGGCAAAGGAAGAAGGAAATGATAGACATGAGGTTGCTTGGGGAATGGATGATGTGGATTGGGAAAAGATTAGGATATTTTCAAAATTTCTTAAAATTTTCTATGATGCAACCTTGTGGTTTTCGGGTGTTAATTATGTCACTAGAAATTCTTTCTTTTTGGAGCTCATGTCAATTCATGACACAATTGACTTGAAGTATGAAAAAGAAAGTTATTTATTGAGTAAAATGGCTGATTACATGAAGAACAAATTTGAAAAGTATTGGGGGAACTTTGATAATATGAATCACTTGTTGTATGTAGGGTTAGTTCTTGATCCTCGATACAAGTTGAGGTATCTTGAGTACTATTTTGGTACTTTGTATGAGAACCAAATGACTGTTGATATGTCAAAAAGAGTAAAGGTTGTTTTTGTGGATTTTTATAATGCTTATGCTCAAAATCAAGTGAGGAGTAGTAGTGCTAGTGCTGCTGCACAAGCCCAAGGCCAAAAACCAAGTGGATCAATGGAGGGAGATGATTCTAGTGTGGTTGATGTGAAGGCAATGAAGATGATGGGATTTAAGAAGCACTTGAAGGGTATTGATTCTTCAAATACCAAATCAAAGGTTGATAAATACTTGTTAGAGAGTTGTGAAGATGTCTTGGATGAGAATTTTGATATTTTGGCTTGGTGGAAGGTTAATTCTCCACGATACCGTGTGCTTTCAAGAGTTGCACGACATGTTCTTGCAATTCCGGTGTCCACTGTGGCCAGAGTTCATTGTCTCCACTTATGGTGGAAGCCCTCATTTGTGGTCAAAACTAGCTCCGTTCTTCATTGGCTCCAATCAACCTTCGTATTGCCATGAATGATGTTGAGGAGTTTAAAAAGCTTGATGGACGTATGACTATTATTTATTATATTAAAAAAATATGAATTTCTATTTCTTTATTTATTAAAAAAAAAATCAGCATGTCTATTATTAAAAAAGAAAAAGAAAAACTGAATATCTTGGATTCTTAGCATATTTATTGTTTTATTGTATATTCTGCATGTCTATTTCTTTCTTTATTTAAAAAAAATAATAAATGTCTTGGATTCTTGGCATATTTATTGTTTTATTGTACATTCTGCATGTCTATTTCTTTCTTTATTTAAAAAAAAAAAAAAAACTGAATGTCTTGGATTCTTGACATATTTATTGTTTTATTGTACATGTGACTTTTATGTTTTTTTTTTCATTTTTTGTTTGTAGAACTCATGAGTGATGCTGCATTGACATCAGAACTAGACACGTCCACGACAACACCTATTGAAGTTGATGGTTGAAGATTGCTCTTTGCTCTTTGGACGGGTGGTATTGATGATGACATAGGGTTTTGTTAGTTTCTATTTTAACAACAGCTTGACATATTGATATGTACACTTTTTGCTATTAGACACTAGTTGACAGTGGTCTACATATAGATATGGGCTTTTATTTTGAGCTTTGACAGTGGCCTATACATAGACAATATATGATACTAGGCAATAGGTAATGACATATGGCCAATTTATTTTGACTCTTTGGCTAAGTATTAAATATAGATAGTATATGTTGACATTGATATTGACATATGGCCAATTTATTTTGAGTTTTTGGCTATAACAATTTAAAATTAATCAAATCACAACAACAACAACAACAACAACAAAAAGACAGAAGATAGAAGCCATCTGACCCATATGGACTGCGTTGGGGACGAAAATGAGCGACGACTCTAGGCTGGGCCAACTGCTTTGGGACGAAGATGACCCATATGGATTACGTTGGGGATGAATGTTCTAGAATCAAGTAAGAGAGAGAGAGAGAGAGAGAGAGAGAGGAAGCCATCTGACCCATCTGGATTGCGTTGGGGACGAAAATGAGCGACGACTCTAGGCTGGGCCAACTGCTTTGGGACGAAGATGACCCATATGGATTACGTTGGGGATGAATGTTCTAGAATCAAGTAAGAGAGAGAGAGAGAGAGAGCTAGAGAAAAAAAAAAGAGAGAATGAGAGGTGCTAGAATGTTCTTGAATGAGGGAGACAAAGAAAATAAAAGAAGGGGGGGGGGGGATAGAGATAGGACAACGTGTGTGGAGGAGAAAAACAAGAAAAAAGAAAAGAAAAAAAAAAGAATTGAAATGTATGGATGAAATGAAATGAGAGAAAGGAGAAATAATATAAAGAATAAAAAATCCTAATTGAGAAATGTTACCACAATATTTTCAAAATAAATTTTAAGTAATAGATTGTTATTAGTTAATATTGGTGAGTAAAAATAATTTCAGTAGTGGGTTCAAATTAGAACTAATAACAATTTTCCACATAAATTTTGTTGTGAAAGTATTGCAAAAAATGCTGTGGATGTAACACTTCTTATTGAAAAATAAAATTGTTGGGAATGAATAGAGGAAGAATAAATGATGATTAAAAAAAGAATAAAGAATAAATGATGATTAAAAAAAGAATAAAGAATAAATGAAGAAATAATATTTAAATAAGATGGAGAAAATGATAGAGAATCTGTTGGAAAGCGTATTTGAAAAACTAGGTAAGTAAAAGCTAAATGTCACTGTTCATTATCCAAATAGTACAAAAATTTGGCTAATCTGCTGGAGATGCTCTAAGTATTTGGGTATTAGAGGTTCTATTTTTTTTTTTTTTTTTTTGGGTGTAAATTTAGTTTTGGAGTGTTTGTGGGTTTGCTTAGTAGTAGTGTTGAAGTATTTTTATTTAAAATGATGTGAAAATTGTGGTTTAAAAAGTGTTGTGAAAATATGTGTTTAAAAAATTTATAATGTAAAAAATGTGTTTGGTACTATATTTCTAATAACATATTTTCAAAAGTAAAAAATCATAGTTATGTATTTGTGGTACGTGTATATGTTTTTTTTTTTTTTTTTTTTTTTTTTTTTTAATGTGCAGCTTTTCTAACATGATGAATAAAATAAATATTTTTATTCAAAAAAAGAGAATCTCCCACCATGACTTTCCACTCTCCCCTTCTTCTTCGTCCCATCTCCCTCTTTGCAAGTCCAAGCTTGAACAACCCACTTAATCTGTCAAACCTAACTAAATTAATGCCAAATTGCTATTGAAGCATCATTGGCCATCGAAATCTAGACAAAAATAATAATTAAGTAAAAAGAAGACTTTGGTCCTTGTGTGCAAACCCGAACCAAAACTCCTCTAAATTCTGTGAAGGCCAATCAGTTGACTGGTACTTAAAACTTAGTGTGCGTTTAGCATTGTCTTAAAAGCCTGTTTATTTTTTACTATTTAGTTGATTTTTTGAACGGTTTAAGACCCCTTACAAACAACCAGATTGCGTAGTCTAGATTAATTAGCCAAGTTGTTACTTAGTCAAATTAAGCAATACTAGGTTAAAGCAATCAAATAATCATATCATGCATATAAAACATATAAAGTAGCGGAAATAATAAAGAACACAAGATATGATCACCCAGGAAACCACACGGAAAAACCTGGGGAGGATTTGACCCACCGATCCTCAAGACAAAACAGAATCCACTAAGAAAGAATTGAAGTTCTTACAAAAGGACTATAAGCTCCCCGCTTGACTTCCTAATGCTACCCACCAGTAGAACTTACTGACACAACCACGTGCAAGCTCCGAATCCACGGACTCCTTCTTTCTTTGAATTCCTTAATCAGCTACAAGCACCCACGCTTGATATTCTTTAAGCTTCAAAGGTAGCAACCAAGTTGATCATCAAGATGTTGAAGTAATCTCAATCTTGAAAACCCTAAGCTTTGTGTAAAGGAAAGCTCCTCTAGATCTCACAAGAGATTTACACAAAACCACAATGTATGAGCAACAATACAACTTATGCAACTTGTGCAACTCTCAAAACATGGCTAGGGTTTTGCCTTATATACCTAGGGTAAAAACATAAAACCCTAAATGTTTAATGAGTTAGGGTTGAGTTGAAAATTCTGCAGAAAATGCATCTGGGCCGATTTTCGATCGATCGAATCTATTCTTCGATCGATCGAGCCAGGTCGAAATGCCCCAATGCATCTGCAGTCACTCGATTCCAACTTTACAATATTTTACCAACTTTGAGCAAGCCTAAACTAGACTAAGTACAATGTTTTGATCATGGTTTGCCAACATTACAAATTAGAGTTCTAAATACATAAATTCCTAAACCTTTAGAACCTAACATTTTTGTTACTATTCAGCTTATTTTTGCTATTATTCACGGGTCCTATTGCACTTTTTGGTACTATTTATGGGTCTCAATGCACTTTTTGGTATTACTCATAGGTCTCACTGTACTATTTTAGCTACCTTTAAGCTTTATTTACAGTACTTTCAGCAAAAAGTTTTCAGTTTCAACTAAATAAGGTATTCTAAATAAACTCTTAATTAGGTAGTTTGATTTTGGTTAGTGCATTAAACCCATGGCAAGGTAGACTGAGTTTTGTTGTTTACAAATTACCCATTCCTTTGCTTCTTAGTTTCATAGTGATGGCCATTGATTCAAACATCTAAGACCAAGGGAGAGAGAGAGAGAGAGAGAGAGAGAGAGAGAGAGAGAGAGAGAGAGAGAGAGAGAGAGAGAGAGAGAGAGAGAGAGAGAGAGAGAGAGAGAGAGCTGGTTGTTTATGTCTTGTCAATATCAGTGGGTCCCACAGTTTTCTAGCTAATTACAATAATGCCACTCAACATTGTAACTCAAAAACTGAAAACTACTCTTGAGATTTTTCTAAATACAGTGTTTAAATACCTTAAATTGAGAATTGTGATTCAAACACTTCTAAATAAACACTCCAACCAAACATGCTTCTTTTTTTGGGCCCTATAGTTTTCAGTGTTTTAACACTAAAAACTGTTGTTTGAACATTGAAACCAAACAGGCTCATTTAGGTGAACTGTTTCTTATCTCTGTTTTGTACTGGTTTGTTATTGCATCGTTAAGGTGCATTCTTTGTATTTGAGGTTAGGTTTGACAAGGTGTGGAAAAATTGGATAGTCTTTTGTGTCCTAAAATGGGTTCTTTCCCAAGTATTACAACCTTATGCTATTAGGTCCCTTTTAAGCTTACCACAATTTATAGCTTTTTCATTGAAATGATGGAGATTGGAGAGGCCTTTGCAATTGATAATAAATCATTTTAGAAAAATTTTGACACCACTTTTTTAGAAAATATAATACGCATCAAAATAATTAATTTTTTTTCACATAAAAGTTTCTATAAATATTTCCTAAACTAATGGCCTTAGGTATAGTTATTAATCCTAGACCAGACGTTAACCTAGTCTATGAGCCATGTCACTGGATCACTGGTTCAACTAGTGGGTCAACAGTTTGAATTGCATGGTCAAATAAAAAGGTTTTAAAATTTTAAATATATATAAATAAAAGAAGAGGAAAAAGAAAGTTAAAGACTTAAATCAATAAACAAATAAAGCCCCACAAAAACAAAAGAAGAGAAAAGAAGGTTTATGCATAAATTATATAGGATATACTCATAACTATGTGCTAACTAGTTTCATGAAATTGAAAAGTGCATTTTTATTTATTTAGGTTTTCTATTATTTAAGTTATCATATTATCACCCCTTAAACCGTAAAGAAGTCAATGAGATTGACCTATTAACGTTATTTTACATAATTCACAAACCTAGTTGGGTTATTAAAACTCAGCCTAGCGACATGGTTTGCTTAGAACTTTGCTAGGTTTTACTAGTTTTGATTGGGTCTTTTGCACATCCGATCCAATTAATGACCTAGACTGGTCTATGTGCAGAGTCACCATGTTACTAAGCTAGGTCAGGTTTAATAACACTGCCCTTTGGGCATATGTTAAAATTTCCCTACTTTTATCAAGAGTGCGTTCATCTAAATACTAAGAGCAACATCAACAGCTTAGCTAAATTTTAATCTCATTTAGAGAGTAAATAGTTTTTTCTACCTACATTTTTAAATACATTTTTCAATAGAAACTCTATCTTTTCCATTGTTGTAAAAACAGGACCAGACTGGCCAATTCAATCAGTTGAAGAAGGAATTGGTCAAAACTGATCAAGAACCAATAAAAACTAGGAATAGGTCCTTTTTTCTAGTTCTTTTGCTAGTTCGTTTTTTAAAACCATGATCTTTTCTCTATCCCCATTTAAATATTATTTATTTATTTATTATTATTATTATTATTGTAGGGGTCTTGGGCCCTGGATCCCATTATTTGGATATATGATGGACCTAAAACTCAAGCCAAGGACTAAAAGCGTCCGAGAAGAGGTAAACGCTATTAAATGGGACCATATTGACAAACGAAGAAGTCAATTTAGATCATAACGACCTAGGGGGTTGTGCCGAGAATAAGAGCCACCTCAGCTAACCAGTGCCGAGGTCCGTAGAGATGGTCTGCTATTCGAAGACATGTCACAGAAACACTTAGTTGATATGGATAGGAACCATGGAAGCTCAAGACATGGAAGGATCCTAAAATATCTAAGGAAAAAGCTGCTATCTCTGCATTAAATGCATTGCAGCTAACTCCCTGGTAACATTAATGTGGAGGTGATGCCTGAACATTGGATTTCAGCCTTACAGCTACTACATGAAGACTTATGGGAGGTGTTGATAGGACAAGTATCAAGACCAACCATCTGGCATGCACGTAGAAGATAGGGATGAAAAGGAAAAGGAGTATAAAAGGAAAGAAGGGGAGCGAGAAATGGGGATCGAGAAAAAAGGAGAAAAACACTGTAGCACACAAAAACCAACTTTGTAACCAAACTAGAATAATAAATAAGAACAGACATCCTCAGACCTTGTTGAGGACAATTTTTCTTCAGTACAGATATTCATCTTTTCATTCTCTTATCATTTGAACCCGTTCTAGTGTTCGTTTGATTAACTAAAGCCCAGTTTTTCAACCCATTCTCTATAAATTCATTGTTTTGGGCTTTTTGGGCCTAAGTCCATCCACTTAGTGGGCTGGGAGTTCAAATCTAGTCCTTACAATTATTATTATTATTATTATTCCCAAAATCTGTTACACTTTATCATTCAACAAACACCTAAATCTCTTTCCCATTTTCATCAATCAACAACATTCACAAGTCAAATCTCTTCTACCCAGATTTTTACCAACCAAATTGATTCAAAGCTTTCTTTTGCTAAGATTTTACCAACTATAACATTCAAATCATTTATTAGAAAGAAAAGACCCAAATCTTAGGTCATAGAGAGTGAGAAATAGAGGTGGTGGGTTGAGAGAAACAAAGAGAAAGAAACCCAAAATTTTTTGCTTAGATTTCATCAACCAACAACAACAAAATTGTTATATGTGTTGGGTTGAGAGAAAAAAAGAGAAAAAAGCCCAAAATTTTTGGTTAGATTTCATCAACCAACAACATCAAAATTGTTTTATGTTGCTGCGTTTTATCAAAATTAAAAGAAAGGATCCCAATGGCGCTGGTTGGGTTTTATGTTTTTTGATTCAATTGGTAGTGTTGTCGTGTTGGATTTTGTGTCATTGGGTTCCATTTGTGGTGGTTCAAACTTCGATCAAACGGTGGCTAGATTGGATTTGGAGAGAGATGTTTCAGAAGGAGAGAGACATTTGAGAGTAAGAGAGGGTTTGGTATTTTTGTGTGTGTGTGTGTGAGAGAGAGAGAGAGAGAGAGAGAAGAAGAAGAAGAAGAAGAAGAAGAAGTTAGGAATGGGGAAGAGAGAAAAAAAATTGAATAAAAAATTGTAGCATTTTGATATTTTATTGGATTAAATTCATATGGAGCGCAAAATGGAGTAGTTTGAATTTTGCATTTTGAAAAGGCTGTTGAAGTTGGTTTATTGTGTATTTGCTCTCCAAAAATAGGTTTAAATAGCTTATTGGAGATGCTCTATGTATTGGTAACAGAATTTTAATAAAACTAATGGGTTTTACCTAATATACACTAGCAGAGCCAAAATCTTAGTTTAGAAATGCAAGATTAAAAGATAATATATTAAAAAAACCAACCTTAAAAATATTAATCAATATATATATATATATATATATAACAAAATAAATGAACAATTGTAAAAAAAAAAAAAAAAAAAAAAAAAAAAAAAAAAAAAAAAAAAAAAAACTACCATACCTAGTTCAATTTACTCAATAATCTTCAATGTTTCTTTTTATTTTTTCATTTTTTTTATTTTTTTTATCTGCATTTCAAAATTGCCATATGATTTTTCATTCCCAATACTTTAACTCGTTATTATGATCATATTTCTCCATAATCTTGATTATCTAAAAGTATATGCTTTGTATCATTAAGATAAAGAAACCAAAATAATCCATTCTTCCATACTAACAATCAAAGTAAGTAATTAATCTAAATTCCTAAAGTTTTGGCATCTATTTTTTTTTTTTAAAATCAATCAAGAAGTATTAAGAATATAGCAATGTAACTAAAAAATAGTATATATATCACACTACCTTACTTTTTCTATGTTAGAGGCTGCTTTCTTCAAAGTGATAGGTCCTTTTTAATTTTTCCTATGTTGGTGGCCATTTCTTTAAACTTTGTTTGGTTGGGGGATAGAAAATGGTGGGGTGATGAAAAAGTTGAAGGATAAAAGATATTTAGTTTTTTATTTTATTTTATTTTATGTTTTTTTATGTGTGATTGGTTGAGCTGGAAAAGAAGTGAAAAAGAGAAATCTTTGAATAGTGTTTATTACACACACAATTCAAAATCTTTTTCATGTGTGTGTAACAGCATGTGTGTAATAGCTAGTTTTTATCCAAAATATTTTATTTGATTGAGAAGAAAAAAGAAAAAAGAAAAAGAAAAAGAAAATGCAATTTGTATAAATTTACTTCAACGCCCTTATAACATTCGTCATGATGACAATCATTTCATGTACAAAGATAACATTCGAAGAAAGTTGGGAAAACAACAAAACATAACAAAACAAAATGTGTCAAAGCAAAAGTTAAAAATTGAATATAAAATAGCTTAAAGTCTTTTATTTTTTGTCTTGATGTAGAATATACAAATGTTGCCTTTTTTCCTAACCAGTTGGAGTATTTTACTGCAAATAATTCAACATTTAACAAATGCTTCCGGACCTCCCTAGCTCTATCCTAAGCATTTTTGTTAGAGTTAAGATAAGAAATTAGTCAAATGTGTAATGTCACATTGAAAATAAGAGAGACTTTTCATGATTATTTATAAGTATGAAGATTAATGGGTTGAAATCAAGGGAGTCAATACCGTACCGGAGGCTATACCGGTTTGGCCAGTGGTATGATATATTTCGGATACCGGTCAATACCGGTGTACCGTTTCGGATTTACCGCTATTTTTTATATTTATAAATATATATATATATATATATGTATGTATGTATGTATGTATGTATGTATGTGCGTGTGTGTATATATTATAATAAATATAAAAGTTTACCATAAAACATTTCCTCAATTCAGAACTAATTATTCATGGTTTTAAACTTTAGTATCAATTAAAAGAAAAAGAAAAAAAAAACACAATATAAAAAATAGAAAGCTTAAAAGATACCATTACATACTAAGAAAACAAATAATACTAATAAGTTAATGCAAATAAGTTACCATTTTGTAGTAACAAAAATTTAAAAATTACAAAATTTTAAAAAAAATATATATATATTTTCTGTACTGGCCAGTATTGCCCGAAATTGGCTAGTACATGGCCGGTATTTAAACCGGTACGAAACGTTGACGTTTTGATACCGGTATGCAATCGGTACGGTACGTACCGGCCGGTACTGGTACGGTATTGACTACCTTGGTTGAAATCAGTTGTAGACATAACATTTGTCTTTATTAGTAGTTGGATTTTTTTGCATGTGTTTTTTTGTGATATATTTTTAGTGTTTTTTTATGATATATTTTTGAAGTGGGATTTTTGATTGAAGAAGAAAAACAATTAGTGTTATCACAAAACCAAAGCCACCTCATAACACCCACCTGATGGACAACCCTAAGACCATTGCCATGACAACCCCAAAAATGCTGTCATAACAAACACTGACAATCCACCGTAGCCACGAGAAACATTGACAATCCACCCTAGCCACGACAACAACCACCAAAACCAAACCTAGCAACACCAGCGCCAATAACCCACCCCAGCCATAACAATCATTGCCTCCACTGCAACCACCCAAATATAAAACAATGACCTAAATCCAATAATAACAAGTAGTGCCGACTCAATGCTATAAGCAATTGATTGGTCGACTAAGGTCCCAAGTAAAAAAAAAAAAAAAAAAAAAGGCCCCCAATTTTTGACTAATAGAGCTATTTCTTTCATTGTAATAGTATTAAACTATTAATTAAGTCCAAACATTAACTAATAAATAAAATAATATTTTTTTTATCAAATGAAAAAAAAGAATAGAGAAATACTACGTTCACAACATTTTTTACAACACTTTTATAACAAATTGTAAGTAGTAAGTCGTTACATGCTGTTATTGATAGAAAAAAAAAAAAAAAAATTTTGTAGTGGATTCAAATAGAAAACAAGAATCAACTTAACATCTAGGATTTGTTGTGAAAATATTGTGAATATAACACTCCTTTAAAAAAAAAAAAAAAAGAACAATACACAAAAAAATTCACAACATTTTTCACAATAATTAAGTTAGCAAACTTTTACTAAGGATGTGTTTGAATACCGCTTATTTTGCTGAAAACACTATAGCAAAATAATTTTTAAACGTATGAATAATTCCCTGAGAACCTTTTTTTAATGAAATTTTTTTTGAAAAAATTTTTTTGTAGGTTTCGTAAAACCTATGATTTGTTGTGAAAATATTGTGAATGTAGCACCCCTTAAAAAAAAAAAAAAGAACAATACACAAAAAATTTCACAACATTTTTCACAATAATTAAGTTAGCAAACTTTTACTAAGAATATGTTTGGATACCACTTATTTTGCTGAAAATATTGTAATAAAATAATTTTTAATTGTGTGAATAATTATCTGAGACACTTTTTTTTAATGAAATTTTTATTGAAAAAAAATGTTTGTAGGTTTTATAAATAGCGCACCGTTTCAACAAAACAAACCGGCCGTGCGTATACTGTTCATGACCCAATTCTGTTGGAGAAACGCGTTGCTACTTGAGAAGAGGCTGAACGGTGCGTTTTGGTATTACTAGACCTATCATCCCCCACGAAACACACAGAAGCTCTGATGAGTCTGATCACAACGACACGGTGGGCGTTGGATTCTCGTCTCCAACGCCTAATTTCTCAGTACAACAATTCTGATTAGGTAATGCAAACTGTGTTGCTCCTATATTGGAGGAGATTACTGTTCAACCTTAAACAGAGTCCTCTGCTCCATCTGGGGATTACCTATCTCCCTTCTTCAATCCAAAAGCAATCTATAACCCCATGGTAGTTGGTCAAGTTAGTGAATACTGTGAAAAAAAAAAGTGTAGTCTCAGCTCTTAGAGCAGAAATATGAGTCGTGAGTTGGATATTGTTTTCTTCTTTTGCATATTTGTTAGTTGAGTTGATTGTTTTCTTACTGATTTATCAAAAAAGAGAAGTTTTGTTTTCCTTTGGAATGGAGTTTTTTTTCATGTTGGTTAAGAGATGGGCATTGGATGCATATGCCAGATGTTGATAGAGTTTGGAAGGGTAACCTTCTTTTGGGTCTGATTACCTTGCCTATACCCTTGGGAGGAAGCAATTATAAGAGAAGTGTTTTTAACTCCTTCAGGTGTCAACAGCACCTCAGGGTTCCCCCTCTCTCCATGCTCTGTCTTTCGAATTAATTTCCAAAATATAAAATAATTTTAGTATTAATTATATTTTCTTGACTACAAAATGCTTAAAATTTGAATTCGGAAAATATATAAGTTCTTTTCTGATTTTCTTATTTTTATTAGTTATATTACTAATTTCAATTACAAGATTTAAAATAAAATTTTAAATGAAGGCTAAGTATGTTTGTAAGTTTAGGGACTATATAGCAACAAAAATAAGAAACAAATTAAACTCGTCTTTCTGCTATATTTTTTCTATTTTGACTTTGCCCTATAATTAATATACTTTGATGGAAAATAATTGAATTATAATAGTGAATAAAGTATATGAGATAGAAAGGCAAACTCCTTACAATCTAATACCATATAGTATATGTATACTAAAAGTATTGGAGAATCTAATTTCTGTAAAGATAAAGAATTTTTGATACCACATAAAGAACAACTTCACATTCGCTAACAACATGAGCCATACTAGGCCAACAGTACTGAATTGGCATATTTGTAGCCATCACGGCTAACTGCCAAACATTAGAAAGGACAAGCTTAGGTACAAAAATCAGCTTATAACTAATCCCATCTGCTGAAGATGTGAAAGGTCTGCCATCATAATTCTTTCCTTCCAATCCGGAGTTCTCCACCTACTGCAGACTTGGACCAGCTTTTTGCAACAACTTAGCAACAAAATTTGCTGATATCCTAGGCTACTAGCTTTGATGGAAGCTTCCACTAAGGCTTCTTGAAGTGCATCAGCCAAAGAGATTGCAGCACAGCTCCTGACGCCCCTGAACACTATCTCACCACCTCTGTTCTTAGCTTCAAAGGCATAAGCAGCACCAAACTTTTTCCTCCTCCTTGCACTTGCAATTTTAAGGATAATCTGCCATGTCCCTCCACCTGAGCTTTGAGTAATGGAACTTTTGTGGCTCTGAAAATGCTGAGATTCTTCTTTAATAAAGGCATTCTGGTACCTGCAATATAGATTTTGAGTCATTAGAACTACATCCAAGGGGTTAGGCTGTAAACCATCATGGACCACCAAGTTCCTATGGTACCGAATGGACCATAAGGTAGTGAACAGAATCTGCAGAAAATTCATAGAACCAGGAGTCATTCGTTTATTTCTGAGTAACAATGAGCTAATCCATTCTTGAACTGGGATGTTGTTCAAGTTAGATGTTGATAGAGTTTTCTATATCAGTTGTTGAGACTCTTTATACAGCTCATTTGCAAGTGTTGTGTATAAGCACAGGCTTGAAAAAGAGGTTCAGATATGTTTTGGAGAATGACTTGCACATCATGTTATTACACTTAGAAGCTCTATTATACACCTTTTTGAGTTTTTTGCCTTCTTAAGCAATATACCTTTGGAGCTTGATCAATTAAACAATTGTGTATGTGTATCTGTGGTACAAGTGTGTGTCTGTTGGTGCTTATGAGCTCAGCTTACTTGACAGAGACTCTGAAATCATTACCCACAACCTGGAGACTAGTGACCAAACTCAAATATACCGCATAAGTGTACAATCAAAACAGTACTCAGTCCATCCCTCTAGGGAGACACTAGAAAGAAAAAGATTTCGAAGAAAATTTTATAAAATAATTTTATGGTTACTGGAAGTACATGGTTGCATGGTTCAAAGTGTTTTATATTCAGAATAAAGAAATGACTAATGAGCCATTCTTGGTACTACCATTTCAATACAAGAATGCCTAAAATATGCCTCTTCCTAATTAGTTTCTTCAATGGTGGACTATTTTTGCCCCTATCCAAAAAATTCTTGACCATGTCCATGGATCTTAAATTAATGAGGCTTCTCAGAAATGGGCCTTTGGTTCATTTAGTCTATCATCAATTTACAAAAATCTCCCATCTCTTTTCAAATTTTATTTGAACTTTACTCTCCCACGAATTCCCCCATTGGAATTATGTAATCATTCTAAATTCACCATTAATAAATATTAATCTCAAGAGAAATTCATGGTAAAATGGTGGGATACATTCAAAATTGCTAGAGTACCCAATTTTATTAAATAGCCAACAACTTCCCAAGTGAACAATCTCAATTTTTGATTGAAAGATCAAATATTCAATTAAAATTTTACCAAACATTCTCCAAGAAAGTGGTAAAGTAAAAACCAAAGCGTGCTCTCTCTCAACTCAGTGGAGAAAATGACAAAAACATTGACCAAGAAAGTTCAAGTGTAGCACCTACAAATTAAACCCCCAACTAGGCTATAGATTCACATTCACAACATCCAATTTACTATTGCTGACTGACTGACTATTAGCAATTCAATCAATCAAAACGTGGCCTAAAGATCAAAACTTTGTAAAAAGAAATCAAATGAACTCATTAACAAGAATTGAAATTCCAGCAAATGAATAGAAAGGACTAAACTTGCACTCTATCAAATCAAATGAACTAAATTCCAGCAAATGAAAAGAAGCCCATTAATAAGAACTGAAATTCGAACAAAACAGAATAGAAAATAGTGAAAAAAAAATTTGAGAACACTCACCTTAAGGAAGTGGGTTTCGCTTTTTTTTTGCTTCTGGTGTTTGAGCTCAGGCTAATTTAACTTCTCTTTCATGTGTGTCTCAGTTCCCAACTGCCATTCATTTCAAGTTTCAAGGAGTACTGTCATGGGTGGGAGAGGAGTGAAATTGGGGAAGAGGGTGAAATGGGTTTATGGAAGGAAAAGTACACTAGAGGGAACCCGATCTTCGCCAGTGTCGCACTGGGTTGTCTTCCTCGTGGATTTCTCTTCTAAGCTCTTCACCGTCATTGGACCAAATTGTCTTCCTCGTGGATTTCTTTGGTGGGCGTGGACTTCTCTTCTCGAAGACACATGCATTAGGGTGGAAAAGGAGTGAATAGAAGAAGAAGAAGAAAACAAAAAGCAAAAACGCGTGCTTAAGGGCCCATTTGGTACATGTGTTTAAAAATTGAAAATTGTTGTTTAAAAATATTTGTGGAAATACATGTGGATGAAAAAGTGTGTGAAAATACGTGAAATGTTATTTAAAAACTGAAAATGGTTGTTTGAAAACACAAACCAAACACCCCCTAATACTTTCAGTTGAGCTACAGTAGTCGGCCCCAAAAATAATCAACTGGCGTTTTAAAATTATTTGCTACAGTGTTTTCAATTTTCAGTTTTCAGCAAAATTAGCAGTATCTAAATGGACCCTAATTCTCATTTAGGTCCACAACTAATATTGCTCTTTTACTTACTAGTTACCATTATAAATATGCCACATCAACAAGTGTTAAAAGTTTTGTCAAATTTTTTGTGCCTATAAATTTTCTATAAAATATAAATTTTTACGTGGTTCTTGTTAATTAGTAGTAATTTTACATATAAAACAAAATAATCAATTTTCGTCTTAAGCTTCCAAATGCATCAAGCACCCCTAACGACAAGTGACAACAAACCAATGATGAGAGAGCTAAGGAGTGATAGGAAGAGGTAAGAGAGAGAAGAGTGAAAAAAAAAATTGGAGAAAAAATGATATAGATGTTTCAATAGTAGCATCTATATTTAGATGTAACTGTAGCATGTTGAAAAATATTTTGAAAAATGGTTCAAAAGATGGATGGGTTTTTATGTATTTTTGTGAATGGTGTACTCTATTTACATTTTTTTAAAGTATTTTTGCATGTTCTTAATTAGCTAGCTAGGATAAAATAGCTATGATCATCAATCTTTTATTTTCCACAAAAGGTCAATGATGCTTTATAAAAATTTAATAAAAAATAGTAAGGTCTATGTGGCATGGACACATGCACATGTGGGCTTCAAGCAGTGAGTTTTTTATTTTTTTTATTTTAGTTTTTAGTTTTTTGAGTAAGACTGAGGGACTATTTAGGCTTTTTATTGTTTAGTAGCAGACCATGAAAAAATAACAAAACAAAACAAAACAAAAGAGTTTCATGCAAAAAGAATAAAAAACAAGACAGAGAAGCCCACATTGGATGACCAAGGTTGGTGAAGTTTGGGAATAGGAAAAGTATTGGCTTACCCTTTTTTTTTTTTGAAGAAAAGTATTGGCTTACAGTAGCTGAGAGTGCCTGAGACCACTTATCAAACAATGGTGATCCAAGAAAGTATAAAAGCATGCCTTATGCCTAGTCCTGATGACCACCAGCTCCACCTCCAATCTAGAATCCGAATATTTCACCATGGGTTTGGACATCTTAACAATTGTGACAATTTGTTGTATATGTATAACAACTTTTAAACCAAAATAAGCATATAAATATAAAAAATAATGTATAAAAAATAAAAAACAAAAAAAAATTAGCTCACCAAAGTCCTTGCTTGACTAAACCAAAAAACACTATTCCTTAGCCTCTTGCCTCTCTTTATATAGTTAACAGATTAATAGAAATAGACATTGTAAGTGGCTTGGTGCTAATTATTAGCTTTTTTTTTTTTTTTTTAACAACTAATTACGTTATTCCCTATCATCTGTTAGGGAATGTGCTTTCTGCTCATAACAATGTATGTATTTACAACTAACACTTTAAAAATTAAACATTATTATGTAGGAATTAGCCTCTATTCATTCGCATTGCTCATGCTTAGAGGCTCTTTTTTTTTTTTTTTTTTTTTTTTTTTTTTTTTCCTAAAGGATTAAACCTTTCATGTATACTCATTCAGGATTGTTGCATTTTTCAATTACAAAAATAGGTAGGTTGTGTTGAGATTTATGCGTTGGTGAATAAAATGAATTTTCCGTGCTACATCTCATCACTTCTCTAAGAATTTTAGTGATTGGATAATACAACAACTTTGAATTAGTATATATAAAAAGTTTTGTCCTTTAGAAAAAAAATTAGAAGAGTTTTCGAATACGTGCAACAATCATTAGAATAAATTGTACTCCATATTTTTCTACCAAAATAATTGATGAAAAGATAAATAAACATAATAGAAGACAAGATACGAATTGCATGAAATAAACTTAAATATTTTTGTTTTTGCTAAACGAAATAAACTTAAATACTTAGAAAAGAAGAAATATTTCAAAAAGAAAAGAGTCCATATAAATTAACAAAAATGAAAGTTTAACTAATCCATAGGGAGCAATTGAAACTACATGAAAAAGAACTCTATTTTATGCACATGCATACCCATGTAAAAATATATTTAAAAACCATTATGAAATAGATAAACACAAAGCACGAATAGATTTTAAAATATAATGTAAAGTTGTGATTTCCAACTAACTTGTGTTAGTTTTAATTCTGTGCCAAATTTGATTGTAATTTCCTCAATCATTTTCCCTATTTGTATGTGGGTTTATTTGTAAGGGATGAGTGTGAGAGATCGATAAAAAATCAAGTTTTAAAAGGTGAATTAGTGGAATTTGCAACTAGCTCGCGAGTATCTCTCGAGAAGCAACCCGTGAAAAGGCCACGTGTAGAGCACATGACTAAAAGCTAAAGAGTTATGCCAGGTTGTCAGGTTCGTGAGTGTTTCACGATAAGGGCCAACCCATGAAGTATCCACGAAACTTTTTGCTTGGCAAAAAGTTGTGCCGCTTTACCAAATTCTTTACCCACACTATAAATACCTACATTTCTCATGAATTTTAAGGAGTGCTTTTTAGAAAGAAAACCCTAGCAAATACACTTGAGAGTTAGAGATTGTTAGACCCACAATCATCTACACATTGCCTTGTGTTTTTCCTCAACTCATCTCTAAATCCTTGAAAGGTTGTTAGCCCAAACACTTACCACACCCATTCTAACTGTCAGATGAGATTTTGGTGCTGTTGGAAAGTATTGGAAGGAGTCATTCATTGGCAGATGCAATTGGGCTGAATTGCGGGATCCGGAAAGCTAGAGAAGACAAGACTCCAAGAAGTCCGTTGGTAGCAGGAGCTTGGAGGGATTAAGTACATGGGGTAGACTAGGCTTGGAGGGTCTTTTGTTATTTGTGTACTCCAATTTTATTCTTTAGTGGATCGATTTTGACTTGGAGGGTCGCGGAGAGTTTTTTCACCGAGTTCTTCAATTTCCTCTTTGATAACACATCTTGGTGTTATCTTGTATTTGCATCTCTCTTTTCTACTTTTTAAGCTTTTATTTTATTGTTGATGTAGATATATATGGCTTAGGGTAGTGTTATCAGTTCATTGCACTTATTTACTCTTGTTCCGCACTTAGTCTAAGTTAGAGTAAAAGTAATCTAGCTGCAATTTTTAATTGGGGGTCTGAACAAGCTCTTGTGTTTTTGCACAAATCTGAGCTTTCATATAAAAATAGATAAACATTGATAAAGTTTAAACAATAAACTAGTAAAAAGAACCAATTGAAAAAAAAAAATCCGATTAGTAAATGAAGCAATTAGTAAAGGGATTTTTTCTAGTGATAGTCCTATTAAAAATTTTTTTTTTGAAAACACTCACAAACTAAAATTATAAAATAACCAAAACCCAAAATCAAAACCCACACAAAAGAATTCAAAATTTGAGTATTAAAAAAAACAATACTCATAAACTTCCCGGAGAGAGACCAAGAACTTAAATGGGTTGTCCCTTGTTTTTCTTCTTTAGAATAAACTTCCTTTGACAAAAGATCCATGCATGCAAATTCTAAAAAAATAACAAAAAGTAAGATTAATTTTGTTAGATCAAAGCCATAATATAGCTATACATATTAGATCAAAACTATTATACACAAATATATACGCTTAAGTTGTTAAATACATAATTTCAAATTCTGATAATATTATTTGTATATCCTAATTTATATACGTTAAAAAAATAATTAGAATTGAAAACAAAAAGCACCACAATATACACACATACACACAGACAAATATGAAAATGCCCTTAGTTGAATATATAAAAGCAATCCATAAAATAATTTAAAACATGATTAAGTAAAAGCTTCAGTTGAAAATAATAAACAATCCAAAATTCTTAACAATAGAAAAAGATTGTTGAGTTAAGCAGCAGGAGACCTCCGTGGAAATAGATTTAGGCATTGAAGGCAAAGCTAATAGTAAAATTATTCTACACCAAAATTATTATTTAGCATCAAAATTCACCATATGGGAAGAGAGAGCCGTAGTATTAAAGAATTAGCATATATAATGGTTAACCGTAGTTTTTAGATGGAAGGATTAACATTAACAATTTCTTGTGATAGAAATTTCCAAGTAATAGATATAAATACTTTAAAGGAAGCTAACATGATATAAACAAATAGAGAAATAAATGGTTTTTAAAAGTTGACCGAAAAAGTCTTATACGAAAAAACTGTTAATTAAAAGTTAATAGTAAAATTAAAATATAATTTAAAATGGTTTCTATTAGGCATGGTATAGGCACCAACCAAGTAGGATGCATGTTTATTAAAACACACACACACACAAAACACAAAACGTAATGTAATGTTGGCTGCTTGTTTTGTAATTTATCCAAAAAAATAAATAAATAAATAAAATTGATAACTTGATATGAACAAAATATAGATTGCAATTTGATGAAGTTACTTGACGTAACTAGTGGCAAAGTCATGATTTAAGTTCAGGGGGGCAAAATTAAAAGATAGTATTAAAACCATAATTAATCTACAAATTTTAATTAGTATTAATAACAAAATAAAACAGTTTTACTTAGTGAGAAGGGTATAAAGGTAAATGGGTCAAAATAAAAAATCAAAGAGATATGCTATCAACAGTGTCAATGAGTGTTTTGTTTTGTTTTGTTTCTTTTTTTTTTCAGTGATAGTTTGTAGTTGCTAGTGTGGACATGGAGTGTGTTTTGTTCTTTTCTATTTCAGGTGGGACAAAGAAGCAAACATTCGGCATGATACAGGTAAAGTGAAGAAACTTTTGGAGGAGTCAGGGGTCAATAAGTCAATTGCCCCCCTTTGACCCCTCGACTCCGCCCCTGAACGCAACTCCGACTTTTAAGTTAAAATTTTATTTTTTATATATAGGCAGAAAGAGGTAATGCAAAAATAATATATATATGTATGCTTCAATCATGGTATCATTTTTTAACCTATTTTGGACTATCATTTCATTTATTATAAAAACTATTTAAATTTGGGAAGAAAAGTGTACGGATAGGATAAATGAAAGAAACCTATTTAAATTTGATATTAATACTTTTTTATAGTAGGGGGACAGGAGGCATATGACAACAAATTATTAAAAGAATTTAAACATCGAAAAGGGGTGGGGTTTTGGGCGTTGGGGACGTGGGTCAGTCTCTGCTTTGTGTTTGTCTCAAATATAGTCTATAAGCTTTCGCATATTTAGCAGTAGAATAATATAATCAAAAAGTGCACTTAAGATAACATTTCATATACTTAAGATATCATTCCACGAAAGTTGGGAAAACGACAAAACATAACAAAACAAAATGTATCGAAGCAGAAGTTAAAAATTTAATATGCAATTTGGCTTAAAGGCATTTATTTTTGTCTGAATTGTAAAAATACAAATGTTGGCTTCTTTCCTAATTCCAAAATTGGAGTATTTTAGCAGTAGAAAAATATAATTTGGTAACTTAAATGTAAAAATGTTAGAGTTAAGATAATGAATTAGGAAAATGTGTAATCCCACGTCGGAAATGATTGAGAATTTATTATTATTATTTATAAGAATGATAATTAATGGGTTGAAAAACTTGAAATCAGTTGTGGAAGTAGCATTTGTCTTTATTAGTAATTGGACTTTTTGTGTGTTTTCTTTTGTGATATCTTTTTAAAGTAAGAATTTTGATTGAAAAAGAAAAATAATTAGTATTACCTTTAAAAGATGTTAAGAAAATTTGATAATAGAATCTCAATTTTTGTAATAATTTATTTTCTTTCATTAAAATTTATGAGTAATAAAAACGTGTGAAGATGATTATATAATAAATGTTCATAACAGTGTTTTTAATTATAACAATTTGAAATTTTTTTAGTCTATCGTAAGTAATATTCATAAATTTATAAAAGCTATTATTGGTATTTATTGAACTAGTAACAATCAAGGGAAATTACATTTTTTTTACCGTAAGTTTTATTCTAATTCACACTTTGTCCTCTAAAAAGACAAACACACACTCTCACACAATTTGAATTGAGATGGTAAGAAATCACAATTTCAGTTCAAACTGTGTGTTAAAATTGTGTGAAATAGATGTGTGTAACAAGCACTACTCTTAAAATAAGAGTTCGTTTGGTAATATTATTCTAGTAATGTTGTTTAAGTTTTTTAGAAATACGTGTAGATAAAAAAGTGTTGTAAAAATACGTGTTGTATTTTTTAAACAACAAAAACTGTTGTTCAAACAACACAAACAAACAGACCTTAATTTATTTTCTACTCACTCCCACACCAACTACAACCCATTGCTACCACCAACTCAAACCAACCCACATTGATAGCTGAAACCCAAAATCAAATCCATCTCCATCTCCAACAAAATTGAAACTGCTAACACGACCACCATAAAACAAAACTACCTCATGGACAACCCACCTCATGGACAACCCTAAGACTACTGCCATGGCAACCTCAAATCAGCTGCCATGACAAACACAAATTATCCACTATAGTCACAACAAACATTGACAATCCACCCTAGCTACGACGACAACTACCAAAACCAAACCCAGCAACACCAGTGCCAACAACCCACACCCAGTCACAATAACCATTGCCACCACCCAAATGGAAAACAATACCTAAATTCCACATTGACAAGTAACAACAACCCAATGATGAGAGAGCTATGGAGTGATGGCAAAGAGGGAAGAGAGAGAAGAGTGAATAACAAATGGAAAAAAATGATATAGATGTTGATACAGGAATGTCTATATTTAGAAGAAACAGTAGCATGTTGAAAAATATTTTGAAAAATGGCTCACCAGATGGAGGGGTTTTTGTGTATTTTTGTAAATGGTGTACTCTATTTACATTTTTTTTTTAAGGACTTTTGCATGTTCTTAATTAGATAGGATAAAATAACTACCATCATCACATACTTTTTTTTTACCACGAAATGTCAACGATGCTTTATAAAAATATAATAAAAAACAGAAAGGTCTATGTGGCATGGACCCATGGCCATATGGGCTTAACGCAGTGAGTTTTGTTTTCTTTTTTTGTTATTTTTATTTTTTGTTTTTAGAGTAAGACTAAGGGAGCATTTTCAGCTTTTTATTGTTTTAGCAGCGGACCATGAAAAAATAACAAAACAAAACAAAAGAGCTTCATGCAAAAAGAATAAAAAAACAAGACAGAGACGCCCACATTGGATGAGTAAGGTTGGTGAAGTTTTGGAATAGGAAAAGTATTGTCTTGCGGTAGCTGAGAGTGCTTGAGACCACTTACGAAACAATGGTGATCCAA
This sequence comes from Quercus gilva, assembly GCA_023621385.1. Taxonomy (NCBI): domain Eukaryota; kingdom Viridiplantae; phylum Streptophyta; class Magnoliopsida; order Fagales; family Fagaceae; genus Quercus; species Quercus gilva. Next base: position 93,004,652 of record CM042476.1, on the reverse strand, counting down.
GAAAGTATAAAAGCATGCCTTATGGCTAGTCTTGATGACCACTAGCTCTACCTTCTACCCAGAATCCGAATATTTCACCATGGCTGCCCTGTTCATGTTGTTTACCATCCTCAACATCCGACCCCACCAGAGCCACCTATTCCAACCCTCTATCCATCACCATTTCCCACCCTTTCTCCTCCACTGCCACCGTCACCACCATCACCAACGTTTACATTTTCTCCACTCCCACCTTTTCCCCAGTTGCCCCCTTTCACTCCATCAACCACACGGTCACCACCAAGACCAAGTCAACCAGAACTCATCAAATGGTTGCGGTTCGTTGCTATGTATATCTTGGCTCCAACAACCATCATCACAGCGATTGCTCTCATTGCTAAATACATCTGGCCTCAGCCGTCGCTAGTAAGCGTATTCGATATACCGGAGCGTGTGAAGTCTGCAATAAGTTGCATGATGAGAGTTTGCCGATAGAATGGTGTAAATTGCGGCAGTTGATGGGATTGGAGGAGTGTGATGCGAACACTGTAGTGCCTACGGATTGTTGTACCTAATTTTTTTCCTATCTGTTTGGATTTTTTGTTATTACTTAGTTTTTACCCATTTGGTCCGATCTGACTCATCTGAGTATTTGGGTATTAGAGGTTCTATTTTGTTGAGAAGTTATATTCTGTTTTGTGGGGCCCACCCTCTTGTGAGGAAGAGGTAACATTCAACGAAAACAAGATAAAGTTTTTTTTTTTTGTGCGCGTGCGTGCGCGTGTTTTAAATTTAGTTCTGGAGTGCTTTTGTTTGGGTGAACTATTTCTTATCTCTGCTTTGTATGGGTTATTGCATTGTTAAGGTGCATTCTTTGTACTTGAGGTTAGGTTTGACAAGGTGTGAAAAAGTTGGATAGTCTTTTGTGTCCTAAAGTGGGTTCTTTCCCAGGAATTACAACCGTATGCTGTTAGGTCTCTTTTAAGTTTGCCACAATTTATAATTCTTTCATTGAAATGATGGAGATTAGAGAAGCCTTTGCAATTGATAATAAATCATTTTAGAAAAGTTTTGACTTCATGTTTTTGGAAAATATAATATGCATCAAAATAATTAATTTTTATTTTTATTTTTTTACATAATTTGGGTGAATTATGGGTTTGTTATTGCATTGTTAAGGTGCATTCTTTGTACTTGAGGTTAGGTTTGACAAGGTGTGAAAAAGTTGGATAGTCTTTTGTGTCCTAAAGTGGGTTCTTTCCCAAGAATTACAACCGTATGTTGTTAGGTCTCTTTTAAGCTTGCCACAATTTATAATTCTTTCATTGAAACGATGGAGATTAGAGAAGCCTTTGCAATTGATAATAAATCATTTTAGAAAAGTTTTGCCTTCATATTTTTGGAAAATATAATATGCGCCAAAATAATTATTTTATTTTATTTTATTTTTACATAAAAGTTTCTAAAAATATTTCCTAAACTAATGCCCTTAGTTATAGTTTTAAACCTAGACCGAACATTGACCCTCTCTATGAGCTGAGTCACTAGTCACTGGATCACTAGTTCAACTAGTAAGTCAACGGTTTGAATCGCAGGGTCAAATAAACAAATAAAGTTAAAAAAATGTAAACAAAAAGAAGAGAAAAGAAGGTTTATGCATAAATTATGTAGGATATACTTATAACTACGTGCTAACTAGTTTTGTGAAACTGAAAAGTGCATTTTTATTTATTTGTTTAGGTTTTCTATTATTTAAGTTATGATATTATCACACATTAAACCATAAAGTCAATCAGATTAACCTTTTAATGTAATTTTACATAATTCACAAACCTAGTTGGGTTATTTAAACCCAGCTGAGTCACATGATTTGCTTAAAACCCACTGGGTTTTAATAGTTTTGATCGGGTCTTGTGCACATCTAATCCAATTAATGACCTGGATCGGTCTATGTGTCGAGTCACCGAGTTACTAGGCTAGGTTGGGTTTAATAACACTACCTTTAGGGCATTTGTTAAATTTTCCCTACTTTTATCAAGAGTACGTACATCTAAAACTAAGAGCAACTCCAACAGTTTAGCCAAATTTCTATCTCAGTTAGAGAGTAAATAGTTTTTTCTACATATTTTTTAAAATATATATTTTCAATAGAAACTCTATCTTTTCTACTATTATAAAACCGGATCGAACTGGCCAATTCAACCGGTTGAATAAGGAATTGGTCAAAACTGGTCAAGAACCAACAAAAACTATTAACATGTCCCTTTTCCGGTTCTTTGGCCAGTTCAATTTTTAAAACTATGATCTTTTCTCTATCCCCATTTAAGTATTATTATTATTATTATTATTATTATTATTATTATTATTCCCAAAATTTGATACACTTTATCATTCAACAAACGCCCAAATCTCTTTCCCATTTTCATCAATCAACCACACTCACAAGTCACATCTATTTTGCCCAGATTTTTACCAACCAAATTAATTCAAAGCTTTCTTTTGCTAAGATTTTATCAACTATAACATCCAAATAATTTATTAGAAAGCAAAGACCCAAATCTTAAGTCATAGAGAGTGAGAAATAGAGGTGATGGGTTGAGAGAAATAGAGAGAAAGAAACCCAAATTTTTTGCTCAGATTTCATCAACCAACAACATCAAAATTGTAATATGTGTTGGGTTGAGGGAGAAAAAAAGAGAAAAAAATACCAAACTTTTTGCTTAGATTTCATTAACCAACAACATCAAAATTGTTTTGTGTTGCTGTGTTTTATTAAAATTAAAAGAAACGATCCCAATGGTGCTGGTTGGGTTTTATGTTGTTGGATTCAATTGGTAGTGTTGTCGTGTTGGGTTTTATGTCGTTTGGTTCCATTTGTGGTGGCTGTGACTTCAATCAAATGGTGGTTAGATTGGATTAGGAGAGAGACATTTTAGAAGGAGAGAGACATTTGAGAGTGAGAGAGGGTTGGGTATTTTTGAGAGAGAGAGAGAGAGAGAGAGAGAGAGAGAGAGAAGTTAGGAATGGGGGAGAGAGAAAAAAATTGAACAAAAAATGGAGTAATTTGATATTTTATTGGATTAAATTCATATGGAGTGCAAAAGGCTATTGAAGTTGGTTTATTGTGTGTTTGCTCTCCAAAAATAGGTCTGAATAGCTTATTAGGGATGCTCTAAGTATTGGTAACAGAATGTTAATAAAACTAATGGGTTTTACCCAATACACAATGGTAGAGCCAAAATCTCAATTTAGAAATGCAAGATTAAAAGATAATATATTAAAAAAAAAACAACCTTAAAAATATTAATCAATATATATAACAAAATAAATAAATAGTTGTAAAAAAAAAAAAAAAAAAAAAAAAACTACCATACCTAGTTCAATTTACTCTACAATCTTAAATGTTTTCTTTTTCATATTTCAAAATTGCCATATGATTTTTTGTTCCCAATACTTAAACTCGTTATGATCATATTTCTCCATAATCTCAATTATCTAAAAGTATATGATTTGTATCATTAAGATAATGAAACAAAAATAATTAGTTCTTAGATATTAAGAATCAAAGTAATCAATTAATCTAAATACCTCAAGTTTAGACAATTTTTCTATTAAAAAAAAAAACCAATCAAAAAGAATTAAGAATATAGCAATGAAACTACAAAATAGTATATATATCTCTGACAGGGTTTAGACCCCTTAAACTATAACCAGATTGCGTAGCCTAGATTAATTAGCCAAGTTTTTACTTAGTCAAATTAAACAATTCTAGGTTAAAACAATCACAAAATCATATCATGCATGTAAAACATATAAAGCAGCGGAAAGTAAATAACACAGTGATATGATCACCCAGGAAAACCAAACTGGTAAAAAACCTGGGGAGGATTTTACCCACCGATCCTCAAGGCAAAACGGAATCCACTAAGAAAGAATTGAAGTTGTTACAAAAGGACTTACAAGCAACCCCGCTTGACTTCCTAATGCTACCCACCAGTAGTAACTTCCTGACACGACCACGCGCAGGCTCCGAATCCACGGACTACTTCTTTCTTTGTCTTCCTTCAATCAGGTACAAGCTCCTCACTTGTTAATCTTTAAGCTTCAAAGGGCAGCAACCAAGTTGATCATCAAGATGTAGAAGAATCTCAATCTTGAAAACCCTAAGTTATGTGTAAAGGAAAGCTCCTCTAGATCTCACAAGAGATTTACACAAAACCGCAATGTATGAGCAACAACACAACTTGTGCAAATCTGAAAAACGTAGCTAGGGTTTGCCTTATATACCTAGGGCAAAAACATAAAACCCTAAACGTTTAAAGAGTTAGGGCTGAGTTGGAATTCTGCAGAAAAACGCATCTGGGCCGATTTTCAATCGATCGAGAATTACATTCGATCGATTGAGCCAGGCCGAGAAGCTCCAATGCTTCTGCAGTCTCTCGATTCCAACTTTACAAAATTAAACCAACTTTGAGCAAGCTTAAACAAGACTAAATACATTGTTTTGATCATGGTTTGCCAACATTACAAATTAGGTTCTAAATACATAAAATCCTAAGACCTTAAAACCTAACAAACTCCCCCTTTGGCAATCCGTGACAAAACACAAATCAAAAGCTCAAAGTTTACAAGTATAAAAGCCCTTTACAAAATAATGCTCATAAACAAAAGTTCAACCTAACTACTATCCATTGGTTGCAAGTGTAGACAGCAGCTTTGTTGAATCAACCTGTATATTCCTGAAATACTCAACAAACACATAAACGCATGTGTGGCAGAAAATAGTATATAAACAGGTATAATATTCTTGTAAGATTCACACAACTCAAAATAAAGATATATATCAATGAATCAACTCATAAATATAAATCAATAAGCAATGAATCATAAGTCAACAAGAATCAAAAGAAAAACATGTATATCAATATATCAATGTTAATATATCAATGTTACTCCCCCTAACATGAATATCCCCAAAAATGATATACAAAGTGAAGCACCTAGATACAATCTAATAAACTCCACAAAAATTATCCCATGCTAAACAATATGTCTCCCCCTAACTATATGTCTCCTCAAAAAGTACAAAACTCCTCTACAAGTCAAAATCACTCCCCCTTTTTGTGACGGAATGCCAAAGGGCAATCAAAAGTCGCCATTAAAAGGTGGTGGTGAAGGTGAATGAAGACGTTCAAGATCAGCTCGCAGAGCACGCATCTCGTCCAGCAAGTCCACCAAAATCTGACCATGAGCCGCCTGAACGGTCATGACAGTCTCCAAAGTACGACGAACATCAAAGTCGGTCGCAGGAGGTGGAGGAACAGCAGCAGCAGCAGCATCCACATCATCACCAACTGGATCAGGAATATCCTCACCAGCAAGACCTGTAGAAGATGAAGGAGGAGGAGGAGCGCTAGAAGAGGGATCAGACCTAGGGTGTTTAGAACCAGCTCGAAGATGAGCGGCCCTCTGTCTAAGAAAAGACGCACCAATAGGACCGATGACATGAACAGGCTCAGAAGCAAGGAAAACCTCTAAACCTAGATACAATAAAATCCTATGAATGAAAATAGGATGGACGAGAGCATGAGTAGTAGATGAACTCCTATAAACTTCGTTCAAAGAACGAAGAAAAAGATGAGGAAAACTCATAGGAGCATCTGTAACAAGAGCGTACAGAAAAACACACCTCTCAAGAGGAATGGTGTGCAGATGAGAAATGGGCCAGAGTGAGTGACATGCTATCCTAGAGAAAAGATAGGTAGTCTCAAGAAGCTCAGCAGAAGTAATCCGAGGATCAAAACCCCACTAGATAGATGACCCAGTGATGTAAGATATGACATCACTCAACTCGGGTGACTCATCATAGGGATAGATAGGACCCCTAACTAAAGGTACCTCAAGAGCATCAGCCACTACCTGAGGAGTAATGGAGTACTCTACGCCTCGTATCCAACTCCGAACAAGGGTGTTGGAATCATAGACGCGGATCGAGATGTTCGCGTAGAACTCTCGAATCAAGGTAGCAGGAGGAGGAGGGTCAGACACAGCAAACAAGGGAAGCCAACCCCTACGCTCAAAATTTGCCCTAATGGCAGGATCAAGCTCATCTAAAGAGACAGACCGCTCAGCCCATATCTTCCTCTTAAGGTTTAAAGTGTCATAAAGCTCTTGGTTTTTCTCACTAGGGAACCGCTCACTATCAAAGGAGGGAGGGGAAGGAGTAGGAGTGGGAAGAGTCCTACGTGCTCTAGTCTTCCTAGGCATGGTACTAAGGAAAAGGACATAGACACAGAGAGAAAACCAAAAAGAACAAACACAAAAACCAAGGGCAGACTGCAAGTTAGCACACAAAAAAAATATATAATTAAAATTCTATATGATGCATGAACATTAACAATGTTATGATGCATGAACTAATGCAGTAATCAGGATCAAATTAAGTTCAAATTCATAAAATTGGCTTGAACATAGAGTTTCTTAACAAAAACCCTAAAAATTTGAACAACTTGAAAATTTTTGTATCAAATTGATGAACCAATCATTATAAACTATTGTAAACAATTTATAATAACCAATTGTATCAATTACACAAGTCAATTTCATCAATTAAACCCAATTGCACAAAAAGCCCCAATTCGGATCAATTATAAACCCTAGAAATTTAAGTTTTCCACAAAACACAAAATTGATCAAATTAATCACTCAAGAACATGTCTAGAGGGTGTCCCCAACAAAACCCAATGATCAATTGCAAACATTATGGCCCGAATCAACAAAAATCCCAATATGAAAAGTTCCGAAAATCTCCCTAAAAAATGCATGAAAAATGCATGAAAACTTGAAAATAATTTGAAAAGGAAGGGTAAAAAGGACATACCGGCTTGAGAAGAGAGAGATTATGCAAAAAATTCGGAGGAAAACGACAAAAACTTGAAGAATTGGTCCTGCCTCGTCGGAGAGAGAAAAAGAAAAGTTTTGAAAAAGTTTTGAACTTTTGAAAAAGTCAGATTTTCCCTTTTTTTTAAAAAGCTTCTTCACGATGTTCGATCGATCGAAAATTACATTCGATCGATCGAATGTGACAGTCATTTTAGAACTTTCTGAGGCACTTTTTCGATTGATCGAAGAATACATTCGATCGATCGAAATAGGCAGATGCACACTGTATTTTGGGGAAAAACATAGTTTTGAAAAATTGCAAACCCAATTTTGAAACAACTCCTCAAAGCACTTGAACAATGAAAACAAAATGCATGAGTATGAAATGAAATGCATCTTCAAAAACCCAAAATTTTAAACCCAATTCTCTCAAACACAAGTTTCAATTGTCTTCCAAATTAATTTTCTCAAGCAGCAAGTATGTTGTGCACAAATCTCAAGATATTTTTAAACTTGGTTGGTCAGACCAAGGACACACACACTAACATGTACAGTGTTTAACAAAGAGTAACTTGTGAAGTGTGTGAAACTAGCAAAGACTTGAGATACATGTGAGGTGATATGTGAATAGCAATCAAGCACAAAGTCTACACAATTCATCACATAGAATTAAAAGAGACTATCACCTAAAGAGTTACATCCTATAACTCCCACATCTCCTAGAACAAAAGCTTGCAATCATGTAAGTTTCTTGCATTATTGCCTCTTATTTATATATGAATTGGCATTCAGCCTAATAGTACACACCGGTTTGAATTAAGTGAATTGGCATCAAGCCTAATAGTACACACTAGTTTTTAATTTAATTTGAGGCTACACCTTATGTTCTTTTTGTGCATGTGCTACACTTTCTCGAGCACCAAATCTTATGATATGCACTAAGGTGTTCATGATTGGCTAGTGAACAGTGGTGAGATGGTTATTTATGCCTTTCTCAAAAGGATCAAGTCCGACAGTCAAATAACATATGACTTCAAGATCAAGACAAAGTGATTAAAAACCACATACATCTTTCCCACACAACATGCACTACAAAGTTTCAACTAGTTAAGTGCAGTAAATAAGCTCATCCAAGTTAAACAAGGTACACTAGACATGACATGTGTAAAAAGAATGACCAACCTAAAAAAATCAAGAAACATAGTGTTCAACAAAGATTTTGCTTTCCCTTTTTTTTTTTTTTTTTTTTTTTTTTTTTTAAAAGAGAAAACAAATAAATCCTAGAATGAAATGCATGAATGTAATGCAATGCAAGTCCTAGAACAAAAGAAAAACACAAAAACCAAATAACAATGGTCACAACAGAATAGAGCAATGAAGCACAAGGACCATGTCAGAAAGACTCAGTTAGTTCGAGTCTTTTGCATCCAAAACTTTTTAGATGCACCCCGAGCATTGGAGTTCTTATTCACATTAGAGTGATTCCCAACTCCAGAATTGGAATAAAGGTTTAACGCCTTTACCAATTCACCAATTAGTGCCATAGGATCTTGTGCTTGAGGCACAGGCACTTTTGGTCTTTTTGCTCTCTTATCAGCTTGAAGCTTGTAACAGTTAGGACGGATATGTCCAGACCTACCACAATAATGACAAACCCAAGCAGGTTTACCATGCATCTTGTCCTTTGGTTTGGTAGGCTCCTTAGGTTTGGATTCTCTTAAGTCTACCCTAATCTTCTTTGGAGGTGAAACTTCTACAGGTTTAACAACCTCACTCAAAGGGGGTTTTATGGTTTCACTCACAACCTTACTCACAAGAGGTTCAGAAGAAGAAGAAGAAGGAACAAAGACAGTGGAATGGGGTCCAGAATCAAAGATGCTTTCAACATATCCTAACCCAACTTTATCAGAAGGATACTTTTGAATATTCAGCATATGATCAAGTTTAGAACTAGCAGATCTAGCAACAGATAAATCATGTTCCAAAGTTCTAACTTTATCAAGCAAAAGCATATTTTCAGATTTAACATTATTCAAAAGATCATTAGCATCAAAAAGTTTTACAAGCAGACTTTTCTTTTCAAGCTTAAGAGCATCAATTTTCTTCAGGCCAAGATCAACTTTCATAGCATCCTTTGCAGCAATCTTGCAAAGTTTGTTATAGGCCTCTTGAAGATCTGCATCTTCAGAGAGTTTCCCATCAGCAGGGTTCTCCTCAGCAGATATGCTTTCATCAACTTCAGCAGTAGCAGTGAAAGCAATGAAGTTTCCATCCTCGTCACAACCGGACTCATCATCAGAAACCTCATTATCACTAAGGGTTACAGCCATAGCTTTACCCTTATTCCTCAAGAAAGTAGGACATTCAGATTTGACATGACCATACCCTTGACAACCATAACACTGAGGACCCAAAGAGTTATTAGAAGATTGACCTACTTGTTCTCTAGGTTTTTCAAAATTATTAACCTTAGTGGGATCATTCTTCCTAAAGTTTCTAGGTTCAGCAGTGTTGGTATTCCTTGCCTTCCTGTTTGTATTTCTAAGAAAATTTCTAAAGTTCTTGGCAAGGTAAGCTATCTCCGTGGGAGAGAGCTCATTATCAAATCCACTAGCTTCAACATCATCAACAGACTTAAGAGCCATTGATTTGGATTTGGCAGTCTTGGGAAGGTCAGACTCATAGGACTGAAGAGATCCTACAAGCTCATCCACAGGGATGGAGTCAACATCCTTACTTTCAGTAATGGCTGTCACTTTGGGTCTAAAGTCTTCAGTTAAGGATCTAAGTATCTTCCTAACAACTTTAGGTTGATCATAGACTTCACCCAAATTATAAGCAGAATTAACAATGTCATTGAGTTTAGCATAAAACTCATCAAAGGTTTCATCATCAGACATTCTAACGCTTTCAAACCTAGAAGTTAATTGCTGCAATTTGTTTATTTTAATAGCCTTTGTGCCCTCATGCACAGTTTGGAGGATTTTCCAAGCAGTATGAGCAACCTCAACATTAGAGATCCTCTTAAATTCCTCCATTGAAACAGCATTAAAAATGGCATTCATAGCTTTGCTATTAAATGCAGCTGCTTCTTTCTGAGAAGTTTGCCACTCACTCACAGGAGTAGTGGGCTTTTCCCAACCATATTCAACAGAGTTCCAAACTTTCTCATCAATGGATTTCAGGAATGCTTTCATCTTTACTTTCTAGTAGGCATAATTGTTCCCATCAAAGTGTGGAGGAACAAACAAAGAGTGTCCATGCTCCATGACAACAGGGGTCAAGGATCAGCTCAGAGATGAAAATCTCAAACAAAAGAGCAACCTGCTCTGATACCACTTGACAGGGTTTAGACCCCTTAAACTATAACCAGATTGCGTAGCCTAGATTAATTAACCAAGTTTTTACTTAGTCAAATTAAACAATTCTAGGTTAAAACAATCACAAAATCATATCATGCATGTAAAACATATAAAGCAGCGGAAAGTAAATAACACAGTGATATGATCACCCAGGAAAACCAAACCGGTAAAAAACCTGGGGAGGATTTTACCCACCGATCCTCAAGGAAAAACGGAATCCACTAAGAAAGAATTGAAGTTGTTACAAAAGGACTTACAAGCAACCCCGCTTGAGTTCCTAATGCTACCCACCAGTAGTAACTTCCTGACACGACCACGCGCAGGCTCCGAATCCACGGACTACTTCTTTCTTTGTCTTCCTTCAATCAGGTACAAGCTCCTCACTTGTTAATCTTTAAGCTTCAAAGGGCAGCAACCAAGTTGATCATCAAGATGTAGAAGAATCTCAATCTTGAAAACCCTAAGTTATGTGTAAAGGAAAGCTCCTCTAGATCTCACAAGAGATTTACACAAAACCGCAATGTATGAGCAACAACACAACTTGTGCAACTCTGAAAAACGTAGCTAGGGTTTGCCTTATATACCTAGGGCAAAAACATAAAACCCTAAACGTTTAAAGAGTTAGGGCTGAGTTGGAATTCTGTAGAAAAACGCATCTGGGCCGATTTTCGATCGATCGAGAATTACATTCGATTGATCGAGCCAGGCCGAGAAGCTCCAATGCTTCTGCAGTCTCTCGATTCCAACTTTACAAAATTAAACCAACTTTGAGCAAGCTTAAACAAGACTAAATACATTGTTTTGATCATGGTTTACCAACATTACAAATTAGGTTCTAAATACATAAAATCCTAAGACCTTAAAACCTAACAATCTCACTACCTTACTTTTTCTATGCTAGAGGCTGCTTTCTTTAAAGTGATAGGTCATTTTTTTGTTTTTTCCTATGTCGGTAGCCATTTCTTTAGACTTTGTTTGGTTGAGGGGGATAAAAAATGGTGGGATAATGAAAAAGTTGAAGGATAAAAGATATTTAGTTTTCTCTTATGTTTGTTTGGTTGAGCTAGAAAAGTAGTGAAAAAGAGAAATCTTTGAATAGTGTTTATTATACACACTATTCAATTTTTGTTTTTCATGTGTATGTAACAGCATGTGTGTAATAGCTAGTTTTACCCAAATTCTTTTATTTGATTGAGAAGAAAAATGAAAAAAAAAAAAAAAATAGAAAAGATAGTTTGTATAAATTTACTTCAATGCCCTTATAACATAAAGAAATTAAAAGAAAAAAAATTTCTATCAATATAAAAAATAAATAAGTAAAAACTAAATGTTAAAAGTGAAGAGGAAAAAAACATAACAAACAAACAAACAACATTAAAACACAAGTGGGAGGAGATGAGATAGATGGGTAATTTCCCATCAAGTCCGCTCTTCCTCCCACATTTTTCCCCAAAATGGGGACTGAGGAGACTCCAAAATCACCCCAAATGGTGGGCCCAGTGACAAAACTCCTGAGTCCCATAATTTTCTTTCTTATTTTCCCCCTCAACCAAACACCCTACATGCATAAAGTTTCAATTTTTTCGAGGTCTAGGAAAGGGGATTGTAGGCAACCTTGCCCTCAAATTTTTTTTTTTTTTTTTTTTTTAAAGAGTCTAATTCATGCATTCGATCTCGTGACTTATCATTTTTGATGAAAGACACTTGTCATCACACTAAGGCCTAACCTCTAATGTTAATAAAACCAATACTATATTTACTCATCTGTTACCTATTGTATTTTGACAAATAAGATTAACTTGAAGATGCTAGTAAATCTCCCAGCAAAGTTATAAGGCGTTGTACCACAAACTTTTTGGTCTTGTAAAAATTTCCGGTAGAACAAAAAAATTTAATTTAGCGGTTTGTTTAGATGCAGTAGAATATATACTCAAGACACACCTGTGACTAGTCATAATGACGCCAATCATTTCGCGTACTTAAGATAACATTTGAAGAAAGTTGGGAAAACAACAAAACATAACAAAACAAAATGTGTCGAAGCAGAAGTTAAAAATTGAATATACAATTCAGCTTAAAGACATTTATTTTTTGTCTCGATGTAAAAATACAAATGTTGGCTTCTTTCCTAATCCCAAAGTTGTAGTATTTATTGTAAATAATTCAACATTAACAAATGCGCTTCCAGACCTCCCTTGGCTCCGACCTAAGCATTTTTTTTTTTAAGAATATTAAATATTTTAACACACACATGCACAAGGGGAGAGGGGAGAATGTTTTAAAGAAACTAACAGTGATGTATATCCAAAAGGGCCTAAACATTTCTGTTTCACACCCCACCCACCCACAAACATACGTATATATATATATATATATGTTGTAGTAGTTTATATTAAATAATTAAAATAAATAATTTGGTAACTTAAATGTAAAAATGTTAGAGTTAAGATAACGAAATAATTAAATGTGTAATCCCACATTGAAAATGAGAGAGATTTTTTTTTATAATTATTTGGATTTTTTTGCATGTGTTTCTTTTGTGATATATTTTTAGTGTTTCTTTTATGATAATTTTTTTTGAAGCAGGAGTTTTGATTGAAGAAGAAAAACAATTAATGTTACCGTTAAAAGATCTTAAGAAAATTTAATATTGAATTACAATTTTTGTAATAATTTATTTTCTCATTAAAATTTATGTATAAATAATAAAGTGTGAAGATGATTATATAATAAATGTTTTCTGAAAAAAAAAATTATATAATAAATGTTCATAATATTGTTCTCAACTATTACTATTCAAAAATTTTTAGTTTACCATAACTAGTATAACATAAATTTATAAAAGCTACCGTTGGTATTTATTGAACTAATAACCATTAAGGGAAATTACATTTTTCTACCCTAAGTTATATTCCAATTCAGACTTTGTCCCTTAAGCACACACACACACACACACACACACACACACAAAATTTGAATTGAAATTGTCATTTGAAATCACAATTTCAGTTCAAACTGTGTTAAGGTTGTGCGAAATAGATGTGTAAAAATAATTTAGACCTACATCAAATTGTCATTTGAAATCACAATTTCAGTTCAAACTGTCCCTTAAAATAATTTATTTTTTACCCACATCAACGACAACCCACTGCTACCACCAACTTAGACCTAGCAACAACCCATACTGATGGCCGAAACCCAAAACCAAATCCACCTCCAACAAAATTGAAACCGTTCACATGACCACCACAAAACCAAAGCCACCTCATAGCACCCACCTCATGGACAACCCTAAGACCACTGCCATGACAACCCCAAAACTATTATCACGACAAACACTGACAATCCATTGTAGCCACGATAAACATCGACAATCCACCCTAGCCATGACAACCACCAAAACCAAGCCTAGCAACACCAACGCCAACAACCCAGCCTAGCCACAACAACTGTTGCCCCCTCTACAACCACCCAAATATAAAACAGTCACCTAAATCCAACAATGACAAATAGTGTTGACTCAATGCTATAAGCAATTGATGCGGTCACCTAAGGCCTCAAGTAAAAAAAAAGGCCCCCAAATTTTAACCAATAGGACTATTTATTTCATTGTGATAGTATTAAACTATTAATTAAGTCCAAATATTAACCAATAAATAAAATAATATTTTTTTATCAAATGAAAAACAAACAAAAAAGAGAGAAAAATGCTATGTCTACAACATTTTTCTCAAACACTTTTATAGTAAATCCTAAGTAGCAAGTTGTTACATACTGTTATTGAAATAAAAATAATAATTTTAGTTGTGGATTCAAATAGAAAACAAGAAGTAATTTAACATCTAGGATTTGTTGTGAAAAATATTGTGAATCTAGCACTTCTCAAAAAAGAAAAAGAAAAAAAAGAACAATACACAAAAAAATTCACAATATTTTTCAGAATAATTGAGTTAGCAAATTTTTACTAATTCTCATCTAGGTCCACAACTAATATTACTCTTTTACTTACCAGTTACCATTATAAATATGCCACATCAACATGTGTTAAAAATTTTGTCATTTTTTGCCTATAAACTTTCTATATATATGTGTGTGTGTGTGTGTGTGTGTGTGTGTGTGTGGTTTATGTTAATTAGAAATAATTTTGCATATAAAACAAAATAATCAATTTTCGTCTTAAGCTCCCAAATGCATCAAGCTGCCTTTGATGACAAGTGACAACAACCCAATGAAGAGAGAGCTAAGGAGTGATAGTGAAGAGGTAAGAGAGAGAAAAGTGAATAAAAAAATGGAAAAGATGATATAGATGTTGCTACAATAACATCTATATTGTAAAGTTGTTATTTACAACAATGTGTTTTGTTGGCTTTTATTTCGTGCCAAATTTGATTGTAACTTTTTTCAATCTTTTGTACCCTATATTTATGGTGGGATTTGATTGTAAAGGTTGTGTGTTAGAGAGAGAGTGTGAAGACTCAAGCAATTGAAGACGGAAGAGTTTTCGCGGGTAGCTCGTGACTAAGCATCTCTCGAAGTGACTCATGTGCCTTGCATATGCTGGAATGCGAAAAGTCAGGCCAGGATGGAGACAGCTGTGTCTCGCGAGTACCTCGTGGGTAAGGCCTTCCCACGAGACACTTGCGAGACATTTTGTTCTGCCAACTTGTCCATTCTGATACACACTTTCTGTGCCTACACTATTTATACCCACATTACCCATAAATGTTGAAAAATGCTTCTGAGAGAAAACCCTAGCCAAACACATTGAGAATTAGATATTGTCATACCCACAATTCTCTATACATTTTGGTTGTGGAATTTCCTTAATTCCTACCTCTCCATTTCCATACCATTGAGAGGTTCATAGCCCAAACACTTACCAGACCCTTTTAGAGTGTCAAGTGAAGTTTTGGTACTGCTGGGAAGCAATTGGAAGAAGCCAAGGATGGCAGATGCAACATGGAGGTTGTTGCGGGATTCAGAAAACTAGACAAGACACGGTTCCGAGAAGTTTTGTTGGAGTAGGAGCTTGGAGAGCTTAGGTATATCGGGTATATTAGTCTTGGAGAGTCTCTTGCTAATCCATGTATCCCAACTGATTGTCTAGTGGATCAATTATCGCTTAGAGGGCAACGAAGAGTTTTTTCACCAAGTTCTTCGATTTCTTCTTCGATAACACATCGGTGTGTTATCTTGTATTTGCATCTTTCTTCCCTACACTTTTACATTCCATTTTACTACTGTGTTGCTTTGATTATGGATTAGAGTAGCTTGTTTGTTTATCTGCTTGCATTTACACTATTCCGCACTTAGCATTAAAGTTAGTGTAAAATCTATCGGGCCATAACTTTTATTTGGGGGTCTAAACAGCTTTTGTGTTTTTCAACACATTTTCGAGCTTTCATATATTTACATATAACCATAGCATGTTGTAAAATATTTAGAAAACCAGTTCAAAAGATGGAGGAGTTTTTATGTATTTTTGTGAATGGTGTACTCTATTTACATTTTTTTAAAGGACTTTTGCATGTTCTTAGGGTCCATTTGGGCTTTGTTTATTTTGCTGAAATTGAAAACTTTTTACTGAAAGTACTGTCGATAAAACTAAAAATTAGTTGAAATAGTATAATAGGATCTATAAATAGTACCAAAAAGTGCAATAAAACCCATGAATAGTTGTAAAAATAAACTAAATATTAAAATAAGTTGGCAAAAATAATCTTTGTAAATAGACGTACTTCATTAGCTAGCTAGGATAAAATATATAGATATGATCATCAGTCTTTTATTTTCCACAAAAGGTCAACGATGCTTTATAAAAATATAATAAAAAATAGAAAGGTCTATGTGGCATGGACCCATGGCCATGTGGGCTTAAAGTAGTGAATTTTTTTTTTTTTTTTTTTTTTTTGGGTAGTGTAGTTATTTTAGTTTTTAGAGTAGGACTGAGGGAGTATTTTAGGCTTTTTATTGTTTTAGCAGCGTACCATGAAAAAATAACAAAACAAAACAAAAGAGCTTCATGCAAAAAGAATAAAAAACAAGACAGAGACACCCACATTGGATGAGCAAGGTTGGTGAAGTTTTGGAATAGGAAAAGCATTGTCTTACAGTAGCTGAGAGTGCCTGAGACCACCTACCAAACACGGGTGATCCAAGAAAGTATAAAAGCATGCCTTATGGCTAGTCCTAATGGCCACCAGCTCCACTCCAATCTAGAATCCGAATATTTAACCATAGGTTTGGGTGTCTTAACAATTGTGACAATTTGTATAGTTAACAACTTTTTAAAACCAAAATAAGCATATAAGTAAAAATAAAAAATAAAAAAAGTAATTAGCTCACCAAAGTCCAAACTTGACTAAACCCAAAAATACTATTCCTTAGCCTCTTGCCTTTCTTACATAGTTAATAGATTAATAGAAATAGATATTGTAAGTGGCTTGGTGCTAATTATTAGCGTTTTTTTTTACAACTAATTAAGCTACTCCCTATCATCTCTTAGGAAATGTGCTTTGTGCTTACTATGTATGTATTTACAACTAACACTTTAAAAATTAAACATTATTACGTAGGAATTAGCTTCTATGCATGTGTGTTGCTCGTGTTTAGAGGCTCTTCTATTTTTTCTTTTTTTCTTTTTTAAGGATTAAACCTTTCATGTATACTCATTCAGGATTATTGTGCTTTTCAGTTACAAAAATATGTAGGGTTGTATTGAGATTTATGCGTTGGTAAATAAAATGATTTTTTAGTGCTACATCTCATCACTTCTCTAAGAATTAGTATATATAAAAAGTTTTGTCCTTTAGAAAAAAAAAAAAAAAAAAAATAGAAGAGTTTTCAAGTACGCGCAACAATCATTAGAATAAACCGTGCTCCATATTTTTCTACCAAAATAATTGATGAAAAGATAAATAAACATAATAGAAGATAAAATACGAATTGCATGAAATAAACCTTTTTTTTTTATTATTTTACAAAACGAAATAAACTTAAATACTTAGAAAAGAGAAAATGTTAGGTTTTAGACCCCTTAAAACAACAATTGGATTAACCTAGTTAATTAGCCAAGTTGTTACTTAGTCAAATTATGCAAATCTAGGTTAACACAATCAAATAATCATATCAAGTATATAACAACAGAAAAGTAAATAACACATAGATATGATGACCCAGGAAACCACACGGTAAAAATCTGGGGAGGATTTGACCTAGCTATCCTCAAGGTAAACTTGAATCCACTATATGAAAAAATCGAAGTTCATACAATAAGACTTACAAGCCCCCACGCTCAAATTCTTATTGCTACCCACCAGTAGAACTTACTGACATGACCACGTGCAAGCTTCGAATCCACGGACTCCTTCTTCTTGGATTCTCCACCAAATACAAGCACTCCCGCTTGTGTTTCTTTAAGCTCCTATAGCAGCAACTGATTTGATCATCAAGATGTAGATAATATCTCTACCTTGAAAACCCTAAGTCTATGTGAAGGAAAGCTCCTCAAAGATCTCACAAGAGATTCACACAAACCGCAAGTATGAGCAATAAAGACCTTAGAGAGGTTTGGGTACAAAAACTCTAAAAACAAAAGGGGCACAAGAGGCACTCTAATCTCTCTCTCTCTTCTGTCTCAAAAACGTGGCTTAGGGTTTCCTTTATATAGTGGGAGAAGTAGATCTGAAACTCTAATTCTTAATGGGCTTAGGCTAAGTTGGAAAATTCTGCAAAAAAAAAATCTGTACAACTTTCGATTGATTGAGTCTAATTTTCGATCGATCGAGCCAAGCAGATTTACATAGTAAATCCTGTAGAACACTCAATTCCAACTTTACATAAAAACATACTTTGAGCAAGTCTAAAACAAGACTAAAACATTTTGATCACGGTTTGCCAACAATACAAATTAGAGTTCTAAATACATAAAATCCTAAGTCTTTAGAACCTAACAAACCCCCCCTTGGCAATCCGTGATAAAACACAAATTAAAAGCTCAAAGTTTACAAGTAAAAGCTCTTTACAAAAATAATGCTCATAACACAAATTCAATCCTAACTACTATCCATCAGTTGCAAGTGTAGACAGCAGCTCAATTGAATTAACCTGTATATTTCTGAAACACTCAACAAACACATAAATGCATGTGTGACAGAAAAACAGTAAATCAACAAGTAAATCTTGACTTCACAAAACACAAAACAAAGACATATATCATGAATAACTCATAAATATAAATCAATGAGCAGTGAACAATTAACAGAAACAAAAACATAAGTAAACTAACTCTCCCCCTAAGTTAGATACAACAAAAAGTTTTTATTTATATTCTCCCATTTCAAAAATAATTTCAACTCCCCCTAAACAAGACAAACATGATTCCCATAAATCAGTAATTTCTCCCCCTTTTTGTCACGTATTGACAAAGACAACTCATACAAACAGTAAACAGTCAACATACGCAATAAAGGATAAGAGAAAATAGAGAATCAAGGGGACACAAAACAATTCAACCCTATAGAAAATAGAGACAACTCCCCTTATGACCAACAAAAGTTAAACAATTTTCTCCCCCTATAAAAATAGGAAAAACAAAACAAGTTTTGGGAAAAACAGTTTTGGGGAAAAATAAAGGGGTTGGGGATAAATAAAAAGACACAAACCAAGTTTTTAAAAAACTAAGTTGAGGATACACATGAAGAAAAAAATATTCTCTCTTTCAATAGAATGCAAACATGGCACTATGTGACCCATAAACAGTTGCATGAGTAGAGAAAATATTTGCACATTGATTATCCATCATATCTCTTAAGAAAAATATTTTCTATAGTGCACACATAAAAAAAAGGCATATACTAGAAAGTACATAGCTCAAAAATTAATCAATCAATTTTTTTGATCAAGTTGAGTACCCAATGTAGCAAAGTGTATGCACGTTATATGTGAAAACAATGAGAGATATGACTGCAAAACTGTAAGATGGATATAAAAACAATGCAATGCATGTGAATCCTAAACATAAATGATGCATGAAAAAATATGTCATGATGCATGCTCTAATGTAGTGAAACTAAGTTCAATATAAGTTCAAATTCACAAAATTGGCTTGAGCATAGAGTTTCTAACAAAAACCCCAAAATTTAAAAACCACTTATTAAGTTTTTATAAAAAAATTGACCAATTGATCATCACACAAGTTAGAGGACAGATAATAATGATCAATTACATCAAATCAACAAGCCAATTTCATCAATTAAACCCAATTTGAACAAAATCCCCAATTCGGGTACATTCAAGCTCTAGAATTTCCAATTTCTCAAACTTTACACACATTTTGCATTAAGATCAAGAAACTTTTAATCTTGGATGGCCACAACAAGATCATACACAATAAAATGTACCAATTTTAGCAAAGAGTAACTTGTGTTGTGTGTGCAACTAACAAAAGCTTGAGATACATGTGATAAGAAAATAGTAATCAATCACAATCACTACAAAATTCATCACATAGAATTTGAAAAAGACTATCACCTAAAGAGTTACATCATATAACTCTCACATCTCCTTGAAAACAAACTTGCAATCATGTAAGTTTCTTGATTTGCCTCATAATGTACACACCAATTTTATTTGATCAGAAACTTATTAAAACCCAATAATGTACACACCAATTTTAAGTATTTAAACCGAGGCTACACTTTATGTTCTTTTTGTGTATGTGCTACACTTTCTCGAGCATAAAATCTTACGATATACACTAAGATGTTCATGATTGGCTAGTAAACAGTGGTGAGATAGTTATTTATGCCTTTCTCAAAAGGTTCAAGTTCGACAGTCAAAGACATGTGACTTCAAGATCGAGACAAAGTGATCAAAAACTATAAACATCTTCCCACACAACATGCACTACAAAGCTCAAACTAGTAAAGTGTAATAAATAAGCTTATCCAAGCTAAACAAGGCACATTAACATGTTATGTTAAGATAATATGACCAATCCTTGATTATAAATCCAAGATATAAGACAAAACACAAAAATCTTTTTGGTTTTTTTTTTTTTTTTAAAAAAAATTTATGATAAAAAACAAAAAGCACATATTATGTTAAATGAACAATGCAAAAGTAATGCATGATAGTGCTAAACTAAGCTATAAAGGGTACACAAATAAGAAATATCAATTTCTTAATTAACCCTTGAGTACATGTACAAATTAGTAAATACTCACACAAAATCAGAAAAAGCTTAGCACTTATATAACACATGTTATTCAAATTTCTCCACAATGTCAGCATGTTCTAAATCAAGAGAGAGATATCATAATTCATGTAATCCTCAAGAACAATAAAACAAGATTCAAAATAAAATATTTTTGTCTTTTTGAAAATTTTCAATGTTTTTGGATTTTTTTAATAAAAAAAAAAAACCTAAAAAAAGCAAAACAACCAAAAACAGAAACAAAACATGTCCACAAATAATTGAAAGAATTAAATCAGGGACAAGTAAATAACACTCACCTTAGAGAGTCTTTTCTCACCCATATAGCACAAGTCTTCGGCTTTGTAGGTGAAAATCCATGTGAAGCAGAGTGTATTTGAGAGATTACACCAATCTTCTGAGAAAGACTAAAATCCTGCAAATTCCTTTCACAAGCCAACAAACTTAAACTTTTCAAAAGCATATGAAACAATTTATTTGGACTTATGGCAAGAGAAATATCATCACATATCCTAGATTGACATACAGAATGCTTAAATTTCAATTTATGACAATTAGGACGAATGTGACCACAGACACTACAAAAGTGACAAACAGGAACAAATTTTGGAACATCAGTATTCCTAGTGGGGTTTCTGGACACAGGCTTTGGTTCTTGCCTCAACAAAGAACAATTTGGTTTAATATGACCAACAACACTACAAAGGTGACAAGTAGGCACAAAAACAGATTTATTATGCTCTCTAACAGTAGGTTTAGACTTAGGTTTAGAAACTTCAACGTCTACATCAAAACTTTTACCTTTGTCTAACCTAGCAAAATAAGCCTTTTCTTTATTATTCCTCTTGAAAGGAGGGATATAAACTTTTTCAGCTTTAGGCTTAAGAAAAACAGAAATACTTCTGTTATCACCAGCAGGCTTGGTACTAGTCAAATTTTCAATTTTAGTTTTAGATTCAACTAACTCTTGTTCTAAGCTTTTCATCTTCTTATCTTGAGAGGAAATTTGATTTCTCAAAAATTCATTCTTTTTATTAGATTCATCTAATCTAACAATCAATTCCTCTTTTTCAAGATTAGCCAATTTTAACTCTTCCTTGAATTTCTTAGCAATTTTCATAGATTTCAATAATTCCTTACGAAGAGTTTCACAGGCATCAATAAAATCAACAAAAGCATGAGCAGAAACATGATCAGAAAGGCACTTCAAATTATCCATGACAACAGGGGTCAAGAATTAGCTCAGAGATTAAAAGATCTACAAACAGAGAGCTACCTGCTCTGATACCACTTGTTAGGTTTTAGACCCCCTTAAAACAACAATTGGATTAACCTAGTTAATTAGCCAAGTTGTTACTTAGTCAAATTATGCAAATCTAGGTTAACACAATCAAATAATCATATTAAGTATATAGCAGCGGAAAAGTAAATAACACACAGATATGATGACCTAGGAAACCACACGGTAAAAACCTGAAGAGGATTTGACATGGCTATCCTCAAGGTAAACTTGAATCCACTATATGAAAGAATCGAAGTTCATACAATAAGACTTACAAGCCCCCATGCTCGACTTCTTATTGCTAACCACCAGTAGAACTTACTAACACGACCACGTGTAAGCTCCAAATCCACGGACTCCTTCTTTCTTGGATTCTCCACCAGATACAAGCACTCCGCTTGTGTTTCTTTAAGCTCCTATAGCAGCAACTAATTTGATCATCAAGATGTAGATAATACCTCTACCTTGAAAATCCTAAGTTTATGTGAAGGAAATCTCCTCAAAGATCTCACAAGAGATTCACACAAACCGCAAGTATGAGCAACAAAGACCTTAGAGAGGTTTGGGTACAAAAAACCTAAAAACAAAAGAGGCACAAGAGGCACTCTAATCTCTCTCTCTTTTATCTCAAAAACGTGGCTTAGGGTTTCCTTTATATAGTGGGAGAAGTAGATCTGAAACCTTAATTCTTAATGGGCTTAGGCTAAGTTGAAAAATTCTGCAGAAAAACAATCTGCACGACTTTTGATCGATCGAGTCTAATTTTTGATCGATCGAACTAGGCAGATTTACATAGTAAATCCCGTAGAACACTCGATTCCAACTTTACATAAAAACATACTTTGAGCAAGTCTAAAACAAGACTAAAACGTTTTGATCACAGTTTGCCAACAATACAAATTAGAGTTCTAAATACATAAAATCCTAAGTCTTTAGAACCTAACAGGAAATATTTCAAAAAGAAAAGTGTCCATATAAATTAACGAAAATGAAAGTTTAACTAATCCATTGGGAGCATTTTAAACTACATGAAACAAAAATCTATTTGATGCACATGCATACCCATGTAAAAATATATTTAAAAACCATTATGAATTAGATAAACACAAAGCACAAATAGATTTTAAAATATAAAAGTAGATAAACATTGATAAAGTTTAACAATCAATTAGTAAAAAGAACCAATTGAAAAAAAAATTCAATTAGTAAAGGGATTTTTTCTAGTGATATTCCAATTGAAAAAAAAAAAAAAAATCAAAACACTCATAAATTAAATAAAAAAAATTGACAAGGTTAATTTAAAACAATATTGAGGGATATAAAATTTAATATGAACCCAACCCATATGTGTTTATATGAACAGAGTCACTATTGCAGCATTGACATGTTTTCAATGATGAATTATGTGTTCTCTATGTTGGTAACACAAGCATGCCAAATTTATTTTGTGCCAATTGGATGTTATTTACCATTCGATTCAGAAACTCATGTTAATTTAAAAATTGGTTTTGACTCGAACACAAGAACTTCTAATTTAAACATTTTGCGGATTGTAATTCTAACGAGCTAATAATTCTTTTTTATTGGATTGCAATTTTGTGAATTTTGATGATGAATTATGTGTTCTCTATGTTGGTAACATGCATGCCAAATTTACTATTCGATTCAAAAACTCGTGTTAATTTAAAAATTGGTTTTGACTTGAGCACAAAAACTTCTAATTTAAACATTTTGCGGATGATATTGTAATTCTAATGAGCTAATAACTCTTTTTTATTGGATAAAAATTTTGTGAATTTCGATGGTGAATTATGTGTTCTATATGTTGGTAACATGAGCATGCCATATTTCGTGCTGATTGGATGTTATTAATTATTCGATTCAGAAACTCATGTCAATTTAAAAATTGGTTTTGACTCGAACACAAAAACTTCTAATTTAAACATTTTACAGATGATATTGTAATTCTAACCAGTGGCTTTGTTAAAATTTGCATCCATTAAAACAATATTGAGTGATGTAAAATTTAACATGAACCCAACTCATATATGTTTATATGAACGGAGTCATTTTTGGAACATTGACACGTTTTCTTTGTTTCGTTTTGGTTGTTTTAGATGATTGATATTGAAGAAACCCTAGCATTGTTCATGGACTTATAGACTCTAGGCGATAAGCCTTTAAGAAAATTGGCTTTCTCTCATGTTATTCATAGCATTAAGCGAATGAATCAGAAGCACAAGAATGATGCTAAGAATCGTAAGGTCCAAAATATCGTGTTTGTAATGCTACAAGTTTGTAGTACTAATCATTTTTCCTTTTTTGTTTGCTGAAAAGTTAAAACCGTGAATTTGAGGTCAATTGGGTTAATAATTTAAGTTTTTGTGTATAATTTGATAGCAAGATGATGAAGCAAAAGCCAAGAGAGCTCTCACCATGCTATGTGAGCTTCATCGGAGGAAGTTGTGGTTCGATGATAGAACTGTAAATGCCATTGCTACTGCGTGTTTTCATTCGTTGCCAAGGTAGCTACTAGTCATGTAGCATTAGTAATGTACATTTTTAGACCCCTTAAACACAACCGGATTAACCAAGTTTATTAGCCAAGTTATTAACTTAGGTAAATTAAGAAATTCTAGGTTAACACAATCAAACAATCATATCTTGTATATCAATGGAAAAAATAAATAACACAATGATATGATGACCCAGGAAAACCAAATCGGTAAAAAACCTGGGAAGGATTTAACCTAGCTATCCTCAAGGTAAACTTGAATCCACAATAAAAGAATCGAAGTTTGTACAATAGAACTTAGACCACTAACATTTTATTGCTACCCACCAATAAAACTTACTAACATGACCACGTGCAAGCTCTGAGACCACGGATTCCTTCTTTCTTGGATTCTCTAGTAAGTATAAGCACTCCCACTTGCATATCTTTAAGTTCTTATGGCAGCAACTAAATGATCATCAAGTTCTTGAAGAAATCTCCTACTTGATAATCCTAAGCATGTGTAAAGGAAAGCTCCTCACTGATCTCACAAGAGATTTACACAAACCGCAATATGAGCAACACAAAAACGTGGTTAGGGTTTGCATTACATACCTAAGGCAAAACATAAAACCCAAAACGTTTTAATGAGATAGGGCTAAGTTGGAATTCTGTAGAAAAACGCATTCTGTCCGATTTTTGATTGATCAAGCCAGGCTGAAATGCATACTAAATTCTACATCACCTCGATTCCAACTTTACATAAAAGACACAACTTTGAGCAAGTCTAAACAAGACTAAACAACATGTTTTAATCATGGTTTGCCAACAATACACATTAGAGTTCTAATACATAAGTTCCAAAGTACTTAGAACCTAACAAACCCCCCTTTTGGCAATCCGTGACAAAACACAACAAAGTTTACAAAGCAAAAAGCCCTTTACAAAACA
Source organism: Quercus gilva (assembly GCA_023621385.1). Taxonomy (NCBI): domain Eukaryota; kingdom Viridiplantae; phylum Streptophyta; class Magnoliopsida; order Fagales; family Fagaceae; genus Quercus; species Quercus gilva. The sequence continues at coordinate 92,979,486 of CM042476.1, read as the reverse complement.
AATTTCTTATTACAAGAAATCCATTCCTAATTACTATCCATTAGTTGCAAGTGTAGACAGTAGCTCAATTGAATCAACCTGTATATTTCCTAAAACACTAAACAAAACGCATTAACGCATGTGTGACCAAAAAATAGTAAATCAACAAATATGTAAACTAACTCTCCCCCTAAGTTAGATACATCAAGAACAATGTTAACTCCCCCTAAACAAAACATTCTTGTATTTCCACACAACACAAAATAAAGACATATATCAATGAATAACTTATAAATATAAATCAATAAGCAGTGAAACAAGAAACATGTTAACACAATAAATGTATCTCCCCCTAACATGAATAGCCCAACAAAAACATCAAGAGCCAAAAAAGTAAATACAAAGTACATCTCCTAGATACAATCTAATCACCACAGGCTCCAAAACAATCAATACTCCCCCTATCAACAAAAACAAACTCTACAAGCTACTCAAATGCTACTCCCCCTTTTTGTGACAAAATGCCAAAGGACAATCAAAATCCATCATCAAAAGGAGGTGGCAAAGGGAATCATCTAAAATGCGCCAACTCTGCACGCAAATCACGAAACTCATCGAGTAAGTCCACCAAAATTTGTCCATGAACTGCCTAAACGGTCAAGACATGATCCAACATATGTCGAATGTCTAAATCATCCGAAGTAGTCAATGGAGGAACATCAGCATCACCAGCAACAGCAGCAGCAGCACCAGATGCCTCAGCCTGTGCATCACCTGTAGAAGTGGGAGGAGGGGGTATAGTACCAGAAGGCTAAACTCTAGCTCTCAGATGAGTAGCCCTCTGTCGAAGGAAAGTGGCACCTATGGGACTAGTAATGTGAACGGGCTCAGACACGGGGAAACCAATTAAACCTAAGTGTAACAAAATCCTATGAATGAATATAGAGTAAACAAGAGCATGATCAACAGCACTACTCCTATGAACTTCCTTCAAAGAACGAAGAAACAGATGAGGGAAAGAAATAGCAGCACCAGAAACAAGGGCATATAAAAACACACATCGCTCAATAGGGATGGTGTAGAGATGAGAAATAGGCCACAAGGAATGACACGCTATCCGAAGGAAGAGATAGGTAGTCTCAGTAAGCTCAGCAGACGTGATCCAAGGATCAGAACCCCACTGGATAGAAGACCCAGTGATATATGACATGGCATCATCAAGGGATAGAGACTCCGCATAAGGATAGACGGGCTGCCTAACAACCGGATTATTTGATATGATTATTTGATTGTTTTAACCTAGAATTGCTTAATTTGACTAAGAAACAACTTCGTTAATTAATTAGGCTACACAATCTGGTTGTTTTTAAGGGGTCTAAAACCGTTCAGGTTATGTTATGCATCTTTAATTATTGATTTTTTGTTTCAGTAATGGACTCCGTGTTAAGGCTTCTGTGCAAAATGATGTACTCTTTTAATTAATTTGGAATGTGTTGCAGTTTTCTTAATTAATTTGGATTATATTGTGGTTTTCTTAAAATTGTATATTTCTCACAAAAGTCACAATTTCATTAATATCCAGTTTCCATGAAGAAGAAGAAGAAGGAGATACAAGTGGTGAAAGCAGAGTTAGTGTTGCCAATCCACCTTTGTTTCAAGCAAATCCAAAGGCAAGCACTAGAAACATCTATAGCAAATCATTCAGGTCGAGAATTAGAAGAATTACCCTTAAGAACCACCTGTAAGTTCTTGGAATGAAAGAAAATATGGGGAATCTTTTTTTTTCATTGGCTTTCCTTCATTTTGGAAAAGCATATATATTAATTACTAGAGGGACTGACGAGAATGCACTTTGTATTACTCATGGTAGAAAGTTGTACTTGCTAAACAAACTGACCATAGCTTTATATATTATGTTATATTATATTATATTATATAGTTCTGGATTTATATTTAAATGATTTTATTTGATTGTGGAAGTTGCCTACAGATTCAAGGACTCAAATTCTCTATTTTTACCAATGTAAATTAAAGAAAACAGAATTGATGGGATGAACAATTGCTACAATGTTGTTTTGATTTTTTATTTATTTATATGTTTTTAGTATGTAATGAACAATTGAAGTTTTTAAATTCCTAACCTATATGTCACATTTTATTGTCATTTTGGAAGTGGTATTGCGTTTTTTGGTGTAGAGTTTGAGGAGATCCTTATTCATATTTGTGTTTGGCCTCTTTGTACTTTGTAGTCTAACGAATTTTGAAGTAATTATACTTTAATTGTATAAATAAGATCTATTCAGGGAAAGGGTATTTCTAAATTTAAGTTAAGCACATGGATATGGTATCTAATGTAGAAAATATTTGCATATTAATTAATCCTTTGAATAATTTACAAAACCATTTATTAAGGCTTAGTAGTCATAATTGGATGAAAATTGAAGAAGATTTTTATTATTTTAAAATTTTTTTTTTAGAGTAAAAAATATGTATTATTATTACGTTACTGGAAAATCAGAAATAACAACATGACTAATGTCTGCTAGAACATGCTCCATCCAGACCAATAAAGGAAACGAAACAATTGCTCTCTTGGCCAAAGCATCGGCGTTGCAATTACCCTGCCGCCTAGTATGAGAGAAAGAAAAAGTTCGTAGCAAACCTACAATAGACATCGTGTCTTTGATAATCTCACCCATGGAAGAATGAGCCCCATCCGCTGTCCTCAAAGCCCTCCAGACCACCTCAGAATCACCTTCAAATTCAGAAGCCGTTAATCCCAATTCCACTACAAATCTTACTGCTCTTCTTGTGGCTAATGCTTCCAGTACCTCCACAGAACCTAAGTAAGGAATTTTCTTAGCTAAGGCCACAATAACAAGCCCCTTAACATCTCTAATTATGACCCCAATCCCTGCTTCCTCTGACTCGGCAAAGACCGCGCCATCATAATTTGTTTTATACATTCCATCCCCTGGAGGTCGCCATTTTATACTTACTTTTGGTTGCTGCACTTTTGTAATCTAGAATTTTGATTGAAAGTCCGAGAGGTACCCTCTAGCTGCTTCAAATATTTTTTCAGTCAGCAAGCCTCTCTCATTCAATCTCAGCTTGTTTCTTTGGTTCCAAATGAACCAAGCCACCACCTAGGAAGCACAGGTGCGTTTTGAGACTCGGGTGTGGGTGCGGGTGCGGGTGCTGGTGCGGGACTCGGCGATTAAAAAATTATTAAAATTATTTATATTTATATTTTTAATATATTACTAAGCAAACTTTTTCACATTATATATACATATACTAAATTTAAGAGCAATAATAGATAATAACTAAAATATAATATTCATAAATTAAATAAAACCCACAAGATTAATCTTTTTCTTTTTATTCTCTCCATTTACCTGCCACTCCAGTGCCAACAAGTCAACAACACATCACATTTGGTCTCATCAGAATATCAACTTTACCTTTTTTATTTATATATTTTATTTATTTCCCAAGGCTTCCATTTTCCAAAACTTAATCTACACCACACGTCCATACCTTTTAAAAAAAAAAATCTCTACACCAAGTCAGCCTTTTACTTTCGTCTTCCTCTCAGCTTCAGCTTCGTTTCTTCCTTTTTTCTTCCTTCGTCTTCTCAGCTTCTCAGCTTCGCTTCTTCCTTTCTACATTTTTTTTTCTTTTTTCGTCTTCCTTAATCACTCCCCTTCCCAAATACCTTTTCTTTTTTTAACCTTTCTTTAGTTTTCTTAAACCAATTTTCTTCTTTCATCTTCCTTAGCTTTGTTTCTTCCTCAAACGGTGCATTTCGCACCTTTTTTTTTTTTTTTTTTTTTTTTTGAATTTTGGCCTGACTCGGCCGTTTCGGCCTAAACCGGCCATTTTAGCGGTTTCGGCCGATACGGCCCGATTTGAGTCGTGTCAACACGAGTCGGCCCATCCATGTGGTAGGATGCGGCCCAACACAACACGGACAGGCGGTCAGCGGCATCCCTCCCGCGTCACCGCGTCCCGCCGAGTTCGACGCGGGTGCGGCTCCTTCGGAGCCACGTCCGTGCATCCTAGGCCACCACCCCAAACAGCTCTAAACTATTTGCCCTCTGTCCCACCACGTTAATTAATTCTTGCATGACTTGGAGGTACGGATACTCTGTTCAGACCTAGCTGAAACAAGGGGCCCAAATGTTGGTTAGTTTCTCATAACTTCAAATGGCATGAAGCGTTGTTTCCTAGTCCAAGAGACAGGCACTACACTTCGATTCTTCAAGAACTTTTATTTTCTTCAGATTAACCTTTGTGGGTAGAGCATTGGAACAAAATTTCCAAAGAAAGCATTTGATTTTATTTGGAATGTGGAGCTTCCAAATACACTTCCAGAAAGCCGACTGATGCGATGAGTCCAAACTTGATGCAGCACTAGAATTGGCTTCCTGACACAACATTTGGTACCCAGCCCTTACTGTATACTCCCCATTATGACTGTCTGGCCAAATGAAGCGGTCTTTCTGATCGGTCTAGCATAATGGTATTGCCTTGATTCGGTTTGCTTTAAAGCTCAAAAAATGCTGGTGTAACAAATTAATGTTCCAAGTGCGCGTGTTTGGGTTTGTGAGTGCAGCAACTTGAGCACCTTCTAATCCCAGAGCATGTGGAGAAACAACCTTGGCAGACCCCTTCCCTGGCAGCCAATTGTCTTTGTATATATCAATACTTTTCCCATCTCCTATTCTCCACCTCATACCCATCGAAATCACCTTCCTCGCCTTGAGAATACTTTGCCAAGCATAAGACCCATTGGCTGCTGAAGCTTAAAAAATGGACCCGTTAGGAAAGTATTTTGCTTTGAAGACCCGATAAAACAGAGATGATTAGTCCTTCAAAAGTCTCCACACTTGTTTTGCCAACATAGCATCGTTGAATTTTTCCAAGTCCTTGAAACCTAGCCCATCGTCTGATTTAGGCTGACAAAGAACCTCCCATTTTTTCCAATGAATTTTTCGCTGCTCACCCTTTTGCTCCCATCATTATTTTAAATTGCGTTAGTCATGAGAGGATGAAAACATGAAAGACCATATTACTTAATGCAAAAAAGACCATGTGGACACAGAAGCTCTTACTGTTTTGTATGTGTTAGCATATGGGACACTGGCAATGGTTTTGGATACCACAATACACATGTTGAAGTTATCATTTATTTGAACTTTAAAGTTCACCTGTTAAGGCAACATGGAGTAGTTGTAAGTTACTAATGAAGAGAATATGGATGCACTAATATAGGTGAGTGAGTAATGGGGATACTTGTCATGGACAATGGGAATTAAATTGTGAGAACCATGATTGTGGCTAGGGGGTTTGGTGTCATGGTGAAGAATAAGTTTTCATTTAATTTTTTGGTTATCTTATATTCATTAGCAAGGAATAGGATATTTTCGTGATAGCTGAACGAGAAACCCTTTTCAATATTAATTGTTTAGTAACCAGTAACAATCAAGCTTTATACTCAATAGCAAAAATTCAATTCCTTAATTAAAAGATTAGTGTTATTAATAGGCACTTTTAGGATCAATAGGCATCTTTTGGAATGTCTGATATGAAGGGTTATGACCTTTCAATAAACACCTTTTAGTATATCAAATTCAAAGGATTATGACCTTTCAATAGATATCTTTTGGCATATATATTACAGCAAATCCTATATATATACTTATATATGCAACACAAATCAAACTAGAGATGCAACATTCTATTTCTTATTCCTTCTCAAAATAAATAAATAAATAAATAAATAAATAAAACAAAATTACTTTCTTCTGCCTAACTAATAAAACTGTGTTTTTTCATTCAATATCATTTTTTTTTTTTAATAATTTCATGCATTTGTGCTTACTACTCCAACTCAAAAATAATGACTTCTTCTTCTTCTTCTTCTTCTTCTTCTTTTTTTTTTTTTCTTTTTTTTTTTTTTTTTTTTTTTTTTTTTTTTTCATGAAACTTATTCAGTATTACATATTACGCCTCACAAGTCTTGCAACAAAACTTGAAATTGCAAACAGGGTTAAGTTTTGCAAAATAGTAATGTCTATCATATTTACTAATTTTAATATTTTATAGTAAGATAATGTAGCATTCTCCATTGTTTTTCTTTCAATAAAAATTATTTCAAGCCTAAGAATGATTAAACAGATGGTTAATCCCACACATATATTATATGTTGATGTTGAGATATGGTCAAGTTCAACCAAGTCTGCCTTCTAGTTCCACCTTGTCAAGTTCAACCACAACATAGCTCTTTATCATCAGACCAGGACACCAATGGGTTTCTGGTGTAGGTGGAAATTGAATCCCAGATCTCTGATAGGTCTCAAATAATATTATCACAAATATTAGCAATCCAAAATAACAATCACACACGGGAACACAAAATTTACATGGAAAACCCTTCCTCTTTGAAGGGAAAAACCATGCAAAAAAACATTCTAGCTGCGAGTAATAAATAAAAGAGAAAACAAATAGAAAATAAAGTTGACCCTTTAGATGATGATACTGCAGAAACTGACACTATAAGCACGTATCATTCAAAAGCTTATAAAGGGTCTTGCAACAATTTTACTCAAAAAAAAAAAAGGGGGGGGGGGGGGGGGGGGGGGGGGGGGGGGGGGGGGGGGGGCTTATAGTATATCTCTCTTGACCATTCACCAAAACTCTGTGCAATGTGGACCTAAGTACACCCATAAAGCAAAATGTTAATCAAACAAGAGTAAAGGAGAAGATTTTCAGAAAAGGTGGCAATAAAAAGTGAGTTTTCATCCCAGGTGTTTCTCTATAGGGCCTTTTAAACTTTGAAAGGATGCCTTAGTAAAAAAATGCATGTCAAAGTCAGTAGCTAAAATTGAATAGGAATTCAATAGAAGAAGGTTTAGAATGCACCAACAAAGAAGTAGTTCACAGAATTAGAGGGCAATTAGTAACTTTAGATTGAAATTCTAACCAAAAGGGATGCAGAGGTCATGACTTTTGCTTAAATATATTAAGGTTCTCTTAAGCCGATCCTCAATCAACATTCTAATGTAAAAAAATATCTCACAATCAAAGCAATAAGCCAATACCCATTGGTGAATTTCATTTGAAAAGGTGTCAAATTCAAAAGTTCACCGATTTTCTAGGCAGCACATGGCCCTATTTCAGCTCTAGTGACCATATAGAACTACTACAGATGCAAAATGACTGCAATAGATCCCTTTTTTATTCCTTCCCTCTCTAAAAGTGCCATGATAGCAGCCTAAAACAAACTCAGGCTCTTCACAGTTTGCAATGCCCACTATTTTATCCATGCCTTTTCTTTAATATTTATGCACTAATTATGCAATACCTCCTTCCCCAAAAACTTCTCTTAAGTGCAATATATCCTAAGAATGAATCATTCAAACTGGAGGCTGTATTCAACACATGAACTTCAATTTTCTTCTAATATTCTAAAATTTGACCACATTATCAGCCTCATTCACAATCCGCATTTTTATAAAATTATTGCAGACCAATCCAAACCACAATTAGATAAGCTTTCCTTTCAAAACATTTAGATGATTTTTTATTTGTTTACAGAAATATATAGTGTTAAAACAAAATCATTACATATGGATCGTGCTTACTTTGTTTTCAAAGAAACCTATTACTATAAACTGCAAAGCTATATACCCTTTACCACAACTTACATTAATTGTTGGAAAATTTACATAAAACACTCATGAAAAACAAATCAAACTCTGAATTCCAAAAGACCATTGAATGTTCAAATAGTGTATAAAACACTATGAACGCTTAGACCCCCAATTACAATATTATCAATTCAAGCTAATAACAGAATTGATAAACAATCTAAACCAATTAAAATCACATGCACAATAGAAATTAAATGGCAAAGATTAAGGGAAGAGAGATGCAAACACAAGGACAACACAGCGATGTGTTATCAAAGAGGAAAGCGAAGCCCTTGGCGTAAAACTTCTCTGCTGCCCTCCAAGTGGTCAATAATCCACAAAAGAATGAAGTTAGGATACATGAATAGTAGAAGACCCTCTAAGCCTAATCTACCCAGTGTACCTAAGCCCTCCAAGCTTCTTGCTCCAATGAGGTTGCATCGAACCTTTATCTTCTTTAGCTTACCGGCTTTCTTTATAGCCCATAGCATCAACCAATAATCATTGATCCTTTCCTAACTGCTTTCCAAGCACCAAATAGCCTTCTCACAGATATGGGTATGGTGAGAAAAGGATTTGGGTAATGAATCCTCTCAAGGATATAACAATGGAGAGGATGAGAGTAGAGGAATTTGAAGAGTCTCTATATAAAGATTGTGGATGAGTCAATCTTGTTTTTCTCTAAGGGTTCTCTCCCAAAATTCTCTCTGGAAGCTCTCTACATTTCGTGGGTATAAGGGGTATTTTTACTGGGGTGAGAGCGGAATGCGAAGAGTCAGGTTTTTCAAAACAGAGCTGGCTGGCGGCTTGGCCTTGCAACTTGATTGAGTTGCGAGTTCAAATCGCGAGCTAATAGAACGGCTAGGCTGGACTTTTTGTCCTGTAATGCTCCAGCTGGTGTGACTATTCATCTTCTCTGCACGCTTCACTCGTGTGCTGCAGTTGGCGGCTTGCCAGGCGCGAGTAACCCGTGAGTCCCAGCTGCGAGTCTCTGCATCCTTGCACAATCTTGAGCATTTCTTCACACTCTCTCACTCACTACCCTTGCATGATTCCCACCTAAATACATGTTACTAATTTCTAAATTACAAGAAAATTTGGCACGGAATAAAGCCAACAAAATGGTTGATTAAATTCAACCTTACAACCATTGAACATATCCATTGTTCACAAGTTAGTTCCTGGAAATTCCATATATTTACAACTTAAATCTAAAAATTTTAAAGCTATAAACTAATTATCCTCCACAAATATCTTATTCTTTATTTTCTTTTTAATTTATTTTTTACTCTTTGGGTAATTTCCACAAGCACTTGGCACACATACTCTATGTCTATACTTGCACAGACCAAGTTAAAGGAGAGTACATGTTTTCCATTTCCAGTCAAGGAGTCTAGCAATGAGAAATACATCAACTTAACGCAATAGCTAGGAAATATCAATTTAAAAACATTGGCTTTATCAAAAGTTATTCTATAGTTGAGGAAGTGTTATCATTGACTTCCTCATCACATCATGATGGGTAAGTTGTCTAAATCAGAGTTGCCTAATGCCTAACACTACTCCTCCTATGAGTAGTCTGCAATTAAAGGAGATATTTGAAGCCAAAATAGACAAAATGAAAAACAAACCTAAACTCAAAAGAATTTTGCATTTCCACGAAGGAACATCAATGTTTACCTAAAGGAGTAAAAGTCCTATTACACCAAGTACATGCCCCGTGCCTCCAACAAACCCAATGGACTCACCAAATAACAAAAATGAAAGTATAGCCATTGTTAAAAATTGAAAGTCAATTATTTGATCATCAAGACTCGATTTCATGTTTAAACTAGCATTTCCATTGGTCAAGAAAGCCAACTTCAATGGCGGTAAATAACAATTCAGCCATTTTTGTGATAAGTAAAGGTAATTATATTAATAAACAATAATTCTAGATTTGCAGTTTAATTATACAAGTTATATACAAAAAATTCAAAATAAAAAACAAAACGTTTATGCTATCTATGGAAAAACAAAGAAATACAAAACTGAAGGGTAGGTTTTCAAGAAGAATGTGAAATTGGATTCATCAATGTATAGAAGATACATAATAAGAGGTTTGGATAGGGAAAAGTGTGAATATATACAAGATTTGGATGTGATTGTACCAACTTGGTGAATCTGAAGCAAAGAAAAATCAACCAAAGTCAAAATCTTTGTTTGGTTGCCGAGAAAATAATAGAAAAACACAAGGAAGGAAGAGAGAGAGAGAGAGAGAGAGAACCTATGAGGAGCTGAGAACCTGTGTTTAGGCTGAGAGAGATGTGAGCTATGAAAGACAACGAGAGCGAGAGAGAGAGCCTACCTTAACGTTTTAAACTGTGTGAGTTTAAAATGAGCTTTTATGCAATATAGTGTTATTCATTTCCAACGTTTTACAACCGTTGATACAAAATTTATTTTATTTTATCCATAGTTGATCAAGCTGTTGATAAAACTATTCTTGCTTTAATATTTTTTGACCCCCTTTTACCATGGTGCCTGAAGAAAAAAACTAAAACCAAATATTTTTTAGTACTTTTTTCAATAGTTATACCAACCGCAGAAATAAGTGTATGAATTTCTTTATTTTTACTCTACAGTTGTACTCAGCCATAGAAAGTTAAGCTTTTATTTACATTTTTTAGTGACCATGGATATAAATATGTTGAAAAAACTCAAGTTTGTTGTAGTGGGTGGACATAAATTGTAGTCTAACTTTGTAGGTATACAACGGCTCGATTAAGTATAGCTGTTCAATAGCCTTGTAGTATTTAATGCTAGTTGGTCAAAGTACCCCCAAAAATGTACTCAAACAAGTGCATGTAAAAGTGAATTAGTCATTGCCACATAAGATAGTTTGAAAATGAGTGTGGAATTTTCTTAAGGTAATCATTGAGGAAAATAAATTATATAAAATTTAATAAAAATAACTTGAATATGTCGATATCACAAAAAAACATGTAAAAGCATAAAATTTTACAACTTCCTTCTACCCCCAAAAAAAAAAAATGAAACGGCAAAAAAGATTAATGAGAGATAAAGTGAGAATTGAGATTGCTGAAATGAGAGGAATAAAATGATAGATTCTAATAGATGACAAAGATGAGAAAAATTGATAGAGAGAGGGAGAGAAGCAAATGATCGCTGTTGCTACCATAATTGATGGGAACTTACAATCACAATATTTCTCTTTTGAAATTATTTTTTTAGAAAAATTTAATTATAAATTATTTTTATGAATAAGTTAAACGAGTTATGAGTTTAAATGATTAGAGTTTTTTAATTTTTGTTTTTGACTGGACTTTTTGTTAAATATTTTGTTCATTTAATTTGTTAAGTCTAATCCTGTTGTTGAATTAACTATTTTTGTTGTTATTTAGACTAATTTCTAGAGTTATGTCTAAGTACATTATCAATATATTGATAGCATTGATTCTAAAAATAAATAAATAAAAATTGATAGCCTGCATGCTTCCAAGAAAAGCTCACTACCTTGGACAAAGGGTCCGTTTGGATAGAACTTATTTTGTTGAAACTGAAAACTGCAAAATTGAAAATACTATAGCAAAATAATTTTTAAATGTGTGAATAGTACTGTAGGACCAATTTTTAATGAAAAAGTTACTAAAAAGTGAAGTTTGTGGGTCCCGTACACTGTTCATGGGACCCACAGAATTGATAAAAGAGAGTTGAAAAGTCAATAAAAAAATGGCTACTGTTCATGAACAGTAGCCGTTGTCTCCCAAAAAGTGTGTGCAACAATAGGAAAAAAAAAAAAAAAAAAGCATCAAAACGTAAACGCAAGACGCGGACATGAGAATAATCCGTATCCAAACTCTCACTTAGACTCTTGGGTCAACTCAACCGTGTGATTGTGTCATAAATTGGGGTCCATTAGCAAGTCCAGGAATATTGCAACTCAAAGTTTAGAGTAATTATCTTTAAACCCCTTATTTATCATTCTCCTAATACCTTAAATGATATTTTCGTACTCCTATACTTAGTAGGCTAACAATTCTAAGCTTTTATGTAAAGATATTTGATTGGAATGAATAAAATAAAATTGTATTTTCAGAAAAACTAGTACAAATCATGAAACATGAATGATATTGGAAGGTATTGTTAAAATAAACTAGGGCCTTTTTGTTAAATATGAAATTTGCCCCATTTTAATTGTGTTTTTGTTAAATATTGCATACGCTTGTGTGAGTGTGAAAATCATAGATGTTAGCCTCTTATATTCAAGCATATTAATTCGAATACGAAAAGTTTAGATATGAAACCAAATTCTGATTGAGGAAATTGAGATAAACAATGTTTTATTGGCCAAATTGGACATTTGCCCCTTTCGCCCAAAACAAGTAGCAAAATACTCTTATTCTGAAACTATTTAGCCATATGCTCCTATTTTAAACTCAATTTTCTAAAAATCTAGTTTTAATGAAAAACTTGATTTTTAGAAAATCGAGTTATAAGCACTATACTTCCATTTAGAGTGAGAGATATATTGTAATAGGCCAAGAATGTATTGACCCCTTTGGTAACTTAATCAATTAATTTAGCCAAGTGAAACTAACTAAATTCAATTACATGCAATAGTGTGGTAGCACAAACAAATCACCAATTATACTAAATGCAGTGGAAAATAAATTTGACATAGGTGATTTGTTTACGGATGGGGAAAACTACCAAGGCAAAACCCCACTGGCTGAATTTAAGGTCACCACTTTCGATAATCCACTATTATCAAAACAAGCGGTTACAAGTAAAAAGAATCCTAGTACCTAATACCAACATACAATTAAAACCTTATCCCAATACCTAATTGGACTTGTAATGTAGTGACAATCTCTACTTTCAATACACGGCTCTTAGTACGTGACTAACCAATTGATGCACAAATCCAAGTACGTGACTAACACATCAACTTGAGAAAGATGTTGGCTACAAAGTTCTTTAGTTCATCCAATGATGAAGATCAAGAAACTCCTTGTTTACAAATACCCTTGGCCAAAGATGCAGCAGTTTCTACAAGAATATGATGAACGATGGCAACTTGTCTCTGGACACAATATGCATGTATAATCACTTTGCATCAAGTGAAACGGCCTTTAAAATAATCCTTAAGTATGTGTAGGGTTTTGAGAAAAAAAAACCCTTCACAAATACACTTAGATATACGTGAAAACAAATCTGGAAATCTGAATTTCGTAATTCTTGATAGATATTGTTACTGTTGAGCAACTATCAAGCACAAGCATTAAACATCAATAGATATTATCTATAAAGATATCTGTCCAGCTTTAATGAACATCACTTCTTCACTCATTTCTTGGATAGACTTGCATGGTTTCAATTCTAGACTTGAACTCTTGTTCCTTGAAGTACTAAACCCATCCTAGATCTAACCAATTACAAGTAAAGTGCATTTTGTCAAAGGATTAGCCAATTTTACCCAACATATGTTCTAACAAGTTCTACATATATCCTAACATATTGCAAGTCAAGTCTAGGAAAAGAGATTCCTATTATGGCTTTGTCAAGTCTCATCTTTTCTCTTGCAAAATAACAAATGTTGATAGGCACTATACTTCCATTATGGCTCTGTCAAGTCTCATCTTTTGTCTTGCAAAATAACAAATGTTGATAGGCACTATACTTCCATTTAGAATGAGAGATATACTGCAAGTCAATTCTAGAAAAAGATGTTCGTATTATGGCTATGTCAAGTCTCATCTTTTCTCTTGCAAATAACAAATGTTGATAGCCACTTTACTTCATGGAGTTGATGACTTTAATAATTTGACTCCCATTTTATAAGATAGTGCGCACTCGTGAGAACCCAATCACTAGGGCCCTGTTTGGTTATCATTGAGGGTGGATTCATTTTCTCTTTTTATTTTTTAAACTCATTTTTTTTTTCTCAAATCTTATATTCATTTTCTCTACCTAACCCATTTCATGTTTGGCACTATTTTCTAGTCGATTTTTTGCTTCTTTTTTTTCACTTTATATTTTTCAATTAAAAATTCAACACAATTGAGAGAGAAAATGAATACACTAAAAAGTTGTATTTAGTTTTTGTATTCAAATCCTATTTTTGGGGATATTTTGAAATTGAAAATTGAATACAAATATAAAGTCAAATAAGTTTTATAGTGATAAGTCTCATGAAAAACTGAAAATGAATATAAAATACACCCATTTTTTGCTCAAACCAAACAAGCCCTAGATTTGGGTATTCTTTTTGTTTTCACTTTTTACTCTCTTTTTTTTTTTTTTTTTTTTTTTTTTTTTTTTTTTTGGCACGAGAAGCTAAATTTTTTGAAATAAAGGAAAATCACACAGGTTAAATAGAGTCATTACAACAAAACAAAACAAACTATTCGACTAAAACAGATTGAACTTCCAACTACAAACAACTAAACATAAGAGAGAAAACTAGAGATAATTTATTTGTCATTTTAACTTTTATCTTACATCCCAACGTTTAATTTGTTTTGTTCATAAATTTTTGTTAGATATTATGCTTGTCTTAGATTAATTTAAATTCATTTTATAGTTTGCAATCGTTTGTGAGTACTTATGAATTTCAATGATTTCAAGATCTAAATTCCCAATTATCTGTCATTGTTAAATATTTGTTATTTATAGTAGTGGCTTTAGGATTTTTTTTTTCTTCTAAAAATAGTAATTAAGAAACTTAAATTATACAAAATTTACAAAAAAAACTTGAATATTTTGACATAAAATAAAAAAATAAAAAAAAATTGTAAACACATGAAATTTTACTATTTCTTTTTACTAACAAAATGAAAATGCAAAAAGTTACTAACAGGAGATAAAGTGAAAATTAATAAGAATGCTGAAATGAGAGTAATAAAGTTAGAAAGTCTAATCATGGTGAGAGATAGAGAGAGCAACAAATGATAAGCCAAGTCATCAAAGAGAGTAAAGCTTCAGGGATTGCAAAGTTTAGGAGAACTCACTACCACAGTATCTCTCTCTTGGTATCAATTTTTTTTAGGAAAAAAAAAATTATAGAATATTTTAATACAATGGGTTTAATGAATTACAAATTTGAACGATTTTTTTTTTATTTTTAGCCAGTTTTATTGAATATTTTGTTCATTTGTTATGTTTAGTATAATCTTGCTGTTTGAACTATTTCTATTGTTATTTTGACTCTTTTTTAGAGTTATGTCTAGATGCATTATCAATATTTTGATAGTGTTGATTTTGAAAAAAAAAGTAAAAAAAAAAAAAATTGATAGCATGTGCAAGCTTTCAAGAAAGACTCAAAACCTTGGACATAGCCGTGCAAAAGTCTTGTATGCTTCAAGCGCATCAGACTTATGTCTCATTGATATGTGGCCCACACCCTCTCGTGCATGTGTGGGGCTTACGTGTCAATGATACATAAGTCTCATGCACCCAGCGCATTAGATACTGTCTCAATAATCACCAAGGGTTTTGTAACCAAGAAACTTCCTGATCTTGATTGTTGATGAACTGAAGAACATTACAGCCAACATCTTCTTCAAGTTGCTGGTGTTAGTCACGTACTTAGATCCATGCATCATTGGTTAGTAATGTACTGAGATTCGTTCATTGAATTGGAAGATTGTTGCTACAATACAAGTCCAATTGGGTATTGGGGTAAGGGTTCAACTGTACGTTGGTATTTCGGGATAAGCCAAATGATTTGGTAAGATTTCTTATACTTGTAACCACTTGTGATTGATAATAGTGGATTTTTGGGAGTGGTGACCTAAAAATCACCTGGTAAGGTTTTTGCCATGGAGGTTTTCCCCATTCGTAAACAAATCACTGTGTTAATTTAATTTTCACTGCATTTAGTTTAGTTGGTGATTTGTTTGTGCTACCACGCTATTGCATGTAATTGAACCTAATTAATTAACTTGGGTAATTAATTAATTTGCAAGGGGTCAATTCATTTTAAACCAACACTATGGTAAATAATTTTTTATTTATCAATCTTATCAGGTATGGATTTGATAAAGACCGATTTTTCATGAAATAGGATAGCAGAGTAATAATTTAAATTTTAACCATTGTGTTCAGGTATCTACTGGAAGTTTAGGGGAAAGTAATCTGTAGCAAATTTAAGGGGATCTTTGATCATAACTCTATTGGGTTCAATGGAAAACAAGTTTTGGAAGTATTGTTTTTTAACATGTTAAGAAGCATTGAGGTTTTTGGAGAAAGTGGCTTTAATAGGTTGGTTGGCAAGGACCATAGCATATGGATCATAAAAGGATGCTAACATAGTGGAGAAGTTTGGTCTGGGGATAGTACCTAGGGTAGTAAAACAGTTAGCAATGGCAGCAGGAGAAGCAGGTTCTTGTTTAATAAGTTGTTTAGTAGTATCTGTAGTAGGGTGTTTGTCTTTAGACCTTCTACTTGCCATTGTGACATTGTAGGAATTCACGGGTAAGGAAATCAGAGATAGCATTTTGAGAACCTTTAATATATTCAATATCAAAATCAAAAACACTTAAAATAGCTTGCCATCGGGCAAAAATATGTTTTGAAGCAATATTTTTGACATCTTTTTCTGTAACATATTTAGCACTTTTGCAATCAATGTGTAATAAAAACTTTTGATTTAGCAAATCACTTTGAAATATGGAAATACATAGTACTACAAATAAAGTTTTTATTTTATTTTATTTTGTTTATAGTACTATAATTTATTTGTGCAGTATTTCAAACTCCTGAATAGAAACAAACAATTTGTTTGGATGCGTCTGGTAAAACAAGTTGTTTCAGAATACCTTCATAACCAACGTCAGATGCATTAGTTTCAACAATTTTGAAAGCATTAACAATAGGGATACCTAGATAAGGCAAAGTTTTAGGATGAGACTTGATTTGTTTGACAAGAAAAGTATGAGTATCAAACCAAAGAGGAGGATTATTCTGTAGTTGATCAAAGAGAGGTTTGCATTGTTTCCTCAAGTCCTTATAAAACTCAGCAATGTAGTTGAAAGACCCAAGAAATCCTTGTTACTGCGTTTTATCAATAATGACATTAGGAAATTTATCAGCAAACTAAATGGCTCTGTTAATGGGACAAATCAGTCCTTTAGAAATGTCATAGCCAAGGAAACGAACCTTTGTTTGAAATAGTTTGATTTTCTTTGCAAAAACAATAAGACCATTATGTTTGATGATAATAAGAAATGTATATAAATGTTTACAATTTTCATTAATGGATTTGGAATAAACAAGGACATCATCAATTTAAACAATGGTGAAATGACTGAAGGAATTGAAGATATCATTCATAATGTTCTGGAATTCACTAGGGGCTTTCTTAAGACCAAAAGGCATAACATTCCACTCATAATGTCCAAAGGGAGTGGTGAAAGCAGTCTTGTACTTATCAGTATCACATATTTGGACTTGTCAAAACCCAGATTTCATATCGAATTTAGAGAAGATGACAACATCACTTAACCTATGTACTAGGTCATTCTTATTGGGGATAAGATACCTAATCCATTCTAAAACTTTGTTTAAAGGTTTGTAATTGATAACTAGACAAGGAGCCCCTCTTTCAATTTCAACATTTTTTTAAACATTGGAAGCGACACAAGACTAGGGGGATTAGCTATTCTTAATCAATTTTTTACCAAGCAAATCATGAATTTCCTTTTTACAAAATTCAATATTTTTAGCATTCATTTGAATGGGACGAGCTTTAGTAGGAATGTTCTTCTCATAAAAATATTTAATAATTCTAGTGGGTTTATTCAGATGTAGTAGAAAAATATACTCAAAATAGACCTAATTAGTTTGTCACGACGCCAATCATTTCATGTACTTAAGATAACATTCGAATAAAGTTGGGAAAACAACAAAACATAACAAAACAAAATGTGTCAAAGTAGAAGTTAAAAAATTGAATATACAATAGCTTAAAGTCATTTATTTTTTGTCTCAATGTAAAAGTACAAATGTTGGCTTCTATTACTAATCCCGAAATTGGAGTATTTTATTGTAAATAATTCAACATTAAAAAATGCTTCTAGAGTCCAGACGTCCCCTGGCTCTAGCCTAAGCACTTCTGCTTTCACACACACACTCCTTTCCCCCCACACATTATATTTGATAAGGATAATTTTGTAGTTAAAACCATGATGAAAGAAAAGGCAATGGACATAATAATCTCATTGGCATTGCTTATTGTAGATAACTACATCATAGAATCTACAGCTTCATATCTTGGCTGACAACCCTACGTTGGTGATGACATCGGAAGCTGATGAGAACAAGCTGAAAAGGGTATGCAAACCTTCGTCGGATCTGACATGGCCTTACTTGATCTCCACATGATAAGTGTAAAATTGTAAGTATACACTCATTGACAGGAAGGCGTAGAGCGACGTTCCAAACAAACCCGTTGGCTTTACTTGAGTCCATCAACAACAAGTAGGGAGTCTACAATTTTAAGCTGACGAGGTCAACTTGGGTAAGATGAAAAGCTGACGCCACTAAGCTGAAGGAGATACACGAGACTGACGGTTCTAACGTAATCTTGACTTGGCCACCACGCATACATGTGTAAGGAAATGTCTTGTGCCCCATGCTCAGTGTTAGTCTCCTACAAGGAAAGGATTCCGCAATATACACTTATAAGGATTCCTATAAGAAAAAGACTTTCAAACCAAGGAAGAGATGTCAACCCTCTACCACTATAAAAGCCCCAATACCTTTACAAACCATGGTACACATAATTCACCCCAACTTTGGTACTCTAAAGTTATGAACAAGAGATTTCTCTAACTTGACCGTCGGAGGGTATTTGGCCGATACCACACCAGTATTCCTCTTAAGGTCTTCAGCTTTTATGTTGTGCAAGTTCTTGTCAGGAGCACGTGAGGACCGTGTGGCTTACTGATGATTTTTTGGCATCATCAGTTGGCACTATCTGTGGGAAAGTGCAATTTGTAAGCCATACCATCGCCTCTCGGACAAAAAGTTGCATGGTGCTCACTCGCACAATGGCAACCACTAAGAACGTTCAAGGAGATGAACCACCCACAACTGCCCTCGAAAGATAGGTTCAAACTCTCACTGCTGCCATGGAACGCCTTACCAAGCAAAACCTCAACCTAAAAGAACAGTTGTGCCAGAAAAACGTAGCATTGAACACCCAAAAAGAAGATCAAGAGGGAACCAACATTGAAAAGAAGAACCAAGAGGGGCCAGAGGGAAGCAACACCCCAAGCAAACAAGAGCAATAGGATACCAGCCGACCCTTCGGCTTAGATACGGCTCCCCCTCTTATAGTCACAGAGATGCAAATGACGAGGGAATGGATAGATCTTATGATGACTGCCCTCAGAAGATGGTGCCTAATGACCTCGACGACCTGGTCCACCGAGCCAATTCACCGACGTTTGTCAACTCCTTCCCCCTTCCACCAAAGTTTTGCATGTCACAGATAGAAAGCTATGACGGAGCCAAAGATCCCCTAGATCATTTGGAATCCTTCAAAACCCTGATGCACCTTCAAGGAGTAGCTGACTAGATCATGTGTAAGGCTTTCCCTACCATGCTAAAGGGTGCCACAAGAATTTGGTTTAACAGGTTGACACCTAACTCCATCAGTACTTTTAAGGAGCTAAGCGCCCAGTTTGCTTTGCATTTCATCGGGGGACACAGGTATAAAAAGTCTACAACATGCTTAATGAGCATCAAGCAGTGGGAAGACGAGATGCTAAGGTCTTACATAACCTACTTTAACAAAGAGGCCCTTTCAATCGACGAAGCAGACGACAAGATACTTGTGGCGGCGTTCACCAATGGGCTACGGAAGGGTAAGTTCCTATTTTCTCTATATAAGAACAACTCGAAGACCATGTCATAAGTGCTTTACAGGGCGACTAAGTACATGAACGTGGAAGATGCACTACTGGCTTGGGAAGAGAGGCCCAAGAAAAGGGAAAGACAGGAAGATGTACAGCCGGATAGAGGGCAAAAGATGGCTAGAACTGGAGAACGCCGGGGGGACCGATGCTCCAAACCACCCTCGAAGTTCACGAGCTTTACCCCGCTGACTGCCACAATTAACTAAGTGCTAATGCAAATTAAGGATGAAGGAGCCCTGACCTTTCCTGGCAAGCTGAAGGGAGATCCTAACAAGAGGTCAAGGGACAAATATTGCCACTTCCACTGTGATCATGGCCATGACACATCTGACTACTATGACTTGAAACAACAAATAGAAGCTCTTATTAGGCAAGAAAGGCTACATAGGTTTGTCAGTAAGGAGAAAACGGACCCACCACAGAAGTAGGCTCCTCGACGGGAGAACGAGCGCCCTAGACCACCCATAAAAGATATAAGAATGATCGTAAGAGGCATTACAACTCCTAGGTCATCAAAAATGGCCCATAAGACTTACCTCAAGATGGTTCAGAACATCCAACTAACGGGATCCATACCTAAGACGGCGTGAATTGACAACCCCCTTATCGGATTCTTGGAAGAAGATGTACGACATCTTCACCACCCACATGACGATGCACTCATCGTTATCATACGAGTAAGAGACTATAACATGCACCAGGTTCTGGTTGGCAACGACAACTCGGCTGACATCCTTTACTCCCCTACACCAGCAGATGGGGATTGATAGGGAGTGACTAGTTCCAACGAACGCTCTGTAAAACCCCGACCCAATTTTATAATTAAACTATATGTTTAAGTGGTTAAGTATTATTATTATTTTAAGCCACTTTCCTTCTAAAATTAATAGAAGTATTTAATAAACATATTAGTTTAAGTGGTTAAGTTGTGCTATATATATATATATATAGTTGTAGGTGTTTTAATTAAGCATGATGCATGAGATAGTATAGTAGAAATTCCACCCACACATGCAACCAATGGAAATTCCACACACCTTAAGCCAAAGTACCATGCATGTGAAAAATAAACAAATAAATAAACCCATAGACCAAGACTTGGCCGGCCATGCAATTCACCAAGAGCCACTTTCCTTGACTTTCTCAAGCATTAGACCAACCAAGAAGTAATTCCCCCTCAAATTTCCACGGGTACACACACACAAATCAGAAAAGTCACACACTTTGCCTCTTTTTCTCTTAAGGAAAGAGCTAGGAAGCTCTCTCAAGCCCTTCTCTCAAACACACGTACCTCCCACCCCAAAAGTCCACACTTCTATCTTCTTTTGCTGTCCAAAAGTCTTCTCCCTTAGCTTATCTTCTTGGCTGCACCAGACCAGAAAGTCCAGTTCTTTCTTCTTTCTCTCTTCTTCATTTGCTCTTACACGGCTGTAACTCTCTTTCACCCTCTCACCAAAAATCATAGGCAACTCTGTCTGAGAAGAAAGTAAGAGCCTAACACTAAGGTTTCATCTTCAAAGTGTATGAGTAAGTAAATTAAACCTCATCTGATTTTGTGTATTTGAATAGTATAATTGTTTGTTTATTTTCATTCTTTATCCTCTGTTCTGCTTTTAGAAGCTGAACTGGTAAATCTGTTTTAGTAAATTAAAAGTTTGATGATTATGGTCACTTGGATGCTTATTAAGGTATTTCAATATGTTTAGGATAGCTATAAAAATACTCAAGTGATATGAAGGCCAATTGCTATTTGTTGATGATTTTAGTAAGAATATGTGCTGAAGCTGTCACTGTGACAGATTTGATGTTTACAAAAAGAAAATTCTGTATTAAATCATATTTTGTGAATTAGGATGCTACGAATAGTTTTTATGAACCCTAAGATACGTACGGTTGTTGTGGAAGTGGTTTCACAGCATTTGGATGAATAGAAAAATAATGATTTAATTTCTAATTTGCATGAGTTTCTGCCAGGACAGATTGGAACACGTTGGCTTGTATGATTTTTAATAAATCATGATTTTATGCTTTGACTACGAAATGTTTATGGTATATACTAGACATACAGAGGAATTTCTCTGTAAAATTTCATGAGGTTTGGATGTGAATTGGTAGTCCATTTGTATTTTATAAGTAAAGTATAAACTGCTGGAATGAAACAGTGAACAGTACGGGACATGCCTAACTTTGTGGATTTAATTCTAAAGTTAGGATCAATGATTTGAGGTATAATTTAATATGCTCATCAGTTGATATGTCTGGATCATAGATTAATTTTTGTATGACTTGGTTCAAGGTTGGTACCCTAAAGGAGGGGTTCTAAACCATTCGAGGGTTGTATTTATGAAGATGTTTTGTTCAACATGCGGTATATTGCTTTATGTGTGTATATGGCTACATGACCATGCTTAAAACAGTGTATAATTATACATGCATTATTGCCCTAAGCTCCAAGAACATTTTGAAATGAAGTTGGCTCCTATGGAAATATGATATAAATATGAGAATGATAGTTTTCTTTAGTTTGGTACGTCATTTGTTGACGTATGCATGATATGTTTGTGGGAACCTCTTTGAGGTGGGATTAGGATTTCCTTGATTCTAAGAGATAGGCTTTGAGATGAATGTGTAAGTATATGATAAGGAATAATGGATAGTAATAAGCTTTGATATTTGGTTTAGGTGTGACCAGTCACCAGGTCTAAGCTCCTTCGACTTTAGGCTTTCGGTTCCTCCGCTTTCAGGTAAGGGATAAGTTATATGAGCGTTTGGTAAGTCATTAGGTTATTTTAAATATATTATGCATTAAAAGGTTTTTGATTAGAGATATGACATGTAAGCATTATCAGACAAAAATATGTTCGTGAGCTTTCGAAATCTTATGTATATGATTTAAGCATATTGATGCTATTACTGATTCCACAAACATGAGGATTAAAGAAAACAATGGACATGCTATTATGGTGAAATGTTATGCAAAATAATAAATTTCAGTATGATGTATAAGTATGAAATATTTTCAAGTTATGTTCTCTGGTGATCTGAACTCTGCCAGAAGGGGTTAATTACTGGCTTTCCATGGAAAATGTTATATGATTGGCCATTAAGTGGGACTGGCTCTGCTATACTCGCCCTTGTTGGTTACGGCCAACTTGTGGAGGAAGCCAACCTACCCCCATGGTTGGAAGATATGTATGATGATGTGATCCCAGAATACCTGGCATTGTGGGGAATGCTGGATGCCTAGGACTGTGGTGCTAGAAGCCTCCCAAATAAGTACAGACTTATCAGATATGGACTAACCAACAAGTTATTTATGAACAGCTATATTATGTTATTAAACATGAGAGAATGATTTTGTTTAAATGCATTATGAAAAGTTAAAAACTCTCATGAAAAGAAGAAGTTTTTAATGAAAAGAAAGCTATTCATTAAGGATAAAAGTTTATGAAGTTCTGTCATGCTATAAAGATAAAGTTTCTAAAGAAAGCACAAGTTTATGTTAAGAAGGTATCAGATATCTGTTTTTCTTTATGAAACGTTAAGTTTATAATTATGAAAGTTATAATATTTTACAAGAAGAAGTTTATGAAGAAAAGTTTTATTATTCTTTAAGATGCTTCCAGTTTAAGACAAAGTTACCGATTACCTGATTTAAGTTAAAATGATTATTTTGTAATGAGAATATATATATGGTAACTTTGTAAGAAATGAAAGAAATTCAATCCGAAAGGTTTTGATAATATTATTCTGATAAGAAAAAGGAGAACAATTATTGTCCTACGACGAGCATATAAATTATTATTATAAATAGTATAAAATACTATGCATTATAAAATGTTCTCCTATCTAAACAATTATAAAATGAAATGGTTTGATTTACATGCATCCTTATTAAATTCTCATACAACTTACCTTTATTGAGCTTCGCAGCGCACCCTATTATTTTTCAGTTAGCAGGTTTTATTTTGGAGTAGAGGGAGCGTTAGTCGAGTTTTGGAAGGAGCTAGTTTTAATTTCATATGTATAGATCCTAAATTAGCACTTTGATGTTTAGCTTTGTAATATTGTGTATTTTAGGATCTAAAGAAAGTGGTGTACCTTAAAGTATTCAGAGATGTATTATGTGAGATTTAGAATTGGAGTGACTGGTGGATTATGTGATTCTTTAAGTGCAGTGTAGATGCTCTGAATGTCACATAAAAAGTTATATCTTTTAAGTAAAGAAATAAGAATGTAAAGAAAGAGGAAAGCTTTTGTAAAAGTTTTGTAAAAGTTAAGTTGGTTCTTGTTAATATCAAGTTTAGGCTTGGTATTAGCATGTTGGTCATGGTCACAAATCCGAGTATCGGGTTTGGGGCGTGACATGCTCCACTCGTTGGCTTTGGAGGGACAAGGCTATTCCCCCTTAGTGTCATCACTTTGGCTGAAACTGTGGGCAACTATCCCCAGTAGATCAGTAAGAATGTAACGTTCCTCGTAGTCGACTAGTCGTCCGCTTACAATGCCATTATAGGACGGCCTACCCTTAATTCATGAAAGGCTATAACCTTAACCTACCATTTAATGATTAAGTTCCCTACTGATTATGGAATAGGGGAGTTGTGGGGAGATCAAGTGGCTGCACACGAGTGTTACGTAGCCATGATGGAAATGGATGACCACTTCCAAGCCATAAGCATAAAAGAACATCGGACAATGGGAGAGCCCGTTGAAAGACTTGAAGATATACTTCTTGATGATTCTCAACCAGAGCGAACAACCAAGATCGGCACCCTTGCAAACCCGATGGTCCGCCAAGCGCTCATAACTTTCCTCAAAGAAAACCGGGACGTATTCTCTTGGAGCCACAAAGACATGCTAGGGATTGATCCATCAATCATGGTACACAGGTTGAATGCGTTGCCTTCCTTCCCACCCGTCCATCAGAAGAAACGAGTGTTCGCTTATGAGAGAGACCAGGCTGTAGCGGAAGAAGTCCGCAAGTTACAAGAGGCAAGTTTCATTAGAGAAGTTTACTATCCCAAGTGGTTGGCAAAGGTCGTAATGGTCAAAAAGGGCAACGAAAAATGGAGGATGTGCGTAGACTTCACGGACTTGAATAAAGCATGCCCCAAAGATAGCTACCCCCTCTCGCAGGTCAACCTCT
This sequence comes from Quercus gilva, assembly GCA_023621385.1. Classification (NCBI taxonomy): domain Eukaryota; kingdom Viridiplantae; phylum Streptophyta; class Magnoliopsida; order Fagales; family Fagaceae; genus Quercus; species Quercus gilva. The sequence goes on along the minus strand of CM042476.1, from coordinate 92,954,737 downwards.
TGGTAGACTCTATGGCTCAACACCAATGGCTGAGCTTCATGGACGCATTTTCAAGATACAATCAAATCGAAATGGACAAAGCTGATCAGGAGAAGACTTCGTTCAAAGCTAGCCAGGGCCTTTTTGTTACAAGGTTATGCCCTTCTGCTTAAAAAACACGGGCGCAACATATCAAAGACTCATGAACAAAATGTTCACACAACAGATTGGGAGAAATGTCTAGGTCTATGTCAATGACATGCCAGTGAAAAGCCGAAGGGAAGATAATCACATGGAGGATCTCAGGGAAACATTCGACACTCTTCGTTCCTATAACATGAAGCTTAATCTAGGCAAGTGTGCCTTCTGAGTGACGGCGGGAAAATTCCTACGATACATAGTCTCCCAAAGAGGTATTGAGGCTAACCTAGACAAGATCCGGGCTATAATAGAAATGTCACCTCCTAAAAACGTAAAAGAAGTACAAAGCCTCAATGGCAAGGCAGCCGCGCTTAATAGATTTGTGTCTAAAGCAACAGATAAATGCCTACCATTCTTCCGCATGCTGAAGAAGTCTTTTGAGTGGACGACCAAATGTCAGCAAGCATTTGAGGATCTAAAGGCCTACCTCTCTTCCCCACCACTGCTAAGTCCCTCGCAACCAGGGGAAGAGTTGTTCCTCTATTTAGCTGTCTTCCCGGCTACCGTCAGTGTGGCCTTGGTCAGGGAAAAGGACAAGGTGTAGAAGCCCATATACTATGCCAGCCGGGCACTTCATGGTACAAAAGAAAGATACCCTCCAATGGAAAAACTTGCCTTTGCTCTAGTCACAACAGCCCGTAAGCTCAAGCCATACTTCCAAGCCCATACGATGATCATCCTAACTGACAAATGCATGGTGCTATGGGCAATAGAGTTAAGTGAATTCGACATACAATACCACCCCTGTACTGCCATCAAGGGGCAGGTGGTCACCGACTTCATTGCGGAGTTCACTAACACGGAAGGCTAGGGGGCAGGTGAATATCCCCCATGGAATGTATACATGGACAGATTGTCCAACAGACAAGCTGGTGGAGCAGGCATCGTACTTCGATCTCCAGAGGGTGACGAGATAGAATGCATGTTTCGTCTTGACTTCCCTACAACTAACAACGAAGCGGAGTATGAAGCCCTAATAGCAGGGCTAGATCTCACCAAGGCAGTAAGGGCCGTAAGCATGGTTATCCATTACGACTCCCAGGTTGTCACAAACCAAGTGAATGGTGATTATGAATGTAAAGGCGAAAGGATGAAGAAGTACTTGGAGTATGTAAAGAGAAGGATAGATAAGCTGCAGGCTAAGTTTGTTCAAATTCCAAAGGGAGAAAACGGGCAAGCCAACCATCTTGCCAAGGCTGCATCAGCATAATACATGATCATCCCCGACAAGGTACTCTCCTTTATTTAGCTCTCACCACTAATAGATGTCATTAATGTGCAGGAGATAGGTTCCAAAAGCAATTGGACCACACCTTTAGTTTCTTACTTAAAAGACAGCACACTACTTGACAGGAAGGAAGCCGCAAGAAAGCTGAAGGTTCAAGTGACGCGATTCGTCTTAAAGGACGTCTTGTATAAGAGGGGTTTCTCCTTACCATACCTGAGATGTTTAGGCCCCGAAGAAGCGGATTATGTCATGAGAGAAATACACAAGGGGATCTGCAGCAACCACTCAGGGTCACAGTCATTGGTGCATAAATTGATTCAGGCTGAATATTACTGGCCGACTATGCAGAAGGACCCCAAATTTATGTCAAAGCCTGCGATAAATGTCAAAGGTTCAGCAAGATCATCAGACAGCCGACGGAAGAGCTGACCCCAATAATAACTCCGTGGCCTTTCGCCCAATGGGTACTAGATATCATGGGCTCGTTCCCGATAGCAGTAAGGCAGCTGAAGTTCCTAATAGTCGGCATAGACTACTTCACCAAATTGGTAGAAGTTAAAGCCCTAGCCACCATCAATGAGAAGAACATATAGAGCTCTGTCTGGAAGAGCATCATTTGCAGGTATGGAATCCCGAGGGTCTTGGTTTCAAACAACGGGAAGCAATTTGACAATGACTCCTTCAGAGACTTTTGCTCACAATTAGGGATTAGGAACCCCTACTCCTCCCCTGCCCATCCTCAAGCCAACAGACAAGTTGAGGTCACGAATCGATCCTTGCTTCGGATCATTAAGACTCGGCTCGAGGGGGTAAAAGGTGTATGGCTGGAAGAGCTGCCCAGCATACTATAGGCGTACAGGATGACAGCCAGAATCCCCATAGGAGAAACTCCATTTCGACTAGCATACGAAAGTGAGGCAGTCATCCTAGCTGAGGTCGGGCTCACAAGCTACAAAGTGGACGAATTTATTAGGTCCACAAAGCAGACGAGTCTACTACTAAGTCCACAAAGTGGACAAGTCTACTACTAAGTCCACAAAATAGATGAATTTATTACCAAGTCTACAAAGTAGACGAGCCTAGGACCACGAAGTGGACGGGCCTACCACCAAAGTCTACAAAGTAGACAAGTTTAATATAAATCCAAAAGTTGGACAAAAACCATTACCAAACTTACAAGTAGACGAGCATAAGTCCATAAAGTGGACGGGCCTATTGCCAAGTTTACAAAGTAGACGAGTTTAATATAAATCCACAAACTTGGCCAAAGTCTACCAAGCAAACTAGCCTAAGTTCACAAAGTGGATAGGCATATTACCAAGTCTACGAAGTAGACAAGCCTAAGTCCACAAAGTGGACAACCCCACAAAAGTGGACGACATTATTACTAAATCCACGAAGTGAGTGACCTCATTACAAAGTCCACCAAGTGGATGGGTTTGTTAAGGCCTTAAAGTAGACGAGTTCAATATAAAGTCCACCAAGTGGACGAGTTCATTACGAAACCCACAAAATGAATGAATTTATTACAAAATCCACAAAGTGGATGAATGTATGACTTGTTCCACAAATGGACAAGTCCATCAAGTCAAAGCAAGCAGACGCCATTATCCACAAATGGACGAATTCATGAACAAATCCACTAGTCCACAAAAGGGACGCGTTCAAAGAAGAAGATGGTTTGAAACCGATAAAGAAGATGTGTCTAAAAGACACCTTAAGTGGATGGATTCGCCTTAAATTACCAAGTACAAACGTATCCTAACATACATACAAATGCCAAGGATAGACACACATGATAAATAAAAAAGTAACGCATATATTCTCAAAATGACGGCGTAAAATACTACAAATAAAGTGATGTTTTTACAAGCAAAAGCCCAAAAACAAGCCGGCGTCAAACATTGTCTGAAATTAGCTTACATTTACAATAAAGAAAGAAAAGAGCTTAAGTTCATGAAGCCAGGGGGTCTTGAGGCTTTTCATCACCCTTTAGAAGAAGGGCCTGGACTCCTAGAGCGAAAGGGTCTTCAACATGAGGATTGGCCAATGGAGTCAAAGGGAAGAAGGATTGGTCCACAGCAGGCTAGGCAAGAATGACACTATCATCTTTTAGGTCCACCTCGAACTTGGTAGGATCGTCACCTTCCTCCAAAAATAGTGTCGCCCACGGGTGTTGACGATAAAGACTTGTCCATAGTAACCTTGGATAAATCCAAGTTAGGTAGATGGACTTAACTTGCTTTAGGAAATCCTCAAACTCGGTACCGTAGTAGACAGCACAAGCATCTATGAAGGGCTGCGAAGCCTTAAAACCTACCGCGAACATGGCGTCATACATGCCAACATCTGTGGTCTACCCTGAATAACATTTCTCAAATTCCCCAAGGAGGCGGATTGGAATGTCATTCGGAATTTGGTAACGGTCATGTAAAGTATTAAAGACGTTGACCAACATCGTCGGCAAGAATTCATTGACGGTCCATTTTTTGGGTAGAATGAAAGGACGGCCATCTCCGAGGCCTCCCGAAGTACTCTCTAAGACCTCCTCACCACCATCGCTCTCATCCCTGTCATTCACTCTCTCTTCCTCCTCACCAATATTCTCTTCCCCGTACTTACTTTTTCCTCCTCCTATTCATCACCCTCATCTTCACTTACTACTTCCTTATCTTATCCTCTACAACTTCCTACTTCCTCGTTAGAAGATTGGGTTGACGTTTTCCTCTCTGACGACCAGGAAAAGCCTTCCTCAGGATCATGACCTGATTGGAAGACCTTGTCGTAACCGACTCCCTCGTGGATCGACGATTGTTCACTTGTCGCTTCTCTAGACATCTGACTACCTACAAGCGACAGTTTCATTCTAAGAACCTAAGATGACGGCCTCACTATGGAATTAAGTAACTAGAAAAATGAAAGTAAAGAAAGAGAATTTACAAGTGGGTGATTCCTTGAAAAAAAGGACGGTCCTAAAAAGGCGATAGTAATGAAGATGACGCGAGTAGAAGACCGACAGGGCAAAGGAGTTCGGAAAGCGACGGGCTCTTTCTCTCAAGATCAACAAAGGATGAAATGTTGGAAATAAGGGAGGAGTTGAAATATATATAGGCAACGAATGCACGAAAGGCGAGGTAACACGCTCGTTCAGAAATGGAACCAATTAGTCTGCGCCACGTGCTCAAGCATTTAATAAAGGCGGCTCGAGGCATCACATATGAATGACCTTTCTGACGATGTTAACTCCATAACCCATCAGCTAAAGCTGACAAGGCTATGGGGTAGGGGGCAACTGATAAGGATAATTTTGTAGTTAAAAACATGATAAAAGAAAAGGTGACGAACACAATAATCTTGTTGGCATTGCTTATTGCAGATGACTACATCATAGAATCTACAGCTTCATACCAAGGCTGACAACCTTATGTTGGTGACAACATCGGATGCTGATGAGAACAAGCTGAAGAGGGTAAGCAAACCTTTGTCGGATCTAACATGGCCTTACTTGATCTCCACGTGACAAGGGTAAAATTGTAAGTATACACTCACTGACAGGAAGGCATAGAGTGACGTTCCAAACAAACCTATCGGCTTTACTTGAGTCCATCAACAACAAGTAGGGAGTCTACAACTTTAAACTGACGAGGTCAACTTGGGCAGGATGGAAAGCTGACGCCACTAAGCTGAAGGAGATATACGAGATTGACAGTTCTGACATAATCTTGACTTGGCCACACATATACATGTATAAGGAAATGTCTTGTGCCCCATGCTTAGTGTTTGTCTCCTACAAGGAAAGGATTCCACAATATACGCTTATAAGGATTCCTATAAGGAAAAGACTTCCAAACTAAGGAAGAGATGTCAACCCACTACCACTATAAAAGCCCCAATACCTTCACAAACCACGGTACGCATAATCCACCCCAGCTTTAGTACTCTAGAGTTGTGAATAAGAGATTTCTCTAACTTGACTGTTGGAGGGTATTTGGCTGGTACCATACCGGTACTCCTCTTAAGGTTTTCAGCTTTCATGTTGTGCAGGTTCTTGTCAGGATCACGTGAGGACCATGTGGCTTACTGACGATTTTTCGGCATCATCAATATTAAATAATTAAAATAAATAACTTGGTAATTTAAACGACAAAATTTAGATATAAAATTGATTGTAGCCTAAAATTACAACCTTACACAATAAAATAAAATTACTACATATTTTGAAAATTTAACTGTTAAATTGCATATTCTTTACACCCTTAATATACATCAAATTTTGTGTCAATATGATAATATTTACTATATAATCTGTTAGCTTATATTTTATGTATAATTTTAAACTACAAAAACTTCCAATTTAAACAATTTATTAGTGACATAACTATTGATCTTTAATTTTCTAGAATTTTGAAAACATGGAGGATATAAAAAGAAGATATAATTCAATAGTTGATTTGTCAAAATTCACCTCTAATAAAAAATATATTGAGTAAGGTTGTAGTCTAAAGGTTCTAACTAATTTGATAGTTAAACTTTGTCCCAACTTAAATGTAAAAATGTTGGAGTTAAGATAAGGAATTAGTCAAATGTGTAATGGGTTGAAATCGGCTGTGGACATAGGATTTGTATTTATTAGTAATTTGACTTTTTTGTGTGTTTCTTTTTTGAAATATTTTCGAAGCATGAATTTTGAGTGAAGAAGAAAAATAATTTGTGTTACCTATAAAAGATGTTAAGAAAATTTGATAATAAAGTCTCAATTTTGTTAATAGTTTATTCTCTTTCACTAAATTTATGTATAAATAATAAAGTGTGAAGATGATTATATAATAAATGTTCATAATATTGTTTTCAATTATTACAATTGGAAATATTTTTAGTCTACCGTAACTAACAGAAATTTATAAAAGCTACTGTTACTATTTATTGAACTAATACGTAACAATCAAGGAAATTATAGTCAATGAAAGTGAAGTAGTATTTCACTTTACGCTTTGTCCCCTAAAAACACACACGTCCTTGCACACGCACGCGCGCTGTGTTAAGGTTGTGCGAAATAGATGTGTGAAATAAGCACTACTCTTAAAATAATTTATTTTCTACCCACACCAACTACAACCCATGGCCCAACCCATTGCAACCACCAACTTTAACCTAGCAACAACCCAGATTGTTGACCGAAACCCAAAACCAAATGCACCTCCAACAAAATTGGAACAGCTGACATGACCACCACAAAACCAAAACAACCTCATAGCAATCCACCTCATGGACAACCCTAAAAGCACTGCCATGATAACCACAAAACTGCTGCCATGACAAACATTGACAATCAACCCTAGCCACGATGACAACCACCAAAAACAAGCCTAGCAAAACCAGAGCCAACAACCCAACCTAGCTACAATCAGGGACGGAGCCAGAACTTTGAGTTAGGGGGGGCGGTTTTACTGTTAGTTGTGTGCAGTGATTTTAATCTCTAATTCTGCTACTTAGCTGCTAAGATTTTTTTTTTTTTTTTTTTTTTTGGTAGGTAAGCACAAAATTATTTTTGTTTAGATTTTTTTTTAAAGGGCAAGGTTATTTATTTTGGATAAAATTAGTTAATTGAGCTTAATTTTTTTTTTTTTAGTTTTACTAGTAATTTTTGTTGTTGAGCTTTTTTTTTTTTTTTTTTTTTTTTGGCTTGTTTATTTTGTTTTAGATTTATAAATTTTTTAATGGTCACTAAAATGAGGAAAATATTGGAGCTGCAAGTTTTTTTTGTAAATTACTTATGTAATAAGTGCTACTGGTAAGTAAAAAAAATGATTTAAATGGTGTGCCCATATGCGAACCAATAAGAATTTGCTACCAAAAAGGTTTCTAAAAATATTATAAAAAAGTTTGTGAGTAGTATTACTCTTAAAAGAATCAATGATATTGTTAAAGGAAAATAAAATGTAATTTTATAAAACAAAATTGATTAAATTAATACACATATATATAATAATATTTTTTAAAAATTTTAGGGGGGGGTGGGGTTATTGCCCCCACTGCCACCAACCAAATGTAGAAAAATGCCCTAATCCAACAATGACAAGTGACAACCATCCAATGAAGAGAGAGTCAAGTAGTGATAGCGAGGAGGTAAGAGAGAGAAGAGTGAATAAACAAATGAAAAAAAAATGATATAAATGTTGCTACAGTAACATCTATGTTTAGATGTAACAGTAGTTTGTTGTAAAATAGTTTTGAATAATGATTCACTAGATGGAGATGTTTTTGTGTATTTTGGTGAATGGTGTACTCTATTTACATTTTTTTAAAGGACTTTTGCATGTTCTTAATTAGCTAGCTAGGATAGAATAACCATGATAATCAGTCTTTTATTTTCCACAAAAGGTCAACAATGCTTTATAAAAATATAATTAAAAATAGAAAGGTCTATGGTATGGACCCATGGCCATGTGCACTTAAAGTAGTGAGTGTTTTTTTTTTTTTGGTTGTTAGTCGTTGTCTTTTGAATAAGACTGAGGGAGTATTTTAGGCCTTTTATTGTTTTAGCAGCGGACCATGAAAAAATAACAAAACAAATCAAAAGAGCTTCATGCAAAAAACAAGACAGAGACACCCACATGCAAAAGAACAAAAATCAAAAGAGCAAGGTTGGTGAAGTTTTGAAATTGGAAAGTATTTTCTAACGGTAGTTGAGAGTGACTGAGACCACTTACCAAAAAAAGACGATCCAAGAAATTATAGAAGCATGCCTTATGGCTAGTCCTAATGAATGGGTGGAAAGGGAGATGAAAGTTAAAAGCTGAATATACAAGATTAAAGGCATTTTTTCTCCATGCAAAATAAATATGTAGGCTTTTTTCCTAATCCCAAAATCCAAAACGGTTGGAGTATTTTGTTGCAAATAATTCAACATTATTAGATGCGAAGGGTGCAGCCTGAGGAGGTTCGAAAGGACAACTGTCCCTATGGCCCGCCCAAGTGTATGCGTGTGAATATGTGTATATATATATATATATATGATAGAAGGTTAACTTATAATATTCACTTTATAATAATTATTCTTATTATCAAACTAAGATACTGATCTAATTTTGGTGTTGATGAGATTTGAACTCCAAATCTTTTATTCGACCACAATAAACTTTGTTAATTGAGCTAATTAAGTGTGCGTAAACGCCCTTCCCAAATGCACGTTTTGTGTTTCAGATTTTTTTTTTTTTTTTTGAGCCGAAATGTTTGACTTTTCCCACGAACAGGGCACGATGTGCACTGTTCATGGGCCCATAAATTTCACTTTTCAGCAACTTTTTCATTAAAAATGGGTCCCACAGTACTATTCACATATTTAAAAAAAAAAATTTGCTACAGTGTTTTTTAGTTTTCAGTTGTATCTAAACGGACCCTAAAACACACCAAAATCTCAAATCTCTTAAATAGCTAATATGTTTTTTTAGGCTTATCTTTGTAGGAATAATATGTATAAGAATATCTTTATATATATATATATATAGAGTTTTACATTTTTTGATCATTGATTTATAGATCTAAAAGGTAAAAATAAACATTCAAGGGAGTCATAATTTCTCTCTAGAAATTAAAAATTAAGGCATTAAAACTCTTCTTATTAAAAATAAAAAATAAAAAACAACAGTGTCTCTCTACTCTCCAGCTCATCATCTCTATCCAGTTTATGTAAAGAAATTTGGGGTTAGCTCGACAAATTTGTGTTTCGTGTTCTAAAGTGATTTGCCCTTAGATGTATTAGTTGGGAATACAATTTAACAATTGTATAATTAGAGGTTGTTATTTTTGTCATGTGATGTTGATGCGTTCAGTGCTTGCTACTCGTCATTGGTGATGCCACAATTCGCTAGTGGCAACAAATGAGAAAGGCATATCAAACACACACAACATAAATATGCAAAAAACAGATGATGATGGGTAGTGGTGGAGAGTTGAAGTCTTGAAGATGATGGTGAACTGTGGAGAATTAATTTAAGTAAAATTAGTTGACATGGCAAATAATAACACTACATTTATGATATGATAAGTTGTGGTATGCTCACCGTTATATTTCAATAAGAATTTACAGTCATCAATGGCACTATGTATAGTTCATGATTGGAGTTTAAATGAACCTTCTAAGTTGGCAATTTATTTTGTTAGGTTCTAAGACTTTAGGAACTAAATTCATTAGAATTTCATTTTGTATATGTTGGCAAACTATGATCAAAACAATGAGTTTAGGTTTAGGCTTACTCAAAGTTTGTCTAAGAGTAAATTTGAATCGAATGTTTTGCAAGAATTTATTGTGTAAAATTGCAAGGCTCAATCAATCAAAAATAAGGCTTCATCGATCGAGAATCACAGATCAGAAATTTCAAACGCAGCCCAAGCCCATATGACATGTAGGGTTTAGTTTTTTACTCCTAATATAAAAGGAAAAACCCTAACCACGTTTTTAAAAAGTCTCTAAAGAGCTTTGTGTTTTCTTTCGTGTGAGATTTGAGAAGTGTTTAACTTAAAACACAAGGAAAGCTCTACCAAAGTCTAGATCTAAAATCAAGTTTTGGTGGTGATTCAATTGCTGCACAAAGATCCTTCGAAGTACAAGACTTTTGAGTGGAGTCTCAAGGTCAGAAGTAGGAGAACTTGTGTTTGGTGCAGATTTAAGGAAAGAAGTAGTCTGTGAACTTGGAGCTGTTACGTGATCGTGGTAGTAAGTTTTTTACTCGATGTAGCATTAGGATGTTAGTTGTCTAAGTCCTTTTGTAAAACTTCAATTCTTTCATAGTGGATCAGTTTTTACCTTGAGGATAGCTATGTCAAATCCTCCCCAAGTTTTTTACCGATTTGGTTTTCCTGAGTCATCAGATCTTTGTGTTCTTTACTTTCTGCATTATATCTGTTTTGCTCATAATTGTTTAACCTAAACTTGAATAACAAACTTGTATTGTGTTAAGGGGTCTAAAAACCTAACATATTATATATATATATATATATATAAAATATTTTTTTAATGTTTTTTATTTAACTCCTTTAATAAAAATTTGAACACCTTGACCTTAAATTTATTTTTAAGTCTAGCTTAAATAAGTTTGAATATGATTCTCTTAACAATATTTTGGTCTTTTGAAGATACACAAAAAAAAAAAAAAAAAAAAAAAAAAAAAAAAAAATCCCAACAACAAATCAATTTTATCTAAAATATGGGGGAGTAAAAAATAGTAAGTCCAACAATAATAGCAAAATTTGTTCATCTTAAACCTCAAAAAATGCTCATTTAGATCTTAACAAAATTTAGTGTAAAAATTACATTGTATCTAAACAAATATGTAGAACATTATACATTTTTATGCAAAAGTGATATTATACACTTTTGCAAATCTTACATTGATAGTATTTAATCTACAATATAAACATATAATTGTCCTAAACTAATAAATAAAAGTATTCTAGGTCGTATTAATTAAAGTTCACTTAACAGCAATAATTTATATATTCATTATATTTAAAAATGATAAATGATTTTCAAGATTTAATTTTAACAACAATAATTAGTATGTTCATTACATAAAGAAATAATATGTCTAATAAACTTAGAGTTCATTTTTTATTTTCATGATAGTCCATTCTATGGACAAAATTTGAAATAAGCTTATAGATTACGGAATTTATCTTTTACCTAGAATTTTAGAAAAATATCATGGAGCTGCCACCCGAGCCACAACTGAGCAGTTAACAACCATTAATTATTGTACATGCCCCCGCTTTCCCATTAATAAAGATAGAAAGGTCCATGTAGCATGGGCCCAAGGCCCATGTGGGCTTAAATCAAGCTCTCTCTCTTTTTTTGTTTTTTTGGGGTTATTTCTTGTTTTTTGGAGTATTTTAGCAGCAAACGATGAAGTGTGAGACCGTGACTGAGACTATCAACCAAACGATGGTGATCCAAGCAACTATAAAAGGCATGGCTTTGTGGCTATTTCAGAGCAGACGGACCTTCAAATATTTCAACCATGCTTGCCCTGTTGTTCATGCTGTTTACCACCATCATTGCACCACAAATTCCAACCCTCTCTTCACAACCACCACCACTAATTCCGACCCTCTCTTCACAACCACCACCAGCACCACAACCCTCCCTTACTCCGCCTCCACCACCGACAGCGCCAGCATTTGAGTTTACTCCAATCCAACATTTTCCCCCATCTCCCCATTTCCCTCCATCACTACGAGATGACAACGTATGGCCTGCACCAACTCAACCAGAATCAGTAGTATCCGTGCGGTTCGTGCTGGGGTGTGTCTTGGCTTTATTAATATTACTTACCATAATCGGAGTGGTGATTTACATAAAAAGAGGGCGGAATGGGGGGATAGTGGAACTCATTCTCTTTCTCATCAAACTCATTTCCGGGCTGCCAGGGCTGCAAGGGCCGCAAGGGCCGCCAGGGCCGCCAGGGAAGGATGGGAAGGATGGGCAGCCAGGGAAGGATGGGAAGGATGGGAAGGATGCCTGCCAGTCCTGCCAGCCCTGCCAGTCCTGCCAGCCCTGCCAGCCCTGCAAGTGCTGCCATCCCTGCTAGGAAAAGATAACAGTAATTATTTTTCCTACTTGTTTGGATTTTTATATATATTTTTTTTTTCTTCCAATCTTCTGTGTTTTCTTCCTGCGATTATTTTTCTTGCTTCTTTGGGGTTTCCTTTCTTCCTCTAGCATACTTTGGCATTTTCGTACGCAGCCATTAATGACCCTAACATGAAGAACTCATTACGGTTTTAGTTAAAACAGGGGAATCATAATTCAAACCCAGCCAACCGGAACCATGTGAGACATAGGCAACTAGAACATCATCAACAACATCATCATCATCATGCTACGAAGATTCCCTTTTTTTTTTTTTTTTTACATGATGGAGCATCCAGAGGAATTTTCTTCACCGAAGTAATCACATGGACTCACGTGACTACTTCTATACCCACCACCACCGCCATAACTATCATAAATGGGCCTTCCATAGTAGCCATCACAAGATGGGGGTGGCCTACCATGACCAGAGTAGCATGGGCCCCCACCACGAGTCCACGACCCTCATAGCATTCAGTGCAACAAGTCCGAAATACCGGGTAAGCCAGTTGTGGTGGACATTGCGGTGGACAATGCGGTGGTGGGTATACAAGTGCAAATATTACACACATTTCCATAAAAATATATAATGCTGTAAACATTTGTTTTGTCTATAATATAATTCTATCTTATCTTGATAGTATAATGTAAATTAATAATTTTTTTATTATTATTATTTTAACAATTAATAATATTCCATTGATATAAAAAATGCATCTGAAAGATAGTTTTTATTTTTAATTTTTGAACTATTTTAGTCATTTTTTCTATTTATACTAATTTATTATATTCATTTATATTTCAAATAATTTTTAAATTAATTATGACATTATCACGGTTCAACCTCAGTCTAACTTTAAAAATTTTAAACCCCTTGGTTCTCCAGTTCTTCGAACGGTCTAGATTTTAAAACCATTATATGGGTTTTATAAGGTGTGTAGAAGTTGGATAATCTTTTGTGTCATTAAGTAAGTTATTTCTTAAGAATTTCTATTCAATTTGTATATGTTGTTAGGTCCTTCTAAGTAGAAATTATTAGGACCTAGGTCTCAAGTAGTCCCAACCAATAATAAAAGGCCACACATTTTAAAACAACTCTGATTCAACTTCCTAAATGAAAAAATGAAACAAAACCACATAAATTTAACTCTAGTTTTTTTTTTTTTTTCTTTTTTTAAGAATTAATTGGAAAAACACAAATAAATTTAATTTATATATAGGCAAGATTCAAAAACTTGAAATAAATTTGAAATCCAAAAGTTAAATATCATCAGTTTGTATTTAGTTTTAGTGACCTTAAGTCTCTCCATAGAGGTGTTTTTCTCTCAAAACTCTAGATTAGTTTCCTTCTTCCACTCCACAACAATCACTGATCTGTCTCAAACTTTTATGGCAAAGAATATGGCTGATGAGTACAGGTTCTTACACGGCCCATAGACATGCATTTTAAAAGAATGATGAAAATGAAGGCATGATGAATTCTCGACAAAGTTGTAGAGCAATTTTTTTCTTTTTCATCAAGATTTTATTCTTTTGTGTATTTTTTTTTTCCCAAATAACTATTTAACCACTGACTTTCTATTTGAATTTATTTTTACATTAACAGTGACCTTGGTAACTGATGCGCATGTGCGAATATTGTGGAATCAGCCATCATCTAATAGCAAAGACTGATGTCAAAGTTTTGAATTGAATATTGCAAATGTAATATTCGATCGTGGGTTTGCTGTGAGCTTTGAACATTGGTTTTGATGTAATGTACTTGTGTGGTTTGGAATAATTGTTTTAATTTGGAATTGTAATATTTTGGCTTTTAAATAAGGTTAGTGGTATTTGTGGAAGTTTGAAGGTTTGTATTTGCAAATGATTTGCGTTTCAGGGATTAATTTTGTTTTGGTGCTTGGATTCCATTGTAAATTGTGCTTGTTTTGATAATAAATCAAACAAATAGGTAAAAGCTTGTCAATGGCATGTGGTGCCTGAAAAATGCTTTTAACAAGGTAGTTTGTTGTGCTTGGCCATATCCTTAGCTATATTCGAAAAGTGACTCTCTTATTGAATAAAATGGATTGTATCGAATACGGGATCCGCAAAACTCTTGTATGCACTCGGTGCGTGAGATATCTTTTTGGCATTTAGGAATTAAAGTTAGTTTGTGTTGTAAATGAATAAGCTCTTGCAAAAATCAACATTTTTTTTTTAATCTCTTTCTAGATAAAATGTTGGCTTTTTCCTTTTAACAATTATTGTTTTACATTGATAGTATAATGTAAATTAATAATTTTCTTTTCATTTTTATGAGTTATTAGAAATTAAAAAAAAAAAAAAAAAAAAAAAACCAATGCCGTGGACAACTTTATTTTGAAGTCGCCTTTCTTTCTAAGCATGCAACCCAAGATTGCCAACCAATGGTAACAACCATGTAGTGAACTCAACTAAGCCCTGATTATTTTTGGGTCTATCATTTGATTTGGGATTTGGTTGATAGCCAAGTTTTTTTTTTGGGTGAATTTTTAAATGAAAAAATAGCTTAAAATGGGGGGTTAACGTTATTAGTTTAATAGAATTTAACAGCATGATTATGTAATGGACCCAATTTTGTATTGGGTGGTTCATGGGATACTTTAAGGGTTTCTAAACCTCCAAGTTAGACTAGTTAACAATTTGCAACTGACATATTCTCAAAATTAATAGACTACATCTTAAAATTTTGGAAATTTTGATTTTCCATCTTTCAAAATTAAATTTTTTTAGATTGTGACCCTTAAGGTTACTCATCATTAGTGAGATTGTTACATGGCAATTAAGTTTAAAATTAGCGTGTTTAGGATCAAAAATCACGATTCCAATTTTCAAATCATGATTTTTTGTATTTAATAAAAGTTTCTAATCATGTTTTTTGGTCCAATAAACATGATTCTTTTCTTCCATGGCCATAGGTTAGAAGGATGGAATTTTTTTCTCACCTGATCCAAAGCATAAGGAGTATTTGTGGCTGCTAGAATCAGAACATTTTCCACACCGTCGCATACACCCAAAAATGTATTGAAGAAAATTTCCATTTCAAGATTACATGTAGATAAGTGGAAGGAAACAATTAATGATAATGCCATGTATTTACTATTTAATAAAATATAAAGTTATTATGAACAGCATTGCAAACTAGCCTGCCATTTTATGGCCAACAAGGAAATGCCTAGTCATCTTCTCATCTATTGTATGTTAATGATTCCCTTTAAAATAAAATAAAATAAAATAATAATAAAAAAATCACAAATAATAGCACAACCCTAGTACATGGGATGTATACAACGGGAATATAAAAACAACAACGACAACAAAAAGACCTTAGTCCTAATTCTTTTTGTGGTCGACCATAGATCCTCAGTACATTAATTAGTGAGGGTTGGCTATTGATTTAGTGAGCTCCTCATTCATTAGTGCAAAGACATATGGACTAAATATTGATCCTTGATGCAAATATGTAGCGATAGAATCTCACTTTTGATATTTCCACTTGTTCTCATACTAGTTATAGCTTTATCAAACACTTAATCAACTTAATATACTTTAGAAGAAAGTCTTTTTTTTTTTTTCCAATACCCATTGCATAACCTATCTAGGGACAATATTAATTATATGTTTTCTCTAGGTCAATAAAGACCATATGAAGATCTTTACAACCTCTATATTTTTTCATTAGACATCTAAGTAAGAAACTAACTTTCATGGTAGACTGTCCTAGCATAAAACCAAATCTCTGATATTTTTGTTTTTATGTCTTAATCTATGTTCAATCACTCTTTTCCAAAGTTTTAGAGTGTGACTCATAAGTTTAATTTCACGGCAATTTGAATAGTTTTAAATGTTATCGTTGTTCTTGCAAATAGGTATTGAAGTAATTCTTCTCCACTCATTAGGCAAATGCAAGAGTAAAAACCAAAAAGAAAAATTGAAACCTAAAATTCAAAAGAAAATATAGCCTTCTTTGGACCACATACATGATTTCAAGTTACTTAAGCTTAAATACCTTAAAGTTAGCTCACCCATATTAAACAAATCAGTTCAAAATTCTCATCAAACCCCTAAATTCCATTTTAAAAGTATAAAAATGTTCAATGAGATACCGTGCAACTCATATCATAAAATGTAAAAAATTCATACCGAACAAAACATGATAGTAATAAACTAAAATAAAGTTATTGACAAACTACTTGACCCCAATGTTAGTCGAAGCATGTCAATTATAATATATAAAAATGAAGCTTGTAACAAATCACTCAAAATCTATTTCCAGGGAAAACAAAATTTGTCAAAATACCTGCATATGTACAAGAAATTCTGATTTGATTCGTTGAGATGGTTCATTTTCATGGATTTCACCTCTTCGGCCACATAAGGAATCAATTTCGTCAATAAAAATAATGGACGGAGCTTTTTTACGAGCCTTTTGGAAAAGATCTGAGACTTGCTTTTCACTCTCTCCCATTCATTTAGACACAATGTCCGATGGAGAAACACTGTGTATACACAGTACACATGTAAATGTGTTGGCAACATTCCATCTATATAAAATCATTAGAAAGTAAACACATTTACATCTATGGAAGATCTGTACATGAGTTGTAATAAATGCACCCGAAAATAACCGGTTGGAAGAAGTAGAGAACAATTGAAGCATAATGGCGTAGATGATGAATTCAGAAATTCATCACATTCCAGTAATGTGATAATTGCAATGAAAAAGCTTATGAAATCAGCCAAAGACCCAACCATATGAAGTATGAAAACTACATATCAACAATATAAAATATAAGAACTCAAGTCCACATTTGCTGAAACTCAATATTTTAGATTTCAGCAAGAATATTTAATCTATTAAATCTAAAGTTCAAGACTTTTTGTCCATCATCTCTAGGGGTGTGCAAAAAACCAAGGAACCAAAAAAACCGCTTCAAACCGACCAAACCATTGCAAAAATTTCGGTTCAATTTTGTTTTGGTTCGATTTTGGTTTTATTACATAAAAAACCAAGAATTTCGATTCTGTTTTTGATGACAAATTGGAATGCACCGAACTGACCAAACCGAACTGAAATATATTATTATATTATATTTTATATTAAATATATAATATAATGTTTGTAAATATTTGAGCTTTGGGCCTCTGACTTATTATATATGCTTTGCATTGGGCCTCCCTTGGTTTATATATACTTTGGGCCTCCATCTTATTTTAAAACAATTGGGCCTTTTTTGTTTATGTGATCAAACATCAGTCATCCATTTAATCTAGCCCTAGCTTAATGGCTTTTCTGCCTTTTCATTTTTTCTTTTTAAACATAGCATTTTAAAACCCATTAGATTAATTAACTATAATTAAACTAAGTAAATATCTAATTAAACTATTTCTCAAAAAAAAAAAAAAACTAATTAAACTAAAACTAATTAGACTATAAAAGCAAAAGTTAGAACCCTACCTTACATACCCCACACTTTTCACTCTCTCACTTTCCACTCTTACGTTCAGAGTCTTCAGACAGCCTCCACTCCACACTCCACACTCCCTCTCATGCCAAATCTACCTCTGCCGTCACCTCCACACTCCACCCTCCCCACGCCAACTTCATCATTGGCTTCTCATCTCTAATCTCACGATGAGTCTCTTTTGAAAATCTCGATACCCTTTCTATGTTTTGTGTTTTGGGTTTTGTTTAATACTGAATCAATAAAGTTAGGGCTTTGAAAATAGTGAATCTTTGTTTTGTAGTAACAACATAAGATCAAGATGTTTATTTTTCAAGTTTTATATGCAAATAAAGTTAGGGTTTTGAAAAAATTGATAACCCAAGTGCTTGGCTACTTGTGCTGGTTGGTTTTGTACGTTTTTAGACCCCTTAAAACATAACCAGATTAACCTAGTTAATTAGCAAAGTGATTACTTAGTCAAATTATCAGATCTAGGTTAACACAAATATTTCATATCAATGTAAAGTGTGAAAAATAAAGAATACAAAGATATGATGACTCAGGAAAACCAAACAGGTAAAAAACTTGGGAATGATATAACCTAGCTATCCTCAAGGTAAAACTGAATCCACTATGAAATAATTGAAGTTTACACAATAGTGACTTAGACCACTAACATCCTATTGCTACTTTGAGTAAAAAACTTACTACCACAACCACGTGACAGCTCCGAGTCCACAGACTACTTTCTTGGATTCACAGCAAGTACAAGCACTCCCGCTTGTGTATCTTTAAGCTTTTGAATCTACAACTGAAACGATCACCAAGTCCTTGACATAATCTTGAATCTTGGAAACCCTAAGTATGTGTGAAGGCAAACACCTTTAGATCTCACAGAAGATTCACACACACAGCATAAAGAGCCACTTCAAAACGTGGCTAGGGTTTCCCCTTTTATACTTAAGATAAAACATAAAACCCTATATGTCAAACGGGCTTGGGCAA
Organism: Quercus gilva; assembly: GCA_023621385.1. Classification (NCBI taxonomy): domain Eukaryota; kingdom Viridiplantae; phylum Streptophyta; class Magnoliopsida; order Fagales; family Fagaceae; genus Quercus; species Quercus gilva. The sequence continues at coordinate 92,936,229 of CM042476.1, read as the reverse complement.
AGTTGGAAATTCTGCAGGAAAAAAAAAAGTTTGCACGACTTTCAATCGATCGAGCCAGGCAAATTTACACAGTAAATCCTGCAAAACACTCAATTCCAACTTTACATATAAATACACTTTGAGCAAGTCTAAATAAGACTAAAACATTTTGATCATGGTTTGACAACATTACAAATTGAAGTTCTAATACATTAGTTCCTAATTCCTTGGAACTTAACACAAGTAATAGATATAAATACTTTAAAGGAAGCTAACACGATATAAACAAATATAGAAATAAATGGTTTTTAAAAGTTGACCAAGAAAGTTTTATATGAAAATTAAAACTATTCATTAAAAGTTAATAGTAAAATTAAAATATAATTTGAAATGGTTTCTGTAGGGATAAAGGCTTGGAATCGCATATTAGGCCTTGGGCTTGGTCCGAATACATAGGCTGGTCTAAGAATGGACAAATAATTATGGAGAACTCCAATTATTTGAGTTTTATAAGGAAGAAACGAAAAGAAGGTGGTCCGAGGAGGAATTCCTCCTTGAATATGACGAACGCGACTCAAATCTAAATTCCAACAATCAAGGTGATCTTGCTAGAAGCTCAGACAATAAGGATGGACATCATACGCATATAAGGAGTGATGGGAACTTAGAAATATTTGAAGAAAAGCTGTCACCACCGCATTAAATACATTGCAGCTACTTTTCTAGCCGCATTTATGTGGAAGAGACCCCTGAACAATGTTGCCTTAGTCACCACGACTCACAGAAGGTTAAAGAGAGTGTCTGATAGGACAGGTACTCAAGTGAGGGTTTAAATGATCAACAAGTGTAGGATCAGGATAGTCCAAAATACATTGCAGCTATTTTTCTAGCCGCATTTATGTGAAGGAAACCCCTGAACAATATTGCCTTAGTCACCAAAACTCACAGAAGGCTAGAAAGAGTGTCTGATAGGACAGGTACTCAAGTGAGGGTTTAAATGATCAACAAGTGTAGGATCAGGATAGTCCAAAGAGAGCTATATAATGTGAGAGACCCTCCATAGGAAGGGGATCAGAAAAATAAAGAAAAAATATTGTAGCAACCAAGGTTGCACTTGTAATCAGTTTCATCAACCTATACAGAGATTTGTCTCCTCGGACAGTACATTCACCCCATTTACGTGCTTTGTTCTTACATGATGGCCTTACAAACCCATCCTAGTCATTGCTATATTCACTAGGGCCTAGTTCTCCAACTCATTCTCTACAAATTTATTGTATTGGGCTCATTAATCCACAATCCCACACTTATTGGGCTTAGGCTGCAAATTGTGACCCTACAATTTCCATTAGGTATTGTATAGGTATCAACCAAGTAGGATGTATGTTTATTAAAGAAAAACACACACACACACATACACGCACATCAAACACAAAACGTAATGTAATGTTGATTGCTTGTTTTGTAACTTATCCAAAAAAACAAAGACGAAGTTGATGAATTGATATAAACAAAACATAGGTTGCAATTTGATGAAGTTACTTGACATAACCAGTGGTGAAGTCAAGATTTAAGTTCAGGGAGGCAAAATTAAAAGGCAGTATTAAAATTGTAGTTAATTTGAAAATTTTAATTAGTATTAATAACAAAATACAAAAATTTTACTTATTGAGGAGGTACAAAGGAAAATGGGTCAAAATAAAAATCAAAGAAATATGCTATCAACAGTGTCGATGAATGTTTTGTTGCTCTTTATTTTCTAGTGATAGTTTGTAGTACGTTGCTAGTGCGGACGTGAAGCGTGTTTTGTTCTTTTCTATTTCAAGTGGGGCAAAGGAACAAACCTTTGGCACGATACAGGTAGAGTGAAAAAACTTTTGGAGGTGTCAGAGGTCAATTGCTCCCCTTTGACCCCAAAAAGAAGAAATGCAAAAATAATATATAAATGGAATATATATATATATATATATGTATGCTTCAATCATGGTAGCATTTTTTAACCTATTTGGATAATCATTTCTTTTATTATAAAAACTATTTAAATTTGGGAAGAAAAGTTTACGGATGGGATAAAGGAGAGAAGCCTTTTTAAATTTGATATTAATACTTTTTTCTAGTAGGGGGACAGGGAGGCATATGACAACAAATTATTAAATATTTATTATTAAAAGAATTTATACATCGGAAAGTGATGGGGCTTTGGGCGTTGGGGACGTGGGTCAGTGTCAGCTTTGCGTTTGTCTTATTTATAGTCTTTATGCTTTCGCAAATTTAGCAGTAGAATAATATAATCAAAACGTATACTTAAGATAATTCTCAAAAATAATTAGTGTTACGTTTAAAAGATGTTAAGAAAATTTGATAATAGAATCTCAATATTTGTAATAATATTTTCTTTCATTAAAATTTGTTTATAATAAAAACGTGTGAAGATGATTATATAATAAATGTTCATAACAGTATTTTTAATTGTAACAAATATTCATAAATTTATAAAATCTACTGTTGGTATTTATTGAATCAGTAACAATTAAGAGAAATTACATTTGTTTACTTTAAGTTATATTCCAATTCACACTTTGTCCCCTAAAACACACACACACACACACTCACACAATTTGAATTGAAATTGTCACTTGAATTCACAATTTCAGTTCAAATTGTTTGTTAAGATTGTGAGAAATAAATGTGTGTAATAAGCACTACTATTTTCTACTCACACCAAATACAACCCATTGCTACCACCAACTCAAACCTAGCGACAACCCACACTGACGGCCGAAACCCAAAACCAAATCATTGTCCAACAAAATTGAAACAGCTAACATGACCACCACAAAACCAAAACCACCTCAGAGCACCCACCTCATGGACAACCCTAAGAACGTTGTCATGACAACCCCAAAACAACTGCCACAACGAACACTAACTATCCACCATAGCCACGACAACAACCACCAAAACCAAACCCAACAACACCAGTGCCAACAACCCACACCCCAGTAACAATAACCATTGCCACCACCCAAATGTAAAACAATGACCTAAAATATTTTGGAAAATGACTCACCAGATAGAGGGGTTTTTGCGTATTTTTGTAAATGGGGTACTCAATTTACATTTTTTTAAAGGACTTTTGCATGTTGTTAATTAGATAGGATAAAATAACTATCATCATCACATACTTTTTTTTACAACAAAAGGTCAACGATGCTTTCTAAAAATATAATAAAAAATAGAAAGGTCTATGTGTCATGGACCATGGCCACGTGGGCTTAAAGCAGTGAGTTTTGTTTTTTTTTTTGTTGTTGTTTTTCGTTTTTAGAGTAAGAATAAAGGAGCATTTTAGGCTTTTTATTGTTTAGCAGTGGACCATGAAAAAATAACAAAACGAAACAAAAGAGCTTCATGCAGAAAGAATAAAAAACAAGACAGAGACGCCCACATTGGATAAGCAAGGTTGGTGAAGTTTTGGAATAGGAAAAGTATTGTCTTACAGTAGTTGAGAGTGCCTGAGACCACTTACCAAACAATTATGATCCAAGAAAGTATAAAAGCATGCCTTACAGCTAGTCCTGATGACCACCAGCTCCACCTCCTACCCAGAATTCGAATATTTCACCATGGCTGCCCTGTTCATGTTCTTTACCATCCTCGACATCCCACCACCACTGGATCCACCTGTTCCAACCCTCTATCCATCACCATTATTTCCCCCCCTTACTCTGCCACATCCACCGCTACCGCCACCGCCAACGTCTACGTTTTCTCCACTCCCACCTTTTCCCTGGTTGCCCTCTTTCACTCCATCAACCACACGGTCACCACCAAGACCAAGTCAGTCTTTGGGTTTGTCAACATGTATGTTCCTTGGCGTTATGTGTGTTGAATTTCCATTGGTTGCATGTGGGTGGAATTTCCGCTATAACATCTCATGCATCATATGCCTAATTAAAACACCAATTATGCATCCTAAGTATATATTTATAATACAACTAGCCATTTCAATTATTTATAATATTTACAATTCTTATTCAGTGATATTATAAAATAATATGTTTATTAAATGCTCTTATATTAATTTTAGAAAGTAAGTGATTCAAATAATAATTAACCACTTGAACACATAGGTTAACTATAAAGTTGGTTCGGGGTGTTACATCTGGTACTGTTCATGTCAGAATTGGTAATGATAAAGACGCTGATGGGATTGATGGCCAACTCCTAATTTGGTTTGAGAACATGGTTTCTTCTTGGGGTGATCTCCAACAGAAGGCAGAACTAAAGGGAGTTCTCTAGTTGGGTCAGTTTGCATACATGGGTTGTTTTGACTGAGATTTTAGTTTGGGCTTGGCCATGAGGGCTAAGTATTTTGGTGGGCCTATGACTTGGTGGTTCTCTCCACTTAGGCCTATCCTTTTGCTTTCTCATTGTAAACCCTACAAAATGGACAAAGCTACCATATATTGCAATGAATTTTTATTTCACATGGGCTTTAGTTGTTAGTAAAAACGAAATGTATTCATGAGCTTTAATAAATGTTTATGATAGGTTTTGGGTATTAATTTTCATGGGCTTTAAATATCAATTTGTATAGTTCCTCATAGTTTTTGCCACGGATTATTTTGTAAATAATATTTTCTTTGGGGCTTTTAAATAGTAACCTCTAGTGTTACTTGTGAATAATATTTACCATGGGTATTAATAAAGAAAATATCCATGGGTTTCAAATAAAATATGGTAACTACTACTATAATGGAATAATGTGATATTCTCATAAGTTTTTCTATAGATAATCATAATGGGCTTGTAAGGTAAATAATTACCATGAGTTTTGGAAATGTTGTGATATAAATAGTGACTGTGAGTTCTTATTATATAAATTCCATGGGTTTATAATATGGTATGAAATAAATAAATATTATGGGTTTAAGATAAATCATAACTTTCCGTGGGTTTTTATAAGATGATTGCCATGGGTTTTGAAAATAGATAAGTGTCATAGATTCCATAAGTTTGTAATATTATAGTAATAGATTTAATAACTTAAAGCATTGTTCATCATTGGACTTTAAGTGAAATACTTATGATATAGTATTTTGCCAAGTATTGATAACCTTGGGTTTTTTACTAAATAGTGCCATGTAATTAGCTTGGGCTGTTAATAGTGCCAACATAAATTGAGCTTTTGATATTGCCAATAAGAATTGGGCTTTTAATATATGGGTCTGGTTAATGTGTGCCCTAAGCTTTCTATTTTTGAAAACATTTTCTCGAGAATTGAAAAAGCTGTCATTACTTTTTCAATTCTTGAGAAATTTTTTCCAAAAATGGAAATTAATGTGTGCCCTAAGGGCACACATTAGTAAAATCCTTAATATATTGCCAATGTGAATGAGTTTTTGATAAATAAATTTCCATGTGTTTAAACTATTGGCTTTGATTATGGATTTGAATTCCATTGATAAAATAGCATTGCCATGGACTTGAATCATGGGCTTTTGAAATGTTCCCAAGGAAAAGTAGTATTGGGCTTTAAAAAGAATAGGATATGTGCATTGGACTCATAGGACTGATTTGGGCTTAGCTAAATAATAATAATAAAATTGGATAAGATATGAGCTTTTTGGGCTTTTTGTGATTGTTTATATCATGACTAAATTTAGATAATGAGATATGAGATATTTATGGGCTAATGGAATGAGAAATATTAATGAAGGCCCAAAATAATTTATGGGTGATATTTTGGTATTCTTTGGTGAATAATAAATGTGATTAACTATGATAGGGGCATGTGGCATGAGTGAAAATTTTTTACCTCAACACCTTGTTTTCTCTTTTGAGACAACGGCTGGGCTAGACCAAATTTGGACTTTTTTTTTTTTTTTTGGTCATAGCCCATCTACAATTCCAAAGTCGTGTTTGGGAATGGAGAAGCTGCTACAGTTGCCAATGTAAAGGAGTTTGGGTAGTTTAATCAAGCCAGAAAGATATTGAATCTTATAGTGTTAGTTAGAGTTTGAAACTCTTCAAGCAAAGCCATCAGTGCAAATGGCTGGAAGTGGAGAGTTGTCTCTTGCATTAGTCTGCCACAGATCGGTCATAGTTATTGGATCTTGTGTATGTGTTTTCCATGGGGGAAACCATGGAGAGGCGTTGAAGAAGAAAAAGAAGGAGATGGGACTCAGGTTTTATTTTGTTTAGTTCGACAGTTTCAAAATTGGGGAGAAAGAAATTAGTTTTATTGAGTTTTATACTTGGGAGAGAGATATTTTTTAATTATTATTTTTTATTTTTAAAATATTTTTTATGTGAAAAATTGTAGGAGCAGCAAATCTCATGTGACAAGCTATAGGCCAAATCGTCTTATAACCACGTTTTTCTAACCTAAGGCCGCCTTTTACAAACATGGCCATAGACCCTTTTTTTTTTGTAGTGTCTAAGGAAGTCAATAACTTTGGTTTTATAGTATATATAAGATATATATATATATATATATATAATTAGGTAACAATTATCAAAAAACAAAAAAAAAAAAATTAGGAAACACAAAAAATAATAATAAATGAAAAATACAAATGTATGCTGGCTTCAATCATTCGTGTCATTTTTTAACCTATTTGGACTATTATTTGATTACAGATAGGATAAAGGAAAGAAAGCTATTTAAATTTGATATGAATAGTTTTTTCGAGTAGGGGGAAAGCGAGGCATATGACAACAAATTATTAAATATTTATTATTAAAAGAACATAAACATCGAAAAGGAATGGGGTTTAGGCGTTGGGTCAGTCTCTGCCTGTGTTTGTCTCATTTATAGTCTATATGCTTTCGCAATTCTAGCGGGTTTGTTCAGATGCAGTAGAAGAATATACTCAAAATAGACCTGTGACTAGTCTACCTGTGACTAGTCTGTCAGGACGCCAATCATTTCATGTACTTATGAAAACATTGAATAAGTTGGTGTTCGGAGGATCACCATTTAATTTTCTATAGCCACTCTAAGAACAGGCTAGTGTAGTAAGATGTTAAAGATTATAAAAGATTTGAATGTGTTTTTCTCATCATCAATTAGTTTTGAAGTGGAATAGCACAGTTCATGATCTGACAAATGGTATTAGAGCCATGGTCATGGGATCGAGTAATGGGAGTGTCATTGTGAGGGAGAGATTATTGGGGGATCACAATTTGACTCTCTACAGTTACTCTAAAAATAAACCCGCGTGGTGTGATGTTGAAGGACATAAAAATTTTAAGTATGTTTTTCTCATCATCAATTAGTTTTGAGGTGAAATGACACAACTCATAGTCTAATAGTTGGAAAATCAACAAAACATAACAAAACAAAATGTGTTGAAGCAGAATTTAAAAATTGAATATACAATAGCTTAAAGTCATTTATTTTTTGTCTCAATGTAAAAGTGCAAATGTTGGCTTCTATTACTGATCTCTAAATTGGAGTATTTTATTGCAAATAATTCAACATTAAAATAATGCTTCTAGAGTCCAGACGTCTCCTGGCTCTGGCCTAAGCACTTTTGCATGTTATAGCATTATATTAAACTAATTGCTAACCCGTGCGATGCAGGAGATAGTTAAATAGAAATTAAATATATTTATTTTGTTCAATGTATTGACTTGAAAATATATGAAAATAAAAACAATTGGTTCAAAATAAAAGTTCACATAAAAATAAAAATAAACACAGAACTTGTAGAAACCTAAAACAACATAATTTCAGAAGATCACAAAAGTAATACATGTAAAATTTGATAAACTTAGAAGAGTAGGTGTTATTAATGCTAGTTGAACGTTACTTTTATGAACACCACCACAAGTTGAATATTTCTTTTATGAACACTTCTTAGCAAATCTATCATTGTACATGGACATTTGTCCATTTGCATATTCCATATTTCTATGGTTTATGAACTGGTTCTGCAACTGTGTATGTGAAACTCATGAGATGTTTGTCTTCTTGTCCTCATTTCCTCCATGAAAGCAGGATCATAATTGAATTGAGTTATCTACTTTTTGTCAATGCTAAATCAAACTTTTCATACCTCTAGGAAATATTAGCAACCCCTTGTTAAAAAAACATTTATATACAACACATTTTTAATTGATAAATAGTAATAAGAATCAAACACAACTTACCTTGATTAGATCAACAATAGAGCATCACATTTCTTACCTATCTTCCTCCTTACAACTCTTCATGTATTATGGCTTCTAGAACTCATAAGGAATTTCATCAAACACCTTGTGTACATGTAAAAGAAACAACACTTAATGAAAGTGAACATTATTAAAATTATCCATACTCAACTTTAAAATAGTAGCATAATAGTCATAAATCAATGCAAAACTACAAATGTAACAGGAAAAATCAATGTTCAATTCAAAGATTCAACTTAAATTAATCAAGGACAACCCAAGAAAAATCACAAAATTAACACTAAATGTATTATGACTTTGAGAAAAAAAGTAATGAATTGCTAATGGTGATGATTTGGGAAAAAAAAAAAAAAAACTTAAAAGGAAAAAAATAATATAAAGAATTAAAAAAACTTCACAACTTTGTAGATAATTCTTGTCATCTTTAGAGATCTTAAACCAACTATTTCATTGCAGAAACCAAAAACATACTTGTTAAAATCCAATAAAAATTGCATACAAAGAAAAAAGGAAAAAATAAAGTCCAATACCAAAAATCCAATCCAAAGGAAGAAGAAGAAGACATGGAAACTCTGCAAAAACAAAAACAAAAAAACTTAAATTAAGACAAAAGAGAAAGAGGAATGATATGCAACGCCAGTTATGTAATACTGAAAATGGAGTATTACCCAACCAATGATAAAAAAGAATTCTAACTAAATAGTTGAACTTCTTCTTTTTCCTAATAAGTCTTCATAGTTGACAGTCATAGCAAATTCATGTTCATTTGTAAGTGAATTTAATATCAGAGTCTGAATTGTAATTTGTGAGCTTGATTGAATAATTTAAAAATGGAAAATAAATTGAATATAAATCAAGTCAAATCAATGTCAAGACCATGTAAGAAAATATTTTTCTTTTTCACATTAAATTCAATAAAGAAAATTGAGAATAACACATACACAGCAAACTGCATTAGTGAAAAAACCTTAAACTGATCCAAGTTCAATCAAACAAACTCTGTCAATTTATATAAAATAAAAATCAGACATAGTAACTTTATTTTTTTGCTTAGAATCAAGACAAAAAAACTTACTATTAAGTTCCCACGTTATTATCATTGTATCATCATAAGAGAATCAGACCAAATGTTATAAAAGGATAACATGAATAAGACTTGGTAGTTGAAGGAATTGAGTTTTATAAAAAATTTGTGAAAAAAAATCGGTTAGAAAATTAAGATTATTAGCCTACACCCATTATAGACTAGCAGATCTGGCCTTAATATCATATAAATTAAATACCAACACATAGTGAATAAGAGAAGGGAGAAATAATTTGTACTTTTTGGCCAATTTGCTAGTGTTAGGTCCTCCCAAGCTTGGCCAGCAACTTTGCGAGGAACTACTTTCTTCTTGGTTTCTACTTTGTGCTCAATCTCACTACTTGCAAGGGCAGCCTTTACGCTCTCAAGTGCTTCTGGTGTAATCGTTTGTGCATGTATTTGAAACAATTGTTGTGCCTGTTCAAATACAGCACTTTTAATTATAAAAATATAATATTTATTTATAAAGTAAAGAAAAAACAAATATCAGAAACCCTCTGCATGATTTAATTCTCCTTTTCTTTTGGTTACAGACAGATTGGTGCTCTTCCCAATCATTAAAAAAAATTGATTCCATGTCACAAAGGTGGAGAATGGTGGTTTGGGGAGTGGGTTTGGTTGTGGGTCTTTGTTTTGGAAGAAGGAGAAGGGGAACGGTGGAGGAAGGTGAAGGGGTTTGCATTTTCTCTCAAAAGTGGAGATTGGTGGTTTAGGGATCGGGTTTAGCCGTGAGTCTCTATTTTGGAGGTAAAAAAACATCTATGACAATTAACAATATCAAAATTTTATTAATATATATATATATATATATCAAACAGAATGACAGCCAGTACAGATACATAGCTAAAACTACAAATACAAAATAGAGTCAACAGACTGAATACCCCCTAGTTTGAGATAACCAAGAAACTTAAATATGCAATCACATTCCAATTTCAAATTCTTTCTAGAAATATATTATTAATAAAAGATACAGTACATAATAAAGGAAAGGTAAATACTTGACTGTCCTCGTCTTGTAGTACAAAGAATCATATGTAACCCCTCCTTAATCATGTTCAACTACAAACATGAAAAAAAGAAAAATGCAAGCCCCTGCAACAAAAGTGAAATAAAATAGAATACCATAGAAAAATCTTAGTAGAAATAACATAAAGTAATTCACAATTGGCAAATTAACAAAGCAAAATTCACAATTCAAAAAGGTATCTAAAAAGAACCTTCACAATTGATTAGGCTTCCATTTACTTTTGCTTCACTGTTGTTTTTTTCCTTAACACCCAAACGGATGCTTAATTTGGTTAAGTTCAAGCAGATGGTGTGCGTCTATGAAAACTGAAACTATTTTGATTCTAAGAAAGTTAACTATCCTGGGTTGGGGGAGAAAGATGAAGAAGAAGAACATGATTTATCAGCTACGAAATCAGAGAAAGAAATCAAATTAAAAAAAAAAAATTTAATTTAACAAATCCTTAGGTATAAATTAATTGAAATCAACAATAACCAAACTGAAAGCAATTCAAACATTAACGAATTAGTAAAAATCAATAAAAGTAAAAACATTTCACAGATATCTGAAGCGATTCGTACTATCGGATTTAATCGTAAAGAGAGAAAAGAGTTACCTTCTTTGGAAGAGTCTATAGTTTGGGCTAATACCTTAGAGAGAATGATAGATAGGATTAAACCTAGATTTTGAAACCCAGAGGTCTGCGTTAGGAAGGGGTGAAGTTGTTAGAGAGAAGAAGGTTTTGGATGAGTATACTTAAGGGCTAAAGAGATAATCAAACAGTGGGGCCGACAAATATAGAACTGGAGAAGGGTGGTGCCGAAGAAGGTGGAGCCGTTGAGCTGCGATTTGCATGTGGGGGAACGGCAGAGCGTGGTTTGCGTTTTGGAGGAAGGAGAAGGTAGAGCATATTAGGGGCTTAGGGCTCCTCTGATTTTGCGTTTAAGTATATTTTTGGGTTTAAGAATAGTTTTTTTTTTTTTTTTGTTTATGATTTTTTTTTAATATTATGCTGACGTGAAAAATTATAGGAGCTTCAAAAGTTTCGGTTATATATATATATATATATATAGATAATTGGGTAAATTTCACAAACCTATCCTGAGTTTTGTGATAATACTAATTTGGTCCAAAACATTCTAAAACCTATCAATTTAGTTCTCAAAAGACAATTTTGTTCCTAACTTTCTTTCTCTTTCTCTAATCTATCTTTGTTCTTCTCCTCTTCTCTCTCTCTCTCTCTCTCTCTCTCTCTCTCTCTCTCTCTCTCTCTCTCTCTCTCTCTCTCTCTCACTAAAGGGTGGTGACAATCCCAAAAGGGTGCTTCTTGAGATCAATTGGTTGGCTCCCTTCCAATCCCTATTCCACCATTCCTTTCTTTTCTTATAAATTCTTCTTTTACTCTATTAAAACCAACACAAAATTATTCAACACCAAAAGCCCATCTCTAATTGAACCCAAAAACATACCCTATAAAACCAACAAAATTCAACACATTTACACAAACCATTCACCACCAAAAACCCATTTTTAATCAAACCCAGAAACCTACTCTACAAACCAACAGAATTCAACACATTTAAACAAAACATTCACCACCAAGAACCCAATTTTAAATCAAACACAGAAACATCCGCTAACTTTTCAAGAAACCAATACACATACACATGATAAAATTACTGCACAATCATCCATAAAATTATAAGATTTATTTATGTCAGCTTAGACAAAACAAAAAACTTCTCTTTCTATTCGGTGAGGTCCGATTCGAAGATTGTGGATTGAGCTTATTAGGCGATTTAGCATGCGATGTCTCGGCTTGAGGATGAGTTTCGACATGTTTTGATTCGGAACACTATTCCTCTTGACGCTGGGAGACTGTACGACTCGATCCACTGGAGTAGCCTTTCGTTCCCAGTCAACGATGCTGGAATTATTGTCGGAGAAGATGATAAGAGTATGGTGGTTTGTGGCTTTTCTAGTGGTTGTGGGTGATATGGGTTTGTTGGGTGATGGGTTTTGAGAGAGAGATCTAAGAGAGAGAGAAAGAGAAGAGAGAATGGGAGAGGAATGGAGACAGATTAGAGAAAGAGAAAGAAAGTTTGGGATAAAATTATCTTTTGAGGACTAAATTAGTAGGTTTTAAAATGTTTTGGACTTAATTGATATTATCACAAACCTCGAGGTAGGTTTGTAGAATCTACCCTAAATAATTAAAGTAAATTATTTGGTAATTTAAAAAATAAAGTTTATTTACAAAATTAAATGTATATTAAATTTACAACCTTACTCAATAAAATAAACATTACTACATATTTTGAAAATCTAACAATCAAATTACATTTTTTTTTACACGCTTAATACACATAAATTTTTGTGCCAATATGATATTATTTACTATATAATCTATTAGCTTATACTTTATGCATAATTTTAAACTACAAAAATTTGTAATTTATACAATTTATTAGTAAAATAGCTATTGATCTTTAATTTTCTAGAATTTTTAAGAGATGAAGGATATAAGAAGAAGAAGATGCAATTCAATGGTTGATTTGTCAAAATTCACATCTAATAAAAAGATATTGAGTAAGGTTGTAGGCTAAGGCTATAACCAATTTTGTATCTAAATTTTGTTCCAACTTAAATGTAAAAATGTCGAAGTTAAGATAAAGAATTAGTTAAAGAGAGGTGCTACGTCCACAATATTTTTACAACAAATCATAGGTGGTTAGTTATTATTGGTTTAAATTTAAACCTAATACTAAAATTACTTTTTTGACCTAATAATAATAATCAGTAACAACTTGCCACTTAGAATTTGTTATAAAAATGTTGTGAAAATATTATAGACATATCATTTCTCTTAGTTAAATATGTAATGGGTTGAAATCAGTGGACATAACATTTGTCTTTATTAGTAATTTTATTTGCTGCGTGTTTCTCTTGTGAAATATTTTCGAAGCATGAATTTTGATTGAAGAAGAAAAATAATTAGTGTTATCTGTAAAAGATGTTAAGAAAATTTGATAATAGAATCTCAATTTTTGTAATAATTTATTCTCTTTCATTAAAATTTATGTGTAAATAAAAAAGCGTGAAGATGATTATATAATAAATGCTCATAATATTGTTTTTAATTATTACAATTGAATATACAATAGCTTAAAGTCATTTATTTTTTGTCACAATGTAAAAGTACAAATGTTGCTTCAATTACTAATCCCAAAATTTGGAGTATTTTATTGCAAATAATTCAACATTAAAAAATGCTTCCAGATGTCCCCTAGCTCCGGCCTAATCATTTCTGCTTTCACACCCCCTACACAAATGTTTTAGCATTATATTAATTTGATAATTTAAAAAATAAAGTTTAGTTACAAAATTAATTGTAATCTAAATCTACAATCTTACTCAATAAAATAAACATTACTTCATATTTTGAAAATCTAACCATTAAATTACATGTTTTTTACACTTTTAATACACATCAAATTTTGCGCCAATATGATATTATTTACTATATAATCTATTAGCTTATATTTTATGCATAATTTTAAAATAAAAAAAATTGTAATTTAAACAATTTATTGATGACATAGCTATTGATCTTTAATTTTCTAGAAATTTGAAAGGATAGAAGATATAAAAAGAAGATGCAATTCAATAGTTGATTTGTCAAAATTCATATCTAATAAAAAGACATTGAATAAGGTTGTAGGCTAAGGCTACAACCAATTTTGTATCTAAACTTTACTGAATTACTCCAACTTAAATGTAAAACTGCCGGAAATAAGATAAGGAATTAGTCAAATGTATAATGGGTTGAAATCAATTGTAGACATAGCATTTGTCTTTATTAATTATTAGTAATTTGACTTTTTTGTGAAATATTTTCGAAGCATGAATTTTGATTGAAGAAGAAAAATAATTAGTGATACCCATAAAAGATGTTAAGAAAATTTGATAAAGGAATCTCAATGTTTATAATAATTTATTCTCCCTTATGTACAAATAATAAAGCGGGAAGTTGATCATATAATAAATGCTCATAATATTGTTTTTAATTATTACAATTCGAAATGTTTTTAGTCTACCGTAACTAATATAACATAAAGTTATAAAAGCTACTGTTGTAATTTATTAAACTAGTAACAATCGAGGAATCCCATCCCCCACCCCCCCCCCCCCCCCACACAAAAAAAAAAAAAAAAAAAATCAAGAAATATTACATTTTTCTACCCTAAATAATATTTCACTTAATACTTTGTCCCCTAAACACACACGTGCAAGCACACAAACAAGTTGAATTAAAATTATCACTTGAAATCACAATTTCTGTTCAAACTGTATGTTATGGTTGTGTGAAATAGATGAATGTAATACTCTTAAAATAATTTATTTTCTACCCATACCAACTACAACCCATGGCCTGACCCAGTGTAATCACCAACTCTACACCTGGATGGCCAAAACACAAAACCAAATCCACCTCCAACAAAAGTGAAACCGGTAACATGACCACCAAAAAACCAAAGCCACCTTATGGACAACCCTAAGGCCACTACCATGACAACACCAAAATTGCTGCCACGACAAACACTGACAATCCACCGTAGCCATGACAAAAAATGACAATCCACCCTAGCCACGACGACAACCACCAAGCCTAGCAACACCAGCACCAACAAGCCACCCCGGCCACAGTAACCATTGCCGCCACTACCAACCACCCAAATATAAAATAATGACCTAAATACAATAATGACAAGTGACAACAGCCCAATGATGAGAGAGCTGAGGAGTGATAGTGAAGAAGTAAGAGAGGGAGAAGAGTGAATAAACAAATGGGAAAAATGATATAGATGTTATTATTTAGATGTATCTGTAGCATGTTGTAAAATATTTTAAAAAATGGTTCAAAAGATGGAGGGCTTTTATGTATTTTTGTGAGTGATGTTCTCTATTTACATTTTTTTAAAGGACTTTTGCATGTTCTTAATTAGCTAGCTAGGATAAAACAGATATGAATAAAGTTGTCAAAATTGGGATCCTACGTAGGATTGTAGGAGGTAAATAGAATCGTGGATCATAGAATTGGATCATGAATCGTAAGATCGGATCGTGAATCGTAAGATCCTACTTATTTTCAAATTTTAAGAAAAAAACCTATTGATAACGACTTTGCATGTTATATAATCACTTAAAATATGAATCCATCCATTAAAAAAAAAATTGCATCATAAAATGTAATTTGCACGCACTACATCATTCTTATATCATTTAACGAAACAAAATATATTTAACTTTTGACATAATGCATCTAAAAAGTTCAGTATATGTTTAATTAGCAACTAAGTACCAAAATATTATCTACAAATATGGAAAATGTTTTCCAAATTCTAAATTTCAAATCCAAAATAAGTTAGGCTAGTTAGCATATAAAAAGTAGCTAACTACAAATTTACAATATGTAATCCAAAAGAGAATTCTCAATCTAAAGTAAATTAGCTAATTTATAAATATGAAATCCAAAGAGAATTCACATTCTAAGGTTCTTCTAATATAATCACTGTCATGGTCATATCTCATTTCATCATTTATATCTTTCCTAGTATCAACATCCAAAATGTTAAACTTAAGTACTATAGGTCATTTAGAGATTTTATGTTGATATAGGGGTAAATTTGGGACTTCAATTCATTATTTGGCTTTTGATAACCTGTTGGGCTTGTGGGTTTAAGTGGATTATCTTACCCAAATGAATCCTACTTAAAAAAAAAAAAAATCAAGCCAAATGATAGGATCAGTAGGATCACATATGATCCTACGATCCTATACGATTCTATACGATTCTACCATTTTTGCGATCTTGCTATGATTTAAAACTTTTTTGTGAGGTAGAATCGTAAAATCATGCGATTTTATGATCTGAATCACGATTTTGACAACCATTGGCTATGATCATCATATTCTTTTATTTTGCACAGAAGGTCAACAATGCCTTATAAAAATATAATAAAAAATAGAAAGGTCTATGTGGTATGGATCCATGGCCATATAGGCTTAAAGCACCAAGTTTTTTTTTTTTTTTTTGGTGGTTATTCTTTGTCTTTAGCATTTGGCAAGAATAAAAAAACAAGACAGAGCCACCCACGATGGATGAGCTAGATTGGTGAAGTTTTGGAATAGGAAAAGTATTGTCTTACAGTAGTTGAGAGCGAGTGCCTGAGACCACTTACCAAACAATGGTGATCCAAGAAATTATAAAAGCATGCCTTATGGCTAGTCCTGATGACCACTAGCTCCACCTTCAATCTAGAATCCGAATATTTCAATCACCATGCATTTGGGCGTTGGGGACGTGGGTCAGTCTCTGCTTGTGTTTGTCTCATTTATATTTTTTATGCTTGCGCAAATTTAGCGGTTTATTCATATCCAGTAGTCAGTAGAATATACTCAAAATAGACCTATGACTAGTCATCACGACGCCAAGCAATTCACATAACAATAACAAAACAAAATGTGTCGAAGCATATCGGTTGGAGTGGAATCATGAATGGGTGGAAAGGGGGATATAAGTTGAAAGTTGAACATGCAAAATAGAGATGTAGGCCTTTTTTTTCCTAATCCCAAAATCCAATAATTATCAAGATTGGATTTTGGATTTTGGAGTGGAATACACTTTTTGCAAATCTTTTATTGATACTACAATATAAACATATAATTATCCTAAACTAATAAATAAAAGTATTCAAGGTAGTATTAATTAAAGTTCACTTAACAACAATAATTTATATATTCATTGTATTTAGAAAGGATAAATGATTTTCAAAATTTAATTTTAGCAACAATAATTAATATGTTTATTATATAAGAAATAATATGTCTAATAAACTTATAGTTCATCTTTTATTTTCATATTAGTCCATCGTACAATTTTGAAATAAGCTCATAGATTACAGTATTTATCTCTTAACTAAGATTCTTCTCTTACGTAAGATTACAGTATTTTATTAAAAGAAAGAGTTTATATAACACGTGCACACGAAATACAACCTAAGTGTAAATCAACTAACTGAAACACCATACTATCAGGACTACCTGGCCCACACAAGCCACAACTGAGAGTTAACAACCATTACGTACGGTAAATTCAACAGAAAAGTGTACTTTCCTATTAATAAAAATAGAAAGGTCCATGTCGCATGGGCCCATGCTCCATGTGGGCTTAAAGCAAGCTTTTTTTTTTTTGGGGGGTTATTTTTTGTTTTCGAAGTATTTTAGGCTTTCTATTGCTTGAGGCTTTTAGCAGCAGAGCACGAAAAAATAACAAAACAAAACAAAAGAGGTTCATGCAAAAAATAAAAATAAGGTTGGTGTAGTCTGAGACTGAGACTATCTACCAAACGATGGTGAAGTCTGAGACTACCTGAGACTACTGCCTGAGACTATCTACCAAACTTACCAAACGATGGTGAAGTCTGAGACTACCTGAGACTATATACCAAACTTACCAAACGATGTCGAAGTCTGAGACTGCCTGATACTATCTACCAAACTTACCAAAGTAACCAAACGATGGTGAAGTCTTAGACTACCTGTAGATAGCGATGGTGATCCAAGCAACTATAAAAAGCACGGCTTTGTGGCTATTTCAGAGCAGACGGACCTTAACCTCCAACTTCAAAATCCAAATATTTCAACCATGTTTGTCCTGTTGTTCATGCTGTTTACCACCATCATCGCACCACTAATTCCAACCCTCTCTTCACAACCTCCACCACCGACAGCGCCAGCATTTGAGTATACTCCAATCCAACGTTTTCCCCCATCCCCCCCTTTCACTCCATCACTACCAGATGGCTACATATGGCATCCACCAAGTCAAACACAACCAGTATCCGTGCGGTTCGTGCTGGGGTGCGTCTTGGCTCTAATAATATTACTTACCTTAATCGTAGTGGCGATTTACATTCGCCGGCGACCAGGGCCGAAAGGGGACAAAGGGGATCAAGGGAAGCCAGGGCCGAAAGGGGACCAAGGGGATCCAGGGAAGCCAGGGGCGAAAGGTGAGAAAGGGCCACCAGGGGACAATGGGCTACCAGGGCCGCCAGGGCCGCCAGGGCCACCAGGGCCGCCAGGGAAACCAGGGCCACAAGGGCCGCCAGGGCCACAAGGGCCGCCAGGGCCGAAATGCTGCAAGTGCCACCATGACTGCCAGTGCTATAATATCTGCTAGGAAAAGATAACAGTAATTTCTTTTCCTATATGTTTGGAGTTTTATATTTTTTTTCCCCAGTTTTTACCATTTGGCTCGGTCTGAGTATTTGAGCGTTAAAGTTTCTGTAATGGGCTTTTTTCTTTTTTCTTTTTCTTTTCGGGAATTTAGTTTTAGAGTGCTTGTATTTGGGTGTTAGAAATGTCTTTTTATCTCAGTTCTATTAATAAAGAACCGCCTCTTAAAACAGTGTTTTTTAAACCCAAAGTTCGCTCTGTACAAAAAATACAATGAACCGTACGAACCGTGGTTGAACGGCCCGGATTTGAGAGCCGTTGCCGGTCTCACGGTTAGGCTGAAGCTAGAATTTAAAATAAAAATAAAATATGGGCGCGTGACGTTATGCCATTTTCTCCGTTGAACTCTGGCTTTTTATCTCTCATCCTTTCCACAAATCCGAAAATGCAATCCCAAAACACACCAATTCCACAAAATAAAATAGAAATGAAAAGCACAAACCTTATCTTTATCCTGCTTCTTCTGCGTTTTCAAGTTTTCCTTTTTCTCGAATCTTCTGTGTTTGCTTTCTGCGTTTATTCTTCTTGCTTGTTTGGGGTTTCCTTCTTCTTCTGTCACTGGTACCCAAAGCGGCAAAACCAAAAGAAATCAAAAACCAACCTAAGATCTTTTTTTTCTTTTTCCAATAAAGTTGTCCACCAATATGGCAGACGCTACCCCTTTCCAATGAAAAGGTTGGACATATAGCCATATTTCTACTATTCATTTGTTTTTAAATTTTTTTAATAGAAGTATTTCGTCTATAATATTTTTATAATAAATTATAGGTGGTTAGTTGTTATTAGTTCAAATTTAAAACTAATATTAATATTACTTTTTTATCTTAATAATAACTTGTCACTTAAAATTTATTGTAAAAATATTATGGGCATATCATTTTTCTTTTTTTAAACCACTAGACAAAGTAGACCCATACCTATTAAACTCATCAGTATTTGAAGAAAACCTTTGTCCCTTTTTTTTTTTTTTTTTTTTTTGTCATGTTTAAAAAGTTTTTAAGTTCCATAAAAATAAAAAAAAAGTTTTTAAGAAGACATCATTTATTGTCTTATTTATCTTTTAAAAATGTACAAGATTTCAAAACTATTCTTAAAAAAATTTATCAAAAAATTGAATTAGTAAATTAATAGAGATATAATAGGAGTATTAGTAAATTAATGACTTTTATTTTTAAATATATGACAACATTTTAGAACATTTCAAAATAGAATAGAGGACAAAAAAAAGTAAGATAAACAAGTATATTCTAATGGGTATGGATTTTTAGGTCCATGAATAATGGGCCAACACGTACCCGACTAGCTAAAAATTGATCATAACAAATTTGTCTTTTTTTGATTTTGTCACACTAAAGCAAAGCCCCACTTCTCCAAGTTTGGTCACACTTTAATCATAAATTTCTTGAACAATCCTTCCACAATTAATTTTAACTGGAATATATTAAGTGGATGCAATGCTTGGAAGATTTGTAGACAAACTCATCTTATGAGATGACATAATCTCATTTGCGATGATTCTCTCCTGCTAATCACCTAAAGATTCATCAGCACCTCGGTTTGTCCATTGGGTTTGAGAATAACATGAGCTTGAGCATTGGAATTTAGTTCCCATCAGCTTTTATAAAATCCGCCAAAGATGAATTAAATTTGTATTTCCAAAATAAAATTTAGTTAAAAACTTAAAATGAAAATATTGTGTATTTTCGACATTTAGTGTGGGTTTGGATTCAGTGTTTCCGCTAAATCCTGCGGTGCGCTTTCACTTTTTTTTTTTTTTTTTTTTTTGGCTTTCACGCATTTAGGGAACAAAATTTACTGTCCATGAGACAAATGTCACTGTTCTGGTACTATTCTCGCAAAGTTCATGGGACCCACAACCACTTTATTTAGAAAAAAAGAATATTAAAAATGGGTCCCACGACATTATTCATACATTTAAAAATTATTTTGCTACAGTGTCTTCAGTAAAAATAAGTTTTCAACAAAAATAAGTTGTATCCAAATGAACCCTTAGGGTCTGTTTGAGATTAGCTTATTTTGCTGAAAATGAAAATTTTTTGCTGAAAGTACTGTATATAAAGATAAAAATTAGCTGCAATAGTACAATGAGACCCATGAATAGTACCAAAAAGTGCAGCGAAACTCATAAATAATAGTAAAAATAAGCTGAATAATAAAATAAGTTGGCAAAAATATGTGTCGCCAAATGCATACTTATAGAAATCTTCAGCAATTTTTTTATACTTCATTCTCTCACCAATCATAAATTATTAGGTCTATCGGAGGATGATTGAGGTAGTCCTCTCTAGTTCTCCTAACCAAATGATTTTTTAATTTTTATTTCTTATATTGATTAAGTAGCTCACTTACACATTTATATAAATAACATCATTTTATTGGTTAAGAGAACCACCTCAATAACCTTGCTCAATATGAAAATTAATGAAAAATTTTATCTAGGAAAGACAATTTAGGTATCAACATCATGTTTTAAAAAATAATTAAAGAAAAAAGAAAGAATAAATTCCCAAATATTTGAAAATGTTTGTATTTTAAACAACAAATATTAAGGGCCCGTTTGGTGTGTGTGTTTAAATAACAATTTTTAGTTTTTTTGAAAATACGTGTGGGTGAATGATAGGGAATATTTTCACTAGTTAGAAAATTTTTCCTAACACCTTAAAGTCTTCGGTCACCAAAAGCATCATGAGCTTACCAAAAGAATTTTCAGTCACCAAAAGTATGGTCAGTCATGAAGGGAGCGTGACACTGCGCAACACACTCCACCTTAGGGGTCGTTAGGTACTAAAGGGTTGTCAGGGACCCAGCACTCATTAGGTACCTTCCTTAACACCACCTGACACGTTTCACCTTGATGATTGTTATGTATCAAAGGGTCGTTAGGTACCCTACTCATTGCCCAGAATATGCAGACGACCCACTATACTTGTTGAATCAACAAACTAACTTGCACACTAATAAGGATATTTTCATCCAATAAAGTCCAAGCACTTTGACCCATCAG
Source organism: Quercus gilva (assembly GCA_023621385.1). Taxonomy (NCBI): domain Eukaryota; kingdom Viridiplantae; phylum Streptophyta; class Magnoliopsida; order Fagales; family Fagaceae; genus Quercus; species Quercus gilva. The sequence continues at coordinate 92,914,656 of CM042476.1, read as the reverse complement.
GATGGAATACTCCGCCATTGACCCATTGATAGGGATAAATCCCAAAGCAGACGAATCCTATTGATAGAGTTAGTCATTGGCGACGGTGTTGTCAAAAGAGACGGTCTAGTTAGCCTACTTGTCATAGAGCAGGTAGAAGGAGTCATGCCCCAGATGGAAAGGCAGAGAGACAGATGGACTCTTTAAGGTGTACGGACTGAAAGGAGACGGGTGTCAAAGTCACGTGGCACCTACATGGCCTAAGTGGTCTCCAATGATCTTAATATGGAAATGCCTTGCATTCTACGCCCAACCATAACCAAAAGAATCCCTACAAGGAAAGAATCCCACAATATATGAGCATTAATGAAGATCTTCCCTATAAGAAAATGTCTTGCGCCCCACGCTTGACCCTAACCAAGGAGACTCCTACAAGGAAAGGATTCCGCAAGATACGCAAAACAAAGAGTTTCTCTCCTACAAGGAAACATCTTCTTAATCAAGGCACGGATGTCAACCCTACGCTACTATAAAAACCCCAAAGACCCTCACAAATCAAGGTACGCACAATTTCTCTAAAACTCATACTCTTTAGCAATGTTGGAGTTCTCTTCTGACTTAACCTTCGGAAGGTCTTTGGTTGGTACCCTACCGGTGCCCTTTGATTGGTTCTTCTCTTTTGTCCTTCAGGTGTACCCATTGACATGTGTGTGGACGATCAACTCACTAACGATATTTGTGCATCATCAATGAAAAAGTATGTAAAAATACGTGTAATGTTGTTTAAAAACTGAAAACATAAGTTTAAGATCTGTAAAGTTGTGATTTACAACTATATTTTATGTTGGCTTTATTTCATGACAAAAAGTGTTGTATTTGCTTTAATTCATTTCCTTATATTTTGTGGGATTTTATTGTATTGGGTTTAGTATCATGTTGGTGAAGATTCGAGCTTAAATGAAGAATCAGTGGATCTCGCAGGTGTCTCGCTGGAAGCTAACTCGCGAAAGAGCCATGTGAGGAGCACATGACTGGAAGCTGAAGAGTCATGCCAGGTTGTCGTTTTCGCGAGTGTCTCGCGGGTAAGGCCTTCCCGCGAGATAGTCGCGAAACATTCTGCCTGGAGGATTTTAAAGAGTGACTTTCTTACCCTTCACCCATACTATATATACCCTCATTACCCACAAATGTATGAGAGGTCATTCAGAGAGAAAAACCCTAGATAGGTTTTCTACAACACACACACCCATCTTTTTTAGAGAGAGCTACGCATCTTTGTGAGAAATCATTGTAACCTTTTCTCCATTCCTCTCTCATTGACATACCTTGAGAAAAGATTTGTACCCAAACATAACCCACACCCATTCAAAGTGTTGAGAGTGTTTTGGAGTTGCTGGGAAGCATTGGAAGAAGTCAAGGATGACAGATGCAACATGGAGCTTGTTGCGAGATCCGGAGAACTAGACAAGACACGGTTCCGAGAAACCTTGTTGGAGTAGGAGCTTGGAAGGCTTAGGTACATCAGAAAGATTAGGCTTGGAGGGTCTCTTGCTAACCTATGTATCCCAACTGATTGTTTAGTAGATCAATTTCCGCTTGGAAGGTGGCGGAGAGGTTTTTCGCCGAGTTCTTCGGTTTACTCTTCGATAACACGTCTTAGTATTATCTGTGTTTGCATCTTTCTTCCCTACTTTTGTTCATTTAATTTTTACTACTATGTTGCTTTAAATATAGATTAGAGTAGTTGTCTTGCTTATTCGTTTGTGTTTATACTATTCCGCACTTAGTATTAAGTTAGTGTAAAATCAACCACGTCGTAACTTTAATTTGGGAGTCTAAACAATTCTTGTGTTTTCAACACATTTTCGAGCTTTCAAGATCATGTACCAAACAGCCCTTAAAAAACTATAAAATACTCTTGGAAAATTGGTTTGGGCCCACGGGCCAGGGGATAGTGGGAAGTTGGAAGGGGTATATCTTGTAGCCGGCATATATGCCGGGTACAAGATATCCTAAATCGGGAAGTTGGCTGCTCCACTTTACTTTTGGAAGAGTGGTTGTACATATGCGGGGGACTCACATTATATTATTAGGGACCATTGACATCTTATCCCTTCAAACTAATTTTTTAAAATTCTCAAATTTTACATCTGTACCTCTCCTCAATAATTACTCACATGCTACAATGATTCTTATCTTTAATTCCCAGCCGAGAGAGAGAGAGAGAGAGAGAGAGAGAGATATTAATGCTCCTTCTACAACACACTATCTTTTCAGGATGAGCAAGATGTTTATTATAACTTAAAAAATACTTAAAAATTTTCCGATGTCATCACAAAGTCCTCGAATTACACATGTTAATTTATTTTTGTTTCATTTGCTTAAGTAATCTCTATAATCCTATGGCTGAATTTTATTAAACATTGTGTATATATATTTTGCTAAACTATCAAACATATACAATTTATCCCCCAAAAAAAAAAAAAAAAATTAAATGAAATCAACCAATCAGGCAATCTTGTGCTTGATTTGATATTTCTTTATAATAATTTTCGATAGAAGCTAGCCGTATGTGTGATAGATATTTATCTTTAGCAGCTACCAATTAGCACTGATCCTAAGATTTTTATGTTTTTGCAAATTGAAGTAACAATTGTTATTGGTGCAGCCAGTTATATGTATCACACTAACACGTTACTCTTGAGCTGTCATTCTTGAAAAAGCAATATCTGGATTATAACTGACAATCCGTCAGATTGGGTTGGGAATCGAGATCGGATTTTTGTTCGCCAATTTTCGGTTAATTTTCCCATAACCAAGACATTTGATAATTAATTAATTTTTGTTGAAAATTTGACCGGGTTCATCCATGGTATTTAGGATGTTCATTGGTCAATAGACATGGCAAAACGGATCAGAATTTTTTGATTCAAACCAATCCGACAAAAAAAAAACTCAATCTGAACCCTTTTTTTTTTACCCGAAGCAAAAACGGGTTGACCCGTGACTTGACCTGTGTTTTTTGGGTCAATCCGACCTGACCCGAACTCGAACTTTTTTTTAAAACTTTTTTTTTTTTGGTAAAAAAATAGTAAAACTAAGACAATATTGGTTTAATTGTTTATTGTGAATTTTAAGGAAACAATTGATACATTTACATAATTACATGCAAATTAATTGAAAGATAAATGGTTGAACATTCTGTAATGAGTAAATATTTTTAGATATCAAATAGCAAAGCATATGCCTAGATAATCTGGTTACAGTAGAGTTAAAAACATAGATTTAAAATTGTAGACATGTGAGAAACATTCACAAGTGTGAAAATAGTGAAGCTAAAGTATCAAATTAGCATAAATTACGAATATTCAGACCTATGTTTTAATAATTTATGTCCAAAATAAACGGCTTTTTAAAATAAATTATGATATTTCCTAAAGTGTGTGTTGCTTAACAATGATATGATATTCATAAAAGAGATCATGTATAAATAAGTAAGCAATCAAATTTTAAAGTATATCTCAAATTGAAATAGAGTGTCAACCACAACTGATAATAAATTATAAAATTAATTTTCAAGATTGTAAATTTCTTATATGTTTTTATTCTTTATCAAATGAGTTATCCAATAAGCCATTTGTAATTTTGTTTTATATTTTGGAATGTTGATATTGTGTAGAAATAAAACTTGTGTATTTGTTTTACTTATCTTTGTGTTATTTTGTTTTAGATAGTAATGTTAAGATTTGTATAATTTTAAAATTATTGAATAAGTATTAATAAGTTTAACTGAGTTCATTTTTGATATAAGTGGTGAATTCAAAATAATGCATACTACATCGAGTAATTTGTTGCATAACTTTCCAAATGATAGATACATGTTGTTTTCTTTATAAATTTTTTTTTTAAAAGAAATTCATGTGAAAAATACGGGTCAACCCAACCTGACCCGCAACCCAATTGACCCGAACCCAATTTAAACCTACTTAAAATGACCCGTTCTGACTCACGACCCATTTGACCCACAATCCGATTGACCCAACCCGACCCGCCTGTTTTGCCATGTCAATGGTCGAGTTGGATCAGGTTAGGGGTGCATCGTCACTGACTTGATAACTTTGGGTTGAAATCTTAGGGTGCTGTTTAGTTCTTTATATGGTCAAATTCAATCTCAACTCAAATCTTCATAATCTACCAAAATCCAACCACAGCTCTCAAAACAGACCAAAACCAAAATACACCAAAACTACGGTCAGCAAGCCAATAACCATCCTATATCTCCATGTCATAAGTCGTAATTGATGTGCATGAAATATATACAATAAAGTACTCACATATCTACATATTTAGCCTTACTTTTATGTTATTGTGTGACTGATTATATAATATCTTTGTGTTGTAGGTAACAAGGGCTTTACATGCAAAGTGGGGCTAAGCCAATTGAATCAAGCCAACTTACATCCAGCCAGGCATGAATTCAAGAAAAGACCAACTCAATTAAATTTAAGTCCAATTGGAGCAAGGAATCAAAAGAAATTTGCACCAAATCCAAGTCCAATTCGGATTAGGATTTCAGCCTAGACATCAGTTAGTATTTTTGGCATAAATTTCGGCTCAAATGTCCAATCGAGATGATTCAAGTTGGGCTGGAAAGTTAACTTAAAGGGCTACAACTTTGTAGTTTACCAAAAGCCCGAATTCTGACGTTAAATGGTCCAAAATCGTCGGTTAAATGTAGCATAAAAATCTGGGATTTTCTCCAAACGAGAATTCAACTTGTAATAGGATTCCTTAACCTATTTAAAAGCTCTTTAGGGCAAAATTCAGGGGGGCTGAGGCTAGTGCTAGGGCTGGGGGCTGAACATAGAGAGTGTGGCTACTTCTTTGGTTTTCTTCTATGACAGTTAGTTTTAATTATTTTTCTAGTTTAATGTTTAGTATTTTATTTTTGTGTTTTATTTTAATTACCATGAGTAGCTAAATTTAGAATTAGGGTTAAAGATGAAACCTTGTTAAAGATTATCAGTAATATTTATATGATTTGATTTTTCCCACAATAGTTGTTCTTTAATGATTTAAATTGTTCTTGCTTCATATCAATTGACTAAGATGAGATTCTAGATATGAGTTTAATCATGTTTTTCTCATGATTTAGGATTTTTCTTATTTAATTGAATGCTTGGTTTATTAATTCTTGATTATAAAATTGGATATCGTTTGTGATTTGTCTGTCAATGGATACAATTTATGATTTGATTTTTAGAATTGGATATATCTTGTGATTTGTTTGGCTACGGATACAATTGATGATTTGGTTTTATACTTAAGAAGCGAAGAAGAACATGCTTTTGATTTTTAACATAAGGATTTTAACGATAATATTTTCCAGGATAGCAAGATTGATTTCTAGATTATCATGTAGTGAGGTGGGAAAAATTAATGATCATAAATATATGCTGATATGACTTATAAGGCGGATTCCAAAACCTTAATTATTTTCCTTTGATTGTTTACATCTTTTTATTGCTTTATATTACATCTTTGCTTAGTTTAATTATTTTCTTAGTATATTTAATTGCAAACAACCAATTTTTATTAGGCTAGATTAGGATTAATTTGGTTAAGGTTTAATTAATTTTCCTACGTTCATTTAAGTCCCTGTGGGTTCGACCTCGTTCTTGTCAAACTATACTTCGGTACGGTTCGTACACTTGCAAGTACTTTAAAATTTCACAACAAGTTTTTGGCGCCGTTGCCGAGGACTTAGTTAGGAAAATAAATTAGGTCTTAATTGAATTTTTCCTTCTACTAGTTGTAGTTAAAATTTATTTTTTTTCAATTTAAAAAAAAAAAATTTATTTCTTTGTGCTTGGTGTATGAGAACTTGGATACGTGATAAAGAAAATCGTCTTGTGAGTTTTGATTATTCATCCACAATGGGAGAAACAGGAGATGATTCAAAAACTCTTAGGGAGTTGTTCTCACCTATAACCACCAACCCTCCATCTTGCATAGTATTGCCTGCAACCACTGCTGCACATTTTGAGTTGAAGCCACAAATAATCCACCTTCTTCCTAATTTTCATGGATTGGATAGAGAAGACCCTTATATGCATGTAAAGGATTTTCTTGAGATTTGTGCTACTTGTAAGTTCCAAAATTTCACTGATGACTTTGTTCGCTTGCGTTTATTCCCTTTTTCCTTGAAGAATAAGGCAAAAGCATGGCTTAATTCTTTGTCACCTGGATCTATCACTTCATGGGAACTGTTGGTCACAAAATTCCTCTATAAATTTTTCCCAATGGCCAAAACCAATGCTTTGAGGAGAGAAATTGCATATTTTTATCAGGATGAACAAGAGAAATTTTATGAGAGTTAGGAGAGATTTAAGGACTTGATCTTAAAGTGTCCTCATCATGGTTTTGAAACATTGAGACTAGTACAATATTTTTATAATGGTTTGACTCAGACAAAACGTAACATGATTGAGTCCATGAATGGTGGTGGATTTTTGAGTCTTGTAGATGATGAGGCATACAAATTTCTTGAGAATTTTTTTGAAAGTTCACAACAATGGGATTTTTCCAACCGTAAAGAGAGATCTACCCCTACAATTAAGAAAGGAGGATTGTATGAAGTCAGTGAAGATTTAGACATAAAAGCTAGGTTGGACAATCTCACTCGTAAGGTTGAGGCTTTAGCTTTAGGTAGAGGGATGAATATTGTCGATCAAGTTCAAAGTGAAACATGCTCTATTTGTGCAAGTGCTATGCATACAACACAAATGTGTCCTTCTGCAGTTGGGTACCCTGATTTTTATACTGAGCAAGCAAATGCACTAAATAATTATGGAAAACCATTTGCTAGTCCATTTTCAGAGACATACAATCCAAATTGAGGAACCATCCTAATTTCTCATGGAGGCAAAATCAGCCTTCCACAAATGTAGGTGGACAACAAGTGCATCAACAAAGTCAATTTCGTCCACCTACTCAAGCATATCCTCACATTCCTCAATCAACACCTCAGTTTGTAGCACCACCAAGACAACAACCATCTTTGGAGGAGTCTCTCAAAACTTTCATGCAATCAACTAACCAAGCCATTCAAGAGATGAAAAGTTCCACCCATTTGAATACTCAAGCTATTTCAAAGTTGGAAAATCAAGTTGGCCAATTAGCAACCCAAGTTGGAGAGAGGGAAAAAGGAAAGTTTCCTAGTCAACCCATACCTAACCCAAAAGGGCAGTATGCATTTAATGGTTCTTCTAGTTCTACTCATGAACAAGAACATGTTCAATCTATTACTACCCTTAGGTCTGGTAAGCAAGTTGATAATCAAGTGAAAATGCCAGAAGTGGAGGATGATGAAAATATTGTGTTAAAGGAAAAAGGAACTCATAGTTCACATGATGATCATAAAGAAAAGAAGGGCAACTCAACCTCAATTCCAATTCAGGATCTTAGTTCTCCCCTTGATAGGAGGTTTGTTCCTAAAGCTCCATTCCCTCAAAGTTTAATCAGTCCTCAGAAAAGTGCACAATTTGGAGACATTTTAGAGGGTTTTAAGCAAGTGCAAATTAATATTCCATTTCTTGATGCAATTCAGCAAGTTCCTGCTTATGCCAAGTTTCTAAAAGATCTTGTGACAATGAAGAGAAAGACAAATGTTCCTAAAAAGGCATTTTTGACAGAGCAAGTCAGTTCAATCATTCAGAATAAATATCCAGTGAAATATAAGGACCCTGGATCTCCTACAATTTCATGCAAGATTAGGGATCATCTCATTGAGCGAGCTTTGCTAGATTTGGGGGCAAGTGTGAACCTTATGCCATATTCAGTTTATTTACAGCTAGGTTTGGGGGAGTTGAAACCCACAACCATGACACTTCAATTAGCTGATAGGTCTGTGAAAATCCCTAGAGGTATTGTTGAGGATGTGCTGATTAAGGTGGATGCATTCTATTTTCCTGTTGATTTTGTTGTGTTAGACACCGAGCCTGCTTTAAATGCCAATACACAAATCCATGTCATTTTGGGTCGCCCTTTCTTAGCCACATCCAATGCTTTGATCAATTGTCGGAGTGGTGTAATGAAGATTTCTTTTGGGAATATGACTGTTGAGCTTAATATCTTTGACATAAGTAAGCAAGTACTAGACAATGAGGATATATGTGAGGTTAACATGATTGGGAGCCTAGTCCATGATACTTTCCTACAATCAAGTTGTGAGGATCCCCTAAAGGCTTGCTTAATCGGTGTTGATAGCAATTTGGATACTGAAAAGGCAATTGAGGAGGTCAATGCATTGTTGGATTCTGTTCCTTTCTTAAGTATTGATAGCTGGCAACCAAGAGTGGTCCCTTTTCCACTCTCTTCATCCCCATTCCCATCTATTGTAGAACCACCAAAGTTGGATGACTTTTGGGAACACCAATTGATAAATATACTTTAGGTGCATAAGGAAGCTATAGGTTGGAAAATTGCTAATATTAAGGGTATTAGTGCTTCTGTGGTTATGCAAAGAATTCACTTGGAAGACACTGCAAAAGCTTCTCAACATGTTTTTGACCCAGGTAAGTTACAATATCATTGGACTAGTCCATTCATAATATACATTATTTTTCTCCGTGGTGTTGTTGAAGTTTGGATGGTCCTATTTATCAGGATTGATCTCCAATTGTGTTAAATCTTTTTGCAAAAAAAAAAAAAAAAAAAAAAAAAAAAAAAATCTTGTTTATTTTCTGCTTTTAGATTAATATTTGTCTTTATTTTCTTGTTTAGTTTTATTTTCTTTTGTTCTAGCTGATATTTGGCAGAAATTAAAATTTATAACAATCAGCTTGATCAAGGTACGTCTCCTCCTTCTCCTTACCCTACTTGACTCAACTTGGTTCTCATGTTGCATATTAATATTTTGCTCTCTTTTCATTCATGACATATATTTGAGAGTATCATTTTTAACATTGAGGACAATGTTTGGTTTAGGTTTGGGGGGATATACATAGATTTCTATCTTTCTTCTTTGTTTTGTTTAGTTGCTTCAAAAAAATAAAAAAAATAAAAAAATTTCTTTTGCCTAGCTTGAGGTTTATGTTTTGAGTTCGTTATACTACTCTTGATTAAAGAATTTCATTGCTTTCATGCTCAATTCATTGCACATGCACGTAGCCACTCAGACACAACTTCTTGTTGAAGGATTAAAATGATTAGAAAATCTTGATGATAACAATGTGGAGACTGTAACCCCTGTGAGTTTTGAACCAATCATTATTTTTGGAGGGTTATTTATTGTTCATAATCTTAAAGTTCATTTGGAAGTGCATAACATATTTCCCTTGTTGTAGTCTTATTGTTCTTTCTTTTGGCCAAGGAAAAAAAATGATTTTATGCCACACTTGAATCTTTTGAAGTCATTGATGCTGAATGAGCTATAGTCTTTGAGAGATGAGATTAGGCCATTTTTGTCTACTTTGACCCATATATGTGTTTTTCTTTCTTGATATATTATCGCTAGTCACCCCGTTGAGCCTTTTAATTAGCCTTTCTTTCTTAAAGCCCTTATCTATAGTGTTTCAAGATGGAATTTGATTAGTTTGTTTCAATGTGGTGGTTTGTGCAAGAATTCAAAGAAAGAATTGAAAACAAAAAAAAAGAAAAAAAAAAAAAAGAAAAAAAAAGAGGAAAAGTGTCAAAAAGAAGAAAATAAAAAGGGTTCTCATCAAATTTTGAGAAGTGAAATGGAAGGAAGGAGTACTGCTTTGAAGAAGAAGAGGTGAAAAAAAAATGTTGAATGGAAATTCAAAAAAGAGTTGACATTCTGATAAATCTTGAAAACACTTCTTATATTTACCTTCACCCATTTTTATTTCATTCCCTTTGCTTTTACCCTACATTACGTTCTAATAAAGTCCTTATTTGATCTTGAAGATTGTATAGTTCAGATATTGATATGACTGAATAAAAAGTGTGTTATAAATTCTTTTTGGCATCCTTTCATGAGACTAGTTCTTTCTTGATTAAGCGTTTTTCATGTGATTTGTATGTGAGATATTTGATTTTGCTTACGTTATTCTGCTCACATATATTGTTGAAAGTGTTACATCCCATTTCAAAGTGATTTCATTTGTTGAGTGATAAAACCGGAAAGGTTTGAGTTGAAACATACTTTCAAATAGAGATTCGAGTCAAGTTTATTTTAAAACTAAGAGTATGTTTGGGTTGGCTACCACTTTTCACTCACATTGAGTTTTGATGGCATGAGAAATTTCTTTAGCATTTGTAGTGTTTTTGAACTTGAACTAATCCTCTTTGCAAAAGGCAGTTGAAAAAAAAATTGATTTTCTTAGTTTTGTTTATTTTAGTATTTATTCTTAGAATTTTGTGGGTATATTCCCTGCAAACCCTCACGAGACCACAACTCGTCCACTAGTGTAAGCTAGGGGTTTAAAGGCTTGTTGCATACGCTAAATGCAATTGAAATTTCCAGCAAAAGTGGATTAGTTAGGATATTTTCTTTGTTGTATTTTACTCTTTATCTGTTTTGCTCGAGGACTAGCAAAATGTAGGTTTAGTGGTATTTGATGTGCATGAAATATATACAATAAAGTACTCACATATCTACATATTTAGCCTTACTTTTATGTTATTGTGTGACTGATTATATAATATCTTTGTGTTGTAGGTAACAAGGGCTTTACATGCAAAATGGGGCTAAGCCAATTGAATCAAGCCAACTTACATCCAGCCAGGCATGAATTCAAGAAAAGACCAACTCAATTAAATTTAAGTCCAATTGGAGCAAGGAATCAAAGGAAATTTGCACCAAATCCAAATCCAATTCGGATTAGGATTCCAGCTTGGACATAAGTTAGTATTTTTAGCATAACTTTCGGTTCAGATGTCCAATCGAGATGATTCAAGTTGGGCTGGACAGTTAACTTAAAGGGCTACAACTTTTTAGTTTACCAAAAGCCCGAATTTTGACGTTAAATGGTCCAAAATCGTCGGTTAAGTGTAGCATAAAAATCTGGGATTTTCTCCAAACGAGAATTCAACTTGTAATAGGATTCCTTGACCTATTTAAAAGTTCTTTAGGGCAAAATTCAGGGGGGCTGAGGCTAGTGCTAGGGCTGGGGGCTGAACATAGAGAGTGTGGCTACTTCTTTGGTTTTCTTCCATGACAGTTAGTTTTAATTATTTTTCTAGTTTAATGTTTAGTGTTTTATTTTTGTGTTTTATTTTAATTACCATGAGTAGCTAAATTTAGAATTAGGGTTAAGGATGAAACCTTGTTAAAGATTATCAGTAATATTTATGTGATTTGATTTTTCCCACAATAGTTTTTCTTTAATGATTTAAATTGTTCTTGCTTTATATCAATTGACTAAGATGAGATTCTAGATATGAGTTCAATCATGTTTTTCTCATGATTTAGGATTTGTCTTATTTAATTGAATGCTTGGTTTATTAATTCTTGATTATAAAATTGGATATTGTTTGTGATTTGTCTGTCAATGGATACAATTTATGATTTGATTTTTAGAATTGAATATATCTTGTGATTTGTTTGGCTACGGATACAATTGATGATTTGGTTTTATACTTAAGAAGCGAAGAAGAACATGCTTTTGATTTTTAACATAAGGATTTTAACGAGAATATTTTCCAGGATAGCAAGATTGATTTCTAGATTATCATGTAGTGAGGTGGGAAAAATTAATGATCATAAATATATGCTGATATGACTTACAAGGCGGATTCTAAAACCTTAATTCCTTTCCCTTGATTGTTTACATCTTTTTATTGCTTTATATTACATCTTTGCTTAGTTTAATTATTTTCTTAGTATATTTAATTGCAAACAACCAATTTTTATTAGGCTAGATTAGGATTAATTTGGTTAAGGTTTAATTAATTTTCCTACGTTCATTCAAGTCCCTGTGGGTTCGACCTCGTTCTTGTCAAACTATACTTCGGTATGGGTCGTACACTTGCGAGTACTTTAAAATTTCACAACAGTAATCCACACACACACAAAACAAAAAACAAAAACAAAAGCAAAAACAAAAAAACAAAAAAAAAAAACAAAACAAACCCATAAATTTCAACAAATTCTATCAAATCCTAACATTAGAGAGAGAGAGTTTTTTTTAATGAGACAACCTACACTTACTGGGATCCACAAAGTTGATTTTTTACAAAAATGGCATTGTATCCATTTTTACTAAACATGAAAATGGTTAAAGAGCATTTTCATTTTCTGTATTCAAACTCACTTTTTAGAGTATTGAAAATAAAAATTGAGTACAACTCCTCAAACCAAACCAATTTGTAGTGATAGGTCCCACAAAAAACTAAAAAATGAATACAAGAAACGCCTACTATTTTCTCAGACCAAACACCTCTAGACCAAGTTTCTTTAAAATTGAATTAAAGTCTTCTAAAAAAAAATAACTAATTTGAAAAGAAACGCTTAATTTTGTTATTTTTAGAAAAAACTAGTGTTGGTAGCACGTGCAAGGCATGTGCTTGGTCTATTAGAGGATTATATTCTACCACTAACACTTATCACCTAAATTTATACAATTCACTCAATTATATATTGCAATTATTTACAGTCCCCTAAGCCCATCTAAGATTCATCAAAATGCAGATCATTCTATATAGTTCTTGTACAATCCTATACAGTTCCCTAAACTCATCCAGGATTCATCAAAATGCAAAACATTTTATATAGTTCTTGTACATGCAATGTTATAGTTATCAATCAAACATACACTTTTACATTTAAATTTACAATTATTACCCTAAATTACTAATGAATAAACAAATGAAAAAATTAAACAACAATAAAATAAATTTAAATTTTCCAAAACCAACTTCATTGCCAACAACCAAGCCCTATCCCACAAAGGTCTCAAACTTGCCACCCACCAACAAAGCAAGAAAGCAAGCTACAATGAGAAACACAAAACCCAATTCCTTTCGTCAAACTACCATAAACTTCACCTTTGGCCAATGTCCCTATCAAAACGCAGCCAAACCATCCCAAAATTTAATCCTTCTGTATTATCATAACCTTCTCACTCTTCTATAGGTGAATGTCGTAATATTCTTAGCTCAATCAACTTTCAAGTTAGGATGAACAAAAAAGAAAAAAAAAAAAAAATATATATATATATATATATAACATAAACAACATGACTATGTAAGGAAATAAAACATATAAGATACAAAGAGAGTAATAATCCATTATGAGGAAGCTAACTCTAAGTGAGATAAACATATCTTAAAAGGGCATAAACATCAAGATCAAGATAAATATAGTGAAGGCGGAAATGCCCTTTTCGTCCCTATGTTTTACCTTGATTCCTATTTTGGTCCCTACATTTTATTTTTACCACATTTAGTTCCTATTTAGAAAAACGCCATCCATTTTAGTCATTTTCGTCAATTCCCTAAGGGCAAAATCTTAGGTGGCAAATGGAACTATTAAAATAATAATAATAAATTTTATTTTGGCATTAAAAAATGCCACATCGGCATCTAAATTTAAAAAATTAATTTATTAATTTTAACTAAATAAAAAAATAAAAAAAATAGAATTAAAAACAAAAAATCACATAAATTGAGATCTAAGTGTGTCTTGAACAAGAACAACAAGAACACAAACCCAGATTTAAGAACAAAGAGAACATTTTCCTTTATTTGACATTTTCTCTTTTCCTTTTTCTTAGAAAACAAACACAAAACACAAACCCAAAAAATTAAAATAAAACCAACACAACACTCCCACACGTTCTCTCTCTCTCTCTCTCTCGTGTAAATTCTTTATATCTCTCTCACTCTCATTAAGCGATCACAGCCATGGCCGACTATCATTCACTCTCATTTTATACTTCTTTTTCTTCATTCTTTCCAAATCCATTACATTCTCTATTTGTGTTTGTATATTTGTTTTTCTTCTTTCTTTTCAGATCCATGACTCTCTCTTTCTCTCTCTCGGTGTGTGAGATCGCCACGCAGATCAAAGCCTCCAAGCAATGCGCCATCGTGTACTTTTGTGGCGGGAAAACCCTAGCCGATCGAGTATTCTCCGTCGAGTTTCCTTCCCTTTTCGCCAGCCTCTTCAGCAACCTTACCCACGGGATTCTCATCTAGCTTCTCAAATTTGCCGAGGGCATCGCCATGACTAAACGCTCCACCAAGAAACTGTTCAAGTTCCTAAACATCTACGAGACCTTGCGCGACACAGTTTTGGCCATGGACAGTCTGTTTTAAGACAAGTGCGAGGATGAGCTCAAAACCAAGACAAACACAGCTCAAACCCGCCTCAGCGAGGCGACGATATTCATATTCTGTGATCTCGAGAACTCAATCAAGGCCGATACCACGAAAACTCCGGTTCTTGAGGGTGCAGTTCATCCATTAACTCACTACACGATGAATTACCTAAAGTATGCGTGCGAGTACTTGCTCTCTCCCTCCATCTCTAGTCTCTACTTTTCTTGGACTCACCCACTCAATCTCCTTTCTTCGATCTATGATGGTGTGAGGGTTTGGGTTGTTTAAGGGTTAATATATCTAAGCTATGGTTGAAATTGGTTTTAGGGTTTGGTTGTGATGGATCTGGGTTCAGTAGTGGTGGATCTAGGGAAGAAGAACAAGAAAAGGAATGGAGATTTTGGGTGTGGCTTGTTATAGGTCTTTGATGATTTTGTTAGGTTTGAGAAAATGGCGACTTTGGGATTTATGAATTTGTATTTGAGCTAAATTTTTGGGTTTTTTTTTTTTTTTTTTTTTTTTTTTTTTTTTTTTTTTTCGGTTTTTGTGTTTGTTTCCTAAGAATATATAGGTTTATGGGTTTGTTGGAGATTGGTTTGTTTACTAGGTTTATGGGTTTGATTTGCTGGAGAATTAGGTGTTGTATGGTTGATTAGTTATTCAACTATGGACTTTGTGAAAATCATGTGGATTAGTTATTTGCTGGAGAATTCGGGGTTGAATGGTTGTTTGTTATTTTATTTTTATTTTTTTTTAATTTCTAGGTTTGTGTTCTTAGATCTGGATTTGTGTTCTTGTTGTTCTTATTCAAGACACACTTAGATCTCAATTCAGGTGATGTGAATTGATTTTTGGTGATTAATTCTATTTTTTATTTTTTTATTTAGTTAAAATTAATAAATTATTTTTTTTTAAATTCAAATGATGACTTGGCATTATTTATGCCAAAATAAAATTTTTTATTATTATTTTAATAGTTCCGTCTATCACCTAGGATTTTGCCGTTAGAGCATTGATGGAAAAGACTAAATGTCGGCAAAATAAAATGTTGGAACCAAAATGAGAATCAGGTCAAAACATTGAGATGAAAAGGGCATTTTTGCCTATAGTGAATTTATAAATAATAGCAATTTGATAAACACTGTGGACTAAGTTCAAGGCCTTAGAAACTATTAGATATCACCAGTTTGATTTAAATCATATACTCCTAATAAACACCTACTAATTACTTGCAATTTATCTAATACTTTCTAAAGCATTAATGGATTGCAAATATAAATAACAACCTTATACATTAGTCTCCAACAATAGACTAATAATAGCATACAATTACATTCCAAAATATAAACCGTAAACCCCATCACAAGAAAATCCACTTGCGAATTCCCAACAACTTTACAAATATTCTCATTGGGTTCACCGACAACTATGTGTTTTGTCGACATTCGCCTGCCTGTAAAAGAACATAAAAATATCAAATTAGGTAGAGCATATGGTATGACAACAAAATCATGGGAAGCATATGCCCTACCAATACTCTCAAGTGAAAAGTGAAAAAAGCCCAAAAAGTTGCTCCCAAATCTTAGCACCAAAATGCTATTATATATCAAATAAACATCCAGTACCCTCTTGTCCTATCTGCAAGTCAAAATGTTATTATAACAGAGCATTGGAGACATTAACTCAAGCTTGGATATTTGAGTTTCTTGGCCTTTTTTTCATCGAAGATTAAGTTCTTGTCTCTCCTAGAGTTCATTTATGCTCATAATCTTAGACATTGTTCTCTGATTTCTGCTATTTTCCTTTTCCTTTTCTTATGCGTGGGGCTCTTCTTGCACGTTAACCATTTAGCTAAGTCTTTATTTTTCCCCTTTCTTTGTTCCTGCCCTTAAAAACACATGCACACACTTATAAATTTGCAAATTCACTAATTTTAGGTATCCATGTTGTAAAATATTTGGGAATACGTGTTGTAATTATAGGTTCAGAAAATTGATTCATTAGATTTATTTATTTTTAAATCATGTTATTGCATCATAAATTCTTTATTATTAATGAGAATATATGTTTCTTATATTTGCAAAATGTTTTGTATGGTACAATGAATTCATTTAAAACTCAATTTAGTGGCTGAAGAACTCATTAGGTCTTACTAATATAGTTTTACTAATATAGCTGTGTGCTGTAGGGGGTGTTTGGTGAGTGTTTCCAAACAACAATTTTTAGTTTTTAAACAACATTTCACGCATTTTCAATCACTTTTTTACTCACGTATTTTCACAAAAGTTTTTAAACAACAATTTTCAGTTTTTAAACACATGTACCAAACGGGCTTTTTAACTGTTTGCTTACAAATTGTTGACATATAATTCCAAGTTTGAAATGACCATTTTTATATTGAATATTTAGTCTAATGAAGATAACAATGAAGAGAATACAAGTATTGTGATCATAAGTCATATAATGCTTGAGGTGGCTATATATGAACCTTACTTGAACTCCAAATTTCAATGAAAAAATTGAAACTAAGATTATGAACCCAATAATTAGTCCTCATGCGTTGTAAACTCTTTCTTGAATTTCATTGCTCTTTAAAATTTTCAATTGTTTTTTTTTTTTTTTTTTGAGAAACCAGTTGTAATTTATTGAAAGGAAGTATTATAATATATCATGTGTATTTTCATTACAACCACACATAATATCCCTTTCTTTTGGTTTCACAAAAGCCAATGACTCAAACACCACTCTATTACCCAAACTTATAAGATTCTCACTTATCTAGGATCAAACTGACTCAGTACCTTACCCTTATTTTGATCCATTATTTAAAAAAAAAAAAAAAAAAAAATCTTCACCCACTACATCAAATTTCCCAAAGTTTCTTACAAGTATTCAGTACTTTTTGCAAAATCAAACATTTCTTCTCCAATAAATTAATGACTTTGACATATATACATAAGTTCACACAGATGTACACACCATCAGAGCTCTTTTCCCTCAAGGTACTTTCGTTTTTAGATATACGGTCAAACATGCACACATTTAGAAAATCAAAATCTTAAAAACAATAACCAATTAAATCTTAAAATAAAGAGATTCATCAAGTCCCAAATATCTATTCATTAAATGAAAGCCCTTGTTTTAACTCAAACCCAGTAATTGGAAGAAGCAGTTTCATGACAAGTAACATATAGGGATGCTATGACTTATGAGTTATGACCCAATATCAAAAGAGAAATGCTATGTCTACAACATTTCTACAACATTTTTACAACATTTCTTAAGTGGCAGGTTGTTATTGGTTGTTATTGTTAGGGCAAAAAAGTAATCTTAATGTTAGTTTCAAATTTAAACCAATAACAACTAACCACCTGTGATTTGTTGTAAAAATGTTGTAAAATTGTTGTAGACGTAACATCTCCCATATCAAAACCCAAACCTATTCAAAGAAGTGAAAGCCTCCCCCCCCCCCCCCCTCCCCCCCCGGCTAAACTAAGATTAAAGAATTAGCATAAACAAACTCATGTAATGAATAATTGAGTAAGTGAGAAACTGAACTGTGGCAACAATTAGCGGCATGACTGCTGTGGAGAGAGAATGAGGAAGTTTTAGGGGAGGGCGAAATTAGAGTGATTTTCTCTCTACTAACCACGCCTGCACCACACAAATTTACAGATCTTAAATTCTTTATATTATGCTCAAAATTTAATGCTCACAACATAAATACAATTGCTCTTGTACACAATTTTATTAAATATACAAGTTTGGATTAAAAAAATTTATCAGTTCACTTAGTTGCGCCAAGACTTCTACCATTTTGAGCTTAGGAAAGATGTTGTCGTGTTTTTTTTTTCTTCTTTTTCTCTATAAATCCATACGAATTCTTCTTTTAAAACTATGTATCCAGAGACATAGAAAGAGCTTACCTGGGCTGCCTCAAAGTCTTCTCTTGGGAGTGGAGATTGGGAGAGGATTTCAAGGAAGAGCATGTAATTGCAATACCGAGCAGGGAAGAACTTGTAATTCCTCCATCATTTCTTCTATCTCCCTCCCACCAACTCCCCGTGTTGTCCCATTCCTTCTCCTTCCTTCACTTCGATCTATCTATCCATCCCCCTTTGCTCTATTCATCTAAAAAACAGCCATAGGCGGTACTATTTAATTTAATTTAATTTTTTTTTTTAAGAAACAAGTCACGCATGCTATGCCTTGAATCAATGCATTAAATATTTACGCACTAAATAAATAATTCAAAAACCTAACATTTTGGCCAAAAATAAAAAGCATACTTTTGTAAGAATGATATCCAAAAGATGAGCCCCTGCTTTTCAATCGCACAACTCAGCTTGGTAGCTGCAAATCAAATATAACTAATTAGCACCCCAAAATAATTATTTAAACCAAAAAAAAAAAGGAAAAAAGAAAAAGAAAAAAAGAAAAGAGAGAGAGATTATATATTCGCAAAAATAGAGAGAATGGCATGGGATTAAGTAACTCACCAATAACACCCTGTAACAACCTGTTACAAAGAATTTGTTGTGAAAATGTTGTGAATATAGTATTTCTTAATATCTAATATCAAAATTTTATTTTATTTTCTATTTTTTAAAAAGTCCTCATAGATAAACACAAAATTATAATTATTCTTATCGAATTTTTTCTACACATCCTAATCAATTTTTTAGATAAGTACAAAAACTTAGTTTTTGTTATCTTCTTCTTCTTCTTCTTTTTTTCTTCACTCTTTTTGCTAACATTGCACATATATTAGACTTCATTCTCTCAATTTCTTCTCTATAACTTTTTTAAAAAAAAAAATAAGAACTTCTCTGTAACTTTGAGTTTATGTATTGATTTAAATTTCTTTATTTTCGGTGCTTCATTTAAGTTACTTCATTAATTTTTTTTTCAAAATTTGTCATTACTTTAAATGTTTTGTAATTTAGATTGTTCTTAATTACTAAATTGAGATTTCCACTTAAATATGATTTCAATTATTTTTTTGGATAGTTCTTTTTGAAACCAATGTTTTGGATATAGTTTTTACTTATTCAATTCAAAGTTTTTCTATTTAAATATACGGTGGTGATTAATTGAGCCCTAAAGCTATATATATATATATATATATATGTGTGTGGGGCCCGAATATTAGGCAACCCAGGCCCACTCCACATCTAGCCCAAGGCCCATGCCGAGGATGGTACAAAGTCCAAGGATGAGTGTTAGAAACTCAAGTCCTCTGGGACCTCGCCGAGGACGCTCACGTCCTCGGCAGGCCGACATTAAAGGCAGGGAGCTATCACTTACTCATTAAATGAACGTCACCAACACTTTGGTCGCATCAACGGCGAATTGACCAGCCAACAGTGATGCCTTGGTTGCTTCAACTAACAGAAAGCCTGCAAAGGCAGCTGATGGGACAAGCCTTCAGACACAAGTCCAGATGGCCGACAAGTGGACGGTAGAGATCAATTAAACAAGACTATATAATAGATAAAATCCCCAAAGTAAGGGGGTTCTGGGACTCTTTTGGCTTTTTGGTTTTTTGGGCTGGGAGAGAGTTCTATCTTTCTTAGGATGTACAAAGAACAACCCTTGTATCTGTTAATTCTAAGGAAAAGGGAGTCCTCGGACTTGGCCGAGGACGAACCTTCCTCAAGAACACTTAGCCAAAAATTTAGTTATCATCCTTTTAAGCCCATTCCGACTGTTGCTTTTCTTGCTAAGTGTCTGGCCCTTCTACCCACTCTCTACAAATTTATTGTAAGGGGGTCGCCCGAAAACAGGTCCCTACAATATATATATATATATATATATATGCATCTTATAATACCTTACTTTCACATAATATGCATTCATTATGTAACTTAAAAAGTAAAATACTCATTTATTTTCTTTACCTATTCTATTATCTAATTTTAAGTTAATTATTAAATAAAAACTATTTATATATAAATTTTGATTAAGTCATGCATCGCACGGGTATAATGCTATTATATATAAAAGTTGGGCTTAAAACTTATATATGTATGTATGCATGCTTCAATCATCAGAATCATTGTTTGACCTATTTGGACTATTATTTGATTTATTATAAAACTATTTGAATTTGGCAAGAAAAGTGTACGGATAGGACAGGGTAGGAATCATAGGATAAAGGAAAGAAGCGTATTTAAATTTGATATTAATACTTTTTTTATTTTTTCTAGTAGGGGAACACGGAGGCATATGACAACAAATTAATAAATATGTATTATTAAAAGAATTTAAACATCAAAAAGGGGTGGGGTCTAGGACGTGGGTCAGTCTATGCTTTGTGTCTGTCTCATTTGTAGTGATTGTTTGGATAACACGTTTATTGCATCTGCGTTTTCAGTTTTGCATTTTCCTCATTTTTTTTTTACGCGTTTCAGGAAGACAAATTTCACTATTCACATACTGTTCATAACACTGTTTACGCACTGTTTATGGGACCCACAACCACTTTATTTAGAAAAAAAAATATTAAAAATGGGTCTCACAGTACTATTTATACATTTAAAAATTATTTTGTTACAGTGTTTTCGGTTTTTAGCAAAATAAGTTGTATTCAAATAGATCCGTCTATATGCTTTCGTAAAAAAGTATAAATATAGAATAATATACTCAAAATAGACATGTGACTAGTCGTCATGATTCATGACACCAATCATTTCATATACTTTAGATAAAATTCGAAGAAAGTTGGGAAAACAACGAAACATGACAAAACAAAATGTGTCGAAGCAAAGTTAAAATTTGAATATACAATTTAGTTGAAAGTCATTTATTTTTTGCCTAGTGGTAAAAATACATATCTTGGCTTCTTTCCTAATTCCAAAATTGGAGATTTTTATTGCAAATAATTCAACATTAACAAATGCTTTAAAATTAAAGGCTAAAGCCAACCGGTCTCTCTCCCTTGCATGGAGCTCTATCTCTCGTGCACACACGAGGTTCTCCCTCCCTTGGCTTTGTGCGAAGGGTATTGTTTTTGCTTTTTCTACCAACATGGTTGACAAGATGGCTGATAGTATGGAAAAAATGAAGCTAACATCAAAATGAAGATGACGATGGAAGATTAGAAGCAATTGAGAGTTGCAATTTGAGTCTAATCGTGAAATTCTTAATGCGTAAGCCCTTTAACAAGATGGCAGCAAAGAATACAATAAGGAGGGCTTGGGGAGTTGATGATGCTATGCAGATTTCAGAAGTAGGGCCGAATCTGTTCCAAATTAAATTCAATTCAGAATTTGAGTTGGATAGGATCTTGAGAGGTGGTCCTTGGTCTTTTGATAATTAGCTTCTTATGTTGCAAAGATGGAAGAAAGGAATGACTGTGAGAAATATAAAAATGGTGACCGCTATGCTTTAGGTTCAAATATAGGGTGCTCCATTTGACATGATTTCCCCCCAGGTTGCTAAAGAAGTTGGAGGTCGACTGGGCGAGGTTGAAGAGGTGGAATGGAAAAAAAGGAAGGATGATGTCAACTTCTTTATGCGAGTTAGGGTGGCCTTACCAATTTCGAAGCCCCTTAGAGGAGGAGGGTTTATTGTTGGGACAGATGGAAAGCATTATTGGGTGGCTTTTAAATACGAGAGACTACCTATTTTTTGCCATTATTGTGGGATATTAGGGCATGATCTGAAGCATTGTGCAACACACTATGCGGTGGAGAAGAATGGTGGAAGTGTAGAGTATCAGTATAGAGTTTTCCATAGGGCAATAAGGGGACGTACAAGGGCTTCAGCTAGTCAATATACTAGTAACAAATCCAGTTCGAAGGAGGGTGAATGCAGTGGCCCTATGAAGCTTTCATATCCGATGGTGCATAGTTTGAGGAAGACGGCGGCGGCAAGAGAGGAAGATATAGGAAACCCTAGGGAGGAAGATAAGGATGATGCTGTGTTTTCAGGGAGTGAAACGGGAATGAAGCGTACTAATGGAGTGGAGTACATCGACCACGCAAACGTGACAAAAGAACATGAGACCAAGAGAGGAAGAGTGCTCAATGAAGAAGGTAATGTTGTTGATATATCGGTGGGGGTGGATAGCCACCCTTGCTAGAAGCAATGAGGCTGATAAGTTGGAACTGTCAAGGGCTTGGGAACCCTTGGACAGGTAGAAGCCTTTGCAAGATTGTGAGGGAACAAGCTCCCACAGTCTGTTTTCTTATGAAGACAAGACTGGACAAGGATGGATTTGAAAATCTATATAGTAATTTGACTTTTCAAAATAAGATTATTGTTAAGCTTCCTAATGCTAGTGGAGGGTTAGCATTCTTGTAGAAGAATACTATTAATTTGGAGATTATTAATTATACTGTAAACCATGTTTTAGTAGTGGTAACAGAGGCGGATGGATTTAGATGGTTCTTGACTTGTTTTTATGGATGGCTAGAGGCACAACAGAAAGAGAGATCATGAAGATTATTGGAATATTTGAAGACTTTTGTGGAGGGACCTTGGCTGGTTATAGGGGACTTTAATGCTTTTTTAAATGCTTTGGAGAAGAAAAGCAAAAGGCCACCACAAACTTTACAGGTTGATGCATTTAGGGAAACTTTGGAGTCTTGCCAACTTCAAGACCTTGGATTTAAGGGATACCTGTTTACATGGAATAACAAGAGACCGGGGGAAACAAATACAAAAATTAGATTGGATAGAGGTGTGGCCAATGAAGCTTTGATAAGGAAGTTCCCATTGAGTAGAATTACACACTTATCAGCACATGCATCGGATCACTTGCCATTGTTGTTGCAGGTACAATCTTTTATTCAGCAATGGCAGAAAAGGGAGAGAGGCTTCAAGTTTGAGGAGTCTTGGTTGTTGATGGCTGATTGTGAGGATACGGTGCAAGAGGCATGGGGTAGAGAGACTACTACTACACATGGACTTGAATCCATTAAGTAGAGAATTTATACGTGTGGAGAAGAATTACTGAGTTGGGGTTCGGCAAGGACTAATCCGGATGTTGAAGCTATCAAAGAGACTCAAAAAAGGTTGGACCGATTGAATAAAGAAGAAGTGTCTGAAACCATTAAGGCCGAATACTTGGAGTTGAGTAAAAAGATGGATGAGCTTCTCCAAAAACAAGAAATTTATTGGGCTCAATGGTCTAGAGTTTCATGGTTGAAGTAGGGTGATAAAAATACAAAATTCTTTCACTCCAAAGCTACACAAAGAAGGAGGAAGAATCATATTAGGGGTATTAAAAATGCTTAAGGGCAGTGGGTGGAGGAAATAGAAGATGTGGTGGAGGTAGCTTCAGATTATTTTCACACTCTTTTCCATGCATGAGCTGGCGATCAGATGGAGGAGTGCTTGAATGCTATTCCAAATAGGGTGATTGAAGATATGAAAGTGGTCTTGTCTAGTGAATTCACTGCTAAAGAAGTCAAAGTAGCCCAATTCCAAATGGGACCTACCAAGGCCTCAAGACCCGATGGTATGAATGCCCTTTTCTATCAAAACTTCTAGCACATAGTGGGTGATGATGTTATTTTTGCTGTGTTGGATTTTTTAAATAATGGCAATATGTTACCTGAGGTAAATCACAAAAATATTGTTCTTATTCCTAAAGTGAAAGATCCTGAAAAAATTGTCTGACTTTAGGCCAATAAGTTTACGTAATGTGATTTACAAGATTATTTCCAAAGTTTTGGCAAATAGATTGAAACAGGTACTTCCACATATTATCTCACCTATACAAAGTGCTTTTGTATCGGGAAGATTGATCACAGATAATGTCTTGGTGGCCTATGAGACACTACACACAATGCATGCTAGGAAGAAGGGCAAGAAAAGGACCTTGGCATTGAAATTAGATATAATCAAGGCCTATGACTGTGTTGAATGGCAGTTCCTTCAGGGGATTATGGAGAAGATGGGCTTCCCAGCATTATGGATAGAGAGGGTGATGAGTTGTGTCACCACTTCATCCTTTTCTATTTTGGTGAATTGCAAACCCTATGGTATGGTACATCCATCAAGGGGAATACACCAAGAAGATTCATTATCACCGTATCTTTTTCTTTTATGTGCATAAGGCTTTACGACTCTGTTGGCAAAAGTAGAATTGGAAGGGAGGATAAAAGAAGTCTCTATTTGTAGAGGAGCATCTAGAGTCACTAACTTATTGTTTGCAGATGATTCTCTGTTGTTTTGTCAGGCTATACAAAATGAAGGGGAGGCCATTGTGGAGATTCTCCAAACATCTGCAAAGGCTTCATGCCAAAGCATAAATTTGGAGAAGTCTTCTGTTTATTTTAGCATTAACACAACAGGAACTCAGAGGTAGCAGATGTTGCAGATTTTGGGCGTTAAGGAAGTGACAAGTTTTGAATCTTACCTAGGGTTGCCAACCTTGATTGGAAGGGCCAAGTACTACAACTTTTCTCATTTAAAAGACAGAATATGGAAGAAGCTACAAGGATGGAAAGGAATGATGTTGTCTAGAGTTGGGAAAGAGATTCTCATAAAGGCAGTTGCACAATCTATACCGACATACACTATGAGTGTTTTCTAACTTCCTTTGAAATTATGTGATGAACTGGATAATTTGTGTGCCAAATTTTGGTAGGGTTAAGTAGGCAATGAAAGCAAAATTCATTGGAAGAATTGGGATAAGCTATCAACTTCAAAGATGGAGGGTGGCACGGGATTTCGGGATTTGAGAGATTTTAATTTAGCAATGTTGGCTAAACAAGGTTGGAGAATGATCCAAGGCAATGATTTATTGTTATACAAGTGCTTCAAAGCAAGGTATTTTCCTAGGTCCACTTTTCTTGATGCTAAGGAATCACCTGGATGTTCTTATCTGTGGAGAAGCTTGATGGCTGCAATTCCTATTCTTAGATCGGGTTACTATTGGAGGGTTGGCAATGGGTCCTCAATAAGTGTGTTAGGGGATAAATTGATCCCCAATCATCCCACAAACAAAGTTCTTCATCCAATTCATGAGCTGGTTGATGAGATGGCTATTTCAGAATTAATTGATCCGGAGTTGCATGTATGCAGAAGTGATATGATCATGTCATTGTTCCATAGAGAAGATGCCGAAACAATTTGCAAAATTCCTTAGTAGAAGGGTTGTTTCAGATTCAATCATTTGGATGCACAACAAAAACGGGAAGTTCTCTATGAAGTATGCATATAAGATAACAAGAAGAATTCAAGGCAATGGGAATCAGGCTGAATCTTCAGGGGGCTGTGTTAGGAAAATTATCTGGCCGGTTTTGTGGAAACTTTTTTTACCAAATAAAATTAAAGTTTTCGGGTGGAGGGCATGAAATGATATTTTGCCTATAAGGTCCAATCTAGCAAAGAGAAGAATCGTTAATGAAGACAAATGCCCAATCTGTACCAAGGAGTCGAAGGCAGCAATTCATGTTTTATAGGAGTGTACTATGGTTCAAGATGTGTGGGCAGGAAGCATTTCAAAAATGCAGAAGGGATTTTCAGGATTTCGAGATGTCATGCAGCTGATGGAGCACTTGGTGGATAGGCTTTCGACAGAAGAAATGGAGTTGTTTTAGGTTCAATGTTGGTTAATTTGGAACCAATGTAACTATGTAGTGTATGGAGGGAAGCTGAAGGACTTCACCAGCCTTAACAATAGAGCAAAGGAGTTCTTGGAGGAGTTTAAACAAGTCCAGGTGCAATTGAATGTGAGTCCGACAGAGCAACCAAGCAGTGAAGTCTAGCAGCCACCTCCGCCTACGATATCCAAGTTAAACTTTGATGCAGCAATTTTTTCACAGATGGAAAAATTTGGTATAGGTGCGATAATATGTAATGAGAAGGGCGGGGTTATGGCTGGTATGACAGCCATTGGGCCGAAGGTTGATAAAAGTGAGGAAGCTGAACTCCTTGCGTGCAGAAGATCTCTTGAATTTGCTATGGATATTGGTTTCACTAGTTTGATGATTGAGGGAGATAATACCAATGTTATGCAAGCCATATTTTCATCTGAGGCTAACTATTCATTCCTAGGCAATGTGGTGGATGATATTCGCCATTTAATTTATGGTTTACAGTGGGCTACAACTAGTAAGATTAGGAGGGGAGGTAATGTGGTAGTGCATGTTCTTGCTTAACATGCTAGAAATTTAGAAGATGATGTATATTGGTTGGAGGATTCTCCCCCACTAGCTTTGGAAGCCTTGTATCAGGATGATTTATTATTATGATTAAATGAATGAATGCTTCCTTCTAATAAAAAAATAAAAAAAATAAAAAAGCTTCCAGATCTCCCCTGATTCTGGCCTAAGCATTTCCGCTTTCACACCTCCCCCCCCCCCCCCCAACACACACACACACACACACACATGTTGTAGCAGTTTGTATTAAATAATTACAATTTTGGAAAATGGCTCACCAAACGGAGGGGGTTTTTATGAACGGTGTACTCTGTTTACATTTTTTTAAAGGACTTTTGCATTACCTAGGATAAAATAACTATGATAATCACAGTCTTTTATTTTCCACGAAAGGTCAACGATTCTTTATAAAAATATAATAAAAAATAGAAAGGTCTATGTGGCATGGAACCATGGCCATGTGGGCTTAAAGTAGTGAGCTTTCGCTTTTTTGTTGTTATTTTTTTTATTTTAAAGTAACTATCCGTTTGGATACTGATCAAAAAGTTAGACTTTGCGTCTGCTTGTTATCTTTCTTTTTTTTTTTTCTTTTTTTTTTTTTTTTTGAGAAGTGCGTTTCTGTGGCTTTTATGGTTTTTTAGTGGTCCCGTGCACTATTCAAGAGACCCACAAACCTCTTTTTTCAGCAAAACTTTCATTAAAAACAGGTTTCACGACATTATTCACACATTTAAAAATTATTTTGCTATAGTATTTTCAGTTTTCATTTTTCAACAAAATAAACGGTATCCAAACACACTCTAAGACTGAGGGAGCATTTTAGGCTTTTTATTGTTTTAGCAGCATACCATGAAAGAATAACAAAACAAAACAAAAGAGCTTCATGCAAAAAGAATAAAAAACAAGACAGAGATGCCCACATTGGATAAGCAAGGTTGGTGAAGTTTTGGAATCTGGAAAGTATTGTCTTACAGTAGCTGAGAGTGCCTGAGACCACTTACCAAACAATGGTGATCCAAGAAAGTATAAAAGCATGCCTTATGGCTAGTCCTGATATCCACCAGCTCCACCTCCAACCAGGCCGGCCCTAAATATTTTGGGGCTTAAGGTGAGAACTAAAATTGAGCTTTTTAAAAAAAAAAAAATTATGTTCTAAATTCTTTTGAAGGTCATTATCAAGATTTGTTGTATTGCAAAATTGAACATCATTGTTATCTTGCAATTGTATCGTTTCCTTATCTTCTAACTCTTTTTGGTTAATTTCTTGCTCATTTGTGATATTTTCATCTAAATTTTGTGTTGTATTTTGTTTATTACTAATAACAAATTTATCCATTGATCTTTTTTGAGACTCAATTAATTTTTCTTCTTTTTTTCTTTTTTTAAGTTTTTCATATCTAGATACATATTTTATAGTAGACATTTCTAATCAAACAATAAATTTATAAAGACTAGAATAAAAAATAATTTTCAAGTATAGAGTAATAGAACCTAATATATATAAAAAATATTATTGTAGTTTCACCAAATAATATCACCTGCATAAAATAAAGACTTAATCATTATATTTATGTTACCTATAACTAAAATATACATATATAAAAAAGCAAGATTAAAAAAAAAAAAAAAAAAAAAAAAAAAAAAAAAAAAAAAAAAAAAAACCCAAGCCCAGCCAAAATAGAATTTCAAGTGTCCAAGCCTAGTCAAACAAGAATAAACCAAGCTCGAATTTTTTTTTTCATTTAACAATAAATATAAAAAAATTTAGTTAGTTGTCACGTTTCAAAACAATGTTGAAAACTAGCATCTCGAGTGTCTAAAACTCGAGTTTTTAAGTCTCGATTTGTAAGCAGATGGGGCCGACGCGAAAAAAAAATCCAAGTAGAAATCGAGTTTTAAAGACTTGAGTTCCGGAAAACGCCGCTATAAGGACTTAAAACGTCACCATAGGGCTCCCTGTATGACACTCATAAAAAAATTTTGCAGGAAAACGCCGCTATAGGGCTTTAAAACGTCACTATAGAGCTTGAAAACGCCACTATAGGGCTCCGGTATGGTCACTTATAAAAAAAATTTTGCAGGAAAACACAACTATAGGGCTTTAAAATGTCACTATAGGACTTAAAAACGCCACTATAGGATCGATTGCACTAAAAATTATTTTGCATAGAACTCGAGTTTCTAAAACTCAAGATCTGTGTGGCATTTTCACCAGCAAAACACTTGCAAAGCGAGTCTTTAAGACTCGATTTTTAATATGGATCTCAAGTTTCTAAAAATCGAGATGCTATTTTTCTTAATTCTTACAAACGTTGCCTAACTTACTACTTACTTCCCCCACACACAGCTACTCTGCCCATTCCCCCAACCAAGCCCAACCAAAACATACCCTATTACGGAAGTATCACCTATAACCAAATAATAATAATAATAAATAAATAAGTAAATAAAAAAACAAATGCAAGCTTTATAAAAAAATAAAATTAAAAAAAACTACTTCAAGTCTTCAAGGCCCAGCTGCCAGCCAAAATAGAATCTAGAAGTAGGCCCAACAGCCCCCAGCCAGCAACAGATAAGAAACAGAACAAAAGGAAGAGAACAAAAAGTCAAAAACACATCTGCATAATCAAAAGAAAGAGAACAAAACTATACCTCAGTTGGTCATCCTCAGTTCAGATCAGAGTCTTTAGATGTGATTGGATGATTATTGATTTAGATCGGAGGAAGCCAGTAGAAGGAAAGAATGAGAGACGCTAGTAGCAAGAGTTGAGCCTTGAGAGAAAGAGGCAGAGAGCTAGAATGAGAAATAGAAATGGTAATAATTTTAGGGATTTGATATTTTATATTTGTTGTGATTTGTGATTGTTTTGTGGTTAATTTCTTTGACCGAATTTTGTAGTTTATCTTGTTGAATTTTGGTTTATAGGATAATGATTTTATTTTTGGGATAATTGATTTTGTTTAGACCAAAGGATTTTTTGTAGTACCAATTTTTAACAAGATATACTAGAATTTTAGTTCTTTAGTTACAAGGATGTGCCAAAAAATTTTTAAATTCATCTTGAACTAATTTTCTTTTCCTACCTACCCCTACTTGTTTGAATTTTTGGGGTCTCCCTTCCACTTAGGGGCCTTAGGCAATGACCTAATTGGCCTAGTGGAAGGGCTGACCCTGCCTTTAACCCAGAATCCGAGTATTTCACCATGGCTGCCCTATTCATGTTATTTAGCATCCTCGACATCCCACCACCACCGAAGCCACCTGTTCCAACCCTCTATCCATCACCATTTCCCACCCTTACTCCACCACCGCCACCGCCACCGCCACTGCCAACGTCTACGTTTTCTCCACTCCTACCTTTTCCTCAGTTGCCACCTTTCACTCCATCAACCACATAGTCACCACCAAGACCAAGTCAACCAGAACTCATCAAATGGTTGCGGTTCATTGCTATGTATATCTTGGCTCCAACAACCATCATCACAGCGATTACTCTCATTGCTAAACACATCCGACCTCAGCCGCCGCTAGTAAGCGTATTCAATATTTCTAATAACATATTTTCAAAAGTGAAAAATCATAGTAATGTATTTGGTGCATGTGTATATATATATATATATATATATTTTAATGTGTAACTTTTCTAACATGATGAATAAAATAAAATTTTTATTCAAAGAAAGAGAATCTCCCACCATGACTTTCCACTCTCCCCTTCTTCTTCGTCCCATCTCCCACTCTGCAAGTCCAAGCTTGAACAACCCACTTAATCCGTGCAATCACAACTAAATTAATACCAAATTGCTTTTGAAGCATCGCTGGCCATCGAAACCCAGAAAAAAAAAAAAATAAATAAATAAAAGGAAGACTTTGGTCCTTGTGTTCAAACCCAAACCAAAAACCTCTAAATTCTATAAAGGCCAATTAGTTTACTAGTACTTAAAATTTAGTGTGCATTTAGCATTGGCTTAAAAACTAGCTTTTTTTTTACTATTTAGTTTATTTTTGCTATTATTCATGGGTCCTATTACATATTTTGATACTATTTATGGGTTCCATTGCACTTTTTGGTACTACTCATGGGTCTTATTGTACTATTTTAGCTATCTTTTAACTTTACTTACAGTACTTTCAGTAAAAAAATTTTAGTTTCAACTAAATGAAATGTTCTAAACAGACCCTTAATTAGGTAGTTTGATTTTGGTTAATGCATTGAACCCATGGCAAGGTAGACTGAGTTTTGTCATTTACAAATTACCTTTCCTTTGCTTATTAGTTTCACAGTGATTGCCATTGATTCAAACATCCGAGACCAAGTGTATAGAGAGAGAGAGAGAGAGAGAGAGAGAGAGAGAGAGAGAGAGAGAGAGAGAGAGAGAGAGAGAGAGAGAGAGAGAGAGAGAGAGAGAGAGAGAGAGAGAGAGAGAGAGATGGTTGTTTATGCGTTGTCAATATCAGTGGGTCCCACAATTTTCAAGCTAATTACAATAATGCCACTCAACATTGTAACTTAAAAACGGAAAACTACTCTTGAGAGTTTTCTAAATACAGTGTTTAAACACCATAAATTAAGAATTGTGATTCAAACACTTCTAAATAAACACTACAACCAAACATGCTTCTTTTTTTAGGCCCTATAGTTTTCAGTGTTTTAACACTAAAAACTGTTGTTTGAACACTGATACCAATACAGGCCCATTTAGGTGAACTGTTTCTTATCTCTATTCTGTATTGGTTTGTTATTGCATTGTTAAGGTGCATTCTTTGTGTTTGAGGTTAGGTTTGACAAGGTGTGGAAAAGTTGGACAGTTTTTTGTGTCCTAAAGTGGGTTCTTTCCCAAGAATTACAACCTTATGTTGTTAGGTTCCTTTTAAGCTTACCACAATTTATAATTCTTTCACTGAAATGATAGAGATTGGAGAGGCCTTCGCAATTGCTAATAAATCATTTTAGAAAAGTTTTGACACCACTTTTTTAGAAAATATAATATGCATAAAAATAATTAATTTTTTTTCACATAAAAATTTCTAAAAATATTTCCTAAACTAATGCTCTTACGTATAGTTATTAAACCTGGACTGGATGTTGACCCAGTCTATGAGCTGTGTCACTGGATCACTAGTTCAATAAGTGGGTCAACAGTTTGAATTGCATGGTCAAATAAAAAGGTTTTAAAATTATATATATATATATATATATATGTATAAAAGAAGAGGAAAAAGAAAGTTAAAGACTTAAATCAATAAACAAATAAACCCCCCCCCCCCCCCCCCAAAAAAAAAAAAAGGGAAAAGAAGGTTTATGCATAAATTATATCGGATATACTCATAGCCACGAGCTAACTAGTTTCATGAAATTGAGAAGTGCATTTTTATTTATTTATTTAGGTTTTCTATTATTTAAGTAATCATATTATCACACCTTAAACCATAAAGAGGTCAATGAGATTGACATATTAATGTTATTTTACATAATTCACAAACCTAGTTGGGTTATTAAAACTCAGCCTAGCCACACAGCTTGCTTAGAACCTGCTGGGTTTTACTAGTTTTGATTGGGTCTTTTGCACATCTAATCCAATTAATGACCTAGAGCAGTTTATGCGCCGAGTCACCGTGTTACTAGGCTAGGTCAGGTTTAATAATATTGCCCTTAGGGCATTTGTTAAAATTTCCCTACTTTTATCAAGAGTGTGTACATCTAAGACTAAGAGCAACTTCGATAGCTTAGCCAAATTTTCATCTCATTTAGAAAGTAAATAGTTTTTTCTACCTACATTTTTAAATACATTTTTCAATAGAAACCATATCTTTTCCATTGTTGTAAAAACCAGACCGGACTGGCCAATTCAATCGATTGAAGAAGGATTTGGTCAAAACTAGTCAAGAACCAGTAATAACCAGGAACAAGTCCCTTTTCCAGTTCTTTTGGCCAGTTCAGTTCTTAAAACCATGATCTTTTTTCTATCCCTATTTAAATATTATTATTATTATTATTATTATTATTATTCCCAAAATCTGATACACTTTATCATTCAACAAACGCCCAAATCTCTTTCCCATTTTCATCAATCAACAATATTCACAAGTCAAATCTCTTCTGCCCAGATTTTTACCGACCAAACTGATTCAGAGCTTTCTTTTGCTAAGATTTTATCAACTATAACATCCAAATCATTTATTAGAAAGAAAAGACCCAAATCTTAAGTCATAGAGAGTGAGAAATAGAGGTGGTGGGTTGAGAGAAACAAAGAGAAAGAAACCCAAATTTTTGGCTCAAATTTCATTGACCAACAACATCAAAATTTTTATATGTGTTGGGTTGAGAGAAAAAAGCCCAAATTTTTTGGTTAGATTTCATCAACCAACAACATCAAAATTGTGCTGTGTTGTTGCGTTTTATCAAAATTAAAAGAAAGGATCCCAATGGTGTTGGTTGGGTTTTATGTTGTTAGATTCAATTCGTAGTGTTGTCGTGTTTGGTTTTATGTCATTGGGTTCCATTTGTGGGGGTTCTGACTTCGACCAAACGGTGGCTAGATTGGATTTGGAGAGAGATGTTTTAGAAGAAGAGAGACATTTGGGAGTAAGAGAGGGTTGGGTATTTCTGAGAGAGAGAGAGAGAGAGAGAGAGATTTTGATATTTTATTGGATTAAATTCATATGGAGCGCAAAATGGAGTAGTTTGAATTTTGCATTTTGAAAAGGCTGTTGAAGTTGGTTTATTGTGTGTTTGCTCTCCAAAAATAGGTTTAAATAGCTTATTGGAGATGCTCTAAGTATTGGTAACAGAATTTTAATAAAACTAATGGGTTTTACCTAATACACAATGGTAGAGCCAAAATCTTAGTTTAGAAATGCAAAATTTAAAGATAATATATTAAAAAAACCAACCTTAAAAATATTAATCAATATATATATATATATATATCAAAATAAATGAACAACTGTAAAAAATAAAAAATAAAAAATAAAAAACTACCATACCTAGTTCAATTTACTCAATAATCTTCAATTTTTTTTTCCTGTATTTCAAAATTGCCATATGATTTTTCATTCCCAATACTTGAACTCATTATTATGATCATATTTCTCCATAATCTTGATTATCTAAAAGTATATGCTTTGTATCATTAAGATAAAGAAACAAAATTAATCTAAATTCGTAAATTTTAGACATCTAATTTTATTTTTAAATCAATAAAAAAGTATTAAGAATATAGCAATGTAACTACAAAATAGTATATATATCTCACTACCTTACTTTTTCTATGTTAGAGGCTGCTTTCTTCATAGTGATAGGTCCTTTTTGTTTTTTGCTATATTGGTGGCCATTTCTTTAGACATTGTTTGGTTGGGGGATAGAAAATGGTGGGGTGATGAAAAAGTTGAAGGATAAAAGATATTTAGTTTTTTTATTTTTATTTTTATTTTTTATGCGTGATTGGTTGAGCTAGAAAAGAAGTGAAAAAGAGAAATCTTTGAATAGTGTTTATTACACACACAATCAAGGGAAATTTAGATTAATTACTTACTTTGATAATGATTGGTGGTAGCAATGGGTTGTAGTCTATCGTAAGTAATATTCATAAATTTATAAAAGCTATTGTTGGTATTTATTGAACTAGTAACAATCAAGGGAAATTACATTATTTTTACCGTAAGTTTTATTCCAATTCACACTTTGTCTCCTAAAAAGACAAACACACACACTCACACAATTTGAATTGAAATTTTCACTTGAAATCACAATTTCAGTTCAAACTATGTGTTAAGATTGTGTGAAATAGATGTGTATAATAAGCACTACTCTTAAAATAAGGGTCCGTTTGGTAATATCGTTCTAATAACGTTGTTTAAATTTTTTGAAAATACGTGTAGGTGAAAAACTGTTGTGAAAATACGTGTTGTGTTGTTTAAACAACAAAAACTGTTGTTCAAACAACACAACCAATCAGACCCTAATTTATTTTCTACTCACACCAACTACAACCCATTGCTACCACCAAATCGGACCTAGCACTAACCCACACTGATGGCTGAAACCCAAAACTAAATCCATCTCCATCTCCAAAAAAATTGAAACTGTTAACATGACCACCACAAAACAAAACTACCTCATAGCACCCACCTCATGGACAACCCTAAGACTATTGCCATGACAACCTCAAAACAGCTACGACAAACACTGATTATCCACCATAGCCACAACAAACATTGACAATCCACCCTAGACACGACGACAACTACCAAAACCAAACCCAGCAACACCAGTGCCAACAACCCACACCCCAATCACAATAACCATTGCCACCACCCATATGTAAAACAATACCTAAATCCCACAATGACAAGTGACAGATGAGAGAGCTAAGGAGTGATAGCAAAGAGGTAAGAGAGAGAAGAGTGAATAACAAATGGAAAAAAAAAATGATATAGATGTTGCTACGGGAACGTCTATATTTAGATGAAACAGTAGCATGTTGAAAAATATTTTGGAAAATGGCTCACCAGATGGAGGGGTTTTTGTGTATTTTTGTAAATGGTGTACTCTATTTACAATTTTTTTTAAGGACTTTTGCATGTTCTTAATTAGACAGGATAAAATAACTACCATCATCACATACTTTTTTTTACCACGAAATGTCAACTATGCTTTATAAAAATATAATAAAAAAACAGAAAGGTCTATGTGGCATGCACCCATTGCCATGTGGGCTTAAAGCA
Source organism: Quercus gilva (assembly GCA_023621385.1). Lineage (NCBI taxonomy): Eukaryota > Viridiplantae > Streptophyta > Magnoliopsida > Fagales > Fagaceae > Quercus > Quercus gilva. The sequence continues at coordinate 92,879,544 of CM042476.1, read as the reverse complement.
GTGAGTTTTTTTATTTATTTTTATTTTTTTAGAGTAAGACTAAGGGAGGGAGAATTTTCGGCTTTTTATTGTTTTAGCAGCAGACCATGAAAAAATAGCAAAACAAAACAAAAGAGCTTTATGCAAAAAGAATAAAAAAACAAGACACAGACGCCCACATTGGATGAGCAAGGTTGGTGAAGTTTTGGAATAGGAAAAGTATTGTCTTACGGTAGTTGAGAGTGCCTGAGACCACTTACGAAAAAATGGTGATCCAAGAAAGTATAAAAGCATGCCTTATGGCTAGTCCTAATGACCACCAGCTCCACCTCCCACCCAGAATCCGAATATTTCACATGGTTGCCCTGTTCATGTTCTTTACCATCCTCGACATCCCACCACCACCGAAGCCACCTGTTCCAACCCTCTATCCATCACCATTATTTCCCCTCCTTACTTAGCCACCAAAACCGCCACCGCCACCGCCAACACCAACGTCTACGTTTTCCCTGGTTGCCCCCTTTCATTCCATCAACCACATGGTCACCACTAAGACCAAGTCAACCAGAACCGCCACCGCCACCGCCAACGTCTACGTTTTCCCTGGTTGCCCCCTTTCATTCCATCAACCACACGGTCACCTCCAAGACCAAGTCAACCAGAACTCAAATGGTTGCGGCTCGTTGCCATGTATATCTTACTCCAATAACTATCCTCATAGTGATTTTTATCATTACTAAACGCATCCAGCCTCCACCGCTGCAGATTATAACCAAATACATTTTTCCAAAGCACGTGGATATTGAAATAACTAATAACAAATTACCTAGAATAGAACGTATGAGAATGCAGCAATGATGGAATTAGAGGAGTGTGAAGCGTGCGAGAAATGGACTAAATATTGTAAATAATTTTTTCCCTATCTGTATGGTTTTTTTTAATTCCCCAGTTTTTACCTAGTTGGTCCGATCTGACCCATCTGAGTATTTGGGTATCATCAAAGGTTCTGTAATGGTTTTTGTAAGGTCCAAATTTGGTAGGCCAATCCCAAACTTTGCGGATTTTGAGCCCAATGAACCCAGAACAATAAATTTGTAGAGAATGGGTGAAAAAGCTGGCCTAGTTATGGATTTAGCAATGATTCACTTGTGCCAGTAAGAGTAACTTGAAGTAAAAACAATTGTAGAATGGATCATTCTCAGATCCGAAGAGGCTTAATATTTATGGAAAATTGAATACAATTCTCTCTCTCTCCTTCTTCCTTTTCCCAGTTTTTCCCGTCCCCCACTATCTAGAGGCCTATTCCATTTATATATCCTCTTTCTTCCTCATCTTCACCATAGACTTGTTCTTCATCCCAGCATTCACTTGAGTACATGTCACGTCAGACATCTACTTTAGTCTGCCGTGAGTGGTAATAGCTGAGGTTACACTGTTTAGGGGTCTTCTCTACATAAATGCGGCCAGGAAAGTTGCTGCAGTGCATTAAATGTGGTGGTAGCAGCTTTTCCTTTTAGATATTTCTCTGTTCTCATCATCTCTAGGCACGCCCAGAGCTAGCTCTTATCGTGGAGTCAGCTGGGAAGGTCGTTCAGGCCTTCAGTATATTTGCTTGATCAAGTCCCCTTGTGATTCGATGAGAGGGATCTCTTCGAACCAATAGGACTGTCTTCGGACATCTTCTCTCATTCATTTCTAGGTGCATTTCCCCCATATGGACTCATTTCTAATCCATTTTCCCTCTTCAGACACATAATGATATTCAAATTGTGCCCCAGGCTCAATACGTAGCGTTGGGCTTTCACACCCACAATAGCCCCTCAAAATTTTAATTTTTCCCTCACATTCAAGGAGAAAAAAATAGGATTTTGATCTGTTGCGAAACAAAAGCTTTAAAATTCCTAAACCTCTGAATCCACACGTGTATGTGCATAGATTTAGGCGCTTCATCATTGCCACTGTCGTTGCAGCATTTCCAAGGTGCCATTAAATGCTCTAGGCGGCATCTTGTCTCTGGTATCCAACGGTGGGCTATTGATCCAATGGACGTGATTTTTTCTCCAAATTTGGGTGGGATAAATCCTACCATTTCATCTGTCCCTATATAAAGCCCCAAAGGGGGTTATTTTCTCCTTTACCTTACAAATTCTCAGACTTTCAGCGAACTCAAGTGCTCTCGCCCACAAAGCCCTTTTTGTCATCAGCTTCAACTCTCCCCAGAATCTGCTACGATTTCTCTACAAGCTTGAAGATTATTCTTCAATTTAATTCCACGTAAGTTCCTCACTCAAGATTTCCATCTTCTCTTCGGTTTACCTCTTCGGCCCTTGAAAAGTCGCTCCCCAGTCACTGTTTAACGCTTTTCCCTCTATTCTAACTGAAATGGGTAGATTCAAATATCTAGTGAATAGTCCCTCCCAGATGGAGAAGTTTAGGGCGACGTATCGCATACCCCAGGATGTAGGCTTGAGATATTGTTCTCCAGAAGAGTTAATAACAAATTGAGAAGTAGGCGAAGTTATAATCCCCATGATCGCCTTCCTAGAGGGAGGAATGACCATCCCCATGGGTCTCGTTACCAGAGATGATCCCCGAGGCCATAGGCTTAGCCCTGGCTCGATGTGGTACACATGTACGAATGTCGTACCAAAAAAGGATCAGGATATTATCTTAAATCCTGATCCAATATTGTCAGGCTCGTCTCCTATCTTCCCAAATCTAACAAAGGGATGAAAGACGACTACTTGATCGTCTCGGGCACGTGGCATGACGGACTTGATTGCCCAACCCAGCCAGGAGAGCCAGGTGGGACATCCCAAATTTAGGTTTCCTAACAATAGATTAAGGGTTTTTGTTTTCAATGATTCGGCCTTTTCTTTCTATTATGTTTCAAGTTTTCTGACTAAGTTTTATTATGATGTTAACAGATAGAGATCACGTTGCTCCTCGGCTCAGCCTTACAAACACCGCAGCGCTCAATTTCCTTCTTCGGTTAGAGATTTTCACAACTGAAGATGGACAACTTAGGGTCGTGCACCTTATCCTCGGATATATGCCGAAGTCATCTGATTTTCAGTCGATCGGCAACGCGATAACATTTGGGGATCACTGAATTAACCGTATAGACGTTGCTCGGAAGGATTTTTTGGCTTCCTTTGACCTTGCTCCTGTGCCATACCCAAACCCACAGGGCATACCGTTACTTGTTCAACCTATTCAACAGGCTCCTCCTGAACTGGCAGCAGAAAGAGAAAGAGTTGCTTCTTCAACCCCTTCACTTGACGAGCAGATTAACAAGTTTAGGTTTAAAGGGGAAGCTTCAGAAGAGGTTCAGGTTTTGAACGCCGAAGAGGGAATTGATAGGCAATCCGGTGTTTTCCCAGAGAGAAAAAGCATGCCAGACGACTCTTTCGAGGAAGACATGCAGAGTTTGAAAGATCTGATGAAGAATAGAAGGCCGAAGTTTGTGACCAAAGAGGTTGGCACTTCTCAGCCAACGGTCACTCTTCCTCCTCCACCTCCTCAGGCTCCCTCGGATCTCGGCCTAAAGCCATTGCTAGATCTCTAAAAGAAAAGGACCGTGACTGATACCGAAGAAAGGGAGGTGGCACCTTCGAAGGGACCCAAGCAATAGAAAGTTGCCCACGAGACAAGGAACAGAAGGGTTTCATTTACTGAGAGTAGAGATGACCCTCTGGCAACGAACATACACCGAGGAGCTCGGATATGGTCCCCTTTGACCTTGCTCCTATGCCACACCCAAACCCACAGGGCCTACCGTTACTCGTTCAACCTATTCAGTAGGCTCCTCTTGAACTGGCAGCAGAAAGAGAAAGAGTTGCTTCTTCAACCCCTTCACTTGACGAGCAGATTGACAAGTTTAGGTTTAAAGGGGAAGCTTCAGAAGAGGTTCAGGTTTTGAACGCCGAAGAGGGAATTGATAGGCAATCCGGTGTTCTCCCAAAAAGAAAAAACATGCCAGACGACTTTTTCGAGGAAGACATGTAGAGTTTGAAAGATCTGATGAAGAACAGAGGGCTGAAGTCTGTGACCAAAGAGGTTGGCACTTCTCAGCCAACGGTCACTCTTCCTCCTCCACCTCCTCAGGCTCCTTCGGATCTTGGCCTAAAGCCATTGCTAGATCTGAAAAAGAAAAGGACCGTGACTGATACCAAAGAAAGAGAGGTGGCACCTCCGAAGGGACCCAAGCAATAGAAAGTTGCCCACGAGACAAGGAATAGAAGGGTTTCGTCTATTGAGAGTAAAGATGACCCTCTGGCAGCGGACGTACGCCGAGGAGCTCGAATATGGTCCCCTTTGACCTTGCTCCTGTGCCACACCCAAACCCACAGGGCATATCGTTACTCGTTCAACCTATTCAGCAGGCTCCTCTTGAACTGGCAGCAGAAAGAGAAAGAGTTGCTTCTTCAACCCCTTCACTTGACGAGCAGATTGACAAGTTTAGGTTTAAAGGGGAAGCTTCAGAAGAGGTTCAGGTTTTGAACGCCGAAGAGGGAATTGATAGGCAATCCGGTGTTCTCCTAGAGAGAGAAAACATGCCAGACGACTCTTTCGAGGAAGACATGTAGAGTTTGAAAGATCTGATGAAGAACAGAGGGCCGAAGTCTGTGACCAAAGAGGTTGGCACTTCTCAACCAACGGTCACTCTTCCTCCTCCACCTCCTCAGGCTCCCTTGGATCTCGGCCTAAAGCCACTGTTAGATCTGAAAAAGAAAAGGATCGTGACTGATACCGAAGAAAGGGAGGTGGCACCTCCGAAGGGACCTAAGCAATAGAAAGTTGTCCATGAGACAAGGAACAGAAGGGTTTCATCTACTGAGAGTAGAGATGACCCTCTGGCAGCGGACATATGCCGAGGAGCTCGGATATGGTCCCCTTTGACCTTGCTCCTATGCCACACCCAAACCCACAGGGCATACCGTTACTCGTTCAACCTATTCAGCAGGCTCCTCCTGAACTGGCAGTAGAAAGAGAAAGAGTTGCTTCTTCAACCCCTTCACTTGACGAGCAGATTGACAAGTTTAGGTTTAAAGGGGAAGCTTTAGAAGAGGTTCAGGTTTTGAACGCCGAAGAGGGAATTGATAGGCAATCCGGTGTTCTCCCAGAGAGAGAAAACATGCCAGACGACTCTTTCGAGGAAGACATGCAGAGTTTGAAAGATCTGATGAAGAACAGAGGGCCGAAGTCTGTGATCAAAGAGGTTGGCACTTCTCAGCCAATGATCACTCTTCCTCCTCCACCTCCTCAGGCTCCCTTGGATCTTGGCCTAAAGCCACTGCTAGATCTAAAAAAGAAAAGGACTATGACTATTACCGAAGAAAGGGAGGTGACACCTCCGAAGGGACCCAAACAATAGAAAGTTGCCCACGAGACAAGGAACAAAAGGGTTTCGTCTACTAAGAGTAGAGATGACCCTCTGGTAGCAGATGTACGCCAAGGAGCTCGGATATGGTCCCCAAAATTGACATTGGATGGTGCTGCCATCCCATATAAGGCTTCCCTTAGGAATTATGCCAGAGGGAGAGCTGGTCACATTGCTAAGGCGTTGGAGCAACCTCTGTTCCTTCCGAAGGACATGGAGTCCTACAGGCGTTTCAGCCAGCAAGAACTCTTTCTATCCCTTAAAAGGGATTTAGCCATGGTAAGCAAATTGATCCATCTTCTCGATTTTAAGATGTTTGTTTCTGCATTCACAACTTTTCTTTGCCTTACATTAAAAAACATTCTTATTATGTCCTGCAGATTACTCAGTAAGTTTATGTGGCTGAGGAGTGGAACAAGAAAACCCACGTTGAAGTCCAAGCGGAGGTCCGCTCTTGGTCGGAGGCTGAAAAGGCATTGGGTAGCCTAAAGGATGAGTGTGCCCGTATATCCGAACAGTTGAAAGAGGCGACCAAGGAGAAAAAGAGCTTGGAAGCGGGCCTTAAGAATGCTGAAAAGTAGGTCGAAGACCAACGCCAGCAACTGTATACAACTGAGATCAACTTGGAAACAGAAAAAGCGTTGATGAAGGGTCTTCGGGCCGAGCTTGATAAAGCCAAGGAGTCTGCTAAGTTGGCCAAAGAGGACGCTTAATTGGCCAAGGAGGTGCTTGAAGCTGAAAAACAAGTCGCCTATATGCTAGGGGTAAAAGAGACCCAAATAAGACTGACCGAGGAGTTTGCGAAGGTCTGTAGGGAGTACTGTGACATTACATGGGACAAAGGCCTTGATGCGGTCGGAGTCCCCCAAAATCTGCCCTGAGATAGCTTGGGAGTGTTTACTACCATCCAGATATCTGCGACCTGCCAGAAACCTCGGATCCTCCAGCTGCCAACTAAAACCTTCCAGACCCTATTGAGGCAACCCAGGCATCTGGCCAAACTAGTGATGTGGGCAAACCGTTTGAGAATGTACAAGGGTCTGATGCTACTACTCAGCCTGGCCAGACTACTGACCTATTGCCTCAAAAGAAGGCCTAGAAGTTTAGGAGTTTTATTAGTTTATTTTTTTTTAATTGTTGTTGCTGTTGTGTTTTTTTTTTTTTTTTATTTACTTACACTAGCTAGACCCCCCCTTTTTTTTTTGTTTCGTGACTGTAAGTTATTTCTCTTTGATCAATGAAATGGTTTCCTTTTTACCTTTAACACCATCACAGTACATATCATGATGCGTCATTACTGCAAATAACAATAGCTTGATAAATGAAGATCACTTAATAATATGATTTTGACTTAAGCATGGCTAAGAAGGCCTTGTGATAATAACAACTGCATTGGAGTGTTAATCAGTGAAAATAACTTGGTCCGAGGACTATAGACATAGTTGAGTTCAAGTTCAAACACTTAGGAGAATTGCAAACCTAACCACCATATTATGCAGATGATGTAGACAATCTAAGTCAATACTTGAGAGAGTTGTTCGTATGAGAGCTACTTAATAAAATGAGTTTCACTTAAGTTTAAGCACTTATAAGAATTATAAACGAGTGTTAACTCACCCAAAATCATCTAGTCCGAGAACTACAAGCATGATTGAATTTAAGTTTAAACACTTAGGAAAATTGTAAACGAGTGTTAACTAACCCAAATCATCTGGTCCGAGGACTACAGGCATGATTGAATTTAAGTTTAAACACTTAGGAAAATTGTAAACGAGTGTTAACTAACTCAAATCATCTGGTCCGAGGACTACAGGCATAATTGAATTTAAGTTTAAACACTAAGGAGAATTCCTAGCATAACAAAATGGCATATTGACTGAAAGAATGATTCATTTAATAATAATACCTTTTGAGGTTATTTACATTCCAGGGCTGGGGTATTATGCGATTATCTATATCTTCTAAGAAATATGCTCTAATACCAGCCCTTGAAGTGATACGATATGGTCCTTCCCAATTTGGTCCTAGTTTTTCCCAAGCTGGATTTTTTGCGGTACCCACAACCTTCCTCAGCACCAAATCACCAGGTTCTAAAGATCTCAGCCTTACGTTGGCGTCATAGCCTTGCTTGAGCTTTTGTTGGTAATGTGCCAGTTGGACCATTGCATTCTCCCTCCTTTCTTCAATTAGATCCAAACTCTTTTCTAGTTGTCCATCGTTGCCGATCAGACTGAACGAGCTAGTCCTGTATGTTGGGAACCCAGTCTCCAAAGGTATAACAGCTTCAGCCCCATAGGTCATTGAAAAAGGAGTCTCTCCAGTAGACTTGCAAAGCGTAGTTCTGTATGCCCAAAATACATGGGGCAATTCTTCCACCCATCTACCATTCGCATCGTCTAGCCTCTTCTTTAATCCATTAACTATGACTTTGTTAACATATTTCGCTTGCCCATTTCCCTGGGGATAAGCAGGGGTGGAGTATCTGTTTGTGATTCTCAGTTCGCTACAATAACTCCTAAATGCTTTGTTATCAAACTGAAGACCATTGTCCGAGATGAGGGTATGAGGGATCCCAAACCGAGTGACAATACTTTTTCTGGAAAAATTTCTTCACATCAACATCCCTGATGTTTGCTAGAGGTTCAGCCTCGACCCATTTGGTGAAGTAGTCCGTGCCGACCAGAAGGTACTTCTTATTTCCTGCAGCCTTAGGGAATGGGCCCACGATATCAAATCTCCATTGGGCGAAAAGTCATGGGCTGGATAGTGGATTAAGGGTGCCACCTGGTTGATGTATGTTTGTTGCAAACCGTTGGCATTGGTCGCATTTTCTAACATATTCATGGGCCTCTTTTTGCATATTTGGCCACCAATAACCTTGGGTAATGGCTCGGTGAGCTAAGGATCTACCTCCAGTATGGCTCCCACAGATCCCTTCATGCAATTCTTCTAGTAGTAACTCAGCTGCCTCAAGATGCATGCACAATAAGTACGGACCTGAATAGGAGCGTTTATACAGTTTGTGGTCCTCGGACAGCCAGAACCTAGTAGCCTTCCTCCGAACTTTGTCGGCTTCCCCTTTTTCTTGAGCAAGACATCGTCTTTCAAGAACTTAATTATAGGATCCATCCAGCTGAGGTCGGCCCTGATATGATGAACTCGAACTGCCTCTTTTCTGAACTCTGTAGGTCTATGCATGTCCTCAACGAGGATAACCCTTGGTAACTCTCGCGCCAAGGAGGTGGCGAGCGTTGCCAAAGAATCAGCGTGTGTATTACCACTTCTAGGGATGTGCAGCAGGTTAAAGGATTCAAACTCTGACTACAGGGATTTAGCTCGACTCAAGTATCCCTGCATTCTTTTGTCCTTCACCTCAAACTCACCTTGCACTTGACCAACAACTAATTTTGAGTCTGAGAACACCTCAATTGACTTTCCTCCCATCATTCTTACCATTGTCATTCTTATCAATAGAGCCTCATACTCTGCCTCATTATTCGTTGCCAAGAAATCCAGCCTTAACGCCTTTTCAATGATGATTCTCTCTGGGGATATCAGCACTAGTCCCACTCCTGAACCTCTCTAATTCGATGTGTCATCCACGTACACCTCCCAGGGTAAAGGGCTTCGTTGAGAAATCATGCCAACAGATTTTCCATCCATGTCCAGTGTTGGTGTTACTTCTTCTAATTGGGGCTTCGTGAATTCTGCCACCAAGTCCGCAAGGATTTAGCCCTTCACTGATGTGCGAGGCATGTACTTGATATCAAAAGCTCCTAGGATCGTGCCCCATTTGGCAATCCTTCCAGTGTAGTTGGCGCTTCGGAGTATGGCCTTGAATGGGAGCTGGGTGAGAACAATAACTGTGTAGGCTTGGAAATAATGAGGCAGCTTCTTCGTACCGAGCACCACAGCCAGAATAGCCTTCTCCAGTGGCAAATAACGAATTTCAGCTTCATGTAGTGACTTACTTACGTAGTAAACTGGTTTTTGTACGCCACAGTCTATTCGTATCAACACCAAGCTTACAGCTTTAGGAGCTACAGCGATGTAAGCAAACAAAACCTCATCTGGCTCAGGACTGGACATGATTGGAGGCTGAGCTAGGTAGTCCTTAAGTTGCTAAAAAGCCACAGCACATTCCTCAGTCCATTCGAAACCCTTCCATTTGTTAATAAATGAGAAGAAAGGTCTACATCTATTTGCTGATCTGGAGATGAACCTATTAAGGGCAGCAGTCATCCCAGTCAACTTCTGAATCTCCTTGGGGTTCTGAGGAGCTCGTAGGTTGTTGATGGCCTTTATCTGATCGGGTTAACTTCAATTCCCCTGTGAGTCACCATGTATCCCAAGAACTTGCCTGACCCCACACCAAACGAACACTTGGATGCATTTAGGCGCAATCTGTGTCCTTTTAGGATTTCAAAAGCATCCCTGGGATCCCCAATGTGTTCAGCTATAACCTTGCTCTTCACCACCATGTCATCAATATAAACTTCCATACTTTTACCCAATTGAGGTCCAAACTCTCGTCATCATCCTTTGATAGGTAGCCCCTGCGTTTTTCAGGCCGAACGGCATTACTTTGTAGTGGTAATTCCCCATAAGGGCTACGAAAGTTGTTTTCTCCTAATCATCGAGAGCTAGTGGTATATGATGATAACCTTGAAATGCATTCAAGAAACTCATCTGAGGATGTCCAACGGTAGCATCAACTAGTTGGTCTATCTTCAGTATGGGAAACGGATCCTTCGGACAAGCTCTATTAAGGTTAGTGAAATCCATGCACACTCACCATTTTTCGCTTTTCTTCTTTACCACCACAGTGTTAGCCAGCCATTCAGGATAAAAAAATTTCCTTAATTGCCCCTGCTCGCTTGAGTTTCATCACTTCTTCCTTGACCGCATCTGCGTGTTCCCTTGACGGACGCCGGAGCGGTTGTTTCTTAGGAACAATGGTGGGATTAACGTTTAGATGGTGGCAAATAAACTCTGGGTTTACTCCTGGGGCTTCTGTGGAGTCCCATGCGAATACATCGACGTTGGTCTTGAGAAACTCTATAAGCTCTTCCTTCTCTTAAGGAGGCAGCATGGATCCAACTTGAAAGAACTTTTCTGGATCATCATCAACAACTATCTTTACCAGGCTTTCACACTCTGCCCCTTTGGCTGAGGCTTCAGCGCTCAGCTCCGAAGGTTTTAACTGCTATAAGCTCTCTTCATTATGGGTCGAGGATTCAGCCTAAGGTTTGTGCTGGATAGCTGCCCCTAGACATTGCCTGGCAGTAGATTGATCTCCTCGGATCTCCTCGACTCGCCCTTCGGATGGATATTTGACCTTCTGATGAAGAGTGGAGGAAACGACCCCGAGTGTATGAAGCCAAGGTCTAGCCACAATCGCAGTGTAGGGTGAGTAGGCATCTACCACTATGAAATCTACCTCCACCGTTTTAGAGCCGGTTTGCATAGGTAGTCTGATCTGGCCTTTTGAGATGATCACTTGGCCATCAAAACTCACCAAGGGGGAGCTATAGGGCATTAAGTTTTCAAGATTTAGGTGCAGCCCCTTATAAAGATCTAGGTACATTATTTCTGCGGCGCTGCCCTGATATACCATCACTTTCTTCACGTCATATCCACCTATTCTGAGAGTGACCACCAGAGCATCATCATGTGGCTGTATAGTTCTGATTTTGTCTTCATCCGAAAAGCCTAAAACCGGTTGAACCTCCATCCTAGGCCTCTTCGGCTCTCTGTCTACACTTTCCGAGGGCAACCGAGCAACTAATAATATTCTGGATGGGCAAGACCCTGTCCTTCCTGGTGCGGCAAAGATAACATTTATTGTGCTCAGAGAGGGTTTTAAAGAATCATCTCTTCGAGACCTTGCATTTGCCTGGTTTCCCTAACCATAAGAGTGGTGTAAAAGTTGTTTTAACTTGCCCTCGCTGACAAGTTGATCCAAATGGTCCCACAGGCTCCTACAATCCTCCGTAGTATGTCCATGATCAAGATAATATTGGCAGTAGAGATTGTGGTTGCGTCTTTCAGGGTTTCCGACCATCTTGTTCGGCCTCTTGAAGAAAGGCTCATTCTTGATCGTCTTTAGGACTTGGTGCACTGGCTCACAAAACACAGCATTGACCATCTGAAGGTTTGCCGAACCCTGTCCGACCCAATCTTTCCTAGACCTATTGTGGCTCTGCCGATCTGACTTGAAATCCCTCCTCTCCTGAGGAATAACCTTATCCTTTCCTTTACCCTGCTGCTGGTCTTCTTCAACCCTTTTATACTTGTCAATCCTATCCATCAACTGACGTACACTGGTAACAGGCTTGCCCGTTAGGGACGTCCTCAGGCCGTGCTCAGTGGGAAGGCCAAGCTTAAAGGAGTTGATGGCCACCAGGTCGCAATCTTCCTCCATCTCATTATACGTTTCCCAGAATCTATCCGAATACGACTCCAAAGTTTCACCTTCTCTCATGCTGACGGACAATAGGGAGGCCATAGACTGCGGAACTCTGCGACATGTGACAAAACGTGACCCAAATGCCTAAGTTAGCTCTTGAAAAGAGCTTATAGAGTTCGCTTTCAGACTATCAAACCATCTCATCGCGATCGGTCACAAACTGGACGGGAAGACTTTGTACATTAGGGCCTTATCTCTAGAGTGAACGGCCATCCTCTTATTGAAATGACTCACATGTTCCACAGGGTCTGTCCGACCGTTATAGATGGTGAATGTTGGCTGGTGAAAACGTCGAGGGAGTCTTGTGTTCTCGATGTTACGTGTAAAAAGGGACCTGGAGATCTGATCCAAAGCTTTACTCATAGCATCGTTCCCTACACCCTCATGCAATAGGCTCCGAGGCTGCCTCTCACGATGGTGCGTCTCCTCATAGGAAAAAGATTTACTGACTGGCGCTCGAAACTTCTGCTTGTAAGCAACATCTTGTTCGTCGTCAGAATCTTCATCGGAATATGAGGAAATGCATTGCCATCAACCACACGGTCACCACCAAGACCAAGTCAACCAAAACTCAAATGGTTGCGGTTCATTGCCATGTATATCTTGACTCCAATAACTGTCCTTATAGTGATTTTTCTCATTACTAAACGCACCCGGCCTCCACCGCTGCAGATTATAACCAAATACATTTTTCCAAAGCACGTGGATATTGAAATAACTAATAACAAATTACCTAGAATAGAACGTATGAGAATGCGGCAATCGATGGAATTAGAGGAGTGTGAAGCGTGCGAGAAATGGACTAAATATTGTAAATAATTTTTTCCCTATCTGTATGGTTTTTTTTTTATTCCCCAGTTTTTACCTAGTTGGTCCGATCTGACCCATCTGAGTATTTGGGTATCATCAAAGGTTCTGTAATGGTTTTTGTAAGGTCCAAATTTGGTAGGCCAATCCCAAACTTTGCGGATTTTGAGCCCAATGAACCCAGAACAATAAATTTGTAGAGAGTGGGTGAAAAAGCTGGGTTGGTTATGGATTTAGCAACGATTCACTTGTGCCAGTAAGAGTAACTTGAAGTAAAAACAATTGTAGAATGGATCATACTTAGATCCGAAGAGGCTTAATATTTATGGAAAATTGAATACAATTCTCTCTCTCTCTCCTTCTTCCTTTTCCCAGTTTTTCCCGTCCCCCACTATCTAGAGGCCTATTCCATTTATATATCCTCCTTTTTCCTCATCTTCACAGTACACTTGTTCTTCATCCCAGCATTCACTTGAGTACATGTCACATCAGACGTCTGCTTTAGTCTGCTGTGAGTGGTAGTATCTGAGGTAACACTGTTCAGGGGTCTTCTCCACATAAATGTGGCTAGGAAAGTTGCTGCAGTGCATTAAATGTGGTGGTAGCAGCTTTTCCTTTTAGATATTTCTCTGTTCTCATCATCTCTAGGCACGCCCAGAGCCAGCTCTTATCGTGGAGTCAGCTAGGAAGGTCGCTCAGGCCTTCAGTATATTTGCTTGATCAAGTCCCCTTGTGATCCGATGAGAAGGACCTCTTCGGACCAATAGGATTGTCTTTGGACATCTTCTCTCATTCATTTCCAGGTGCATTTCCCCAATATGGACTCATTTCTAATTCATTTTCCCTCTTCGAACACATAGTGATACTCAAATTGGGCCCTAGGCCCAATACGTAGTGTTGGGCTTTCACACCCACAGTTTTTTTTTCTTCTTCTTCTGTTAATTTAGTTTTGGAGTATTTGTATTGGGTGAACTGTTTCTTATCTCTGTTTTGTATTGGATTGTTATTGCATTGTTAAGGTTCATTCTTTGTACTTGAGATTAGGTTTGACAAGGGGTGGAGAAGTTGGATGGTCTTTTGTGATCGATGTAAAGTGAGTTCTTTCCCAGGAATTACTGACATATGCTCTTAGGTCCCTTTTAAGCTTATCTCAATTTATAATTCTTTCATTAAAAGGATCGAGATTGGTGACACCCTTGGCAACTTGGCAAGTTGGAAGAAACACTCTTTGTGATAGGCTTACTTATAGTAATATTAGTGAAAGTCACTAAGACAATTGTTAATAAACCATTTTAATAAAGTTTTGACATTATTCTCTTGGAAAATATAAAAAGCCGACAAAACAATTAGGCCAAAATACAAAACTTACTTTCTAAGTTTTACAATTTTTCATTTCAATCTTATAAATTTGGGATTTATCATTTCAGTTTTCTAAGTTTCATTCATTCCTAATTAAGTGTTCTGTTAATTTGCTATTAGTTTCTACCATTAACTTTTATTTTTTAATATTTATTTTTTAATTAAAAAAAGCCAATTAGAGGAACGAAGTCATTCCAATCCCTTCCACACCTAAATAAAAAAAAATGAGACCAACATCACCACTACCTTTTCATTATCACCTATTCACTAGTAACCTTACAAAAAATACCACACCTCAAAGACTACATTCCATAACAGGCCCTCAAAACCCAACCCAACCTATTAGACAAAAACCCATTCTACCACCTTTCTCATGGCTTCTACATCTCCCACTCCAATGCCGTTCTCCGCCACATAGTCTTCAACTTCTCCAAGTCTCTTACTTCTTCTCTGTTTCCTCCATAGCTTATCACCATGTGAGTCTATGTGGTCGTATCTTCTTCAACCCGTCTCAAATTCTGGCTGCTATTAGTAGCTGTGGTGGATTCCCATGTCTTGGTCTCAACATTGTCATCAGCGAGCTTGTGGTGGTTTTTTGGTACCTCTATGGTGTGCATTGGATATTTGGTGTTAAAGCTAGTTACAGAGGGTTCTACTCCTCTAAAGCTGTGGAGCTCAATCCTAAGCTAGTACATAGCTGGCAAAATAAAGGTGGCACTATGCTTGAGATATCATTCCCCTGGCTTTCAGGTTTTTTTTTTTTTTTTTTCCTTCCTAAAATTAAGAAATAAATATAAATGAATAAAAGTTAACAGCATAAACTAACAGCACACTAACGGAAGACTTAATTGAGAAGAAATGAAACTTAAAGGATTGAAATGACAAAACCTGAATTAATAGGACTGAAATGAAAAATAGTGAAACTTAGAGGGTGAGTTTTGCAATTTAACCAAACCATTAATTTTTTTTTTTCTCATAAAAAGTTTCTATAAATATTTATAAATTAATGCCCTTAGAGTATTTGCTAATTTTTTCTTACTTTTATTAAGAGTACGTACTTCTAAGATCTCCAGTAGCTTAGCCAAATTTTCATCCTATTTTGAGAGTAAATAATTTTGTTTGCCTACTTTTTCAAATACATTTTTCAATAAATACTCTATTATTTTGTCTATCCTCATTAATATTATTTCATTACTAATTTTTTTTATAGTTATTATTTTTCCCAAATTTGATACACTTTATCATTCAAAAAACACCCAAATCTCTTTTGCATTGTCATCAATCAACAACACTCAAATCTCTTCTGCCCAAAATTTTACCAACCAAACTTATTCAAATCTTTCTTTTGCTAAGTTTTTATCAACCTACAACATTCAAATCTTTTATTGGAAAGCCTCAAATCTTAATTCAGAGAGAGAGAGGTGGTTTCATCAACCAACAACATCAAAATTGTTCTATGTTGGGTTGAGTGAAACAAGGAAAAAAAACCCAAATTTTTTGCTCAAATTTCATAACCAACAACATGAAAATTGTTCTATGTTGTTGGTTTTATCAAAATAAAAAGATAGGATCCCAATAGTGCTAGTTGGGTTTTAAGTTGTTAGATTCAATTGGTGGTGTTGTTGTGCTGGATTCTGTGCCATTAAGTTCCATTTGTGGTGGCCGTAACTTCAATTAAATGATGGCTAGATCGAATTAGGTGATGTAGAACAAACTGCCATGACCTTCCTGGACTCTCACACGCGCTTGAAATTATTGCGCAAGGCAAAAAGGAACTAGTAGAAATTATGGGCCTTGGAGTCAAAATCGCATGAAATTTGGCAAGTTGAAGCAAAACAACTTTCTGAGCTATAGTTTAGTTTATCTCCTTGTGGATTCAAGAAAACCCCTTATAGATTTGAGGTTTACTATCAGAAGCTAATAGTTTAGTTTCTATTTCATCAAGAGAGTATCGTGTGTGCTTTCTTCAAAATTCTGTGACATCATTAGGAGAGATACATTTGAGAGTGAGATAGAGAGATGGGTATTTTTGTGATGAAGAGAGAGAGAGAGAGAGAGAGAGAGAGAGAGAGAGAAGTTGGGAGTGGGGGAGAGTGAAAAAAAAAATGGAGTAGTTTGATATTTTATTGGATTAAATTCATATGGAGTGCGAATAATGCTCTCTTGACGATGAGAGCAATTGTAGCAATTGTAGCAATTCCACACACACACACACACACACACACACATATATATATATATACACACCATAGTGGAGGAAGTCATGAGGTTGGACGTGCACAATATATTAAGATATTAAAAGTAAAATACTTGAAGTAAAATGCTGAATATAAAGAAAGCTTGAAGAAAAAATAGTATAGTAAAAGCAATTGGTATTTTAGCAAAATAAACCTTCAATAATAAATTAAAACACTTACAAGAGATAACAGTAGATACAAGGCTTTGAACTAGAATGGAAAATTGTTACAAGCTTAAGAAGTAGTTTGGGAACTATATGGAATTTGAAACTAGGAAAATTAAGTGATGCCTAAACCTGTAAGGAACATCCCCCCTTTATAGGAAAAATAAAACACTATGAATAGTAAATAGTGAATAGTAAAATTGACTTTTTTACTATTCATCGTAGGTTAGCAAAATTTTCAATAGGTGTTGTCTAGAGGGAATCATCCCTCGTGGGGAACAGCCAGAGCAAGAGCCATACTCTTATTAGGGAATCAAAGTAGATTTAGTAACTTTAGCAGGGAATCAATGCAAATTAGCAGCCTTAATCAGAGATTCTTTATCTTAGCAATTTTGACCCTTATGCCGACAAAATTAATCCTCACCTAAGTCTGGTGTGGATGATGGATATATACATGCACGTAGTGAAAAAATAGCGGATCTACGTTATTCGCAATTGATAACATGTACTATGTAAGTTTCAGAATATAGAACAAGAGAATGTATCTTAGTGCAGTGAATTTCAAAACCAAAGATCAGAAGTTCTTGGGAACACTTTTAATCTTCACTCCAATTCCACTAACGCCCAAGATGTGTGGTCTCTCGATCAGTTATATGAGTTTGTTCTATAGAGAATGAGAGAGTGTCCAACACTCACATACATAACATTTCATGAACTTGTTGTTCTACTTTTTAATTCTGTATGTTTCTCTCAATATAACTGATTATCTAATTGGGCCAGCCTATTGGGCATTTCCAATTGGGCTTTACTATGTGGCTTGGAGTGGGACCAAAAGGGAACAAATAAGACACTAACTCCAATGGGCCTTGGGCTTTTCTGTCAACTCTTGACAAGTCCAAAGTTACTATTAATTATATTTAATACCACTATATAAATATAATTGCACTTTATGCCTTATTAATAAATTATATCCCAAGACTTTATTGTACATGCAACCCCTTCATAAAATATTCGTAGTAACACAAAGTCATGAATGAAGACTACCACTTTGTGAATTACTACATCTTAATCCTTGAGTACCCGGTTTAATCCTTTAAGTTATTCATTATATATTTATGAAATCCAATTTCATAAATATATACTTTAGTAACTATTTACTAAAGTAGTTAGGCCTAACATTCTGAATAACAAACCCATTAAACTTATCTCAAGGGAATATTTTGTATCTCCGTTAAGAGACTATGAATTCCATCTTGAGAATCTATGTTCCATTAACACTAAATGTGGCTGCCCAACATACTGAGGTTTTGATCGTCACTTTAGATCTTACTCCTGATATATCAAAGTAACCTACACTTCATGATCAGGTCCATTATTCTCTTAGGATTAAGAGTTCATGTAAATATAAGTCATGAGATTTATTATTCATTGACAGTCGTTAAGAGAATAATAAATCTTATAGCAGTCTTGTTCAATATGTTTTAACTCTTAAAACATATCAACATATCAACTAGAAGTTACCACTTCCATGATCAAGACAAATCATCTTAGTTAATATGTTATAGTCTTCGCAGATGAAATGCCAAATTTCATCATCGACTACAAACTAAATTCTGAGTTCACAAAGAACTTGTGATTCGTATATTTTGTAACTTTTCACATAAATCACATACTATGCATCTCATGGACTATATGATAATGTTCTAATATTCATGTTACCATTATTTTAGATAATGATAAAACAACTTTATTAATTACAATATTAAGTCATACATCATGTCATACATAATGTCATACATAATATAATACATAGCATCATACAATAGGATTTAGGGGCACTAATCCTAACAGCGGAGGCTTCATCATGTCCAAATAATTCCTGATTATAAGGGTAATAAGGATTGTTATTAGTGACAGAGGCTTCTGAGGATGCCTTGGATTCTTGGTCATCATCTTCTTCCTCTGAGTAATCATTTGTTGCTTATTCTTCATCCTTCATTTTTTTTTTTTTTTTGTCTTAATAATGCAAATATATTAGAATTGTTGAGACCATCAAAAGCAGAGTTTTTCTTTTTGGTCTAGTAGCAGATGTGGTAGCAGGTGTAGTGGGCTGAGGCATGGCTGCTTGCCCCAACAGGTATGCCAGTGCTTGAGCTTTAACCTGATTAGTAGTGTTAATAGTGCTTTGAAAATCAACCGATAATTCTCTGGTAACATTATCAATAACATCTTAGGTGTGGGAAAATTTTTCCCACCATTTAACAAACCATTGCCGAGTAAGAACATCGCATTCCTTAACATATTGCAATTTCAGGATCCACGACACCTTGTATTTTTTAACAAAATGTAGGGTAGCAAGAAACTTAGCACCACATATGTCTATCTTAAAAACACTTGAAAAATACTTGAAGGAGCCATTCAGAGGTCCTGGAAAAATATCAGTAATAGGGCCAAATTGTGTCCATCAATGGATGAACCACAAAGGAAGCTGAGAATTGAAATCTTTATCAAACTTAACAAACCAAGAGTGGGTCATAGTAGCATCTTGGTGTAACATGAACTTGAACCATGCATGAATATAATCATGGTATGAATATGGAATAGCCAAACCAGGTAAAGGTTTTGTAGAAGCAGGACGAAGTCCCCATTTTTCTTCAATAACAATATTGAGGATGAAAACACTATGGTAAATAATTTTTTATTTACCAATCTTATTAGGTACGAATTTGATAAAGACCAATTCTTCATGAAATAGGATAGCAGAGTAATAATTTAAATTTTTACCATTGTGTTTGGGTATCTAGTGGAAGTTCAAGGGAAAGTAATCTGTAGTAAGTTTAAGGGGGTCTTTGGATCATAGCTCTATTGGGCTCAATGGAAAATAGGTTTTGGAAGTATTGTTTTTTTAACATATTGGGAAGCATTGGGGTTTTTGGAGAAAGTGGCTTTAACAGGTTGGTTCGCAGGGACCATAGCATATGGATCATAAGACGATGCTAACACAGTGGAGTAGTTTGGTCTGGGGATAGTACCTAGGGTAGTAAAACAGTTAGCAATGGTAGCAAGAGAAGCAAGTTCTTGTTTAATAAGTTGTTTAGTAGTATCTATAGCAGGGTGTTTGTCTTTGGACCTTCTACTGGCCATTACGGCACTGCAGAAATTCATGGGTAAGGAAATCAAGGATAGCATTTTGAGAACCTTTAATATATTCAATATCAAATTAAAAAACACTTAAAATAGCTTGCCATCGAGCAAAAATATGTTTTGAAGCAATATTTTCAACATTTTTTTCTATAACATATTTAACACTTTTGCAATCAATGCATAATAAAAACTTTTGATTTAGCAAATCACATTGAAATTTGGGGATACATAGTACTACAGATAAAATTTCTTTTTCTACAGTACTAAAATTTATTTGTGCAGCATTCCAGACTCCTGAATGAAAACGAACAATTTGTTCAGATGAGTCTGGTGAAACAAGTTGTTTTAGAATACCTCCATAACTAATGTCAGAGGCATTAGTTTCAACAATTTTGAAAGCGTTAACAGTAGAGATACCTAGACAAGGCAAAGTTTTAACATGAGACTTGATTTGTTTAACAAGAGAAGTATGAGTATCAGACCAGGGAGGAGGATTATTCTGTAGTCGATCAAAGAGAGGTTTGCATTGTTTCCTCAAGTCCTTATAAAACTCAACAATGTAGTTCAAAGACCCAAGGAATCTTTGTAACTGCGTTTTATAAATAATGACATTAGGAAATTTATTAGCAAACTAAATGGCTTTGTTAATGGGACGGATTTGTCCTTCAGAAATGTCATAGCCAAGTAAACGAACCTTTGTTTGAAATAGTTTGATTTTCTTTGCAAAAACAACAAGACCATTATGTTTGATGATATCAAGAAATGTATATAAATGTTTCCAATTTTCATCAATGGATTTGAAATAGACAAGGACATCATCAATGTAAACAATGGTGACATGACTGAAAGAATTGAAGATATCATTCATAATGTTCTGGAATTCACTAGGGCCATTCTTAAAACCAAAAGACATAACATTCCACTCATAATGTCCAAAGGGAATGGTGAAAGCGGTCTTGTACTTATCAGTATCACATATTTGGACTTGCCAAAACCCAGATTTCGTATCAAATTTAGAGAAGATGACAACATCACTTAACCTATGTACTAGGTTATTCTTATTGGGGATAGGATACCTAATCCATTCTAAAACTTAGTTTAAAGGTTTGTAATTGGTAACTAGACGAGAAGCCCCTCTTTCCATTCTAGCATTTTCTTTTAACATAAAAGGCAGCACAAGACCAAGGGGATTTGCTATTCCTAATAAGTTTTTTAGCAAGCAAATCATGAATTTCCTTTTACAAAATTCAATAGTTTCAACATTCATTTGAATGGGATGAGCTTTAGTAGGAATGTTCTTCTCATTAAAATCTTTAACATAAGATAAATTAACAATATGCTTTTTTCTATGCCAAAAAGCGTTGGGAATATCAAAACAAATATCATTAATTAATATTTTATGAAAATTATCAATTTTGGATTGTAATAATTTATTGGAAAATTGTTCAACAATCTTCTTATATCTAATGAAAGCTCAGATTTGTGTATAAACACAAGAGCTTGTTCAAAACCCAAATTAAAAAATTATGGCCAGATTGCTTTTACTCTAACTTATCTAAGTGCGGAACAAAAGTAAATGAAGTGCAATAAACCGATAACTACTCTAGTGCATGAACATGAACAACAAACAATAAATGTAAAGCACAAGCGTAAGGGAAGAGAGATGCAACCACAAGATAACACTAAGACATGTTATCGAAGAGGAAACCGAAGAACTCAATGAAAAATCTCTTCGCCACCCTCCAAGCAGTATTCGATCCATTAGAGAATAAAGTTGGAGTACATGAATAACAAAAGACCCTCCAAGCCTAGTCTACCCAATGTACTTAAGCCCTCTAAGTTCCTACTACCAACGGACTTCTCAGAGTCATGTCTTCTCTAGTTTTTCGAATCCCGCAATATGCCCGACTGCATCTGCCAAGCCTCACCAACTTCTTTCAGCAAATCCCTAAAACTTTCCAAGCTCCAAAACACTCTCTACACTCTAAAAAGGTGTGGGGTACAAATCTCCTATCAAGGTATGACAATGGGAGAGGGAAGGAAAAGAGGCTAAAATGATTTTTCACTAAGGATGAGTAGCACTCTCTCTAAAAGATGGGTGTGTGTGTGTTGTAGAAAACCTATATAGGGTTTTTCTCTTTGAATGGCCTCTTAAACTTTTGTGGGTAATGAGGGTATATATAGCATGGGTGAAGGGTAAGAAAGTCACACTTAAAAAATCCTCCAGGCAGAGAGTTTCGCGAGTATCTCGCGGGAAGGCCTTACCTACGAGACACTTGTGAAATCGACAACCTAGCAGAGCTCTTCAGCTTCCAGCATGTGCTTCTCACGTGCCCTTTTCACTGGATACTCTTCTCGCGAGTTAGTCGCAAAATTGCACTGATCTTCAATTCATGCTCGATTCTTCACCAACTTAATACTAAGCCCAATACAATAAAATCCCACAAAATACAAGGAACAAAATTAAAGCAATTACAACACTTTTTGCCATGGAATAAATCCAACATAAAACATAGTTGTAAATCACAACTTTACATCTAACTGCTTGTTTAAGAAAATTTAGATGTTTGGTTTCAGCATGAATCAGGTTTAAAGAATCATCAGTGTCAATTTCAAATTTTAAAGCAAATTTAAATTTCACTTTCTGCCCAAAGGGGTTAGTATGATACCGTCACGTTCAGTAAGAAAATATATAAAGTGTTTATGAAAGGGATGCCAAGAATCATGAATTTCCTTTTACAAAATTCAACAGTTTCAACATTCATTTGAATGAGACGAGCTTTAGTAGGAATGTTCTTCTCATTAAAATCTTTAACATAAGGTAAATTAACATAAGGTAAATTAACAATATGCTTTTTTCTATGCCAAAAAGCATTGGGAATATCAAAACAAATATCATTAATTAATATTTTACGAAAATTATCAATTTTGGATTTTAATAATTTATTGGAAAGTTGTTCAGCAATCTTCTTATATCTAACTTCTTGTTTAAGAAAATTTAGATGTTTGATTTTAGCATGAATCAGGTTTAAAGAATCATTAGTGTCAATTTCAAATTTTGAAGCAAATTTAAATTTCACTTTCTGCCCCAAGGGGTCAGTAGTGATACCGTCATGTTTAGTAAGAAAAAGATATAAAGAGTCTATGAAAGGGATGCCAAGAATCACTTTATCAGTCATGTTTTTAACAAGAACAGAGGGGATTTTGAAACAAACATTGTCATGGCAAACATGTGCATTATTTAATTCATATTTGATTTTCATTTGAGTGCCATTAGCAAAAAACTGTTTCTTAATGGATTTTTCATAATATTTGGAAGAAATTATATCTTCTTGAATGCAATTTATATCAGCACCAGAGTCAATCATAGCAATAACATTAAATTCATATTCATGGCAAACAACAATTTTAACTTTTGAAAACCATTTTGGAGGGATTAATCTGTTAATAAGACTGGGTCTATTAATATCAATAAGGGAATTATTAGAAAGAGAAGCTTGTTGACTGGGGCCGTTTTCATCTTTTTGCTCATTAGGCTTGCTATCAGTTTGTTCATTATCAAGTTGCTTATCAGTTTTTAAAAGTAACATTTCTTGTTTTAAGTCAAAGTTATCATTTTAAACATTTTTTAGCTCAATATTCTTTTTTTTTTAAATAATAGTAATTTCATGCTGTAAATCGTTAACAGTTATCTCTCTGGATTTTTTAAGCTCAGGATTATCAATTTGGCTTATCAAATTTATTATCAAATTTGGAGAGAACATTAATAGTATTGCAACAAGAGTCTCTACAACCAATTTTAATATTAGGTGAATCAAAAGTTTCACTATTAGGATGATAGCTAGATTTAGTTGAGGAAAGAATGTCATTTTATGATGAATTAGATGAATCAGAAGATCGTGATTGAAGGATCCTTATCAGAACTTCTTTATTACTGTCATTGATATTTAACATATTAAGTTTACTTTTCAATTTACCAGATTTTTGTTTGTAGTCTTTACTAAAGTGATGTAATTTTCCACAATTAAAACAATTTCCTTTACCAAATTTTTGCTTATCATGTTTCTTATAAACATTTCTTTTTCTTATCATAAAATCATTGGGTTTAGTAAAACGATTTTTTTATATCTTTTATATTTGTAATCTTTATGGGCCTTATCATGTTTCTTATTCCCTTTTTTCCTGGAAGGGGCAATTGGAGGTAAACCATATTGTTCACAGAAATTACTCATTTCATATTTAGCTTTTCTACTATTTTTTAACTGTTGTTTTAACATTTTTTTTTATCATTACACATGTTAATACCAAGTGTTTTAATAGTGCTAAAAATATCACCATCTATTAAATCATCATAATTAATAGTACCATTTTTATCAGTTAATTCTTCTTTTACCTTATGAGCAAAAAGAGGAGGCAAACCAACAATAAACTTCTCTTTCCAATAAAGTTTCAAATAGTCTTTCTAAAGAATTACTCTAGAAATAAAAACATCTTGGTACCATCTGTAATTAGACATAGTAGGACAACGTGAATTGTTTAAAAAATAGTCACTAATACGAGAAGAAATTTTAGGAGTTCCAACAAAATGTTTAATAATAGTATAGATTAAAGTATTGACCTCATCAAGAATACCTTGACCAATTCTTTCATAAAAAATGGGTAGACCATTGTCATCTTTTTTAACATCCTTTTTGATGGATTCTCTGGACTCTTCTGTAAGATATTTTTCCCATTAACCGCAAAGGGTTCCAAAAAAACCGATAGTAAGAAGATCAACAATTTTAGCATGGTCAAGATTATGGTTAGTAATATAAGCATTAGTAGCCATTGACATATGACCCATTTTATTAATAATTTCTAGTTCAGATAAGCCATCAACATTCCATTCATAAAATTTATCAGCAGAACTGGAAAACTAAGTTTGAAAAAATCTTTCGTCAAATTGCATATCAGGAGGGGTAGGTTTTGAATACCAGTTTTTTGTAAGAGACATGAGATTGGGTTTTCCGACAAATCTTTTAACTTCAGGTAATTCAAAAACAGTTTCAAAATTAGGAGCAGAGGATGAGGACTCAGAATCTGAATCTTCAGAAAAAAAAAAAAAAAAAATCCTTTTCTGTTTTCCTGGAAATGGCATGGGTAATACTAGTAGAAGTAGTATTCTAGTCAATTTTTATTCTTTTGTAAATCAAGAAGCATTTGTTCAACTTTTTCAATAGTTTTAGACTGGGTGGTCTTAAGGCTTAATTTTTTCCTTTGACCAGGTAAATCAATCAAAGGTTTCTCAGTTTTTGAAGAAAAATGGGGTTTCAATTTTTTCTTCAATACGATCTAGTTGCTGGCCAATAATATTTAAGGAATTATTAACAAAATTGTTTTTTTCAATAATATTTTTTGTTTCAGTAGAAATAGGGGTGTTAACATCAATTACTTCAGTAATTTTGGAAGAGGAGGCCTTTATCTCAGTTCCTTTACAGTTAATAATAAACGTATCCAGGGGTGAATGACTAGACCAAACAATAGTTTTATCTTCTTTAACAAATTTGATTTTTTTTACCATATTCAAACTATTTTTTGAAATATTTTTTGAAACATAATAGTTTTCAATGAAATCAAAAAACAAAACATATTTTTGCAATTCATGCATTTTTTTTCTTTCCATTTTCTTTTAACACGATCTTTTTCCTTCTGCTTAAAAGAAGTATGATAGGATTTTTTTTTTTTTCCAGATTTAAACTCATTAATAAAGCTACCATATCAATAACAAAGGCATTGTTTAAAACTCTTTGAATGGTTTAGACCCCTTAAACAAACAACCAGATTGCATAGCCTAGATTAATTAGCCAAGTTGTTACTTAGTCAAATTAAACAATTCTAGGTTAAAACAATCAAATAATCATATCATGCATGTAAAACATATAAAGCAGCGGAAATAATAAAGAACACACAATATGATCACCCAGGAAACCACACGGAAAAACCTGGGGAGGATTTGACCCACCGATCCTCAAGGCAAACCAGAATTCACTATGAAAGAATTGAAGTTCTTACAAAAGGACTACAAGCTCCCCCGCTCGACTTCCTAATGCTACCAACCAGTAGAACTTCTTGACACGACCACCTGCAGGGTCCGAATCCACGGACTACTTCTTTCTTGAATTCTTCAATCAGCTACAAGCTCCCCGCTTGTTTATCTTTAAGCTTCAATGGCAGCAACCAAGTTAATCATCAAGATGTTGAAGTAATCTCAATCTTGAAAACCCTAAGCTTTGTGTAAAGGAAAGCTCCTCTAGATCTCACAAGAGATTTACACAAAACCGCAATGTATAAGCAACAATACAACTTGTGCAACTCTGAAAACGTGGCTAGGGTTTTGCCTTATATACCTAGGGCAAAAACATAAAACCCTAAACGTTTTAAAAGAGTTAGGGCTGAGCTGGAATTTCTGCAAAAAACGCATCTGGGCCGATTTTCAATCGATCGAGAATTACATTCGATCGATCGAGCCAGGCTGAAATGCACCAATGCATCTGCAGTCACTCGATTCCAACTTTACAATATTTTACCAACTTTGAGCAAGCCTAAATTAGACTAAATACATTGTTTTGATCATGGTTTGCCAACATTACAAATTAGAGTTCTAAATACATAAAATCCTAAGACCTTAGATCCTAACAAACTCTCCCTTTGGCAATCCGTGACAAAACACAAATTAAAAGCTCAAAGTTTACAATTGAAAAGCCCTTTACAAAAATAATGCTCATAAAGACTAGAATTCAATCCTAACTACTATCCATCGGTTGCAAGTGTAGACAGCAGCTCAATTGAAACAACCTGTATATTCTTGAAATACTCAACAAACGCATAAATGCATGTGTGACAGAAAATAGTATATAAACAGGTATAATATTCTTGTAAGATTCACACAACACAAAATAAAGATATATATCAATGAACAACTCATAAATATAAATCAATAAGCAGTAAATCATGAGACAACAAGAATCAAATAAAAACATGTATATCAATATATCAATGTTACTCCCCCTAACATGAATATCCCCAAAAATGATATACAAAGTGAAGCACCTAGATACAATCTAACAAACTCCACAAAACAATATCTCATGCTAAAAAAAATATCTCCCCCTAACTACAAAATCTCCTCAAAAAGTCAAAACTCCTCTACAAGTCAATATATCCACTCCCCCTTTTTGTGACGGAATGCCAAAGGGCAATCAAGAGTCGCCATCAAAAGGTGGTGGTGAAGGTGAATGAAGATGCACAAGGTCAGCTCGGAGAGCACGTATCTCATCCAGCAGGTCCACCAAAATCTGACCATGAACCGCCTGAACGGTCATGACAGTCTCCAAAGTATGACGAACATCGAAGTCGGCCGAAGGAGGTGGAGGAACATCAGCAGCAGCAGCATCATCACCAACTGGATCAGGAATATCCTCACCAGCAGGAACTATAGAAAACAAAGGAGGAGGAGGAGCGCTACTAGAAGGCTCAGACCTAGGGTGTTTAGAACCAACTCGAAGATGAGCAACCCTCTGTCTAAGAAAAGACGCACCTATAGGACCAATAACATGTACAGGCTCAAATGAAGGGAAGTCACTAAGAGCAAGATAAAGCAAAATCCTATGAATGAAAATAGGATGAACAAGGGCATGAGAAGTAGATGAACTCCTATAAACTTCATTTAAAGAACGAAGAAAAAGATAAGGAAAACTAATAGGAGCATCGGTAACTAAAGCGTACAAAAATACACACCTCTCGAAAGGAATGGTGTGAACATGGGAGATGAGCCAAAGGGAATGACAGGCTATCCTAAAGAAAAGATAATGTAACCCGGAGAGCTTAGCAGAAGTGATCCTAGGATCAGAACCCCACTGGACAGTAGTCCCAGTGATGTAAGACAAAACGTCGCTCAACTCGGGAGACTCAGTATAAGGATAGACAGGATGACTAACCAGCCGTACCCCAAGAGCATCAGCCACTACTTGAGGAGTAATGGAGTACTCTACGCCTCGTATCCAACTCCTAACTAGAGTGTTGGAATCATAGACGCGGATAGAGATGTTCGAAAAGAACTCTCTAATCAAGGTAGCCGGAGGAGGAGGGTCAGACACATCTAACAAAGGCAACCAACCTCGACGCTCAAAGTTTGCCCTAATGGTAGGATCTAGCTCATCTAAAATGACGGAACGCTCAACCCAAATCTTCCTCTGAAGATTGAGCTTTTCATAGGTTTCTTGGTTTTTCTCGCTCGGAAACCTTTCTCGGTCAAAGGAAGGGGGGGAAGGAGAACGAGAGGGAATAGTCCTACGAGCTCTAGTCTTCCTAGGCATGGTGCTAAGGAAAGGACAGAGAAACAAAGACAAAACCAAAAGAACAAAAAAACAAAACTAAGGGCAGACTGCAAGTTAGCACAAAAAAAATAATGACAATCTATATGATGCATGAACAAATGCAATGCCATGATGCATGTACAAATGTAGTAAACAAGTTCAAATTAAGTTCAATTACATAAAATTGGCTTGAACATAGAGTTTCTTAACAAAAACCCTAAAAATTTGAAAACCACTTGAAAAATTTTGCAACAAATTGATGAATTAATCATTACACACCGTTGAAAACAGATTATAATAACCAATTGCATCAATTACACAAGCCAATTTCATCAATTAAACTCAATTTCACAAAAAGCCCCAATTCGGATCAAACATAAACCCTAGAATTTTCAATTTTTCACAAAACTTAAAATTGATCAAATTAATCCATTAAGAACAAGTTTATATTGTGTCCCCACAAACCCAATGATTAATTGCTAAAAATAAGTCTTGAATCAATCAAAAAATCCCATAAAGCAAAGTCCGAAAATCTCCCCTAAAATGCATGAAAAATGCATGAAATCATGAAAATAAAAGAAAAAGGAAGGGCAAAAAGGTCTTACCGGCTTGAGGAAAGAGTTTTCTTGCAAAAAATTTGGAAGAAAACGACAAAAAATTGACTGGAAGCCTGCTTCGTCGGAGAGAGAAAAGAAAAGTTTGAAAAAGTTTTGAAATAGAACTTTGAAAAAGTCAGATTTCTTCTTTTAAAAAAGCTTCTCCACGATCTTCGATCGATCGAAAAATACATTCGATCGATCGAAATGGGCAGAAATTCACAAAAATTTTGAGAAAAATCACAGTTTTGAAAAAATGCAAGCCCAATTTTAAAAACAACTCCTCAAAGCATTTGATCAAATGAAAACAAAATGCATGAGTATGAAATGGAATGCTTTTCAAAAACCCAAATTTTTAAACCCAATTTCCTCAAAAACAAGTTTCAATCATCCTCCCATTTAATTTTCTCAAGCAACAAATATGTTGTGCACAAATCTCAAGATATTTTCAAACTTGGTTGGTCAGACCAAAAACACACACACTAGCATGTACAGTGTTTAACAAAGAGCAACTTGAGAAGTGTGTGATACTAGAAAAAACTTAAGATACATGTGAGGTGATATGTGAATAGCAATCAAACACAAAGTCTACACAATTCATCACATAGAATTTAAAAGAGACTATCACCTAAAGAGTTACATCCTATAACTCCCACATCTCCTAGAACAAAAGCTTGCAATCATATAAGTTTCTTGCATTATTGCCTCTTATTTATATATGAATTGGCATACAGCCTAATAGTACACACCGGTTTGAATTAAGTGAATTGGCATCAAGCCTAATAGTACACACCAGTTTTAATTTTAATTGAGGCTACACCTTATGTTCTTTTTGTGCATGTGCTACACTTTCTCGAGCACAAAATCTTATGATATGCACTAAGGTGTTCATGATTGGCTAGTGAACAGTGGTGAGATGGTTATTTATGCCTTTCTCAAAAGGATCAAGTCGGATAGTCAAAGAACATGTGACTTCATGATTAAGGCAAAGTGATTAAATACCACACACATCTTTCCCACACAACATGCACTACAAATTTTCGACTAGTCAAGTGCAGTAAATAAGCTCATCCAAGTTAAACAAGGTACACAAGACATGACATGTGTAAAAAGATTGACCAACCTTGTTTTCAGAAATCAAGAAAAATAGTGCCAAACATAGTTTTTACTTTTTCCCTTTTTTTTTTTATTATTATTAAAAGAGAAAACAAATAAATCCTAGAATGAAATGCATGAATGTAATGCAATGCAAGTCCTAGAACAAAAAGACACAAAAACCAAAGAACAATGGTCACATAGGATAGAGCAATGAAGCACAAGGACCATGTCAGAAAGACTCAGTTAGTTCGAGTCTTTTGCATCCAAAACTTTTTAGATGCACCACGAGCATTGGAGTTCTTATTCACATTAGAGTGATTCCCAACTCCAGGATTGGAATAAAGGTTTAACACCTTTACCAATTCACCAATTAGTGCCATAGGATCCTGTGCTTGAGGCACAGGCACTTTTGGTTTCTTCGCTCTCTTATCAGCTTGAAGCTTGAAACAGTTAGGACGAATGTGTCCAGACTTTCCACAGTAATGACAAACCCAAGCAGGTTTACCATGCATCTTGTCCTTAGATTTGGTAGGCTCCTTAGGTTTAGATTCTCTTAAATCTATCCTAATCTTCTTAGGTGGTGAAACTTCTACAGGTTTAACAACCTCACTCACAGGGGGTTTAACAGTTTCACTCACAACCTCACTCACAGAAGGTACAGAAGAAGAAGCAGGAACAAAGACAGTGGAATGGGGTGCAGAATCAAAGATGCTTTCAACATATCCTATCCCAGATTTATCAGAAGAAAACTTTTGAACATTCAGCATATGATCAAGTTTAGAACTAGCAGATCTAGCAACAGATAAATCAAGTTCCAAAGTTCTAACTTTATCAAGCAAAAACATGTTTTCAGATTTAACATTATTCAAAAGCTCATTAGCATCAAACAGTTTAACAAGCAAATTTTTCCTTTCAAGCTCAAGGGCATCAATTTTCTTCAGGCCTAAATCAACTTTCATAGCATCCTTTGCAGCAATTTTGCAAAGTTTGTTGTAGGCCTCTTGAAGATCTGCATCTTCAGAGAGTTCCCCATCAGAAGGGTTCTCCTCAGCAGATATGCTTTCACTGACTGTAGCAGTAGCCGTGAAAGCAATGAAGTTTCCATCCTCGTCACAGCCGGACTCATCATCTGAAACCTCATTATCACTAAGGGTTACAGCCATAGCTTTAACCTTAGTCTTTAAGAATGTAGGACATTCAGATTTCACATGGCCATACCCTTGACAGCCAAAACACTGAGGACCCAAAGAATTATTTAAAGATTGACCAACTTTTTCTCTAGGTTTTTCAAAGTTATTAACCTTAGTGGGATCATTCTTCCTAAAATTTCTAGGTTCAGCAGTGTAAGTACCTCTTGCCTTTCTATTGGTATTCCTTAGAAAGTTTTTAAAGTTTTTGGCAAGGTACGTAATCTCTGTAGCAAAGAGCTCATCATCAAATCCACTACCATCAACATCATCAACTGACTTAAGAGCCATTGATTTGGATTTGTTCACTTTAGGTAGGTCAGACTCATAGGACTAAAGAGATCCTACAAGCTCATCAACAGGGATGGTGTCCACATCCTTGCTTTCAGTAATGGCTATCACCTTGGGTCTAAAGTCTTCAGTTAAGGATCTAAGTATCTCCTAACAATTTTAGGTTGATCATAGACTTCGCCCAAGTTATAAGCAGAATTAACAATATCATTGAGTTTAGCATAAAACTCATTAAAGGTTTCATCATCAAACATTCTAATACTTTCAAACCTAGAAGTTAATTGCTGCAATTTGTTTATCTTAACAGCCTTTGTACCTTCATGCACAGTTTGGAGGATTTTCCAAGCAGTATGAGCAACCTCAACATTAGAGATCCTCTTAAATTCCTCCATTGAAACAGCATTAAAAATGGCATTCATAACTTTGCTATTAAATGCAGCTGCTTCTTTCTGAGAAGTTTGCCACTCACTCACAGGAGTAGTGGGCTTCTCCCATCCATATTCAACAGAGTTCCAAACTCTCTCATCAATGGATTTCAGGAATGCTTTCATCCTTACTTTCCAGTAAGCATAGTTGTTTCCATCAAAGTGAGGAGGAACAAACAGAGAGTGTCCATGCTCCATGACAACCAGGGTCAAGGATCAGCTCAGAGAAAAAAATCTCAAAGAGAAGAGTAACCTGCTCTGATACCACTTGAACGGTTTAGACCCCTTAAACAAACAACCAGATTGCGTAGCCTAGATTAATTAGCCAAGTTGTTACTTAGTCAAATTAAATAATTCTAAGTTAAAACAATCAAATAATCATATCATGCATGTAAAACATATAAAGCAGCGGAAATAATAAAGAACACACGATATGATCACCCAGGAAACCACACGGAAAAACCTGGGGAGGATTTGACCCACCGATCCTCAAGGCAAACTAGAATTCACTATGAAAGAATTGAAGTTCTTACAAAAGGACTACAAGCTCCCCCGCTCGACTTCCTAATGCTACCAACCAGTAGAACTTCCTAACACGACCACGCGCAGGGTCCGAATCCACGGACTACTTCTTTCTTGAATTCTTCAATCAGCTACAAGCTCCCCGCTTGTTTATCTTTAAGCTTCAATGGCAGCAACCAAGTTGATCATCAAGATGTTGAAGTAATCTCAATCTTGAAAACCCTAAGCTTTGTGTAAAGGAAAGCTCCTCTAAATCTCACAAGAGATTCACACAAAACCGCAATGTATGAGCAACAATACAACTTGTGCAACTCTGAAAACGTGGCTAGGGTTTTGCCTTATATACCTAGGGCAAAAACATAAAATCCTAAACGTTTTAAAAGAGTTAGGGCTGAGCTGGAATTTCTGCAGAAAACGCATCTGGGCCGATTTTCGATCGATCGAGAATTACATTTGATCGATCGAGCCAGACCGAAATGCACCAATGCATCTGCAGTCACTCGATTCCAACTTTACAATATTTTACCAACTTTGAGCAAGCCTAAATTAGAATAAATACATTGTTTTGATCATGGTTTGCCAACATTACAAATTAGAGTTCTAAATACATAAAATCCTAAGACCTTAGAACCTAACACTCTTAGTTGGCTATGAATAATAGGGGTTTGAAAATCGGTAGCAGTAGAAGCTTGAAAGTCAGAAGTAGTTGGAAACCCAGATTCGGTCTCTTCTTCTTCAATGACATGCTTGCCATGTTTAGAAGGATGCTCAGTTTTCATGGAATAATAAGCTGTGCTTACTTGGGAGTTTTCACTTGCAACTCCTTTCAATTTTAAATCAGGATTTCCAAAATTTTTTGTAAGAAATCACTGAGATTTTGATCTCGTTTTGAAAAGTCTTCAAAAATAGCAGATCCATCAAAATAATGTCTTCCTTCTTTAATCATAAGAGGTTTGTTTTCATCAAAACTTATTTTAACAGTTCCATCACGATATTGTTGGATATGGTTAAGATTTAACTCATCAGTAACAAACTTAGTAGGCTGAGCTTTTCATTCTAACAACCATTCTTTGGGAAGCTTAATATCTTTCCAAAGAATCATTTTTGGAATTTGAACCTTAGCATTAGGAGTGGAACATTGGATTAACAAAGTTTTGTCACTAGTATCTTTTAGTTTAGCACAAGGATTAAGAGTAGTTTTTATTAATCTATAATAAATGCGATAAATGATAGCAAAGGGCTTACTGACTTCATCCATATCATAACCAGACCTCAAGATATTTAAAGTTAAAGCTTTAATGATATTAGGATCATCCAAAGCAAGAGTAAGATTAGGATAGAAGTTAAAATAAATGGGACCATCAAACAAAGATGAGGTAATTGTGCCAAGAATACTAGTATGAAAATCTTTAAATCTAGCATCTCTTAAGCACAAAAGCATTAATACCTTTTTGGGTAAGGGGTTTAATACCAACTTGAACCAAACCAATATGCAAATAACTGAATCTTTTAGCAAGAAAATCATTAATGCCTTTTCTATTAAATAAACAACATTTTTCATGAGTTCTTGAAATAGAATATGTTTGCACAACAGTTCTAACACTAAATTTGGAATTGAAGGTAGATTGGACCTAACTAGTTTTATAGATGGATTTAGTATCAATTTTAGGAATACAACATTTCTTAAAATCAGTGAAACTAGTTTCTTCAACTGAGTAATTTTCTTTATTTATAATATCAGGAGGGATAGTAGATTTGGAGCTAACAGAGGAATTGAATCTAAATAATCTATCCATTCTATCCTAGGTTCAACAATTACTTGTTATGCTTATTCTTACAACCATTGCATTTCATAACACATACCCTAATCAACCCTCTACCTTGCATGCCCTAATTCTCTCCTAGCTGAATAGGCCTTATTGCTTAGTTTAGGGAATTCACTTTTCGACAAGGGTGGTGCCAATGAAGATAAGAACAAAGACACAACGAAGAAAGTATCAAAAGATTGGGTAGACATAGACAGAGTACAAAGAAAAAAAAACTACTATCACTAGCCAAAAAAAGATGGCTGTGATACCATAAGGGTGGATGTCATAAAGGCGGAAGTGTGAAAAGCCCATCTTTGCTCAAGGTCCAGGTTGCATCCAACAAAAATTATAATAAGGCCTTAAAAATAACTCCTGCAAAGATAAGTTAGCACAAAGGTTGGCCCACCACAACAAGTGCTTAAATAATAGCTCAACGGTAAAGAGGGAGAAGTGTCCAGCAATAGATGTCTAGAAAATTAATAAATGTATTCATATAGTAAAAATTATGCATTTCCTCCATAGTCGGTTAATATAAAAGTGGGCCCATTATAACAAGTACACAAGAGGAAAATGGTCCAGCAGTGAATATGACAAACTTCTAGCGGTAGACATATAATAGATTAATAAATGTGTTTACATGACAAAAATCATATATTTTCTTCATTATTATTAAGTCAATATGAGGGAAAACTTCCATACTATCCAAGACATTATGGCCTTTATTATAATAGCAATAAACAAGGATTAAAGGCTTCATAATTACAAGTAAAAGAGGAAAATTACGATGGAATGAAGGGAGAGAAAGAGTGTTCATCTAATGTAGCAAATGTTTAAATAAGATCTCCATGTGTCATATCATACCCATAATAATCAATATATGTATAGTAAGTGGTGGGAGTTACTATATGAAAAGTATGAGTGAATACATGGAAATATGAAAGAGAGATGAAGGGATGTTTAGCCATTTTCGGGTATGGTGTAAAGAGGGGTTGTTTATGACTATTTTAAGGTGTTGGGATTTTCTGAGGAGATGGAATGAGATATTTATTGGTAAGTGTACATGGGTATTTATGGATCAAAAGCTGATTTATGAACAAAAGGACTGATTTATAAGTTAAAAATAGCATGATGGGTGAAGAATTTATGAGGAGATCTTATTCCCTTGATGAGTTGATGGTAGTTCCTTTTATAGTGAAGTTTAAGGGATTGATTAGCAAAATTTAGAAGGGACCAAGTCTGACAGCAGCAAAATCCCAAAATATCTCCTTCGAGATTTGACCCAAAATGGTGAGACTTGCTTTTAGAGTGTTTTGCTTATTTGGGTAATGCAATTGGAGGCTGAGATGCTCCTAATCTAGGCATTAAATGTTGGGATTTGGAGATTAATTTCATTCAATAGGATTAGGGCAAGTATGAGGACTAAAGATCTTGCTTGTTGCAACTAGGATCAGAGCTCAAGAGGGATGGTTGACACTCCAAGCTAGGTGTCAACCCTTGATGCCTCTGTTAGGAGCTTTTGCTGAACACCCCCTTATAACCTCTAAACACTTTTCCTTAATTTTCCCCCTTTGAGATTCATGGGCTTGGTTCATGAATCAATTACATACATTTTTAGTAATAAAATAAACAATTTAATTGAGGATTTCATGAGCTTGGTAGTCTTGGTTATGGCTTTCTTAAGTTGTGACCAAAACTTAGAGAAAAAGGGCATTTATTACCCATTAGCTTTTAGGTGTCAGCTCAGCCTCTGGTGCCATTCATGTCAGAATTGGCAGAGAGGTTAATGGGACTAATGGCTAGCTCCTAACTTGGTTTGGGAGTTTGGTTTCTTCTGGGTGATCTCTAGTGGAAGGCAAAACTAAAGTGAGTTCTCCAGCTAGGTCAGTTTGCATACATGGGCTTTTTTTACTGAGATTTCAGCTTGGCCTTGGCCATGAAGGCTGAGTATTTTGGTGGGCCTCTAACTTGGTGGTTCTCTCAACTTAGGCCTATCCTTTTGCTTTCTCATTGTAAACCCTACAAAATGGACAAAGCTACCATATATTCCTATGGATTTTTACCCCACCAGCGTTTTAGTTGTTAGTAAAAATGAAATGTATTCATTAGCTTTAATAAATATTTATGATAAGTTTTGGGTATTAATTTCCAATGTTTCTTGTGAATAATATTTACCACGGGTTTTAATAAAGGCAATATCCATGGGTTTCAAATAAAATATGGTAACAATCGCTATAATGGAATAATGTGATATTCTCATGGGTTTTTCTATAGATAATCATAATGGACTTGTAAGGTAAATAATTACCATGAGTTTTGGAAATGTTGTGATATAAATAGTGACCATGGGTTCTTATTATATAAATTCCATGGGTTTGTAATATGGTATGAAATAAATAAATGTCATAGGTCTAAGATAAATAATCATAACTTTTTATGGACTTTTATATTAGTAACACAAATTCATAATTCTCCATGGGCTTGATATTTGTTCGCCATGAGTTTTGGAAAAATGAATAGTGTTACATAACATAAATAGTTACCATGGGTTTATAATATGGTATGAAATAAATAAATATTATGGGTTTAAGATAAATCATAACTTTCCATGGGCTTTTATAAGATGATTGCCATGGGTTTTGAAAATAGATAATTGTCATAGATTCCATGAGTTTGTAATATTATAGTAATAGATTTAAGAACTTAAATCATCATTGGACTTAAATGAAATAATTATGATACAGTATTTTGCCAAATATTGATAACTTTGGGCTTTTTACTAAATAGTGCCATGTAACGAGATTGGACTTTTAATAGTGCCAATATAAATTGGGCTTTTAATATTGCCAAGGAGAATTGGGCATTTAATATTGCCAAGGAGAATTGGGCATTTAATATTGCCAATAAGAATTGAACTTTTGATATTGTCAATGAGAATTAGGCTTTTGATATGTTGCCAATGTAAATTGGGTTTTTGATAAATAAATTGCAATGGGTTTAAACCATAGGTTTTGATTATGAATTTGAATTCCATTGATAAAATAGCATTGCCATGGACTTGAATTATGGGCTTTTGAAATATTGCCAAGGATAAGTAGCCTTGGGCTTTAAAAGAATAGGATATGTGCATTGGGCTCGTAGGGCTAGTTTGGGCTTAGCTAAATAATGATAATAAAATTGGATAAGATATGAGTTTTTTGGGCTTTTTTGTGATAGTTTATATCATTACCCAATTTAGATAATGAGATATGAAATATTTGTGGGCCAATGGAATGACAAATATTAATGGAGACCCAAAATAATTTATGGGTGATATTTTGGTATTTTTTGGTGAATAAATAAATGTGATTAAATAGGATTGGGGCACGTGGCATGAGTGAAAAAATTGTACCTCAACAACTTGTTTTCTCTTTTGAGCCAACGGCTGGGCTAGACCAAATTTGGACCTTTTTTTTTTGTCATAGCCCATCTACAATTCCAAAGTTGTATTCGGGAATGGAGGAGTTGCTACAGTTGCCAATGTAAAGAAGTTTGGGTAGTTCAATCAGGCCAGAAAGAGATTGAATCTCATAGTGCTAGTTGGAGTTTGAAACTATTCAAGCAAAGCCATATGTGCAAATGGGTGGAAGTAGAGAGTTGTCTTTTGCGTCAGTCTGCCACATTTCGGTCATAGTTGTTGGATCTTGTGTGTGTTTTCCAACAGGGAAACCATGGAGAGGCATTGAAGAAGAAAAAGAAGGAGATGGGACTTAGGTTTTATTTTGTTTTGTTCGACAATTTCAGAATTGGGGGAGAAAGAGACTAATTTTATTGAGTTTTGTACTTAGGAGAGAGATATTTTTTAATTATTACTACTATTTATTTTAACTATGGGAGTAGCAAATTCCATGTGACAAGTTCTAAAGAAGTCAACAAAAAGTCTATAACTTCAGTTTTATAATATATATATATATATAAATTATATATATAAAATTAGGTAACACAAAAGTAATGATAAATGAAAAATATTAAATATATATATATATATATAAAATTAGGTAACGTTTATCAAAAAAACAAAAAAATTAGGTAACACAAAAAAATAATAATAAATGGAAAATATAAATGTATGCTGGCTTCAATCATTCGTGTAATTTTTTAACCTATTTGGACTATTATTTGATTTATTATAAAAACAATTTAAATTTGGAAACAAAATTGTACAGATAGGATAAAGAAAAGAAAGCTATTTAAATTTGATATGGACAGTTTTTTCGAGTATGGGGATAGGGAGGCATATGACAACAAATTATTAAATATTTATTATTAAAAGATTATAAACATCGAAAGGAATGGAGTTTTGGCATTGGGTCAGTCTCTGCCTGTGTCTGTCTCATTTATAGTTTTTATGCTTTCGCATTTCTAGCGGGTTTGTTCAGATGCAGTAGAAGAATATACTCAAAAGTCAAAAATAGACATGTGACTAGTCTGTCACGACGCCAATCATTTCATGTACTTAAGATAACATCCGAATAAAGTTGGGAAAACAACAAAACATAACAAAACAAAACAAAATGAGTCGAAGCAGAAGTTAAAAATTGAATATACAATTTAGCTTAAAGTCATTTATTTTTTGTCTCGATGTAAAAGTACAAATGTTGGCTTCTATTACTAATCCCAAAATTGGAGTATTTTATTGCAAATAATTCAACTTTAAAATGATGCTTCCAGAGTTCAGACGTCCCCTGGCTCTGGCCTACGCATTTCTGCTTTCACACGCCACACCCACCCCCACCACACACATGTTGTAGCATTATATTAAATAATTAATGTAAATTATTTGGTAATTTAAATAATAAAGTTTAGGTATAAAATTAATTGTAGATTAAATCTACAACCTTACTCACTAGAATAAATATTATTCCATATTTTGAAAATCTAATCATTGATTCCATTTTTTTTACACTCTTAATACGCATCAAATTTTGTGTCAATATGATATTATTTACTATATAATTTATTAACTTATACTTTATACATAAATTTAAACTACAGAAATTTGTAATTTAAATAATTTATTGGTAACATGGCTATTGATTTTTAATTTTCTAAAATTTTGAAAGGACAGAGGATATAAGAAGAAGATGTAATTCAATGATTGATTTGTCAAAATTCACATCTCAAAATTCAATGGTAATTTAAAGAATAAAGTTTAGCTATAAAAAGAGTCAAATATGTAATTGGTTGAAATCAGTTGTGAACATAGCATTTGTCTTTATTAGTAATTTGACTTTTGTGTGTGTTTCTTTTGTGAAATATTTTCGAAGCATGAATTTTGATTGAAGAAGAAAAATAATTTATGTTACCTATAAAAGATGTTAAGAAAATTTGATAATAGAATCTCAATTTTGTTAATAATTTATTCTCTTTCATTAAAATTTATGTATAAATAATAAAGTGTAAAGATGATTATATAATAAATGTTCATAATATTGTTTTTAATTATTACAATTGGAAATTTTTTTTAATGTAACATAAATTTATAAAAGCTATTGTTAGTATTTATTGAACTAATAGGTAACAATCAAAGGAAATTACATTTTTCTACCCGAAGTTATGTTTCACTTTACACTTTGTCCCCTAAACACACACACACACACACACAAGTTGAGTTGAAATTGTTGCTTGAAATCACAATTTTAGTTCAAACTATGTTTTAAGGTTGTGCAAAATAGATGTGTGCAATAAGCAATACTCTTAAAATAATTTATTTTCTACCCACACTAACTACAACCCCTGGCCCAACCCATTGCAACCACCAACTCTAACCTAGCAACAACCTACATTGTTGGCTGAAACCCAAAACCAAATCCACCTCCAACAAAATTGAAACAGCTAACACGACCACCACAAAACCAAAACAACCTCATAGCAACCCACCTCATGAACAACCCTAAGACCGCTACCATGACAACCCCAAAATTGCTGCCACGAAAAACATTGACAATCCACCCTAGGCACGACAACAACCACCAAAACAACCTCTTAGCAACCCACCTCATGAACAACCCTAAGATCGCTACCATGACAACCCCAAAATTGCTGCCACGAAAAACATTGACAATCCACCCTAGGCACGACAACAACCACCAAAACCAAGCTTGACAACACCAGCGCCAACAACCCACCCTAGCCACGACAATGGTTGCCCCCGCTGCCACCACCCAAATGTAAAACAATGACCTAATCCAACAATGGCAAGTGATAACAATCCAATGATGAGAGAACTGAGGAGTGATAACGAAGAGGTAATTAGAGAGAGAAGAGTGAATAAACAAATGGAAAAAATGATATAGATGTTGCTACAGTAACATCTATATTTAAACAATTCACCAGATGGAAAGGTTTTTGTGTTATTCTGTGAATGGTGTACTCTACTTACATTTTTTAAAGGACTTTTGCATGTTCCTAATTTGCTGGCTAGGATAAAATAACTATGATCATCACAGTCTATTATTTTCCACAAAAGGTCAACGATGCTTTATAAAAATATAATAAAAAATAGAAAGGCCATGTGTGCTTAAAGCAGTGAGTTTTTTTTTTTTTTTGGTGGTTATTCTTCGTCTTCAGAGTAAGACTAAGGGAGTATTTTAGGCTTTTTATTGTTTTAGTAGCTGACCATGAAAATATAACAAAACAAAACAAAAGAGCAAGAGCTAAACTTTGTAATTTAATAGTTGATTTGTCAAAATTCACCTCTAATAAAAAAGATATTAAGTAAGGTTGTAACCTAAACGCAACAACTAATTTTATAGCTAAACTTTATCTAAACTTAAATGTAAAAATGTTGGAGTTAAGATAAGGAATTAGTCAAATGTGTAATGGGTTGAAATTAGTTGTGGACATAGCATTTGTCTTTATTAGTAATTTGACTTTTTTGTGTGTGTATTTTGTGAAATATTTTCAAAGCATGAATTTTGATTGAAGAAGAAAAATAATTAGTGTTACCCATAAAAGATGTTATGAAAATTTGATAATAGAATCTCAATTTTTGTAATAATTTATTCTCTTTCATTAAAATTTATGTATAAATAATAAAGTGTGAAGATGATTGTTGTGCAGATAGCACCTCAGAACTCAAATCAATAACAGTAAATAAACATAAATTAAATAACAAGCACACACACAAAGAACACAAGAATTTACGTGGTTCGGCAAACTGCCTACCTCCATGATGATGACGGAGAAATTTTATTATAAAAATAGGAAGATACAATAGTGCAAAAGAACACTCTCAAGAAACTAAATCCCAATTACACCCTAGCACTCTCTCACAGAAACAATAAGAATAGAAGCTGACTGCCTATCTTTTTCTCTATTTTCTCATATACGGCTATACCTACTAGGTTATTGGAATTCTCTCCTCACACAACTACACTTAATACAATATATATATATATATGTATGTATGTATGTATGTATGTATATTGATATGTTAAAGTCGGCTAGTGAGGTTTCCTATTACAACTTGTATTTGGTTTAGATGACCGAATTGGGCTTGACAATTCAAGCCACATGGGCCCAACAGCAACAAATCTCCACCTTGGCTTGAATTGATCAAGTTACATGAGCAAACTCGTCCATCGCCTCCACCTTAGCCCTTAAGGGCTCATAAGTTGCAAAAATCAACCAAGTCCAAGTAGCTCTTGAACTTGTCTGTTGGAACTGGCTTTGTCAACTTACTAAAGGCATTCTTTTCCTCTCTTTGTAAGGAATCCTTAGCCACTAATTGTGCCTTGAATTTTTCACCTTCATTTTCTGATAATGCTTCTTTCTTGCAGTATACCCACTTGCAACCAATAGCCTTCTTTTTATTGGGCAGTTTCACTGATTCCTAAGTCTTATTCTTTTGTAGTGACCCCATCTCTTCTACATCCGTGTAAGACAATGGATCTCCATTGCTAGTTATGAGAGCAAAGCTAACCATGTCTTCAAAGTCATATCTCTGTGGTGCTTTGCAAACTCGCTTCTCTCTACTTTTTGCAATTGAATAAGGCTCTTCTTGTTTCTGCTGTGGATCAATCTCAACATCACCCTTATCACTGGGTGAACTATTCTCGACAAACTCCACCTCAACAGTTAATTTCTCCTGTGGACTAGCATGACATGTCTCTGCTTTATTCAGTTTCAACATAAAGGCTTCATCAAATATGACATCTCTACTGGTCACTGTTGAGATGGGATCCCAAAGCCTGTAGCCTTTAACACCTTTTTCAAAACCAAGAAATACGCATTTTCTTGACTTCAAATCCAATTTAGAATGCTCTCCACTTTGCACATGCACATAAGCTAGACAACCAAAGATTTTTAGACTTGAATGATCAATTGGTCTACCTGACCAAACCTCTTCTGGAATCTTGAAATCAATGGCTGATGATGGAGATCTATTAATAATGAAGCTTGCTGTGTTAACTGTCTTTATGCAAAATACCTTAGGCAACCCTGCATTCAATCTCATGCATCTAGCTTTTTCTGCTAAGGGTTTGTTCATTCTCTCTGCAACCCCATTCTGCTATGAAGTTCCTCTAACTGTGAAGTGACGACTAATGCCTTCTAATTCACAAAATCTTATGAATTCTTTATCTCTATTCTCTAGTCCATTATCTGTTCTAATGTATTTTATTTTCCTGCCAGTCTGATTCTCAACTTGTGCTTTCCACGTTTTAAATATGCCAAACACATCAGATTTATGCTTCATAAAATAAATCCATACCTTTCTAGAGTAATCATCAATGAAACTGACAAAGTACTGAGCACCGCTATGAGAAGAAACTGAAATTGGACCCCAAACATCTGAATGAATATAGTTAATAACACCCTTACTTGTATGAGAGCTTGTCTTGAAACTAACTCTATGCTGCTTCCCAAACACATAATACTTACAGAAGTATAGCTTGCATGTCTTCACCCCCTTCAATAAATTTCTCTTGTGCAACTTTAACATACCACGTTCACCAATATAGCCAAGTTGCATATGCCATAATTTTTTTGTCATCAGTGTTGGACTCCACAGGAGTGGTGATTGCAACTCTTACTACAATTGTGTTCCCAATTAATCTGTAAAGCGT
Organism: Quercus gilva; assembly: GCA_023621385.1. NCBI lineage: Eukaryota > Viridiplantae > Streptophyta > Magnoliopsida > Fagales > Fagaceae > Quercus > Quercus gilva. The sequence goes on along the minus strand of CM042476.1, from coordinate 92,836,617 downwards.
GCTTACTTTTTGTCCCTTCATCACCATCAAAGCACCTTTGGTAATCTTTCCACCCTTTTGATAAGTAAGAATAGCCCAAATCATCCAATGCTCCTAAAGAAATAAAATTCTTTCTAAGATATGGAACATGTCTGACGTTACTAAGAACTCTCACAACTCCATCAAACATCTTGATCTTCACGGTACCAATCCTAATAACTGAGCATGTAGCATCATTACCCTTTTGGACCATACTACTGTTGTAAGGCTTATACATGTCAAACCAATCTTTCTTTAGAGTCATATGATATGAGCATGCTGAATCTAAAACCCAAGATTCCAATAGAACATTAATACCTGATGAAACTGAAAGTAAATCTGCACCAGCTTCACTATCATTTGATGTTTCTTCAGCAATACTAGCTGATTCTAGGGGTTTCTTTCCATTCTTCTTCTCCTTTAAATGCTCTTTAAACTTTTTACACTGATTCTTATAGTGCCCTTTCTTGTGACAATAAAAGCACTCTACATCTTTCTTTGCACGTGATTTAGACTGTGATATGTTCATGTTGGAGTTCCATCCTCTTGACCTACTTCTACCCCTATTGTTTGACTCAGACTTTACAATAAGTCCGTCAGCCTGAGAACCATCACCATCTTGCTTCATCTTTATGTGTGACAAGAGAGCACTAGTCACTTCCTCGAGTACTATAGTCTCTTTCCCGTACATCAATGTAGTCACTAGATGATCAAAAGAAGTAGGAAGCGATGCTAATAAGAGTAACGCTTTATCTTTGTTCTCATAATTCACCCCAAAACTTCACAGTTGGGTGTTCAACATGTTAAACGTGTTGAGATGCTCCAACAGATCAGAACCCTCCTTTATATGCAAACTATACAGTTGCTTCTTCATGTACAACTTGTTTGTCAGATTCTATCTCATATAAAGACCTTCTAGTTTTTCCTAAACCTTCTTTGAGGTCTTTGCTTCTAGGATGTTGTAAATGACCTCATCACCTAGGTTGAGACGAATAGTGCTAGCTGCTTTCTCATCCATCTCTACCCATTCTACATCCTTCATCGTTTTTGGTTTCTTATCCTTCCCAAACAAGGACTTATGAACTCATTGTTGAATTAGGAGATCCTTCATCCACCTTTGCCAAAGAGAAAAATTTTCCTTACCACAAAACTTCTCTACATCATACTTTGTGCTTGACATCTTTATTGTATTAAAAAGGATTGAATCCTAAACTAACTTTGATACCATTTGTTGTGCAGATAGCACTTTAGGACTCAAATCAATAACAATAAATAAGCGAAAATTAAATAACAAGTACACATACAAAGAAAACAAGAATTTACATGGTTCGACAAACTGCCTACCTCCACGACGACGACGGAGAAATTTTACTATAAAAATGGGGAGATACAATAGTGCACAAGAACACTCTCAAGAAACCCAAATCCCAATTACACCCTAGCACTCTCTCACGAAAACAATAAGAATAGAAGCTGACTGCCTCTCTTTTTCTCTATTTTCTCATATGCGGCTATACCTACTAGGTTATTGGAATTCTCTCCTTACACGACTGCACTTAATACAATATATATATATATATATATATATTGATATGTTGAAGTTGGATAGTGAGGTTTCCTATTACAACTTGTATTTGGTTTAGATGATTGAATTGGGCTTGGAAATTCAAGCCACATGGGCCCAATAGTAACAATGATTATATGTTCATAATATTGTTTTTAATTATTACAATTCGAAATTTTTTTAGTCTACCGTAACTAATATAACATAAATTTATAAAAGCTACTGTTGTAATTTATTAAACAAGTAACAATCACGGACAATTACATTTTCCTATCTTAACTAATATTTCACTTTACACTTTGTCCCCTAAACACAAGCGCACGCACACACACAAGTTGAATTGAAATTCTCACTTGAAATCACAATTTCAGTTCAAATTGTGTGTTATGGTTGTGCAAAATAGATGAATGTAATAAACACTACTCTTAAAATAATTTATTTTCTACCCACACCAACAACAACCCATGGCCCAACCCAGTGCAACTGCCAACTCTAACCTAGCAACAACACACATTGATGGCCGAAACCCAAAACCAAATCCACCTCCAACAAAATTGAAACTGTTAACATGACCACCACAAAACCAAAGCCACCTCATGGACAAACCTAAGACCATTGCCATGACAACACCAAAATTTCTGCCACGACAAGCACTGACAATCCATCGTAGCCATGACAAACAATGGCAATCCACCCAAGCCACAACGACAACCACCAAAACCAAGCCTAGCAACACCAGCAACAACAACCCACCCCAGCCATAACAACCATTGCCCCCATTGCAACCACCCAAATATAAAACAGTGACCTAAATTCAACATTGACAAGTGACAAGAACCCAATAATGAGAGAGTTGAGGAGTGATAGCGAAGAGGCAAGAGAAAGAGAAGAGTGAATAAAAAATGGGAAAAATGATATAGATGTTGCTACAGTAACATCTATATTTAGATGTAACGGTAGCATGTTGTAAAATATTTTGAAAAATGGTTCAAAAGATGGAGGGTTTTTATGTATTTTTGTGAATGATGTACTCTATTCACATTTTTTTTAAAGGACTTTTGCATGTTCTTAATTAGCTTGCTAGGATAAAATAGGTATAATCATTAGAATCTTTTATTTTAGATGGAAGGTCAATGATGCTTTATTAAAATATAATAAAAAATAGAAAGGCCCATGTGACATGGACCATGGCCATGTGGGCTTAAAGCAATGAGTTTTTTTTTTTTTTTTTTTTTTTTTTTTTTTTTTTTTTTGTGTAATGTGGTTATTCTTAGTTTATAGAGTAAGACTGAGGGAGTAGTTTAGGCTTTTTATTTTAGCAGCGGACCATGAAAAAATAACCAAACAAAAACAAAAGAGCCTCATGCAAAAAGAATAAAAAGCAAGACAGAGACACCCACATTGGATGAGCAAGGTTGGTGAAGTTTTGGAATAGGAAAAGTATTGTCTTACAATAGTTGAGAGAGAGTGTTTGAGACCACTTACCAAACAATGGTGATTCAAGAAATTATAAATGCATACCTTATGGCTAGTCCTGATGACCACGAGCTCCACCTTCAATCCAGAATCCGAATGTTTCACCATGCGTTTGGGCATTGGGGACGTGGGTCAGTCTCTGCTTGTGTTTGTCTCATTTATATTTTTTATGCTAGCGCAAATTTAGCGGTTTATTCATATCCAATAGTCAGTAGAATATACTCAAAATAGACCTATGACTAGTCGTCACGACGCCAAGCAGTTCACATAACAATAACAAAACAAAATGTGTCGAAGCAAATCGGTTGGAGTGGAATCATGAATGGGTGGAAAGGGGGGATAAAAGTTAAAAGTTGAATATACAAGATTAAAGTCATTTTTGTCTCTATGCAAAATACAAATGTAGGCTTTTTTCCAAGGGTTGTGTTAATGCCAATAAAACAACATAATTACTGGCAGCTTTTCAGCTTTTTAGGCAATTTTTGATAGATTTTGGCAATTTTTTTAAATTTCTTTTAGTTATTTTTTTAACAACTTTTTTTCTTTTTGTTAAGAGAGACACAAAAAAGGAAATGTTAACATTTCCCTTTTTCCTAATCCCAAAATCTAAAACGGTATTAATAGATGCGAAGGGTGCAGCCTGAGGAGGTTGGGAAGGACAATTGTCCCCATGGCCCGCCCAAAAGTGTGTGTATATATATATATATATATATACCGATCGAATTTTGGTGTTGATGAGATTTGAACTCAAAATATTTTATTTGATGACAATAGACTTTATCAATTGAGCTAATTGAAACACACCAAAATCTCAAATCTCTTAAATAGCTAATATGTCTTTTTTGGCTCATCTTTATAGGAATACTATGTATAAGAATATCTTAAGAAATATATATATATATATATATAATGGTAAAAATAATAGTTTTACATTTTTTTTTGGATCATTGATTTATACATCTAAATGTAAAAATAAACCTTCAAGGGAATGTCATAATTTCTATCTAGAAATTAATAATTAAGGCATTAAAACTCTTATTAAAAATAAAAAATAAAAAAACATCATTAACTCTCTACTCTCCAGCTCATCATCTCTATCCAGTTTATGTAAAGAAATTTGGGGTTAGCTCGACAAATTTGTGTTTCGTGTTCTAAAGTGATTTGCCTTAGATGTATTAGTTGGGTATACAATTTAACAATTGTATAATTAGAGGTTGTTATTTTTTGTCATGTGGTGATGCAGATGCCTTCAGTGCTTGTTGCTCGTCATTGGTGATGCCACGATTCACTGGTGGCAACAAATGAGAAAGGCATATCAAACACTCACAACATAAAATATGCAGCAAACAGAAGATGATGGGTAGTGGTGCACACACTTTGTCTTTAGCCCATTAAATGAGCTTGTTGAAAAATTGGCAAGAAGACCACAAAGCAAATTGAACTTGCTGGAGAAGCTTTTCAATGAGAAGAATTGAAGTAATCTTTATGTACAAAAGTAAAGACAAGTTGGCTTGCATTTATTGTGACTTGATGTGAAGAGTGTGGAAGGAAAAAAAAGAAGAAAAAAAAAAGGTGAAGAAATAAAAGGAAAGGCCATTGGGCCATTTGGTGGACATTACGATCAGAAGCAGTTGAAGATAAAATAAGTAAAAATTTTGTACAAAATAAAAAGTAAAAAATAAAATAAAAATAAAAAGAAAAACAAGGTACTCGACTTTGGTAATCTCGAGTACTATAAAGAGGTACTCGACTTCCATAATATCGAGTACTATTTTAATTTCTCAAATCTCAAGTTAGCAATGTCACGCTGGCGACTCATCTAGGAATTCAACTTCACTGAACTTGAGTATAATTTAGAATTCAATTTTATGAAATTCGAGTACTAAAAAAGTAATATATTACTAAATATTTTTGAAATAATACTAGTTTACCGCAAATTTTATCAATATGTAATATTTGGCTATATTCACCGAAGCGCCGCACTATCAGGACTGCCACACAAGCCACAACTGCGAAGTTGACAACCATCACGTACGGTCTTGAAAATTCAACAGGAAAGTGGGAGCATGTATTATTGTACATGCACCGACATGCACCGACTTTCCTATTAATAAAAATAGAAAGACCCTGATCAAAAAAAAAAAAAAAAAAATAGAAAGGTCCATGTCGCATGGGCCCATGGCCCATGTGGGCTTAAAGCAAGTCCTCTTTTTTTTTTTTTTCTTTTTTTTTTTTGGGTTATTGTTTGCTTTCGGAGAATTTTAGGCTTTCTAGCAGCAGAGCATGAAAAAACTAACAAAATAAAACAAAAGAGAGGTTCATGCAAAAAATAAAAGTAAGGTTGGTGAAGTCTGAGACTGCCTAAGATTATCTACCAAACGATGGTGATCCAAGCAACTATAAAAAGCATGGCTTTGTGGGGTATTTCAAAGCAGAAGGAGCTTCACCTCCAACTCCAACATCCAAATATTTCAACCATGTTTGCCCTGTTCTTCATGTTGTTTACCACCATCATCGCACCACTAATTCCAACCCTCTCTTCACAACCACCACCACCACTAGTTCCAACCCTCTCTTCACAACCACCACCACTACCCGTCCCATCATTTCCCTCCCTTACTCCGCCTCCACCACCAACAGCGCCAGCATTTGAGTCGCCTCCAATCCCACATTTTACCCCTTTCACTCCATCACTACCAGATGACAACATATGGCCTCCACCAAGTGAACCACAACCAGTATCCGTGCGGTTCGTGCTGGGGTGTATCTTGGCTCTAACAACATCAATCACCTTAATCGCAGTAACGATTTACATTGTCCGGCGAAAAGGGAAGAAAGGGGACCAAGGGGAGAAAGGGCCGAAAGGGGACAAAGGGGAGAAAGGTGAGAAAGGGGAGAAAGGGTGTAAAGGGGACACAGGGCCGCAAGGGCCGCCAGGGCCGTCAGCCTGCCAGCGCTGCCCGGGCAACCACGGCTGCCAGTGCCGTAGTAGCTGCCAGGAAAAGAGCTGCCAGGGCGGCCACGGCTGCCAGTGCCGTAGTAGCTGCCAGGAAAAGAAACCAGTAATTTCTTTTCCTATATGTTTGAATTTTTATATTTTTTTCCACTGGTTTTTACCATTTGGTTCGGTCTGGCCTTTTTTTTTTCTTTTTGGGAATTTAGTTTCAGAGTCTTGCATTTGGGCGTTAGAATGTTTCTTATCTCTGTTCTATTAATGGTTTTGAAATTTAGACCGGACCGTTAAAATTCAGATCGGATCGTACGGTCTAATCCGGTTAACCAAGAACCGCCTCGTGAGACTTTTCTTTAAACCCAAAACCCGTTTTTCACAAAAAAAAATACAGAGGACCGTGCGAACTCCGGTTGAACCTTCCGGGTTTGAGAGCCGTGGCCGGGTCTCACGGGTCAGGCTGAAGCTAGAAAAAAAAAAAAAAAAAAAAAGAAGTAAAAGATGGGGCGTTGACGTTATGCCATTTTCTCCGATGAACTCCGGCTTTTTATCTCTCTTGCTCACCTCAAATCCGAAAATGCGTCCCAAAACACACCATCACCAAGTCCACAAAATAAAATAGAAATGAAAAGCACAAACCTTATCTTTACCTTGCTTCTTCTGCGTTTTCCAGTTTTCCTTCTTCTCCAATCTTCTGTGTTTTCTTTCTGCGTTTATTCTTCTTGCTTCTTTGGGGTTTCCTTTCTTGATTCTTCTTATGTCACTAGTACCCAAAACGGCAAAACCATAAGAAATCAAAAGTCTAAAGAATTTTTTCTTTTTCCAATAAAGTTGTCTGCCAAAATGGCAGACACTACCCCTTCGCATGAGAAGGTTGGACATGTGGCCACGTTTTAACTATTTATTTGCTTTTATTTTTTATTTTTAACCATTTTCATTTAATTGCATTTATTACAAGACATTTAAATATGTAATTGCATTATTTATTGGTACTACAAACCCATTTATTCATATATTAAATTCATGTGTTATTATAAATTAAAATTTATATTATAGATTAAACAAGTGCAAATATTACACACATTTGCATAAAAATATATAATGCTGTAAACATTTGTTTTGTCTATAATATACTATCTTATCTTGATAGTATAATGTAAATTAATAATTTTTTTATTATTATTTTTTTAACAATTAATAATATTCCATTGATATAAAAAAAAAAACATTTGAAAGATGTTTTTTATTTTTATTTTTTGGAACTATTTTATTCATTTTTTTTTCTATTTATACTAATTTATTATATTTATTTTTTTAAATAATTTTTAAATTAATTATGACATATCACGGTTCGACCTTAGTCAAACCTCAGTTTAATCTCAAAAACTTTAAACTCCTTTGTTCTCCAGTTTTTTGAACAGTCTGGGTTTCAAAACCATTATATGGGTTTGACAAGGTTTGTAGAAGTTGGATGATCTTTAGTGTTGTTAAGTAGATTCTTTCCTAAAAATTTCTATTCAATTCGTATATGTTGTTAGGTCCTTCTAAGGAGAAATTATTAGGACGTAGGTCTCGAATAGTCCTAACCAATAATAAAAGGCCACACATTTAAAACAACTCTAATTCAACTTCCTAAATGAAAAAACAAAACAAAACCACATAAATTTAACTCTAGTTAAAAAAAAAAAATTTAATTGGAAAAACACAAATAAATTTAATTTATATACAGGCAAGATTCAAAAACTTGAAATAAATTTAAAATCCAAAAGCTCAATCTCATCAGTTTGTATTTAGTTTTAGTGACTGTAGTCTCTCCATAGAGGTCTTTTTCTCTCAAAACTTTAGATTAGTTTATTTCTTCCACTCCACAACCATCACTGATTTGTCTCAAACTTTGATGGCAAAGAATGTGGCCGATGAGTATAGGTGCTTACATGGTCCATAGACGTGTATTTTAAAATAATGATGAAAATGAAGGCATGACGAACTTTTGTCAAAGCTGTAGAGCAATTTTTTCTTTTTCATCAAGATTTTATTCTTGTGTATTTTTTTTTCCCAAAGAACTATTTAACCACTAACTTTCTTTTTGAATTTATTTTTACATTAACAGTGTGACCATAGGAGTTGGCCTTGGTAACTGATGTGCATGTGCGAATATTGCGGAATCAGCCATCATCAAATAGCAAAGATTGATGTCAAAGTTTTGAATTGAAGATTGCAAATGCAAGTTATATTCAGTCGTGGGTTCGCCATGAGCTTTGAACATTGGTTCTAATGTGATGTGCTTTTGTGGTTTGGAATACTTGTTTTAATTTGGAATTGTAATATTTTAGCTTATAAATAAGGTTAGTGGTATTTGTGGAAGTTTGGAGGTTAGTATTTGCAAATGATTTGTGTTTCAAGGATTAATTTTGATTTGGTGTTTGGATTTCATTGTAAATTGTGTTTGTTTTGATAATAAATCAAACAAATAGGAAAAAGCTTGTCAATGGCATGTGTTGCCTGTAAAATGCTTTTAACAGGGTAGTTTGTTGTGCTTGGCCATATCCTTAGCCATATTCAAAGAGTGACTCTCTCATTGAATAAAATGGATTGTATTGAATATGGGATCCAGCAAAACTCTTGTATGTGCTCAACACATGAGATATCTTTTCAGGATTTGGGAATTAAAATTAATTTGTGTTGTAAATGAATAAGCTTTTGCAAAAATCAATTTTTTTTTTCTCTTTCTAGATAAAATGTTGACTTTTTCCTTTTAAATAATTATTGTTTTACATTGATAATATAATGTAAACTAATAATTTTCTTTTCATTTTTATGAGCTATTAGAAATTATATTTAAAAAAAAAAAAAAAAGCCAGTGACGTGGACAACTTTATTTTGAAGTTGCCATTCTTTCTAAGCATGCCGCCCAAGATTGCCAACCAATGGTAACCACCACGTACTGAACTCAACTAAGCGCTGATTATTTTTGGGTCTATCATTTGATTTGGGGTTTGGTTGATAGCCAGTTTTTTTTTTTTTTTTTTTTTTTTTTTTTTTTTTTTTGTGAAATTTTAAATGAAAAATTAGCTTAAAATGGGGGGTTAACGGTCTTAGTCTAACAGAATTTAACAAAATGATTATGTAATAGACCAATTTTGTATTGGAAGCTTCATGGGACACTTTAAGAGTTTCTAAACCTCTAAGTTAGACTAGTTAACCATTTGCAATTGACATATTCTAAAAATTAATTGACTTCATCTTAAAATTTTGGAAATTTTGATTTTCCATATTTCAAAATTATAAATTTTTAGATTGTGACTCTTAAGGTTACACATCATTAGTGAGATTGTTACATGGCAATTAAGTTTAAAGTTAGTGTCACGATTCCAATTTTCAAATCATGATTTTTTGTGTTTAATAAAAGTTTCTAATCACGTTTTTTGGTCCAATAAACATAATTCTTTTCTATCCATGGCCATAGGTTAGAAGGATGGTATTTTTGTCTCACCTGATCCAAAGCATAAGGAGTATTTGTGGCTGCTAGAATCAAAACATTTTCCACACCGTCGCATTCACCCAGAAATGTATTGAAGAAAATTTCCATTTCAAGATTACATGTAGATAAGTGGAAGGAAACCATTAATGATAATGCCATGTATTTACTATTTAATAAAATATAAAGTTATTATGAACAGCATTGCAAACTAGCTTACCATTTTAAGGCCAACAAGGAAATGGCTGGTCATCTTCTCATCTGTTGTATGTTAATGATTCCCCTTTAAAATAATAATAATAATAATAATAATAATAATAATAATAATAATAATAATAATAATAATAATAATAATAATAAAATCACAAATAATAGCACAACCCGAGTACATGGGATGTATACAACAGTAATAAGAACAACAACAACAACAAAAAGGCCTTAGTCCTAATTCTTTTTGTGGTCGAGTATAGATCCTCAGTAAATTAATTAGTTAGTGTTGGCTATTGATTTAGTGAGCTCATCATTCATTAGTGCAAAGAGATATAGACTAAATATTGATCCTTGATGCAAATATATAGCGATAGAATCTCACTTGTAATATTTCCACTTATTTTCATACTAGTTATAGCTTAATCAAACACTTAATCAACTTAATATACTTTAGAAGAAAGTCTTTCTTTAATTATATGTTTTCTCTAGGTCAATAAAGACCATATGAAGATCTTTACAACCTCTATATTTTTTCATTAGACGTCTAAGTAAGAAAATAACTTTCATGGTAAACTGTCCTAGCATAAATCCAAATCTCTGATTTTATTTTTTTATGTCTTAACTTATGTTCAATCACTATTTTCCAAAGTTTTAGAGTGTGACTCATAAGTTTAATTCCATGGCAATTTGAACAGTTTTAAATATTATCGTTCTTGCAAATAGGTATTAAAGTAATTCTTCTCCACTCATTAGGCAAATGCAAGAGTAAAAACCAAAAAGAAAAAATTAAAACCTAAAATTCAAAAGAAAATATAGCCTTCTTTGGACCTCATACATGATTTCAAGTTACTTAAACTTAAATACCTTAAAGTTAGTTCACCCATATTAAACATATCAGTTCAAAATTTTCATCAAACCCCTAAATTCCATTTTAAAAGTATAAAAATGTTCAATGGGATGCCGTGCAACTCATATCATAAAATGTAAAAAATTCATACCGAACAGAACAGGATACTAATAAACTAAAATAAAGTTATTGACAAACTACTTGACCCCGATGTTAGTCGAAGCATGTCAATTATAATATATAAAATGAAGCCTGTAACAAATCACTCTAAATCCATTTCCAGGGAAAACAAAATACCTGCAAATGTACAAGAAATTCTGATTTGATTCGTCGAGATGGTTCATTTTCTTGGATTTCACCTCTTTGACCACATAAGGAATCAATTTTGTCAATAAAAATAATGGATGGAGCTTTTTTACGAGCCTTTTGGAAAAGATTTGAGACTTGCTTTTCACTCTCTTCCATCCATTTAGGGTCTGTTTGGGAGTTTATAAGGGAATGGAATGAAATAATCATTAAAGGAATAGAATAAAATTGATTTAGTAGAGAACGAAGTGGAATAGAATGGAATTTAAAAATCTTATTTGAATGTTATAAAATAAAAGAATGGAAAAGAATGGAATGGAATAAAATTATTTTGTAATAACATTACAATTATACCCCTCATATTAAAGAACACATTTTAAAGAACAGATAAGCTCAGAAAGAATCACACCTGCAGATTTGATCGTTATAGTTAAATGACTCTGCCAGACTAACTTGACTTATGACATAGATCAAACAGTTCAAATTAGTATATCTTCTGACAATCATAAAAATAGTTTTAACTTAAAAAAACATTTTAACTTAACATACTTTCGGATTGTGGTTGGTCAAGTTCTTTCAAGTTACCGGACCCTCCATGGCAGACCACAACCAAATCTGCTTCCAATTTTGCCTCTTTCCAACACTCTGTATACACAGCACACATGTAAATGTGTTGGCAACATTCCATCTATATAAAATCATTAGAAAGTAAACACATTTACATCTATGGAAAATCTGTACATTAGTTGTAATAAATGCACCCGAAAAAAACTGGTTGGAAGAAGTAGAGAACAAAATAATCGGAGATATGAATCAATTGAAGCATAATGGCGTAGATGATGAATTCAGAAATTCAACACATTCCAGTAATCTAATAATTGCAATGAAAAAGCTTATGAAAAATTCAACACATTCCAGTAATGTGATAATTGCAATGAAAAAGCTTATGAAATCAGCCAAAGACCCAACCATGTGAAGTATGAAAACTACATATCAACAATATAAAATATAAGAACTCAAAGTCCACATTTGCTGAAACTCAATATTTTAGATTTCAGCAAGAATATTTAATCTATTATATCTAAAGTTCAAGACTTTTTGTCCGTCATCTCAATTATTGGACATTGTATTTCTACTCAATTATTGGACATTGAAAACAAGAGATTTGAGCGGTGTTCAGTGCATCAAAGATGAAGATCAGAGAGTGTTAGTAAATGAAGAGAAATAAAGTGAGATGGAAAAGTTATTATGATAAACTTTTTAATGTAAAGCAATTTGGGTTTTGGATAGCCCAAATGAGGATAGAAATCGTGGAATTGTTCGAAGAACTAGGATGACTTCCTTGTTAGGGAGATAACACATTTGGGAGCTTCTAAATAAATAGTTAATATAATACATGGGGACATCATTTAACCCAAAAAGCTTAAGTTTATGAATTTGTGCCCAACTATATTATGAGACTTCACTCAGATGTATATCTCCAACAATCTTCCTTTGAACACGTCAGTGACAACTTTAGGATTATTTTCTAGGGAAGTCAATAAGAAACATAAATTTTCCAAAATCTAAAATAAAAAGAGAACTTGAATATAGTAACATAACAAAAACAAAAAACAAAAACCTAAATACATGAAGTTTTACAATTGCTTTTATTTGGTTTCATATTTTCAAATCATTATATGATATCTTTATTATCAGTTGTACAAGCTATATCTCTTTTGATGTAAACCAAGCAATCATTTATTCATTGATCTCCCATTTGATTGAGTTATTTCAAATTTGTTAAGATCTAAATAGACGTTTTCTAAGGTTTAAGAATAATAAATTTCTACTTTCGCTGTTACGCCTTTTTTTTTTTATATATATATTTTTATTTTTTCCATATTCTAGATCAAATTGGTTTTTTAATGGCCTTTTTTTTTTTGTTTAGAAAGGCCAATTATTATTAAGAGGCATCATATTCAAGTTTATTTCAGTTAGGCTTCAAAAAATTTTAAAGTTTAGATGTTCAAAATTTTATTTTAAGGGGGTTAAAAAAATTATATAAAATTCTTTTTTTGCTAAATCAAAGGGTTCATTTGAATTTTGAACCCCTGGGCTCTAAGTGGTGCCACCCATGTCTTATGTGTGAGTCTTTGCCTTTTTGTGAGTTTTAACCAAGTCCTACTAACTACCCATTGCTTATGGGCTTTTACCATCTCTAGCGCGTCATCCATGGACCCTTCATACGCTATCCATAAGAACCATACGTCAATCCCAGATGCTCATCCATGGGAACTTGGTCACACATTCTTGTTCATTGAAACTACATGCTACACCGTGATCCAGCACCATTAGCAATACTCTTTTGTTGGGCCTTTCTTCAAGATTATTTATGTGGGCCTTTTAGGTTTACTTTGTCCCTGCTAGGAAATGGACCTTGAACATCTCGCCGCCTTCACTGTACACCATCATGGACTCTAATACCACTTATTAGGGAGAAAACACATTGGGGAGCATTCAAGAGTGGTTAATAAAACATACAGGGACACCACTTGACCCAAAAAAAACTTAAGGGTCTGTTTGGTAACAAATTTAAAGTATTGTTTAAAATAATGTAAAAATTGTAATTTAAAAAGTATTGTGAAAATACATGTTTAAAGTATTCATAATGCAAAAAATGTATTTGGAACCCTAAAATGAGATAAGTAACTCAAACACTCCTAAATGAAGTCTCTTACCAAACACTTTTTTTTTTTAGCCCACAGTTTTTAGTGTCTAAATATTGAAAACTGTTGTTCGGACTACCTTACTAAACAGGCCCAAAGTTTGTGAGTTTGATCCTAGGTGAGACTTACCTCTTTTAACATATTTACAAAAGTGTCATTAAGCAATGTTATTTGAAAACAGGTTCGAGGAGTTTTCTAAATTTAGTGTTTAAATACCCTAAAATGAGATAAGTAACTCAAACACTCCTAAATGAAATCTCTTACCAAATAAATTTTTTTTTAGCTCACAGTTTTTAGTGTTTAAACATTGAAAACTGTTGTTTGGACTACCTTACTAAACAAGCCCAAAGTCTGTGAGTTTGATCCCAATAATTATATTAACTACTTTTTGTCATTTTTATTTAATGTGAGACTTCACTCACTTGTGTATACCTAACACTAAGGTAAGAATGCATTAAAGAGAAAGAAAATGGGAAAAGCTGTTGGATCGGATGGAATCCCCGTTAAGCTTTGGAAGTACTTGGGTGATGTGGGTGTATGCTGGTTGGCAAACCTTTTTAGTAAGATCTTCAATGTTAACAAAATGCTTAATGAATGGAGGAGAAGTAATTTAATACATATTTACAAAAATAAGGGGGATATCCAAAACTGTACGAACTACTAGGAAATTAAACTTAAGTCACATTATACAACTTTGGGAAAGAGTGATTGAACATAGGTTAAGAATGAATTAATTTGGTCTTATGCCAGGATGATCTATTGTAGAAGCTATTCACTTAGACAACTAATAAAAAAATATAGAGTGACCTATAATAGCCTTCACATGGTTTTCATTTATCTTGAGAAAAGATTTGATAGGGTCCCTAGAGAGATTATGTGGTGTGTTTTGGAAAAGAAAAAAGTTCATTCAAAGTATATTGAGTAGATTAAGGATATGTTAACACATTTGTAGCTAGTGTGAGAACAAATGGAGGAATCACAAGTGAGTTTCATGTCACTAGTTTTGCATCAAGGATTAGCATTTAGCCCATATCTCTTTGCACTATTGATAGATGAGCCCACAAAATCAATTCAAAAAGAAAGTCCCTTTATGCATATGATATAGGTATAGTGGATGAAACTAGAAGTGAAGTTAATGTCACGTTAGAAATTTGGTTTGACACTCTAGAATCTAAAAGGGCTTTCATTTAAGTAGGACTAAAATGAAGTACATGGTTTGTAAGTTTAATAAAAGTAGAAACAGAGAGAGAGAGAGAGAGAGCTTTTAATGCCTTGAATCAATAATTCCTAAAGATAGAGAGATTGAAGAGGATGTCAATTAGACATGGCAAAATGGGCAAATCAAGTCAATTAGGTTCTATTAAAAAATGAGCCATTTTAATCGAGTTAGAAATGGGTTAGGTCAATTGGATTGCGGATCAGGCCAATCTGTGTTAAAAAAAAAAAAAATGTATTTTTCATTTGGTAAGTTATGCAGCAAATTATTTTGTGTAAAATGCATTAGTTTCAATTCACCGCTCATATCAAGAATGAACTCAGCTCAACAAATTAATATTTGTCCAATATTTATAAAAAATATACAAATCCCAATATTGCTAACCAAAACAAAATAGCACAAACATAAAGTAGTTTAGTTTGCTCTTTGAAAATCTAATTAAAACAAACACACAATGTTTTGAAGGGCTTATGCAAGACATATGCTCTTCATCAATTTCTTCCTCTGTCTGTTTTCTTTGGGTCAAAAGAGACGTTAATTTTGCAGCTCATGCTCTTGCCAAATAGGCATTTTTTTGTAATTTTGCAAACCTTGGTTTTTTTTATTTTTTATTTTTATTTTTATGGTTTGCTCCCATTCTATCTTCAATGTTTTGAAAGGGGATTGTGCTATGTAGCTTTTCTGTAGTTTTCAATAAAATCTTTCTTTTGAAGCTAAGAAAATATTTTTAAAAATAAATAAATAAAACTCCATTTAAAGCTTCTAGCAATCAACTTGTGGTTTTAATTGTGAGCTTAAACAAGGAATTCTCTATCTATATCCTTCTTCACAATCATAACTAACACCATTTTTTTTTATAACTTAATCTAGCACAATTTCTATAAGCCTAAGAGTTATTATCATATTAAAAGACTCTATATCGCCTTGGACCATATCTCAAACGAGTAAAGTCCAAGAATAGGAATTCATATATATGTGTGTGTATGAGAGAGAGAGAGAGAGTTGGAGCTAAATGGGAATAAAAGCTATAAATTCTTTTATTATTTAACTGTTATTTAACAATAAGCAATAGTATTGCTAACATGCCATAATGCCATTGGATATCTATTTGACTTATTCTCTGTTTGGAGCTCCATTTTGTTGATATTTTTTTCTCTAGTGGATGTTACACTTACATGAAAAAATACTTGAAGTACGTGATAATTGAACATCAACAATTTGGTTCTTTTTGGTTTGTAAAATGAATCATGTTTCCATTGTAGTTTGTTATGCTTGGTATTTATTTCAAGCACAAGAGAATGTGGTATTTGCTTCTAATATTCTATTATTTTGGTTTTGTCACGTAGGATAACAAAAACAATCACAGCAGGAGCGTAGTTTCATCCATCCTTACTATAGGGGCTATACTTTTGGATGGTAGTAGAGTTTTATACTATTATGTAATGATGATACTAAGAATGCACTTATTAGATTTTTAATATTTGATATGCTATAATATTATGTGATGCAAAGTTTAGATATTAATTTTGTAATATATATATATATATATATACACACACATATATAACTTTATCGGTATTCAAAATGTAAATGGTAACTCCAAAACGATACGCTAGTATTGAAATATTCATTCCAATAAATAAATCAAAATGAGGTTTGAAATGGTATTAAAATTGTAATCTTCTTGTTCATTTTTTTTTTTTTTTTTGATGAGATTCTTGTTCGTTTTTAGTTTAATATTATATGGGTGATTGGGGGTTTGGTTGATCTTGGGTATTGATACTCATTTGACATAATTTATGCTTTTCATTTGGGCATGCATGTAGATGCATGATGGTCAAACAAATAAATCTAGGCAAGAAATCAATGACACAAATGATATAGTTGAGGTGACAAGATTGAGGATAGTAATCATGAGGAAGACGGGGCTGATTTTGCAATTCTTAGAAGTTTAGGGAATTGTGTGAAATTTTGGAACTTTAAGGGCCTTTTTATAATTTTTGAAAAAAATTTGGGGTTGAGTGCAATTTTTAGGAATCTAGGGATTTTATTCAATTTTGGAAAAAATTGATGGGTTGAAATGTAATTTTACAAAATTCTGCGGTAAATGTGTAATTTGGAAAAGTTTTAGGGTCAAGATATAATTTTGTAAAAGATTAGGGTTATGATGTAATTTTGAGAAAGTTTTGGGTAAAAATATAATTTTAAAAAAGTCTAAGGTTACAACGCATGTTTGGGAAAGTTTTGGGTTAAGTGTAATTTTATGAAAGTTGGAGGGTCAAAATGTGATTTTTGGTAAATTTTTGGAGTTTTGGGTTGAAAAATAATTTTCGGGAGCTTGGGGTTAATATGTAAATTTGGAATAGTTTTGGGATTTAAATGTAATTTTGAGAAAGTTTGGCGTAATTTTCTTAATATTTGTGAAGTGCTAGTTGGTGGGGTTTAGTTAATTTTTGGTTTTTTTTTGTTTTATTTTAAGATCGGGCTTTGTTTTGAATTTAGGTTGGGTTTGGTTTTAACATGTAAGTGGAATGAAGCTTGTTTATTTGAATTGGACTTGAAAGGGGTTGGACTGAGACCGATTGTGAGTGAGTAATGCTTGCCGTATCTTTTTATTTATGTGGGTTTAAAATCTAGTATGGGATTTCTGAGGAGGTTTTGGGTTTCGTTTTCTTGTGAAGGACTTAGGTTGGTTTTCAATAACATGGGCTTGATGGGCTCTTTAGATGAGGTTGGGCTGGTATAAAAAATTAGGTGAGTAAGTTTGATGTTTTCAGGCTTTTTTAATATGCTTTCAGATTGGGCTATGGTTGGACTGACCTTGGGGCTTTTAATTTTGAGTGAGCTAAATCTATTAAGATGTGGGCTTGTGGAAAATTTGGGTTTGACTTGAATAGGTTTCATATAGGAACTATGTTGGGTGCTAACTGAGAGCAATAAGTCCAAAGACACAAATCATTCGAAAAAAATATTTATAACTATTAAAGTGACGAGTTGTTATTGATAGAATAAAATGTGTTATCAATTATTGGCCCAGATGCAAAAGAGTCAAAACTTGTCAACTTATCTTTTATGAAAAATAGTGAAAATTGTTGTATTTGTAGTATTATTCAAGTAGAGTGGGTTAGGTTGAAAGGGTGTGGGTTTGGAAGATTTCATTTTGGGGCAAAGGGTGTTTAGATCAAATTGGGATGTTTTAGTCACTCCTGAGAAGAACAAGGTATGGAGAAGTTGGATGGTCTTTTGTGTCGTAAAGTGGGTTCTTTCTCAAGAATTACTACTATATGCTATTAGGTCTGAAAGCTCGAAAATGTGTTGAAAACACAAGAGCTGTTTAGACCCCCAAATTAAAAATTACGGCTTGATAGATTTTACACAACTTTAATACAAAGTGCGGAATAGTGTAAAAGCGAGCGGATGAACAAGTAAGCTACTCTAATCCATAAACTAAGCAACACAGCAGTATAATGGAATTAAACAAGAGTAGGGAAGAAGGATGCAAACACAGAAAACACCAAGACGTGTTCTCGAAGAGGAAACCGAAGAACTCGGCGAAAAACCTCTCCGCCGCCCTCCAAGCGGAAATCGATCCACTAGACAATCAGTTGGGATACATGGGTTAGCAAAAGACCCTCCAAGCCTAGTCTACCCGCTGTACCTAAGCCCTCCAAGCTCCTACTCCAACAAGGCTTCTCGGAACCGTGTCTTGTCCTAGTTATCCGGATCCCGCAACAAGCTCCATGTTGCATCTGCCATTCAAGGCTTCTTCCAATGCTTCCCAGCAGCACCAAAACGTCACACAGCACTCACAAGGTGTGGTAAGTGTTTGGGCTATCAACCTCTCAAAGATAAGGATAATGGAGAGGGAAGGGTTGAGGAAATACCACAAGCAAATGTATAGAGAAAGGTGGGGAAGACAATCTCTAATTACCAATGTGTTTGGCTAGGGTTTTCTCTCTGAAGCATTCCTCAACAATTGTGGGTAATGATGGTATATATAGGAGAGGTGCAAAAGGTGTGACTCAAAAAGTACAGGCTGGCAGAACAGCTAGTCTCGCGGGTGTCTCGCGGGAAGGCCTTACCCGCGAGATACTCGCGAGACACAGTTGTCTCCACCTGGCCTGACTCTTCGCATTCCAGCATGTGCCTGGCACATGGTTTACTTCGCGGGATGCTTGGTTGCGAGATACCCGCGAGAATCCTTCAGTTCTTCAGATGCTTGAGTCTTCAAACACACTCTCTATCACACAACCCTTACAACAAGTCCCACAACAAATACAGGGTTTTAAACGATTGAACATAATTACAATCAAATTTGGCACGGAATAAAAGCCAACAAAAACACAGTTGTAAATCACAACTTTACAATCTCCCCCTTTGGCTATTCCGTGACAAAACCCTAAAACAGACTCTAGACTTAAACGTGAGTTTGGGAACAAAGGCAAAACTCACTCACACCTAATTCTAGATTCTGAAGTGCTCTTGAAACATATGAACAAGTAACTCCTGAAACACAACAACACAATAACATCATTGTATGCAGAAAACTTGAAAACATATGGAGCAATAATAGCATGATCGAGCAAAACGAAATAGAAACACTATATCATGGCAAGATCAAACAAGTAATCACTATACAGAAGCAATTACTATGCTCATTCACACATGGAACGAACATCCGGATTTGCAAGAAGATACGCTCAATTGAAGAGAGTCACTTGCAACTCCAACACTCAACCAATGCGAAATACACGAAGTATTTGCATCTAGGAACAATCCTACTAGGGCACACGAGTATTCATCACTCAACCAATGCATAGAACGTGTATGCATCTAGGAACAATCCTACATGGGCACAAGAGTGATGTACTTGAAGTAGAATGCATGACATTGAACAACAAGCAAACATGCATGAAGGTTGCATAGGCAAGATATTGCAAATGCATGGCACAAACCACAAAGACCTACAAATCAATGCATGAAACAGACCCTTAAAGCTTACATAAGCAACATGGGTACATATAAAAAGTGCCACATAGCATATATGCCACAAAGCATAGAAATAAGCACAAACAACTGAAAATATACTGAAATAAACTAAAATTAATACTGAGGTTAAAGCATAAGTGTCAGAACTATAATCCAAAAAAAACAGTAAGAAAGTAATCATAAACCAAAAAAAACTAAAAGAAATCCGTCTGTGAAACCAATAACCAATATCAACTATAGCTATGTGTCTAGGCTATGCTCCCCCTAAGGCTGTGCAAGCTCTTGTTCAGCAGCTCCCCCTCAAAATTTTCTCCCCCTTTTTGACCGGAATGGCCAAAGGACTAGAACTGATCGGAGTCGGAGTCTGACCCATGTGTAGGAGATAGGCTCTGAATCTGGGCTGACAATGTGGTGATCTGCTCTTGGAGGTATGCAAACTGATCCGCTGTGTGCTGTACATGAGTGTCAAGCACTGTGGACATGTGATCCATCTTAGCTAGGATCTGATCAAGCTTGCTGAGACCTGGTGTTTGTGTTGAAGATGATGGCTGTGCAGTCTCTTGATGTGCAGTCTCTGGAGCAGAAGTAAACCTGTCAATCTCCTCCTCTGTATCCCCACCCTCATCTGGTGCATCCTGAGGCACGACCCGAGGCGGTGGAATGAGATGAGCACCAGTCTTGGGGCCTTTAATATGTGCAGTGCTCCGAGTCAGAGTGTTTGCACCAATGGGGTAGTCCCTCTGAACAACCGTAAGGCCACTAGGGAACTTCAGCTTCGTCTTGACAATAAACCCCATGATCAGTGATGGAAAAGGCATTATGGTTCGGGAATTTTGCTTTATGATGCTCTTTTTCAGGATATGGAAAATGTGACTGCAGATATCTATTTCCCTGTGAGTGAACAGGTCGTAGAGAAACCTCGTCCTTGGAGCTGATAAGGTGGTGAGGTCGGTGACTGGATAGAGGTTGTGGATCATGACATAGCTCAAAGTCCTCATTTCTGGAGAGAACTTAAGAGTATCCATTGAGGATTTCTTTGGAACCCCACCAAGAGTGGATATCATCTCCGTGATAGACCCCAATCTCTCATCATATTGAACCGTCATCGGCTGTGAGGTAGGACGGATCTCTAGAAGATCTTGAATGCTATCCCTTGTTATATCAAATTCTTTGTGCCTCACCCAGCAGATTATCTTGTCATCTTCTACAGCAGCATTGGAGAAGAACTCTCTGATTATTTCCGAGTATACTATCCCAATTGGATTCAGCAATTTGGTCCATGTTCTTTCTTTGAGTGCATCTGGAATGCATGTGTGCTCAAGTTCCTCCAATTGGACCACCCTTTCCATGACAATGGTTGCTTTCTTGTAGCAATCATTGTACTTCATATCTGCTTCCGCGGATTTGAAGTGATCGGATTCAGTGCGAGCACGCTTAGGGGCCTTCTTCTTTGAGGCAGCATGCTTGGTGGGAGACATCTGCACAAGTAGACATAACACACATAGCACAAGTGCACAAAATATAAGAGCAATGACTTGATTAGGTTCAAGTGAGTTTGCACCTATTGAAATAGTCCCAAAACAGAGTAGGTTGCCAAAAAAAAAAAAAAAAACAGAGCATGACCAATTCACACAAGCATGCTTCAATACATACAGCACTTAATCTAAAACAAGAATGCATGAAAGCAATACATTATGCATGAAATTAAATAACTGTGGAAGTGTGTGTGTCTGTGTGTATGCATGTGTGTGCAACAAGTGATGCATGAGGATGTCCCAAGGAGTTTGGTTGTGTGCCAAGTAGCAACATATTCAAAATGCAATATAAACTAGATCAAAGATCGATTCTAGACCAAACCAAGTTAAGACTCATGCAAACCCAGAAATTGGGACTCATTTGAGACCAATTATGCACACCAATATCACTTAGACATATAATCAAACACCTAATGGGCATAAGAACATTTTAAGTATGAGCTATGCATGAACATGGGAAAATTATGCCTAAATACATGATAAAATGCCACAGGGGGCCAACACAGATGCATCAAGATCAAAAGAGACAAAACCCAATCAAAAATTGAACGAAAATTTTACCCAATTTTGAAAAACAATCAAAGTTTCGAAAATTCCCAATTTTGAAAGCCCTAACTCAAAATTCTGCATAATTCTAAGTAAAAACTTAAAGAGAAATGGTTAACAAACATACCTTGAAGAAGAAAATGCAGAAAAAAATCTTGATATGGAAAGGGATTTGATGGAATAGTGTTTTGGGTTGAGAGAGGTTTAAAGAACAATGAGGGAGGGAGTTTTTGAGCTTTTGAAAAACTGTCACATCAGCCCCTTTAAAAACTGAAAACACGCGTTTTTCGCGGGATAGGGAGTAGCGAGACAGTCGCGAGACAATCACGAGAAGTGCCACTGAAGAAAAAACTTTTCGCGAGAAGCACTAAGTCGCGAAACAGTCGCGAGACAGTCGCGAGATTCTTTGTCTGAATTTGAAAAAATTCCAGTTTTTGCCAAACAGCATTTCGCGAGAAGCTGTTGGTCGCGAGACAGTCGCGAAAGTCTCTGTGTAACAAGATGACAATAAGTATTTCCTTCAAATCTTTTCGCGGGAAGCAGCTTAGTCGCGAGCTTCTCGCGAAAGAACCCCTGAACCATTTTTTCGATGAAAAACACACAAAAGGCATTTTGACCAAAAAGAAACACAAGAAAGTATAAAATCACTTTCAAAAACTAATAAAACTCATAAAAATCTTTTTGGATTTGATCAACAAGTTCATGGGCATTCGCATCACATTTGGACATATACAATCACACAAATGAGATAGGCATTGATAGAATCAACAACTTGTGTGTTGTGTGTGAGTATCAAATGTGAAATAGTCCTTAGACCAGAGCGAAGCTTCAATGATCAATTCACACGAGTCATACACAACTGATACAAAATCATGTGGGCTATCTCCATTATAGAAATGAGTGTATATGAACTCCCACACATTGAAAACATAACATAGAAGCTTTTCATTTTGCTTCTTATAACTCATAACAATTGGTCCATTTTCATTTTGATTGGACAAATACATCTCATTTTGAGGAAGGTGCTTGAAATTTATGATATTTCAACATTGATGAGAAGCCTTTGGCTTTTTGCGCACCATAACATTTACTTTAAAAAAAGTCGCTTTCCCTTTTTCCTAGTCAAATACTAGTGTGTGCGACAGGCTTTTGCAGCTCAATATCTCTTTTCATTTGGAGATTTACAATTGGAGAGCTCTTTTTGCAAAAACATAAAAATAAAGTGGGAAGAGATATAGACACAAGTCTATGCAAGTATCAAGACCAACAAGACTATTGACCAATCATTCATGACAGGTGTGAAGATCTATTTACAACAGTCACACATAGTTTTCAGGGTTTCTTCCACACAGAAAAGAGTGCATACGAACAAGCGAAGATCGTAAATGCACTATGCCATTAGTACGAAGGTACTAGGCCAAACTCACATGAGATATGCATAAAACAAGTGATCAAACTTTTTGAGATTTTTCAATTTTTATGGGTTTTTGAATTTTTTGAAACACACCCAAAACAGAACAAGAAAAGTAAGATCAACAAAAATAGGTTTAAACCAAAACAAATAAAAAATGAAATTAATGCATGAAATGATGCAACTACAAATGTCCCTACATATGGAAAGAATTGATGCATGGACATATTACAATGCTTATGCATGAGTACCCCTCTTCACCCACACGTCACGTGCGTTTGGGGTGATATCCTTGACGGATTGGGTACGAGAGTTGGGACTTTCAAACCTCCTTGTGAAACTCTCCATGCAAGTGGTGAAGGCACCAATCATCTTCATCACGTCTGTCACTCCGGGATCACGATTTTGACTTCTTGAGATCTCACCACCCCAAGCTCTACTGTCATTCCTTCTTCCTCGTGACCGCGGTGCGCTTGCATTGTTGTCTGCTCTCAGTTTTTGGCAGTTTGGTCTGGTATGTCCTCGCAGTCCGCAGTAGTGACACACATAATCTGTTCTAGGACCCCACCGAGGTCTTGAAAGAGATCTTGCTCTGTTTTCATGTCTTCCTACAGGTTGATTTCGGGGCTTATTCACCATCCGTTGCTCAATTACATTCTTCTTTTCAACCTTAACATTCTCAGGAACGACCTCCTCTATAATTTGTTCTACGGCCTTCACAAATTTTACTTCTTTGGTAGCTTTGACTGATGAGCTACTCACTCCGATATATCCCAATCCGGACTTGTCTGAGGAGTGTTTTTGGGATGAGATAACATCATTCAACTTTCTGGAGGAGACCCTATCTATCTTGGCTTGCGCTTGAACCACCTCTTGTTCAAGAAATCTGATCTTTAAGTAAGCTTCTGACAGCTCACCATTCATCTGTTCTATTTCGCATTTTGCCTCCCTATGTCTGACCATGAGGCTCCGGTAATCTTCCTCAGCCTTTTTCATTTTCCTGACGGCCGCCTTGGCTACCCTTGCATATTCTCCCGACTTCTCAAGGAGTAATGAGTAGCTTTCTTGAAGATTAGAGGTATTCTCATCCTTTTCCTCATCTGATTCTTCTACAATTCCAATGGACTCTGAATCAAAATGCTCACCAAGTTCCTTCACAAGTGCTCCCAAGTCCTCCGAGGAGTCTACATGATCAATTGTTATGAATGCGGAGTAGTTTCCCTCACCGTCACAGCTCTCTTCCGAGTCAGTATCAGAAGAGTCGGAATCACTGAGTGTTGTAGCATAAGCTTTCCCTTTTCCCCTCAAAAAATTCGGACACTCCTTCTTCAAATGTCCATGGCCATTGCACTCATAGCACACAATGTCTGAGGAAGGTTGATAATCCTTCCCTTCTCTTCCTTTAAACTCTTTCTTGTCACCTCTTGATGGAGAGAACTTTCCTCTGTTGAACGGTTTTCCACTGTTCTTCATTTTCAGAAACTTGCGGAAGTTCTTTGCAAGATATGCTACTTCCTTCTCCACACCATCTTCTTCGGAGGAATCATTTATTCTTTCGGTGATGGTTTTAAGAGCAAGCGATTTGCTCGTTTTATGGGAAGGCAGTCCCAGCTCATACGTTTGGAGAGACCCAATCAACTCTTGAATCTTAATCTCATCCAAGTCTTTGCTTTCTTCTATGGCTGTAACCTTTGCTCTAAAACTTTCAGGTAGGGACCTCAAAATTTTTCTCACCACCTTGGTGTCTTCAATCTTCTCCCCAAGATTAAGTTTAGCAATGACAATTTCATTGAGCTTCCCATAGAATGAATCAAATGGTTCATCATCACCCATCTTAAGTTCTTCAAATTTGGTGGTAAGCATCTGAAGTTTCGTGTCCTTAACTTTCTTTGTACCCTCATAGGTAGTCTCCAAAATCTCCCAAGCTTCCTTGGCTACTGTCATATGAGAAATCCTGTGGAATTCATCAGGGGACACACCACAAAAAATAGCATTTAAGGCCTTACTATTAGCATTGGCCGCTGCTAGAGCAGCCTTATCCCAAGTGGACTTAGGAGCCTCCGGCTTAGTCCAACCTATCTCAACCGCATCCCAAACGGTATCATCAATAGAGCATAAAAATGCTCTCATTCTAACTTTCCAGAATGCATAATTATTTCCATCAAAAAATGGTGGAACATTGAGCGATTGAGACCGGTCCATCTCAACAAGGGTCAAGGATCACACTTAGGTAATTAACCCACAATAAGTGTACCCGCTCTGATACCAATTGAAAGCTCGAAAATGTGTTGAAAACACAAGAGCTGTTTAGACCCCCAAATTAAAAATTACGGCTCGATAGATTTTACACAACTTTAATACAAAGTGCGGAATAGTGTAAAAGCGAGCGGATGAACAAGTAAGCTACTCTAATCCATAAACTAAGCAACACAGCAGTATAATGGAATTAAACAAGAGTAGGGAAGAAGGATGCAAACACAGAAAACACCAAGACGTGTTCTCGAAGAGGAAACCGAAGAACTCGGCGAAAAACCTCTCCGCCGCCCTCCAAGCGGAAATCGATCCACTAAACAATCAGTTGGGATACATGGGTTAGCAAAAGACCCTCCAAGCCTAGTCTACCCGCTGTACCTAAGCCCTCCAAGCTCCTACTCCAACAAGGCTTCTCGGAACCGTGTCTTGTCCTAGTTATCCGGATCCCGCAACGAGCTCCATGTTGCATCTGCCATTCAAGGCTTCTTCCAATGCTTCCCAGCAGCACCAAAACGTCACACAGCACTCACAAGGTGTGGTAAGTGTTTGGGCTATCAACCTCTCAAAGATAAGGATAATGGAGAGGGAAGGGTTGAGGAAATACCACAAGCAAATGTATAGAGAAAGGTGGGGAAGACAATCTCTAATTACCAATGTGTTTGGCTAGGGTTTTCTCTCTGAAGCATTCCTCAACAATTGTGGGTAATGATGGTATATATAGGAGAGGTGCAAAAGGTGTGACTCAAAAAGTACAGGCTGGCAGAACAGCTAGTCTCGCGGGTGTCTCGCGGGAAGGCCTTACCCGCGAGATACTCGCGAGACACAGTTGTCTCCACCTGGCCTGACTCTTCGCATTCCAGCATGTGCCTGGCACATGGTTTACTTCGCGGGATGCTTGGTTGCGAGATACCCGCGAGAATCCTTCAGTTCTTCAGATGCTTGAGTCTTCAAACACACTCTCTATCACACAACCCTTACAACAAGTCCCACAACAAATACAGGGTTTTAAACGATTGAACATAATTACAATCAAATTTGGCACGGAATAAAAGCCAACAAAAACACAGTTGTAAATCACAACTTTACAAGGTCCCTTTTAAGCTTACCTCAATTTATAATTCTTTTATTGAAAGGATGGAGATTAGAGACACCCTTGGCAACTTGGAAGAAAGAGTCTTTATGGCAAGCTTACTTTGGGGTAATATTAACGGGTGCCCTCATGGCAATTGTTAATAGATCATTTTAGGAAAGTTTTGACACTATTTTCTTGGGAAATATAAAAAGTTGTCGAAACAATTAATTTTTCTTCTTTTTTTTTTTTTCATAAAAGTTTCTGAAAATATTTCCTAAACTAATACCATTAAGACATCCGTTAACTTTTCCCTACTTTCATTAATAGTACGTACATCTAAGAGAATCTCTAGCAACTTAGCCAAATTATCATCTCATTTAAAGAGTAAATAGTTTTATCTACTTACCATTTCAAATACATTTTCCAATAGAAGCTCTATCTTTTCTCGATCCCCATTTAAATATTATTTCTTTATTATTATTATTATTATTATTATTATTATTATTATTATTATTATTATTACTTTTCCCAAAATCTAAAACACTTTATCATTCAACAACACCCAAATCTCTTTTGCACTTTCATCAATCAACAACAGTCACATTTCTTCTACCCAAATTTTTACCAACCAAACTGATTCAAAACTTTCTTTTGCTTAGATTTTATCGACCTATAACATCCAAATCTTTTATTAGAAAGAAAAGACCCAAATCTTAAGTCTCAAAGAGAGAGAGAGAGAGAGAGAGAGAGAGAGAGCTAACATGATATAAAAAAAAATAGGGAAATAAATGGTTTTTGGATGTCGATGAATAAATTTCTATAAGAAAAAGCTATTAATTAATTGTTAATAGTAAAATTAATATATAATTTAAAATGGTTCCCGTAGGTATTGTATAGGCACTAACCAAGTAGGATGCATGTTTATTTAAAAAAGAAAAAACACAAAACATAATTTAATGTTGGCAACTTGTTTTTTTATTTATTATCCCAAAAAAAAAAAAAATGATATGTACAAAACATAGGCTGCATATTTTGTTAAAACACTTCTTATTACTTTATCTAAATAAGTTGATAATAAAAAATAAGTTGTAGTTTTTATTTAAAAGTTTTTTTAAAAAGTAAATATGAATTAAAGTAAGCTTAAAGTAAATAACAGTATAATGAATAATCTTGAAGTAAGTAACACTAGATACTTAACAAAAGATTACAACAAAAGCTTAAAGATAATAAGCTTAAAATAAAGCATTTACAGGAAGAGATAGTAGAAACATGATTTTCCTAAGTAGGAATTGGGGAAAGATTACAAGTTTATGACCTTCTAGAGCTGGAGGTAGCCTAAAGACTAAAGGGAAATTTTAAAGCTAGTAAGAAAAATAAGTTATGAATACAACTTGAAAGGGATAGCTCTTTTATAGGTAAAATAAACACTATTTGCATAGTGGGGAGCAACTGAAATTAACACTCATGGGGAGCAACAAGAATCATTCGGGAAGTAATAGTAGCAAGAATCAGCTTTTACTATTCAATTGGAATCAACCCTTGTAGAGAGTAACAAGAATCATTCAAGAAGTAATAGTAGCAAGAACCAATTTTTATTATTCAATTGTCATCCAAAAGTAGTTTAAAGCACAAAAGCATCTTGACATTATTTGCATAGTGGAGAGCATCAGGAAATTCTTTTATTATTCATTTCATATCAATAAAAAGTAGTCAAAAATAGCCGAGAGTAGTTCTTCCAGTAAGCCTCTCATCAGCAATGGTTTTAGTAGTTTTGTCAGCATGTTCTAACAAAATTAGTCATAAGCTAAATCAGGGGTGGAAACAGGATCATGACAAAAAAGAGCCTGATCATAAGGGTAATAACGACCATCTTTTTTAGAAATAGAGGCTTCTAAGGATGCTTCAGATTCTTGTTCATCTTCATCATCCAAGTCAGCATTTGCAGCTTCCTCTTCATGCGTCCAAGACTTGTTTTAACAAGGTAGTTTTATTGAGTCCATCAAAGGTAGACTTTTTCTTTTTTGATGTAGTAGAAGACTTAGCAGATGTAGTAGCTTGAGCAGGAGCTTAAGCTTGAGCTTAGGCAATAAAGGCAGCAGTGCCTTGTGAGGCATTTGGGAAGTCACGAGTAACACTGTTAATAACATCCTCAGTGTGAGAATATATATATATATATATATATTTATATCTATATCTATATAATAACTAATAGCCGAAACATTTAACTATTCGTTGACCACTCCTCATTCTGCCACATGACTGCATAAATTGCTGACACGTTCACTTTAAAATACTAAACAATTTTATCTTTTCAGTGGTTTGCTTATTTAGTTTCAGTGGGTAACTATTTATTATTGTTTATATAAGCTGTTTACTTTTTTTTTTTTTCTTCTTTCCGTTTTTCCGTTTTCTATTTTTTTTTTCCCCTCTGCGAGAACAAACCTAACGAAGGTTGTGAACAAAAAACAGAGTATCCTTGACGCTACTGCTATTGGTAATTCTTTTCTTCACAATCAAGCTATTGTTTTCTGTTTTTAATTTTTAATTTTTATAATAGCAAACATTTATAACTAAGGCATTGAAATATTTTCTGCACCCCATATGTTTGAGAAAATTTTGCGCAGGGTAAACCAATTACCGATAAAGTGTTTTGGCTTTGTCATATTTGCTGTATTTGCTCTATGTCTGAGATATTTTCCAACCGTTGTATAAACTTGTTTTGATGCTTGACAGTAGTGGTGTGATTAATTAAATTATATTATATTAAGATATTTGTCTTCTTGAATCTTTGTTTGACTGAGCATTGGTCTATATATTTGCTGGTCTGTGCGTATTGTGCCTGCGCTGCATTGTTTGGTTTTGAAATATAGTTGGCTTATAATATATTATATGATATTAAGCCTTTTTGTCTCTTACGGTTTATTGCTTGGCTGCGCATTATTTAGATTCTGTAGTGTGTTCATACTGTGCTGCTCTTTTTCTGCAATTCGGTGATGAAGTCAAAGCAAATGTTTTATTTGCATCTGTTGGTAAGTGGTGATTGGTCATTGTAGTACATACACGACAGTATATGGTAAGGCAATGAATAACTGCCTTAAGATTTTATGTTTCATACATTTTATGGATAGTTGAGGATATTTAAGATTTAATTTTTTATTTTATTTTAAACTTAAGTTTGATTTCTATTTTTCGTTAAGTAATTTAATGTTTCATCTTTATACAAAATAGTTTTTCCGTGCATCGCACGGGTTAACAACTAGTAATAACTAATAGCCGAAATATTTAACTTTTCGTTGACCACTCCTCATTCCGTCACATTGCTATATAAATTAACAACACATGTGCAATTAAAACACAAAAAGATATAATTTTTCGTTTGGAAAACCGTTTCTGTACTATTTTCCTACTGTTGGTGTACAGTTGCATCATTCCATTGGGTAGTTATTACTTTAACACCATTCCTTATAAATTTTCCCTTTATATTTTCTTTAGACCCAAAAAAAAAAAAAAAAAAAACAAGAATTCATTCTTCACCCTCTCTCTTTATACAGTAAACTTTTGGGGTTTGAACGCCATGTTCTGTTTTAGTATTTTGATTCAAGTTGCTAAGCCAGCAAATGTAGAAAGAGACTTTTGCAAAGAGTGCAAGGGTAGAAGGAAGCTTTTACCCTTTACAATGGGTAGTGTTGGAAAAGGCAATACAAAATTTAGAATTTTTTTTTCTCGAACAATGTTTTCATTTAATTGTTATTATTGTATGCATTTGATAGTTTATGATTTTAAATCATCAAATGTAGATTTTTTTTCCCAACTTAGGAGATGTGGGTAGTTTTTTTGGGTTGATTATAGAATTTGAGAATTTGGGGATGATGAAATTGTCGGTGTTAAATGATTTGGTCGAATGGGTTGTTGGATTAGGATATGATGCAGGGGTTGGATCAAATTAATAGAGCCGAAATATGTCATATCGGCACCTAATTCGGTACAAAAATGCCTATGTTTTGTGCTAATTTAAAAATCGACCTATACCGGAAAACATATTGGATTTTCACCGGAAATTTCATTCCAGACATATATAAACCAGAAAAAAAAAAAAAAAGTTTTAAGATATAAAAATATGGACAAAGTTTAGCTACAAAACTGGTTGTAACTTAAGGCTACAAACTTACTCAATAAAATAAATTTTACAACATATTTTGAAAATTTAACCGTTGAATTACATGTTCTTTACACTCTTAATACATATGTTAAATTTTGTGTCAATAAGATATTATTTACTATATGATCTATAAGTTTATATTTTGTGCATAATTTTAAATTAAAAAAACTTGCAATTTAAAAAATTTATTGATGGTATAGATATTGATTTTTAATTTTCTTGAAATTTTACAAACATAGAGGATATAAGAAGAAGATCTAATCTAATAGTGGATTTGTTAAAATTCAAATCCAATAAAAAGATATTAATTAAGTTTGTAGCCTAAGGCTACAACTAATTTTGTAACTAAACTTTGTTCTAAAAATATCTCCCTCCATTCTTTGTAACTTACTGAGTACTGACTAGCTCTTGCTCGCATTGCCGTCATCATCAACATGTTTTCGTTGTAGTTGTAGCCACGCCACACCACGTTCCTCCTCCACCTTCTTCTTTGTTCATCGGCTCCCACGTATTATAAAAAATGTTTCTTTCTTTTGCTTCTTTTTCAATGTGTCTCTTGGTTTCTATTCAATCTTGCTTTTTAGTTTTTTGAGTGGTGATGTAATCATTAATGCCTCTGACAACCCACCAACGTGAGCTTCATTTCAAAATCAAACTTTTTGTAAATAAAAATAAATAAATTTCTCTTATCATCTTGTACTGACTGGCTGGCTGACTCACTCAAAAAAGTTTAGAGCCACACAGTTTTCATAACTTTTTGCAACAATTATAGCTCAGTAAAATGTGATCAATGAAGTAAAAATAGTGGGTTTATATGTTATCAATGATTAAATATTTATAGTTTTTTGCATCAAAATTATGATAAAAAAATTATAGAATAATTTGTGATACTAAAACTACTCAAAACATATGATAAAATTATGTTATATATATATATATATATATGACACACCACGTCAAAACTGTCTTTGCTCATTCTTTTGTTTCTACAAATTCTTTGTCCTTAAAAGTATGTGAATTTTTTTTCATAGTTTTTCTTTCTTTTGTATTTCATATTCTAATTTTATTTAATTTTTTGTTTACTTAATCTTTTTCATTTAGTAATTGAATGTTTCATATTGAGGTTAGGGATTTTTGAGATTGGAATCATAACGTACAATTAAAGAAAAATGAAAAAAAAAAAAAAATTGTTAAGATCTTCTTTAAAAAATTTATGGAAGTTACATTTGCAAAACACTTATATACATTTTAGAAAAAACAATTACTAAAAACTATGCTCACTTAATGTTGATCACAAAAGAGTTACAATATTGGTTGAATAGATTTTTTTATTTTTATTTTTTATGAACGAATAGTACTTAACTTATTATTTAGGTTTTTTTTGAAATAATTTATTATGTAGGTTCAATTACTAAAATTTGTAATTACCTCATATTTCTAAATATATTGTGCAATTATGATATGATGACTATTGTAAATAAAATAAGATTAAATAATATTTTATACTCAAAATCTTTCCCATGGATTGCACGGTTTTGCAACTACTATATAATTTATTTGGATGACTTCATGTTTTTATAAACTTCATTTCTCTTTGTGGTGTAATGGCCGCTTTTTAGTTCAGACTCATCAAAGTATGGTGAAAATTAAATTATGTGTCATTTTGGTTTAATTTATTTTTTAGCTTCTTAAAAATAAGAATTAAAAAAATTATTATTAGAACAAAGTGGATGTGAAATTAAAAAAACAAAAAAAGAACAAAGTGGACGTATTTAATAGAAAAATTAACACTATTTTTTAAGATCTCATTTTTATAAGTTTTCCTTGCATCATACGGGTTAGCGACTAGTGTATATATATATATATATGTATATATAACTTTTACAGGAGCTGCAAACCGCAACAATTTGAAGACTTAAAGAGAAAAAAGTACAATAAAATTAATGATATAAAAAGCATTGAGAAGTTACATATGCACTGCACAGTACATATCGTATGAATCTAGGATTGGGTTAATATTAGTATGTTACAAATCAACTATCTCAATTTCCCTTCAAAAAAAGATAACAAACAACTAGACAATATAACAAATAGTTGATAGTCAACTCAAATCATAACTCACACAATATCACAAAGTATCTAGAATATTGTATCACCAAATCATGCTTGTATCTAAAATATAAAAATTTGACAAAAGCTGAATGAGGAAATTCAAAAAATCTGGAGTTCAAGCAAACAAAGCCATTAATGAAAAATATATTTGTAACACAAATATTTGTATGCTGGCTTCAATCATCTGTATCATTTTTTGTCATTAATGGAAAAATCATTTTTTACAAATATTGTTTCATTTTAGGTAACACAAAAATAATGAAAAATAAAAAATATATTTGTATGCTGGCTTCAATCATTCGTGTCATTTTTTAACCTATTATTTGATTTATTATAAAAACTATTTAAATTTGGGAAGAAAAGTGTACGGATAGGATAAAGGAAAAGAAACATATTTAAATTTGATATTAATAATTTTTTTATGAGAGGGGCACAGGGAGGAGGCATATGAGTATATGACAACAAATTATTAAATATTTATTATTAAAAGACTTAAACATCGAAAAGGGGTGGGGTTTGGGTGTTGAGGAACATGGCTCCGTCCTTTCTTGTGTTTGTCTCAATAGAATATACTCAAAATAGACCACAAGTTGACTAGTCGTCATGATGCCATGCATTTCACGTACTTATGATAACATCAAAGATGTTGGGAAAACAACAAAACAAAACAAAATGTGTGGCTAAAATGAGCTTTTACCTAATTCTCGTGAACTTTCCAGTAAAATGTTATTTTTCTGAAATTATTTAAGAAAATGCTACTATTTTGAAACTCAATTTTCTAAAAATCGAGTTCCAAATGTAAAACTCGATTTTTAGATAATTGAGTTATAGCGAACAAGTTATAGCAAACGTGGACTTAGAAATTTATTTATTTATTTATTTATGGAACTCGATTTCCATACAAAGAACTCGAGTTCCACAAAAAAATTTTCAAGGAACTCGAGTTCTTTGTATGGAACTCAAGTTCATGGAACTTGAGTTTCTTGAATGGAACTCGAGTTCCAGAATTTGTTTTTTTTTTTTATTTTTTATATAATTTTTTGTTCTGTATAACTCAATTATCCAAAAATTGATTTTTAAATTGAAACTCGATTTTTAGAAAATCGAGTTTCAAAACAGGGGCATTTCCCTAAATAGTTTAAAATATGAGACATTTTGTTGGAAATTTTTGGTGAAAGGGGCAAATGTCCATTTTGGCCCAAAATGTGTTGAAGCAAATCGGTTGGAACTGAATGGGTGGGAAGGGGGATTAAAAGTTAAAAGTTGAATATACAAATATTAAACGCATTTTTGTCTCTACGTAAAATACAGATGTAGGTTTTTTTCCTAATCCCAAAAGCCAAAATAGTTGGAGTATTTTGTTGCAAATAATTCAACATTAATGATGTGTTTGGTAGAGTGAATTTTAAGGAGGATAGAAAAAAAAATTTTGGAGAATGTTTGGTTGTGAGGGCCGGGGGAGAAGGAAAAGAATGCGGGGCCACCACTCCCCAAAATGGGGAGGAAATTGAGGTTGGGGGTTGGGAGAAAACATGTGCACCTGGGTTGACCAAAATGCTCATCTGCACAGTGCACACACTGCAACAAATCTAACTTTTTTCAAGGGTCAAAATCCTTAAAAAAGTATTAAAAAACCTCGAGAAAAATTATTTTAAGAGTTTAATTGACTTTTTATAACCTTTGAAACTTATATCATCAAAAAGGAAATTTTGAAAGCCTTCGTGACCCTTAAAACAAGTTCTCTATCTTATTTTGAGGGTCAAGAGACCCTTAAATAACCTTTTATCAAGGTTTAAAATATTTACATTGACAACCCTTGATAAGGTTATTAAAAGGTTTCTTGACCCTCAAAATATAATTTTTTTTTTTTTAAAATCTAAATATACAAAAAAAATTCACAATTGTTAAGATGATATGCTATGATATTGATGTATAGCAAAAGTGATATCAATGGCCTCATATATTGTGAAATAAGCAGTAAAGTCTTTGAACCAAAGATTCTTGGACTCGGAAGTTTGGTTACTTGTGAGGAAGGTGTTAGACACCACACAACACCTATTTGAAAATAGTACCTCATTTTAATTTATTCCCAACGTTAACTTCTTGCAAAGAAATAGAATACTTGGCATTTTGATCTTTTTGAAAAGGTTTTTACAAACAATATACATATATACCCATGAGTAAATATTTACATATAGTTAGCATGTGAATAATAACTCCATCAAATTATAGAGACAAAACAAGTAAGATATATATACAATAACATGTGATGAAAACATATAAGCATATTGTAAAATAACATGTAAATATCTATTATTTACATAGCTAGCAAGCTAATACTAAAAGCTATACAAGAAAAGAAACATAAAAGTAAGAGAGGGCTGGAGGAATAGCACATTGTTGTCATCCACCATTTTATCATTTTTTGTTCATACAAAAGATGACAAATAAAGATTTGTTAGTGCCAAACATGTTAGAGACACATGTAAGCTTATAGGATATTCAATGACTCAAGGAAATGAGCCTTGAACACACTCTCACAAACTACACCTATTCTAGGAAAAACTTTGTGGAGAAAAGTTACTACGTTAACTTTGTTGTTTGTTTGTTTATTTGAGAAAAAACACATTTTTGGAAAAGAATCATTTTTTTTATATGGTAAAAAGGTTGCAGGGAAACCTTTTTATTTTTAAACTCTATTTTTGAAAGCATTTTATTTATTTGAAAGCCTTTTTTTTTTTTTTTTTTGGATTTTAGAAAAGAGAATGACAAAGCATTTTTTTTTAACATTTTCTTTTTTGAGAAACATGATTTTCGGATTTTTTTTTTTTAAAAGAAGAAAATACATTTATATATATATATATAAAAAAAAAAAAAAAAAAAAAAAAAAAAAAAACCCAACTTGGTAAAAATATTGTTTTTGAAGAAAAAAAAAATTTAACCATTTTTTGGATTTTGGGAAAAAATGGGAAACATTTTGTTTTTTTTGAAAGTTTTTTTTTTTTTTTTTAAAGATCATCTTTGTTTAAAAATACATTTTTTGGAGAAAAAAATTTTGACGTATTCAAGAAAAATCCTTTTTGAAACATTTTTGGAAAAGGAAATGACATTTTGGAAACAAATCTTTTATTATTATTATTTTTTGAAGTTTTGAGTTTCACAATTTTTTTTAGAAAAAAGGCTTCTTTATTTTTGTTTTGAAAGATTTACTTGAAAAGATGAGGAAAAGCTTCTTTTCTTTTTTTTTTAAAGTATTTTCTTAGAATAGGGGTGTAGGGAAGATGTATACCCAAGCATTTTTCTTTATGACACATTATCAACAAGAAAATAAAGAGACAACAATATAAAATATGTGCAGAAAAATACAGAGCTTTAAAGGTAAAGACTTGAAAAGTAAATACTTGGAATTTAAATGACAAGGAAAGTAAAAGCTTGGAATGTAAATGAAAAGAAAATAAAAACTTGAAATGTAAATGGCATAAAGGTAAAAGCTTGTAATATTGTAAACTTGATTAAAATGTTTTTTTTTTTTTTCCCTCCTTAAATAGAGTCTAATCCCTTTCAAGTCTTATGGATCCTTCAACATAAAGAAGTGGGAGTTCTTAAGCCATCATCACTCTTATGAGACACACACATATTGTGCTCTAATGGAGGTTTAAACACCATTCAAAGAGGATAATAGAAAATAATTTTTTTTAAGTGTCTAGATATAGTTTGTGTGTGTGTGTATACACTCAAACACATATATAACAACAATAAAGGTAAAAAGGGATTGGGGTTGTGCAAGAAAGTAAATGACAAGAAATTTAAAGGGGGATGGGGGTGTACAAGAAAAATAAATGACAAGAAATTTAAAGGCATTAAGTAAAATCCTAGATGCCTAGGTGGGATGGGATTTCTTCCCACTACAACAAAATGTATTTTTAGGGAAAAAAATTGTCCTCACTAAAAGTCCAATTTTTTGTCGCCCAGGAATTTTAGCGATGAAATATGCTTTTTAGAGACAACATTCATTTCGTCGCTAATACCCCATCACTAAAGGTATTAGCAACAACAAATTTCATCACTAAAGGTTCGATTAGTTAAAAAAAAAAAAAGTTTAGCGACAAAAACATTTTGTCACTAAATGTTTTCCTGACTAAAAGCACTATTTAGCGATGAAAATATTTTGTCGCCAAAAACACTTTATTTTATTAAATCATTTTTAGCAATGAAAAATTTCGTTGCTAAAACTATTTTTAAGAAAATTCGAGCACATATAGTGACAAAAAATTGCGTCACTAAAACTATTTCTTAAAAAATTATGCTACATTTAGCAACGAAATATTTCGTCACTAAAACAATTTTTTTTTTGCTATATTTGGTGACAGAAAAATTTGTCGCTAAAACTAATTTTTTGTTTTCATTTTTATCCTATCTTTGATATTAACCTGTAACCTATCATTACATTATTAAAACCTCACATTTGAATAACACATTTATAAGAAAATGATCCATACATTCCACAAGTAAAAATAAAAAGTATCTGATTTAATCCATCCGTACAAATTGTTTGCAACACATACACTAACACAAAATGTTTTATAACAATACAAAAAGTTAAGCATAATATAATTAGGGCCAAAAGAAGATGTCCTTAAATGTCTTTCAAGTAGTGCCCAAAAAAAATGCCCTAAAAGCCACCAATAAGAAATCTGCACAAATATAAAAATTGTACTACATTAAGATCGTAAAGTAAAAACATTAACTATGTTATAAGAAACATTTTTAACAACACATTAAGAGTAGTCACACCAATGAATTAAAATCACAACTAATATATAAGTTGTAAAAAGTAAATATACATTTTCAAGTGTAATGTAATGCAATTAGTTTCAAATAATGCATTAAAAGTAGTCTTGCCTTGTAATGCTTCTCAATCGCTAAGATAAAATACTAACCAATAAGTCTTTTAGCATGAAGACGAATTGCCCTCATAGGTAAGAGTGTTATCATAACCCTTGCTCCTCAAAAAATTAAAGATATTCTTTTGCACCTTTTCTTGCTTAGCTTGCACCTCTTGGTTCCTAGCTCTTGCCTCTTTGAGCTCAATTATCTCATTTTCTAGACGATGGATATATTCTACCAAAGAACTAGATGAGGTGGTGGCTATAGGAGAAGATGAAGGTCTCATGTCAAGTCCTTTTACAATGCTAGATTTCTTCTTAAAAACTATGCTTGATATCCACTCTTGGGTTAAGGGAATTGCATTAGGATCTTGACAATGCTCCTCTTGCACTTTCAAAATAGTTTCCTATCATTTGAAATAGAGAAAGAAAGAAATAATCACAATATAGATACTACGTATGTTATAGGTTTACAAACATGATAAGGATGGAGTGATACATATACATATGTCGCTTCATCCTCAGGGGGTATCCACATATTTGTATTTGGATTGAAATAAACATCTTTGAAGATTTTTGCCAATTCAGGAACTTGACCTCCATTATTATATGTCTAATTAATTAACATTCGAGTATTAGATAGATATAATTAATTAATCACAACATGTAATATACTAAGGTTTAAGAAAATGAAAAAACACGCACATCCTTATCTACCCTAATAGCAAGTGATTTTGTCCCATATCTATGTTTGCCTGAAATTTTCTTCCTATTTTCAGAGTTTTTTGCTAATTTTTCCTAATAAAGAACATTCAAGATATTTATTAGATCATGAATCTTATACTATACATTTACTTTGTCTAAGTATTAATCTATTCATTTGACAACATAATATATTAAACATTGGATAATAATAATATATGTATAAATAATTTATTAGCCATTTGTCGTTGGTCCATTTCCCATTAATGAGTCCAGTCCATTACTCAAGTGTGGCATTCTTTTGCAGGTGGCTTCTTGCATAGTCAACACCATGAGATTTTATAAGGTCTTTATAAGCCTACTGCAACTTGTTGGAGTTGCTACTCAATAATCTTCCACATTTTGTATTCAATGTTTTCGTCACCAAGTTAGAATCTTCTTGTAGCTTAAACTGATCCTGTGAAATGAAGTGTATATGTATTATAAAAATATTATAATACATATACATTAGTTGTTCATTCATGCATTAGCAAGAATACATATACACTGGTTGTTCATTCAAATTGAGCCATTTAGTCGAATATTCCTACCTTAACACGACACAAATCTAATACACAAACCTGAATTTGACACATAGGATTGTATTGATATGAGATCTGTGGATTAAAGTTAGCTTGTGTTGTAAATGAATAAGCACTTGCAATTTACACTATTTTGATGGATTCAATGGAATAAAGTGCTCATTCATCTTAAAATTTTAAAAATAATTATAATAATAACACTGCCATAGTAATGAAAACACCTTAGCAATAAAGTCATACATAAAGAATAAGGCTAGTGAATGATTTGGCACTACAAATATTACACTAGCTTCACTAACCCGTTATACAATGGGTATGATTCAAAAATACTTGTGAAAGAAATTAATTTACCCTACCCAATTAACCACCACAAAGCAAGCTCACATAAAAAATTGCTTACAAGCATTATTTGAAGAGATTAGTACTAGTTCTATACAATTATATGAGCAATAATGTCTATTAATATTAGCTTTGATATAAACCATGTTAAATATGTTTGAATAGATGTAGAAGAAGAAAGTATAAAATAGGGACATAAGAGCACAAGAATTACATGGTTTAGCCTAATAGTCCATGTCCACAGAGGAAACCCATAAGTGCTATATCTTTATTATATGAGATTGTAGTACGAATTTTGTATTACAATGAACCTAACATGGGTATATATAGTAGGCTAAACCCTAAACTAATCATACACTAACTATGGTTAATAGATTTTTAATACAAGTAGAAGACTTGGTTTGCACATAAAGTAAGATTAAACAATGTCAAAGAATATAATATCTTATTTGAGGTTGAGAAAACATAACAAAATAAAGGGTGGAAAAATGTTTGTATTCTAACATTTTCTACCACAAAATTCTGAATTAGCCTATTTCATTTTCTTCAAAATACAAAAAAAAAAAAAAAAAAAAAAAAAAAAAAAAAAAAAAAACCTTTCAACTCCTCCAATCATCAATTCAAACATGACTAATTTTCCTTTTCATTTCTTTCAAATACAATAATATTCCTTGTTACTTTCACAACAATAATCAATCCAAGCTTGAGTAATCTTCTACGTTGAATACTTTTCAAGAATCTTCCAATATCAAATCATTTTTGTTCAAGATTTAATTGTCTAAAACCATTTGAGTTAGAATCCTGCACAATTAGAAAGAAATTTTCAACTATTATTGACAAATTAATAACCAATGATACAAATAAACAAACAAAACTAATGAAAAAAGGAAAAAAAAATTAAGAATAAATATCAGAATGAATATATTTGGAATTTCAGATGCATAGTAAAAATAACGGGTAGATATATACCAAGGTGAGCACTACATACGTAGGATTGATTCAACAATCCATTTATCTATATACACCATTAGATATACAATGATGAGTCCTTGACAAGTCATGCTTAGTTGCAATGGTGGTGTTTGGACAACCACTACAACTAGTCCAACAAAGCAAAAATAATGAGATGATGATGATTTGTATGGAGTCTATTTTTTTTTTTTTTTTTTTTTTTTTTTAGGATTTTAGCCCTAAGCAACCATCAAAGATCCATTCTTTTCAAACTTAAAACCCTTAAACATGAAGAACCCTTTGCCGGGGGAAAGTTTTGGGACAGAGGCTGTAATTATAAAATAAGCCCAAAACTCCCCTTAGGTTTGCTAGATTTGTTTGTTAGTGGAGAGTCAAACCTAAAATTTACAATGTATAGCAAAATAAAGGCTAATGGTGCTTTGTGGAAAGTGAAATCAAAATAAACTAAAATATAAGAAAGTGTAAACAACAAAGGCCACTGAATGTTGGGTTGTTAAGAAGTAACATATTCATAAAATGAGTGTAACTAAAATGCAATAGTTAAGATAGATAAGTGGAAATAGACAGAAGGATAGGATTTGAAATTAAAAAAATCCACTTAATGATAGAGGTTGCTTCTATTGATGAAAATATGAGAGAGTATCGCTTGAGATGGTTGGGTCATGTTCAGAGTAGAATGACTAATTTACTAGTAAGAAAAAGTGAGTTGATTCAAGTTGAAGAAAAGAAAAATAGTAGAGGAAGACAAAAAATAACATTAGTAGAAGTAATTAAAAATGACATCAATTAAAGAAGTGGCAGAGAATATTACTTCGAATAAAATATAATTGAGGAAGAAAACACACGTATCTGATTCTAACTTATTTGTTGACGATCCATAGTCCACCCCAAAAAATTTTATTTTTCACTATTTTAACTCTTGTATACATCCCATGCACTATGTTGTATTATTTGTGATTTCATTTAAATTTATAAATTAATTTAAATTTTTTTTTTTTTTTTTTTTGAGATAACTGATAGAAATTTATTGATGTAAAAGAGGGCTAAAGTATACAAAGATTTGGCCATTTACCTCCTGGGCAGAGCAGGAGAGCCAAATAAAACATAAATACATCTGTGAAAAAACTAAATTATTTCAGTATACTAAGTCAGGCCAAGGCCACATAATGGAAACTAAAAACCAGTATCCTGACTAAGCAACGCTGAACGTAGAGCTGAGAGCACCAAACACGGAAAAGAGCCCATCCTTCTATACTTGTGCTGCGTTCAATCTCTGATACTCCGCTAGAAAACCTGAAGCCACTCGAAGAATTTGTTCTGGATGCCGCTGCGATTTTATTTTAAATTTTTAAATAAAAATTTTAAAAAAGAGGAGTCATGGACGTACAATTAATAGAGGAGAAAATGACAGACCATTTCCTTGTTGGCCTTAAAAATTAAAATGGCTGGCTAGTTGGCAATGCAGTACATAACAACTTTTATGTTTTATTAGATAGTTAATACATAGCATTATCTTACATTGTTTCCTTCCACTTATCTACTCGTAATCTTGAAATGGAAATTTTCTTCAATACATTTCAAGTTGTATCCCAACGATGCAAAAAATGTTCTGGTCCTTGCAGCCACAAATACTCCTTATGCTGTGGATATGGTGAGAAAAAAAAAATACCATCCATCTAATAACCTACGGCCATGTATTGAAAAGATTTTATGATCTACATTGCTTTAGGTTTGAGGCTAATGCAAAGTTAATTAACGTAAGCCATGAGGAGGCGTTTTGATAAGCGAATCTATGTCCTTCTCCCAAATTCGAAGATAAGGGAACAAATATTTAAGGTACTTCAGTTTCGTAATGCAATGCATTTGGAAAATCAAAGCAATGTAATTATAAATCTATTGTGAATCGTGATTAATGCTTTTGTTTTTTATCTACGTCTCGTTTAATATCCTCAAGTTTTTTTATTATTATTTGAGCAGGTGCATATTGGGAACACCCCTCATAACCCTAGTTCAAGCGATTTTAAGGAATTAGCTTAATTTATGGAAAATAGGATTGAGGAAGAACGCAAAAGAGGGGAGGGGTTAGTGTACTGAAAAATAAAAATAAAAACAGCATTTCTCTTTCAATTGCATTGATTCATGTCTGGTGTTAATTTTCTCTTCCATTAACATAGGCGGATTTTTTATTTTTTTTAAAGTTCGTTTGTAGTAGTATTTTTTTAGACCCCTATGTCTTACTTTGAATTTTCATATTCCTGTCTCTGGGAATTGATGACGTGCAGATCCAGCTACCATCCAACACAGAAGCAGATTTTGATAATGTGCTTGCTACACAAAAGCCTACTGTAAGTGAAGCTGACCTAAAAGTGTATGAGAAATTCACTAAGGAGTATGGAGTATGGACTTCACGGTTAAGGGCTAAAAATGAAGAGAGACTGAGACACATGTTATTATTTCTATAGTTTCTCCCTATTGTGTTTCTAAGTATGGGTTTTTTTTTTTGGGGGGGGGGGGGGGGGAGGGGGGGTGGTGTGGGGTGGTTTAAAGTATTTGTTATCCATGAATATGCTAGAATTATCAATGTATCTGGGTTAGACATGTGTCAGTTTGGTTAGAAGCTCTCCAGCCGTTTTGCTTTTTGTCTAACTTTTTTTTTTTTTTAATTAAAAAAAAACAATAAAACTAGCTTTTTTCCAACACGAAGGAAAAAAAAAAAAAAAAAAAAAAAAAAAAGAAAAAAGAAGAAGAAGAAAAAGAAAAAGAAAAAAAGAAGTAAACTTTTTATACTCTTTTAATCGACTCACTTTTGACAAGCAAGAAACTATGGAAAGCCATAGTTGAGCTTTGTGGATATGATTTGTGTTGTGAAATATATAAGTACTCACAAGTGTATAAACAGTACCGAATTATAGTTTAGCAAGAACGAGGTCAAATTTAGAGGGACTTGTATGAAAGTAGGAAAATTAATTAAACTTTAATCAAATAAATCCTAATCTACTTTAATAAAAATTGGTTGTTTTGAAATTAAATAAACTAAGCAAATAATTAATTCAATCAAAAGATATTATTAAAGCAGTAAAAGATGTAAACAAACAAGAGAAATGAATTAAGATTTCAGAATCCATCTTGTTAATTCGTATCAATATATATTCATGATCATTAATTTTTCCTAACCCACTGCATGATAATCTAGAAGTCAATTTTGCTATCATGAAAAATATTATCATTAAAACCCTTATTTTTAAAAATCTAAAGCATGTTCTTCTTCGCTTCCTAAATATAAAATCAAATCATCAATTGTATAAGTTGACAAACAAATTACAAGAGATATTCAATTTTAAAATCAAACGATTATAAACAAAGCATTCAATTAATTAAGATAAATCTAAAATCATGGGAAAAACATGATTATACTGAACTTATATTAAGAATCTTATTCTAGCTAATTGATATAAAGTAAGAACAATTTAAATCATTAAAGAACAACTATTATGGAAAAAAATTAAATCACATAAATACTAATGATAATCCTTGACAAGGTTTCATTCTTAACCCTAATTGAAAATTTAGCTACTCACGTTTATGGAAGTAAAACACAAAAATAAAATATTAAGCATTAAACTAGAACTAGACAAATAAAATAAAGAAAGAGATAATTACAATACAGCCCTAGCTCTTTTTTTTTTTTTTTCACAAACTGACCTAGGGACTTATATAAGAAAAGAGCCGGTTGCTATATTATAAATTCGAAAAATTATTAGGTACTTTTGAAATACTATAAATGCGTAGTCTCCCCTCTTACATAAATGGTGGGTTCCACTATAAATTTAATTAATGAAACTCACCGTTCATGTGAGAGAAGAAAATACACATTTATGATACTCCAAGAGTATATAATAATTTTCCTGCATTTCTTGCTTTAAACGCTGACTTTTTTTTTATTTTTTATTTACAGGTCCCAATGCTTGATTTTAGGAGTTTCTTTCCTTGCAAACTTCATCCGCGTTGAATTGAATGCTGGGCTTCTTATTTTTCTTTCTTTCTTTGTTTTTGGTCTTCTCTTAGATTTATGCCTGGGCTGGATGTTTACTTTGGGCTGAATCTTTACTTCATACTTCACACCCGGATCTTAACTTAGCTTCAAAATTGGCCTAGCTTCACTTTGTATGTAAATCCTTTATTACCTCTAAGCAAAGGCAACTTATACTCGGTCACAAAATAGCATGTTAAAATGTAAATATGAGAGTTTTTTTTTTTTTTTTGGGTATGTTTTTCGTGCACATCAATCTGCCATGTCATGTGATGCCATGGGACTGTTCCTGAAAATGTTAAGAGAAACAATAACTAACATATATGAATCATTGGATTATTTTTGAATCATTGGATTATAGGAAGTCTATAAATACGTACAGATATGAAAAGGTATTTAGGAATTTTGGGATGGAAACATTTTTGGTGACTCAAAATGAATAACGTAAGGCAACACCATTGAGAAAAAGAGAGGAAAAAAACAGATTCCATATATCTCAATACCACCTATATCCATGCATCCAGTGTCAAAATGCAGGTAACGAATCCCTA
Source organism: Quercus gilva (assembly GCA_023621385.1). NCBI lineage: Eukaryota > Viridiplantae > Streptophyta > Magnoliopsida > Fagales > Fagaceae > Quercus > Quercus gilva. The sequence continues at coordinate 92,791,706 of CM042476.1, read as the reverse complement.
AAATGCAAGCCTTAGAATACTAGAAATATATTTGTTCTTAATTTTCCACTCAGGATCTTTTTCCCAAGTTCATGATGGGAGAAAACACCATGATGGTGTATAATTAATCAGAAATAAAACATAAACAACTGGATAGGACCACCAAAACTAACTGTAACATTTTTTTTTTTTTTTTTTTAATGCTGAAAGCAATTTTTATCATCATCCGTTTACAAAATCATGTGACTACCAACTATAGAATTTGCAGTGGTTTACAAAATCATGTGACTACCAACTATAGAATTTGCAGTGGTAAAATTATTTCAAGTACGGAAACCACGAAAATTCAATTAAAGAAAAGGTTTAACCATTCTAACCCCTTCACGTTCACAACATACAAAAAAACAAATATATGCATAATTCTTTTATATCTCTTGCCATGTATAATTCTTTCATCATCAATTATTGTAATCCAATTGCTCTTTTGCAGGTGGACCATATAGTAATACAACCCTCCGTGGTTTTCGATTCCCTAAACAGGCGAACAAATGATTATTTTTTCCAAAACAACAATATAATATCCACATTAGTGGTCACCATAAGTCCAGCCATTCTTATTAGCATTGAAACTAAGAATATACAGATAAACTATCTAAAAGCAGAGATTAGAAAACCCAAAAGTTAAATCCAATGACGGTTGATGGAGGAGGAACTTACTAGTAAAAAATTGTGGATACTTTTTAGGCCATATGGTAGCTTCTATCAAAACCTCTTCGCAAGTCTCAAGTCCGCCCACATCATTCAACTTCAGGAACGAGCCCGTAAGGTGAATCCCGAATTCTGCTGTACGAGTTATAGAAGATTCAGGACCTTTCATAATGGAAAAGAAATTTCTTCTCAAAACTGCTCAAAATGCCTTCAAATAAAGTTCATAAGACTCTTGTTTATCTTCGTCGTTACTGTTTTCATCTGCCTTAACTGCCTTAGGCAGTTTGCAATGAAACTATTCTCTTAAATTATTCTCCAAAAGGCCAAAGCGCTATTTTTAATAATAAATAATAAAAATAATACTATTTTGTGCAAAAAAAGGTTTGGGGATTATTTTTCAAAATCCTTTATATTATTTTTAAAGATAGTCTATGAAAATAAGTTTGGCCCTAAAAAAGAAAATTCTTAGTTACGCACTGTGACATTGGTAATGATTATATTTGGTATGTTTATGATATTAGAATAAAAGTATGGAACTAATGGTGTAAGAGGAGATAAGTTAGATAATAAAAAAATTATGATCAAGATCACACCTAAATCAAGCACTCACAGCCCACAAAAGACCATGAACATAGCTCAAAAATATTAAACAGACCCACCTACCAGCTTTTTGCAAAGTGAGACCAAATTAGTTATTATAATAATAATAATAATTAATCTTTTTTCAAAAAGGTGATGACCTGCATAACACTATTTGTTTTTACTTCCAAAAACGCACCGTGCTAAATCAAAGGTTTTTGACAAAGATATTGTTTGTAAGGCAAAATTTAAATACAATATTTAGGTATCGATTCATAAATTCACATTTTAAATTTTAGTTATGTGGTTAGTTAATTAAAAATGCACTTCTCTTTTGATAAAAAAGTCACATGACTGAATTTTAAGAAGAATTTCTAAGAAACAACACCTAATATATTATGTCTAAGTTTTGTTTGTTTGTAATTGTGATGTGGGGTGGGATTGATATTATTTTTTAGGAATAAAACTAAAATTTTACTAAGAAAAACCAGCTATATCAACTTGAATTACAGAAGAAAGTTGTGAAGGAATATCTTCCATCCACATAATACATTCCGAACTAGTTATAGCATACCTAGTCAAACTATGAACAATCTTATTACCTTCTCTCATGGTACGAGGGTAAGGCAATTGAGTAAAAAACCTAGAAAAAATCCTTGCATCTTAAACCAAAAGATCATAGGGAGCCAAAGACCTGCCCTTCTCAACTAAAGCCTTCATTATCACTTCTGAATCTCCTTCCAAAATGGATTAAGCATACTCAAAAGCCTGAGCAGTTGCCAAAGCCTCAATTTTCATAGCTTGAAAAGCTTGATGAACCTGTTAAGATAGAGATGCTATGACCATACCTTGATTATCTCTAATGATTACACCAATGCCCAATTTATTTTCAACTTGGAACACGAAGTCATCGAAGTTAATTTTATATAAGTAAGCTAGGGGAGGTCGCCACAGGACATGGGGCAGAGGCAAAGGGAGTGAGGGAGGCTAGATTGCTATGAATTCATCATACCTTTCCTTTCAAACCCGAGCAATCAAATCAACGCTACAACTAGGTTGGTGTAGTCTAACTCGGTTTCTTAATTTGAGTCTAAATTGACCATGCTGTCATAGTAAAGCTTTCTAAGTTCTTTACTTTTGCATAATACAGGAGACCAATTTGTTGAAGTTTGAAAAGCAAGTGGAGATGCAAAAATCCCAGGAGTTAGAGGCGTTCCACACATCATCTAACATAGTACAGGACCAAAGAGAACGAAGTGGAGCTTCTAGGTCCAAGTTACATCGGTCACAACATGGACTATCAATCACCATTCTGTGAACTAGGTTAGCTTTGGTTGGAATAGAATTTCAACAAGCTCTCCAAATAAGATTCTTCACCTTGTTCGAAGAATGTAGAGCCCATATATTCTTCGAAAGTCTAGTATCATGTGTATGAGGATCCATTCTTTGGTCATCCTAAGAAAACGATAGCCAGACTTACAAGAGTAATTCCCATCTTGTGCCGGATGCCTAAAGAGAGAATCAGCTTTTGTATGGTAGGCTAAGGGTATTTTCTTGATAGCTTCGGCCTCCTATGCAACAAAGATGTCATCAATCATATATGCGTTCTATTGTCTCATAGAGGGATCAATTAACAAGTCAACTGTAGCCTCCCACAAAGATTCCACAACAAAGGAAGACACCATATAGTAGGATGCTTAACTAGCAACTAGAGATGTTTCCAGATTTTCACTAACTTGCCATCACCAATCCACCAATAAGCACGCCGTGCAATGACATCCCTACCTTTTAATATATATTTCCAGGAATAAGAGCCCCTCCTTGAATCTTTAGCCTCCATTATTGATCCATTTGGGAAAAATCTTGCCTTAAAGACTCCATAAAACAAAAATTCCCTATTATGCACAAGCATCCAAGCTTGTTTAGCCAACAAAGAATCATTAAAAAGGGCTAAATCTCTAAAACCCATACCACTCACCATTTTAGATTTTGTCATCTCATCCCATTTGAGCCAAATAATTTTTCTCATATCACCACATTGTCCCCACAAAAACTTTTTAATTAGGAAAGGAAGTTTGAAGTAACCATGGCATGTGTTGGAATAGCTTGAATGAAAGCTTTAAGCAAGACCTCTCGCCCTGCTTGAGATAACAACTTGTCCTCCCAGCCTTATAGCTTCCTCCAAACTCTCTCTTTAATGAAATTGAAGCTTGCTTTCATCCCTTTACCGACCAAAGATGGAAGACCGAAATATTTCTCATATTGTTTAATCTCCTGGACCCCTAAAATACCTTTGATAATTTGTCTCGTAGCCTTCGAAGTAGACTTGCTAAAGAAGATGACAGTATTATTTTGATTCACTTTCTAGCTAGAGGCACCCTCCTTAGTAGATAACATATCCAGGACTTAGTCACATTTTAATTCTAAGGTTGCCTTGCCAAAAAAAAAAAAAAAAGGCTATCATCTACGAAGAACAGATGTGTTAGTCTTGGTCCCCTTTTGCATAGAGAGAAAACTTTTGTTAGCTAGGTTCTAAAAGCTTAGAACAATTGGCAAACTGTGAATGTACAAACTTGTCTAAATATAGATTCCTAAGTCTATAGGCCTGATTAGAAAATGCTCAAGATGCTACAAGTCTGAATACAAGAATATGCAAGCTGTAGAAAAGAAGAAGTCAATTTCTGAAGAGTTCAACTGATCAAAAAACAGGTTTGAATGATCAAAAATTGTAAACATGAAATTTCTGCAGAATTCTATTTTAGCCCAAACTTTGCTTTAGATTTAGGTTTCAAGTGAAACGCTTCTAGTATATAAAGGAAAACCTAAAGCACATTTTAGGGAGGTTTTGAGAGAAAGAATAGTGCATCTTGTGCCTCCTATTGTAGATCTAGGGTTTTTGAACCCAAAGCTCTCTTAATTCTTCTACTGTGTTATTCCTTAAAGAAACTCAAAATCTAGTGTTATAGAAGTTGATGCCATGATCTAAACTTTTGAGTAGGATCTCAAAGTCACAAACGTGGGTGTTTGTGTGTTACGGATTCAAGATAGAAGAATCTATGGATCAGAGCTACATGTGATCGTGTGACTAAGTTTTACGAGGTAGCTTTAGATTTCAGGGAGAAAATCTATTATAAACTTCCATCCTATCATAGTGAATTTGTTTACCTTGAAAATAGCCAGGTTAAATCCTTTACAAGTTTTTTTACCTTGAAACTAGATTATTTCATTGTTTTTCCTGGGTAATTATATCATTGTCTTCTTTATTTTTCTACGTTGCATGATATGATATTTTTCTATTTAACCTAGATTTGGTAATTAACCTAAGTAAATATTTGGCTAATTCACTAGGGTTAAATAATCTATTTTAAGGGGTCTAAATAAACAAACAACTTTAATCTAACCCCTTCTACTTGTTTACTGATCCCATGCAAACTTTTAGTACACAATAGAAAAAGAAAAGGGCATAATTGATCTCATTGTATTATTCCCCTTGATGGATGAATTAAACCTTTGGGCTCTCCATTAACAAGGATTGACTAAGTAACTGTTTTCAAACAAAACATAATGAGATTAATCCAGTGGTCATTGAAACCCATTCTCCTTATAAGATTCTCAAGAAAAGCCACTCAACTCTATCATAGGCCTTATTCATATCTAACTTAAGTGTCATACAACCAGATTTGCTTGAATTGTGAGTCTTCATGCAATGCAAAGTCTCAAAAATAGCAAGAATGTTATAAAAAAATAAGACGGTCTTCGCCAAATGGTGCTCTATGATGACCCTTGGTAAGACCTTCTTTAATCTGTAAGCTAACACTTTTGAAAAAATCTTATACAGTGCGAGCATAAGTGCACCCACAAAGTTGGGCGGTAGTGGTTTCCTCATAGGAAGATACGTTTCATCCTAGGGTGGATCGAGCAGAGGGTGTACATGTAGTCACTACCTAGATTAGGTCTAGAAGCCATCTATATAACGCTCTTGTGGAAATACTAATCTTTACCAAAGCACGTGTTCGGAGTTTAGATATGGGGATGGGAAGGTGTTAGGCAGCCAACCCCACCCGACCTGTGAGTCGGCCTCCACTCATTGTGTTCCAAATTCCTATTCTTATAAAAGGGTCTCTTAATATATTATTCTAAACACACACACACACACACACACACACTCTCTCTCTCTCTCTCTCTCTCTCTCTCTCTCTCTCTCTCTCTCTCTCTCTCTCTCTCTCATATCCATCTAGAGCATTTAACATGGCATATCATCCCCAAACCCTAAACATTCATTTATCATGGCATTCAAAATTATATTCCAAGTGTAGCAAGTATGTCATAAGGCAGTAGCATCGACAAGGTAATAATCAAGAATTATCACATGCAAATTCATCATAACAAACACGTCCAATCACTCAAGAATGGCATCCTCATGTCCAATCATGCAATCATTCAAAAGGTGCATGTTCATATTCATATGCATGATTTACCTCACTGCATCACAACACCTATGTCTCAATGTATGTTCATGTCAGTATCAAAATATAGACCCTAATCATTCGTCTAATAATCCAAGAATGTGAAACATGTTATTTTGCCAATCCTAATGCTAAACATATGAAAACTAGGCTAAACAGAACCTAAACATGTGATTTAAAATAGTAAAAAATCGAAGAAACATGAATCTTGGTTTCTGGGCACGAATATGCTTGTGCATACACTGTTAGTGCATGCACATCCCATGTGTATGCATGCGCATACTTCGAGTATGTGTACGAATGGATAAAGCATGCACATGCATACATGCCAAAAACACAAATCCAGGAACACAACATAGATAATTTAAAACAGGAAATCTAGCAAACTATCATGCTTATAACACAAACACTAAACAAGCTAAACTAAAGACTGAGGAAATAAAGCAATAAAACACAAAAGAAAGCAAACAAAAAACAAGAAAATGAAGAGATGAAGTTTGAACCTTTACCTCAACACTAGAACTCTTTAGAACTTTGATTTGATCGTTCCCCTTAGTCAATCTAATCAATAACAAAACCAAGAAGGTTAGTATGTTTAAAACTCGAAGATTAAGACCAAAATAGGTCCTAACCAAGTAAAATTTTACTTGAGGATGTTTTAGTATAAAAACTCCCTCTTTGATTCACTAGTTTTTAGTGAATTCGGCACATATTGTGTATATTTGGTAAAAGAGCCTTTGGGGTTATAGTGATCATAGAGGGGTGTGAGGCGGCTCCCAAATGATGTAGGATTCATTCTACATGAATTTATGTCCAAAAAATTTCTTTACAGGTATTCTGAAACCCTAAATATGTGTGCATACTAGGGGCATGCATGCACATACTCTATGTATGCGTACACATACTTTGAGCGTGCGTGTTCATACGCGTGTATGCGTACACATGCTTAGGGTTTGATCTGCACATTTTCTTTACCAAGTCATCCTTCAAATCAAAGTTTTACAAGATTGGGCCCTAAATCAACCTTGGGCCTCCGAGTGATGTCGTCACTGGGGAAAGGGAGCTCGAGTCGTAAATGGTACAAAATAAGATGTCTACATAGAGGACATTACACAAACTAATTAGGCGATAGTCATGAACATGCTCAGGATTTTTGTTTTAGGTATAAGAGTAATGAAAATGTGGCTCACAGGGTGAGGAATGATACCTGTGTTTAGCCATGAGAGAATAGATTGAGTAACATCTTGGTCCAAAAATTGCCAAAAGTGTTGATAGAAGAGAGGTGACATTCCATCTAGGCTAGGAGCTTTGAGAGGCGCCATTTGTTTTAAAGCAATTGCCACTGCACACTTCCAAAATTTTGGGGGTGGGATTGATATAAATGATACTTATAGCAACAAGTTATTTTTTCATTTTGTTTACTTACTTTTTCAACAATACCTTCTAACCGGCTCTCTATTTTCTCAATCCTATTTAAATATTATTTCTTTATTCTTACATTAATCTTCCTTGATTCTTGTGGACGACTAAATTTCTCGGTTCGAAATAAAGTCAAACAAGTGAAATAGTTTCACAAGTGCGAATTTGTATTGATGAATGTGTGATACAATTCTCTGTGATTACAAAAGTGTGATCCTCTGATTTGATCTCCTTAAAAGATTTGTTGATTGGATTTGTGGCAATGTGATTTTGATTTGAACACAAGATATCCTTCAATTTGGCTGAAGAATGGATCGAAGATCTTTGAAACAGAATTACAATGAATCTCTGGCTATGAGCTTGTTAGAAATCTTTTGTTCTTCACGTTCTTCGCGTTCTTCGTGTGTTCTTCGTGTTCTTGGTGTGTTCTTCGTCTTCGAAGGTTTGTGTTGGAAGTTCTTCGGGGCTTTAGAGGCTTGAATCCGTAGAGCTTCGCTGATTTGTGATTTGGTGAGGTTTCTGGAGGCTTTTGAGCTTGATTCCAGTGAGCTTTGAGATCTAGGAATATGATTTGGATGATTCCTCTTTGAATGTTCTTCGTATTTGAAGGTTTGTGGTGAAAGTTCTTCGGTGCTTTAGAGGCTTGAATCCGTAGAGCTTCGTTGATTTATGGTTTGTTGATGTTTTCGGACACCTTAGGCTTGATTCCCGCAGACTTTTGGATCTAGGCGGATGGTTTTGATGATTTCTCTTCGAATGTTCTTCTTATTCGAAGGTTGAAGTTCTTGAAGTTCTTGGAGGCTTTAGAGCTTGGTTCCGGCAGAGCTTCTGGACTTCTGAATCTTCTCTGATGCTGCTTATGCTTCAGATGGCTTGGTGCCCTCCTAAATGTCTCAGGAAGGCTTCTATTTATAGGAGTTTAGGGGTAGATGAGCGACACGTGGCGGAGTTTGATTGGTGACACGTGGCAGAGCTTGATTGGTCCGCTTGTGTCATCGCTTACACATGCGAGGTTGCTTGGGTCATCGCTTACGCGTGCGAGGTTGCTTGGGTCATCGCTTACACGTGCGCTGATGCATGATTGTTTCTTTGCATGACACTTGGCAAATTTCCATTGGCTTTTGAATAGTAATAGTAAACCCTAGCAGCAATACGTAGCACTTTGTAATTGACTGCATTTTGTGGACTTGGTAGTGTGACGTGTCAGCTTGTGATAGGTCGGAAATTTTCCCTCTCTACAAATGCCCCCTCGAGACTCGTTCATGCACACAGTTTCAGAGTGTGATGTAGGAATGAGTTTCGAAAACAGACCTTTGCACTTGACTTTTCAAATGAAGTAATTGAAGGTGGTAGAGCTTTCAGCAGGATGAGATAATTTCCGAGTAGACCCACCCATATGAAAGGTTTTGATGAGACTGAAAAGGGGTCTGCGAGCATTTGAATGTACTTGCGTGACTGAGCCTTCTCAGTAGAGGTTAAGTTGAAGTAACTTCAGAAAAATATTTTGGATCGTTGGTGGCGATCACAGGGTGTAGAAGATGGGGAAGATGAGAGGATGGTGGCTGGGTACAACATGCAGAGTCATGGGGCTAGCCTTGTGTTTTTAAGAACTTCTGGTGAAGTTATCTCAGAAAAGTATACTTCGGATTACAGCGAGGCCATATGGGAATGTGGTTGAATGTGCGTGTGTTATTGCATCACTCATGTTAAGTTGAGGTAATTTCAGAAGTTTAGGGATTTTGGTGATGCTGATGTTGGTGGTGAAGAAGACGGGGATGAAGCAAAGCGAATGGGTGAAACATACACCACCATGGCACTGGCCCTGTACGTCGGGGATCCCCTGGTGTAGATGTTTATGGGAAGTACAACTTTGGATCCGGGACTGACTGTATGTTGCTTGGGGTCTGACGGTAAGTCATCAAATGTGCTTGTGTAATGGGACCAGACCGACAGACATTAAGTTGAAGTAATTTCAGAAGAGTATCTTCTGAAATACTTCAAGCTGTATTTAAGTTGGAGTAATTCCAGAAAGTGTGTTTTGAGGTTCCAGCAACGATGACCTTTGGATCCCAATGTGGTTGGGACATGGAATAAGGCTCTAGTGACCATTTACCGGCTCCAAAGGCTGAATTCTGATGAGCTGGTGCCTTGGAGGTTGTTTCAAGTGTTAGATGGAAAACAATTTGTAGGCTACCCCAACACTTTTTCCCATCTTCATTCACTGTTTCTTGTTGGAAAGGCACAAAAGAATGAAAGATGGAGCTAACTTGTGATTCTGGTCTTAGAAACCAGCCAAGTTGCTGTTTGTTCCGAACCACTGCCTCTGCTGGAAGACCAAGCAATTGGAAAGAGATTACAAAAGCCGTGAGCCTAGGAATAGGTGTATCAGCTGGACTTGGATTTCTTGGCCAACCAAATCCGAGGAAGCTTGGAACCACAGTGCAGACCTTGTTATGAGTAATTTTATGGACAACTGTGGTCGTTAAGTGGAGAAACAAAATTTGTTTTGGATCTCAAAACTACAATGATGTTGTGAAGAAGGTTTCTACTAAACCATGAGAGGGTTGATTTCAAACTGATTATGAAGCAATATTGGTTGCTAAGAGTTGAGAATGATGAGGCCATAGTGAGAAATGACCATGAGAAGGAGGACTTGAAAATTTGAAAGAAACAAATCTTCATTTCATGAATCAGTGTGTTTTTTTTTTTTTTTTTGATGAGTTTTTTTTTTTTTTGAACCCGGCCCTTCTATTTATAGTGAAGAAATGAAGAATGGTAGGTTGGTAATTGAGAACGGTGGTTGAGAATTTTTGGTGAGAATGGTAGATTCCCGACCGGTAGGCACCGAATGGTAGGTGGGAATGTTTGTCACCGAAAGGGGAATGGTAGGTAGAGCTGGCGACCCAATGTAATTTCAAGTTCGAGACACACTTGTGAGAGTCCATCTGTACTTTGAAAGGGAAGCCCTGATGGAGTCTGGAGAATAACCTTGAGAGGGTCCAAAACAAGTGGATGAATCTCAAATTTTGATATTGAGAGCTTTAGTTTTGGACATTGTCAATGCTTCAGAGATGTGAGTTAGATTGGTGATTTCCAAGTCACGAAAAACTATGCAAGACAAGTCTGGCTCGAAAATCTTGACTTTGGGTTGATTTCAACACAAAAAGACAACTATCTTGGAATTGAGTTATTTGTGCAATTTTCGAGTCTCAAATGATGGAACAGACTCCAAAATTGGAATGTACGCAAAAAATTGAGCAAGATAGGTCCATCTTAAAATTTTTGACTTTTGGTCAACATTTACGCAAAAGTCAACTTTTTGGAAATTGGACGTTTGCACAATTTCCGAGTTTCAACTGAAGAAACGGATTCCAAAATCGGAATGTACTCGAAAAACCGAGTGGGACAAGCCCCTTTTCAAAATTTTAACTTTTTGGTCAAAGTCAAAAGTCAAACTTGGTCAAACCTTTTTTTTTTCTCTCTCTCTCTCTCTTTTTTTTTTTTTTTTCGGTTCGGACCGGGTCAGATTTTCGGGTCGGTCCGGGTCAAACGGGTCAGACCGGAGTAGTGGATGATGACGTCATCCCTGACGTCATAAGGCGCGTGTAAGCGCGTGTGAAACAACCAGCACGTGTGAGCGCGTGGTTTGACGGGGCGGCGCGTGAAAGCGCGTGATGTTGACGCTTTGAACGCCGGAGCTTCAGGCGGCGCGTGGAGGCGCGTGGCTCATCGTTTGGGCCTGAAATTTTCAGGTTTGGTAGATATGAGGACGCTGGATCTAGTGGTATGGTCTGTTTTCTGAATTGGTGGCCTGATTTGCACAGATTTGAAGGACTAGGCCGCGGTTCATTGAGAGCTTATGGCGGCGCGTGACTGCGCGTGGTTGCTCCGTTGATGATGAGCTTTCCTGGGTTTTGTAGATCTTTGTTTGTAGAAGATCCCTGTGTGTTCAGTTTTTTTGAAATCCTGAACTGATTTGCACAAATTTTTCAGAAAAGGATGCGGGTCATTGTTGGACTTATGTGGCTTTTCAACAGCTCTGACAAGGCGGCACCTGTGTTTAGACTTGAAGGTCGTGAAGTGGGTGATGAGCCACCATTTTCTGACTTTCTTCATTAAATGTCCTCTTTTATTCTCAAAACTTGGTGCAGACTTCTTTGATTTTGAGTGCATTTAAGTCAGCAAAGTCTGACTTTTAGACTTAAGACGTTTTCACATTTTTTTTGAAACGTGAATACAATTTTTTTGTTTTCCACTAGCTGGTTGGTAGAAACATTTATTGGTTTGCTGACTTTCTTCATTTTTCTTGCCCGCTATCTCAGAAGTTTTCTATATAAAGGCATGTTATTGCCCTTTTTTATCACTGAGGCACATGCTGAACATTCAGCTTTCTTCTCCTGCTATCAAGAATTTTTTTTTTTTTTTTTTTTTTTTTTTTTTTTTTTTACATGCCATGAAACCTTTTCCTGACAAATTTTTGTATTGCTTGTTTTTGTTTTGCAGCACAGTTTTCTTTGGCAATTAAGCCGCACCAACATCTATCTTTTCAACGCGGTCATCTCAAGAGTCTTTGCAACGTAGCCACATCAAGAGTCTTTACCATGAAGATATGCTAGCACTTGTTTTTGTATGAAGGTGATCCACACTTGTCTTTGTCATGAAGCTGGGCCAACTCTTGCATTTGCATTGAAGCCACGCTAACATTAATTTTTGCCATGAAGCCACGTTGACATTCATTTTTGCCATGAAGCCACGTCAACAATTTATTTGCACCAAAGCCGTGCCAACTTTCATCTTTGGCATGCAGCCACGTCAACACTTCATTTATATCGAAGCCGTGCCAACGTCTATCTTTGTCATGAAATCACGACAACACTCCATATTAGCACTTGCACTCGCATTGACGTTGCACCAATTTTTAAAGGCAACATAGTTCAGACATTGAGGGTGCATAGCACTGTAACCAGACATCAAGATTTCAGAGATGCCAACAAGACTTTGAAGATGCAAGGAGATGTCAATAAAACCTTGAAGTTTCAAGAAGCTCCTATCAAGACTTTGAGGATGCAAAGTGATGCCAACAAAACCTTGAAGATGTGAGAGGAATGCCACTAAGACTTTGACATTGCATGAACATGACTTTAGAGGAGAGATGATGCAACACCAACTTCAGATGCTGGAGGAAGGTCACGTTGTCCAAATTTTAGAGACATGATGTGAAACGGCACCACTCAGAAGGGAGATGATGTGGTTCAAATTTCAAAGTTGTGAAGTGGCACAACCTAGAAGAGAGACGATGTAGCCTAGTCTTGCAAGGTACAAGAAGATGCCCCCAAGAAATAAGTGATGCAAAGTATACTTTAGAGACATGGGAGGATGTCCACAGAAGAGGGGCAATGCCATGAAGACTTCATTCTTTGCAAAAGAGGTTGAAGATTTTATTTTACTCCACAACCAAGAACTAACTTATGTTTATCATTAGTTCAAGGAAAGCTGAGTAATACCAATTCTTTACGGCTGTCTTTTTCTACCACAATGATCTTTGAGTATCATGTAGTAAGGAATTGACTAATTCTAAGCAACGCTTGCCAATTAAAGGGATCTCAAAAACATATGGATGACCGTTGGAAAACTCTTCAAGCTAGACTGGCAATCTTTCTTCTTTTCATGTGACTGAACTTAGTAAATGATACCAAGTTGCCTACGTACCCCAGAAAGGGATCAAGTCATTACGTAGTTCAAAAGTTTTTTTTTTTTTTTTTTTTTTGTTGTTTTTTTTTTTTTTTGCAAAAAAGGGGGGCTCAGTGTGTAATAGTGGGTATTACCACTAATCGAACCCGAGACCTCTCAAGGGCGACTTGGGCATCCAACCACTACGCCACACTAGCAATTGGTGACATAGAGTGGGATTAATTTCTCTTTATTGGTATGCTTTCAAAGGTAATGGGAAGACATCATGTACCCTTGTAGCATTACAGTGGGTAGTTTAAGCTCTTGCCGAGGAACACTCCTCGATGTTCAAGCGTAGGAGTGTTTAAGGAACTTCCCATTGATGGGGCTGATCCTTTCATCATCATTGTCAATTAATTTGTAAGCTTCGTGGGTGTTTGCCCCCTGCTTGAGAGTTGGAAGTCCATCACAAGCAATGGTCACATGGTTTGACCCGACAACTTCATTGAAGTCTAGATCAATCTTGTTTTCTTTGGCAAGCTTCATGATTTGTTCTTTGAAGACGAAGCATTTTTGGATTGGGTGGCCAATGATGCGATGATATTTGCAGTAGTTAGGGTCATCAACTTTCACCATGTCTTCTGGCCGCTTGCATTCTGGCAATTCAATTAGCTCCAACTGCAGTAGTTGTTTTAAGATGTTTGGCACATCTTCATCAGGGAACGGATATGCTTTTTGCTCACGTTCCTTAAAAGTCAGACGACGCATTTCGTTCTTTTGCCATCCTTCAAGCAGTTTTTCATTTGCCTTTGCTTCTCTTCTTGGAACCTTGACTTTGGTAGTGTTAACCACCATTGGGTTTTTGAGGCTGACTTTTGCATTTCTATCATTCCTCCTTACTTCCTTTACGCTTTCCTCAGGTATGGGAGGTTTTGTATTTCCTCGGCTAGCAATGCTCAGCTCCATGTCATGCGCACGAGTTGCTAACTCTTCAAATGTTCGAGGCTTTATCCCTTGAAGGATGTAAAGAAGTCCCCAATGCATACCTTGGATGCACATCTCTACAGCAGAAATTTCAGAAAGTCTATCCTTGCAATCTAGACTCAAAGAACGCCATCGATTGATATAATCGACCACCGGCTCATCTTCCCATTGCTTGGTATTAGTAAGCTCCATCATGCCTACCGTGCGTCGTGTGCTGTAGAATCGGTTGAGGAACTCTCTTTCAAGTTGTTCCCAACTATCGATTGACTCGGGTTCTAAGTCTGTATACCAATCAAAGGCATTCCCTTTTAGTGAACGGACGAATTGCTTTACAAAGAGGCCCCCTTGAGTCCCTGCATTCTCACAGGTTTCTACAAAGTGAGCCACGTGTTGCTTAGGGTTTCCTTTGCCATCAAATTGCAAGAACTTGGGGGGTTGATACCCATTTGGCATCCTCATGTTGTTGATGCGCTTTGTGTAGGGTTTTGAATATGTGAGAGAACTTGTAGAAGAACCTCCATATTGTGCTCGGATGGTATTTGTTATCATGTCTTGTAATTGTTGGACTGACAACGAAGCAACCGAAGTAGATTGTTCTCATCGGGAAGTGTCTTCAATTTCTCTCCCTTCGTCATCCTTTGCGGATGTGAATTTATGACCATGGCTTGATTCACCAAGATCTTGTACTTCGAGTTTGTTCATTAAAGTTGCAATTTGGAGGTCCTTATCTTCAAGTGCTTTTGTGAGAAGGACGACCCCTTGTTCCATTTCAACCATCTTTTCTTCCATGGTAGTGGTGTTAGTCATCATGACTGATACAACTTCCCAAGATGATGGAGAAGAGAATGGATTGGAGTGAGCACGTGAAATCTCATCTTTTTGGTTCCCTTTGATGGGAGAGAAATCGTGCGAACAACTTCTTATGAAGGAAGAAGGGGATTTGCCCCCATACTTGAGATGTTCCAAGGTGGAGATATCCTTGTTGATGACCTTGTTTCTTGTGAGAGGGTCGAAGGAAATGATTTTCTGGACCTTGGCTTCCTTGGTTGATTGATATTGAAGTTGATTGTTTGTTTTGGGTTGGCTACAATTGATTACACCAATGTAGTTGTTGGTGGTAGCCGTACCAATTTTAGTTGAAGTAGCTGTTGAAGCTTGGATGTTCTTGCTAGAGGCCATTGAAGTTGGTAGCAAGATGATGATGATGATTTCTTTGAAGGAGAATGAGATGAGAGGCAGAGATGTCCCACCGGGCGTGCCAGAATATGTGGACGACTAAATTTCTCGGTTCGAAATAAAGTCAAACAAGTGAAATAGTTTCACAAGTGCGAATTTGTATTGATGAATGTGTGGTACAATTCTCTGTGATTACAAAAGTGTGATCCTCTGATTTGATCTCCTTAAAAGATTTGTTGATTGGATTTGTGGCAATGTGATTTTGATTTGAACACAAGATATCCTTCAATTTGGCTGAAGAATGGATCGAAGATCTTTGAAACAGAATTACAATGAATCTCTGGCTATGAGCTTGTTAGAAATCTTTTGTTCTTCACGTTCTTCGCGTTCTTCGTGTGTTCTTCGTGTTCTTGGTGTGTTCTTCGTCTTCGAAGGTTTGTGTTGGAAGTTCTTCGGGGCTTTAGAGGCTTGAATCCGTAGAGCTTCGCTGATTTGTGATTTGGTGAGGTTTCTGGAGGCTTTTGAGCTTGATTCCAGTGAGCTTTGAGATCTAGGAATATGATTTGGATGATTCCTCTTTGAATGTTCTTCGTATTTGAAGGTTTGTGGTGAAAGTTCTTCGGTGCTTTAGAGGCTTGAATCCGTAGAGCTTCGTTGATTTATGGTTTGTTGATGTTTTCGGACACCTTAGGCTTGATTCCCGCAGACTTTTGGATCTAGGCGGATGGTTTTGATGATTTCTCTTCGAATGTTCTTCTTATTCGAAGGTTGAAGTTCTTGAAGTTCTTGGAGGCTTTAGAGCTTGGTTCCGGCAGAGCTTCTGGACTTCTGAATCTTCTCTGATGCTGCTTATGCTTCAGATGGCTTGGTGCCCTCCTAAATGTCTCAGGAAGGCTTCTATTTATAGGAGTTTAGGGGTAGATGAGCGACACGTGGCGGAGTTTGATTGGTGACACGTGGCAGAGCTTGATTGGTCCGCTTGTGTCATCGCTTACACATACGAGGTTGCTTGGGTCATCGCTTACGCGTGCGAGGTTGCTTGGGTCATCGCTTACACATGCGCTGATGCATGATTGTTTCTTTGCATGACACTTGGCAAATTTCCATTGGCTTTTGAATAGTAATAGTAAACCCTAGCAGCAATACGTAGCACTTTGTAATTGACTGCATTTTGTGGACTTGGTAGTGTGACGTGTCAGCTTGTGATAGGTCGGGAATTTTCCCTCTCTACAATTCTTTTTTATAATCTTTCTCCATTCTCGAAGGAATAGAGGAAATAAAAACAAATATTTTTTTTTTTACTTCAACAATTTATTTATCTTGAAAATTTCTCTTGTTAATGAACAGTAACTCTACAAACTAAGAGAGTGACTATTCATAAGTAAAAAACATTTTGCATTTTTGAGAGATGGTTAGAGTTGTATTTTAAGAGCATTTACATCAGTCTCTCCAATTTAACATTTTAGCAAATTTTTTTCTAAACCCAACCAAAGTATGTGTGCATTAGTCTCGCTAAGTTAACAAAAGTTTTAATGATGCACAATATCCTCGCTACTTGTAGTGAGGCACTAACCATTGCTATATTAAAAACAAATATTTTTTATTCAATTTCAGACTCTCTCTCTCTCTCTCTCTCTCTCTCTCTCTCTCTCTCTCTCTCTCTCTCTCTCTCTCTCTCTCTCTCTCTCTCTCTCTCTCTCTCTCTCTCTCTCTCTCTCTCTCTCTCTCTCTCTCTCTCTCTCTATATATATATATATATATATTGTGGTGGGTGAGGCAGTGGATAAATGATGGTGTGATCTAGTCTGGTGGTAGGGCAGTGGTGTTTTTGGTGGGTGCAGCAATGGATTGATGGTGTTGTATTTTGGTTTGTCTCTCTTTTCCTCTCTCATCGTCAAACAATCAATATAAAGCATGACATTAGACTCATGTATATATTTTTCTTTTATTAAACTGTATATAATTTTATTTTGTAAAATCTGAGATAGAAATCTCATTCTAGCCTAATCTAAATGTATATGTGTGTGAAACTCTTGTAGAGACTTGAATCCTGACTCTTGCTCCCTACCTTACAAGATATAGTGAGACTATCATGCAGACGGTAAGCAATGATGTATATCATGTTAACAGACATATGCCACATATAAATATTATAATATTGACTATGTTTAGCAGTATTACCCTATATAATATTTAGCATGAAACCATAGGATTTTTAATCCATTAAATAAATTCTATAATTTTAGATAGAATCAAAGTGATAATAGATATATTAGATAGTACAATTTCTAATTCTTAGAGAAAACTTACACAGTTATATGTCACACAAATAATCTTTGGGTTTGAAAGACACAATGAAAACAACTACCTTTTATAAATTGGACAGAGCTTGAATTTGGACAGAGTTTTATGTTGATCACGTATTATGAAATAAAAGAAATAATTAGTAAGACACGGAAATATGAAGATGAATATGAACTTCTCAAGTGGTCATCAACACTTTAAAAAATAAAAATAAAAAAAAAGTGGTCATCCACACTTTTCAATTGATATGAGGATATAAGTTTGATATATAACACTTGAGTACAAGTGATCTATATTTTTTTTTGAGAATCGAGTACAATTGATATAAACTGCTTGATACAATATATTATCCCAAATATAAAGTTGCTTGAAGTTGATTGGAAGAAGGGTGCTTTCATTGCTAAGCCAATAGAACACGGCTAGATGCCGAACAAGACAAATTAATGATGGCGCCCATGGTATTGTGATAAGATTTTTTCTTTTTTCTTTTTTCTTTTTGCATGAAAACTTTATCAAAAAAGGTATATTATCCCAAATATAAAGATGCTTGAAGTTGATTGGAAGAAGGGTGCTTTCATTGCTAAGCCAATAGAACATGGCTAGATGAGAGGCAATTGATTGCCGAACAAGACAAATGATGGCGCCCAAGATATTGTGATAAGATTTTTTATTTTTTATTTTTTATTTTTGCATGAAAACTTCATTAAAAAAGGTTACCAATTATATATTGACCTACAATGCTTGCGTCTCTCTCTTCTCCCAATCATACGTCACATTACCACACGTCACACTGGGCAATAAAAATTGTGATTTGATCTATTAAATTATTGAGGGAAGACATTGAACAAAGAAAATGAAAAAAACAATTGTTAAGGATATGTTAACGGTAAGGTTCCAACTAAGCAATGTTAGAGAATATAGAGCTAATAAAGCTAATTTTTTTTAATTTCATTTATCATTTCAGTATTATTTTTAATTATCTTATAAATTTTTTATTAGATGGATATCAAAATAAATCATTCTTAACAGGCACTATAACATTTTCCAATTTTTAATAGAGTTTCATATTTTACTTAGAGCATATGTTACTAAACTATTTTAAGAAAAATTTTATGGGAAAACAAAAAAATGATTAACTTTTTTTATTTTGTCATTTTTTCATAAAAAAATTTCTAAAATGAATAATTAATTTGAGCCTTAATGGCATACATTAACTGAATCCTTATTAATAAATTATAAATCATGTTAACGCATGAATGATTAACATTTTAGAAAAGTTTTAAATATATTTTTATGAGAAATATAAATCATTATTAAAAAAATTATTACTTTTTTTTTTCAAAAAAATTTTATAAAAGTATATTTTAAATGAATGTCCTTAAAACTTCTATTAATTTTAAAAAATCATTAGAAAAATAATTATTTTTACTTTTACATAAAAAATTTTAAAAATAGTTTTAAAATATGGTATATTAGTTAAATTTTCTAAAAAAGCAACTAAAAAATAAATAAAATAAGAATTCTTCTTGAGCAGAGATAGGAAATCTATACTAATGTCTCATTAAAAGCCTTTTTTCCTAGTCCCCAAATTATAGACTGCCTACTGTTCATCAAAAAATTTATAGACTGCCTACAATGTCCCACCATCCACTTCCTCATGCACAGCTATCCGGAAGGCACAGCTAGTATATTTTATTTGGCTAAATTGAAGATAACAGTAGTGCTTGCTGAACGAGAATTCCTAGATAGCAATCATTTTTTGTAGTGCGGCACAGGTAATAAAACACATGGCTCAATGCGAAGGGATATATTTTATGTGTTTGTTTATGCCTTTTAATGGGTGTTCTTAAAATATTTATATATAGGTGACTTTCAAGAAATTTTAATATTATTTTTATGAAAATATAAAAAAAATTATCAAAAAAATTAATTATGTTTTTTTACAATAAAAATTTTCTAAGAATAGTTTCAAAACTAATTAATATGGCATCCGTTAACTTTTACCTCTCTATAATATAATAATATTATATTATAATACTATTATATCTTATTATGAGCACGGTTAATGTGTCCTTTTAGAAAAGTTATTAATAAATTATTTTTAAAAGGTTTTTAATATCACTTTTTTCTAAATTATTTTCTTAATCAATACTTTTATGATGTGTTTAGATAACATGATTTGTACATTTGAATTCGGATTTAGGTTATTAAAATTGAAACATTCTCCCCGTTCCTGTTTGTTTGTTCTCTATTCTATTTTAGAATGTCCCAAAATATTGTCATATTTCTAAAAATAAAAGCCATTAATTACTAATATTCTTGTTATACCCCATACTTTATTTTCAAAACTATTTGAAAAGAAAACCAACAAATACTTAAAAAAATTCAATCTAATTGGAGCAACTTTTTAGTTGCCTTATTAAGAATAACTCCATAAAAAAATTAAAAAAAAATTAAAAAACTAATAAATTTATTTAATGGTAGTTTTGTAAACTTATACATTTTTATAAAGCAGATAAAACAATAAACAATGTTTCCCTTAAAAAGTTTGACTTTTCAAACATGACAAATAAGTTGGAACAGAAGGAGTATCTTGTTTGGACAATTTAAAAATGATCAAGGTTTTGGATTTGACAAATCTACTAAGGATTTTAAACCTTTAAAATGCTTGAATTTAACATAACTCCTAAAATCAATTAATTTGAAATCAAGACATTTCAAATCTATTAATTTAAATCCAAACCCAAATCTAAATCCAAGTTTCCAAACACAAGGAAACTTAGATTTAGATTTCGATTTCGATTTCGATTTTAAATTAATAAATTTGAAATCAAGAGATTTTAAATCCATTGATTTTAGGAGTTATTTCAAATCCAAGCATTTTATAGGTTTAAAATCATTGGGGATTTGTGAAACCCAAATCTTTGACCATTTTTAAACTTCCCAAATAAATTATTTGAATTTTAATCACCCAAATCCAAATCCGAATGCCCAAATCATGTTATTCAAACGCATCATTAGGGTATTTGTTACAAAATTCTATCATTATTAAGGGAAAAAAAGCACTTTCTTTTATGTTTGGGAGTATGTTACAAGTTTTCTCCTAAAATTTAAAATTAATCAATTTTATCCTTTTGGAAATAAGCAAATATTTTCATTTCGCTACAACCTTTTGTCTATCTTTCCCACAATTTTACAAATATTTTTTGGACAAAGTTTAGTTACAAAATTGATTGTAGCATAAGGTTACAACCTTACTCAATAAAATAAACATTACTACGTATTTTGAAAATTTAACTGTTGAATTGCATATTCTTTACACTCTTGATATACACATCAAATTTTGTGTCAATCGGATATTATTTACTATATGATTTATAAGCTTATATTTTATACATAATTTTAAACTATAAAAACTTGCAATTTAAAGAATTTATTGATGACATAACTATTGATCTTTAAATTTCTACAAATTTCGTAAGCATAGAGAACAATAGAAGAAAATGTAATCCAATAATGGGTTTGTCAAAATTCATCTCCAATAAAAAGATATTAAATAAAGTTGTAGATTTAAGTTACAACTAATTTTGTAACTAAACTTTGTCCACGCTCTTTTCCAAACAAAATAAGCTGACTCTTTCCAAACTTAGCTACCCCTGCTCTGAGCCAATTATTGCCCACCTTATACATAGCAGTGAGGACTTTAATACATAATCTATTTTTCTGGGACAAACACAAAACCCTCCATGCAAGCTTCGCTAACAAAACAAAGTTACCAAAATTTTTAAACCCCAATTTTCCTTCATTCATCGGTCCACAATGCTCAGACTTGGCTGTATGAGTATAAAAAAACTACGCGTGTCTTTCTTTGGTTTCCACCAAAAACGTCAAACCAAAGAATCCTCATCAATATAAGCATCAAACTAAAGAATGTAACATGGTAGACTAACAAATGCGTTCAATGTAAACCTTACATTTTTAGTACAATGTAAACCAATAATTGTCCTTATATAAATAAGTGAGACTTGTACCACTAAATTAATGAGAGTTGCTTTTCCCATTCACGAAAAGCTTTTGCTTTTCCATGAGCTAATTTTGCCTCTAGGATTTTTTTTTTTTTTCTTTTCCTTCACATACAAAAAATCCTAAGATTTTTCACTTGATAGAACAAAGGAACTCCCGAATTCCTGGTGTTGAAGGTAGTTATTTTTAGGCCTAGCTAGTTGATTCTTTAATTTCCTGAGAAATTGAGAATGAACTCCCCTAATTTGAAGCAAACAAACTAGATTTATCCAAGCTTATGGATTGATGATGCACAAAAATCGTTAGTAAGTTGAATGTCCGCACATACGTCGAATGAAGTACCTAAAGGATAAAAAGGATGAAGAACTTATAGTGAGCATAGGCAAGGTGTTGGCCAAAAACCCTCCAAAAGTTAAGTTAGTAATAGAAAATTTTCCAATAACTCAAAAGTGTAAGAGTTAGGAAAATTCACTTACTGTGGTGAAGAGGAGACTTGGTACTTGTATAGTGGTGTAGGGTTGATCAAGATCCCATGAACGTAGAATCTTTCCTTGTAGGGAAGATATTGGAGGAAATGAATAAGTAGAAGGATCTTTGGACATGGCGTACAATTTCTTTCTATATAGGGATGTATGTATGGAGAACACACAAATGATGTGAGGCTAAGTGTGATCTATCATTAGTATCAGATAACACGATGAATACTTTCCTATCAATGGTGAATGTGAGTGGAGAGCATGACCAATGTTGCATTGTAATCAACCCGAAAGGAACCTAGAATCTGAAAGGTGGGAGAAAATGGGCTTTTGCCCTTTTAAAAAAAAATCCAGCATTTTGCCCTATTTTCCAAACTAATTAGGGAAATGTCCCTGTTTTGAAACTCGATTTTCTAAAAATCGAGTTTCAATTTAAAACTCAATTTTTGGACAATTGAGTTATAACAAACTAAAAATTAAAAAAAAAAAAAAAAAAAAAAATTCTGGAACCCTATAATGGTGTTTTAAGGACCTTGTAATGGCGTTTTGGAACTCGTGCTCCAGGAACTCGAGTTCCATAATCGAGTTTCAAAACAGGAGCATTTCTTTAATTAGTTTGAAAAATGGGACAAAATGCTAGATTTTTTGCGTGAAAGGGGTAAAGGCCAATTTTCTCCCCGAAAGGTACGTAGAAGGAGGTCGGATGGCATTTGTATCCGAAGGTTAAAAGGAGTTAGAAAATTTCTCATCCAAAATATTCCTTATCACGGATTGTCTAGACTAGCTGCAATTTTTGCCTCCACCAGTTTTGCCTTACAATTAAATCAAAATGACATCATCCCTATAAAATAGCTAGCTAATTTTTGGAAGGTGGTATATGGTGTTTTGGAAACATGCATCCTCCCTCTCACTTTAAGCCATCTCTAACTAGCTTGATCTTTTGACTATGTAGCTTCAAAGTGAAAAAGTTTGACACCTACGTTCCTCATCATTTACCTATCTAATAAAATAGGATTGTGATATGAAGTGGGTGCAATAATCATATTTCACCCCAGCTTTAGGGAAAAGCCTTGCCAATCCATGTTACAAAGCCCTCCATCTAATCTTTCCATTATGTTTTCCCAACCTGTTCTCCTATTTGACCACGTGAATTGGTGGCTACTAAACCCCAAAGCAATCGCAAGAGTTTTTATCGAAGAAGAAAAAAATTGGTAATTAATGCCTTTAATTGGGCTAAAATGGGGATATATCACTTTTGTTGAAACTATCGAGCAAAATGCCTCATGTCTGAAACTATTTTGGAATATGTCCCTGTTTTGAGTTTCAATGAAAACCTCGATTTAGCGAAAATCGAGTTATAGGCAATCAAACTTGAAAAAAAAAAAAAAAAAAAAAAAAAAAAAAAAAAAAAAAAAAAGGGAAATTTGCATGGAACTCAAGTTCCATTTAGAAATTTGCCTATAACTCGATTTTCGTCAAATCGAGTTTTTCATTGAAACTCGATTTTCTAAAAATCAAGTTTTAAAACAGGGGTATATCCCTAAATAGTTTCAGACAAATAGCATTTTATTGGAAAGTTTTCCAGAAATGGATAAAACCATTTTGGCCCCCTTTTTTTGGTATAGGATCTTGTAATAATTAAGTGTGGAGATGATTATATAATAAATGTTTATAATATCTTTTTCAATTATTATGATTTGAAAATTTTGAGTCTATGGTAACTAAAATAATAGAAATTTACCCAAAAAAAAAAAACTACGGTTTGTATTTATTGAACTAGTAAAAATCATTAAATTCATACTTGAATGTTAGAGATCGACCATGAAAATTTGCAAAATTGATTATTCATGTAATAAAAACCCTAATAGATAAACGTAATAGAAAGAATATGCTATCTTTTTTGGGTTTTTTTTACATTAAAATATCACTTAGTGTTTAAATAATTAACTTTTAATTTTTCAAATTGATCTAAAATAATATATATATATATATATATATATGTATGTATGTATGTATATTCACATCCACCTGCATAAATGTGTGTATCATTTATAAATTTTGCCCATTTGTCAAGTCAAATTCGGACTCTGTTTGGGCATTCTTAACAAAAACAAACATAAAAATAATCAGATTGTGATTCATTTTATCTTCTTTGTTATTTTATGTGCCACAAAAAAAAAAAAAAAAAAAAAAAAAAAAAAAAAAAAAAAAAAAAAAAACGATTAATATCACTGCTCTCTCCTCTGTCCTCTCGCGTAAGTAGTGGGTTTTGTAAAACCATTGGAAAATGGAAATGGAGAAGTCCTCCTTGATGATTCCCTTTTCAGGTTTTTACTTCCAATAAAAATAGTCATTAAGAAAAAATTAAAGTGGGGAAAAACCGAAAAAGTACTGGGGTTTATCCTGCATTAAGTTTTTCCAGTTGCGGTTGACAAATGTACCAGTTGCTTTTATGCATTTAATGAATAGAGAATTTCAGCCTTACCTAGACCAGTCTCTGGTGATATGCTTCGATGGCATTTTGATTTTAATATACTCTAAGAGTTAGGAAGATCATAAGAAGCATTTGAAAACTATATTGCAAAGTTTTGGCTGACACAAATTTCTTTCTTAGGGCATTTAATACCAAGGGCTAGAATTTTTGTGTTCTTTTTTTGGTTTTTCTTTTGTTTGATCATAGCTAGAATTTCTGTTGATCCAAAAAAGATTGAAGCTATAGTGAATTGGAAAAGACCAAAGACTGTCACGGAGATTCGTAATTTCTTAGGCTTGGCTAGTTATTTGGTGGGGGGAAAATCGTGACTTGAGACACAATTATATGAGAGGAAAAATAATTTTATTATTTCACAAAAAAAAAAAACAAAAAAAAATACAAGGACAAATTTTGACCACAAATTTGGTTGTAATTTAAAATTACAAATCCAACTAAAACAAATTAATACGCTTATATATTTTGTAAATTTAACCGTTGAATTGCTTATTATTTATGTTTTTAACATAAATGTCAATATTTTTGCTAATTGGATGTTGTTTACTATTTAATCTGTAAACTTATTTTTTTATGTATAATTTTAGATTACAAAAACTTAAAAATTTAAACATTTGATTGATAATATAAGTATTAATTTTTTATATTTTAGAAATTTTGTAAGCATATATAAAAGATATAAGAAGAAAATATAATGATAGATTTGTAAAATTCACATTTAATAAAAATATGTTCTCTATATAAATATAAAAAAAAAAAAAAAAAAAAGAGAGACTACTTTATAAATAAATAAATAAGTAAAAAAGGATTGTGAAGTCTAGAATAACGCACACATACTGTTGGGTCCTGGTTGCGATTGCATGCCATATTTACATTTACATTTTAGTACGTAAAAAAACATTGGAGTCTAGAAAAAGACAGAGAAGCCTATAAAGAAAGGGGATGGATCAGGGGTGGAGGGTGGGGACCAGCTACCCCCGACCTTCTAAAAAATTCTGTATATATTAGTAGAAAACTTTTAATAAACATAGTAAAAGGTTATTTGCAATTCCTTGCAGAACCAACTTTTTTTAATTTTTACTAGTTATATATGTATTAGCTAATTTGTCAACAAGAAGACAGTTTTACATTCACAAAGCACTGAACCGGCACTTTTATTAAATAATGGGTCTCACCTACTACTTCATTGGTTTTGCATACAACTTTATCGAATAGGACTGGAAAAATATATATATATATATATATATAATGATACCAAACTATAGCACCTCACCAGTCCGCATCTTGTTTACAATTTTTTCTGTTGTTATCAATCATTTTCAACCTCAACCTGAGTTTTTGCTATTCTATAAAAATAAAAAATAAAAAAAGACTTGAGTGTTTGCTATAAACTCAAATGTCTATATAACATTTTAAAAGCATTCATGGCATTGTGTAACATATACAACTTCATAGTAATATGTCCAAGTCAAATTCTAAACAAGCTTGTATCAAAGTAGATTTTGCAATTGGGTAAATTAAATTAGGAATGAAAAAAAAAATGAATTAAAATAATTTTTTTTATTTGATTATGTATGATAATGACTCTGGCATAGATTCGTTCTTTTATTTATTATTAGTATCAATTAATATTTCTGAGATTAATTTTACCTTCAATCTTGTCTTTTAATCTTCCCCCGACTTAAAATCCTAGCCTACCACTAGTATGGATCGTACATTGGTGAAGTTTTGGAATGGGAAAAACATTCTCTTTCCGTAGTTGGGACCACCCACCACACAATGGTTACTAAAGAAACTATAAAAAGCAAGGCTTCATGGCTATTTCAGAGCAGACGACCTTCACCTCCACCTCCAAAATCCAAATATTCTTCCATGTTTGCCACGACCACCACCATCTCACCACCACCACCCTTCCCACCATTTCCACCCCCCACTCTGCCTCCACCCTTCCCCACATTTTCCCCCTTAGTCCACTATCGCCAATGCTAGCATTTGAGTTTCCTCTACTCCCACCTTTTCTGCCATTGCCCAATTTGCCACCTTTCAGTGCATCACCACCACCACCACCACCTAAACCTCTGTCACCATTAGACAATACGTGGCTGCCACCAAGTCAACCTGTGAGAGACTGTGCCCTGGCCCTTTTTTGGTGTTAGGCCAAACCTACGTGAATGGATGGAGTTGTGTTATTGCCTCTCAAAATGAAGGTTCGACTAATTATATTTTCCCCTTTAGATTAAGGGCTTTACAATAAATTTGTCACTTACTTAATTATTGGAATAAATAAGGAAACCAAAATTGGAATAATTATTGATTTGCAAATGAATTTACATTGATCATAAGAAATTACATGGCTTTAGTCCTAGATACAATCTAAGATAAAGTATATGACTTTGTTTCCTAGTTACAATCTAGAAATTGAAAATTATATGGATAAGCATTGATCTATCAATTCTTGATGTAAGTTTGAAGGCTATGTTACGAGATGGGAAGGTGTTAGGCACCCATCTTGCTCGATGAAACCGATCTTCTAGACTATGGTGACCAACATTTATATCATATTGTCAAATATGTTATCAATCAATTTGCATGTTGAATTTAATGTGTGTTCATGTGATAAACCCTAATTCAATTTATTAAGTATTGCATTTTGATTGAAAAATAAAGTCTAGTGAATGAGTGTGAATGGTGATATCGTAGATTCAAGGATTTGTGAGAATCATGAAACAAACATGTTTTTTCATATTTTTTTATGTGGATTTAAGATCAGAACTAGTGTTATGCATGAACATGTGATGAACAACCAAGAACATGAGAAGAACGCATATGAACATTTAAGAACATTCAAATATATTCAAGGAATTTAAATAACCACTAGCAAGCCCTAATCTTAATCTTATCATAATGATATATAAAAATAAATAAATAAATAAAAACAAGTTAGGAAAAGAGATTATACTTGCATGCAAGATTCACACAGTGAAGGAGGAGACTTTTGATTGAGGTCCTAAGAGTGAAGTAGAAAAGAAGAACTAGGAGAAAGAGAGTGAGTCTCACTAAATGCCCTGAGTCTCAGAAAGATCAAGATATGCCAAGATTACTCTAATTCACTAGAACTAAAGAGATGAGAAGAGAGGGTTTTTTTTTTTTTTTTTTTTTTTTTTTTTTTTTTTTTTTTTTTGTAGTGATGGAGAAAATATGAATAGAAGGACATTTAATGAGGGTTGAAAAAGGATCAAAAGGAATCATGAACCTAGACCCTATTTCAAACTTTGTGGAAAGCAAGTGCATTAAATGTAGAGATTGGTGAGAGTGATGAGCAAGCAAAATTTAGTTTTTCCTGTAACTATTGTAACAACCCGCAAAACCAATTTCGAAAAAAAAACATATCTTACTTAATTATAATCGGCAATGTCTTGTTCTTGTGCTCAAATTGAAGCCCCTGATGTCTAGTTCCTGAAAAAAAATTAACCTCTCTCACAAATTCAAAATATTCTAAGAGATATCAACAAAATGGTGAGCAGAGATCATTTGTTGGAAAATAATTTCAGCAAAATTAACATTAATAGGTCCCAAATTAGTTTCCAATTAACATTAATTGGCTCCAATCACTTCCATTTTAGACTTAATTAGTTCCAAATTTACCCTAATTAAAAAGATAATTACAAAAATTACTTACTGAATAATTAATGTTTGACTATCTAATTACTTCAGTGTGTGTAACCTTACCATAATATGTAGTCCTAGCTAATCAAATTATGACACATCATTAGTCTCAAATTGATGATAATTATAACCAACTGGAATCAGTTGTTCATAATCACATATAGTCGAACTCAAGATCATTTGATCGTTACAACATCAATATCATTTTTATGAAATGCCCTAACAAACAACACAAACTCCCAAGTCTGGCAACACATGAAATGCCCTAACAGATTGTAAACTTTATGTTGATGCAATATCAAGGTAAACAGTAGCATCTTCAATGTGCTCTGATATCCAAAGACAAAGGTGAATAAATAATATTAGAATAGATCATCTAAATGTTGGACAAAAGTAATCACATATCAAGTTAATCCCATCACTAAATTCAAAGCAATTGCAATATTCAACTCTACTTAGTGCCTCTCAAAGGCAAATACAAAGAAGAAACTTCAAAGTAGAAATGCATTCAAATACACAAATATTAAGAAAAAAGAAAACTACTTTTTAGCTAAACAAAAGCTATGTCAGTGATTAGTAAATTCTCATTAGACTAGTGCTTATGCCTCTAGTAATGTGCCTAGTAAGGATATCAAATTTGACACACATAGAGAGTGCTAAAGGCATTATTACTCTAGGATAAAATTTGTTCAAGGTATAACTTATAAGGCATAATTTCTTTCACAACCTTCAACACATTTTGGCCTTAAATTTTGTGGTGTCTTCAACTTGAAACACAAATTCATTTAGATGCCTTATAATTGGTCCTGTTGAAAAAGACTAAACCCTGTAGCCTAGGTGTCTTCTCTATTTTCCAAAGAAAATAACAAATGGACATTGAGAAGGCAACATCACAAACCTCTAACATATGCGGGTTAGATTTAAATTAGACTACATAAATCCCAACTCTAATTAGGTAACCCAGAATGTTCTTTATAAAATTAGAGAGCAATATATTTTATAAAAATGTTTTATATAGACAATTCAAAGAATGATTTAAAAATCTGAGACCAAGAACTTAATTTCTACAGAATAAAATAGCCCAAAGAGAGAGGATAATTCCCTTCAAAAACTTCTCTCCACAACACTTGCATTGTCATTATAATCTGCCAACCATTAGGGTTAAGTTAGTTGGGGCAATGCCTAACCTAGTTAGAATTTCTCTGGCAAAGACATTTAAAGGAAGCCTAAGACCACCTAACATATAAGCATCATATATACCTAAAGTAGGGGAATTGGAAGTACAACACCATTCCCTAACAGCTAGAAGATGAGTCTGGATGTCATCTAGTATTTGGTATTTATCCCCAAGTTTGTGAAGTTTATCTGCGTCTATAGAAGATGGAATGTTTAAAGCACAACAAGCCCAAATGTCATCTGTTGGCTGAACAGGAAGAGGAATAGGTGCTGAAGGAGTAGTAAACGGGCCAGCAGACGACCCTAATGCTGTCTTTTTCCTTATTTCTTCCTAGAAAACCTCTCAGGAAACCCCAAGTGTACAAGCAAGTAAACCTCGTTTGAAGAGCTACTCTTAGAACTACTCTTGCTACTACTGCTACCCTCACTACTATTGCTCTTGTCATTATACTCGTCTATCTCCCTATCATCCTTGTCATTAAACGAGGACACTACTATTTCAGCCATTTGTAATGAATTCTTAAAAGGAAAACCTATAGACGAAAAGGAAGTGGATTCCTGATGCTAGACAAAGAGGACTAAGGATGGACGAAGACTGCTAGATGAAGCTTAAAGGATGAGCATAGACAAGAATGTCAAAAAAGAAAATACGAGAAAGTGAGAGGGTAAGAGAGGGATTGAGCTATTTATAGGAGACCAAGAGGGTCACTGAAGCGACATGAACCAACCTAGAAGCACCACATGGCAACTTTTTTGAAGAACAAAACGACATGATGTGCAGACTACTAGGATCAAGCCACGTGTCTACATCCAAGACGTTGAATCTCAAGCCACCCTAAAAATGCCACGTGGAAAATCTATTAACCACTTGAAAATCACCACATGTAAAATAATAATAGTAACAATCATAATTTCAACAGTGGTATGGACGACACAAGGACAAGGGGCCAACTGATGGTGGGCTGAGTAAAGTCAATTCGTCCATGATAGTCGTCCATGACCAAACCACATCCAAAACAATTCACAAGGGGGGCCAAAAAAAAAGTATCATGAATATGAATAGGGTTCGTCTACAAACATGATGATCATCCAAGGCAACCTATTCGTCCTTGCATATAGTGGCAAAGATGACCAAGTAACACTTAATAAATTTTGAAGGATTTTTCTACAAATTCTATTCAATCAAACCATGATCTGTCATTCTAGAACGTGGGGAGGATTCCCCAAAATCCACTTCATTTTCTCCATTAACTCCACACATCTCCCATGATGATAGTGTATCTAAACAAGAAGACCCACTCCTAACTCTCAATAAAATTATCGAGTCTCATTCAACCAAGGTAGGATTTTACTATTCACTGATTCACCATTCTTGTGTTCTAGAAGAAAACCGACTTAACCGTCGGAGGGTCCTTAGCCAATTCACCTCGGTCACCCTTGACAATCTTCTTTTCTCTTCAAGTCATCAAGCCATCACTGCAGCCCGAAGCATTCAGCGCACTGATTCTCATGCATCATTAGGTATGATAAGGACACTTATGATGTGTTAGTTGAATACTCTAATGCAGATTGGGATGATAATGCTGATGATCGTAAGAGCACCTCTGGAGGGTGTTTCTACTTGGGTAATAATCTTGTCTCATGAATGAGTAAAAAGTAGAATTTCATCTCTCTCTCCACTGCTAAGGTAGAATACATTGCTGCTGGTAGTTGCTACACTCAACTCCTTTAGATGCAAAAAATTCTCCTTGATTACAATATTTGTCAAAAACATCTCACTATATATTGTGACAATACTAGTATCATCAAAATTTCTAAAAATCCTATTCAACACTCTTAAACCAAACATATTAAAATCTAAAGATGGTATTTTTACTCTTGAGTTTTTTCACACTAATGATCAAAAGGCTAATCTTTTCACAAAACCCCTAGATGGTCTTCACTTTGAATTCTTGCACCAAAACATTGGTGTTATCTCCTTAGAGTAATTCTCTTCTCTTCTCTTCTCCTCTTGTCATGCATTTGCATTGTCTAGTTTTTGGTATTGTTTTTGTTATTTGTTTTCTTTATAATAAAATAAAAAAATAAAAAATAAAAAAGGAAAATTTGAAAATACCAAAACAATGTGTTTGTGTATACTGGTACTTTGTGAACCTTGATGGCGTTGGAAACTGTTTGTTCATTTAGACCCTTTAAACAGATTGTTTAACCTAACATATTAATCAAGTAATTACTTAGATTAATTATTCAGATATAGGTTAAACACAAATAAATCATATCATGTAAAGTAATGGAAAATAAATAACACCAAAATATGATAACCCAGGAAACCCAATGAAACAAACCGTTTTAAGGTAAAAAATCTGGAGATGATTTAACCTAGCTATCCTCAAGGTAAACTAAATCCACTATAAGAGAATTGAAGTTCTTACAAAAGATTTAACCCTAAATCTAATGCTACCTCTAATAGTAACTTATTGACACGACCACGTGCAAGCTCTGAATCCACAGACTCCTTCTCTTTTTAGATTTATGCCAACACAAGCCTCTTTACTTGTGACTTTGAGATCACACTCAAAGGTTTCAGATCACCTTCAATAATGATCTTGATGCAGCAATTATGTTCTACCAATGCTTGATTGTAGTTCTAGCTTCAGTAGATTCTTGTATAGTTAGAATGTACAAAACCTCTCAGATCTCACAAAGAGTAACACACAAGTCTTCTCCAAAAGTCCTCAAAACGTGGCTAGGGTTTCCCTTTTATATGTATAGAAGTTTAGATGAAACTCTAAACATTGGTTAGTTTAAAATTCTGCAGAAAAAGCTAGACCTACGATTTTTGATTGGTCAAGCCTAATTCTCAATCAGTCAAGCAAGGCAGAACCACACTCCCTTTTTTTTGCAATCAACTAGACTTCAACCTTGAAACAACCACTTTTAAGCACTGCCTAAAAAACTAGACTAGACATATTTCGTTCTCCGTTTACCAACACAATACAAAAATGATTCTAAATATTTAAATCTAAATCTTTAGAACCTAACAAAAACAAAGTTCTCAACTTTGTATCTCTTGTAGCTTAGATAAGTATCTTCATGCACAATTGAGCAATGTGAGCTTTGTGGCTCATTATGTGATTTGTATGATTATGGTTAATCTTTTATCATTCATATATGCATCACTCTTTTTGACGGGAATGACTAAAAAATTCTAAGAGAAAGGCATAGATAACCATCTCACTACTAAAACTCATCAATCATGAAACATCTGTGTGCATTTTCTAAAAGCCATGCTCGGTAAGGTGTAGCACTTGGATAGCAAGAAAATGATGGTTGGCTAACATAATTGGGTATTTTTTTTTCTTTCTCTTATATGCCCATGCATGATATGCCTTTATATGCTTAAAAGAAAAATATGCAAAAAACATGAAAAGCAAAAAGAATCAAAATGCATTTACATATGGTTGCAAGCGTGTTTTTAGGTGATGTAGGAGTTATATGATGTACCTCAAAGGTAATGGTCCCCATCAAATAGTTATGATTATGTATGGATGTTCTTGGTTTTCTTGTATCGTTACTTGCATATGATGAGATACTTGTGCTTTCTTGCAAAAGTTGCACACACAACATGCATACTCTTTGCTCCTTTTGATATTATTGTACAAGTACAATATGATTTGGCCATCACAAAGGATAAATGTAATAGTATAAACTTACTAAACTGTCATAACTTGTTTTTGAAAATAAAATTTGTTAGACTTGTTTAGTATGTTGGATCTAGGATTTCTTAGCATCTAGAATGCTGATATGTTTGAGTGCTTAAAATGCTTCTTTGATAGTTGTGTTGGTATCTATCTTGCTTGCTATCACATCATGTGTTTTTCCTTCTTAAAAACCTTGTTTTAGCCTGCTCGACACATTCTCGATACCCCTTGACACGTACAGTTTCTATCAAGATTTTTTAGGTTTCTCTCTATAGCTTCTTGACACATACCCCGATCTATTAAGTCTCTTTTCACAAACTCTCTGGTTGCTCGACAGCATCTCGATACATTCTCGATCCATCTAGATTTTTCTGGGTTTTCTCGATACCACTCAACAGATATCCCGATACAATGAGCTTTTTCTTCTCGATCTATCAAAGCATTTTTACTGTCGATACCTTCTTGATACCTTTCGATCTATCGAGCTAGTTCTCGATACCTCTCGATACATTCTAGATCTATTGAGTTGTGCAAATCTATATATAGTTGAGGTTTTACCAGTTTCACTTCTCACTCAAACATTTCAATCTCTCTCTCTCTCTACTCTCCTGATCCAAACCTCACCTTTTCACCAAAATCCTTCATTCCTTTAAGTTTTTGGCCAAAACCAAGCTTCAATTCATTGGTATGTGTTCTAAAAATCTTCTTTTCTTCATCTTTCATGCATTTCATGCATGTAGACCTAGGTTTTAGGATTTTCTTGGGAAAATTTGGGTTTTTGTGGTTTTGTGAAAAATTTTGGGTTGGGTTTTGATCTTATGGTTATCATATTATCATGCATTGCATTCTCTAGCATTTTATTCCCATGTTCATGCATTATAGGATTGTGTTACTAATTATACATTGAGAGTGTTGTAGTTTGGATTGGGTTTTTGCCTATGATGCAATTTTCTTTCATGTTACATGCTTATACATTCCCATGCATGGTTCTTTTCTTCTTTATCCTTCCTAAGCATCTCTTCTGCTATGTTGGTTTTCTTTTTTTTTTTGGGTTGTTCTCTCCCTCAAAAGTTTCTAACTATGGCACCTAAAAAATTTGTCCTTTCAAAGAACCCAATCACTCGTTATGGTTCTTCATCTTCTTCACCTCTTCCTTCCATTCTTGCTAGAGATAAGTTCTATGATCCAGAATCCCAAAAGGATTTCGAGGAGAACTTTTGTGACCTGGCAATTCATTTGGAATGCTAGGTCATTCTGTCTAATTTTCCAAACACTCCTTTACCAGATGCGTTTTGCACTCAAGGCTAGGAATCTCTCTATGAGAAACCTATGAGATGTCCTAGTGTGTTTATATGAGAGTTTTACTCCAACATGCACGCTATCAATACCTTTGTCTCTCGCTTTACTACGATATTCCGAGGAACACGTATCGTAGTTACTCCGGAGCTCATTTCCAAAGTACTACATGTCCATAGGGTAGATCATTTGGATTATCCTAGTCACCCTTGTCTTTGTTCCATATCTCGAGACGAGTTGGCGTCACTATTTTGTAAGCAAGCCATGCTGTGGGGTGGACTTCTAAACTTCACCACACATAACTTTGCTAAGGCTCCAAGGATACTTACTATAGTGATGACCTTTGTTCTTAGTTCACGATCTCACTATAACACCATCACTAAACCTCGTGCCATTTTTCTTCTCTCTCTCTTAGAGGGTCTCTATATAGACTTTCCTTCATACATGATAGAATCTATTATAGATGTCTATCGCGACACTACCACACATGATAAGCTAATATTTCCTTCGGCTATCACATGCATCCTCGCACTTGCACATCCCTATTCCTCCCTCTCCTAGCTTTCTAGACATGGGTGCTATCAGCCAGAAGTCTTTAAGGAGGAAAGCTACATAGCTAGCGACCAAGCGGCCTCACCATGAGCCTTCTTCAATTCAGCAAGAGAAGGCTGAGTTTTGGGCTATTGAGGATGTTGCCTATGTCCCTCGACTCCCTTCCACATTTTCTCCATCTTCTTCTTCTTTTAAAGTAAAGGCATCTCTTGCTACTATCCTAGATTAGCTTTAGTGGATGAATGTTGACTTTGGTAGTTGACTTGACACTCTATCCAATGAGTCTATCATATCAACACCAGAGTTGGTCGTATTGCTCATCGATAGTCTTGTCTTGGCGGCTTCACTCCCTTACCCTCTACAGTGCATGATCCTTCCAAGGAGTCTTCAGCTAGTGGAGATGATGATGATGATGATGATTTCGGCTCTAAGTATGACGATGAGATGACTCTTTTTTAGTGATTCACCCTTTGTCACTCGTGACAAAAAAGGGAAGTAGTTTTAATTATGAGAGAGTAGTCTTATTGTTAGAGAGAGAGATAGATTAGATAGGGGGAGAGTGTTTTGAGAGATGAAGTGAGGTTTTTATTGTAGCTTTCTCACTTCATGTACAATGGTCTTGTGACCACTTTACATACATTGTACTTATTTTGATATATATGATGATGATGTATGTTTCTCACCTTTATCTCACATGTGTTGTTTCTTTTCTCTCTTTATACACATGTTTCATAGTTATATAACTTGTCTATGTTTCACACTTGATGCCTTGATGGATCTTGTTTAAGTGTTTCAACTAAGACATGCTGCAAGTTTTTCATGTCGTGGTCTCTCTTTTTGCAAAGTTTTTCAAGAGTTCATTGTATTTGTTAGACTTATGTACTTTTCATGTAATAGTTATGGAGATTTTTGTTTTATACTTCTCTCATAATTATGCTTGTAGTTTTGTCACGGATTGCAAAGGGGGAGATTTTTAGGGTCATATTTTATATGTAATTGGCTAATCCTTTGACAAAACGCACTTTACTTGTAATTTGGATAGATCTAAGTTGGGTTTAATACATATCAAGTGGCAGTATTAAAGACATGTAGATTGATCCAAGAAACAAGTGAAGAAAACTTGTTTTACTAAAGCTCGACAATATCTCGACAAATAGCTGCTATTGAGAATTAATGGGAATCTTGAAACATAGCTTAACACAAGCTCGATCTATCCAGATTTACAATTTCAGAATTTCCAAATCTGAAATTTAGCCCATGTTGATGAATTTGTTTAGGATTTCTTTTCTCACAACCCTAGACATATATAAGACTTATTTTAAAAATCGTCATACATGGATATAGAGACCAAAAGCTTAAGTTTCTCTGTGAGAAACTACTACGTTTGTGCGCCATAGGGTTTTGTAACTAAGTGTTTCCTAATCTTCATTGTTGATGAAGTGAAGAACTTTACAGTCTACAACATTCATTTAAGTTGCTGGAGTTAGTCACGAACTGGGATCTGTGCAAAAGAGTTAGTCACAAATTGGAGATTTGTGCAACATGATAAAGAAGTCTGCTACAAGATTAAGTCCAATTGAACATTGGAGCAAAGGTTCAATTGTAAGTTAGTATTTAAAGATAAGCCAGGGTAGTAGTAAGATTCCTTATACTTGTAACCACTTGATTGTTGATTAGTGGATTCTTTAGAGTGGTGATCTTAAATTCACCTAGTAGGGTTTTTTCCTTGCGAGAGGTTTTCCCCATTCGTTAAGTTCTTACCAGGACTTTTAGCGATGGGGTTTCAACAATGAAATGAGTTTCATCACTAATTAGTAGATTTCGTCACTAAAGGTCCTTAGCGACTAAAAACTGGACTTTTAACGACAAATTTTTTCATCACTAAAAATACATTTTGTTGTATTGATAAATCACCATGTCAATTTAATTTCTGCTGCATTTAGTTTATTTGGTGATTTATTGGTGCCTCCACGATTTGCATGTAAGTTGACTTAATTAATCAACTGGGGCAATTGAATTAATTAACCGAGGTCAAGCTATCTTAACCCAACAAGTAGTATCAGAGTGGGTACACTCTGATTAGGTTTAATCTATGTTGTAAGGTTTTATTTCTACATGTAAGATTTTTTTGTTGTTTTAATAAATTGATGGTTAATGTGTTTTTTTTTTTTTTTTTTTTAGTTAATGTGTTATATTTTGAAAATAGGTTAATGTTAAATTTTGTTGAAAAACAATATCGAAAGACATTGCTCCATTAACTTCTCAACTATTGCCTCAATAAATTGTAAATGATTTTTTTACAATGTTTCTATTGTTGTGAATTTTTATACAATTTTTAATGTAAAAATTTCAAGAGTTGTTACATTGATCTATGATCTATCAACGTCTTCGTAATATCTTGCATAAATATTGTACATGCAATTTTAAATAATTTATAATTTATTTGATGTTCAAAATAATGCTAATTTATATATAAATTATATTGCAATTACACCAAAGTCATTAATTATGTGTCACTATTTTATTGGAAAAATGCATTAATAAAAAAAAAGCATTAAAAATTGATTACAATAAGGACAAACGAATGGATGTGTAAGATTACCTGATGAATTTTAATGTATTGTTATGTGATGTTGATTGGATTTAAAATAAGTAAAATGTTCTTGCGCATTGTGCGGGCTAAATACTAGTTTTTCTATAAAACTATCTTATTTTTCTATGTTTGGTAGTAAACTTAAATAAGTCGAAAAATAATAACCTAATTTTATGGAAAACAATTTCTAAAAATATGCCATACTTTTTTTTGTTAAAAAAAATATAGTTTTCATTTAACTCATTTTTTCTGATACTACCAAATACTGGAAAACACGAAAAATTATCTTTGCACAAGGTTTTCTATCGAAACAAATAGAGTATAGTGTTAGTTATTTATGAAAATTAGGATTGAAGAAAAACGCAAAAGAGGGGAGGGGTTACCGTACTTTTAAAAAAAAAAAAAAAAAAAAAAAAAAAGCGCATGTCTGATTCAAGTGCATTGATTCATGTTTGGTGTTGATTTTCTCTTCCCTTAACATTGGCGGATTCTTTATGTTTTTTCAAGTTCGTTTGTAGTAGTATTTTTTTAGACCCCTATGTCTTACTTTGAATTTTCGTGTTCACCAATGAGTCTGGGCTTTATGTTAAGGGCTAATAGAGGCACGTATTATTATTTCTATAGTTTCTCCCTATTGTGTTTCTAATTATGGTTTTTTTTTTTTTTTTTTGGTTAAAAGTATTTGTTATCCATATGCCAGCAGTGTTATCAATGTATCTGGTTAGACATGAAACGGCCCTTTTGCTTTTTTCCTAACTTTTTATTTCAATAAAAAAGCAATAAAACTAGCTTTTTTCCAACCAAAAAAAATGTAAACTTTTTATCTTTTTTAATTTTGACTCACTTTTGACAAATAAGAAACTATGAAAAGCCATAGTTTAGTTTTGTGAACATACATGATCTGTGTTGTGAAATTTATAAGTACTCGCAAGTACACAAACCGTACTAGAGTATAATTTGGCAATACTGAGGTCGAAATTAGAGGAACTTTTATAAACGTAGGACAATAAATTAAACTTTAATCAAATAAATCATAATCTAGTTTAATAAAAATTGGTTGTTTTGAAATTAAATAAACTAAAAAAATAATTAATCCAATCAAATATATTATTAAAATAGTAGAAGATGTAAACAAACAAGATAAAGGAATTAAGATTTCAAAATCTACTTTGTTAATTCATATCAATATATATTCATGATCATTAATTTTTTTCCAGCCCACTACATGATAATCTAGAAGTCAAATCTTACTATCATGAAAAACATCATCATTAAAACTCCTATTTTAAAAATCTAAAGCATGTTCTTCTTCACTTCCTAAATATAAAATCAAATCATTAATTGTATAAGTAACAAACAAATTACAAAAGATATCCAATTTTAAAATCAAACTATTATAAACCAAGCATTCAATTAATTAAAATAAATCCAAAATCATGAGAAAAATGCGATTATATTGAACTCATATTAAGAATCTTGTCCTAACCAATTGGTATGAAGTAAGAACAATTTAAATCATTAAAGAACACCTATTGTGGATGAGAAAAATTAAATTACATAAATAATACTGATAATGTTAATCCTAATTGAAAATTTGACTACTCATGTTCATTAAAATAAAATACTAAAAATTAAATTAGGCAAATAAATTAGAGAAAGAAATAGTCACAATACAGCCCTAGCCCTTCTTTTCTTTTCCTTTTTTCCTGGTTCAAGTACAAACTGACCTAGGGACTTATATAAGAAAAGAGCCGCTTGACACACTATGCAATAATCCTAATACAAGTAGAACAAGGAATTCATATTTCCAAGCCACGCACATGCAAGGGATTCCTTGCTTTAAATGCTAACTTTTATTTATTTTTTGACAGGTCCCATTGCTTGATTTTAGGAGTTTCTTTCCTTGCAAACTTCATCCTCGTTGAATTGAAGGCTTCTTCTTATTTTCTTTCTCTTTTTTGTTTTTGGTCTTCTCTTTAATTCACGCTTGGGCTGGATGTTTACTTTGGGCAGAATCTCTACTTCTTCTTCATGCTTCACACTTGGGTCTCAACTTAATTAGCTTGAAAATTGGCCTAACCTCATTTTGTATGTAAATCCTTTATTATTCATAAACAAAGACAACTTATAGTCAGTTACAAAATAGCATAAAAGTGAGGCCAAAATGCAAATATAAGAGTACATTTTTATATGTTTTTCGTGCACATCAATCTTCCACGTCATGTGATGCCATGGGACTGTTCCAGAAAATGTTAGAGAAACAATAACTAACATATATGAAAGGCATTTAGGAGTTTAGGATTGAAACATTTTTCATGACTCAAAATGAATAACGTAAGGCAATACCATGGAGAAAAAGAGAGGAAAAAAACAGATTCCATATATCTCAGTACCACATATATCCGTGTATTCAGTGTCAAAATTACAGGTAACAAATCCCTAAACTGCAGGCTTTAGAAAGTTAAAATACTAGAAATAGTATTTGTTCTTAATTTTCCACTCAGGATCTTTTTCATGTTACTTGTAAGCTATGGCTGCGTTTGTTTTGGTGGTAAACACTTTCAAGAAATCATTTTCCACCTGACCCACGTGTTTGGCAGCTACGAAAAATAGAATTTTCCAGAAAATCATTTCATTTGACCTGTAATTTACTCCTTTGACCCGGAAATGGTTTTACACTTCCATTTTCACTTCAAATGGATTCCGGAAAACATAGAGAGAGAGAGAGAGAGAGAGAGAGAGAGAGAGCACACCCCTCCGGCCAGCCCAGATCGTGCCGCCCCCACCGCTGCCCACACCACCTAGATCACACTGCCCCACCGCCCAGATCACGCGCCGGCCAAGCTTTTTTTTTTTTCCTCTCTCTCTCTTCGTCCCCAACGCTTCTTCTCCTGATCTGGGAGATCTAGCCATCACCGCTCAATGTCACCAATCCACCCCTCCCTCATCACCGATCGAGCCTTTCCCTCATCACCAATCCATCCCTCTCTCATCACCGATCGCCAGCCATTACCGATCCACCCCTCTCCGATCTTGAAGGCGACGTTTTGCTTGCTTGGGTTTGTTGCCTTGGGTCATGGCTTTCGCTCGCTGGAGTTCACTTGCCGTGGGTCGTGGCTTTTGCTTACTTGCCATCGGTTGTGGCTTTTGATTGCCGGAGTTTGCTGTCGTGGGTTGAATTGGGATTGTGGGTTGTTGTTGGTGGTTGCAAGTGATGGGTATTTGGCTGTGATTTGTTCTGTGGATTGGGATTTGGCTGTGATTTTGAATTTTCTGTAATAAAATTTGTTTGAATGCTGAGAAAATAGTTGAGAAAATGTGAAAAACTTGTAGGAAAATAGCATTTTCAGAATAGAACTAAACACATGAAAATATTTTCTACAACAATATTTTTCATAATGTAACCAAACACTTGAAAATATTTTTCTTTCCCGAAAATAGAATTTCCAAAAAATATTTATTTTCTGGAAAATATTTTACGAGAACCAAACGGACCCTATCTTCCCAAGTTCCTGATGGGAGAAAACACCATGATGGTATATAATTAATCAGAAATAAAACATAAACAACTGGATAGAAACACCAAAACTAACTGTAACTCTTTTTTTTTTTTTTTTTTTATGCTTAAAGCAATTTTTATCATCGTCCGTTTACAAAATCATGCGACTACCAACTATAGAATTTGCAGTGGTTTACAAAATCATGTGACTACCAACTATAGAATTTGCAGTGGTAAAATTATTTCAAGTAAGGCAACCACGAAAATTCAATTAAAGAAAAGCTTTAACCATTCTATAATCCCTTCACGTTTACAACATAGAGATATATATATATATATATATATGCATAATTCTTTTATATCTCTTGGAGGAACGAATCCAGGTGGAGCCCAAGGGGGCCCAGGCCACTCTTGGGTCCAAATTTTTTATTTGTTTTAATTATTATATATTTTATTTTTGTAGTTGAACTCTTTCCAAAACCTTAAGCTTCATTCTCCTCAATCAGCCTAGTTAGTCTAACCCAAATAGTAACTATCTAAATTAAAAACTTAACAAAAATAATAAAAAAATTTACAATGATGATTTTATTTTAGCAAAAAAAAAAAAACTATTTTACCACCAAAGAACTAAAAAATCATGTGTTATTGGAGAAGTTAGAGTTAAATTTCTTTCAACTACAATAAATTGGTATAAATACTAGTTGATTGTAGCAAGTTGTTAAAAATAAA
This sequence comes from Quercus gilva, assembly GCA_023621385.1. Taxonomy (NCBI): domain Eukaryota; kingdom Viridiplantae; phylum Streptophyta; class Magnoliopsida; order Fagales; family Fagaceae; genus Quercus; species Quercus gilva. Next base: position 92,750,222 of record CM042476.1, on the reverse strand, counting down.
ATACAATATTTTATTAAGATTATATCTCTTCGTTCAATTAAAAAACTCAAATTCTCTCTCTTCTTTTATTATTTTAATGAATTGTTTAAATTATATTTTAAATAAAGTGATACAAAAATAGAACATTTGATATTGGGTGTATTATAAAGTAAGATGGTAAAATAGAAAAAATAACTTTTTGCGACGTTAAAGCTAAAATTTTTAGCACTACTATTATAAATACTCTAACTTCAACCAAAATAATAATAATAATAATAATAATAATAATAATAATAACAATAAAATCCTACCAAGCCTAGTATTAAAAAAAAAATTATTTTGTTTTGTCTTTTATTGGTAGATGATTGCATCTTAATATATTTAAAAACAATGATTTTGTATATTTATAATTTTTTAATATTATATGGATGCCTATTTAAAGTTTTTTTTTTTTTTTTTTTCTTCTTTATACTCCAGCACCCACTTGTTTAAACTTATGGGTCCGTCCTGATCTCTTGCCATGTATAATTCTTTCATCATCAATTATTGTAATCCAATTGCTTGCTCTGTATTGGTATTGGCTTTGGTAAAAATATGTGCATATATATTACCTAAAGAATGATTACTTTGCTTCCGCTGCAATTGCCTTTGCTACAAGGTTCTTCCCTGTTGCAGGTGGACCATGTAGTAATACAGCCCTCCATGTTTTTTGATTCCCTAGAACAAATGATTAGTTTTTCCAAAACAACTATATAATATCCGTATTAGTGGTCACCATATGTCCAGCCATTCTTATTAGCATTGAAACTAACTAAGAATATACAGATAAACTATCTAAAAGCCGAGATTAGAAAACCCAAAAGTTAAATACAATGATGGTTAATGGAGGAGGAACTTAAGAGTAAAATTGTGGATACTTTTTAGGCCATATGGCAGCTTCTATCAAAACCTCTTTGCAAGTCTCAAGTCCGCCCACATCATTCAATTTCAGGAACGAGTCCGTAAGGCCTAGTCCGAATTCCGCTGCATGAGTGATAAATTATTCAGGAACTTCCATAATGGGAAAGAAATTTCTTCTCAAAACTGTTCAAAATGCCCTCATATGAAGATCATAAGCCTCTTGTTTATCTTCGTCGTTACTGTTTTCATCTGGCTTAACTGCCTTTGGCAGTGTCTCTAATAACAGAGATATAAGTCAATTAATTCACTCATACAGTTAATCATAACGATGAATCTACAATGGATATGCTCATATGCATGAGCAATAACTCTAATCAGCGTGTCTGATTTCCCTTACTTCTCTCGACCATCGCAATTTATTTGGGTGAATTATTTAGAAGAATAGTCTCATGGTAAAATCGTATACGATTTCATTTAAAATCATGTTTTAGAAACATAATTTCAATGTAAAATGTAGAAATGTAATTTTTTATGTGCAGCTACTCCACCTAAATCAGTAAAATCTTGAAATTTTAGCCTCCACTAAAATCTTGGGTCAAGATACATCTGGTGTGACTCTTAGTATTGTGACACTATCTAAGAACTTGTTGTAGAATTCATATTTTAAAAATCTCACCGCTGAATTACATATTCTGTATGTTCTTAATATTCATGTCAATTTTCATGTTAATTAGATGTTATTTACCATTTGATCTATAAACTCATCTTTTAAGCATTATTTTAAAATACAAAAACTTGAATTTAAATAAATGATTGATAACATGACTATTAATCTTTGATCACATTGAAATTTTGCAAGCATATAATATATACAAAGATAATGAAATTTAGCAGTAGATTTGTCAAAATTCGCATCCAATTTAAAAAATATTGAGTTATATAATATTACTTAAACTTATACTAAATGTAACTTCAACTCAACTTATAAAAATTATACTAATTTTGCAACAACAAAAAAAAAAAATGAAAAAAAGAAGGGAGTTCTTTTTTAAAGATATTTAAAGATATAGTATATGTAATAGGAGTTGGTCAAGAGGATCACACCTAAATCAAGCACTCAAAGCCCACTAAAGACCGTGAACATAGGTAAAAAATATTAAACAGAACCACCTACCAGTTTTTGCAAAGTGAGTTCAATTAGTTATAATAATAATAATTATAGTTAAAAAAATAAAATAAATAAAAAGGTGATGACCTACAACACCTTTTTTTTTTTTTTTTTTGGTGATGAACCTGTTTGGTAACGTTGTTTGAACAACAATTTTCATTGTTTAAATAACACAATACATATTTCTATAATATTTTTTCACCCACTCGTATTTCCACAACACTTAAACAACATTACTAGAATGATATTACCAAACAAGCCAAATTAACTCTGTTTGTTTTTACTTCCAAAAGAGCGCCACGTTAAATCAAATGTTTTGAATTTTGACAAAGATATCATTTGTAATTGTGTTGCGGAGGGTGGGTGAATGTTCAAATAGCGTATAAAACACTAGGAACGTTTAGACCCTTAATTACAAAATTATCAATTAAAGCTTAATGTCAAACAATATATGTGCGGAAAATGAACATAAGCAGATAACAGAATTAATAGACAATCTAAACCAATTAAAATCACATCCATAGCAGAAATTAAATGGCAAAGATTAAGGGAAGAGAGATGCAAATACAAGGATAACACAACGATGTATTATTGAAGAGGAAACCGAAGTCCTCGGTATAAAACCTCTCCACCGCCCTTTAAGCGGTCAATAATCCACTAGAAATGTAGTTGAGATACACGAACAGTAATAGACCCTCCAAGCCTAATCTACCCAATATACCTAAGCCTTCCAAGCTTCTTGCTCCAACAAGGTTACGTCGAACCTTTTTCTTTTCTAGCTTACCGGATTTGCTATAGCCCATAGCATCAGCCAATATTAATTGATCCATTCCTAACTGCTTCCCAAAGCACCAAAAAGCCTTCTCACAGATGTGGGTATAGTGAGAAAAGAATTTGGCTAATGAACCTCTCAAGGATGTAACAATTGAGAGAATGAAAGTAGAAGAATTTGAAAAGTCTCTATATAAAGATTGTGAATGAGTCAATATTGATTTTCTCTAGGGTTTTTCTCTTAAAATTTTCTCTAGAAGCTCTCTACATTTCATGGGTATAAAGGTCTATATATACTGGTGTGTGTTTGGAATGCAAAGAGTCATTTTTCCAAAACAAAGCTGGCTGGCGACTTGGCCTCAGGACTTGACTTAGTCACGAGTTCAAGCCACGAGCTAACTGAATATCTATTCTGGACTTTTTGTCCTGTGATGCTATAGTTGGCATGACGGTTCAACTTCTCTGCATGCTTCACTCATGTGTTTCTTCTGGTGGCTTGCCAGTCGTGAGCCACCAGCGAGATCTAGTCGCGAGCCCTTATTTCACTGCACAATCTTGAGCATTTCTTCACACTCTCTCACACATACTATCCTTACATGATTCCCACCTAAATACAGGGTTTCTAAATGTTGAAATACAAGTAAATTTGGCACGGAATAAAACCAACAAAATGGTTGATTAAATTCAACCTTACAATCTCCCCCTTTAGCTATTCCGTGACAAAACCCTACAACAAACTCTAGACTTAAGGCGTGAGTTAGGAACAGTTGAACAAAACTCACTCACACCTAACTCTAGAATCTGTGAAGCTCTTGAATCATAATAATAAGTATCTCCTGAAACACAACAACACAGTATGATCATTGTATGCAAAAAACTTGTAATGCATATGGAGCAAACACAATACAATCAAGCAAAATGAAATAATGCAATAGACCATGGCTTGACCAAAAACGAACAATCACTATAAATAGTGATCACAATGCTCATTCACACATGGTATGAACATCCGGACATGCAAGTTGATGAGCTCAATTACAAAATATCATTTACATATCCAACACTCAACCAATGCAACAACTCAAGGTAATTGCATTAAAGATATAAAATCCAACAAAGGGCACAAGAGTGATGTACTTAAGGAAAATGCATAACATTTAACACCAAGTACTAGGCTACAAAGTATGGGTACAAAAACCTAAAAGCTTACAAAAGCAAAGGTACAAAACAAAAGCTACATAAGCAAGAGTACAAATATGATGTACTAAAGAAAATGCACAATATAAACTAAAGTGCTTAAAGTTTCTCCCCTTCAAAATGATGAGAAGCTGTGATGCACTTGGAACATATATACTTGTAACCTGAAACACTTGCACAAAACACATTAGACCCTCAAGGTAAAGCAAGTAATAAAAGGACAAGTATAATGTAAAAAGTAAATTGCGATCAAGTAAGCATGATGTGAAACATGTGAGCAACTTAATCATACACCAAAACAGTCATATAAAAATGACTACAATGATCACATAGCAAAACAAATGATCATCCGAACATGCATTCAAAAAAGCACAATAACATAAGTTTGTATGCATGTTCAACACTCAAACAAAACAAAGTTTTCTTATTAACTCAATGTCTTCTTTCCCTTGGCATATGCATCTCTCCTATGGAATATCTCTCCCCCTACAAATGTGCACGAGAAATAGAATTTCTTCCCCTAAGAATGTGCACAAGAGTCATATAGAAATGACAAAAACTCTCCGGTATATTCTCTAAAGTATACTCTTCCCCTTTTTGTCAAAAATAGACAACGGGTCAAGGAGAAATGAGGGCAAGAGATGAAAGTATGAACAATGATAATGATGCATGAGTGGTGCGAGATGAATGAGAAAATGAAGCTCAATCCTAAGACAAAACAAAGTGCTACAAAGCATAAAGTATAGACCAATGCATGACAAGGGTAGCAAAGGTGTGTGTAAGAGGCGGCTATGTGCAATGCATGACCAATGCATGGAAAATGCACATGTGGGGCAAGGTGTGTTAAATACACAACTAATGACCAAACATGTTTCTAATGAGAAAATATGAGAAACCCCAACATTTGATACTCATCGAAGTCCAAACAAACGAGAAAATACCTAAGAGGCATTTTATCAAACTCCTAGTGTGCACACTATGAACAACAATGTAAAATAATACATGAATATCATGAAAACCACCCTTAATACATGCTCTTTTTGCCACAAGGGGCCAACAACCAAAGAAACCAATCCCATACAAAAAATTTGACAAAAATTAAGTTTTTCCAACCCCTATGATGAAAATCCCAAACAAGAGCACAAAACTCACCAAAACATAATCCAAGGATTCAAAACAATGATAAGAGTTTAAAATTACCTTAGAGATGTTAATGAAATGAAAAATCATTCAAATTGGTTGGATTTTGATGTAAAAATAATAAAAGAGGGGTTTTAAAGAGGATATGAGAGGTTTAAAACAAGTTTCCCACGAAAAGCTCTTTAAAAAGCTATTTCTGGGAGTTTTGTGAGTGGCGAGTCGCAAGCTGAGTCACAAGTGAGTCGCAAGTGAGTCACAAAACCATTCTGTGTAAGCTCATGACTGGGTCTTGCGAATTGCAAGTCGCCAGAATAAGTAGCCAAAAATTCTAACACTTTTTTTTCAACACAAAACATGTTTAAATAATTAAAAACAAAGTAAGCACTAAACATGAACACAAATAGTGATAAAAATCACTTCTAAAAACATATAAAATGATCAAAAATCTTTTTGGATTGATCTATATATAGTTGAGCACACGCACATCATATTTAAACAAGTACAATCAAACAAATAAGGCATTCATTGAATATTAGGCATGGGTGTTGTGTGTGTGTATCAAGTGTGGAATAATTCATAGTTTAGAGTGAAACTTTAATGATCAATTTAATCAAGTTATACACAACTAGTACTAAGTTAAGTGGTCTATCTCAATTATAAAAATGAACATATATGACCTCTCACAAGAAAATGATTGCATATCTTTGAAGTTTTTCATTTGACTTCTTTACAAATCATAACATTTGATCATTTTGAATCAATACATCTCATTTTGAGATCGACACCTGAAATTTTTGATATTTAAATTTGATGAACAAGCCTTTGGCTTTTTTGGGCATCATACATATTCATAAAAGTCGCTTTCGATTTTTTCTAGTCAAATACTAGTATGTGCAACGGTTTTTGCAGCTCATTATCTCTTTTCATTTTGAGATTTACATTGGTTGAGCTCTTTAAGCAAAAAAAATATAAAAGTGTGGGAAGATATATAGGCACAAATTTACGCATGTATCTAAACCAACATGATTATTGACTAATCATTCATGACAAGCTTGAAAATTGATTTACAACAATCACACAAAGATGTCAAGATTTTTCCCACAAAGATATAAGTGCATAAAGAACAAGATAACCTCGTAAATGCATGAAGCCATTTGTACGAAGGTACAAGGCTAAACTCACATGTGATATGTGCTCAAACATATACAATTAAACTTTTTGAATTTTTCACTTTTTATGTGGTTTTGGATTTTTACTCACATAAAACTAAAACATAAAAGTAAAATCAAAACAAAAGCAATGCATACAAATAAATGTAAAATGCACAAATGCATGAAGATATGACATTCAATGCATAAAGGGTCCTACAAAGATCGAAAGAATTAAATCAATGACCAAAGCAAAAGCTCAACCATAAGAATCCTTCCTCATCTAAATGGAACGATTGTTTGGAATGAGTATCTTAAGAGAAGTGAGACGAGGGTTCGAAGAGTGAGAACCGGAGATGCACATAGTCAAGGAGTAAAGAGCATTAAACACTTTCTTTAACAACATACTATTTTCACTCAAAACCGGTTTAATCTTTTTAGCACAACTTCCAAGAAGCTCAAGTTTCTCTTTTCTTTTGATTCTTTTAAAAGCATGAAACTTAGAGTATTGAGGTCTTAGATGACCAAAGGCACCACAATGGTGACAAACAATGTGTTTAGGTCCACTAGGCTTTTTAGGAAAGGATCTAGCAACATGGTTTTATTCTCTCGTCAACTTATGACATTGAGGTCTTATATGACCACTCACACCACAAAGGTGGCAAGTTGGAACAAACTTAGATCCATCCAAAGTCTTAGGTTGAGACCTAAACAGAGGCTTTGACTTAATAGCCTTTCTTTCCACATTTTGGTTTCTTTTATGTGGAGGAATGTACACCGATTTGTCCTTTGAGGTAGAACACACAATAGGCACAAAATCGGGTACCGCAACATGATTGCAACAAATATTTTCTTCCTTTTTATCAAAGGTTCAGCAATCAAACACTTGGCATGCATCTTAAGAGATTCATTTTCACATTTTAGCTCATCAACAAGTTTGTTAAATAAAGCAAGTTTAGCATCCAAGTCTACATTCCAACATTTAAACTCTTTTAGCTTTTCAAGAGAATTTTCAACAAGTGTCTTATATTTCTCAACTAATTTGTTGAATTCATTAAGCATAGCAATCAAATCATCATTTTCACAAAATAACTTACTCAAATTCTTTTGAAACTTCTTAGCCTTTTTCTTCAAGAGTTTGTCATTTGGAATATCAACAACATCCAATGATTCAAGTAACATGTCATCACAATCATGAGGATAAACAATCATAGAGGCATTTTCACAAATACGTGGCATGCTACATTCATCATCAACCAAATCATACAAAGAGGCATACAATGCACTATCCATGGCAAATAAACACAAGGGGTCAAGGATCACACTTAGGTATTTAAACCAAAACAAGTGTACCTACTCTGATACCAATTGAATGTTCAAATAACGTATAAAGCACTATGAACGTTTAGACCCCGAATTATAAAATTATCAATTCAAACTTAATGTCAAACAATATATGTACAAAAAATGAACATAAGCAGATAACAAAATTGATAGACAATCTAAACCAATTGAAATCACATCCACAGTAGAAATTAAACAGCAAAGATTAAAGGAAGAGAGATACAAACACAAGGACAATACAAAGATGTGTTATCGAAGAGGAAACTGAAGCCCTCGGCGTAAAACCTCTTTGCCGCCCTCCAAGCGGTCAACAATCTACTAGAAAATGTAGTTGGGATACATGAACAGCAATAGACCCTCCAAGCCTAATCTACCCAGTGTACCTAAGTCTTCTAAACTACTTGCTCCAATGAGGTTACGTCGAACCTTTGTCTTTTTTAACTTACCAGATTCCGTTATAGCCCATAACATCAACCAATATCAATTGGCAAAGTGATGACAAAGTCTTTTCCATGAACCCAGCATTTCAATTCAACTCTAGTAAACCATGCGTCGGAGTAGAATTCTTTGACCAACTCTTCAATAGGATCTTCAAAGCCACCAAACAAGCTAGCCCAATCTTTGTCAACAAAGATTTTAGGGATGAAAGTTGATCCCAATTTATCAAACCTCACAATCCTTTCTACCACAGTTGGAGCATTCTTGAAATTGTTGTTGAAGGATAAAGAGTCTATAAGAGTCTTGAACCACTTGTTATCAAAGATTCCCGATGATTGTCGAGTCCTCTTTGATATTGGAGATGATGTGAGGTCAATCCAAGGTTCTTTACTGCGTAAAGATCAATAAGGCATCTACAAAATAACCACACAAGCACAAACCATGCACAAGAATGGTAACAAACTTGATTAATGCAAGTTAGTTCAAAAAACAAGCAAAACAAAAAACCAAAAAAAGATTCTCTAAGATATGGTCAAACGAGCATAACAAAGACACATAAACATGTTTTATGTGCTATTAGTTCTGGAAAGACTTAACTAGCAAGAATGAATGCAAAATATGTCAAGTGAGCAAGTATGCGCATCAATGCAAGGTGCATGAGTGCTATAAAATGCATGATCAAGCACAATGGGGCAAAGTATGTAAAATACACAATCAATTATCAAAACATGTTAAATATGAGTAAACATGATAAACTCCAAAGTTTGGTGCTCATCGGAGTCCAAACAGATAAAAAAAACCATAAAGGCATTTTATCAAGCACATAGTGTGTACACACTACATATATATGATGAACAATGCATGAACATATGAGAATTTTGCCTTAATACATGTTATTTTGCCACATGGGGCCAACATAATCAACAACAAACCAAATGGTACTAAGCACAAACAACAAAATTGAAAACTTTTGCAAGAAAAAACGTTTTCCCAACCCAACACAAAATAAACCCCAACCCTAGGTTTTATGAAATCAAAGACAAAATCAAAGGAATAGAAAAAGGAAATGTGTTAGAAAATACCTTTGAGAAGTCCAAGAAGCAAAATCCAAGCAAGAAAGGTTGAGTTTTGAAGAAAAATAGAGTTCTTGTGGGTGGGAGTCGCGAAGTGCAAAGAGACAAGTATCTTTTTCTACATTTCGCGAGTCAATGACTCATGAACCAGTCGCAAGTCTACTTGCAAAATGTGCAAATGCATAAGGAAGATTTTCACAGGTCAAATCTGAGTCACAAACCACTCACAAGGGACTCGCGAAGCTCTCTGCATGAAATTTTTAAAAAATAGAAATTTCTTAAGAATTTCGCAACTTAAGACCACTCGCGAAGGTAGTCACGAAATGGCCAAACACAAAGTTTTTCAACACAAAAATTTGACATTTTGAGAAAAACATTAAGGATCAAAGTGACAAAAATCACTTCCAAAAATGAATAAAATACTCAAAAATCTTTTTGGATTTGATTATCAAGCTATTGAGTATACACATATCACATTTGAACATGTATAATAACACAAATGAAATAGATATTCATTGAACATTAGACTTGTGTGTTGTGTGTGGGTATCAAGTATGAATTAGTCCACAATCTAGTATGAAGCATCAATGATCAATTCAATGAAGTTATACACAAATTGCACGAAGTCAGGTGACCTATCTCACTAGTAGAAATGAACATATATGACTCCTCATCAAAGTGTTTGCATTGATTGAAAACTTTTCATTTGGCTTCCATTTTTCATGCTTTATGATCAATACAACTTAATTTTTGAGCAAATGATGCCATGAAATTTTTTATTTTTCTTTGAAGAATAAGCATTTGGCTTTGGCAACATACATTTTGAATACATTTTGCTCCACCTTTTCCAAGTCAAATTAGTTTTCGAAGCAAGGCTTTTTCAGCTCTTTCTCTTTTTAGAGATTAATATTTGAAGTGTTTTTTGACATAAAAAATAAATGTGAAGAGATATATAGAATCAAGTCTACGTATGTATCAAGATCAAACAAGACTATTGGCTAGACATTCATGACAAGCTTGAAAATCTATTTACAACAATCAAACATAGATTTCTAGATTTCACTCGCACTTAAAATGTGCATTCATAACAAACTAAGCTCATAAATGCACTACACCATTAATACGAAGGTACTAAGCCAAACTCAACATGTAATATTACACAACACAAGCAATCAAACTTTTTTAGATTTTTTACTTTTTATGAGTTTTTGGATTTGTACTCACTCAAAACAAAAACAATAAAGTAAGATCAACAAACAAAGCAACCAATAAAACAAAAAAAAAAAAAAAAAATCATTAAAAGAAATATGCTATGAAGCAAGCATTGAAGTAAGAAGAGTTCATATGATATAATGCATGAAAATACGACCCTAAGATATTGGAATTATTAATGCATGAACATAGTGGATAAATCATGCATAAGTACCTTTCTTCACCCACACCGCACGGATGCTTTGGGTGAGATCCTTAGACGGAGGGGTATGACCAACATTATTCTCAAACCTCGGGGTAAAGCTAGCTAAGCATAATAAGATGTTCTTAAGCATTTCCATGACATCTCCAATGAGTTGACCATCATTTTCTCGCTTAGCTTGCTTTCCTTTTGGCATTCTTCTCACATTTCCCTGAGCATGTAAAGGATCAACCCTTTTGAGAGCGTGAAGCTTGAAGCAATTTGGTCTTATGTGCCCTTGAATGCCACAATGGTGACAAAAATGCTTCACTTAAAGTCCGCTTTGACTCTTAGGCAGTGACTTCCCTTTTGCCTTTGATTTTGGTTCAATGTCCTTCTCAATGATAGGGATCTCAATCTTGGGCTTTTCTACATCCTTCGCCAATACGAACTTCATCTCCCTTCTTGGTTCTGCACTCAAACTTCCTTCACCAATGTAGCCTAGTCTGATTTTGTCTGCAAAAGGCTTTTGAGATAAAAGAACACTATCAAGCTTTTTGGTTGTGATGCACTCCACTTTGACATTAGCTTGAATCACTTCAAGTTCAAGAAACTTGATCTTTGAGTAAGCATTTAGCAACGCCTCTTTCAATTCTTCAACTTCACACTTGGCATCCTTGAGTCATGCAAGAGCAGATTTGTGGTCTTTTTCAATTCTCTTCATCTTCTTGACTACAATCTTAGCAACTTTAGCATACTTTTCACAATCATCAAGCAATGCTTCATAAACATCTTGAAGTTTCTTATCACCTTTATTGAGGTACACTTCCTCATCATTTGAAACTTCATCTTCTTCAACATTGGAGTGTACACCAAGTTCTTCAACCAATTCACTTAATTCATCTTTGGAATCAACCGAGGTAATTGCCATAAATGCTGAATAGTTACCATCACCATCGCATTCTTCTCTGAATTTGAATTTGAGCTCTTCATGTCATTAAGGGTAGTTGTTAGCATCTTACCCTTTCCTCTCAAAGAGTTTAGATGTTCCTTCTTCAAATGCCCATGTCCATTGCATTCATAGCAAACAATCCATTGGAGTAGTGATGACTCTTTTACATCCTTCTTCTTAAAGTCTCTTTTGTCATTCTTAGAGAATGAGAATTTTCCTTTGCCAAAAGACTTCCCATTGTTCTTCACCTTTAAGAATTTTCAGAAGTTCTTTACAAGATACGCCACCTCTTTGTCAACATCTTTCTCATCCGAGGAATCATCAGTTCTCTCATTTATGGTTTTGAGAGCAAGTGATTTGCTAGACCACTTAAAGTTAGTTTACGAAATAAAGTAATTTTTTTTTTCCACAATTTGGGCCAAATTAACTTAAGTTTTTTGCATTTTATGCCAAGGTAGGCTGAACTAAAGTAGGCTTAACCTATTAATATAATGTAGGCATAACTAACTTGGCCATCCCTAGGAAAATTTCCTAGATCTGCCACTATACCTAAGATTCATCTTTTTGTTGTCTCCTTAAAAAAATATCATGGAGCTGCCACTGTGACTATGGTCTTAAAAAAGTGTAATTTTTTCAAGTTACACCAAGTGAACTTGTATGAACGAGCGGATTTTATTAAAAGAAATAGTTTACATTACACATGCACACGAAATACAACCCAACTAGAAATCAACTACCTGAAACACCACACTATCAGGACTGCCACACAAGCCACAACTGAGTAGTTCACAACCATTACGTATGGGGCAAAGCACAATACAATTTTGTGAGAAACCCATCACGTCAGGGTATAGACAATTCAACAAGAAAGTGGGTGCATGTATTATTGTACATTACTAGATATTCAGTTGCCGACCTAGAAGAGACCTGCAATCCAAAACCAATTCAACTTCCCTTTATTATCGTACATGACTAGATATTCAGTTGTGGTTGTGGATGTAACATTTCTATATATTTATCAAAAAGATAGATTTTTTTTAAGGGAAAAAGATCAAATATTTTGTAATTAGACTTTTGTGTGTGTTTCTTTTGTGATTTTTTTTGCATCAAGAGATTTGATTGAAGTGAGTTCTAGTTAACTCAATTAGTAAAGTCTCTGATGGTTCAATCGCCAACCATAAAAAAAAAACCAATTAGTATCTTAGTCTAATGATAAAGAGTTATTATCATGAGCGAATGCCATAAGTTGAAACTCTTTAAAAAAAGAAAAAAAAAGTTTTGATTGAAAAAAAAAAAAAAAGAGTGCTGCATTTAAAAGATGTTAAGAAATTTTGATAATAGGATCTCAATTTTCGTAATAATTTATTCTCTTCCATTAGAATTTATATATAAATAATAAAGTGCAAAGATGATTACATAATAAATATTCATAATATTGTTTTCAATTATTACCGTTGCCATGCCAAGCACTGACAATCCACCCCAACTATGATAACCATCAAAACCAAACCCAGCAACACTAGCAATGACAACTCACCCCAGCTACAGCCACCACGACTACCACCTAGATCTAAAATGACGACCAAGAATGACAACCTAAATCCGACCACAACAACCCAAAGATGAGAGAATTGAGGTGTGAGAAGAAATCTGAGAAAGAGAAAGAAAAAGAGTGGATAAATAAATAGAAAAAATTATTTAGATGTTGATACAATAACATCAATATTTAGATGTAACTGCAGCATGTGGTAAAATCATCAGACTTCTATCTTCCCCGAAGGTCTACCTATGCTTTATAGAAATATTAAAAAAAAAAAAAAAAGAAATAGAATGGTCCATGTCGCATGGGCCCATGGCCCATGTGGGCTTAAAGCACTGAGCTCTTTCTTCTTTTCTTTTGTTGGGGTTATTTTTTGTTTTCGGAGTATTTTAGGCTTTCTTTGTTTAAGGCTTTTAGCAGCAGACCATGAAAAAATAACAAAACAAAACAAAAGAGGTTCATGCAAAAAATAATAATAAGGTTGGTGAAGTCTGAGACTGCCTGAGACTATCTACCAAACGATGGTGATCCAAGCAACTATAAAAAGCATGGCTTTGTGGCTATTTCAGAGCAGACGGACCTTCACCTCCGACTTCAAAATCCAAATATTTCAACCATGTTTGCCTTGTTGTTCATGTTGTTTACCACCATCATCGCACCACTAATTCCAACCCTCTCTTCACAACCACCACCACTAATACCAACCCTCTCTTCAGAACCACCACCACTAATTCCAACCCTCTCTTCAGAACCACCACCACCCTTCCCAACATTTCCCTCCCTTACTCCGCGTCGAAGACCGCCAGCGCCAGCATTTGAGGTTCCTCCAATCCCACCTTTCACTCCATCACCACCAAATGACAACAAATGTCTTACATGTCAAGAACAGTCAGTACCATTGTCAGCCGTGCTGGAGATTACCTTCGCTCTAACAATATCAATCACCTTAACCATCACAGTGACAGTTTCCCTTACCCGGGGAAAAGGGGACAATGGGGAGACAGGGAAGCCAGGGGAGGAAGGGCCGAAAGGGGACAAAGGGGACAAAGGAGAGAAAGGGCCGAAAGGGGACAAAGGGGATCAAGGGTCGCCATGGAGGCCAGGGTGTCCACGGCATCTAGAAAGGGTAACAGTAATTTTTTTCCTATCCGTTTGGATTTTTATATTTTCTTCCCCCAGTTTTTACCATTTGGTTCGGTCTAAGTATTTGGATGTTAGAGTTTCTGTAATGGGCTTTTTTTTTTTTTTTTTTTTATGGGGGTTAGAGTTTCTGCAATGGGCTTTTTTCTTTTTTTTCTTTTTTTGTTTGGGGGGGGGGGGGGGGGGGGGGGGGGATTTAATTTTGGAGTGGTTGCATTTGGGCGTTAGAAATGTTTCTTATCTTTGTTGTATATGGGTTTGACAAGTTGTGTAGACATTGGATTGTCTTTTATGTAGGTTCTTTCTTGAGAATTACTATTCAATTCGCATATGCTATTAGGTCCTTCTAAGGAAAAATTATTAGGACTTAGGTCTCTAGTATTCCCAACCAATAATAAAATACAACACATTTAAAACAACTTTGATTCAACTTCCTAAATGAAAAAACGAAATAAAACCACATAAATTTAACTCTAGTTTAAAAAAAATTAATTGGAAAAGCTCAAATAAATTTATTTTATAAATAGGCAAGATTCAAAACTTGAAATAAATTTGAAATCCAAAAGCTCAATCTCAGCAGTTTGTATTTAGTTTTAGTGACCTTATAAGTCTCTCCATAGAGGTCTTTTTCTCTCAAAACTCTAGATTAGTTTCCTTCTTCCACTCCACAAACATCACTGATCTATTTTAGACTTTTATGGCAAAGAATATGGCCGACGAGTTTAGGTGTTTACACGGTCCATAGACGTGTATTTTAAAAGAATGATGAAAATGAAGGCATGACGAATTTTCGTCAAAGCTACAAAGCAATTTTTTCTTTTTCATCAAGATTTTATTCCTATGTGTATTTTTTTTCCCCCAAATAACTATTTAACGACTGACTTTCTTTTTGAATTTATTTTTACATTAACAGTGTGAGTGTGAGTGTGACCGTAGTGGTTGGCCTTGGGATTGATGTGCATGTGCGAATATTGTGGAATCAGCTATCATCTAATAGCAAAGATTGATGTCAAAGTATTGAATTGAAGATTGTAAATGTTATATTTGGTCGTGGGTTTGTTGTGAGCTTTGAACATTGGTTCTAATGTGATGTACTTGAGTGGTTTGGAATTGTAATAAAGAAGGTTAGTGGTATTTATGGAAGTTTAAAGGTTAGTATTTGCAAATGTTTTGTGTTTGTTTTGGTGTTTGGATTTCATTGTAAACTGCATTTGTTTTGATAATAGAATTTCTCCTTTATCTAAACAAATAGGAAAAAGCTTGTCAATGGCATGTGTTGCCTGTAAAATGCTTTTAACAGGGCAGCTTGTTGTGCTTGGCCATATCCTTAGTCATATTCAAAAAGTGACTTTATCATTGAATTAAATGGATTGTATTGAATTTGGGATTTAGGATAGGAAAACTCTTGTATGCGCATGAGATTCCTTCTCGGGATCTAGGAATTAAAGTTAGTTTGTGTTGTGAATGAATAAGCTCTTGCAATTTATCGTATTTTGATGGATTAAATGGAGTAAAGTGCTCAATTCATTATAAAAAACAAATAATAATAATAATAATAACATTGTCGTAGCAATGAAAACACCGTAGCAATATAGTCATACATAAAGAATAAGGCTAGGGAATTGATTTGGTACTACAAATATTACACTCGCTTCACTAACCTATTATACAATGGGTATGATTCAAAAAAAATTGTGAAAGAAATTAGTTTACCCTACCGAATTAACCACCATAAAACAAGCTCACAAAAAAATTGCTTACAAGCATTATTTGAAGAGATTGAAGAGAAAATACTTTTCATTAGCTATACAATAGAATGAGTAATAATGTCAAAAAATACAGTATCTTATTTTAGGATGAGAAAACATAACAAAATAAAAGATGGAAAAATGTTTGTATTCTAACATTTTCTACCACAAAATTCTAAATAGACATATTGTCATTGCCTTCAAAATACAAGAAGACCTTCACTTCTCCAATCATCGATCCAAACTTGATTAATCTTCCATTTCATTGCCTTCAAATACAATAATATTCCTTGTAACTTTCACTCCAATCATCAATTGTCTAAAACCATTTGAGTTAGAATCCTACACAATCAGAAAGAATTTTCCAATTATTATTGATAAAGTAATAACCAATGATACAATTAAACAAACAAAACTAATGAAGAAAGTCATACAAAAAAATAAAAAACAATTAAGAATAAATAAAAATTTGGGATTTCAGATACATAGTAAAAAATAACGAGTAGATATATACCAAGGTAAAGCATTACATATGCAGGAATGATTCAATAGTCCGTTTAATCTTTGACAAGTCATATATGCTTAGTTGCAATGGTGGTGTTTGGACAACCACTTTAAACTGTCTAACAAAGCAAAAGTAATGAGATGATTTGTGATGAGGATGATTTGTATAAGTGAAACTTCAATTCAAGAAGTTCAAAATTAGAAGATGCCGCCAAGAGGGATTTGTATTACTAGAAGTTAGAGGGGGGTTATTGGGTTTTTGAAAAAAAAAAAAAAATGGGTTTAAAATAGGGAAGAAGTATTGAGCGGTAAAAATAAAATGAATAGCTGTCCTCCCGTAGGTTCTAATAATTCTGCTTTTTAAAAATACTTGTATAAGTCCTTGTATAATAGAAAAATGATCACATTTTAGCCAACCAAATTCAAAATTCACTCAACTCAAGTAATTTACAATTATTTTAAAAAACATGGTTACTATAGTAACCATGTAAATTTACACAGATACTATTCACTTTGAATTTAGTTTTTATTCTTTCTTTATATATATTAAGGATAAAGGAAGAAAGTGAATGATGGTTGTTGTGTGTGAAGAAAAAGAAATAATAAAAAAGTAAAAAAAAATATATTAATATTTTAATGATATATAGTGTAAAAATGTTTTGAAAAGTGAGTATATAAAATAGAAAAAAAAATAGATTCTTACATTAAAATAGGCTTATATTTTATTAAGAGTATGTATTAATAAGTTATAAATTATAAATATTCCGTTGGTAAGAGAATGTTAATAACTTAATAAAACTGATAGATTATAACTTGGTACCCTGTATACGGAGTGGCAGGGTGAAAAAATAAATAGACAATTGTAAAAAAATAAAGTATTTTAAAATTGCCATGTGATTTTTATTAATTCCCAAATATTTGAACTAATTATTTTGCTCATGTTTCTCTATAATCTCAATTGACTACAAGGACACATTTGATAGACTATAACGGTAATTACATAGGAATAGGAATAAATATTATAAGAAATATAAAATGCTGTAATGTAATGCTTATTACTATTCATTTGTTTGATGACAACGCAATAATAGAACTCTGAAGATAATGAAATGAAAACATTTTAAATCAAACCTAAGATATATTTTATGAAATATCTTACTTATATAATTAAATTTCCTAAAAAATTATATTTTTTAAATTTGAAAGAGAGATTAGTTATTTTTTATGATTTTTTATTTTCATAATTATTATGTGCATATGGAAAGTTTGGTTATTTAGAAATATATCAATTGTAGAAATTAATATACCTACTAAAAAATAGCTATTATATCTCCTTTATAAATGAATAGTTATTTCTCATTTTAAAAAATAACTATTCATAAGGAATAACTATTCCTTGTAATAAACTCATAATCAAACTACTAATATTAAATCATAGGAATAATTATTACATTATAATGTCTTTTACACAACCAAGCGTACCCTAAGTATATGTATCATATCATTAAATAAAAAAACAAAAATAACCAATTCATAGCTATTAATCCAAATATTGGTGGATGTGGATTTTTAATGAGTCGAATTTTGTGTTTTAATTTTTTAATATTAAATTTACTACCACATCACTTAAAATTTGTCAAGTCATAGTTCTATTATCTATATAAGCATTGAGGCTAATGTCCCATTTGTTTAATCTTTTTGGAACCAAAAAGCATTGGCTTTTTCAAATTTTGAATAGAGGGTATTTGGTAGAGTAGTTTGAGATAAGATTTTTGTAGTTTTTTTAGTGTTTTTGATATACGTGTGAGTAAAAAAGTGTATGAAAATGTGTGTTTAAAACGTGAAAATTGTCGCTCAAGTGAGGCTACCAAACGGGCCAAAGTTTGGCAAAGCTTTCACACTCTGCGTTTTGAGACTACAAAGGCCTTTTTTTCGCATTTTTGCATTGGACCCTCAGAGTAACGATTCCAAAATGCAAGCTGAACAATTAATATTACTGTTGGAAAGTTGTCGTCTCTCTTCTGAAACTATCATTAGTTTTTTCTTTTTTTCTCAAAAATTCAATTTTACCCTCCATTCTAATGCCAAAAACAACTCATTTTCTGCGTTTGTCAGAGAATCTCGACTCCTCTTTATTTGGTGAGTCTGTTTCCCTTTCATCTTTGTTAGAGAATCTCGACTCCTCTTTATTTGGTGAGCCTGTTTCCCTTTCATCTTCATAGACACAGCATGATAGATCAACCATTGAGGAGTGCGGTGGTACCGTGATGGGAGAAGCGGACTGCAAAAGGTAGAGCATGATGACAACATATATAAGACGATGAGAGAGTGATATATATATATATATATATATAGACACACACACACTAGCTACCAATATGACATATAACTATGTAACTAATATAATGGAAGAAATCTATTTGGGATACTTATAAATTCCAATTAGCTAAAAAATCTATTGTTTTTTCATCTTATATTAACTTGGAAAAAATCATATTTAAGATTAGCTTTTAAAGGCCAAGGGAATTGGAACTTAGCATCTCCAAAAGCCTCTTGCATCACCTTGGAATTGTTTGCATTACCCTCCCATCTAGCATTAACATATGTAACCCTCATATCGAAGTTACATGCACACATAACATTTTGTGTTATCTTAGTTTTCCTATCTCTAAATGCGGTACTCTTACAAGATGGAGTTGATTTACTGATATGGGTACCATCAATAGCTCCTATACATTTTTATTAACAAACCATAAATTTTAACACAAGTTAACGTGACATCAACATATAATAAGAATTTTTTTATTTTTAATTAGTAATTAAGTTTCATTGAAAATTTACCAAAAACAAACACACACAAGTATAACATGAGTATACACTAGCATATTATGAAATATTTATTATTATTTTTTTGATAAGTATGAAATATTTATTATAAATAGGAAAAAGTATCATACCTTAAACCATGGATAATACTTCCCACTTTCACGAAAATGACCAGGGTGCTCATTTGCATCATTATCTAGCCTAATTATCATGGATCTCAATGAATGAATTGCCCTTAATGCATGATAAAATCTCTGTTGAATGGTTTCAAGTGAATGTTGGAAGCGGTTTGTAGCCAACCTCATGTTTTTATTATGCCCAACAATATATAAAAGCATCCCAACCGCCTCCTCAACTGAGACAATTCCAGTATCTTTCTCTAACAAGTGTAGCATTTTCAACTCGTTGCATAAATGCTGAAAGATGTGAATGTCCATGCGAAACATTTCATAACATACTTAGGGAATTTCTTAATAATTTCATCCATGAAAGACCTCCCAGTCAAAATACTGGTACATCTAGGACTTTTGAGATAATATTTTTGCACATATTGGATACACTCAAACATATAACTTGTTGCTATTTCAAACTCTGCATCACTTTCATCATAGTCCGAACCATAATTATGATTGAATCACACCTATGATTAATACAACAATGGTAAATCATGAATATAGCTATAAATTAAATATCTGTAATATCAAAGATAACATAAGTAGTATTAGCTATAACATAACATCAATAGGGCCACAATAATATATATATATATATATATATAAGTGCATGCCATATATAAATCCCTAAAAGCACTTAGTTCATAATAACATAAAAATATAACTACCACCATTGTTCATCCACTTAGTTCATATTCTACCACTAACATAAAAACATAACTACTAACATTACATCCAAAATATGTGGCACACTACCAAACAAACCCAACACAACAACAAAACAAAGCAAACCCAACACAAGCAATCCTGCCTAATATCCATTCCCAACTAACTCCATCCAAGCTTTTCTCCTTTCTGGCTTCATGGAAATAAAAGCCGCCCTAACATTGGGATTAAGGAGTTCCTTTAGAACCTTGTAGTGGGTGAAATCATATAAGTGATCATATGAGTTGAGCACCTCAACAGCTTTGTCAATGGAGAACCTATCACCCCCCACAAAAGACTCACCTGTTTGCTTTCTACTCTCATTAGCTATGAGCCTTACCTTTGACACTTCCATGAAGCCCTTGATAGCCTCATTCATCTCACTAAGTATCTCTCCTTTCTTCTTCTTCCCCTTGGAATGCTCTGGTTGGGCTACATGCTTTTCAGTACCCCTGCTTTGCTCTTCAATTGGTGTGGTCAGCTCCTCTATGTCATCTCCACTATCAGCTACTAAATACACGTACTCCAGCTGATAGAAATCCCTCATGTAGCTCTCGCTCTTCATCACTGTTTGGGGCTGATTGGGCTAATGAAATTTGAAGGAATCCATTGGCAGTGCTTTTGTTGAAAAGTTGACCCAACAAGTCACAGTGATCAAGGCCCTTTTTCTGGAACTCCTTGCATTTAGGGTTGGGCTATCAACAAGCATATATAACGAGTTAAACACATGTAATATTTATTTAAGTAAAACAATAATTCAACAACATTAAAATTATTGTGTTCGCATATAACACTTACAGCAATTGCGTCTGTCCAAACCTCTTCACTTCCTATCACTATGTTTGTATGGGAATCCCAACCCATCCCTAAATGTCCAATTAGCTCAGAAAATACAGGATTTCTAACCTTCAACCTTTGAAATTTCTACCTTACTTGGTCTTTATGGTAGTTTTTATTAGCACGTCATTTAAACTCTTTTTGAATAAAACCCCAAAAAGCTTTCTTAAAAATACCTGGTGGCATGTTCCCTTTAAGTTGTTCTTCCACCAGCACATCAATAAAATGCTTCTCAATAGGCAGAGGCCACAATTTCCTATCTTCTGCGTCGCTTGATGCATTAGCCATCTAATGGCATAAAAGTTCCACATACTTAACCAATACCCAAATATCCAATAACATACGTCTAAAATATTCTCAATTTATTCAAATAGTTGAACACAAAATATTGTAGAAGCATATATATCAATTTTTTTTAACACGTAGTATCCTATTAACACATAAAACATTCATTTAAAAAAAATAAAAAAAAAACATGTAAAATTGGTACATAATGAAAGGATAGAGTAAGGCTAATTTGAAGATATAAAATTCACATGTAACAAAAGAAAACAGAAACTTACAATTATCTCTCGCCCGATACAAAACCTGATGTTGGAGTTCAAAACACTAGAAAAGAGCAAAAAAAAAAAAAAACTATTTGTGACTTGTGAACAGTAAAAAAAAAAAAAGGCTCACAGAAGCAGTTCAGCTTTCTCTTAACACATTTCCTGTGACAAAACAATATTCTTGTGAATTGAAACCAAAAACCAAACTACCAATTTAACTAGTACTTAATGTCCACAATAATACTTAATTCCACAGATAAGCGCCTTTCTAATTCTACAAAGAGGTGTCATTCTAAAGTCAACACTTCTCTAGGAAGAAAAAAAAAAAAAAAAAAAACAACAGGACATATGTGTCATGATGACCACGAGGAAACTTGGTATTTGATTGCCAATTAGAAATCCTTATAAAAGTCAGTTATTTTCTGCACTAAATCTTTTTTTATTTATTTAATTTTTTTCATCAAATTTAATGGTTGACCATATGGTTACCTTTATCCCCTCCCCAAGTCCATGGATTGTACCTATTGTTTTAATCATGTTATATAGAAAGGTGGTTTGGGCTTTTTTCAAGACCTGGGTTACATAAGATGGATTGGCTTCTCATATCAGTTTATTAGTTTCAAAAAATTAAAAGTTTTAATTTGCTATGGCATATCTCAGCAATGCAAACTCAAATAACATGGTATTGAAATGGTCACATGAGCATTTTACAATAAACAATGATATAGGTGCTTGCTTTGGCATTTCCAGAAATTTAACAACAGCTAAATGGGAATTGAAAGTAAAGAAAAAGGGCCTCATTTGCAGCATATGCAACAGAATATGCTAATTATCCCCTAAAGCTTACCTCCAGATCAAAAGAAAATATCTGATCGCTTTGAAATACAGCAAGGGAAAAGTACTTTCAAACAAAACCAAATTCTTGTTAGAATACGGCAGACCAAAATCCAATCCCAGAACACAGTAACCCAGAAAATATCTGGAATTCAAAAAGGGGACAAAACAATAACAAATGTCCTCAAATGACAGTTTCAAAAACTCAACACGTTTATGATACTCATACAAAACAGTCTAACAAAGAGAAACAAAAAACTGAAATGCCAACATAAAACAATAGATGGAAGGACTTAATATAAGAACAACAACAGAGGAAGACAAAAATATACTAAAATCATGTAATTTTTTATTTTTTATTTACTCATTCTAGCCTGTTAACTAATGAACATACATAACAAAAACTTAATAAAACTTGTATATAACAAAATAAAACAAAAACCTAGACAGGAACAAGAACTATAGTTCATCAGCAACCCATAAAACCCAAGAAATTTTAATACAACAACCATTAAATTATAGAGAAATTAATAAACACAGAAATAATGGACACTGTTATAAATGACTTAAAACTCAATGAACAAGTTGAAGAGAGAAACAACTCACAGCTATCGTGTCAAGCAGGATTGAGGCGGAAGAAGATGCTGTATCTGATTCCATATATAATACGTTGTGGCTGAGGGATTATAAGGATTAATGAGGTTTACTGAAGCAGTTGAGGAGAAGATCTGGATTTATGTGATTTGAGAGAAAGTGAGGAAGGATTTGAAAGAAAGCTGGGAAGCATTTGTTAAGAGATCTGAAGTAGGATTTGAATCAGAAGACTTCATTTATGAGAATAGGCCGTTGGTAGATAGAGGAGTAAATAAAAAATCTAAAGAATTTATGAAAATTTATGAGGTAGAGTCCAAATGAATCTGTTGTGAAAGAGTGAGGGAGTTTGAAGAGGACTATGCGTGAGAGAGAAGCTTCTAGGCGTGAATGATAGAAGAAAGAAAGAGAAAATAAGTCCTAGAGGCATGAGAGAGAGAAACAAGTTCTGTTATGTGTAGTCTAATCAGGGGAGACTAACCATTTTAACATATTTATAAAAGTATGATTGGGTAATATTATTTAAAATCATGTAGGTGGAGTTTTTTTAAATTTAGTGTTTAAATACTCTAAATCGAGGTAAGTAATTCAAACACTCTTAAATGATGTCTCTTACTAAATACTTTTCTTTTTTTAGCCCATAGTTTTTAGCCCATAGTTTTGGATGAGATTAGACATAAGGTTAAATTTTTTAATGAATTACACTATTCTCATGTAAAGAGAGAGGGTAATATTGTTGCTCATAAATTAGCTCGTCATGCTATTTCTATTTCGGATGTTGTAGTGTGGATGGAGAATGTTCCACCACTTTTATTTCCAGTTGTATTGGCTGACATAGCATGTTTTTCTTAATTAGAATGAATTCCGTTCTTTCTCAAAAAAAAAAAAAAAAAAAAAACTAAACAAGCTCAAAGTCTGTGAGTTTGATCCCAATAATATTATATTAACTATTTCTTTTTGTTATTTTTATTCAATATGAGATTTCACTCACTCGTGTATACCCAACATTAAGGTAAGAATGCATTAAAGAGAAAGAAAATGGGAAAAGCTGTTGGATCAGATGGAATCCCCATTAAGCTTTGGAAGTACTTGAGTGATGTGGGTGTATGCTGGTTGGCAAACCTTTTTAGTAAGATCTTCAATGTTAACAAAATGCGTAATGAATGGAGGAGAAGTAATTTAATACATATTTACAAAAATAAGGGGGATATCCAAAACTGTACGAACTACTAGGAAATTAAACTTAAGTCACATTATAAAACTTTGGGAAAGAGTGATTGAACATAGGTTAAGAATGAATTAATTTGGTTTTATGCCAGGATGATCTACTGTAGAAGCTATTCACTTAGACAACTAATAAAAAAATATAGAAAGACCTATAATAGCCTTCACATGGTTTTCATTTATCTTGAGAAAAGATTTGATAAGGTCTCTAGAGAGATTATGTGGTGTGTTTTGGAAAAGAAAAAAGTTCATTCAAAGTATATTGAGTAGATTAAGAATATGTATAACACAGTTGTAGCTAGTGTGAGAACAAATGGAGGAATCACAAGTGAGTTTCATGTCATTAGTTTTGCATCAAGGATTAGCATTAAGCCCATATCTCTTTGCACTATTGACAGATGAGCCTACAAAATCAATTCAAAAAGAAAGTCCCTTTATGCATATGATATAGGTATAGTGGATGAAATTAGAAGTGAAGTTAATGTCAAGTTAGAAATTTGGTTTGACACTCTAGAATCTAAAAGGGCTTTCATTTAAGTAGGACTAAAATGAAGTATATCACTTGTAAGTTTAATAAAAGCAGAGAGAGAGAGAGAGAGAGAGAGAGAGAGAGAGAGAGAGAGCTTTCAATGCATTGGATCAATAATTCACAAAGATAGAGAGATTGAAGAGGATGTCAATTAGACATGGCAAAATGGGCAAATCAAGTCAATTAGGTTTGGTTAAAAAATGGGCCATTTTAATCAAGTTAGAAATGGGTTAGGTCAATTGGATTGCAGATCGGGCCAATCCGTATTAAAAAAAAAAAAAATGTATTTTTCATTTGGTAGGTTATGTAGCAAATTATTTTGTGTAAAATGCATTAGTTTCAATTTACCGCTCATATCAAGAATGAACTCAGCTCAACAAATTAATATTTATTCAATATTTATAAAAAATATACAAATCCCAATATTGCTAACCAAAACAAAATAGCACAAACACAAAGTAGTTTAGTCTGCTCTTTGAAAATCTAATTAAAGCAAACACACAATGTTTTGAAGGGCTTATGCAAGACATATGCTCTTTATCAATTTCTTCCTCTGTCTGTTTTCTTTGGGTCAAAAGAGAGGTTAATGTTGCAACTCATGCTATTGCCAAATGGGCACTCTTTTGTAATTTTGCAAACCTTGTTTTTTTTATTGTTTGCCCCCATTCTGTCTTCAATGTTTTGAAAGGGGATTGTGTTATGTAGCTTTTCTGTTGTTTTCAATAAAATCTTTCTTTTGAAGATAAGAAAATATTTTTAAAAATAAATAAATAAAACTCCATTTAAAGCTTCTGGCAATCAACTTGTGGTTTTAATTGTGAGCTCAAACAAGGAATTCTCTGTCTTTATTCTTTTTCACAATCATAACTAACACCATTTTTTTTTATAACTTAATCACAATTTCTATAAGCCTAAGAGTTATTATCATACTAAAAGACTCTATATTGCATTGGACCATATCTCAAACGAGTAAAGTCCAAGAAGAGGAATTCATATGTGTGTGTGTGTGTGAGAGGAGAAATTATAGGGTCCTCTAGTGGACCACGTCACTTGTCCACCATTTCATTAAAAAACTTCCACTTGTTTAAAATTGCTAAGTCAGTAATTAATTTCTGTTTAAAAAAATTTTCTAACTAACAATTTTAAACAAGTGGCAGATTTTTAGTAGAATGGTGGACCGCATCACTTGTCCACCATGTGGATCTTATAATTTCTCGTGTGAGAGAGAGAGAGTTGGAGCTAAATGGGAATAAAAGCTATAAATTCTTTTATTATTTAACTATTATTTAAAAATAAGGAATAGTATTGCTAACATGCCATAATGCCATTGGATTTCTATTTGACTTATTCTCTGTTTGGAGCTCCATTTTGTTGATATTTTTTTCTCTAGTGGATGTTACATGATAAAATGCTTGAAGTACATGATAATTGAACATCAACAATTTGGTTCTTTTTGGTTTGTAAAATGAATCATGTTTCCATTGTAGTTTGTTATGCTTGATATTTGTTTCAGCCACAAGAGAATGTGGTATTTGCTTCTAATACTCTATTATTTTGGTTTTGTCACGTAGGATAACAAAAACAATCACAGCAGGGGCGTAGTTTTATCCATCCTTACTATAGGGGCTGTACTTTTGAATGGTAGTAGAGTTTTATACTATTATGTAACGATGATACTAAGAATGTACTTGTTAGATTTTTAATAATTTGATATGCTATAATATTATGTGATGCAGTGTTTAGATATAAATTTTGTAATATATATATATACACACACACACACATATAACTTTATCGGTATTCAAAATTTAAATGGTAACTCCAAAATGATACGCTAGTATTGAAATATTTCGTTCCAATAAATAAATCAAAATGAGGTTTGAAATGGTATTAACTTTGTAATTTTCTCGTTCATTTTTAGTTTAATATTATATGGGCGATTGGGGGTTTGGTTGATCTTGGGTATTGATAATCATTTGACATAATTTATGCTTTTCATTTGGGCATGCATGTAGATGCATGATGGTCAAACAAATAAATCTAGGCAAGAAATCAATGACACAAATGATACAGTTAAGGTGGCAAGATTGAGGATAGTAATCATGAGGAAGATGGGGCTAATTTTGCAATTCTTAGAAGTTTAGGGAATTGTGTGAAATTTTGGAACTTTAAGGGCCTTTTTTTATAATTTTTGAAAAATTTTGGGGTTGAGTGCAATTTTTAGGAATCTAGGGATTTTTGTACAATTTTGGAAAAGTTTTAAGGGTTGAAATGTAATTTTACAAAATTTCATGGTAAATGTGTAATTTGGAAAAGTTTTAGGGTCAATATATAATTTTGGAAAAGATTAGGGTTATGATGTAATTTTGAGAAAGTTTTGGGTCAAAATATAATTTTAAAAAAGTCTAAGGTTACAATGCATGTTTGAGAAAGTTTTGGGTTAAGTGTAATTTTATGAAATTTGGAGGGTCAAAATGTGATTTTTGGTAAATTTTTGGAGTTTTGGGTTGAAAAATAATTTTTTGGAGCTTGAGGTTAATATGTAAATTTGTAATAGTTTTGGGATTTAAATGTAATTTTGAGAAAGTTTGGCGTAATTTTCTTAATTTTTGTGAAGTGCTAGTTGGTACGATTTAGTTAATTTTTGGTTTAGGTTAGGTTTGATTTTAAAATGCAAGTGGAATGAAGCTTGTTTATTTGAATTGGGCTTAAGAGGGGTTAGACTGAGACTGATTGTGAGTGAGTAATGCTTTTTTTTTTTTTGGTTGAAAGGGGAGGTTAACTGCATTAATATAAACTAGCCATAAAAGACGAAGTATTGGCAATAAGCCTTAAGTAATACAACCCTGATGCATCTGAATTTAAAATATTACAAAGTTCTTCCGAATAAGGAAAGTCTAAAACAACAAAAGTCCTAGCAAAGGTGCAGCCTCCTTTGGTGAGATAGTTCGCTCCCCTATTCGCTTCCCAAAAAATATGTCTAATCCTGGCTTGGTGAAACTGACGGAGGAGGTTTGAGTAGAGAAGAAAAGGAATTAGTGGAGGTTTTGGTAGATTGCATCAGGTCAACTACAATTTTTGCATCCAACTCAACAAGGATATGGGAAATGCCGAGTTGGGATGCAAGCCACAAGCCATCCTTTAGTGCCCAAAGTTCATCAATCACGCTAGAAGCAATCCTGATATGTCTCATGTACCCCTTGATCCACTTCCCTTGATGATCTCTAATCAAACCACCCCCACCCGCCTTTCTAGGATTTCCAAGCGAAGCACCATCCGAATTAAGTTTAAACCAATCAATAGGAGGTCTAATCCAGTGCACTTGTACAACAATGCTACGCCTGGTTTTCTGAACTTTACTCACACAGTAAAAGTGCTCTCTAGCAACCTGAAGACACACCTGATGCAGATTCGGGTTGGGAGGGGAATTTTCAAAAACAATCCTATTTCAATGCTTCCACAACGACCAAACAGCAAAAGGAAATTGGGAGCACCAAGGAAAACCATTAGCAAGAATATGGTTACTGCACAAATAGTTCACCTTAAGCCACGCCAGCAGATCAAGATTGAGAAAGTCCACAAGAGCTTGAGGCACTCCAATGCTCAACCAAAACTTCCTAGCAACTGGACAATCTCTAAGGACATGAATAATAGACTCTACCTGCATATGACATAAAAGGCAGTCCGAAGTGCAATTAATTCCCCTCCCCTTGAGAACTTGTCTGAAAGGCATGCTCTCATGACAACACAACCAAAGGAAGTGTTTAATTTTTGGTAAGGTGTCTAACCCCCACATCCAACAACCAGAGAAAGGGGGTGGTTTAGGTAGCTCGGCAATGGATAATTTATAGGCCGAGGCCATGTTGAAATCCCCATCCGAGGAGAACCTCCAAATTAAAGTATCTTCCTTTTCACCATAAGATTGGATGGGTATTGCATGGATTTTGTCAGCCACACTGCTAGGGAGATCAAAGGAAATTTTTTCCAAATTCCTATAACCATTCTGATGTACATCAGCAACAGTCCATCCTTCCTCCTGTTGGGTAAGAGGCCCTTCAATAAGCTCTCTGACTGAGTTGCCTTTCACCCAAATAGTCAGCCAAAAATTCAGATTTGAATTGTTCCCCACATTCCAGCAAATGTCTCTCTTGAAAGTGGGAAATCCCGCTTTAATTGCAGCCCAGTTAAAGGAGCAAGGGAGCTTATCAGGATCAATAGAATTCTTACGATGGTAAGAGTAATACTTGCCCAATAGAACCATTGCCCAAATAGAATCCTTGTCTTGGTAGAGCCTCCAATTAAGCTTTGCAAGAAGAGCAATGTTTTTTGCCCTTGCTGCCTGCAGCCCGAGACCTCCCTCAGCCTTAAACCTGATAACTTTGCTCCAACCCACAAGATGAAGCTTCCTCTTTTCCATTGAAGAGCCCCAAAGGAAATCTCTATTAACTTTATAAGTTTTTCACACAAATGATTCAGGAGGGCCACCCCTTACATGATATGATTTGGGACAGCATCCATGACTAAGTTAATAAGCACCGTTCTTCCAGCAAAAGAGAGAAATTTAGTCTTCCACCCTAAGAGGAGTGAGTGAGTAATGCTTGTCATGTCTTTTTATTTATGTGGGTTTAAAATCTAGTATGGGATTTTTGAGGAGGTTTCGGGCTTCGTTTTCTTGTGAAGGACTTAGGCTGGTTTTCAATAACATGGGCTTGATAGGCTCTTTAGATGAGGTTGGGCTGGTATAAAAAATTAGGTGAGTAAGTTTGATGTTATTGGGCTTTTTTAATATGCTTTCAGATCGGGCTATGGTTTGGTTGACCTTGGGGTTTTTAATTTTGAGTGGGCTTGTGGAAAATTTGGGTTTGACTTGAATAGGTTTCATATAGGAACTATGTTGGGTGCTAACTGAGAGCAATAAGTCTAAAGACACAAATCATTTGAAAAAAATATTCACAACTATTAAAGTGACGAGTTATTATTGATAGAATAAAATGTGTTATCAATTATTGGCCTACATGCAAAAGAGTCAAGACTTGTCAACTTATTTTATGAAAAATAGTGAAAACTGTTGTATTTGTAGTATTATTCAAGTAGGGTGGGTTAGGCTGAAAGGGTGTGGGCTTGGGAGATTTCATTTTTTCATTTTGGGGTGAAGGGTGTTTAGATCAAATTGGGATGTTTGATATTACGTACGTGTTATTAAGAAGATGAACTGGATCAGGAAATATAAATCGTTAAGAAAAATATAATTATTTAATCTATATATTATATTAAGTATATGAGTTTATTGCTGGAGTAAATTTACTGTTATTTTATCTATATATTATGAAGAGGAACTAGATCATTAATTTTACGATTCCAGTTCCTCACTGTAGAGTTATCTCATTACATCCCAGCCATTCTCTCAGAGCCTTGACAGTGTTGTAGCATTATTTGTTTATGGTTTTGCTTGATGTGTTCATATTATTTGCTTTTTTATTTTATTTTATTTTCTATGATGTGCAAATATGTGTATACTAACTTTAGTAGATGATGTTCAAAAAATGGAAAGCAAGCATCAATGTTTGATAAAAGACAACTCATTTTGCAACCGGTGAGGATATATTATAACCATTTAAGGTATTTTATATAGTAATAAAAAAAAAAATATTAAAAATTATTTTTTTAAAAAAAAACTAGAAAAGAGTCAAAGCTAAGATTCTATGACCGTTTAAAGGATTTTATCTTTGAGTGAACTTGAAGTTAGTTAAAGTTGATGTTTTATAACCATATTTACTTCTTAGTGAACTTGAAATGAATTTGAGACTTTAATACCATTAAATTTTTTTTTTTCTTTGAGTGAATTAATTGGGGTTTCATGACCATTTAAAGTGTTTTATCACTGAGTTTGATGAATTTGAATTGGGGTATATGATCATTCAAGGTGTTTTACTCATGAGTGAATGAATTTGAATTAAGTATTTAGAGAAACGTTGTGTTCATAAGTAACAAGTTGTTATGAGTTATTATAGTGGGGCAAAAAAATAATTTTAGTGATAAGTTTAAATTAGAATTAATACCAACTAACTAACTATAGTTTATTGCAGAAATATTATAAACGTAACACTTATAAGGATTTATAACCATTTAAGGTGTTTTACCTTGTGAATTGAGATGAATATTACTATGCAAACTGAATGATCCATTGGGTATGTTGTTTTGCACACCCAAAGATTTTCATCCAATTCATTGAGGACTTTTTAAGCCTCATAGATCTTGCTTAATATTGAGTTTATTTGTTGGCCCATGTGAATTGGACAAAATTTTGAATCAGATTGGGCTCAATTTGAACGGAAGAAATGATTTGTCTTTGAGGCCTAAACATTTAAAAAAATAATAAAATAAAAATTGGGATCACTTTATTTGGGCTGACCCAATACTTTGATTCAATCTGGGATCACCTTGACCAAAATTTTGCTCATTTTCCGTTGTTTTGAAGAGAAGTGATAGACCCTTTTCTTTCCCGCGAGCTGAAACGGCACAAGGGAAGTCATTTCTCTCAAAAACTTTTGATTTCTCAAGACCCATCAAAGCAGCGATCCCATGAGGCTAATTAATCTTTGCTTTTGTTTGAATGGGTTATTCATTTGGAGTTTGTTGTGGTGGTTAAAGAGAGTACTCCTTTATTTAGATGACTTTTTCTGTTTTCCAAACTTGAGTTTTGAATTTATTTATTTATTTTTATTTGGTGATATGGGTTTGTATGATTACAATGAAGGTGGTGGACAAAATATTGGAATTTTTTATGCTTGGTTTGTTGGATTGTATATTGGACTTCAAATTTGAGGTCATGGGGATGTATGTCGGTCAAGTGTTTCTTGTTGGGGTTGAACTTGAATGTAGAGGCTGCTTGTTTGGTGTGGTTTGGGAATTTTGATGCTTGCTTGTCAAATGAAGAAATTTGATGTTTGATTTGTTAAGTGCTCGATGACAGTTGATGTGGTTTTTGTGAACGTTTATGACTGTTGAAAATTATCGATGTAGTTGGAAAAATGAAACTTTGAGAGTCCATTATGCTTAAGAATTTGATAGTTTTGAGTTTGTGAAAGGATTTTGAAAATGATTTTGGGAGTGGCTTTGGAGGGTATGTGAATTTGTTAGCTTTTTGCTTGACTTTGTAGCGATATTGATGTGTTTGGTTATGTGTTTGAGCTAGGTGGACCTCTAATAAATTTTGGAAACAATTTGGTTTGGAGTAAATTGCATGAAACCACAGAGGACCGCAACTGTTAGTGCAGTCGGCACACCAGTTCTGGAGCAATTTGCATTTTTTTGTTTGTTTGTGTTTGTTAGAAATATTCAAATTTCTACCTTGCCCTTGTCTTTTCCATTCGCATGCATTGATTTGTGATCCTGATCGACCGGTCCTGAGGAATGCAAGTAGCCTCAATGTACAAGAACAAAGGGTCTACGAAAAATTTCTACCAATGGGGCACTAAATTGATTCCATGGTTGAAAGAAAAATCAGAGCTAGATTTGGTCAATTCTTGGATGCACTTTTTAATGACCGGGTACAAACATTTGATCCTCGTGAGGGCTGTAGTTGAGTGATTATGGGACACTATGAATTCATTTCATTTCTGGGAGATCAGAGGAGTAATCTTAACTCCAGAGGAATTTTTTATGATCATAGCAATGAAGATTGTTTGGGATAGGCTGGAGATCGCTTATGCTATTGGCAAGAAGCCTGGTGTAATAAGGAAGGCTTTAGGGATGATGCTGGATATTCAGACTAGTTCAATTGTGAAGCTGACTTGGCTATATGAGACTTTTGCCAAGGATAGAAAGCAATGTAGTGTGAATATAAGGGTGCTTTGTGTTGGTGATGATTGGGAGCGTGCTAGTCCCAAGCACGAAAGATGTGGTGAACTTGCATTTTTTATTTTTGGACAAGTTTGCAGCGTTCAGACAAGATTGGGAGTTTTGACTGGGATGGGGCTAATTATTACATGGCACAATACTCTCATTGTGTTATCAAGCATATCACTGGCCCCGTTGTGGTTTGGGAGGTAAGAACCGCTTTTCTTCAACCTTTATCCTTTTGATTTATTAAACTTGCCAGTAACATCTTTCCTTTTATTTTTCCATTATCAAGTGTGGGCTTATAAGTACTTCAAGTTTGGATGATGCCCTCAATTGAAGCAAAATAAGAAGAGTGAGTACCCTCTGTTGGTCTTTCGGTAATAGGGTAGAGAGGAGACAACCGCCGTTCTATCCTGGAATGGCGGCAATTTATTGGTGACATGTCGTTTGAAAATTAAGTCCTTTTCTTTTTCCTCTATCAGGAAAGGCGACAGTAATAATCAAATTGGAGGGGAGAGAGAGAGAGAGAGAGGGAGAGTTTGTGTGTTTTGACCTCATTATCATATCCCTTATAGTTTGTATTCACATATTGATTCAACAGTTTTTAACTTATTTGGTAGTGTAAGAGTGTTATTTGGGAACACTCAAAGTCCAATTCAAAGTTTTTCTTATCATGAAGTTAGTAGTGACTGGATAAAGGTAGTTAAATTTATCCATTTAATCTAAAGATAGGAAGGGGGGGAGGGGGGGGGGGGGTGGTGGGGTTATGTTGTAAGCCTTATATCTATGACTCATACGTCTCTTATTTCTCTTATGGTTGTACAGTTATTACTGCAATTGAGTACCCAATAATTGATGGGCAACACCTTATAAATCTACATTTTGGAAAATAGGAGGATAAGAAGATTGTGAATTATTTCATTTTCTGGTTGTTGAACTTTAAACAGAATTTGCATTCAGGTGGGTTGCACTAGACACTCGCTAGGGATTCAAGGCTCAAAAGCAAGACTTTCATCCGATTAAGCATTTCCCTTATTTTTTAGGTGGGGGGAGTGGGGCATCTTCATTTTGTACCAAGTTTTCTTGTGGCCATAAAAAAATAATACAGGAAATTTGCCATTATTTTTGTAATAACCTTAACAAATGCATCTATTATAAATATTTTGTTAGAACCACCAGATGAGACAGTTGCAGTCATCAAGAACAGAAGTGCATTCATGAAATGGTGGAGTTCCTAAGCCCCGTAGTTTATCATCTACAAATGCCATGGCCAATGCATAAGTTAAATAAAAGGTTTTGTAGAATTCTACATCAAGAATCAATTTAGAAGTACTTTTTCTAGTATCAACAACTACATTTTACTAGATGCCTTAGCAAAAGACAGATCTTTTCATTTTTATTTGATTTTATTTGTACAACCATGCTCTTTAGTTGTAAGGCTTTTGAATTTCTCCTGGCCTTATACCCTTTGAGCAATATAAGTATGATTAGGTGGCTTCCCCACAACAATCCACTCTTAACAACATGTCAAAATTGTGATTAATTATGCCAAGCACTGTTGTATGTGAATAAACATGTTTGATTCAGAATAGCATTTCTCTCATAATTTTCTTCTAGGTTCAAAAAATGGATAAAAGATATTGATTTACACCATTCTGTTTTTTGTGTCCATTGACTGACCACAATGTTAAATAGCCTAGCTCTCTATTTGGTTTGCTGTTCTAATCTTTCCCTCTTGCAGATGACTTGTCAACTGCCATTCCCCAGCTGTCAAAGAATGGTAATCTTCAAAAGATCCATAACCAATGGCTGACATGTAATGTGTGATCTATTCAAATTAACCAAGTTGATTCAAACCAACTTTCTCTAAAGAGGTTCTGGGGCCTGTTCCTTATTGTGGCATTGCATGCTTCATTGCTCTTATTGTGTTTTTTTGTAGGGTCAATACCGCAGATTTAGTGCCAGAGGCTGAGGAATGGGATGTTGAGGAGATTGAACGTGCAAGGCCTAGATGCACAATCTGAACAGCATGCTTCGAAAGCTATTGAGTTTGTATATGGGAAAGAAGCAGAGATCAAGGAGATTCTTATGTGGAAGAGTAGTGATAGCATGTGACAAGCTGACCATAGCCTGGATGGGCAATCCAAATTACCCCTCTTAAGTAAAATATGCTCTTTGGCTGGTGGGTTTTCTAATGCTTTTCTTTGGCAATCCATTGAAGTATTGATGATGCGAAAAAGTAGCTCCCAATCCTGGCTTACAAGTCAACTCCCAAGTTAGTTGACCTAAGGAACCACCTACCACCAGTAACACTAATCACTTAAAACAAAAAAATCTTAACTCCTTGAACCAAGATAACATCTTGATACTATATCATTACCAGTTGCAAAATCTCCCCAAGTCAATAACTAGACCACCCCTATGGGACTTTGTGTTCTAGCGCAGCTACGGTGTAAAATTACAATTTTTGAACACCATGCCATCTTGATAGATGAAGGTTATGATTGGAGCCAGGAGTATTCATGTCACTTACATAAACAGAAACTAATCATTTAGTTTTTCAAACTTCAATCTTTATCGTGAGAAGATGCAAACCCTCATCATTGAAACAGAAAGTCCTAATTTGTAAGCTCTCAACGAAGGCACGAAATAAGTGGATAGATTTCAGGAAAGGAAAACACAACAAATTCTACAAAGCACAGAAGATTAGAAGAAATGACCATGAATTTGGGTGATTCAAACTATTTGAAGCAGTTGCTACAGACCAAAAAAAATGAACTCATTCAAACCATTCAAAGCATGAATGTGCTAGTACCTTATGCCCTGAAAATCAGACATCCTAAGTTCGATTGCCATTAGAATTCCCCTAGATTACCCGATACACAAATCTGGCGGGTGAGATCATGTATCCATGGTTTACTCCCCAAAAGTGGGTCCAAAGGGTCTTTGCCTTGGTGAGGTTCCACGTCATCAAATAAAAAACCTTATGCCCTGAAAGCCAAACAAAGAAAGGAATCTGATTATTTATACATTCTCCGATATGCAAAGAATAATTTTAGTCGAAAAGAGAGGAGTAACTCAAGTATACAGGAAGCATACAAGAGGTCCTTCAAAAAATAAAATTTTATACTCAGAGAAATCTAAAAAATCAGAAAATTGGCTACTTTTCATTATTAAGTAAGCACAAGAGCTTTAAGGCATTAGGACCTAAGATTTGAAAAGGCCCCAACTTCTAGTGGGATGGAAGAATGCTTACATTTCCCCTTGCAATAGAAAACATCTCATTGATCCGTGCTGCACCACTTTTTTCAATATCTGTAAACTTTGCATCAGAAGCAAAAACAAAGGGCAACCACTTTCCTTTGCCAATGTCCTTGCAAAAAGTGTTTTCCCAGTTCCAGGAGGTCCAGAAAGAAGAACACACTGTTACACACACAATCATAATAAACAATCTTACCGTTAACCATCAGAGGGGATTTGATATCTAAATGTCTCCATTGGAAACATTAGGAGATGCCAACCAACCAAACAAGTTACAAGGCTCTTGGTTATCTTTTTGTTACATTTTTATAAGTTAAGGAATTGATCAAATATAGAAGTCTCTATATTCACAATACTAGAAATAGTTACCCAAACAAATTTCACACCTTTTTCACAATACTGCCTGGGATTTCCTATGTAAATCATTAACTCATAGAGAAGGTCTAAACATCACCACCTGATACCACTGGTACATTGATTTTGTGTCACTGACATCCCCTACTGGCTGGTTGAGCACAAAAGTATGGGACTTCGAGGATTTATATATGACAAGATAAAAGCAAGGAAACAGCAGAGTTAAAAAATTTACCAACTTTTTAACCAAAAAAAAAAATTTACCAACTTGTATCTTCTGCGTTAGCCATGTGACAAAGAGCTGGTCATACTTTTTATATAGGAAACGCTTAGAAATGATGTGTAGAAGCAGAGACTCCCTTATCGGCCACAGAATCAACATTCCACACAGTAATGCCATTACAACTTTCGGCAAGTAATGGATCTGACACTAATGAAGGAGATGTACTCCAACTCCAAAACTGGATATATTCTAAAAGAAATGAGGGCCTAGGGGAATATGGACCGGCCAAGTATTACAAATAAGTAATTATAAGCCAAGGGTACATTTCAAATCTGGTACTAACAACCATCAGATAGAAGACTTGCAACATATTCTAATGGGAAATTTTGTTTTATTGTAACATACAATCTCTTTACACCCTAAAAACAACAGCCGCTGGCTCAGAAACTGCATACTTACATTATTAAATGTTTGGACTGCACAAGAGAATGAAATTTTTGAAAGGTGCTTAAAAACATTTGAATCGACTCTAATGAGTGCAAATCCTAAGGTTCAATTCCATAGGATTTTCATTGCTTGTCTAGTGACGCAGCTATTCAACAAATGATTTTGCATCAATTGTTTATACAATCTGACCATATCCACCACATCCTTGCAGACACTGTTTTCAACCTCTTTTGGTTAACTAAATGTTGAGAAAATGTGGGATACCATGTTTGGTTTGTTTGTTTGTTTATATATACACAACATTACATATGAACCCTAAAGCTATGAACAAAATTTTCAACTTAAGCATACTTAGTATGCGTTTGGGAGCGGATGAAAAATGAAAATTATTTCACTATTCAGCATATTTATGGACTTATGGACTTATGGACCCTATTGCACTTTTTAGCACTTTCAGCAATAATTTTTCAGTTTCATCAAATAAGCGGTATCCAAACAGATGGTTATTATAAGATGAACCATGAAGCATTTCTATAAACAGATAGAAGACAAAAAGAAAATCCCATCTCAATCTAATTTCCAGGTTTTCACTCTTTCGAACTATCAAAACAAATTATCAGTACTTAATAATTAGGTATAGAAACACCACCTACCCCAAAAGCTTAAATCAATGGGTTCAATTATATTATCATTTTTTAATTAATATTAACCAATTATTCTATTATCTAATATAGCCTTGGCTACTCAACTAACCATCTTTAAGTTACATTAAGCACTCTATTCTTCTTATTATTTTTTATTAATATTCAAATTATGACACTATTACTCAACTATAAAAATAAATAAATAAATAAAAAATAAAAATAAAAATAAAAATACAAAAATTACGGTTCTCATACTTTTCTTCGCTTAGGAAGAAAATATTAAAAATAATTAAAATCTGGTAAACCTACTGGTTTCAATTCCCTCAACTAATAAAGTCGGAAAGAGATCTCATATTTTTCATCCACTTAGGAGCCAAAATATTAAAATAATTAAAAATCTCTTCTCAAGCAAATCTGCCCGTTTCAGTTAGCTCATCGGGAAAAACAGAATGAAAAGAAGCAAATCTACCCCTCCCGTATAAACCCAATATGCATTAAAAAGTTAAAAAGTGCACCAAACATTAACGAAATTCAAAGTACCGTGAAACAGTAGAATTAAAAATAAAAATAAAAATAAAAAACTAAGTTTTTCTTTATCTATTTTCTTGGGAGGCAAACAGGTTTGGGCTGGAAGATGGTGGATGAGAGCCCGTGTGAACTGGGGATAATTGTGACCCTGGGTGTCAGGGTCAAGATATCCAAACTGACACACTTCACAGTCCGGTTGTGAAAAATTTCACAACCATAAAAGTGTGTCAGGTTGGGTATCTTAACCCTAACAACCTGTCTCACAGTCATATTACTCCAGATCGAACGAGATGAAGAAAACATCAACTGTGTTAGGTCTCTCGAACTCGTGCGGCGGAGGAAGAAATCGAGTTTGTCATAGCTTTTATAGAGGCCAAAGAGTGTAACCTGTGGCTGTGATTTTACAAATTTGTCCTTTATTTTATAAAATTTAAAAAAATAAAAAAATCAATTCATGAATATTTAGTGGACTAGTTTTGAGTCCAAAACCAAAAAGGTCCAAAAATGTGGGCTGTTGTGTATTTGCTCGGTGGCCATGACTATGAGGATAAAGCGGAGGACAGGTGTAGGGGAAGCTACTTGTAGCACCCATACGTGGAGTGGTGTCTTCACCTCCAAGTGTAAAACGATCTAGTGTTGACTGTTTATGGTGGGGAGGACGGGGACCCCTAATCATAATTAAGGCCTGTAAACAACTTTGACACAACCTATTAATCTAATGCAAATGAACACAAATAAAAACATCCCAATTGTAGCTTTCTCATGATTTAAGTTTGGATGAAGTCGATTTCTCAAAAAATAAAAAAGGTTTTGGATGAAGTCTAAGCTTCTTGTTTAAGGTGAAAATCATTGTAGTTATCAATCTATGTCATAATTAATGAAAATATAGATTTGGATGAGAAACTTTTGAGAATTGATCATTGAAAACAGTAGTACATAATAAGAAGTTTGTTGTAAAATTTCAGTTACTATCAATGTTATAACTCAAATCAATGGCTCTTAAACCCATAATATATTCTTCATTCTTCCTCTAGGCAGCAAAATAAAAAAAATTAAGTATATCTCAAAGCACCACATCCATTCAGAAATCGATACAAAGTCAAAAACACAATTTAGCATATGGTTGGCCAGTATTTTTGAAAATATAAAATTCAATTCAAACAAATAGAAGTTGCTTCGTTTTTTTTTTTTTTTTTTTTTTTTTTAATGGGATTTTGTATTATTTGCTAGTTTGTATGATAGCATTACAAACCTAAAACCAAGAAATATAGCACCATAAACAGGACAGGAGAACCTGAAAAAAAAAAATTAAAAAGAAAAGAGAAAAAAAATTAAATTATATAATAGAAATAGTACACTCACATCCTAATCAATGCAAAATGAATAAGAACATTAAAGTCTTCCTGTTGCATTGAATTCAGGAAAAAGAATCTGATTAAAACAAGATCATATTATATTAAAAATCTCAACAGTGTATGAAAGGATAACCTCATAAGACACGACTTTATGAGATCCCTCCTCCCTGTTTAGAAATGATGCTACAATACCACCACATATCTTTGGTGTGATAGTATCACTCCACAAGTATAAATGCTTGTGAGTTGTGAGGGACAAGGACTAGAGTTCAAATCTCCATAAAAAAAGCTTCACACACCTATATACTTAGATAAGGCTAAAGTAGAATTTCTATCTTATATAAAAATTAAAAAAAAAAAAAATGATGTAACAATTAATGGCATATCAATATGCCAATTAACATAAATAAAATAGAAATAATGGGGATCATTTGTTACATGTAAGTTTCCATAAGCATTAGCCTTAAAAGATCGATCAATCCAGCAAAAAAATTAAATTATATAATAGAAATAGTACACTCACATGCCTAATCAATGCAAAATGAATCAGAACATTAAAGTCTTCCTGTTGCATTGAATTTAGGTAAAGAATCTGATTAAAACCAGATCATATTATGGTAAAAATCTCAACAGTGTATGAAAGTATAACCTCATTAGACACGATAACCTCATAAGACACAACTTTATGAGATCCCTCTTCTCCTTGTTTAGAAATGATACTACAATACCACCACATATCTTTTGTGCGATAGTATCACTCCACAAGTATAAATGTTTGTGAGTTGTGAGAAACAAGGACTAGAGTTCAAATCTCCATAATAAAACTTCATACACCTATACACTTAAATTAGGCTAGAGTAGAATTTCTATCTTGTATAAAAATTTAAAAAAAAAAAATGATGTTACAATTAATGGCATATCAATATGCCAATTAACATAAATAAAAT
Organism: Quercus gilva; assembly: GCA_023621385.1. Taxonomy (NCBI): domain Eukaryota; kingdom Viridiplantae; phylum Streptophyta; class Magnoliopsida; order Fagales; family Fagaceae; genus Quercus; species Quercus gilva. The sequence goes on along the minus strand of CM042476.1, from coordinate 92,709,919 downwards.
AGAAATAATGGGGATCATCTGTTACATGTAAGTTTCCATAAGCATTAGCCTTACAAGATCGACCGATCCAGCAAAAGTGCAAGTTTAATCCTTAATTTGTACTTAAAACGACACTCAAACCAGCAAAATAAATCCACCAAGTAAACAAATTAAGAATATCTAAATTCCATTAGAAATTTTTGGTCCATAAATTGTGATATTATTCAATTTCAACAAGTAGAATTTTTTGAAATTGATTAGACATTTGAAAACGTCACTCAAACCCACAAAGTAGACAAATTAAGAATATCATGTTTAGTTGTATTGTTTAAATAACAGTTTTCGTTGCTCAAACAACATAACACGTATTTCCACAATATTTTTTCACCCACACATATTTCTACAACACTTAAACAATGTTACTAAAACAGCATTACCCACACATATTTCCATTAACACTGAACTTTCTAATTCCTGGTTTCCTAAATGGTTATATTTTTCAATTTAAACAAGTAGAATCTTTTTACATCAATACTAAAGACTTACCATTCGCAAAAGCCTAACGATATGAAGCACGAAATTTTAACCATTTGATCTTTTGCTTTTACAAAACAATTCCCCATATTAACATCAGTGGGAGAAACAAAGTAGACACAAGATTCAAATAACAAACCACCACTTTGATATCGTCATATATAACTTGTCCAGAAAATCAAAAGATAAAAACAAGTAGGAAATTTAACCATTTATATTCATTTTCTCTTAATAAAACCTGACCTGTCCCAAAAGCCTCAAAAGATGGGTACTGGACATGTCATTAACTCTTTTACAATTATGCTCTAAGAGATACCACCTGCTCAAGAAACACGGACAAGTAATCAGTGAGTGAAAATTATTGTATAGTCTCGGATTATACTCCCTCGGGAGGAAGCACAGCCCACCAGTCAAACATAAAAGCTTATTGAACTTTGTTTCTCATCATCAGAACCAAAAAAAAAATCGAAAAATCATAGGCTTCGAGAGCTCGAGCTTTTGGAGTTGCTGTGGTGTGTGTCAGGGGTAACACTTCTGCTTTGGAAGATCACCAGAGAGGTCTAAGTTCAAAATGTTATCATTGCCAGATCTACCGTTATGCTCTTCCTCTCTGCTCCTCTCCGAACATTAGCCTCAGCCAGTCTGTTTGTCCATCTGTATTCAGTTGCTGCTCGAAAAATTACCTAAGAAAAAAAAGAATAAAAACAGAGGCAAAGATTAATCCTTTAACCAAAAGAAAAAGAAAAAGATATGGTGATAAGAGCAAGAACATAAGGTTGACTCAAACAACAAAGACATTGACCCTCTTCTTCATCTGTTTACTGCATAAACATTAAACAAGGATCAAAAACAAGTAACTACAAAGTTTTAGATTGAGTCGTCAATAGTCTCTGTTTATTTCTCACCTCTTCTCTCTCTTCTTTCTCGTTCTTATCTATGTTAGGTAGTTGAATGACTTGTACTTAAGGTCAACAACGGTGAGTTTCGGGGTCAGCTAATGGCAATGATATTAAAAATGTACGTATTGGCAAATAATTAAATGGGCTTGAATGGGTTGGGTTTAGTTGGGCTTGGAGGGCTAACCCGACCCAACATCTAATTGCCCTAGCCCAAAAACATACGCCATGGCCGGACCTTCCAAGCGCCTCTACCAGCACCTTTTGCCACCGCAAACACCGGCTGTGGTTCCAAATCCAAACCTCTCCTCTCTCTCTCTTCGATTTGGCCCTAAAATAGGCTCTAGGGGCGTGTGGGTTATAGATCGGCGTGTGTGTTGATGTAATTTTGTGTTCATGGGTAGGTGAGTGTGAATTTACACAAATTGTGAAATGGGTCAACTTTCTTTGTGAGTGAAAATTGTGAAATGGGTCTGTGTGTGGTGTGGGTGAAATTTTGAAGGCTTTGTGTAACTGTGTGTTGGTGTCGTGTCTCCGTGTGAATGGGTGATGTATAAACAGATTTTGTCAATTTTCTTTCTCTCTACTGTTTTTTTCCACGTTCTTCTCTCTGCTTTGCTTTCATGTTCCTGTTTGGCTGAAAATGGAAAACAAAAATTAAATTTTGAGAATCTAAGTCAGATCAGAAGAAATAACCGGTGAGGAAATGAAAAAAAAGGGGGTGAGGAATCTCTCTGTAGTGTCTGGTTTGGTCTTTGAATGTTGAATAATGAGATCCTTGCTGTTTTTGCTGCTCCTTGGTTTTTGCTTCCATTCTCTTTCTGAGATTTTTTGTGGGTTTTCTTTCTTTTGGGTTTTTTTTGCTGAGTTTTGGGTCAATCTTTCTAGGTGCATCTGGTGTTTTGCTTGCTGGGTTTGCTAATGCTATGTTTGGTTGGGACGTGTGAGAGGAATTTTTGTGGGGGGAGTTAAGGCTATGTTTGGTTTACTAAATTTTGTGATGAGAACGGAATTTCTCATTTTTAGAGAAAGGAAGTGTGTGGGAAAATTTAGGACATTTTTGCCCTGTGGCCAGCTTGCAATTTTATTTTATTTTTTATCTCTTGATGTTATGAGTTATGACTTGGGGAAGGGGCCTGATTTAATTTTGTTGCATTCTCTCGATTAATGGGATTTAGACAAGTGTCTTCTCCTATGCCGAACAAAAAACTTGTTTTATAACTGTTTTTTCTCTTGATTTTTTTTATAAAAAAAATATTTTCTATTTTTAAGATTAAAAAACTTGTTTGATAACCTAAAATGCACAAAAAATAAAAACTATTCTCAAAACTTAATTTATGAAAGAAACTGAAAACATTCTTTTACATATTTTTAGTTTCTAATTTTCAAAAATTAATAAAAATACACATTTAATTTAATGAATTTATCTCATTTAATAAGTTAGAATTAAAATTCAAATCTTAATAACAACATCTTTTAATATTTTCTATTTTTTTCTTTAAAAAACTATTTTTTTAATTTCAATTAACTAAACATTTTTTTTACTTCAAAAATATGAGAAATTTTTTTTTTCTTTATATTCCCCAAAATAAGTTTTTGAAAATAAAAAATAAAAACGGTTACCAAACATAACCTAAATATCTGCTTTCTATGTAGCAATGGAGATTAAAATCTCTATGCTTATATTGAAAGGTTAGACACTTGTCTCTATTTTGGACTCCCACCTGGCACAATCATGGATTGCCACGTGACAATGTGAACCACATTAAAATTTAGCGAGCATTTAACCAAATAATGGACTGGGCTGGATTGAATTTGGATATGTCCATAATGAGAAGTAAAATTAAATGAATTTCTAGGGATCTAGACACATGTTTATCAAAAAAGAATCATGAACAACTATTCCCAACCGAGCTTCCTCTGTTTCTTTGAAGACCGCACCGTCAAAATTAATTTTGAGGAGCGACGGAGGAGGGGGTTCCCACTTAGGTCGAGACCGTTGAGGAGGAAACGATTGCGATGTAGTTGCTGGTTGCACCTCATAAAACTCGTGAAGCAGCTGCTTAGCTGAAGGGATGAGCGGGGCCAACGAGGAAGATTTGTTGCTAGTTCGAAGTTGATTACGGCGAGACCAAATTGTCCACGTGATCGATGCAAACAGCTCAAGATTTTTGCCTTGTTCCTATGCGAATCTAGCAAGCTCAAAAAATTTTAAAAACTTTTTAGACTTGCAAAACAACCATATCATGTCAATTTCCCAAATGAACATGTGATTTGTAATCTTTTTTTTATTATAAATAAAATTCATCTTTTCATAAAAATAAAAAAAATACATTAATAAATGCATAATCATTTTTCTAATTTATTTCTAAGGTAGCTTTACCTTTTTTTTTTTTTATATAGAAAAACTAATGATTAAACATACACATACTTAATGACACTCTTTATCAAGTTCAAATACATTGCTAAACCCAAAAACACATTACTTAACATTACTCCAATCCGCTAGGATGAGATAAGTATGATTACTAATAGAAAAAAAAAAAAAAAGGTTGCGGAGAAGCCGAAGTCCTCCACGAAAAAGATCACAGCGTGAAGAAGAAGCTGTCGATGTAGCTACTACACTAGCCATGTGATGTAGTCACTAAGAGTAGGGGTATTTTAGGCTTTCAGCAGTGTAAAAAAAAAAAAATAGTAAAACAATAACACACCTGGGTGGAGTGGTCGGCAAAGTTTGTAGTGGAAAATCGTTCTCCTCTTGTTTTTACTGTAGCTGAGTCTCACGCCACCGCCTACCAAAAAATGGTGCTACAAGCAACTATAAAATCCTGCTTTTACATGGCTATTTCATTTTCAGATCAAACGACCAAAACCTGTACACCCAAAATCCAAATATACTTTCACCATGGCTATCTTGTTGTTCACGTTGTTTACCATCGCACCACCACCGCCACCCCCACCAACACCAATCCCTCATTTCTGGCCGGATCCAACCCTCTCTCCACCAGCCTTACCCCCTATTCCTCCTCCTCTCACTTCGCCTACACCTCCACCTCCCTCCCCCCTTACTCCACCAGCGCTGCCACCGCCGCCGCCACCGCTAAAGTTTCCTCCATTCCCACCTTTCCACCGATCGCCCCCTTTCACTCCATCACCACCACCACCACCACCCCAACCTCTGCAACCACCAGACACCACACCACCACCACCACCAAGTCGACCACCACTCGCGGTGCTCGCGGTGTTGGGTATCTTAACTCTAACAGGCGGCCTCGCAGTCGTCTTTGCCATTGCTCACTACAACCGGCCTCGTAGCGAGGAGGAGAATCCGGAGAGGTTATCTCAGCCGGAGAACTCAAACGGAAGGGTACCGGAGCCTTACGAATTGAGCGATGTGACTGTGAGGCGTGAATCTAATCGTGTTGCAGACCTGCCGGAGCCGATCAAGAGTCCTACTCCTGCGTTGAGGGTGTCGGTGTATAAGTAGTGAAAGGTAATTTCTTTTTCTTTCTTTACATGTTTGTTTGGTTTGGATTAAGATTTATCAAAATAGGATCGGATTGTGTAGTTTACAATTTAGAGATTTAGATTTAGGCTGCGTTTTGCGTTCTATTTTGGTGTGTGTAAACTTACTTTTTCCCATCTGTTTGGATTTTGTTTTTCCAGTGTTTAACATTTTGTCTGATCTGACTATTTGGGTGTTTGAGTTTCTGTAATGGGTTTTCTTTTGTTATTTAACATGGGTATTTGCGGTTCTTTACAAAGGTCTTTTTTTTTTTCAAAATTTTTTTTTTGATTGAGTCTTTTTTTTTTTTTTTCATGCGTGCTAGTTGTTTAAGGGAATGAATGAACTGTTTCTTATCTCTGTTCTGTATTGGTTTGTTATTGTATTGTTGAGGTTCATAGTTTGTTCTTGAGGTTAGGAGCTAACAATAACGAATAGTATTGCTAACTTGCTTTTGTATATCTATTTGACTTAATTCTCTGTTTGGAGCTCCATTTTATTGATTTATTTCATTTCTAATGGATGTTAAGTGATAAAATGCTTGAACTAATTTTTTTTTTGGTAAATACGGATTTATATTAAGCTAAGAAAACAGAACAAGGTGAGAGCAAGTCATCGCTGAATTATCCATTACAAAACACCCCAAAACAGAACTGGGGGTGAGGGAAAAACTACAAAATCTAGGACTTGGCCTATTCCCAAATGCTTGAACTACATGATAATCAACACATCAGCAATTTGGTTCTTTTTGTTTGTAAAATGCAATAATCACATGTCCATTGTAGTCTACTATGCTTGGTATTTGTTTCAGGCACTAGAGAATGTGGTATTGATTCTAATACTCCATTGTTTTAGTTTTGTTATGTAGATGGATTACAAAAAATTCAGAGCCGCGGCGCAGTTTCATCAATCCTTACTTGGGGGGCTATGCTATTGGATGGTAGTAGTTTATATGCTATTATGTGCTTGTATTATGGAACAATGTTAATCGTTTTGGATGACTGAGTATTAAAACTTCGATGAGAATTTCGGTTGTGTAGGCCGACAATCCCTAATGTCATTTAAGTTCCAACCCCCCCCCCCCCCCCCCTCTTTGTTGTTTATTTAATAATCGTGTGTTGTGTGAGTCTTTGAGGCATAGCTGGGAATCATAAATGGGTTTGTCAATGAGAGCATTCACATCAGCTCATTTATAAGTGTCTATAATAGAAAAAATGCTCAAATTTACACATTTTTGTTCAAAAACAGCCCACATCAGTACGTTTAAACTCTTGTAAAATCTTCTAAAATTATACACGAGCTGCATTGCCCGTGTAAATTTACACGAGCACTGTAGCTCATGTATTTAATTTTTTAATGGTTTTTTCTCTGTCCTCTCTAACGGACTCTCATCTCCTTCCTCTCTTCCCCAACCCTTACAACATCCAGCGCGCCAAATCAACTGAAAATTAACCCACACACAAGCACAGAAAGAAAGCTCAAATATTTATACAAATCTAGACAGTAAAAGTCCCATAAATCTAACGCAAACACAACTTTTGAAGGCAACCCATTTGAGCTAAACCAAATCCAAGAAGACCCACAAAAACATTCCACTCAAATAACAAATACATTGAAACTAATACCAAATGCAACACAATAAGAACAAAGGTGCAGACACACACACACACACACATGGGTCCTCGGATTGGTTGCTGGAGCTCGTGGGTCGGCCGGTGAAGCATGGAGCATATTTCGGCCGGTGAAGAAAGGATCTGGGTCGTCGGAGCTCGTGGGTAGGCCGGTGAAGCGTGGAGCATGGATCGGTGCTTGTGGAGGGTGGATCGGCCGGTGAAGAAAGGTTTTGGGTCGCCGGAGCTCGTGGGTATCGCTTGATCGGAGCGTGGAGCGATCTGGATCGGCCGGTGAGAGAAGGAATGAGACGATCGTCGGTGAGAGAAGGAAGAAAAGAGAGAAGGAATGAATCGTCCGGTGAGAGAAGGAATGAGAGAAAGAAGAAAAGAGAGAAAGAGCGAGAGAGAGAGAGAGAGAGAGTTGATCTGTTCAGAAGAGTGAGAGAGTGAGAGAGAGAAAGGGCGCGTATATAAGTGGAGTTGGTTGAGGAAAATAATAAAAAAATTGTGTAGAGTGAATATTTTATTGAAATATCTTGTAAAATAAATGAACTGATGTGGGTGTTTTGTAAAAGTGGTAGTGTAAAATAGAAAGATGAGGTTTTTTCGTGTAAAATAGACAAAAAATTTAGATGAGCTGATGTGAATGCTCTGATAGTTGGATTTGAACTGTGTTGTTTTTCCCAACTAGGTCAAGCTAGATGAAATCCTGTTTCTCAACTTGATTTGCATTCACTAATATCTTTCTTTGCTTTTGTCTTAGCGTGCCACCATAGATTTAGGATGTAACAAGCTTGAGTGCCGGTAGCTGCAATGTATGAGTTGGCTTGTTCAATATTTCATGTACTATTGAGTATTCCTAGCATGCTATGTAGTGACATGTCCATGTACTTTTAAGTACTCACTACAAAATTCCTATGTTATTAACCATTAAAAACAACAATGGGCTGTTGACCTGTTGTACAGCGCAAACAAATGTTGAGTATTCCTTGTTGTTGGGCTAATATATTGTCCCAAGCTCAGCTAGTAAATATGGGTAATGTATACGTAGATACATAATTTTCTAAAAACAAGCTAAAATCTAATTTAGTACCTTCGCTTTTATTCCAGTTGTCAAATTAGTCTATGAAATTTAGTTTTTGTCAATTTAATCCCTTTGTTAATTTCGGTTAAATTAGTACTGATGGACCCAATAAAAAAGTCTTCGTCCTTGTCTCTTAAGGACGATATTCATGCACGACCCCAATGCCAACATCATCCAGAAAAGCCGTTACCAAAGATAATAGTAAATGTTGATACCGTTGAAGAAATGTTTGTCAACTCAACATTGAACACATGCGTTACAAATTCTGCAATAACACCACCATTACTACGGAACCAACGGCTAGAAATGATCATCCATATATAAACCCCTGGGGAGGAGGATGACGAGGTACGCATACAAAAAAACAAATACTGATACTCTAGCTATTCTTAGTTTTAAGCTGATTTCATATTTCCTATTTGGAGGCCTTTTTCTAACTTTGGCATCGGAGGCTCAGTGGCTGGCACCACACTGGTGACCATTCCTCTTGTGTTGCCTGGTCATTTTCAGGGTTTGTGATGATCTCGGTCTGGACGAACATCTCCATTGACGATCCTAGCATCATCAGTTTGGCGCCGTCTGTGGGGACGACATTTATTGTTCTTAAGCATTCAGTTTAGGAACATTCTCCTATTCTAACGAGATGGAGTCCAATTCTAACCTGGACCCTGCTGCATTGGCCCTGCAAATTCAAGCACTTGCAGCCACAGTGGAAGAACTCACTAAACAGAATCAAGAGATGAAGCAACAACTGCAACAGGGAAATAACCATACAGAAGTCAATAGAGACGAGGACGGAAATAGCCATAGGAAGAGGGCCAGCACTCCAGAAGAAGTAAACTCGAGTTTCCTTAAGGAGATGAGGAAAGAGATGGACGAGTTGAGAAACGCTATTAAGGGAAAAACAGACCAAGAACTGGAGAGAATCGTTAGGAAAACTAATTCTCCCTTCACTACGGCAGTCCAAGAATGCCCGGTACCCTCCAAGTTTCGCTTGCCGTAGCTTGAACCTTTTGACGGATTAAAAGATCCGTTAGACCACTTGAATACATTCAAAACTACGTTGGGTCTCCAACAGCCCCCTGATGAGATTCTATGCCGGTCCTTCCCAACTACCCTAAAAGGGGCAGCCCGGGAGTGGTTCACCAAACTACCAACGTCGTCCATTGACAACTTCGAGCAGTTAAGCAGTTCCTTTGTTCGTCACTTCGTGGGTGGGCAACGACCAAAAAGGACAGCCGATCACTTGCTCACAATCAAACAAGGAGAAAAAGAAACTTTACGGTCCTATGCGACGCGTTTTACACGAGGAATGCTAGAAGTGGATGAGTCAGACAACAAGGTACAACTCACGACCTTCAAAGCCGGACTAAAGTCTAGAGACTTTGTGGTTTCTTTGGCGAAGAATCCTCCCAAGTCAATGGCGGAAGCGCTATTGAAAGCGCAGAAATACATGAACGCGGAGGATGCGCTAGCAGCCATAGACGGGACAAAAAGACAAAAGAGAAGAAGAAAGAAAAAGAGGATGACAGAAGGGGGCAGAAAAGAGATCGAACGGATCGACGTAAGGATGATGGGAATAGGCGAAGGGACGATAAAAATCCTCGACAAACAAAGTTCACACCGCTGGTGATGCCAGTTGATCAGATTTTGGTTGAAATTAAGGACGAACAGAACCTCAGATGGCCCAGGTTGCTTCAATCGCCACCTAGTGTACGTGATAAGAGAAAGTATTGCCGTTTTCACAAAGATCATGGGCATTACACGGAAGATTGCAGAGACTTGAAAGAGCAGATAGAAGAACTTATCCAGAAAAGGAAACTTCAAAAATATGTGAAAAAGGGAGAAGCCAGCAGATATGGTAAGAAAGAACAACAAGGGGATCTCCAAAGAAGCGAAGGTCAGCAACCACATCCACAGAATGCAAGGGAAGAAATAAAGATCATTGCGGGGGATCGTCCACAGGAAGGTCGTTCAAGTCCCTTAGAAAATCATACCAAAGGCAAGTAAATAGTGTTCATAGCTTACCTCCCTCGAAGCAGCGACGGACGAATCAAGATATGTATTTTTCAGAGGAGGATGCTAGGGGGATAAAGCAACCTCATGACGATCCACTGGTTATCATGATCATGATCGAAGGCTTCAATACACGGAGAGTTTTGGTAGACAATGGAAGTTCGGCGGATATCATTTACCTGTCTGCTTTCCAGCAATTGAAGCTAGACCCAAAAAGACTTCGTCCTTTTAAATCACCCCTCGTCAGCTTCAGCGGGGACAAAGTGTACCCCCGGGGTATTGTGACGCTGACCGTAACCGCTGGTTCTTATCCTTTACAGGTAACCAACAGACACAATTTTTTGGTCGTGGATTCCCCTTCGTCTTACAATGTAATCATTGGACGACCTACCCTTAACCGTTGGAAGGCTGCTACTTCCACATACTGCCTGAAGGTAAAGTTTCCAACAGAACAAGGAGTTGGAGAAATAAGAGGGGATCAAGTGTTGGCAAGAGAGTGCTATCAGGCGGTCTTGGCATCTAGAGAAAATCATACATGGGTGATCGAGGATAAATCACCTGAGATCATAGAAAAGCTAGAAACAGTAAACTTGGTCAAAGAAGATCCATCGAAGACGACTCAAGTGGGGACGGATCTAAGCCCGAAGACGAAGGAATTAATCATTCGTTTCTTGAAAAACAACCTCGATGTGTTCGCATGGAGCCATGAAGATATGCCCGGGATTTCTGCAAATATCATCCAACACTGCCTGAACGTAGACCCGAAAAAGAAGCCCGTCCAACAGAAACGAAGGGTTTTCGCTTCTGAACGAAACAAAGCAGTGATGGACGAAGTTAACAAGTTACTCGCTGCGAACTTCATTCGGGAAGTTTATTATCCGGAATGGTTGGTCAATGTCGTCATGGTCAAAAAGGCGAGCGGAAAATGGAGGATGTGTGTCGATTTCACCGATTTAAACCAAGCCTGCCCAAAAGATAGCTTCCCCCTACCCAGAATTGATCAGTTAGTTGACTCTACTGCCGGGCACAAGCTCCTAACGATCATGGATGCATTTTCAGGGTACAACCAGATACAAATGGCTGAAGAAGATCAAGAAAAAACTGCCTTCGTCACCAGTCAAGGGCTTTATTGCTACAAAGTCATGCCTTTTGGTTTGAAGAATGCAGGAACCACGTATCAGAGGTTGGTAAATCAAATGTTCAAGAAACAGATTGGGAGAAATGTAGAGGTATACGTGGACGATATGCTCGTCAAGAGCAAAGAAGAGGATGACCACCTAGACGACCTTAAAGAAACATTCAACATGCTCAGACAATTCAGCATGAAGTTGAATCCCTCCAAATGCACTTTCGGAGTTTCCTCAGGAAAGTTCCTTGGGTTCATGGTTTCGCGAAGAGGGATTGAAGTAAATCCAGAAAAAGTAAAGGCCATTCTCGAGATGTCTTCACCAAGGAAGATTAAAGAAGTGCAATCACTCACGGGCCGAGTAGCAGCCCTCAACAGGTTTGTCTCGAGGGCAACGGATAAATGCCTCCCTTTCTTCAAAATCCTGAAGAAGGCGTTTATCTGGACGGAGGAATGCGAGGCGGCGTTCCAGGACTTGAAGCAATACTTGAGTAATCCCCCACTTTTAAGTCCGTCCAAAGAGGGTGAAGATCTGTTCTTATACCTGGCAGTATCCACTACAGCCGTAAGTGCAGCCTTAATCAGGGAAGAGAACAAGAGACAACTCCCTGTGTATTATGTCAGCCAGGCCTTCCAGGGAGCTGAGGCTCGTTACCCACGGATAGAAAAAATCACCTTCGCCCTAATAGTGGCCTCCAGAAAACTTCTCCCTTATTTCCAGGCCAATCCAATCAAAGTTATGACGGACCAACCCATTAAGAAAGCAATGAACAAACCCGAAGTAGCTGGACGAATGGTGCAGTGGGCGATTGAACTTAGCTAGTTTGATGTCGAATACCGTCCGCGTACAGCCATAAAAGCTCAAGTATTAGCGGATTTTATAGCAGAATTCACCAGTAACGAACAAGAAGAAGGTCAGGAGGAAGTTTGGCCGATCAATACAGATGGGTCGTCCACACAAAGAGGAGGAGGAGCAGGCGTCGTTATTGTTTCCCCCCAGGAAGATGTCTTCAAATATGGAGTTCAGCTGAAGTTCCCCGTAACCAATAACGAAGCAGAGTATGAGGCTCTGCTAACAGGACTTAGGTTAGCTCAGGCACTGGGAGCTAAAAATGTTATGATTAAGAGTGATTCGCAACTCGTCATTGGACAAGCCAGGGGAGATTTTGAAGCAAAGGAAGCAAGGATGCAAAAATATCTTAAATTGACGAACCAACTGGTAGGCAACTTTAATCATGTGGAGTTTATACAGATCCCACGAGAACAGAATGTAGAAGTCGACGAAGTGGTTAGGAGCGCCTCAACAGATGTCCCGGACGCGACGAGCAAGTGGAAATTAGAAGAGCAAAATCTCCCCAGCATCAAAGAAGTTCAAAACTTCTCTGTACACACCCGTCAAGGATGGACGAGCCTGATTCTGTCTTTCCTCAAGGATGGACGACTACCATCAGACACTGAAGAGGCCAGGAAAGTCCGTAAACGAGCTGCCTGATTTACCATATTGAATGATCAACTTTATAGAAGAGGTTTTTCTCAACCCTACCTGAGATGCCTGGAGGAAGAAGAGGCCAGGTACGTCCTCGAGGAGGTGCACGGAGGAATTTGTGGAGACCACATGGGATTAAGATCCCTCGTCAGAAAGATCATGCAGGTAGGCTACTTCTGGCCGACGATGCAGCAGGACGCTTCAGATTTTGTAAAGAGATGTGACAGCTGTCAAAGATATGGGAATATTCAGTGAGTTCCAGGAGAAAGAATGATGACCATTTCCTCACCCTGGCCATTCGCACAATGGGGAATCGATATCATGGGCCCCCTACCACAAGGAAAGAGACAAGTAAAGTTCCTGCTAGTCACAATTGATTATTTTACAAAATGGGTCGAGGCAGAAGCTCTTGCAACAATCACAGAGGCTCAGGTACAAAATTTTGTTTGGAAAAATATTATTTGCAGGTTCGGAATTCCAAGGACGATCATCTCAGACAACGGTCGTCAGTTCGATTGCCAAGGGTTCAGATCATTTTGCTCAGGCCTAGGTATCAAGAACAAATACTCTTCACCAGGACATCCTCAGGCCAACGGACAGACGGAAGTAACTAACCGAACTTTACTCAAAATCATCAAGTCTCGGTTAGTAAGGGCAAAGGGAGCATGTCCCGAGGAACTACCAAGCGTCTTATGGGCTTACAGGACGACGACAAGAACGCCAACAGGAGAAACTCCCTTCAACCTAACATACGGCACGGAGGCTGTCATCTCGGTCGAGGTGGGCCTTACTAGCACCAGAAGGGAATTTTTTGACAAAAGGAGCAATGAAGACCAGTTGAGGCTGAACCTGGACTGTCTAGACGAAGTCAAAGATTAAGCCTCCCAAAGAATGGCCAAGTACCAGCAGAAGATGGCAGAATACTACAATCAGAGAGTAAGGATGAAAAGATTCAACATTGGTGACCTCGTCCTTCGAAAAGTAACGCCTGCTACAAAGGATTCTACACAAGGCAAACTAGGCCCAACATGGGAAGGACCATACCGGGTCGTCCACTATTCAAGACGAGGGAGCTACCACCTGGAAGACCTTGAAGGAAAAAAATTACCTTGTCCCTAGAACGTCGAGCATTTAAAGAGGTACTACGAAGTAAAGGACAGTGTACGATTGTAAGCCTTTTTTGTTGATACTTTAACAAAATATTTTTTCATTCGCATAATTTATGCTTTGTACTACAAGTTATATATATTCAAGCAAAATCGTATAAGTAATTATTCAGGATTTCCTAAGTGATCGTCCAGCATTTCAACTTCACTTTCTAATTATATATATTTAAATGTACCTACGAAGAAGGAACAATGTCTAGATCAAAAAGACGATGGGTATTCACATCGTCCAGATCGAAAAGACTCCGAAGTACCCACGACAAAGGTACAATGTCCAGATCGAAAAGACGATGAAAATCTTCGAAGGGTATTCACATTGTCCAGATCGAAAAGACTCTAAGGTACTCACAAATAAGGTACACTGTCTAGATCAAAAAGACGATGAAAACCTTCGAAGGATATCCACATCGTCCAGATCGAAAAGACTCCGAAGTACCCACGAAGAAGGTACACCGTATAGAGCGAAAGGACGATGAAAATCTTTTGATGGAAGCAAGTCATTCATTTAACATCAAAATCAGGAAGACACAAATCCCACCAAAAGGGTGCACATTGTCCTACGACACTCCAACAAAAAAAAATTTTCTAAGTCCATAGACGGACAAGGAAAATAAAACCTTAAAGGGATATAATCCTTTCAAAGGAAAGTATCAAATGTAGCAGTAATTGTACTTAAAGGTGCAAACTATAAAGAAAAAAAAAGTGTTCATCCAAAAAGAAACCCCCAAAACATACGGGTTCAGAAACTGTTTATGGCAAAAAGCCCAAGGAACTACGGGGCATATAAAAAAAATTATTACAAGTAGTTAAATTTGAACATCATCAGTTTGGAGCATCATCCCCTCCTTCATCAGCCACCTGAGGATCCCTGCCTGAAGTCGCAGAAGCTTGGGCCGCAAGGGCAGCTTTGTCTGCATCTATCTCCTTGTCTACGGCTTCGAAGTCCAAATCATCCAAATTCACTCCTTGTCCGTGCTTAATCAAATATCTTCTCAACAACTCAAACCCTTTGAAATACCACTGGAACAAAATAGTATTATACTCATCCGTAGACTGGAAGGCAAGGACGGCTTTAGCAACAGCAGCTTTCATCCTTTAGCCGGCGGATGCAAGGAGCTTGTCTTTCTGTTTCACCTGCAGCTTTTCAGCTTCAAGATTCTCGGTCAAAACCTTGATTTGCTCCTTAGAGGTGTTATGTGCATCCATCACCGAGATCAGGTCCTTTCGCAAGCCAGATGCTTCAGCCTCCAAAGCCTTCACCTTCGAAGTAGCCATGATAGCCTTCTCTTCGCTCGCCAAAAATTGCGAAGTAAGGTGCATCGTCTCTCCCAGCACCTGAGAATAAAAACCTTACTAAAAAAAAAAAAAAAAAAAAAAAAAAAAAAAGAGAAAAGACGATGAAAAAGGAGAAAGGTGTACTTGGACGAGTTTGTGGATGTGACCATTCACCATCTCGTGTGAAGGCAGCCGAGTGATCTCCATCTTTTCCTCCAAAGTCAGAAAATCATTCGCACGAGCCACTACGGCACCTGCGTCACTCCAAATGCTAGAACCTACCTTCTCTTTACCTTTGTGTCCTGTCTTTTGCCTTTTGGGACCAGGAATCTCTTCAATCGAGACAGCAGGGGAAGCTGTCCTCGTCTCGTCCAGGGTTGGGGTAGAAGAACCCCTCTCTGCCACTTCTTTCTCTCTCTCTTTTTCCCTTTCTCTATCCGTAAACTTCAAGGTTTTCTGACCAATACTCGAAAGAGGCTCATTTTTCTTCTCCCTGATCTTCGCATACATATCTTTCTTAAATTTGCTCGTCATCTCTACAGTAAGAAACAAAGAGAGATCAAGAACCTAAAAATGTGAAAGTAAAAGGAGGTCAGTCATACCAAAACCACTTAGGTTTTCTTTGCTCGCGATCAATTGCTTGAAGAACGTAGGATGAAGGCTCGGGCCCCAAGCAATGGTAAGCCAAAGTTCGTGGGTCAACAAGGTCGTCAAAATCTTCGATCGTCTTGGCGTATTCGATCGCCTCCTGAACCCTTCCTTCGAATTGAATATCAAGTTCAGGATGCTCTTTCACTGCCCAACATATAAAAAAAAAAAAAAAAAAAAAAAAAAAAAAAAAAAAAAACACACACACACACACACACACACACACACACACACACACACACACACACACAAGGTCAGATGGACGACTAAGAAACAAGTGCTACACTAGAAAGAGGAAGCATAAAATAACAAAACGCAGCAAGACGAGGGGTCTCCCACCGGCGCAGCAACCTAGGGACATTCCCCCAAAAATCATCTGATAAGGTCTCCCAACCATCGCCAGACACGAAGAAGTACCTTGACTTCCAATATCGAAAGGACGAAGGAAGATCAACTACTATACGAGACCTCCTATCCTAAGGGACGAGCTCATAATACCCAAATTCTCTAGACTCTTTCAAACGATAAAGGTGAGTAAGCTCGTTCACAGTGATCATCTCTCCATCTGCTATCGTCGTCCAGATCACCATACAGCTCACAACAATTCTCCAAGAATTGGGCATAAGTTGCCCAGGGGCAATTTGAAGGTGATTTAGAAGCTCTATAATAAATGGATGGACGGGGAAACGTAAACTGCACAAGAAGGCTGCCTCGTAGAAGCAATTCTCACCGTGAGCAAAAGCACAGGCCTTTTTGCCTTTCCTCGGTAGACAAACCCTAGTGTCTACCGGAAATTGAAATCTATCCCTAAACTTACTAAAAACATCTACTTTCAAATTACATTTCTCCTTAAGGGCATGGAATGGACGAGGAGAAGGAGAAGAAGTAAAGGGAGCAACGGACAAAGAAGGATGCGCGGAGGTGGCTGTGTCCATCACAGCACCATCCGCAGCCGCACCGAAGGACGAACCCCTCTCTTGATCACCTGATCTCACCGGGGAATCCATTCTTTCCCCCCTAAAGACCCTACGAACCGACTTGAACCAAGAAAAAGACTGTGACAACAATGGATGTAAGTCACCCAACACTAACCCCAAGCCACTACCCCCCACCACAAAATACCCAATTTGTGGGTATCGGTCACCGGAAACCTCCAACAGACCTCCCAAACGGGCGAAAAGAAAGGCGATGGAGGGAGAAATTTGCCTAAACTCAGCGTAACCTACCATCAAGAGAAAAAATATATATATATATATATATAAAGACAAAAATAAGAAGAATGTTTGGAAAAAGGAAAGTACCGAAAAAAGAAATGGGAAAAAGGGCATAAAAGAAGGGATACGCACCTAAAAGGAGGAGGAAAATCGTAAAAGACTGTGCAACGGCAGCGGCAAACTCGGAAAAATCAAACGGCCAAAAAGAGGAAGTTTAAGCAACAGAGAGACCAAGTATAGAAGAAGAAGATGAAGAAGCAAATGGGAACAGACAAAAGATTGAAGTAGGCTTAGGAAATCGTGAGAAACTGAAAAGGTATTTCATCAAGAGTGGAACCTCCTCGCCGATCAAAGCTGAACACGTGGCCACATTGCCTACCACGCCGCCACAAGGCAATTAATGCGGAGAACGCTTTCCTAGGCGTCAAAAAAAAAAAAAAAAAAAAAAACTTCTCACGTTCCAAAAACCGTCCATACAGTGGACAACCTTGGAATAAGGGGGCAACTGATGGACCCAATAAAAAAGTCTTCGTCCTTGTCTTTTAAGGATGATATTCATGCACGACCCCGAAGCCAACATCGTCCAGAAAAGCCGTTACCAAAGATAATAGTAAATGTTGATACCATTGAAGAAACGTCTGTCAACTCAACATTGAACACATGCGTTACAAATTCTGCAATAACACCACCATTACTACGGAACCAACGGCTAGAAATGATCATCCATATGTAAACCCTTGGGGAGGAGGATGACGAGGTACGCATACAAAAAAACAAATACTGATACTCTAGCTATTCTTAGTTTTAAGCTGATTTCATATTTCCTATTCGGAAGCCTTTTTCTAACTTTGGCATCGGAGGCTCAGTGGCTAGCGCCACACCGGTGACCATTCCTCTTGTGTTGCCTGGTCATTTTCAGGGTCTGTGACGATTTCGGTCTGGACGAACATCTCCATTGACGATCCTAGCATCATCAAGTACGATTAACTTTAACCCCTTTAAATGGCATTTTTTAAAACTAATTTTTCACTTTAAAAACCACAAAAACAAACATTTTTTTCCCTTAAACAAGAAACCTGGCTTTCGTCGCTTGGGTTGTTGACCGGACTGTCCAATATGTCAATATCGGCTATAAATTTTAGTGCCCACCACACTGAGTGATTTAATCCATTATCAAGAACAAGTTGGTGGGCTTCAACTTTTGATAGATTCCAAATTTGTGGCGAAAACAGTGATGTGGACAACTTTAAGTTCAATTAAAGAACCCAAATTGCTCATAAAAAAAAAATTAAAAAAAAACCCAAATTGAAGTTTCCTTTCTACGCTTGACGCCTAAGATTGCCAATGGTACCCAGCCATCCAGTACCCAGTATATATTGAACTAAACTAAGCAACGCTGGTACTCACATGTTTTTGGGTTACTGATTATTTTAGGTTTATCGTTTGATTTGTAGATATCATTTTCAATACCCATATATTCATTCCTTTATTGACCATCTCTACTCTAGTGAGTAGTTACTTTTTCTAGTCCTTGATTCTATTTTACCTTCAAAATTCGTGGTCATTGCATAAACTTTTACAAATGGCCCCCCATGGTCAAATTGTTTATGAGCTGTTTTATATTTTCTAAACGAGTTTAGGTCCAACAAACTAGTATGTTTAGTACTACTTTTGAAAATCAATAAAGTTCTACCTTTTATATTACAAATATATATATATATATATGTGTGTGTATATATATATAGATTTATATATATGACTTGTCTACCTAGAGTATCCCTCTCGGAGTCCAACGTGGTTTAAAGTAACGGCAGCATCAGCATGAATCTAATCCAACTTTAATCTTTTCTGACCTCTCATTCTTATTCACATATCTTTGCCTTCCTTTCACGGCGTGTGAGACCCACAGATGCGTGGTCCCAGATAACTAGTCACCAACATATGAGGAATACGTCACGTATACATCAACTTGTGGGCCCTGCAAAGTCGCAACCAAAATTAGGATATAATGCCAGCACACACTTGAACACTCAAAACTTGGCCAAAATGGCTCAATACCACTTTTTTTTGAAATTTTTAGCAAAAAATCACTGTTTCAAAAATAAATAACTTTTTCTGGAAATCGAGTTTCAGAAACTCGAGTTCCCCTCAATTCTGCCACCGTGGCATTGCTGACATGGAATTTCTGTGATTAAAAAAAATTATGTGGTACTCGAGCTTGAGAAACTTGAGTTCCATGCAACACAGTACTCGAGTATACCAGACTCGGGTACGTTTTATAAATAAAATGTAGAAAAAAAAAATTTACACAGTACTCGAGTTCCCAAACTCGAGTACTGTGTAAATTTTTTTTTTTTGTTTTTGTTTTTGTTTTTTTTTTTTGTTTGGGGATAATGAACAAATAAACATAAAGGTAAAAATAAGTGACTTTTTAATGTTTTTATTTATTTAAAAAGAAGCATTGTAAAATATAGAGATTTTAATTTCAAAATATGAATTTAATTTCTACATTAATTAAAATTGTTCATTGTTTTCTCATAAAAATTATTCACTGTTTTCTGTATAAACTATTTCTACGATTTTGCATAAAATTATTTTCTGTTCAGCATTATTTAAGAAATTGTTCACTCTCTTTTCTACATAAATTATTTTCTGTTTACTGTTTAAAAAATTGTTCATTGTTTTCTCATAAAACACCTAGTAAAATCGTGTTTTCTAAATTTAAACGCCAAATCTGAATACTTTTTCATGTTTGAATTTCACAATAATCGAATATATTTTTCTGCATTGATAAAATCTGTTTCTACATTAATAAAATTTGCTCTTTGCACATCATATTTACTGTATATTCAAACCTACTTACTGCATTCATTAAATTTTTTTTTTTTGCATTAATTAAAACTATTCACTGTTTTCTCATAAAAATTGTTCACTGTTTTCTACATAAACTATTTCTAGCATTCTGCATAAAATTATTTTCTGTTCAGCATTATTTAAAAAATTGTTCACTCTCTTTTTTGCGTATATTATTTTATGTTCACTATTTAAAAAATTGTTCACTGTTTTCTCATGTAACACCTAGTGAAATCGTGTTTTCTAAATTTAAAAGCCAAATCTGGATGCTTTTCATGTTTAAATTTCACAATAATCGAATTTGTTTTTCTGCATTGATAAAATTTGTTTCTATGTTAATAAAATTTGTTCTTTACACATCATGTTTACTATATATTCGAATCTGCTTACCGCATTCATAAAATTTGCTTTTTGCATTAATTAAAACTGTTCACTGTTTTGTCATAAAAATTGTTCACTATTTTCTGCTTAAACTGTTTTTAGCATTGGCGCAGTTATTGCATTTAAATGGTTTTTGTGTTTTTTTAAATATGTAACCATCTGAATAATGGACAAACTCCATGAAAGACAAATGAATGATTTGCATAGATCACCTAACGGTAAATGCCTCGAAAAATTTGAATTTGTAAAAAAGTTCGAATTAGTTGAATGTAGAATTGTTCATTAAGCAAAACTGTTTTCTGTATTAAGTAAAACTGTTCACTGTTTTCTCATGAAAATTGTTCACTATTTTCTGCATAAACTATTTATAGTATTTTGCATAAAATTATTTTCTGTTCAGCATTATTGAAAAAAAAAATTTCACTCTTTTTTTTGTGCAAATTATTCTCTGTTCACTATTTAAAAAATTGTTTACTGTTTTCTCATAAAACACCTAGTGAAATCGTGTTTTCTAAATTTAAAAGCCAAATCTGAATACTTTTTTATTCTTAAATTTCACAATAATCGAATTTGTTTTTCATGTTTAAATTTATGTTTAAATGAACTTTATTGCGGTGGTATCTATACTTAGTTTTGTAGGTTTGTCGACCATGATGTGCTCAACGCCTCTAAGACTCTCGTACGTGTACATTGGCATATTAAGGAAACTAGCTTTTAAACCCGTGCAAATGCACGAGAATTACATAAGTACATGTATTTTAAGGTTCTTGGAAAAAAAAAAATACATCTATTTTCAACAAAATAGAAATAAAAATAATGTAAATTTTGTAAGAGTCCACAAATAAATTTTTGTACATAGAAATAATTAGAATCCGAGAAAGCAAATATTTTCAAATAATTTTAGGTAAATATTTGGAGAAACATTTTGTTTCAAAAGTCATACTTAAATAAATTTAATTAAATAAGTATGTAGCTAATGCAATTGAATTTATAAATTTTAAAAAATAGCACTTGGTATGAATTTCAAATTTAAAATGTATATAACACTCTGTATGCTATCCATAAAAATGTGTTGTCTTACAAATAGATTTTCTTTTAAGCCTATTCTAAACAACTAAAACTGTAACATCCACTATGATGGAAAGAAAAATATTTCTAGCAATTGAAAAAAAAAAAAATCCAGCTAAAGAGAATGGTGTGATCATCCTTCCTTGGAAGCAAATTTGTGGAGAGTAACCCAATCCAATTCCTTTTAATTTTGTTTTAGAAAAACCCAAACATAACCTTTTCTATCCCAAGTTCTTTGCAGGATTTCATCGAACACCTAATACTCATTTTAATACAGCTCCCCAACCAAAAAAGAAAATCTAATTAAAACAAAATTAGCCAACATTCATAAGGTTCATCCACTTCTGGATCTCCCTTTTGTTTAATTTTTCTTCCTTCTTTTTCTTTTATATATATATATATATTTATTTATAATGGAAGTTCACTCAACATTTTCAAATTTGTTTTCAATATGCAACATTAAGAAGTAGGAAAGCAACAACAAAGTAGCATTGATCACATGAATAAGGACCTGAATAGGGTTGCTCTTGTGACTGCATTATTAAATCATCTTATAAATGAAAAGAAGTAACTACATAAAGTAAGAAATCAACACAAAACATGTAAGGAGACCAAATGATTTAATTGATTAAATAGTAGTATGTTATAGCAAAAAGAGTGTTGAAATTACAACCAACCAAAAAAAAAAAAAAATTTAATAATGAATTTACTATAAATTGATATATATATATACAAAATATAGAGATGAAGGATAACAATGCAACAACACTCATTAGGGTTCCAAAGGTAAGCATTGATTAATCACATCAAGTGCAACAACAGAAACAGAAAGCTACATGATAATTTCTGGAAACTTGCAAAGAAAAAAATATCGTATTTCCACATAACTGTCAAAAAACTAAACCACGGGACCCTCAGAACCTCTCTAAGGAGTGTAAATGATTCAAGGCAAGATTTCTACTTATAATCACCTGTCTGACATGATGAACAATAGCTTTCTCCTGATTGGTTTCCCTTAGTCTTTCAATAGACTGAAACTTCCCTTCCAAACATCCTTCATGCATAACCATTAGTTTATAGGCTACCTACATAGTTAGAGAAAGTGCACAAACCCCAATAGTCAATAGTAAATATTACCCTCATATTCAAATGAATAAGCAGAGACCTAGTTTAGACATGCTTGCACAGAAAATTGATGACATGCTTGCATTCCAAAACCAATGGGCCAATGCCCCTAGTGTAGACATGTTTAATGCAAAACAAAATGTCCTAGCCTAAAATTCACTTTGGAAGTTTTGCTAAAAATGAGATCAATCAACATGTACACATCTCATAAAATCCGTAAGCCTTTTTCCTTTCTTTTTTTAAGGAAAAAATTCCTTCACCCTTCTTAGTTTGACTACAAAGAAATCAAAGTGAATGAAAAACATTTTTTTAAAAATTAACAATTTAAAACTAAAGGTCAGAGTTTACTTCTTTACAGTGTTTCACATAGAGTAGATACAAAACCATGTTTTTAATAAGAGTTCAAGTTAATTTCAGAACACAAACATGTCCAGTTCAATATATTGCAGCAAGAATCTTTGAGAATGAAACTACTACATTCTTTAAATAATTGCAAACTTGTAAATGCATAACCTCAGTCATGATTAGAAAGACATTATCATGAATTTCAAAAAATATTTGCTGCAAACAAAAATTATCTGCAAATCAATAGCTATAGCCCAACTAAAAACAGAAAATTAAAACCTATAAATTACAATTTGATACAAACCAAGACAAAAATATTATATTACTCATTGAAATGTCTTAAAAAGACAAAAATAGATTATCTGCTATATGAAAAAAAATCATTAATGTAAGCATATATTGTATACATTTAAAAAAAAAATTGAAAATCTTCAAGACAAAGTAAGCCTTGAGAGTTGAGTCATATTTATTTCATTTTTTTTGGGTCAATGATAGATTTCTAACCTCACTAAAAAAGATAGATAAATTAAAAAAAAAAAAAAAAAATTAAGTCATATGGAATTACCCCTCCATGTGCAAGTGCAATGGCCATGATAGTTGTAGTTGACTACATATATGACACAAAAAACTTTTCATTAAGCAAAATCCATCAAGGTTTGCAGAAAATTCATGAAATTTCATTCAACATGAAGCTAGAACCATCCAAAATTACAATAAAAGAAGTCCACAACTCAGAGATAAACAATTGTACAAAAACCCCAGTTAATTTGTCTTGATAAAAATCTTTCATTAAGATCAACCCATATAACACCAAGGGCCAGTTGAACAAAAAATATACCAAAAAAATGAGGGTTCCTTGTTCATGAAATTTTTTCCTTAAGGCTTCCAATTCAAAGAAATATTTGGCACTAAAGAACAATACTTTTAATACCAGCCAAATTACTTTTGACTACTTAATTGAAATATGTGAATAATATACACAAAAGAGAAAATAAATGAAACACATTTACCTTTGCTTTCTAATGTTTACAATCAGAGAATAAAATTGTTGGAAGCAAACCACAATACAAGTAAATAGGGAAGATATAAAGAACATAAGAAAAACTATATTTAACATAGAATTGCGCCTTTCCATCATAATGCAAATCACCTTATTAAATTGTTTATCAAATCCATTATTTCACTATGTTCAAAGTATAGAAAAATATAGTTTCTAAAACATAAAATAGCTCAAATTGCGACGAACACATAAATTGCCTAGTGTATTTTAGTAGGAAGAGATGGACTTGCTCAACTAATTTGAAAAGAACAAAACAATATTTTTCAATGGTTCAGTTCTTATGACATTTTGCTGCAGCCTAACAATCAAATTATGGGTCTGCTCTGAATTGAAATTACTTGCAAACTGCTTAGCAAATTGCCTGAGGAGCTCCAGATCACCAAAGATGACTTGGTAAACTCTATTTCAAAAATAACATAAAAAATGCCAGCATTAAGATCAGATCAGGACACAACTAATAACAGCCCTAATAGATTCATGTTTTTTGTTTGGTGATGTAGGAAAATCAGATGTGTTTAAAAAAAATACACAAGAATGTGAGTTCATTAGCTCGAGCTTTTGGTAGCTAGATCGAGGGGAGACTATTTAGATGGAGACGGCGTTAGATTTGAGAGTACGATATACATGTGGATTTGGGTCCTAGTTACACTTTGTGTAACTCTAAGTTATTTTACATCATGCAATATTTCAGCTTTAGAGAGATAAGAGTCTGTTTGGCATCAATTTCAGCTTTTAACTTTTAGTTTTTGTGTACAGCTTTTTAAAACCTCATTTTTTCCTGCATTATTTTTCACCTTTTCAAATTTTTTCGAAGTACAAATATAATTATCACACTTTCAACAAAAAGTTTAGCAAACAGCTAAATAAGCTGTAAACGGACACTAAGCTTAAAAATAGTAGAACCTTAGAAATAGCTATTATATTACCATTTTGTTTCGGTAGTAACACCCTATGTTCCACCCCGGGAATAATTTTAGGTCATTCCGATGTGTTTCGGCCATTTTGGATTCAGAGACGGAGATAGAA
This sequence comes from Quercus gilva, assembly GCA_023621385.1. NCBI lineage: Eukaryota > Viridiplantae > Streptophyta > Magnoliopsida > Fagales > Fagaceae > Quercus > Quercus gilva. The sequence goes on along the minus strand of CM042476.1, from coordinate 92,685,519 downwards.
GTTTGATTGAGGGGATTAAAATATAAACAAAAAATGTGTATCATCTAGTTAGTATTAAGAAACTATCAACAAATAAAAAATACAAAATAATTATTTTTTGTTCATCATTATTTAAAAAATTGTTCACTCTCTTTTCTGCATAAATTATTTTCTGTTCACTATTTAAAAAATTGTTCACTGTTTTCTCGTAAAACACCTAGCAAAATCGTGTTTTCTAAATTTAAATGCCAAATCTAAATGCTTTTTCATGTTTAAATTTCACAATAATTATATTGAATTTGTTTTTCTGCATTGATAAAATCTGTTTCTATGTTAATAAAATTTGCTCTCTGCACATCATGTTTACTCTATATTCGAATCTGCTTATTGCATTCATAAAATCTGTTTTCTGCATTAATTAAAACTGTTCATTGTTTTCTCATAAAAATTGTTCACTGTTTTCTACATAAACTATTTCTATGATTTTGCATAAAATTATTTTCTGTTCAGCATTATTTAGAAAATTGTTCACTCTCTTTTTTGTATAAATTATTTTCTGTTCACTATTTAAAACATTGTTTGCTGTTTTCTTATAAAACACCTAGTGAAATTGTGTTTTCGAAATTGAAAAGCCAAATCTGTATGTTTTTTCATGTTCGAATTTCACAATAATCGAACTTTTTTTTTTTTTGCATTGAGAAAATATATTTTGATACACACTTTGGCAAAATTATCCAACAATGATGGATTGTGATTGGTTGTTTATCACTTTCTAATAAACTCACTATTTTTTCTACTTCACCTACAGTTTGTTGGCGCATGTGGTTTGTATGACTACAGTTGGTGCTACAGCAGCAGGCTAGTGACGTGTCTTCAAATGCCGTAGTTGGTGCTACATCATGTTTACTGTATATTCAAATCTGCTTACTGCATTCATAGAATCTGTTTTCTATATTAATTCAAACTGTTTTCTGCATGTGGTTCGTATGACTATAGTTGGCGTCTGTGTAAATTATTTTCTGTTCACTATTTAAAAAAATGTTCGCTGTTTTCTCATAAAACATCTAGCAAAATCGTGTTTTCTAAATTTAAAAGCCAAATCTGAATGCTTTTTCAGGTTTAAATTTCACAATAATCGAATTGGTTTTTTTGCATTAATAAAATTTGCTCTTTGTACATCATGTTTACTGTATATTCAAATATGCTTACTGCATTCATAAAATCTATTTTCTGCATTAATTAAAACTGTTCACTATTTTCTGATAAAATTTTTTACTATTTTCTGCATAAACTATTTTTAGCATTCTGCATAAAAGTATTTTCTCTTCAGCATTATTTGAAAAATTGTTCACTGTGTTTTCTGCATAAATTATTCAATGTTCATTAGGTGTTTTATGATGTGGATGCTCTAATAGCAATGACTACCCAGGGAAAAGCACAGCAATAATATGGAAGCATAAACAATGATAAAATAGATAATAAAGAAGTAAATAGCAAAATAGATATATTCAAAATAAGGTTAAAATAGAATGTGGAATATGAAAATAGAAACTAGTAAAATCTTACTTAAACTAGTAAAATCTTACTTGAATAAAAACTTCAGTCTTCGATAAACTTGAAAACAAACTGCTGTCTTTGATACAAGCTTGAAAATAAAACTGTCTAAAGAGAAAGGTTACAAGATTACAAAAGGGGAGAGAGTACAAAAGTCTTTCTGAGGGAGATGGAAGGCTATTACAAAAGGCTTTCTAAAACTTGGAACTTAAAAGCTTAGAATCTTAGAAACTTGTCTTCTATCATTATAGTCCGTCTCTTTTATTGGTGAAATGAACCACGGTAAAGTAACTTGAGTAGGTAAATTGAACTCAAGTTAATCCGTTGGTGGTATGGAAATTAGTACTGATGAGTAATAGTCTGTCTGCGTCTGTCTGGGAATCTTTCAAATCTTGGGAATCTAACAGATCTCTTTTTACGCATGCTAGTAAACAGTTGTAACTTTTGAACATCTGTCTGTATCTTTCTGGACTATCTAGCAAAATTGAGCCATTTGCATAGTGAAATATTGGTTAGTGAAGGATTTAATTCTTAATAATCTGTTTGGCATTTGCATAGTTTCTTTGGCATCAATTTCAACTTTTACCTTTTAGTTTTTGTGTACAGCTTTTTAAAACCTCATTTTTTCCTGCATTATTTTTCACTTTTTCAAATTTTTTCAAAGTACAAATATAATTTAGCACACTTTTAGCAGAAAGTTTAGCAAACAGCTAAATAAGCTGTAAACGGAAAGTAAGCTTAAAAATAGTAGAACCTTAGAAATTGCTATTATATTACCATTTTGTTTCAGTAGTAACACCCCATGTTCCACCTTGGGAATAATTTCAGGTCATTCCGATGTGTTTCGGGGTCATTCCAATGTGTTTCGGCCATTTTGAATTCAGAGATGGAGATAGAAGTTTGATTGAGGGGATTAAAATATACAAAAAAATGTGTATCATCTATTTAGTATTAAGAAACTATCAACAAATAAAAAAATACAAAATAATTATTTCTTAATATAATAAAATACAATTTATCTATTAAAAGAAAAAACGACCTTCTTTTAAATGACAAAAATCATCAATATTAACTCATGATGTGTAGAGAGCAAATTATATTAATGTAGAAACATATTTTATCAATGCAGATCGATTATTGTGAAATTCAAAAATGAAAAAGCATTTAAATTTGGCGTTTAAATTTAGAAAACATGATTTCACTAGGTGTTTTATGAGAAAACAGCGAACAATTTTTTAAACAGTGAACAGAGAATAATTTACGCAGAAAAGAGAGTGAACAATTTTTTAAATAATACTGAACAGAAAATAATTTTATGTAGAATACTAGAAATATTTTATGTAGAAAATAGTGAACAGTATATCATGTCCTACTTGAGCCAAAATCCATCTTACAAACAGTTTTGAGTGTTAAGGATCATAACATCAACATTCAGTACTTTTAACAGGCACAACTACTTTCAAATACCAAAAAAACACAGAAACAAGTTCAAAATCACACACACAAATGGACACTCAAAACATGCTTTGAGGTAAAAGTCATAATAGAAAATTGATTATTGAGCTACATTTTATTTTATTTTTCAGGCACGATTGCAGCCATTAAACCAACATAGATTCTATTACAAACATTTTTTTTTTTCCAAACATATAGATTCTATTCTCTCAGCCCCCAGACAGAGGGAAAGTATATAACAAATATGATATTGAAAGACTTTAAAAAAACAAAATATTTGGTCAAGAACCTGCTTCGAAGTTGTATGTGAAAACTGAAAACCGAACCTACTATCTTTATTTGATCAGGTGGATGTAGTTTCTGTTTTTTTTTTTTTTTTTTGGTTGGTTGGTAATTTGTGTTGCCTATGACAACTTATTTAAGTACAGCAACAATGCTGCTCAATTTTTTATTTTGGCAGTTCTTTGGTCTAGATTTCCCACCATGTATTTTGTGGCATAGATTTTTGGATAAACCCAAAAATGTTTAACTTTTTAGATAAACTAAATAAGGAGTAATAGTAATAATAATAATAAAATGTAATAAAGGGAAATTTTCAATACATTACGATTCATTGTATTCAAATCATCTCTAATTTCTACTCATTTTGTCACACTTGTTCTATACTTCTACATGGTAGACTATAGGTGAAGTAGAAAAAATAGTGAGTTTATTAGAAAGTGATAAACAACCAATCACAATCCATCATTGTTGGATAATTTTGACAAAGTGTGTATCAAAATAGATTTCATCAATGCAAAAAAAAAAAAAAAAAAAATTTCGATTATTGTGAAATTCGAACATGAAAAAAATACAGATTTGGCTTTTTAATTTAGAAAACACAATTTTACTAGGTGTTTTATGAGAAAACAGCGAACAATTTTTTAAATAGTGAACAGAAAATAATTTACGTAAGAAAGAGAGTGAACAATTTTTTAAATAATGCTGAACAAAAAATAATTTTATGTAGAATGCTAGAAATAGTTTATGAGAAAACAGTGACCAATTGTTTAAATAGTGAACAGAAAATAATTTACGCAGAAAAGAGAGTGAACAATTTTTTAAATAATGCTGAACAAAAAATTATTTTATGCATAATGCTAGAAACAGTTTATGCGAAAAATAGTGAACAATTTTTATGAGAAAGCGGTGAACATGGTGTGCAGAGAGCAAATTTTATTAATGTAAAAACAGATTTTATCAATGCAAAAAAATAGATGATCTGTGCATCTAATGTAATTAATTTTCCATTAAGTTTACTCAATTTGGTATGTTCTTCAATTTTCATTTGAATTTTCACGATTTTACACACTCAAAGAATTCAAATTTTTCAACAAATTCGTACTATCTGTACATCTAATGTAAACAATTTTTCCTTGAGTTTTCACAGTTTTGTACATTCAACGAATTCAAATTTTTAAACGAATTCATACGATTTATACATCTAACGTACATACTTTTCCATTGAATTTTCATTATTTTGTACTTTCAATGAAATCAAATTTCTCAACAAGTCTAGACTATCTATACATCTTATGTACACCTTCATGATTTGGTACGTTCATTGATTTTCCATCGATTTTTCTCGAATTTCTACATTCAACTAATTCGAACTTTTTTACAAATTCGAATTTTTTGAGGCATTTACCATTAGGTGATTTATACGAATCATTCATTTTTCTTTCATGGAGTTTGTCCATTATACATATGGTTACATATTTAAAAAAACACAAAAACCATTTAAGTGCAATAACTGCGCCAATGCTAGAAATAGTTTATGCAAAAAATAGTAAACAATTTTTATGAGAAAACAGTGAATAGTTTTAATTAATGCAAAAAAAAAAAAAAAAAATTTATGAATGCAGTAAGTAGATTTGAATATACAGTAAATATGATGTGCAAAGAGCAAATTTTATTAATGTAGAAACAGTTTTTATCAATGCAAAAAAATATATTCGATTATTGTGAAATTCAAACATGAAAAAGCATTCAGATTTGGCGTTTAAATTTAGAAAACACGATTTCACTAGGTGTTTTATGAGAAAACAATGAATAATTTTTTAAACAGTAAACAGAAAATAATTTATGCAGAAAAGAGAGAGAACAATTTCTTAAATAATGCTAAACAGAAAATAATTTTATGCAAAATCGTAGAAATAGTTTATACAGAAAACAATGAACAATTTTTATAAGAAAACAATGAACAATTTTAATTAATGTAGAAATTAAATTCATATTTTGAAATTAAAATCTCTATATTTTACAATGCTTCTGTTTAAATAAATAAAAACATTAAAAAGTCACTTATTTTTACCTTTATGTTTATTTGTTCATTATCCCAAAAAAAAAAAAAAAATTTACACAGTACTCGAGTTTTGGAAACTCGACTATTGTGTAAATTTTTTTTTCCTGCATGGAACTCGAGTTTCTTAAGCTCGAGTACCACATAATTTTTTTTAATCACAGAAATTCCATGTCAGCAATGCCACAGTGGCAGAATTGAAGGGAACTCGAGTTTCTGAAACTCGATTTTCAGAAAAAGTGGTACTTTGCTATTTATTTCCGAAACCGTGATTTTTTGCTAAAAATTTCAAAAAAAAGTGGTATTGGGCCATTTTGGCCGTGGTTTTTGAGTGTTCCAACCCTCTGTGGATACACTAATTGGGTGATGGTCTGAGTGCATCCTAGGGAGAGTAAGCCCATGGGCCCCTGGAAAAAGAAGTTGCCACTCATTGTTACAAAAGGCCCTATCAAGTTTGTCTTTAATGTGTTTGGACCAGTTCCAGGATTTATTAGTCCAGGTACAACTAGGCCCACTTGAAGCAAGCTCAAAAAGACCACATCGTTTTAGACAGTTGTCAAAGGCTTGCACTCGGCTGGGGATTAAGTCTCTTCCTCCTATTTTATCCGTGGACTCTAAGAGTTCATTTAAAGTCACCCATCATGAGCCAGGGTAATTGGTGGGTATTAGCTAATTCAATAAAAAAGTCCCAGAACTTTAAACGTTTACTAAGAGTAGGAGAAGCATAGACAGTTGTAAATAACCAAGGCGTAGAGTGAGAGTTTACCTTGATCAACATGGTGACACTTTGTTCTGTGGTACGAACAACATCTATGTTACAACGTTGGCCTTCCTATAGAACCCAAATACCTCCAGAAAAACCTTGTGGATCTACCCGAAAGTTACGAGAGAGACCTACTTGGTTCGCCACATTTTCAGCATGAGAACCACCAATTTTTGGTTCCAGAATAACCATTATATCAGGGTGGTGAGTGTTCACTAGATCTTGTGCGTTCAGACAAAAATTTGGGTTGGCAGCCCCTCTAATATTCCATGTGATTATCTTCGTGATTGAGGTTTGGGGAGTGGCGGGTTGACTCGGAGGTGGATTCTGGGAGGTGGACGGACAGACCGACCCCATTGGGAAAGGAGACAGAAATTGTTGTGTCATGGTCAAGGGGTCCAAGTAAATTTTGAACTGTGGACGTAAAACCATGGGCTTTGGACATGAGATTATGGTAACGACCACTGTTCCTAACCGAGCAGAGAAATGCGTAATAACCAGCTTTGATGTCTCTGATTCGACTGAGAACATCATCTCTTCGGTGGCTAGGATCTTGTAGATTGGAGTTGGCAAATTGTAGTCGTCGACAAGGTTTGACGTGGCTCGACAGTTTGCATTTGGTGTGGATGTTGCTCGTCGAGAAAGTCTCCTTGGACGAAGGAAGCGAGACGGAGGAGGATAGGGTGCTGGAGAGGGGGTTGGGTTGTGAGGGAAGGTTATTGGATTCAGCATCTATAGTAGAGCGCTCCAATCTTGCAAATGAGGCCCATGAGGTGTCATTCGGGCTGGTATCATGTGAGCAGTCCAGCAGATTGGAGTTTCTGGGTGAAGAGCAAGTTGAATTATGGGAATTGGACGTTCTTCATTTAGGAGATGAATTAGAGACAGACATGGAGTGAAGGGATGATGATTGTCCGAAGGTGTGAATGCTGGAGCGAAGGGGTTGAGTGAGGGAATGTTGGTATTCTGGCGGTGGTGGGTAGGAGAAGAAGGTGGTGAGTTGGAGTCTAGGGAGTCCGGAAGTAATGGTTCAAAGTCCATGATTGTGTTTGTTTGTAGTCGAGGGAGATGTTATGGAGGAAGTATGTGTAGTGGAAGGGCATGGTTGCTCTACAATAGTGGCCTCGTTGTATGAAACAGTAACATTAGAAGTGTGTAAAGTTGACACGTTAGTTCTAGAATCATCATCTTCTGTTTCGGCGCGTGTAACCTTCATCATATCCACTGCAGTATTACTTGCTTCCTCTGTGAGATCCTCCGTTGAGTACTCAAGTATGGTGAACTTGTTGAACAACGATTTGTGAAGTTGTTGGGAGGAGTCAGTATGCAGGTTTGCTAATTGGGGAGTTGGGGAGGCAGTATTAGGTGACGGCGTTGGTGTATACGTGTAGTGATCAGGGTTTGAAGGGGGAACTCCAAGGGAACGTGTGGAAATAAGTTTTGGAAGATTTACCCTAGGTGGTTTTAACTTACCCTCTGTTCGTGATTTATTACTTCTACGGTTTACTATTAACCATGGGCCGAAGTCACATGGATTGCTTACTGCTGGGTTGGGTTTCAAGACCTGGGCTTGGTCTTCTATAGGAGTATTTGATATTGAGTGGTTACATTTGTCCTGCGTGTGTTCCAAAATGCCACAATTATAACATAGCATGGGAATGTTTTCATATTGAATCTTTTGAATAAACTTTCCTATGGTAATGTGAGGCATAAGGGGTTTTTCCAAATCTATTTGAACACAAATCCTCACAAAGCGTCCCCTGGTAATTGAAGTGGTTATGGTATCAATACGGAGAAAGGTACCTATAGTATTACCAACTGTTCTAAGGATATCAAGATGGAAGAATTCTATTGGTAATTCGGCTAATCTAATCCAAACAGCCATTGATGAAACTTTGGCTTTAGCAGCTTGAAACTCTGGTTCCCATTTTCTTACGGACAAGTAATTTTCACCCACAAACCATGGACCCTGTTCTAGAGCTTTAGCAGCTTGAAACTCTGGTTCCCATTTTCTTACGGACAAGTAATTTTCACCCACAAACCATGGACCCTGTTCTAGAGCTTTCTGATAATCGTCGAGTATAGAGAATTTAACAAGAAAGAAATCATAGCCTAAATCAATCATAGAAAATTTACCTTTGGGTTTCTAAATGCCTCCCAAACAAGTAAGGAGGTTCCTATAACCAAAAGACTTACCGATAACTTTAATAATGACGTTGGACCGCCATAGGGCATAGATTTGCTCTTGTACCTGGGGAGACAAGGCGATGATGTCCTCTCGCTTTTTCGTTCCTTGACTGGTCTGCTCCTCTGATGCGAGTTGATTTTCTTCAGTTAGCACCATATCTATAATATTGCCTTCAAATGGTGACTCTAGATCTATGTTCATATCTTGCATCAGAGCCTCCTTAAAGGAGACGTTTGGGGACTGATTTGGGACGATGGGGATATAGGGAGAGCCATTGGGTTTGTGATGGGACTCTTATTGGGCGTAGCGTTGGTCTTCGGTGTAGATGAAATCATAAACTTTTTCTTGGTAAAGTTTTGTAGAAATTGGGTTTTAGGTGAGTTTGTATGGCTTGGTTTTTGTTCAGAGGTCATGGAGGTGGCTGATCAAGCTAAAAAGTTATGACTTGATTGAGATGTTGTGGTCTCGTGAATCTCTGCTAACCTCTTTTCTTGTTCATTTCAATGTTTATGCTTGTCAAACTTGCTAATATGCTAATAGATGTTCTATATTTTCCGTAGGTGTTGGCTCTGGAGGAGGAGCACCTCTCATTACAATATGCATTAAAAATACAAGCAGAAGAAAAATTAAAAAAAAAAGATTAGGAGGTATATTATTATTATGTATTTACTTGATGAAATAACTTAATAAACTAAATGCGTATTGTGGGATTTAAATAATTTTTCATTTTTGTGCTGACTCTTATGTTTGGAAGAGTATGCTTAGTGCGTATTGGGCACATATATAAATATATGTGTGTGTGTGTTATCACATATACATTAAATTTAGTGCTAGTAATATAACTTAGACCACATGCATGCAAAAACATTTCAATTTATAAAGTTCTTTCTGCACTTCAGCTTATAGCCATGGTTCATGCTGTTGTAGAGGCATTGTTGGTGTTAGGAATGAAAGAAATAGAAAAAGTGGATGCAAAACGTAATCGTAAGAGGAAGCGGTAAGCCTATTGCATTTTATTTCCTTTTGATGGTCAGTTTTGACACAAAAGTGAAGGATGCAGTTCTAACTTTAGATTCTTCATTGTGTTTATGCAGGTAAACCATCCAACCAACAACAATTTCATATGTTTATGTAGTATTTTTTTTTTTGGTGAACAGTTTATGTAGTATTGAACTTCTGTTGCTATAAGATATGGATATGTGTTTAATTATTAAGAGTATAATATGGATCTTATGCTGATGTAGCATTAAACTTCTCTTGCTATAAGATATGGATATGCTTTTATTAAGAGTATAATATGAATGACTAGATTAATGCTAAGCTGGTTATTTTAGTATAATATAGTATAAATTGTATAATATGCTTGGCATCTAAAGGTGGTTATGTTTGGATTTTATCTATTTTATGTTTATGCTATCTAAGGGGCTGTTTGGATTTTTGATTTCCATAACTCATAACTTTGTTTCCATAACTCATAACTCAAAAATGGTGGGACCCATGGTTAAGAAGTCTGTTTGGATTTTCATAACTCTGTTTCTAGTTTTTGTTTCCATCACTTAATTCTTTGATTTTTGAGTGATAAGTTATGGAAACGTGTTTTCAGTTTCCAAAACTCAAAACACATTTTAGGTGTTTTCAGTTTCCAAAACTCAGTTTTCAATGGCATTTTTGTAACATGCATGGACTCATTGTCAATGCAACACATGTGAGCTCTGCTTTTGATGCCTCTTCAACTGCTTTCTTCTCCACAAACATTTTCATTTTTCTCTCTTCTTTCTTTGGTCTACGCTGCACTGTTCTTTCTTTCTTCTTCTCTTTTTTTATTTTATTTTATTTTTTTCTTCTTCTTTTACTTTTTCTGGTCTACGCTGCACTGTTTTTTCTTTCTTTTTCTCTTCTTCTTCTTTTTTTTTTCTTCATCACAGAACCCATAAATGGTGCCACTGCTGGAGATCGTCGTAGGTCCGATCTTTCTTTTTTTTTTTTTTTTTTTTTTTTTTTTTTTTTTTTTTTTTTTTTTTTTTCGCCTTTCTCATCTCAGACCTGTAAAAAAAAAAAAAAAAAAAAAAAAAAAATCAATGATTGGGGCAACGAATTGGTTGTTGTGGGTTTGTGAATTTTCTGGGTGCTTCAAGGATGCTAATGAATTTTGTGGGTTTGAGCTTCAAGCTCAGAACCGAAGTGGTTGTTGTGGGTATTGGGGGTTGAAGGGGAAAAAAAAGAAAAAAAAAAAAGGAATGCCTTGGTTGAAGTCTCTGGTTTTGGGAGGAAATGGTGTGAGGCGGGTAGGTTAACAGGAATGCCTGACATGTTGCTCAGGTATGGGTCCCACAAAAAGTAGAAAAAATTGAGTGATGAGAAATTGAAAATGTGTGCCAAACGGGTGGGTATAGTAAATTGGGGTATTTTAAGTGATGAGTGATGAGTGACGAGTTACGAGTGACGAGTGACGAGTGATGAAAATTGAGTGAAGAGTGATAAGTGATAAAAAAAATCCAAACAGGGCCTAATATTCACGTACTGAAAATATTCTACTATTTCTCAACTTTTTGGGAAGTAAACCATCCAACCAACAACATTATCGTATTCATTGTGTTTTCCTTACACTGTAGATGTATTCAGTAGATGTGGGCCAAAATGGCCCAATACCACTTTTTTTTTGAAATTTTTAGCAAAAAATCACTGCTTCGAAAATAAATAGCAAAGTACCACTTTTTCTGGAAATCGAGTTTTAGAAACTCGAGTTCCTCTCAATTCTGCCACCGTGGCATTGCTGACATGGAATTTCTGTGATTAAAAAAAATTATGTAGTACTCGAGCTTGAGAAACTCGAGTTCCATGCAAAACAGTACTTGAGTATACCAAACTCGGGTATGTTTTATAAATAAAATGCAGGAAAAAAAAATTTACATAGTACTCGAGTTTGGGAAACTCGAGTACTGTGTAAATTTATTTATTTTTTTGTTTTTGTTTGGGGATAATGAACAAATAAACATAAATGTAAAAATAAGTGACTTTTTTATGTTTTTATTTATTTAAACAGAAGCATTGTAAAATATAGAGATTTTAATTTCAAAATATGAATTTAATTTCTACATTAATTAAAATTGTTCATTGTTTTCTCATAAAAATTGTTCATTGTTTTTTGTATAAACTATTTCTATGATTTTGCATAAAATTATTTTCTGTTCAGCATTATTTAAGAAATTGTTCACTCTCTTTTCTGCATAAATTATTTTCTGTTTACTGTTTAAAAAATTGTTCATTGTTTTCTCATAAAACACGATTTCACTAGGTGTTTTATGAGAAAACAATGAACAATGAAATCGTGTTTTCTAAATTTAAACTCCAAATCTGAATGCTTTTTCATGTTTGAATTTCACAATAATCGAATATATTTTTTTGCATTGATAAAATCTGTTTCTACATTAATAAAATTTGCTCTATGCACATCATATTTATTGTATATTCAAATCTACTTACTGCATTCATTAATTTTTTTTTTTTTTTTTTTTTTTGCATTAGTTAAAACTATTCACTGTTTTCTCATAAAAATTGTTCACTGTTTTCTACATAAACTATTTCTAGCATTTTGCATAAAATTATTTTCTGTTAAGCATTATTTAAAAATTGTTCACTCTCTTTTTTGCGTATATTATTTTCTGTTCACTATTTAAAAAATTGTTCACTATTTTCTCATGTAACACCTAGTGAAATCGTGTTTTCTAAATTTAAAAGCCAAATCTGGATGCTTTTCATGTTTAAATTTCACAATAATCGAATTTGTTTTTCTGCATTGATAAAATTTGTTTCTACGTTGATAAAATTTGTTCTCTACACATCATGTTTGCTATATATTCGAAGCTGCTTACCGCATTCATAAAATTTGCTTTCTGCATTAATTAAAACTATTCACTGTTTTGTCATAAAATTGTTCACTATTTTCTGCATAAACTATTTTTAGCATTGGCACAGTTATTGCATTTAAATGGTTTTTGTGTTTTTTTAAATATGTAACCATCTGAATAATGGACAAGCTCCATGAAAGAAAAATGAATGATTCGCATAGATCACCTAACGGTAAATGCCTCGAAAAATTTGAAATTGTAAAAAAGTTCGAATTAGTTGGATGTAGAACTATTCATTAAGTAAAACAGTTTGCTGCATTAAGTAAAACTGTTCACTGTTTTCTCATGAAAATTGTTCACTATTTTCTGCATAAACTATTTATAGTATTTTGCATAAAATTATTTTCTGTTCAGCATTATTGAAAAAAAATTTCACTCCCTTTTTTGTGCAAATTATTCTTTGTTCACTATTTAAAAAATTGTTTACTGTTTTCTCATAAAACACCTAGTGAAATCGTGTTTTCTAAATTTAAAAGCCAAATCTGAATACTTTTTCATGTTTAAATTTCACAATAATCGAATTTGTTTTTCATGTTTAAATTTGATGTTTAAATGAACTCTATTGCGGTGGTATCTATACTTAGTTTTGTAGGTTTGTCGACCATGATGTGCTCGACGCCTCTAAGACTCTCGTACGTGTACATTGGCATATTAAGGAAACTAGCTTTTAAACTAGTGCAAATGCACGGGAATTACATAAGTACATGTATTTTTAGGTTCTTGGAAAAAAAAAAATACATCTATTTTCAACAAAATAGAAATAAAAATAATGTAAATTTTGTAAGAGTCCACAAATAAATTTTTGTACATAGAAATAATTAGAATCCGAGAAAGCAAATATATTCAAATAATTTTAGGTAAATATTTGGAGAAACATTTTGTTTCAAAAGTCATACTTAAATAAATTTAATTAAATAAGTATGTAGCTAATGCAATTGAATTTATAAATTTTAAAAAATAGCACTTGGTATGAATTTCAAATTTAAAATGTATATAACACTCAGTATGCTATCCATAAAAATGTGTTGTCTTACAAATACATTTTCTTTTAAGCCTATTCTAAACAACTAAAACTATAACATCCACTATGATGGAGAGAAAAATATTTCTAGCAATTGAAAAAAAAAAAATCCAGCTAAAGAGAATGGTGTGATCATCCTTCCTTGGAAGCAAATTCGTGGATAGTAACCCAATCCAATTCCTTTTAATTTTGTTTTAGAAAAACCCAAACATAACCTTTTCTATCCCAAGTTCTTTGCAGGATTTCATCGGACACCTAGTACTCATTTTAATACAGCTCCCTAACCAAAAAAGAAAATCTAATTAAAACAAAATTAGCCAACATTTATAAGGTTCATTCACTTCTGGATCTCCCTTTTGTTTAATTTTTCTTCCTTCTTTTTCTATTATATATATATATATATATATATATTTATAATGGAAGTTCACTCAACATTCTCAAATTTATTTTCAATATGCAACATTAAGAAGTAGGAAAGCAACAACAAAGTAGCATTGATCACATGAATAAGGACCTGAATAGGGTTGCTCTTGTGACTGCATTATTAAATCATCTTATAAATGAAAAGAAGTAACTACATAAAGTAAGAAATCAACACAAAACATGTAAGGAGACCAAATGATTTAATTGATTAAATAGTAGTATGTTATAGCAAAAAGAGTGTTGAAATTACAACAAACCAAAAAAAAAAAAAAAAAAAAAATTTAATAATGAATTTACTATAAATTGATATATATACAAAATATAGAGATGAAGGATAACAATGCAACAACACTCATTAGGGTTCCAAAGGTAAGCATTGATTAATCACATCAAGTGCAACAACAGAAACAGAAAGCTACATGATAATTTCTGGAAACTTGCAAAGAAAACAATATCGTATTTCCACATAACTATCAAAAAACTAAACCACGGGACCCTCAGAACCTCTCTAAGGAGCATAAATGATTCAAGGCAAGATTTCTACTTATAATCACCTGTCTGACATGATGAACAATAGCTTTCTCCTGATTGGTTTCCCTTAGTCTTTCAATAGACTGAAACTTCCTTTCCAAACATCCTTCATGCATAACCATTAGTTTATAGGCTACCTACATAGTTAGAGAAAGTGCACAAACCCCAATAGTCAATAGAAAGTATTACCCTCATATTCAAATGAATAAGCAGAGACCTAGTTTAGACATGCTTGCACAGAAAATTGATGACATGCTTGCATTCCAAAACCAATGGGCCAATGCCCCTAGTATAGACATGTTTAATGCAAAACAAAATGTCCTAGCCTAAAATTCACTTTGGAAGTTTTGCTAAAAATGAGGTCAATCAACATGTATAGATCTCATAAAATTCGTAAGCCTTTTTCCTTTCTTTTTTTAAGAAAAAGAATTCCTTCACCCTTCTTAGTTTGACTACAAAGAAATCAAAGTGAATGAAAAACATTTTTTAAAAATTAATAATTTAAAACTAAAGGCCAAAGTTTACTTCTTTACAGTGTTTCACATAAAGTAGATACAAAACCATGTTTTTAATAAGAGTTCAAGTTAATTTCAGAACATAAACATGTCCAGTTCAATATATTGTAGCAAGAATCTTTGAGAATGAAACTACTACATTCTTCAAATAATTGGAAACTTGTAAATGCATAGCCTCAGCCATGATTAGAAAGACATTATCATGAATTTCAAAAAATATTTGCTGCAAACAAAAATTATCTGCAAATCAATGGCTATAGCCCAACTAAAAACAGAAAATTAAAACCTATAAATTACAATTTGATACAAACCAAGACAAAAATATTATATAACTCATTGAAATGTCTTAAAAAGACAAAAATAAATTATCTGCTATATGAAAAAAAATCATTAATGTAAGCATATATTGTATACATTTAAAAAAAAATTGAAAATCTTCAAGACAAAGTAAGCCTTGTTATTGGGCACGCGGCAAACATGGGCGATATTACTGGTTTTTCTTTGTGCAAGCGTGGCCCAAAACTAACTCACTTATTATTTGCAGACGATAGCCTTCTCTTTTGCAGGGCAACTCCGGACGAGTGTAGAAGTGTCATGGCACTTTTATCTCAATATGAGGAGGCTTCGGGTCAGAAAGTGAATAGGAGCAAAACATCTATTTTCTTTAGTAAATCTACTCCTGAAGATTTAAAGGTGACCATCAAGGGTATTCTGGGGGTTCAAGAGGTGCATCAGTATGAGAAGTATTTAGGCCTTCCCTCTCTAGTTGGAAGGGGTAAAAGGGAGAGTTTTAATTATATAAAAGAGAGGGTTTGGAAGAAACTCCAAGGTTGGGAAGGGAAGCTGCTCTCTCAAGCAGGGCGTGAAGTTCTTGTCAAATCAGTTATTCAAGCAATTCCTACCTACGCAATGGGGTGCTTTAAACTACCTCTGGGACTCTGTAATGTCATTGAGGTTCTAGTAAAGAGATTCTGGTGGGGTCAACGTGGTGACCGGAGGAAAGTTCACTGGCTTAAATGGGATGAGATGACTAAGTCCAAAATGGTGGGAGGCATGGGGTTTCAGGACTTGGCTTTGTTTAATGATTCCCTGTTGGCTAAGCAAGCTTGGCGGCTTTTGCATAATACGGATTCTTTATTTTACAAGGTTTTCAAAGCTCGCTTTTTCCACAATTGCTCTATAATGGAAGCTAAGGAGTCAAGATCGGGTTCATATGCATGGAGAAGTATTTTATATGGGCGGGATGTTATTCAACGAGGTGGTAGGTGGCGTATAGGGTCTGGTAGGAAGGTTCGGGTATGGCAGCATCACTGGCTACCGAGAAAGCATCCTCCACTTCTCTGTTCTCCAGTGGTCGATGGGTTTGAGAATGCCACTGTGGATTTATTGATTGACGATGAGACTTGGACTTGGAATGAGGAGCTAGTTGATGGTTTGTTTGCCCCTGAGGAAGCTGACCTGATTAAAAGCATTCCTCTTGCACGTGGTTCAGCTGAAGATATTCTCTTTTGGCCCCACTCTTCTAATGGCCGGTATTCATGTAAGACTGGTTACCGTTTCCTCAAAGAAGAGAATGAGCTAAGCCTGTTTCGGGAGCCAGTGAACACCAAACTGTGGAAAGGAATCTGGGCTCTGAACTGTCCGAATAAGATCAAGAACTTCATCTGGCGTGCCTGTCGTAATTCAGTCCCTTCAAAGGTTAATTTAATGCGGCGTACAATTTTGCAAGAAGCTATCTGTGAACGCTGTCATCGAGCAGAGGAGTCAGTCGTCCACGCTGTGTGGTCTTGCTCTAGCTTAGACGTTGTGTGGTCTGACTTGCAGTTGTGGGGTGTGCGTCGTACCCAGTCATTTGTGGACTTCAAGAAGCTGCTGTCTTGGATTATAGCCAATCATCAAGAACCGGAGTTATTTGCTACTACTGTTTGGACGATTTGGCATCATCGGAATCAAGTTCGCCTAGCCCAATCCTGCGTCTCTCTCTTGCAGCTAGCTCAGCTCGCTAAGGATAGGCATGCTGAATTTCTAGCGGTGCAGATTCCTCGTGTCCCAGCTATTCCACACTCCAGAGCTAGATGGGTGCCCCCCTCGAATGGTTTGCTTAAAATCAATTTTGACGGTGCCAGCTTTAGAGTGGAGAATAAGTCAGGTATTGGGGTTGTGATTCGCGATGATCAAGGGATGGTTATAGCATCACTTTCTGAGAAGCTTCCTAGAGCTTATGGTCCTGAGGAGGTGGAGACTCTCGCTGCTGCCAGGGCTCTTGTTTTTGCAAGGGAGGTAGGTGTTGACAATGTTGTCTTGGAAGGTGACTCTAGCATTCTGATGTCTGCTCTTCGAAGGAAGGATCATTATCTTTCAGCCTCAGGTCTTTTGGTAGAGGATGTTCGAGTACTTGCTAGATCTTTTTCTAAATTACTTTACTCTCATACTAGGAGGGATGGTAATAAGTTAGCTCATAGTTTAGCTAGGTTTGCAGTTAATATTTCCAGTTTTCTTGTGTGGATGGAGTTTGTTCCGTCTCACCTTAATGATGTTTATCAGGCGGATTTAGCTGGTATTTCTTATTAAAATGAATTTCAGGTTTCTTTCTCAAAAAAAAAAAAAAAAAAAAAGGTAAGCCTTGAGAGTTGAGTCATATTTATTTCATTTTTTTTGGGTCAATGATAGATTGCTAACCTTGCTATAAAAGATAGATAAATTTTTTTTTTTAAAAGATTAAGTCATATGGAATTACCCCTCCATGTGCAAGTGCAATGGCCATGATAGTTGTAGTTGACTACATATATGAGAAAAATAACTTTTCATTAAGCAAAATCCATCAAGGTTTGCAGAAAATTCAAGAAATTTTATTCAACATGAAGCTAGAACCATCCAAAATTACAATAAAAGAAGTCCACAACTTAGAGATAAACAATTGTACAAAAACCCCAGTTAATTTGTCTTGATAAAAATCTTTCATTAAGATCAACCCATATAACACCAAGGGCCAGTTGAACAAAAAATATACCAAAAAAATGAGGGTTCCTTGTTCATGAAATTTTTTCCTTAAGGCTTCCAATTCAAAGAAATATTTGGCACTAAAGAACAATACCTTTAATACCAGCCAAATTACTTTTGACTACTTAATTGAAATATGTGAATAATATACACAAAAGAGAAAATAAATGAAACACATTTACCTTTGCTTTCTAATGTTTACAATCAGAGAATAAAATTGTTGGAAGCAAACCACAATACAAGTAAATAGGGAAGATATAAAGAACATAAGAAAAACTATATTTAACATAGAATTGAGCCTTTCCATCATAATGCAAATCACCTTATTAAATTGTTTATCAAATCCATTATTTCACTATGTTCAAAGTATAGACAAATATAGTTTCTAAAACATAAAATAGCTCAAATTGCGACAAACACATAAATTGCCTAGTGTATTTTAGTAGGAAGAGATGGACTTGCTCAACTAATTTGAAAAGAACAAAACAATATTTTTCAATGGTTCAGTTCTTATGACATTTTGCTACAGCCTAACAATCAAATTATGGGTCTGCTTTGAATTGAAAGTACTTGCAAATTGCTTAGCAAATTGCCTGAGGAGCTCCAGATCACCAAAGATGACTAGCTAAACTCTATTTCAAAAATAACATAAAAAATGCTAGCATTAAGATCAGATCAGGACACAACTAATAACAGCCCTAATAGATTCATGTTTTTTGTTTGGTGATGTAGGAGAAATAGATGTGTTTAAAAAAAATACACAAGAATGTGAGTTCATTAGCTCGAGCTTTTGGTAGCTAGATCGAGGGGAGACTATTTAGATGGATTTGGGTCCTAGTTACACTTTGTGTAACTCTAAGTTATTTTACATCATGCAATATTTCTTTGTTGGATGTGAATTTTAACAAATCTTTTGTTGGGTTAAATTCACTTCTAATACTCTATGTGCTAGCAAAATATACATACACACACTATAGCTGAGGAGTTGTTGGATTCTAATAAAAATATGGTATTACTGCATAGTTATTGTTTGCTAAATTATTTAATTCTAGAACATTTTTCCCTCTCTTTTATTTATTACAACTATCTAAGAAAGAAGAAAAAAATTATGCAAAAAAATAAAACCTTTAGAGAGATAAGAGTCTGTTTGGCATCAATTTCAGCTTTTAACTTTTAGTTTTTGTGTACAGCTTTTTAAAACCTCATTTTTTCCTGCATTATTTTTCACCTTTTCAAATTTTTTCAAAGTACAAATATAATTTAGCACACTTTCAACAAAAAGTTTAGCAAATAGCTAAATAAGCTGTAAACGGACACTAAGCTTAAAAATAGTAGAACCTTAGAAATAGCTATTATATTACCATTTTGTTTCGGTAGTAACACCCTATGTTCCACCCCGGGAATAATTTTAGGTCATTCCGATGTGTTTCGGCCATTTTGGATTCAAAGACGGAGATAGAAGTTTGATTGAGGGGATTAAAATATAAACAAAAAATGTGTATCATCTATTTAGTATTAAGAAACTATCAACAAATAAAAAATGCAAAATAATTATTTTCTGTTCAGCATTATTTAAAAAATTGTTCACTCTCTTTTCCGCATAAATTATTTTCTGTTCACTATTTAAAAAATTGTTCACAGTTTTCTCGTAAAACACCTAGTGAAATCGTGTTTTCTAAATTTAAACGCCAAATCTAAATGCTTTTTCATGTTTAAATTTCACAATAATTGAATTTGTTTTTCTGCATTGATAAAATCTATTTCTACGTTAATAAAATTTGCTCTCTGCACATCATGTTTACTCTATATTCGAATCTGCTTATTGCATTCATAAAATCTGTTTTCTGCATTAATTAAAACGGTTCATTGTTTTCTCGTAAAAATTGTTCACTGTGTTCTACATAAACTATTTCTATGATTTTGCATAAAATTATTTTCTCTTCAGCATTATTTAAAAAGTTGTTCACTCTCTTTTCTGTATAAATTATTTTCTGTTCACTATTGAAAACATTGTTCGCTGTTTTCTCATAAAACACCTAGTGAAATTGTGTTTTCGAAATTGAAAAGCCAAATCTGTATGTTTTTTCATGTTCGAATTTCACAATAATCGAACTTTTTTTTTTTTTTTTTTGCATTGATAAAATCTATTTTGATACACACTTTGTCAAAATTATCCAACAATGATGGATTGTGATTGGTTGTTTATCACTTTCTAATAAACTCACTATTTTTTCTACTTCACCTACAGTTTGTTGGTGCATGTGGTTCGTATGACTACAGTTGGTGCTACTGCAGCAGGCTGTGTCTTCAAATGCCGTTGTTGGTGCTACATCATGTTTACTGTATATTCAAATCTGCATACTACATTCATAAAATCTGTTTTCTATATTAATTCAAACTGTTTTCTGCATGTGGTTTGTATGACTATAGTTGGCGTCTGTGTAAATTATTTTCTGTTCACTATTTAAAAAAATTATTGCTGTTTTCTCATAAAACATCTAATAAAATCGTGTTTTCTAAATTTAAAAGCCAAATCTGAATGCTTTTTCATGTTTAAATTTCACAATAATCGAATTGGTTTTTTTGCATTAATAAAATTTGCTCTTTGTACATCATGTTTACTATATATTCAAATCTGCTTACTGCATTCATAAAATCTATTTTCTGCATTAATTAAAACTGTTCACTATTTTTTGATAAAAATTTTTACTGTTTTCTGCATAAACTTTTTTTAGCATTCTGCATAAAAGTATTTTCTCTTCAGCATTATTTGAAAAATTGTTCACTGTTTTTTCTGCATAAATTATTCAATGTTCATTAGGTGTTTTATGATGTGGATGCTCTAATAGCAATGACTACCCAGGAAAAAGCACAGCAATAATATGGAAGCGTAAACAATGATAAAATAGATAATAAAGAAGTAAATAGCAAAATAGATATATTCAAAATAAGGTTAAAATAGAGTGTGGAATATGAAAATAGAAACTAGTAAAATCTTACTTAAACTAGTAAAATCTTACTTGAATAAAAACTTCAGTCTTTGATAAACT
This sequence comes from Quercus gilva, assembly GCA_023621385.1. NCBI lineage: Eukaryota > Viridiplantae > Streptophyta > Magnoliopsida > Fagales > Fagaceae > Quercus > Quercus gilva. The sequence continues at coordinate 92,664,791 of CM042476.1, read as the reverse complement.
TGAAAACAAACTGCTGTCTTTGATACAAGCTTGCAAATAAAACTGTCTAAAGAGAAAAGTTACAAGATTACAAGAGGGGAGAGAGTACAAAAGTCTTTTTGAGGGAGATGGAAGGCTATTACAAAAGGCTTTCTAAAACTTGGAACTTAAAAGCTTAGAATCTTAGAAACTTGTCTTCTGTCATCATAGTCCGTCTCTTTTATAGGTGAAATGAACCAGGGTAAAGTAACTTGAGTAGGTAAATTGAACTCAAGTTAATCTGTTGGTGGTATGGAAATTAGTACTGATGAGTAATAGTCTGTCTGCGTCTGTCTGGGAATCTTTCAAATCTTGGGAATCTAACAGATCTCTTTTTACGCATGCTAGTAAACAGTTGTAACTTTTGAACATCTGTCTGTATCTGTCTGGACTATCTAGCAAAATTGAGCCATTTGCATAGTGAAATATTGGTTAGTGAAGGATTTAATTCTTAATAATCTGTTTGGCATTTGCATAGTTTCTTTGGCATCAATTTCAACTTTTACCTTTTAGTTTTTGTGTACAGCTTTTTAAAACCTCATTTTTTCTTGCATTATTTTTCACTTTTTCAAATTTTTTCAAAGTACAAATATAATTTAGCACACTTTTAGCAGAAAGTTTAGCAAACAGCTAAATAAGCTATAAACGGAAACTAATCTTAAAAATAGTAGAACCTTAGAAATTGCTATTATATTACAATTTTATTTCAGTAGTAACACCCCATGTTCCACCTCAGGAATAATTTCAGGTCATCCCGATGTGTTTCAGGGTCATTCCAATGTGTTTCGGCCATTTTGGATTCAGAGATGGAGATAGAAGTTTGATTGAGGGGATTAAAATATAAACAAAAAATGTGTATCATCTATTTAGTATTAAGAAACTATCAACAAATAAAAAAATACAAAATAATTATTTCTTAATATATTAAAATATAATTTATCTATCAAAAGAAAAAACGACCTTCTTTTAAATGAGAAAAATCATCAATATTAAATTTGTACTAACTCATGATGTGTTGAGAGCAAATTTTATTAATGTAGAAAAAGATTTTATCAATGTAGATCGATTATTGTGGAATTCAAAAATGAGAAAGCATTTAAATTTGGCGTTTAAATTTAGAAAACATGATTTCACTAGGTGTTTTATGAGAAAACAGCGAATAATTTTTTAAACAGTGAACAGAGAATAATTTACGCAGAAAAGAGAGTGAACAATTTTTTAAATAATGCTGAACGGGAAATAATTTTATGTAGAATACTAGAAATATTTTATGCAGAAAATAGTGAACAGTATATCATGTCCTACTTGAGCCAAAATCCATCTTACAAACAGTTTTGAGTGTTAAGGATCATAACATCAACATTTAGTATTTTTAACAGGCACAACTACTTTCAAACACCAAAAAAACACAGAAACAAGTTCAAAATCACACACACAAATGGACACTCAAAACATGCTTTGAGGTAAAAGTCATAATAGAAAATTGATTATTGAGCTACATTTTATTTTATTTTTTAGGCACGATTGCAGCCATTAAACCAACATAGATTCTATTACAAACATTTTTTTTTCCAGACATATAGATTCTATTCTCTCAGCCCCTAGACAGAGGGAAAGTATATAACAAATCTGATATTGAAAGACTTTAAAAAAAAAAAAAATATTTGGTCAAGAACCTGCTTCGAAGTTGTAAGTGAAAACTGAAAACCCAACCTACTACCTTTATTTGATCAGGTGGATGTAGTTTCTGTTTTTTTTTTTTTTTTGGTTGGTTGGTAATTTATGTTGCTTGTGACAACTTATTTAAGTACAGCAACAATGCCGCTCAATTTTTTATTTTGGCAGTTCTTTGGTCTAGATTTCCCACCATGTATTTTGTGGCATAGATTTTTGGATAAACCCAAAAATGTTTAACTTTTTAGATAAACTAAAGAAGGAGTAATAGTAATAATAATAATAAAATGTAATAAAGGGAAATTTTCAATACATTATGATTCATTGTATTCAAATCATCTCTAATTTCTACTCATTTTGTCACACTTGTTCTATACTTCTACATGGTAGACTATAGGTGAAGTAGAAAAAATAGTGAGTTTATTAGAAAGTGATAAACAACCAATCACAATCCATCATTGTTGGATAATTTTGACAAAGTGTGTATCAAAATAGATTTTATCAATGTAAAAAAAAAAAAGTTCGATTATTGTGAAATTCGAACATGAAAAAACATACAGATTTGGCTTTTTAATTTAGAAAACACAATTTCACTAGGTGTTTTATGAGAAAACAGCGAACAATTTTTTAAATAGTGAACAGAAAATAATTTACGCAAAAAAGAGAGTGAACAATTTTTTAAATAATGCTGAACAGAAAATAATTTTATGTAGAATGCTAGAAATAGTTTATGAGAAAACAGTGAACAATTTTTTAAATAGTGAACAGAAAATAATTTACGCAGAAAAGAGAGTGAACAATTTTTTAAATAATGCTGAACAAAAAATAATTTTATGCATAATGCTAGAAACAGTTTATGCGAAAAATAGTGAACAATTTTTATGAGAAAGCGGTGAACATGGTGTGCAGAGAGCAAATTTTATTAATGTAAAAACAGATTTTATCAATGCAAAAAAATAGATGATCTGTGCATCTAATGTAATTAATTTTCCATTAAGTTTACTCAATTTGGTATGTTCTTCAATTTTCATTTGAATTTTCACGATTTTACACACTCAACGAATTCAAATTTTTTTACAAATTCGTACTATCTGTACATCTAATGTAAACAATTTTTCCTTGAGTTTTCACAGTTTTGTACATTTAACGAATTCAAATTTTTAAACAAATTCATACGATCTATGCATCTAACGTACATACTTTTCCACTAAATTTTCATTATTTTGTACTTTCAATGAAATCAAAATTCTCAACAAGTCTAGACTATCTATACATCTTATGTACACCTTCATGATTTGGTACGTTCATTGATTTTCCATCAATTTTTCTCGAATTTCTACATTCAACTAATTCGAACTTTTTTACAAATTCGAATTTTTTGAGGCATTTACCATTAGTTGATTTATACGAATCATTCATTTTTCTTTCATGAAGTTTGTCCATTATACATATGGTTACATATTTAAAAGAACACAAAAACCATTTAAGTGCAATAACTGCGCCAATGCTAGAAATAGTTTATGCAAAAAATAGTGAACAATTTTTATGAGAAAACAGTGAATAGTTTTAATTAATGCAAAAAAAAAAAATTTATGAATGCAGTAAGTAGATTTGAATATACAGTAAATATGATGTGCAAAGAGCAAATTTTATTAATGTAGAAACAGTTTTTATCAATGCAAAAAAATATATTCGATTATTGTGAAATTCAAACATGAAAAAGCATTCAGATTGTTAACAATATAAAGAGAGAAAGAATGACTGAATAGTCTGTATATTGGTGTATATGAAACAATGTACAAAAGAGAACCTTATATAGGCTAGGTATGTGTGTAGTACAAGTAACATGAGTGCAGTACAAGTAATATATTGGGCTAAGCCCAATGGACTAATCTATACACTAACATCCCCCCTCAAACTCGAGGTGGCAAGGAAGAAGCCAACTGGAGTTTGGATATAAGATCTCGAAGACGACCAGACGGGTGAGACTTGGTGAAGATATCAGCAGGCTGGTCAGCAGATGAGATGGAGAACAACTTGAGATTGCCTTTCTTGAGATGCTGGCGAGTGATGTGGCAGTCGATCTCAATGTGCTTGGTGCGTTCGTGGAAGACATCATTATGAGCAATGTAGATAGCACTACGATTGCCACAATAAAGAGGAGTAGCAGTAGGCTGTGGAGCATCCATGTCAGCCAAGAGCCAACAGAGCCAGACAAGCTCGCAGGTGGTGTCGGCAAGGGCACGATACTCAGCCTCAGTACTGGAACAGGAAACAACATCCTGCTTTTTGCTACGCCACGAGACAAGAGAAGTACCCAACAGGAAACAGAAACCTGTGATAGAGCATCGATCAGTCGGATCACTTGCCCAGTCCGCATCTGAATAAGCATGAAGCTCAAGAGAAGACCGAGAAGAATAGTGTAGACCATGATAAAGTGTGCCCTTGACATATCGGAGAATTCGAAGAACAGCAGCATAGTGGACCAAACGAGGGGCATCCATGAACTTACTAACCATACCCACGGCATGTGAAATATCTGGACGAGTAACAGTGAGATAGATTAGACTACCAACCAACTGACGATAGCGAGTAGCATCAGATATAGGTTCACCATCCAAGGGTGTGAGTTTTGCATTGTATTCCAAAGGAGTGGAAACAGTCTTGTTGTCAGTGATACCAGCTTTGGAGAGAAGATCAGAAGCATATTTAGCTTGGGAAAGATAGTATCCATCAGAGGATGAGGTAACTTCAAGCCCAAGAAAATAGCTGAGAGTGCCCAAATCTTTCATTTCAAAATGCTGACTAAGGAAGTGCTGAAGAGAGCGGATACCTGTAGAATCATCTCCAGTAATAATCATATCATCAACATAGAGAAGAATAAGAGTGATACCAGTAGAGGATCTTCGGACGAAGTGGGCAGTGTCATGAGGACTCGAAGTGAAACCCTGCTGAGCAACAACAGAGCTAAACTTTTCAAACCAAGCTCGAGGAGCCTGCTTGAGGCCATAAAGAGCACGACGAAGGCGACAAACTTGACTACCTGAGTGTGGATAGCCAGGGGGTGGTTGCATGTACACTTCTTCTTGAAGGTCTCCATTGAGGAAAGCATTCTTCACATCCATTTGATAAAGAGGCCAACGGCGAACAGCAGCTACAGCAATGAGACATCTAACAGATGTAAGGCGAGTAACAGGAGCAAATGTTTCCTCATAGTCAATGCCATACTCTTGGGTAAAGCCCTTGGCAACTAGGCGAGCCTTATATCGTTCAACAGATCCATCAGCCTTGGTCTTGATCTTGTAAACCCACCTACAACCTACTACAGACTGACTAGGAGGCAAATCAACCATATCCTAAGTGTGGTTTTTATGAAGGGCATTTAGTTCATCATTCATAGCTTGCTGCCAGAGAGGGTCAGTATGGGCCTCACGATAGGTGTGCGGTTCATAGAGGGTGGCAAGGGCAAAAGTGCAGTGATAATCAGAGAGATAAGGGGGAGGAATGCTTACCCAAGTGGAACGACGAAGTTCAGGACCATCAGGAGACTCAGGAGAGGGTGGTGCCACAGGATCCAAGACAGGCGGGTCATATGCCGGGGACAGAACCGGAGATGAGTCGTCTGGAGAGGCAGCTGATGTTGAAGAATCCTCCACAAGTTTAGGATAGAGAGGGAGGAAAAGATCAGTAAAAATGGGAGACTCAGAGGAAGAGGATGTAGAAAACTGCTGAAGACTCGTGAAAGGACGATGTTCCCAAAACTCAACATGACGGGAGACATGAAGACGATGAGAAATGGGATCATAGCAGCGAAACCCCTTTTGAGATACACCATAACCAAGGAAACAACAGAGACGAGCACGAGGTTGGAGCTTTGTTCGTTCATGAGGAGGAAGAGAGATAAAGCAAGCACAACCAAAAACCCGAAGAGAGGAGTAGTCGGGGGTTTGACCATAGAGAAGCTCAAATGGTGATTTGTTGTGTGTAGTTGGTGAAGGGATACGATTAATGGTGTATACAGCTGTGAGTGCAGCCTCACCCCAAAAGCGCTCAAGAAGAAAGGCAGAAATGAGAAGGGTGCGGACAACATCAAGAATGTGACGATGTTTTTGTTCTGCACGACCATTTTGTTGAGAGGTGTAAGGACAAGACCGCTGAGTAAGTGTACCATGATTATCTAAAAAGGATAGGAAAGATTTATCATTATATTCTTGAGCATTAGCTGATCGAAAAACTTTGACGGTGCTATTGAACTGTGTTTCAATCATTTTATGAAATGTTTGGTAAATAGACACAAGTTCAGACCTATGATGAAGCAGATAAATCCAAGTATATCGAGAAAAATCATCCACAAATATGACAAAATATCTAGATCCTCCCTCAGTAGGAACAGGTGCAGGATCCCAAATATCAGAATGTATAAGATCAAAAGGTGCAGAAGAAAATGAGTCACTATTATTAAATGGTAATTTTGTTTGTTTGCCAAAATGACAAGAAGTACAATCAAATTTTTGAAACTGAACTGAACCTAAATGACCTTGAGAAGCTAACAACTGAAGACGAGATAAGGATGGATGACCAAGACGAGCATGCCATAGATCAGGTGAGGAGGTGGCAGTGGTAGCAGCTGCAGAAATAACTTGTGAAGGAATCTTCAAGTCATGAACCTCAAACATGCGACCAACCTTACGGCCTGTCCCAAGCACTTGACCCGTCCGGGGATCCTGCACATCCACACCATGATTAGTAAATAGAAGATCTACGCCTAATTCACAAAGTTGACCAACAGAAAGCAAATTGAGCGATAACTTGGGGATATGAAAAGTGTCACTAAGGGATAAACAAGGAGAAGAGATTGTTCCTTTATGACTAACAGGCATAGGAGTTCCATCAGCAGTGTAAATGGTGATTGGATGTTCTAAGGGTGCCTTATCAGAAAATTGGGATTCATCAGGAGTCATATGGTTACAACATGCAGTATCAAAAAACCAAGGTTGTTTACCTGAGGTGACAGAAAGGGCAGTGGAAGTGCGGGATAAAACCTGTTGAACAACTGCCTCAATATCAGCCGTAGTAAGTGAGGAAGCCAAAGATGGACCTGTAGGAACCGATGGATCGGAAGACATACAGCAGCTGCCCGAGGAAGAGAAGCTTTATTCTGCTCTTGCATAAATATCTGCAGTTTGCGACAAACTGAGATGTCATGGCCTTTAGCACGGCAAAACTCGCAGCGAGTACCTTTGGAAGACTGAGAGGTGGGACGCCCAGAGTTTATCCGTGGAGGAGCAGTGAATGCAGCAATGGGAGGCTGCGGAGATGGTGTAGCCAATACATGATCAGTTGATGACATGTGATGAGTAGGCCGATGATTTTCCTCAGAAATGAGCTCCTTGACTGCAGCATCAAGAGAAGGAGTAGGAGACCGGCTAAGCAGAGAAGCCCTAGTAGGCTCAAAATCCTCACGCAAACCCATCATGAAGTGCATAAATTTTCGGCGATCCCGATATTTGACAAAGAGCTCAATGTCTTTAGAACACACTAGTGGAGGATCTCCAGCAGAGAGTTGTTCCCACATAGTAGAAGTCTGAGAATAAAAATCAGAAATAGACTGACCTGTTTCTTGACGCATTTGATAAAGTTTTGATTCAATGTGGAACTCCAAGCTTGAATCATTAGTACAATTATAGCGATCAGCCAAAAATTTCTAAGCAGCCTCAGCAGTTTCAAGACGAGGAAGAAGATTATGAATGGAGGGAATAGAGGTATTGATAAACCAAGACAAGATCTTACTCTGAATACTCTCCCATTCCTCTAGGCGTTCTTCATAATCATCTATTGCAACTGTAGTCTTGGAAGATTCTTCAGCAGCTGTGGCTTTGGACTTAGGGTTTGGTACTGGCTTAGGAATAGAACCAGTCACATATCTCCACAGTTTACAACCCTTGAGAAAGACAGTCATATTCTGAGACCATGCATGATAGCTGGTAGGACCATCCAACATAATGGTGATAGGACGTATGATGTCTCGTTCATTTTGTTGAGCCATAATGAAGAAAATGACCAAAAAATGAGATTTAGAGACCTCAAATGCAGAAACGAAGCCCAAAATCGGAATCTACGCAAAAAACTGAGCAAGACAGGTCCGGTTGAAAATTTTTGACCTGGTCAAAGTCAACGGCCAACGGTCTGGTCAAAGTCAAAGTCAACGGTCAACGGTCAACGGTTCGGTCAGGATGCTGACGGCGTTCTGACGTGGCAGGGTGACGTCACCTTAGGGCTGACGTGGCAGTGCGCGAACCGATCAGGCGCGTGGGGGCGCGTGACGTCTGTGTACCTGGCGCGTGGGGGCGCATGAGAGAGACTGATGGCGCGTGGAGGCGCGTGGTGGCGTGTGCTCGTATGGCAGAAACTTTGGACGGCGCGTGTGACGTTTTTTCTGGCAGATCTTTGCTGGGTTTTGCTCGGGATCAGATGATCTGTCAATCTGTGCCTTGGTTTTGGCAGTTTGATCAACAAAACTGAAAAATCCGAGTGTTTTTAGGGGCTGTGGGCGTGACGGCGGTGACTCGCTTCTGACAGTGACTACTGGATGAAGGCGAGGGCAGCGGAAGGACGCCGGAGATGTCCACAGGAACCAAGAGGTCAGAGGAATGGCTCTGATACCATGTTAACAATATAAAGAGAGAAAGAATGACTGAATAGTCTGTATATTGGTGTATATGAAACAATGTACAAAAGAGAACCTTATATAGGCTAGGTATGTGTGTAGTACAAGTAACATGAGTGCAGTACAAGTAATATATTGGGCTAAGCCCAATGGACTAATCTATACACTAACACAGATTTGGCGTTTAAATTTAGAAAACACGATTTCACTAGGTGTTTTATGAGAAACAAATGAATAATTTTTTAAACAGTAAACAGAAAATAATTTATGCAGAAAAGAGAGAGAACAATTTCTTAAATAATGTTGAACAGAAAATAATTTTATGCAAAATCGTAGAAATAGTTTATACAGAAAACAATGAACAATTTTTATAAGAAAACAATGAACAATTTTAATTAATGTAGAAATTAAATTCATATTTTGAAATTAAAATCTCTATATTTTACAATGCTTCTGTTTAAATAAATAAAAACATTAAAAAGTCACTTATTTTTACCTTTATGTTTATTTGTTCATTATCCCCAAGCAAAAAAAAAAAAAAAAAAAAAAAAAATTTACACAGTACTCGAGTTTGGGAAAATCGAGTACTGTGTAAATTTTTTTTTTCCTGCATTTTATTTATAAAACGTACCCGAGTCTGGTATACTCGAGTACTGTGTTGCATGGAACTCGAGTTTCTCAAACTCGAGTGCTACATAATTTTTTTTAATCACAGAAATTCCATGTCAGCAATGCCATGGTAGCAGAATTGAGGGGAACTCGAGTTTCTGAAACTCGATTTCCAGAAAAAGTGGTACTTTGTTATTTATTTCCGAAATAGTAATTTTTTGCTAAAAATTTTTTAAAAAAGTGGTATTTGGCCATTTTGGCCCTCAAAACTTGCCGATTACTAATATATATATATATATATATAAATTCTGTAGGAATTGAATACCACTACACTCGTGCAATTAGCAGTTTCATCACACTAGCTTCATTAGCTTTTACTAGTCTTCTAGAAATGATGACGTGTCCGAGTGATTTCTAGAAATGGTGGACGGTGTTGACTTTGACCGAATTGATTCCGTGGGATTATTGACGTAGCTAGCGATGGTGTTCATTTCATTTCATTACATTTCGCAAGTAGTATAAGATTCTGTTTAGATACTATTTTTTTTATTAAAAATTAAAAATTTATTACTAAAAACATTATAGTAAAATAATTTTTAAAAGTGTGAATAATGATGTGAGACCTAATTTTACTTAGAAATCTGCGTTTTGCTGAATTTGGTAGTCTATAAACAATGCCGTTATACCTACTATTTTTTAGCAAAATGCACAAAATTTTCATCCCAACGCTTTGCAAATGCACACTAAATCTTCTCTTCTCTTCTTCTTTTTTATTTTTTTATAATAAAAAAAAACAAAAATCTTCAATTCAATAAAAAAAAAAAATCTCATACATTTTGTATTTACATCTTTCTCATAATGTATAGATCTCATATAATAAATTAGATAGTTCTCCATTGGATACTTTTTTTTTTTTTTTTTTTTTTGATATTGATCTTTGGGTATAGGGTTTAGAAAAGAAGGGTCGTTGGTGGTTGATTTGAAGGGCTAAGTTGATGAAATCATTGGGTTCAAAGAGGGGCAGCCACCCAATTATACACAATCCAAATCCTCTTTCTAAAACTGTTGAGAGTATGAAGAAGAAGAAGGAGAAGAAAAGCAAATAGCTACACTAAAATAAGTGCAATGACTAAAATTTCCAAAATTTGACCCTCGTACCCCCCCCCAAAAAAAAAAAAAAATAGTCATGTTGTTAAAATTTCCAAAATTTGACCCTTCGTACCAAAAAAAAAAAAAAAAAAACTAGTCATGTTGTTGTTAGCGGACCCAGCTAGTGAGCTAGGTATAATCATCTTAGAATTTTGTAGGGTCTTATAGCATTCACAGCAGTGGTGCTATATTGGTATATTGCTATATTTTAGCTCCTCAAACACCAAAATCATGCTCCGGCAGTGGAGCTAAATCTATTTTTTTTAGATCCATTGTTACAGTGCACATCTATAGATAGATGTGCATTGTTCATGAGAGCTAAACATAAAAAAAAAAAAAAATTTTATTCTACCCGGTGATTAAAATAATAAAGAGTGGTTCTCTCTCTCTCAGTCACTCCGTGCCTCTCTCTCTCTCAGCCAGTCTAGAAGCTCTCAAAACTCTCTCAAGCAAACTCCCTTAACGTCACTCTCTTAAACTCCCTCATTCACCGCCGTCAGCCCAACTCATTCTCAATGTCGCCGCCACCGAAGCTCGACGTCACCGACCCACCAGCCATCCCAAGCCGCCGATTAGCCTCAGACCCATGCTGCCGATCAGAGTGCTTGCTCGTGGTTGTGCTTGCTAGTGGATATTGGGTACCTGACTGGAAAACACATGGAGCTCGTCGACTCACCCCTTCTATCGATCCAGCTCACCGACGTTGTGCTTGTTTGTGATTGGTGATTTTTTATTTTGTTTGTGTTTGGTGATTTTGTTTGGTCTGGGTTGAGGAAAAAGATTGGAGATTTGGGGTTTTTTTATTTTTTATTTTTTTTATTTTTTATTTTTTTTTTCTCTCTGCTGTGGACTATTGGTGGTGGTGTTGGTGGTGGTTGTGGGTATGGTTGTGGCTATGGCTGATGGTAGAGGTGGTTGTGGTTGGTGCTGTGGATGTTTTTTGGGTAGTGGGATATATTATTTTATTGTAGTGGTTATATTATTTTATTGTGATGTTTATATTATTTTATTGTGTTGAAAGTTAAAATATATCCACTACTGCAGCATATGTGTAGGTAAAATAAATAAAATAATTTTTAATAGAATTAAATAACTAAATTTTTAACTCAACTGCTGTGAATGCTCTTTGGTAAGAAATTTCGTTGTAAATAGAGCTTTCCCATTAGGAAAACAACCAAATACCTTGTCACAATTCTTTTTTGGCGCCCAGTAAATGCATATTAGGCAGCCACAATTCTCTTTTACGGATGAATGCAGGGGAGGAGCCACGTGTATAGGCATGGCCCACCAAATAATCTATACTAGCCAATAGGTTGAAAAACAAAATAATTTGTAGGTGATTGACCTCCCTCAAGGAATCTGATTTCCCAGCCCCAGCCACATATTTTTGTTTTTTTGTTTTTGTTTTTGTTTTTTTAGTTTTTAATATTACTTTCCTTCTTTCACAATTTCAATTCCATTCGCCAATTCAATACTCCTCTTTTCAGCCATGAGCCACCCAATTATTAATTTATCATGCCACTTTAATCCATTTCGTCGGTTGCAGAAGTGTTCTCATATAAGGCGATTTTGTAAACATGTATATGTATGAGTTATAATTTTGGAATTTTTTTTTTTTTTTTGGAAGCCGGAACCAAACAATTTTCATTAATTTAGAAGACTAGAATCCAAATACAAAGCATCCACCATAGGCGGAGGATCCTCCTCTATCCATACAATTTTATCATCAATTAATCTAGTAGATCTAGCCAAAACATAAGCAACACTATTTGCACAGCCTAACACAATTAGTCGAAATGGATCTAAAACCTGCAGCCAAGCACCAAATATCCTCATATATTAATCCAAGCTGTGAGAGTTCGGTTGAGCCTGAGAAACCGTCTTCATCACCAAAGCATTATCACCTACCAAAATTATCTCCATGAAGCCAGCGTCTATAGCAAACTTGAGAGCTTTATGACATGCCATCACTTTCCCCTCTTCACTATCCCTTATAGCACCACCTTTCGCAGCTAGAGCAGCCATTACTTCACTCTTTTCATTCCTAATCACAGTCCCATAACCCGAAGCAGCTCCATCATCAAAACAAGCGCCATCGAAATTTAGCATGAATGAAGTTCCCTGCAGAGGCTGCCATGTCTGCTGCGTTGGAGCCTGAATTGGAGCTGGCAGTCTCAATTGATCTTGTGCTTTAGTATACTCCCTCAAATAATCCAATGCGCATTGAGATGACCCTGATCCACCCCTATGCATGACTGTGTTCCGCTGATGCCATATCTGCCAACAAATAACCCAAAACAGATCCCATTCCTCCAACGAAAGCTTCAACATTAGACCTGTAATGAGCTGTAGAAAATCAACCTGCTTAGTACATAATTTTTGAAATCAACATGAACTCCTCGCCCAAACATCCTATGCCGCCCCACAACCCCAAAGCACATGCAAAACCGATTCAGTATCATTTTGACAAAAGCAGCACCGAGCCACCTCCACCACCCTTTTGTGTACCAGATTGTCTTGTGTAGGCAAAATTTTAAGACATGCTCTCCAGGAAAAAATTTTAATCTTGTTAGGGACATTGGACTTCCAAATTCGTGACCATAGTGACCCATTTGTTCGTTGTACCGACGTCTCCCTAGTATTGCTCTCCTCCATCCTTAATTGCTTTGCCACATAATACCCGGACTTAACTGTGTGGTTGCCCTTCTTTGAAAAAGACCACATCATCACATCTTGCATAACCCGCCTACTCAAAAGGACTTGAAGAATAGCTTCTGCATCAAACGGATGGAACATGGCAGTGATTCGTTCCTTGTCCCACTAATGATTCGACCAATCAATTAAGTCCAAGACCCTCCATTCCCAAATCTCCTCCTTAGGTTGGAAAATAATTTTTTTTGTTGGCTGATTAGGCAGCCAGCAGTCCTTTAAAACACAAATGGAAGCCCCATTACCCACTCTCCAATAGCATCCTTTCCTCAAAAATGGTTGAGCCGCTATCAAACTTTTCCATACATAGGAACTATTTTGACAATCCTTCGCCTCAAGGAAATCACACCGTGGAAAATATTTTGTTTTAAAACAACTAAATAAAGAGAGCTTTTATCCTGCAACACCCTCCAACCTTGTTTTGCAAGCATGGCTAAATTAAATGATCATAAATCTTTGAAACCCATTCCGCCCTCTTTCTTAGATAGTGTTAAAAAACTCCAATTTTTCCAGTGTATTTTCCTTTCCTCCCCAATTTTTCCCCACCAAAATCTAGCACACATAGCGTCTAATTCATCACATAATTTCCCCGGTAACTGAAAAACCCCCATTGTATACGTGGGGATGGATTGAGCCACTGCTTTTATAAGAATCTCCTTGCTGGCCCTAGAGAGCAACTTCCCTTTCCAGCCTTGCATCTTTTTCCAAATCCGTTCCTTAATGAAAGCAAAAGTACCGTATTTTCTTCTTCCTATCAAAATAGGCAGCCCCAGGTAAGCATCAAACTTCTCCACTTCCTTTACCTTTAGTTTGTCAATTATCCATGCTTTCTACTCCATCGACACATTGCTACTGAAATAGGCAGAAGACTTCTCAAAGTTTATGCATTGGCCCAAAGCTTTAGCATATAGCTGTAGGGTATTAGAAACAACCTGCACTTCATCTTTATTAGCTTGACAAAAAATCAAAGAGTCATCAACAAAAAGTAGATTAGTTATAGATGGGGCACTTCTACACACTGCCACTCCATGCAACCTCCCTTCAAATTCTACTTTAGCAAGGAGCGAAATAAAGCCTTCAGCACATATTAAAAACAAATAAGGGGACAAAGGATCTCCTTGGCGAATACCCCTAGAAGGAGTGATATTCCCATAAGCTTTACCATTGATTCAGACTGAAAAGGAGGGTGTAGAGACACAGCTCATAACCCTATCCACCCAAACCTTCAGAAACCCCAGTTTAATCATAATGCCTTTAAGGAAGCCCCATTCCACCCTGTCATAAGCCTTATTAACATCCAATTTAAGAGCTAAGGCCCCTTTCTTCCCCTTTTTTTTTTCTAATATGCATGGCATTCCAAGTCTCATAGGCTATTAGCACGTTATTAGTAATAAGGCGTCTAGGTACAAAAGCACTCTAGTTAGGAGAGATTAACTATGGCAAGACTTTTGAAATAATTTTATATATCACATTACATAGGCTAATAGGTCTGAAGTCTACCATTTTTTCCGGTTTCTTTACTTTGGGAATTAGAACAATATATGTATAATTAATGTCAGGCACCATATGACCGGTATGTAAAAAATCTAACACAGCATCAGTCACCTCATTACCAACAATATACCAAAATTTTTGATAAAAGAATGCATTCATACCATTGAGTCCAGGAGCCTTTGTTGGTCCCATCTGGAATAGAGCTGCTTTCACTTCTTCACTGCTATACGGCCTGGATAGCACCTCCATCATATCATTAGTTATTTTTTGGTTGACTGTGTTAAGGCATTCCTCCATTCTGTCGCAGGTGCTTGCTTTAAAAATATTCATGAAATAATCAGATGCCATATCTGCCACTTCATCCACCTCCTCCACCTAAATCCCTTTAACATTCTTGATTCCCTCAATAAAATTCCTCTTCCTTCGTTGGGAGGCCTTAAAATGAAAAAAATTTAGTATTTCTATCTCCATACTTTAACCATGACACCCAAGACCTCTAACGCCAAAAAATATCTTGCTTAAGCAATAAATCATCCGGCTGTTTACTCACTAAGAGAAATTCACTTATGCTATCTTCAGTCATCTCATTTGCATTCAACACTTCCAACCTCTTTTGTAATCTTTTAATCTCCTCTGTTTCAGGTTTAGTATTTGAAGAACCCCATGCATGCAAATCAACCCTACAACCTTAGATTCGGTCCCTAACCCCACTCAAACTTGGACTACCCTGCCCTCCTTTTGTCCACACCTCAAGCACAGCCTCCTCATAATCATCCTATAACAACTAACTCTCCTTAAACTTGAAACCACCAAGCCCACTTCCCCTAAGCCGCCTATCATTCATAGTTCTCAACAGAATACGAATATGATCAGAAGCATGGCAAAACAAGTGAGATACTGAACTTGCAGGGAACTTTTCAATCCAATCTTTGTTAGCAGTAGCTTTATCCAATCATTGTTTTGTGTGGGCTGAACCTGGCCGCCTATTTGTCCAAGTGAATTTATGCCCAGTAAAACCCAAATCTATCAACTCACATTTCTCCAAGGCAACTCGAAAATCCTCCATCTAGTTATGGTAAGGTGCATTGACACTTTGTTTCTCTGAGACATGAAGTATAGCATTGAAATCACCTATACAACATTAGGGACCCTCAAGCCCTTAAATGAGATAAAAGTGCCCACGACTTTTGCTTTTCATATTCCTTAGGCAGTCCATAAAAGCTTGTGAGATACCACACAAAACCATCATTTTCCACTACCTTAGCCAAAATATGTCAGTAAAATTAATAACATCCAAATTCACCTCCTCCTTCCAAAGCAAAGCCAACCCTTCACCCGAATTTGGCTTTTTCACTATCAATTTGTTTTTAAAAGGTACATCACCACAATGCTTCTCAAATCCACCTCGATCCAACCTTGTTTCCATTAAGAAGCATACATTAGGAACTTGTTCCCTCACTAATTTGTGAAAGCTTTGAACTGTCCAAAGGTTCCCAAGTCCTTGGAATGAAAAATTTAAAACTTTATATATATATATATATATATAAGATAAACAAAAGATAAAGTGGATATAATAAATGCTTTTGGATTACTCATTTCTAGAATGTCTACTGTTTGATGTAATATAAATCAATAGCATAGAAAATATGTAACTTTTGTTATTTTTTACTTGATATATTTTTTGTTTTGCTTGATTTGTGGTTCAATACGATAGTTTAATCTCAGCTCTCCAAAAAAAAAAAAAAATAATAATAATAATTCTGCTCTTGTTAATATATGTAAACTTATGTAAATTTGAATTGTTGTTATATTAGCCGTGTATATATATAAAATTAATATTCATATGCAAAACAATTTTTTAAAATCTTTTTTAATTGTATACAGGGAAAGAAAGAGAGTAATAATAAATTAATAAAGAAATGGTCGGGGGCATTTTAATCGACAGCGTGAAGAAGAAGCTGTCGATGTAGACACTACACTAGCCATGTGATGTAGTCTTTAAGAGTAGGGGATATTTTAGGTTTTTTAGTAGTAAAGAAAGGAAAAAAGAAGAAGAAGAAGCTAGTAAAATAGTAACACACCTGGGTGGGGGGATTCTAGCATTTTGCCCTTATTTTAAAAAAAATTTAGCAATATGTCCCTGTTTTGAAATTACTTAGGTTGATGGCCCTGTTTTGAAACTCGATTTTAATAAAATCGAGTTTCAATCTAAAACTCAATTGGTTTAAAATCAAGTTATGCTAAAAAAAATAAAAAAAAAAAACTTGCATGGAACTCGAGTTCATGGAGCTCGATACAAGGGTTTTTTTTTTTAATATATTTTTTTTTAGTTTGATCTCCTCATACCTATAGCTACGTTCAGGGAGTCCTATAGTGGCGTTTTAAATGGAACTCAAGTTCCATGCATTTTTTTTTTTAAAAATTTTGATCACCCCATACCTATAATTGCGTTCAGGGAGTCCTATAGTGGCATTTTAAATGGAACTCGAGCTCCGTGAACTCGAGTTCCATGCAAGTGTTTTTTTTTTTTTTTTTTTTTTTTTAAAGTTTGATCACCTCATACCTATAGCCGCGTTTAGGGAGTCCTATAGTGGCGTTTTAAATGGAACTCGAGTTCCATGCAAGTTTTTTTTTTTTTAATTAATTAATTTATTTTTTTATCGCCCTATACCTATAGCTACGTTCAGGGAGTCCTATAGCAGCGTTTTAAATGGAACTCAAGTTCCATGAACTCGAGTTCCATGCAAGTTTTTTTTTTTTTTTAATTTTTTTTAATTTTAAAATTTGATCGCCCCATACCTATAGTTGCATTCAGGGAGCCCTATAGTGGCGTTTTAAATGGAACTCGAGCTCTATGAACTCGAGTTCTATGCAAGTTCTCCATTTTCTACAAATCGAGTTTTACATTGAAACTCGATTTTGAGAAAATCGAGTTTCAAAATAGAGACATGAACCTAAATAGTTTCAAAATAGGTACATATTGCTAAATTTTTTAAAAAATAAAGGCAAAATTCTGAAATCTCCCCTGGGTGGAGTGAGAGTAGTAGCTAGTAAAAGCTAAAATGTTGGCAAAGTTTGTAATGGAAAACTGTTCTCTTCTTGCTTTTATTGTAGCTGTGTCTTGCACCACCGCCTACCAAAAAATGGTGCTCCAATCAACTATAAAATCCTGCCTTTACATGGTTATTTCATTTTCAGAGCAAACGACCCCCACCCCCACCCTTACCCCCACCACACCTAAAATCCAAATATACTTTCACCACCATGGCTATCTTGTTGTTCACGTTGTTTACCATCGCACCACCACCACCAATCCCTCATTTTTGGTTGGATCCAACCCTTTCTCCACTAGCCGTACTCCCTATTCCCCCTTCTCTCACTTCGCCTACACGTCCACCTCCTTCCCCCCTTACTCCACCGCTACCGCCACTGCCGCCACTGCTAACGTTTCCTCCATTCCCACCTTTCCACCCATTTCCCCCTTTCACTCCATCACCATTACCACCACCACCCCAACCTCTGCAACCACTAGACACCACACCACCACCACCGAGTCGACCACCACTCGTGCTGCTCGTGTTGTTGGGTATCTTAACTCTAATAGGCGGCCTCTTAGTTGTCTTTGCCATTGCTCACTACGAGCGACCTCGTAGTGAGGAGGAGAATCCGAAGAGGTTATCTCAGCTGGAGAACTCAAACAAAAGGGTATTGGAGCCTTACGAATTGAGTGATGTGTCTATGAAGTGTGAATCTAATCATGTTGCAGACTTGCCGGAGTCGATCAAGAGTCCTACTCCTGTGTTGAAGGTGTCGGCCTTAGATGTAGGATGTAACAAGCTTGAGTGTTGGTAGCTGCAATGTATGAGTTGGCTTGTTCAATATTTCATGTACTATTGAGTATTCCTAGCATACTATGTAGTGACATGTCCGTGTACTTTTGAGTGCTCACTACAAAATTCCTATTAGGGGTGTGTTGGTTTGGTTTTGGTCGGTTTTCTAAGTGTTGGCCAACTGAAACTGAAATTTTCGGTTTTTCAAATTCTCAACCGAAATCGACTAAAGTAATTGGAAATCAATCGGTTTTAGTTGGGTTTCGGTTTTGGTCGGTTTCGATGGGTTTTTTCAGTTTCCTTATCATTTATTTTCTAAGAAAGCAAACAAAGAAAAAAAAAAAAAACCGAACATATAAAATAGAGAGAGGAAATTGAAAAATAAACAAACTCAGAATATAAACAACTAAGCACATGGGTTTTTTCAAAACCCTAACTTTATTTGCACATAAAAATTGAAACAATAGCATTGATTCAATATTAAACAAACCCAGAATATAAAAAAGAGAGGAAATTATGGAGAAATAAAGAGAGAGAAAGGGTCACCGTGACTCTGTGAGAATGAAAAGATTAGGCCGGCGTAGGGAGCTCAGCGTGTGGAGATCGGCATGTTGAGGCCGGCGTAGGAAGGTCAGCATGTGGAGGTCGGTGTAGGAAGGCCGACGTGTGGAGCGGCATGTGCAGCGGTGAAAGAAGAGGAGGGCTGAACTTTGAAGAGTGGAGGTTGTGACTTGTGAGAAAGAAAGTGGGCTGTAGGTAGGGAGTCGGGGAGGGGGTCGGTGCTGAGAAGAAGAGAAAGGAATAAAATGCTAGGGTGAGAGAGAGACAAAATGGTGAGAGACAAAAAAAAAAAAAAATGGTGGAGGGGCGGTTGGAAAGAAAAGGTAAAGAGGGTTAGAACATAAGATGCTAGGGTTTTGACTTTTAATGGTTTTAAAAAATTAAAAACAAAAATGTTTAGGCTCGAGCAAAAGAACACTTAGTCATTAAAGCCACATCATACCACTAAGCTACAAATGCGAACATGACTTAGTGTTACTTAACTATATATATATATATATCTATATCGGTTTGGTTTGGTCGGTTCGGTGCATTAAAATTTGCCACCGAAAACCGAATTGAAATTTTCGGTTTTATTATATAAAAAACCGAACCGAACCGAACCGAAACTGAACCGAAATTTTTGCATCGGTTCTATTGGTTTGAAGCTGTTTTTTCGGTTCCTTGGTTTTTTGCACACCCCTAATTCCTATGTTATTAACCATTAAAAATAACAATGGGCTGTTGGCCTGTTGTAGAGCGCAAACAAATGTTGTGCATTCATTGTTGTTGGGCAAATATATTGTCCTAACTAGTAAATATGGGTAATGTATGCGTACATACATAATTTTCTAAAAACAAGCTAAAATCTAATTTAGTACCTTCACTTTTATTCCAATTGTCAAATTAGTCTATGAAATTTAGTTTTTGTCAATTTAATCCCTTTGTTAATTTCGGTTAAATTAGTATGATTAACTTTAACCCCCTTAAATGGCATTTTTTAAAACTAATTTTTCACTTTAAAAACCACAAAACAAACATTTTTTTTTCCCTTAAACCAGAAACTGGCTTTCGTTGCTTGAATTGCTGACCGGACTGTCCAATATGTCAATATCAGCTATAAATATTAGTGCCCCCCCCCCCCCCCCCCCCCACACTTAGTGATTTAATCCATTATCAAGATCAAGATGGTGGGCTTCAACTTATGATAGATTCCAAATTTGTAGCAAAAACAGTGATGTGGACAACTTTAAGTTCAATTAAAGAACTTGTAGGGAATTTCAACTCGAAATCCCGAAATCCCAACCTGTGAGAAACAAAAAAAAAAAAGAAAAAAAAAAAAGAGAAAACACATGCAAAAAAAAAAAAAAAAACAATCACACGCACAAGATAGTATTTACGTGATTCGGCAATTTGCCTATGTCTACGGAGTTGCATAGATTTCACTATTATCAGGGAAAAATACAAAGTGCGGCTACAGTGTTTCTCTCTTTCTCCGTTTGAAACACAACAACAAGACTAAACCCTAATCGCCATAAAGGGCTTTTATATCCTGCGCATAGGATTACAATGGGCTACAAAACAGGCCAAACATAAACTAGGCTCCACAAAGCCCAACAAATCTCCCACTTGGAGACTAATTCTATCACCAACATCAGTCGCTATCCTCCAAAAAGCAATCCCTCATCCCTACAACTCATTCTCCTGTCCTTAAGCTAGAAGACCAACTGAAACTGCACACAGCTTCAGCTTCTCAATAGTGACACCTTTAGTCAACATATTTGCCGGGTTCTTAAATCCACAAATCTTCTCAAGTATTACCAGTTTATTTTCAACAAGGTAACAGATAAAGTGGTATTTTGTCTGTATGTGCTTCAACGTTGAATGAAAAGCAGAATTTTTGGCAAGAAAGATTGCACTCTAACTGTCATTGTGTAGAATGCTCATCTCCTGCTTTTTACCCAATTCATCTAAGAAACCATGTAACCAAATCATCTCCTTTCCAGCTTTAGTTGCTGCAACATACTCAGCTTCTGTAGTAGACAAAGTAATAATCTTTTGTAGATTTGAAGCCCATGATATAGCTGTACCACCCAGAGTAAAAACAAACCCAGTAGTACTCTTTCTGCTATTAATGTCACTAGCAAAATCAACATTTACATAACCCTGCAGTTTCAAACTTGCACCTGTAAAGCAAAGACATGTATATGATGAACCTTTCAGATATCTCAAAATCCACTTAATTGCCTCCCAATGCTACTTTCCAGGCCTACTCATGAATCTGCTCACAACCCCACTGCATGTGCAATGTCTTGCCTTGTACACACCACAGCATACATCAAGCTACTAATAGCTGAGGCATAGGGCACCTTACTCATATGGTCCCTTTCTTCTTCTATCTTTGGTGACTATTCCTTGCTCAGTTTGAAATAACTACCCAAGGGTGTGCTCACTTGTTTAACTTCATTCATGTTGAACCTGCTGAGAACTTAATTCACATACTCTGACCATGAAAGCTTCAATGTACCATTAGCCTTGTCTCTAATGATTTTTATACCAATGATTTGTCTTGCAGCTCCCAAATCCTTCATTGCAAACTGTTTTGACAATTGCTTCTTTAGATTATCAATCTCCTCAATGCTAGACCCTGTAATGAGCATATCATCCACATACAATAGTAAAATGATATAAGAATTGTCAAAGAATTTAACATAGCAACAATGATTAGCTTCACATCTCTTGAGCCCAATTTTATGTATAAAACTGTCAAATTTCTTGTACCACTGTCTTGGAGTTTGTTTTAGGCCATACAAACTCTTTCTTAGTTTGCAGACTAGATTCTCTTGTCCCTGAACAATGAAGCCTTCTGGCTGAATCATGTAAAGGTTTTCCTCCAAGTCACCATGAAGGAATGCCGTCTTCACATCTAATTGCTCAAGATATAAGTTTTCTACAGCCACCATTCCTAGTACCAGTCTGATTATTGACATCTTCACAACTGGAGAAAATATTTATGTGTAGTCAATGCCCTCCTTCTACTGAAACCCTTTAACAACTAATTTGGCCTTGTAACATTTGCTACCATCATGCTCATTCTTTATTCTGTACACCCACTTGTTGTGCAAAGCCTTCTTTCCTACTGGCAATTCAGTCAGTTCCCATGTCTGATTCCCCAACAAGGAATCAATCTCATCTTTCATGGCTAACTCCCACTTGCTTGAATTCTCATCTTGCAAGGCTTCTTTATAACACTCTGACTCATCACCATCAGTCAACAGGAGATAATTTAGAGTGGGTGAATAACGCTGTGGAGGTCTAATGTTTCTAGAAGATCTGCGGACTTCAGCTACAGGTGTACTCTGATCTACCTGTGAATTTACATTCTCCTTATCTTCTTCACCCATTTTTTGGACAGTACTTTCAGTCAATTCATCTAAGTTGACAAACTCAAATTTCTTTTGATCTATCTCTGTAACATCTGACACTACAGTTGACCTGTCCTTATACATAACCTGTTCATTAAATATCGTATTTCTACTTTTGATGATTTTCTTGTTTTGTTTATCCCAAAACTTATAGCCAAATTTCTCATCACCATAGCCAATGAAAAAACATATTTTAGACTTTGCATCAAGTTTACTACGAGCATCAGAATCAATATGAACATAAGAAACGCAACCAAAAACTTTTAAGTGTGAAAACTTTACCTCTTTACCACTCCAAACCTCCTCAGGAAGTCTGAACTCCATGGGAATTGATGGTCCTCAGTTTATCAGGTAAGCTGCAGTACTAAGAGCATCAGCCCAAAAAGTTTTTGGTAGTCCAGCATGCAACCTCATACTCCTAGCACGCTCATTGAGAATTCTGTTCATGCGCTTAGCCACACCATTCTGTTGTGATGTCCCAGGAATGGTCTTCTCCATCCTAATTCCCTATACATCACAATACTCACTGAATCCTCCATCTATGTACTCTCCTCCATTATCTGACCTTAAACATTTTACTTTCAAACCTGTTTCTGTCTTAACCATGGCCTTCCACTTCTAAAAGGTTTCAAATACATCAGATTTATTTTTCAGAAAATAAACTCATACCTTTCTGCTTGAGTCATCAATGAAAGTGATGTAGTACCTTGAACCTCCAAGGGATACAACCGGAGAAGGCCCCCACAAATCAGTGTGTACTAACTCCAATTTTTCAGCCTTTGGTGTCCTGCTAGTTTTCAAGAAGCTCACATTTTTATGCTTTCCTAAAATACAGCTTTCACACATGTCAAAATCAATGGACTTCAATTCTAGTAGTTTTCTTTTTGACAGCAGCATCTTCATCCCTTTCTCACTCATGTGACCAAGTCTGCGGTGCCGTAGGCTTGTATCAGTACTTGCATCAGCAACTGCAATTGTGTCTCTTGGGCTTGAGGTCATATATAGAGTACCAGTCTTCTTTCCACGAGCCAATACTCTAACTCCTTTTGTAACTTTCCAAGTACCACCAACAAATAGTATTGCATGCCCTTCATCATCAAGTTGTCCAACAGAAATCAGATTCCTTCTCAGGTCAGGAATATGTCGAACCTTTTCCAGTAACCAAACAGACCCATTGGGCAACAATATCCGAACATCTCCCATACCCACTACATCCAAGGCTAAACCATCAGCCAAATACACCTTATCAAAATCACCTGCAACATAATTCTGTATGATTTCTCGGTGTGGAGTGGTATGAAACAAAGCTCCCGAATCCAAAACCCAATCATCGAGTGGACTATCTATTGCAAGAAGTAATGCATCCTGTACCTCTTCTGTTACAGCATTAGCAGAATTATCTTCATTCTTTTTCTTAGGACTTTTGCATTGGTTCCTAAAGTGACTTGTTTTCCCACAATTCCAGCATTGTACTTGTTGGCCTGATCTAGATTTACTTCTGTTCTGATTAGAATTTCTGGATTTTGATCTGCCCCGATTTGAATTTCTGTTATTACATCTGCCTCTTGTCTCAAGGTTTAGGGCAGAATCAGATCCTGAGGTTTCACTTGCATCTTTTCTGCGAATCTTCTCAGCTAGAATTAAATCTCGTATATCATTGTACTTAAGCTTTTCCTTTCCTGTAGAATTGCTCACTGCCATCCTCATTGCCTCCCAACTGTTTGGCAAAGAAGCCAAGACAATCAGAGCACAAATCTCATCATCAAAATCAATTTCTATAGACGACAATTGATTTGTGATAGTGTTAAATTCATTCAGATGTTGTGCTACTGATGCGTTCTCTGCCATCTTCAGATTGAACAGTTTCTTCATCATATGCACCTTGTTGTTTGCCGACGGCTTTTCATACATACCAGACAAAGCCTTCATCAAGTCTACTGTGGTCTTCTCCTTCACAACATTGTGTGCAACAGACCTAAACAGAGTTAACCTGATAACTCCTAGTACCTATCTGTCAAGAAGAGCCCATTCCTCAGCCTTCATCATCTCAGGTTTTGTCCCTAAAAAAGGCATGTGCAATTTTCTCCCATAGAAATAATCTTCAATCTGCATCCTCCAATACGCAAAGTTTGTGCTATCAAACTTTTCTATTCCAGACGCCTTTCCTACTTCCTCTGCCATTGCTCCCACTCAAACTTAACCCTAGGCTCTGATACCAGTTGTAGGAAATTTCAACTCGAAATCTCAACCTGTGAGAAACAAAAAAAATAGAGAAAACACATGCAAAAAAAAAAAAAAAACAATCACACGCACAAGATAGTATTTACGTGGTTCGGCAATTTGTCTACGTCCACGGAGTTGCAGGGATTTCACTATTATTAGGGAAAAATATAAAGTGCAGCTACAGTGTTTCTCTCTCTCTCTCTTTCTGAAACACAACAACAAGACTAAATCCTAATCACCAGAAAAGGCTTTTATATTTTGCACATAGGATTACAATGGGCTACAAAACAGGCCAAACATAAACTAGGCTCCACAAAACCCAACAGAACCCAAATTGAAGTTTCCTTTCTAGGCTTGACGCCTAAGATTGCCAATGGCACCCAGCTACCCAGTACCTAGTATATATTGAACTAAACTAAGCAACACTAGTACTCACATGTTTTTGGGTTACTAATTATTTTCGGTCTATCGTTTGATATGGGAGAAATTAGTTTAACTGATTTTTTAGGTGAAAAATTAGTTTAAAATGGAGGTTAACGGTGTTAATCTAATATATTTTAACAAAATGACTATGTTGGGTCCATTACATAAGAGTAGGTTTATTAGTTACATAGTAGTGCCATTTGTCTTGATTAGATTGGATAGCAGGTTAGTTATTTTGTTATGTAGATTGTAGCTTACCATTCCTCTACTCCTATATACATGGAACAGAGCAAATAATTATATACACACGGAATCATTCTCTCAAGCTTTGTAATGTTCATTATCTCTTCACTTCCTCCATTGCTGAACCTTCGAGCTTTCATTTGATTTCAATACTATACCCAGCAGATATGCCAGGTACAAGATATACCACCTAGTGAGTAGGTACTTTTTCTAGTCCATGATTCTAATTTTAACTTCAAAAGTTGTGGTTATTGCATAAACTTTTACAGATGGCCCCCATGATCGAGTTGTTTATGAGCTGTTTTATATTTTTTAAATGAGTTTAGGTCCAACAAACTAGTATGTTTAGAATGGGTTTGGATTCATGTTTAAGATTTTTTTTTTTTTTTTTACGTGTTTCAGGGACAAGTGCAATAGAAGAGTACTGTTTAGTACTATTTGGCCGTGTTTTTTTTTGACATTTCTGTCAATTAGTGGGTCCCGTGCATTGCTCACAGAACTCACAAACTTCCCTTTTCAGTAATTTTTTTTATTAAAAATAGGTTTCACGGTACTATTCACACATTTAAAAATTATTTTGCTACAGTATTTTCAGTTTTCAATTTTAGCAAAATAAATTATATCCAAACAAAACCTTAGTACTACTTTTGAAAATCAATAAAGTTTTACCTTTTATATTACAAATAATATATATTTAAATACATGACTTGTTCTCCTGCTTTGTTAGGGTTGTTTAGTAATGTTATTTTAGAAATGTTGTTTTTATTTTTTGAAATTACGTTTGAGTGAAAAAATATATAAAAATACGTATAATATTTTTTAAACACTAAAAATTATTATTCAAAATATACTACCAAAACGCTCCTTTGAATCGCTCTCGGAGTCCAACGTGGTTTAAAGTAACAGCAGCATAAATCTAATCCAATTTTAATCTTTTCTCTCCTTTCATTCTCATTCTCATATCTTTGTCTTCCTTTCACGGCGTGTGAGACCCACAGATATCTGGTCTCAGATAACTAGTCACCAATATATGAAGAACACGTCACGTATACATTAACTTGTGGGCCCTGCAAAGTTGCAACCAAAGGATGTAATGCTAGCCACACACTCGAACACTCAAACTTTCCAATTACTAATAAATAAATATATAAATATATATATTTCAAAAATTCTATGGGAATTGAATACCACTACACTCGTGCAATTAGCAGTTTCATCACACTAGTTTCATTAGCTTTTACTAGTCTTCTAGAAATGATGACGTGTCCGAATGATTTCTAGAAATGGTGGACGGTGTTGACTTTGACCGAACTGATGCCGTTGGATTACTTGTCTTCTCTTCTTCTTTTTTATTTTTATTTTTATAATAAAAACAAAAACAAAAACAAAAATCTTCAATTCAATAAAAGAAAAATATCTCATACATTTTATATTTACATCTTTTATCTCATAATGTATAGATCTCATATAGTAAATTAGATAGTTCTCCATTGGACACTTTTTTTTTTTGTTTTTTTGATATTGATCTTTGGGTATAAGGTTTAGAAGAGAAGGGTCATGGGTGGTTGATTTGAAGGGCTAAATTGATGAAATCATTGGGTTCAGAGAGAACCAACCACCTAACCATACACAATCTGCATTCTCTTTCTGAATAGTCACACTAAAATAAGTACAATGACTAAAATTTCCAAAATTTGACCCTTGTCTTGTACCAAAAAAAAAAAAAATAGTCATGTTGTTGTTAGCGGACCTAGCTTGTGAGATAGGTATAATTATCTTAGAATTTTGTAGGGTCTTAGAATCCGACCTACTATGGTCGGATTGAAAAAAAAATCCAATTCAACCCAACTTATCACTAGAGTTTAACTCAACTCGGTCCAACCCACCTGTATCGGGTTCGATCCATGGGTTGGACTTTTTTTTTTTTTTTTTTTTAATTGAGCATTCGTACAACATTAACACAAATAAAAACAAATTTATAATCTAATAAACATGAGCATAGCACCAATCCAATACAAACTATTTTATTGGTGCTTCAAAGTTTAAATCAATACAAATAACAACAGATTTATATTGGTAGTGCATTAAACCAACACAAATAATCAAACCAAATGATATTTCATTTAGTTAGTAAGATATCAAATAGTTTTATCTCATCCCAAAAGAGAAAAAAATAAATAAACATGAACTAGTTTTATTATTCTATAGTTAGTAGGATATTATATAGTTCTATCGAAACTCAACTGATAAAAAGAAGAGTAAGTAATAAAATCATGTAATATATTTTTAAATATATATATTAAATATAGGTGGTTCGGGTTGGATTAGACAGATTTGTGAATCTATTGACCTGCACCCAACCCACCCATCGTATAAAAAAAAAAAAAAAAAAAAATTTCAATCCAATCCAACTACTAACCCCTAAAAATCGACCCAACCCAACGGGTTGGGTAAACTTGGGTCGATTTTGACGAATAGGCAAGTTAGTTGTACACCCTTACTCAAAAGGCAAACAACATCATCTCATTTTGTTTTGCACTCTTACTTTTCATGTCATGGACCTTTTTCTTTTCTTTGTTGAGAAAGTTCATATCATATACTTGAATTGCAGGCCTGTTGTTTGGATATATTCAATTTTAAGACTTGATTGTCTATTTCCTCCTTTTATTTTTTTATTTTTCTCTTTTTGGTTCATTTTTCTCTTTCTAAAATATGATTTATTTTTAGAGAAATACTATGTTCATGACATTTTTTTACAACAAATACTAAATAACAGGTTGTTATTAGCTATTACTAGTGGGTAAAAAAGTAATTTAAGTTGTAAATTCAAATTAGAACCATTAACAACTTACTACTTAGGATTGTTGTAAATGGATTGTGGATATTTGTATGTTGCAAATCTCAAGGGATTAGAATGGTTAAACCTATGCTTAATTGATTTTTTTGGGGTTGCCTTACCTGAAATTAGAAACTCTATAATGGGTAGTCACAAGATTTTATAAACGGATGACGATAAAGATTGCTTTTAGCATATAAAAACATAAAAATAATGACTTATTATGGATAGTTTTGGTGGTTCTATTTAGTTGTTTATGTTTTATTTCTGATTAATTACACACCAACATGGCGTTTTCTCCCATCTTGAATTTGGTTATATAGTTTACTGGTTATATATTTTTGATAATATAGTTTACTGGTTATATGAAAAAGATCCTGAGTGGAACATTAAGAACAAATACTACTTCTAGTTCTAGGTGGTATTGAGGAGATATGGAATTTGTTTTTCCCTCTCTTTTTCTCAATGGTGTTAGCTTATGTTATTAATTTTGAGTCGCCAAAACCAAAATATTTCCATCCTAAATTCCTAACTACATTTTCATATTTGTATTTGTAAAAACTTCCTATAATCCAATGTTTCATATATGTTAGTCGTTTCTCTAACCTTTTCTGGAACAGGCTCGTGACATCACGTGATATGGCAGATCATATTCAAAAACTTAACTATGGCATCCCACCATATCTTACATGGCATTGGCATCCCATAGTTCCTTATTTGTCAGTGAGTCAAAAACATAAAGATTAGCAGCTTCTTTTTTTAAGCTGCTTTTTTTTTTTTGGGGGTGGGGGTTGGGTTAAAAAGAGAAAAAAGAGAGGCTGGAAAGCTTCTAACCAAAGTGACATATGTCTAGATTATAAAAAAGAAAGAAGAAAAGAGTGACATATGTCCAACCCAAATATACATTTAGAATAACGAAATAAGTTTAACCGTTGAATTTCATGTTTCTTATGTTTTTAACATACATATCAAATTTCGTTCAAATCATATGTTATTTCCTATTTGATCAATAAATTTATTTTTTATACACAATTTTAGATCATAAAAATTTGAAATTTTAACATTTGTTTGATGACATAGCAATTGATTTTTGTTCTTCTTGAAATTTTGCAAGTATGAAGAATACAATAAGAATATGCAATCAAATGGTTAGATTTTCAAAATTCATATTCAATATAAAAATATGAGGAGTTTGTAAAGTTTCTCTCCAAAACTTTGTTCATAACGCAAGCATATGGATAAAAAATACTTTTACCAAAAAAATAATATATATATATATAGAAACACAATATGAAGAAACTACAGAAATAATAATATGTGCCTCTACATCTTTCACCCTTCATTGCCAAACTCCTTGTTGAATCTCTTATGCACTTCAAGGTCAGCTTCACTTACAGTTGGCTTTTGTCTAGCAAGCATTTTATCAAAATCTGCTCTTGTGTTGGGTGGTAGCTGGATCTGCAAGTCATCAATTCCCAGAGACACAAATATGAAAATTCAAGATGGACGTATAGGGTCTACAAAAATATTACCACAAACAAACTTTATTTAAAAAGGAAAAAATAAAAGAATCCGCCTATGCTAATGAAAGAGAAAATCAATACCAAACACGAATCAATGCAATTGAATGAGATACTCTTTTTCCTTTTTCTTTCCAGTACAATAAACCCCTCCCAGGCCTCCCCTCTTTTCAATTTTCTTTGATCCTATTTTCCATAAATTAACTAACAACTAAAGTAAGCAGCAGTCTACATATCTTCAAGAATTCTATCCATAAGTAACTAATACTTGGCCACAAACATGTATTTTTTGGAATTGTTTCTTGTGTTGAACATAAGTTTCCTAACTAATCCATACCTTTAAAGCTAGGCCTTGTGCATTAAGTTCCTGCAAGGTAATCTCAATAGCTCCTTGTCGAGTCCGTTTGCAAGGGACCCACATGCCTTTAGAGGTTTTTCTGAAGAATTGAGCATCAAGAGTTGCACGAACAGGCTGATATAGCACATCTTTAACCTATCAAAAAGTAACCACCAATTTTCAGCCATGTAGTCCCTTTAGAGACACATTGACATGTAAAATTGACACTTACACAATAGAATATATCTGAACCAGAGAAACCTTGTGTTCTGCAAGCTAAATGCTCAAAATCAGTTTCAGTAAGGTTATGAGGAGTGTCCCCAATATGAACCTGCTCAAATAAAAAACTAGAGGATATTAAACAAGACATAAATTACAAAAGCATCAATCACAATGGGTTTATAACTACATTGCTTGGATATTCCAAATGCATTGCATTATGAAAATTGAAGTACCTTAAATATGTGTTCCCTTGCCTTCAAATCTGGGAGAGGGACATAGATTCGCTTGTCAAAACGCCTCCTCATGGCCTACATTAACTTTGCATTAGCCTTAACCCTAAAGCAATCTAGATCATGAAATTTTTGCTAGCCTTGGCCGTAGGTTAAAAGGATGTATTTTTTCTCACCTGATCCAAAGCATAAGGAGTATTTGTGGCTGCAAGAACCAGAACATTTGTCTCATCGTTGCATACACCCTGAAATGTATTAAAAGAATTTCCATTTTAAGATTACAAATATGTAGGTGGAAGGAAACAATGTATGATAATGCTATGTATTAACTATCTAATAAAACATATAGTTATTATTAACTGCATTGCAAACTAGCTTGCCGTTTTAAGGCCAACAAGGAAATGATTGGGCATTTAGCTTGCCATTTGAAGACCCTATCATATGTTTTCTCTAGGTCAATAAAGACCATATGAAGATCTTTACAGGCCTCTATAATTTTCCATTAGACATCTAAGTAAGAAAATAACTTCCATGGTAGATTTTCCTAGCATAAAACCAAGTTGATTCTCCAATATTTATTATTTCATGTCTTAACCTATATTCAATCATTCTCTCCCAAGTTTATTATTTCATAGTGTGACTCATAAGTTTAATTCCAAGGTAATTTGTAAAGTTTTGAATATCCCCCCTGTTCTTGTAGATAGGTATTAAAGTATTTCTCCTCTTTCCCTTCCTGTTTGGCTTGATCATTGTAATTTGGTTTCTTGATGTTTTTGCCCCTTTAGTACATTTCCTATGTACTGGGCTGTTTTTTTCTTAATAAAATTTTTATGTTACTTATCAAAAAAGAAAAAAAAAAAGAAAAAAGAAAAAAAGAAAAAGAAAAATTAATACCTAAAATTCAAAAGAAATCATAGCCTTCTTTGGACCACATAAATGATTTCAAGTTACTTATGCTTAAATACAATAAGTTATTGACAAACTACTTGCCCCCAATCTTAATCTAAGCATGTCAATTATATTATATAAATAGAGGCTTGGAACAAATGACTTTAATCCATTTCCAAGGAAAATAAATTACCTGCATTCGTACAAGAAGTTCTGTTTTGATCCGTCGAGATGCTTCATTCTCATTGTTCTCACCTCGTGAACCACATAAGGAATCAATTTCATCAATAAAAATAATGGATGGAGCAGCATCAGGGCCCGTTGGAAAAGAATTGAGACTTGCTTTTCACTTTCTCCCATCCATTTGGAAACAATGTCCGATGCGGAAACACTGTGTATAGACAGTACACAACACATGTAAATGTCTGTATAGACAGTGCACAACACATGTAAATGTGTTGGCAGCATTCCATCTATATAAAAACAGTAGAAAGCAAACACATCTACATCCTTGGGAAATACATTAGCTGTAATAAATGCACCCAACAATAACTGCTTGGAAGAAGCAGAGAGCAAAAACAATAGCAGATGTGAATCAATTGAAGCATAGTGGAATAGATGATGAATTCAGAAATTCAATATATTCCAATAACGTGATGATTGCAATGAAAAAGCATATGAAAGGTGTCAAAGACCCAACCATATGAAGTAAGGAAACTACATCAACAATATAAAATATTAAGAACTCAAGTCCACATTTTCTGAAACTCAAACATCTTAGGTCCATCATCTCAATTATTGGACAATGTATTTCTGATCTAGGCCTTTAATAACAAGTAAAATGTACAGAAAATGGGTGAGAATAAGAATAACATGTTAACTATAAAATGCTGCCAAAGTCACAAGTTTTCAAAAGAAATTATGCAGAAAAACTGAAACATAGAGGGGAAAAAAAAAAAGAAGCCACGACTTCAAATATAAGAGTCACAATTAAGTGCAATTGGCAACATGTTTTTGCTTTTTGGAAGATTAAGATTAGTTCTTTTATCTCTTGCCATGTATGGTTCTTACATCATCACTTATTGTAATCCTGTTGCTTGCTATGTATTGATATTGGTAAAATTATAAATATTACCTAAAGAAAGTTGATCCTGTTTCTGTTGCAATTGCATTTGCTAGATAGGTCTTCCCTGTTCCAGGTGGACCACATAGTAATATAGCCTTCCACGGTTGTCGTTTTCCTAAACAGGATTTCAAAACATTATTTAGCATAATGTCCACATTAGCGTCCACAGGAGTTCAAAACATAATGTCCACATTAGTGGTCATTATAACCCAACTCTTATTATTAGCATTGAAACTAAGAATAACCAAATAAACTAAAAGCAGAGATTAAAAAACCCAAAAGTTAAATACAATGATGGAGGGAGAACTTACCAATAAAAAATTGAGGATTCTCGATAGGAACTTCCCACATCACTCAACTTCACATTCGACTCTGTAAGACCAAGCCCGCTTTCTGCTCTATTAGATAAAGAGGGTCCATGTAAGTGATGGCGGCCTCTTAGTTTTGTTGCCCTTCTATAATGGCCCAAAAATGACTGCCTATTCTGCTTCTTAAGCCATGGATTGTTCTCATAGAAGAGATAAGTGCCCGCATACTCCAATGCCTTCATATAAAGCTTATAGGCCTCTTCAAATTGTTCAGCCATATCCTCCACAACTGCCAGTTTCACATTCTTTTCAGCAAGCTCTATGAGCTGGCCAGTAGTAACAGTAGTCATCTATAAAACACACACACACACACACACACACATGTCAATTAGTTCACTCATACAGTTATTCATAATGATGAATTTGCAATAGATATGCATGATGAGCAATAAATCTAATCGGAGGAGTCATCTAAGACTTAACACACACACACACATACAGTTATTCATAGTGATATGAATTTGCAACAGATATGCCTGAGCAATAAATCTAATCAGCGCGTCTGATTTCTCTTGATCTTCCTCTCATTTTCATCCGCAGTCAGTAGGGGGTTTTCTTTGGGCCGGGGCCACCTAACCGACCATGACAATTTTGGCGAGCCCCAGCCGCCGCGCGTTATGGCCGTGAGCGAGGGTGGTTTATTTTTTTTTGGGTGTCGAAGGTTTCTCAGCCACCGTGTGTGGTGGCCGAGATTCAGATTGAATGAGGGTTTTCCTTTTCATGTTTGGGGGTATACGGAATACGGTATGGGCGCTGTTATGAATTCTTAGGTGACAATTTTCATTAATCGTGAACTGTGACTTAAAAAAAAAATTTAATGAAATTGTGACATGTGATTTTGTAACGGTAAAGGTAGTTTTTTTTTCCGGTTTTGTTTATGATCTTCGAATGAAAATTATAAATCTATAATATGGAACATAATAATGATCTTAGCCAAAGGAAAACATAGATCAAAAATATTAATCAGACCCATTACTAGCTTTTTTGCAAAGTGAGTAAAAAAAAAAGGGTGATGATTTAAATACCTGGACAAGTGAGAACGCTATTTGTTTTGCTACCAAGAGAAGACAAAGATATCGTTAGTAATTGTGGTGTGTGGGTGGAATTGATATGAATTTTTTTTTGGGAGAAACGATTGATATGAGATATGAATGATAGAAATCTAGAACATAGGGTAGAGACTAGAGATCAATGTGCTTCTCTCTCTACCTTAACATGCAAGGTATACGGAGGTAATAATAATAATAATAATAAAGTCGAAGGGTATAGTCTAATAATAATAATAATAATAATAAAATCTAACATAAATTACAATTAGTTTAAAATATCCAAAATATTTGTGTGGTTCCTTAGTAAGTAAGAAATAGTTTTTTTATTTATTTTTATTTAGGTTGAGAAAAAGTAAGCAATAATTATATTCAAGAACCAAAAATGCTTCTCTCAATCTTCCACATGCACGGTATGCAGGAAAAAACGTAATAATATAATAATAATAATAATATTAAAGTCGGTGGTATAATAGATTCTAGAATGTGAAATCTAATGATTCTTAAAAAAAAAAAAACATCAATATAATTAGTTTAAAACATCCAACATATTTGTGATGTTCCTTAATAAGTAAGCAAAACACTTATATTCTAAAAGGACTAATCAATTTCTAATTTGAAATTTTCATAATTACCAAGAAAACCAATATTCATTTAGTAAACACTAAACGTTGCTCTCAACACATACTTACACAATACTTATTATAACAATTTAATTCAATCAAATTTATACAATTTGGAATATAACAATCCATCAAAGTTATTTCACATACTTTTTTTTAGAGTTTTAACTTATGATAGTAATAATTGAACCTCAAATCTCTTATTCAACTATCAGAGACTTTACCAATTGAGCTAACTAAAACTCACTGTTATTTCAGATACTTTTTTTTTATAATGAAAGTTATTTCACATACTTGGTTATATATTTTGCCACAACTTACATTAGTATTAACTTGTAATTATATTACTTATACATTAGTTCGTTACTAATATTTAATAATACATGTTTAGCAAAAAAAAAAAAAAAAAAAAAAACTTAATAAAAAGTTATTCAATTATCCTCTGTCACGTGTCTTGGTGTCTAATAAATTGGTGGTTGTTGGCAGATTCTGTTCTGTTTTGACCGTGCAATGCAGTACACATTGGTGAGACTGTTTGCTTGGACTCCTTGGTCATGACCAGTAGGTCACATGACTAGTAGGTCTAGAACTAAGCAAAATTAAGAAAAATAAAATTTAAACGTGATGAATCATATCTGTCAGGCAATCTTTTATATATGAGTTTTACTGATGCTTGTTTTTTAAATTATTTTCAAAAAAAATTTTATTCGAAAATTGAAAAAGTTGTCAAATTAACGTATGCCCTTTAGGCATATGTTAGTAAATAATTTCAGGAAAATTTTTATTCGGGAATTAAAAAAGTTGTCATACTTTTTTGACAGCTTTTTCAATTCCTGATAAAATTTTTCTTAAAATGAATTATTATTGTATGCTCTAAGGGCATACATTATTTAGATCATTTTATAAAATGCTAGTACTGTTGCAAACTTAAATATATGAAAAACATTTAAAAGATGATAAAATTTCTAGAGATATTGTGCTTATGTTCATGGAACCTGATATTGAGATTCCATTTCAAGAATATACATGTGCTAAAATTATGTTTGATGCTTTTACTAGAGCATATCGTGTATGCTTTAAAGCATATACTTAACTTTTAGTTGAGAGATTCAATGGAATTGTAATGAAAGTGTTAGAGATATATTAGTTGAATAGTGTAGATCGAAACCTAGTCCTACTTTGTGTATAAGTCACTAATATATACTTGTACTACAAGTTTATTAATCATAGTCGTGTATGATTACTGGTTAGTATAGAGTTTAACCTATTATATTTAGCACATGCTTAATTAGATAATTAAAACCAGTTAGGCTAGGCATATGTGCAATCAATCAATCAACCAATAAGAATTAAATATGCCCGTGTATATAAACCCTCTTGTAATTGTAAGTGTGGAAGGTCATAACAAGAAAGTTAATTGCATCTTTATGTTCTTTTCTCCCATCTAATGGAGAGAATGAATTTCCATAAGGTCCACCATTTTTATTTCCTTCCAAATTGTAAGGGAATGAGAAAGTAGAGCGAGTTATATATGATATCAATATGAGGCCCACCTCTTTCTCTTATTTTCTAAAACCTTGCAAACCCAAATACTATGAAGGGGAACTATTCTTCTTTCTCTTTCTCTTTCTCTTTCTTTTCCTTCTCCTCTTCCCTTTGTTTTCTCTTTCCTTGTATTCCGTTTTGTCAAACAGTGTAAAAGTTTCCTCTTTCACTCTTATTTAAATGATTAGTTATTTACCATGACTTTTGAATGAAATTTATGATGTGCCTTTTTGTTAGAACCAATTTCCCTCTCTGTTATGTGTGTTTGTTTCTCAAAATTTTTTTTTGATTAATTATTTATTTATGAATCTCTTTTACTTTCTTAATCAATTTTTCCTTTAGAAGGTGGTGACTCCCTTTATCTATTTATTCACCACACATTCCATTCCAAACCTTAAATACCATACTACCCTAACTATACTCAAAACCCTAAAGCAATCCCAACTAGGAACCAAGCTCTCATCATCTTAAACACTCAACTCAAATCAACATGAACTTAACCCTAACTGTGCTCCTATCAGAATACATCTGCACTCTCCCAACATGTTCAGACTTGGAGGTTTATGCATCTAAAACCATGCATGTGCATGCTCCTAGCATATGCATGCATGGCTCTTATGAAATAAAATTTTCTTTCTTTCTTTTGGGTTTACCAACTTTAAAGTTTTAATAAATAATTTATTAATATAACCATTAAGATTCATATTTATGTTATATAAAAACGCGCGCACACACACACACACACACACACACATATATATGTTATGACATTGACAGAGACTCAACTATTTTGAAATTTTTTCCATAACTTGTTATGATAAATTATAATATGAACATATTTTAAAAGGAGTCCACTATTAAAATTTTCTTCTTTTTTGAGCTGACCTAGAAATTTTAATCTACCCTACATATAATTCTTTCGTAGCTGGGGTTGAATCCATGATCCTTTCCCCACCCCACAATTACTAACCACCACACCATAGGTCGTGGTGGCTTAAAATCTTCTTTATTATGCATCAATCATAAAAAATATACTTCTTAAGAAAAAGAAATTCCTTATTTCAAGAAAAAGAATGAATAGTTGACTACCTAGTAAAATATACAATTTTGCTGATTGATTGTCATGGCAATAAATTGATTGTTTTAGTAAAATTACCATCGAGTTTCTCGTTTGGGCAAACTAACAAAATGAACCATTGTTGAAATTTCATGAGTTTGACTCTAGATAACCTTAAAAAAGGAGGTGGTTCCAACATTATTGGTGATTCTCTATAATAAATCTCAAAAGAAAATTGTAATAAGAACCTAAACCAGCGAACTTGAGTTGTCATTGGCCAATTTGTTGTGGATTTGGGGTCCGATGAGCTATTGTATAGTGCAATTACCCCTTAATGTGTGTGAGAGTGAGAGAAGTAAAAAGAGTGAAAGTTTTTTTAAAGTAATAATAATAATAATAATAAGAAGAAGTGAAAAAGTTATGATCCAATTGTTGAGATCAAAGATAAACTTCTCAATTTTCTATCTCAGCCATTAAACAATTATTTCAATTGTATCTCAAATCTCAATCCATTGGCTATAGGTAGCTTCCCCAAGGCTTCAAACTGATGTAGAGGTTGTTTGGTTCAACTTTTGATTTTGGATTTTTGGAAAAAGTGGCGATTTGTAATTGCTGCTTAGGAGATGCAAATGATGCAATTGCAGCATAAAAAACACACTTTTTCACCAAATACCCTATGGTCACGTTTTTAAACTACCAATATGATTTTGGCCCCCAAAAAAAAAGCTCTAACAAAACATGCACGTAGTGGGCTTCATAGGTTGGGCCTTGCACTGCTGAAAATTAAGGTAAACTTGACTGTGAGTCCGTGACTCATTGTTGGGTTCTAGGCTCTCAAAGTGTGGGCTTCGATGGGCTGATATGATTGGGCGTTTTTGAATGGGTCGGGTTGATGTTGGACAATTAGAATGTGTTATTTTCTCTTTAATGGGTTGGGTTAAGAGCTTTTGCTTCGGTTAAGGACGTGGAGGCTTATCTAGGATGAATAGGCTTAGGTCAGTTGAGAATGTTATCAATTTGGGATAGACTCGAAGGTTTGCTTTGTGTTACTCTTTGACTCTCTTTGTTCACTGTAAATAATATTTTCTGTGACTAATTTTTAGCATTAATAAATTGAAATAGTTTGGGACTTCATAACAAACACATAGGTTTTCAAACTCTTTTGCTTCTCAAGTGAATGCAGTTCAGCTGTTTGATAAAATTCGTCTCAAAATATGCACAATATGCCGTCTAATATGTGTGTATTTTGTGTTTGTGTCTATGCTTTTATGCATGCATTAGTGTTTGCAGTGTGAAAGCCAGACCCAGTTGAAATTTTCACCATTTCAATCGGTCTTTTTTTTTGGTTTGGATAAGTAACTTAATTGATAAAGGAAAAAGACTATCTCTTGTACATAATAAACACACAAGATAGTCTGAATAATTACATAAAAAATTATTACTTTTTTGTTCGATAAGTTGTGGTATTTTATTAATGGAAACGATTAATATATGCTCAAGATAATGAGC
Organism: Quercus gilva; assembly: GCA_023621385.1. Taxonomy (NCBI): domain Eukaryota; kingdom Viridiplantae; phylum Streptophyta; class Magnoliopsida; order Fagales; family Fagaceae; genus Quercus; species Quercus gilva. The sequence continues at coordinate 92,626,480 of CM042476.1, read as the reverse complement.
ATGAGCACATAGTATCATTAAAAAATTCTGCTTAAAAAGATTGCTTCTTTCAGTTTTGTGCACAACTATTATTCAGATGGGTTGTCTTATATTCTGCAATGTTCTGTTGATCAAATTGGCTACTACCTAATAATCCTAAGTAGGTGACTTTATCTACCCATTAGTAAGCCATTCTTTTTCACATCATTGCCAAAACTTCTATTTTGCAAAATGCTTTGATATGCTTATCAAAGCATTTGTGATCATTACGTTATGATTGAAATACCATTATTAGGCATGGTAACTAAATTATGGTGAACAAGTTATTGCTTATTGTTACATTCCCAAAAGCAAAAGACTTAGAGACCAAACCTTTTGCTTAGGAAAAAAAAGATCCCTTTGATGAGAGAGTAAATCTCCTACTGTCCTTAGCAAAATTCACATCGTAAAACTCTAGAAGGATCTAATTTCAACACCCACAATCTCCCTTTCTCTCTCTTATTTGGTTGTGTAAATGGAATGGTTGAATTTCAGGATCAATAAGCATATTGGTTGGGAACACCATTGTTTAGCTAGTACCATGGAAATTAACAAGTTGAGATTTAGAACGAGATTTGGCGGTGGGGGTTTTGTGTACCATTTTATCAACTGTTACAAGTTTCGGCAATTCTAGCAGAAACTAAACAATATTAGCACATATGGTTGATAGGATGTTTAAAAGAGCAGAATGGGAAGTTGAAGGGGATTTTGGCTCCAAGGGTGGCCAAAATGCACCATTTCTCATTTTTAAATGGGGTGTTTCGAAAAAAAAAATTATATTTTATAAAATCAGTCTTTTGTCCTTTGGTATTAGGTCCATGTTTGTTTTGCATTTTGCATTTATGTGTAGTTTGGTTTTCTTAAATTTTCTTTGTAAATCGTAAAATTTAATGTAAATAACACACAGACATGCACACATGCAGGGTTTTGAAGGTGATATAAGTTTTAATAAAATGTCGTATCCTGTTAAAATGATTTGAAAATAATTTTATTTGTTAAATCTAATTTCATTGAGTTTAACAGAAAACCATGACTTGCAAGCTTTCTAAACTTGAGGAACACATTGGACATCCATACGGTAGCCAATTGTTACACTGCACAACTGCAATTATATTGCTCCCAAAGGTCAAGCTCTTACTGCATAGCTCAAACCATCCATGCCCATATGATAGCTTCTGGGTTCAAGCCACACCACATCCTCAACCGTCTTATGGATATCTATTGTAAATCATCCAATATTGCTTATGCTAACCACCTGTTCAACAAAATTCCCGAACCAGATATAGTTGCAAGAATGACGTTGATTACTGCATACTCTACTGCAGGAAATCTAAAGGTAGCTTAGGAAGTATTTGGTGGAATCCCACTTGGTATGCGAGACACTGTTTTTTACAATGCAATGATAACAGGTTATTCCCACTACAATGATGGCCATGCTGCTATTCAACTCTTTCGTGATATGAGGTGAGACAAACTTAGGCCTGACAATTTCACTTTCACTAGTGTTCTTGGAGTGTTGGTGCTAATAGTCGAGGATGAAAAGCATTGCTAACAAAAATGCGTTGTGCCGTGCTAAAGCCAGGAACAGGGTTTGTTAGTTCAGTGTTGAATGCGCTTATATCCACTTATGTTAGGTGTGCATCTTCCCCATTAGTATTATTTTCTTTATTGATGGGTGCAGCTAAAATATTGTTTGATGAGATGACAGAGAAGGATGAGTTAACATGGACAACAATTATTACAGGGTATGTGAGGAAAGGTGATCTTGATGCAGACTCTGCAATTCTTGATGGCATGACTGAAAATATGGGGGTTGCATGGAATCCAATGATTTCGGGTTATGTGCACCATGGTTTTATTCATGAGTTTACCCACACAAGTGTAATAAGTGCTTGCACTAATGCTGGATTGTTCAAACATGGAAAGCAAGTGCATACTTTCATTTTGAAAACAGAAGAGAATCCTAAACCAGAATTTTTGCTGTCTGTGAATAATGCATTACTTACACTATACTGGAAATGTGGTAAAGTTGATGAGGCAGGGAAGATTTTTGATAAGATGCTCATAAAAAATCTTGTTTCGTGGAATGAAATCTTGTCTGCATATGTTAATTTAGGACGCATTGTGGAAGCCAAGTCCTTTTTAAAGGAGATGCCTGAGAGGAATCTTCTGGTATGGACAATGATGATATCTGGTTTAGCACAAAATGGCTTTGGGGAGGAAGGTTTGAAGTTATTCAACCAAATGAGAATAGAGGGTTTTGAGCCATATGATTCTGCATTTGCTGGAGAAATTACATCTTGTGCAAGTGCTGGGAGCTTTGGAGCATGGACGTCAACTCCATGCTCAACTAGTTCAGCTAGGGCATGATACAAGCCTCTCAGCTGGAAATGCAATTATCACAATGTATGTGAGATGTGGCATTGTTGAGGCTACAAATTGTGTGTTCCTTACAATGCTTTAGGGCAACATGGATATGGTCTGCAAGCAATGGTACTTTTTTGAACAGATGTTGATGGAAGATATAGTACCCGATTTGATAACTTTTCTCATAATTCTCTTTGCTTCTAGCCATGTTGGTTCCGTCAAAGGACATTGTTATTTCAATTCAATGAATGTTTGTTACGATATAGTCTTGGTTGAAGATCGTTATGCTCAATTAGTTCACTCATACAGTTATTCATAATGATGAATTTGCAATAGATATGCATGATGAGCAATAAATCTAATCAGAGTAGACATATATATATATATATATAGACACGTGTGTGTATATGTCAATTAACTCACTCATACTGTTATTCATAATGATTAATTTGCAATAGATATATGCATAATGAACAATAAATCTAATCAGAGTAGTCATCTATAACACACACATATATGTCAATTCATTCATTCATACAGTTATTCAAAATGATGGATTTGCAATAGATATGCATGATGAGCAATAAATCTAATCAGAGGAGTCATCTAAGACTCTAACACACGCACACACACATACAGTTATTCATAGTGATATGAATTTGCAACAGATATGCCTGAGCAATAAATCTAATCAGCGCGTCTGATTTCTCTTGATCTTCCTCTCATTTTCATCCGCAGTCAGTAGGGGGTTTTGTTTGGGCCGGGGCCACCTAACCGACCATGACAATTTTGGCGAACCCCAGCCGCCGCGCGTTATTGCCGTGGGCGAGGGTGGTTTGGTATTTTTTTGGGTGTCGAAGGTTTCTCAGCCACCGTGTGTGGTGGCCGAGATTCAGATTGAATGAGGGTTTTCCTTTCATGTTTGGGGGTATACGGTTTGGGGGCTGTTATGAATTCTTAGGCGTGCTAATAGGTGACAATTTTCATTAATTGTGAACTATGACTTAAAAAAAAGAAAAAAATTTAATGAAATTGTGACATGTGATTTTGTAACGGTAAAGGTAGTTTTTTCCGGTTCTGTTTATGATCTTCGAATGAAAATTATAAATCTATAATATGGAACATAATAATGATCTTAGCCAAAGGAAAACATAGATCAAAAATATTAATCAGACCCATTATTAGCTTTTTTGCAAAGTGAGTTAAAAAAAAAGGGTGATGATTTAATACCTGGACAAGTGAGAACGCTATTTGTTTTGCTACCAAGAGATCGCTGAGATAAATCACAGTTCAGACAAAGATATCGTTTGTAATTGTGGTGTGTGGGTGGAATTGATATGAATTTTTTTTTGGGAGAAACGATTGATATGAGATATGAATGATAGAAATCTAGAACATAGGGTAGAAACTAGAGATCAATGTGCTTCTCTCTCTACCTTAACATGCAAGGTATACGGGGGTAATAATAATAATAATAATAATAATAATAATAAAGTCGAAGGTATAGTCTAATAATAATAATAATAATAATAATAATAATAAAATCTAACATAAATTACAATTAGTTTAAAATATCCAAAATATTTGTGTTGATCCTTAGTAAGTAAGAAATGGTTTTTTTTATTTATTTTTATTTAGGTTGAGAAAAGTAAGCAATAACTATATTCAAGAACCAAAAGTGCTTCTCTCTATCTTCCACATGCACGGTATGCAGAGAAAACGTAATAATATAATAATAATAATATTAAAGTCGGTTGTATAATAGATTCTAGAATGTGAAATTAATGATTCTTAAAAAAAAAAAAAACATCAATATAAATAGTTTAAAACATCCAACATATTTGTGATGTTCCTTAATAAGTAAGCAAAACTCTTATATTCTAAAAGGACTAATCAATTTCTAATTTGAAATTTTCATAATTACCAAGAAAACCAATATTCATTTAGTAAACACTAAACATTGCTCTCAACACATACTTACACAACACTTATTATAACAATTTAATTTAATCAAATTTATACAATTTGGAATATAACAATCCATCAAAGTTATTTCATATACTTTTTTTTTTAGAATTTTAACTTATGATAGTGAGAATTGAATCTCAAATCTCTTATTCAACCATCAGAGACTTTACTAATTGAACTAACTAAAACTCATTGTTATTTCAAATGCTTTTTTTTTTTTTTTAATGAAAGTTATTTCATATACTTGGTTATATATTTTGCCACAACTTACATTAGTATTAACTTGTAATTATATTACTTATACATTAGTTCGGTACTAATACTTAATAATACATGTTTAGCCAAAAAAAAAAAAACTTAATAAAAAGTTATTCAATTATCCTGTCACGTGTCTTGGTGTCTAATAAATTGGTAGTTGTTGGCAGATTCTGTTCTTTTTTGACCGTGCAATGCAGTACACATTGGTGAGACTATTTGCTTGGACTCCTTGGTCATGACCAGTAGGTCTAGAACTAAGCAAAATTAAGAAAAATAAAATTTAAATGTGACTAATCATATCTGTCAGGTAATCTTTTATGAGTTTTACTATGCTTGTTCTTTGGGTATATGCTAGTAAATCATTTTAGAAAAATTTCTATTCGAAAATTGAAAAAGTTGTCAAGCTAACGTATGCCCTTTAGGCATATGTTAGTAAATTATTTCAAGAAAATTTTTATTCGGGGATTAAAAAAGTTGTTATACTTTTTTGACAATTTTTTCAAATCCTGATAAAATTTTTTCTAAAATAATTATTATTGTATGCCCTAAGAGCATACATGATTTAGACCTATATTTTATTAAATGCTAGTACTGTAGCAAACTTAAATATATGAAAAACATTTAAAAGTTGATAAAATTTCTAGAGATATTGTGCTTATGTTCATGGAACCTGACATTGAGATTCCATTTCAAGAATATACATGTGCTAAAATTATGTTTGATGCTTTTACTAGAGCATATCGTGTATGCTTTAAAGCATATACTTAACTTTTAGTTGAGAGATTCAATGGAATTGTAACGAAAGTGTTAGAGATATATTAGTTGAATAGTGTAGATCGAAACCTAGTCCTACTTTGTGTATAAGTCACTAATATATACTTGTACTACAAGTTTATTAATCATAGTCGTGTACGATTACTGGTTAGTATAGAGTTTAACCTATTATATTTAGCACATGCTTAATTAGTTAATTAAAACCAGTTAGGCTAGGCATATGTGCAATCAATCAATCAACCATTAAGAATTAAATATGCCCGTGTATATAAACCGTCCTGTAATTGTAAGTGTGGAAGGTCATAACAAGAAAGTTAATTGCATCTTTATGTTCTTTTCTCCCATCTAATGGAGAGAATGAATTTCCATAAGGTCCACCATTTTTATTTCCTTCCAAATTGTAAGGGAATGAGAAAGTAGAGCGAGTTATATATGATATCAATATGAGGCCCACCTCTTTCTCTTATTTTCTAAAACCTTGCAAACCCAAATACTATGAAGGGGAACTATTCTTCTTTCTCTTTCTCTTTCTTTTCCTCTCTCCTCTTCCCTTTGTTTTCTCTTTCCTTGTATTCCGTTTTGTCAGACAGTGTAAAAGTTTCCTCTTTCACTCTTATTTAAATGATTAGTTATTTACCATGACTTTTGAACGAAATTTATGATGTGCCTTTCTGTTAGAACCAATTTCCCTCTCTGTTATGTGTGTTTGTTTCTCAAAATTTTTTTGATTAATTATTTATTTAAGAATCTCTTTTACTCTCTTAATCACTTTTTCCTTTAGAAGGTGGTGACTCCCTTTATCTATTTATTCACCACACATTCCATTCCAAACCTTAAATACCATACTATCCTAACTATACTTAAAACCCTAAAGCAATCCCAACTAGGAACCTAAGCTCTCATCATCTTAAACGCTCAACTCAATTTAACATGAACTTAACCCTAACTGTGATCCTATCAGAATACATCTGCACTCTTCCAACATGTTCAGACTTGGAGGTTTATGCATCTAAAACCATGCATGTGCATGCTCCTAGCATATGCATGCATGGCTCTTATGAAATAAAATTTTCTTTCTTTCTTGTGGGTTTACCAACTTTAAAGTTTTAATAAATAATTTATTAGTATAACCATTAAGATTCATATTTATGTTATATAGAAACTTGTGTTATGACATTGACAGAGACTCAACTATTTTGAACTTTTTTCAATAACTTGTTATGATAAATTATAATATGAACATCATTTTAAAAGGAGTCCACTATTAAAATTTTCTTTTTTTAGCTGACCTAGAAATTTTAATCTACCCTACATATAATTCTTCCCTAGCTGGGGCTGAATCCATGATCCTTTCCCCACCCCACAATTACTAACCACCACGCCACAAGTCATGGTGGCTTAAAATCTTCTTTATTATGCACCAATCATAAAAAATATACTTCTTAAGAAAAAGAAATTCCTTATTTCAAGAAAAAGAATGAATAGTTGACTACCTAGTAAAATATACAATTTTGCTAATTGATTGTCATGGCAATAAATTGATTGTTTTAGTAAAATTACCATCGAGTTTCTAGTTTGGGCAAACTAACAAAATAAACCATTGTTGAAAACTTGAAATTTCATGAGTTTGACTCTAGATAACCTTAAAAAAGGACGTGGTTCCAACATTATTGTGATTCTCTATAATAAATCTCAAAAGAAAATTGTAATAGGAACCTAAACCAGCGAACTTGAGTTGTCATTGGCCAATTTGTTGTGGATTTGGGGTCCGATGAGCTATTGTACAGTGCAATTACCCCTTAATGTGTGTGAGAGAAGTAAAAAGAGTGAAATTTTTTTAAAGTAATAATAATAATAATAATAATAATAATAATAATAATAATAATAAGAAGAAGAAGAAGAAGAAGAAGAAGTGAAAAAGTTATGATCCAATTGTTGAGATCAAAGATAAACTTTTCAATTTTCTATCTCAGCCATTAAACAACTATTTCAATTGTATCTAAAATCTCAATCCATTGGCTATAGGTAGCTTCCCCAAGGCTTCAAACTGATGAAGAGGTTGTTTGGTTCAACCTTTTGATTTTGGATTTTTGGAAAAAGTGGCGATTTGTAATTGCTGCTTAGGAGATGCAAATTATCAATTGCAGCATAAAAACACACTTTTTCACCAAATGCCCTATGGTCACGTTTTTAAACTACCAATATAATTTTGGCCCCAAAAAAAAAAAGCTCTAACAAAACATGCACGTAGTAGGCTTCATAGGTTGGGCCTTGCACTGCTGAAAATTAAGGTAAACTTGACTGTGAGTCCGTGACTCATTGTTGGGTTCTAGGCTCTCACAGTGTGGGCTTCGATGGGCTGATATTATTGGGCGTTTTTGAATGGGTCGGGTTGATGTTGGACAATTAGCATAGGCTTGGGTTATTTTCTCTTCAATGGGTTGGGTTAAGAGCTTTTGCTTCGGTTAAGGATGTGGAGGCTTATCTAGGATGAACAGGTTTAGGTCAGTTGAAACTATTACCAATTTGGGACAGACTCGAAGGTTTGCTTCGTGTTACTCTTTGACTCTCTTTGGTCACTGTACATAATATTGTCTGTGACTAATTTTTAGTATTAATAAATTGAAATAGTTTGGGACTTTCATAACAAACACATAGGTTTTCAAACTAGTTTGCTTCTCAGGTGAATGCAGTTAAGCTGTTTGATAAAATTCGTCTCAAAATATGCACAGTATGCCGTCTAATACGTGTGTGTATTTTGTGTTCGTGTCTATGCTTTTAAGCATGCATCAGTGTTTACAATGTGAAACCCAGACCCAGTTGAAATTTTTACCATTTCAATCGGTCTTTTTTTTTGGTTTGGATAAGTGACTTAATTGATAAAGGAAAAAGACTATCTCTTGTACATAATAAACACACAAGATAGTCTGAATAATTACATAAAAAATTATTACTTTTTTGTTCGATAAGTTGTGGCATTTTATTAATGGAACGATTAATATATGCTCAAGATAATGAGCATGAACACACAGTAACATTAAAAAATTCTGCTTAAAAAGATTGTTTCTTTCAGTTTTGTGCACAACTATTATTCAGATGGGTTGTCTTATATTCTGCAATGTTCTGTTGATCAAATTGGTTACTGCCTAATAATCCTAAGTAGGTGACTTTATCTACCCATTAGTAAGCAAAACTTCTATTTTGCAAAATGCTTTGATATGCTTATCAAAGCATTTGTGATCATTACGTTATGATTGAAATGCCATTATTAGGCATGGTAACTAAATTATGGTGAACAAGTTATTGCTTATTGTTACATTCCCAAAAGCAAAAGACTTAGAGACCAAACCTTTTGCTTAGGAAAAAAAAGATCCCTTTGATGAGAGAGTAAATCTTCTACTGTCCATAGCAAAATTCACCTCGTAAAACTCTAGAAGGATCTAATTTCAACACCCACAATCTCTCTTTCTCTCTCTTATTTGGTTGTGTAAATGGAATGGTTGAATTTCAGGGTCAATAAGCATATTGGTTGGGAACACCATTGTTTAGCTAGTACCATGGAAATTAACAAGTTGAGATTTAGAACGAGATTTGGCGGTGGGGGTTTTGTGTACCATTTTGTCAACTGTTACAAGTTTCGGCAATTCTAAACAATATTAGCAAATATGATTGATAGGATGTTTCAAAGAGCACAATGGGAAGTTGAAGGGGATTTTGGCTCCAAGGGTGGCCAAAATGCACCATTTCTCATTTTTAAATGGGGTGTTTCGAAAAAAAATTTATATTTTATAAAATAAGTCTTTTGTCCTTTGGTATTAGGTCCATGTTTGTTTTGCATTTTGCATTTATGTGTAGTTTGGTTTTCTTAAATTTTCTTTGTAAATCGTAAAATTTAATGTAAATAACACACAGACATGCACACATGCAGGGTTTTGAAGGTGATATAAGTTTTAATAAAATGTCGTATCCTGTTAAAATGATTTGAAAATAATTTTATTTGTTAAATCTAATTTCATTGAGTTTTAACAGAAAACCATGACTTGCAAGCTTTCTAAACGTGAGGAACACATTGGACATCCATACGGTGGCTAATTGTTACACTGCACAACTGCAACTATATTGCTCCCAAAGGTCAAGCTCTTACTGCATAGCTCAAACCATCCATGCCCATATGATAGCTTTTGGGTTCAAGCCACACCACATCCTCAACCATCTTATGGATATCTATTGTAAATCATCCAATATTGCCTATGCTAGCCACCTGTTCAACAAAATTCCCGAACCACATATAGTTGCAAGAATGACGTTGATTACTACACTCTACTGCAAGAAGTCTATAGGTAGCTTAGGAAGTATTTGGTGGAATCCCATCGGTCTGCGAGACACTGTTTTTTACAATGCAATGATCACAGGTTATTCCCACTACAATGATGGCCATGCTGCTATTCAACTCTTTCGTGATATGAGGTGAGACAAACTTAGGCCTGACAATTTCACTTTCACTAGTGTTCTTGGAGTGTTGGTGCTAATAGTCGAGGATGAAAACCATTGCCAACAAAAATGCGTTGTGCCGTGCTAAAGCCGGGAACAGGGTTTGTTAGTTCAGTGTTGAATGCGCTTATATCCACTTATGTTCGGTGTGCATCTTCACCATTAGTATCATTTTCTTTATTAATGGGTGCAGCTAAAATATTGTTTGATGAGATGACAGAGAAGGAAGAGTTAACATGGACAACAATTATTACAGGGTGTATGAGGAAAGGTGATCTTGATGCAGACCGTGCAATTCTTGATGGCATGACTGAAAATATGGGGTTTGCATGGAATCCAATGATTTCGGGTTATGTGCACCATGGTTTTATACATGAATTTACCCACACAAGTGTAATAAGTGCTTGCACTAATGCTGGATTGTTCAAACATGGAAAGCAAGTGCATACTTTCATTTTGAAAACAGAAGAGAATCCTAAACCAGAATTTTTGCTGTCTGTGATTAATGCATTACTTACACTATACTGGAAATGTGGTAAAGTTGATGAGGCAAGAAAGATTTTTGATAACATGCTCATAAAAAATCTTGTTTCATGGAATGAAATCTTGTCTGCATATGTTAATTTAGGGAACATTGTGGAAGCTATGTCCTTTTTAAAGGAGGTGCCTGAGAGGACTCTTCTGGCATGGACAATGATGATATCTGGTTTAGCACAAAATGGCTTTGGGGAAGAAGGTTTAAAGTTATTCAACCAAATGAGAATAGAGGGTTTTGAGCCATATGATTCTGCATTTGCTGGAGAAATTACATCTTGTGTAGTGCTGGGAGCTTTGGAGCATGGACGTCAACTCGATGCTCAACTAATTCAGCTAGGGCATGGTACAAGCCTCTCGGCTGGAAATGCAATTATCACACTGTATGTGAGATGTGGCATTGTTGAGGCTACAAATTGTGTGTTCCTTACAATGCCTTATCTAGATTGAGTACCTTGGAAAGCCATGATTGCTGCTTTAGGGCAACATGGACATGGTTTGCAAGCAATAGTATTTTTTGAACAGATGTTGAAGGAAGATATAGTGCCTGATCTGATAACTTTTCTCACAATTCTCTCTGCTTCTAGCCATGCTGGTTTAGTCAAAGGACATTGTTATTTCAATTCAATGCATGTTTGTTACGATATAGTCCTAGGTGAAGATCATTATGCTTAATTGATTGATTTGTTGGTTTGAGCTGGGAAGTTTTCAGAGGCAATTGATGTGATTGAATCAATGCCTTTTAAGCCAGGTGCACCAATTTGGAAGGCTCTTCTTGCTGGTTGCTGGATGATGGGAACATGGATTTGGGGATTCAAGCTGCAGAACGACTTTTTGAACTAATGCCACAGCATGATAGGAACTGTGTACTTTTGTCAAACATATATGCCACTGCAGGCAGGTTGATTGATGCAGCTAAGGTGCAGAAATTAATGGGGGATTGGGGGATTAAGAAAGAGCCTGGTTGTAGGTGGATTGAGGTTTAAAGCAAGGTTCATGTGTTCTTGGTTGCTGATACTGTGCATAATTATCTTGAGCAAATGGTATTTGAAATGAGAAAACTTGGGTGTGTCCTTAACACAAAGTATGTGTTGCACAATATGGAGTATGAGCCTAAGGATTCTGTCTTGTAACTCATAGTGAGAAGCTTGTGGTTGTTTTTGGGCTTATGAAGATTCCTCTAGGAGCCACAATTAGGGTTTTCTTGCACTTGCCTTCTGCTCAATGGAATTCTAAGAATTGCCTCCGCATCAAAGTGATTGAATATCGTATAAATTCTTTCCCTATCCCATTGGTGCACTCTCCAATCAATTAAATCTGAGCCTCTCCATTCCCATTCATCATATTCAGTAGGAAACATAATTTTATTTCCAGGATGATTCGGTATCCACTTATCTTCCATCACTTGGATTGAAGAACCTGTTCCCACCCTCCAGTAGCACCCCTTTTTCAATATTTGTTGAGCAGCCAGCACACTCTTCCAAACATAGGAGCTATTAGGACAATATGCTACCTCTATAAAGCTACATCTCAGAAAGTACTTGGCCTTGAAGCAACTGGATAACAGTGAATTTTGGTCTTGCAACATCCGCCAACCTTGCTTAGCCAACATAGCTAAGTTAAAGCTCTTGAGATCCCGAAATCCCATACCACCCACCTTCTTAGGTTTCGTCAAAAAACTCCAACTCTTCCAATGAATTTTCCATTCATCACCAGTTTTCCCCCACCAAAATCTTGCACAGAGAGCATCTAATTCATTACAAAGCTTTGCTGGCAACAAGAACATACCCATAGTATACGTTGGAATTGATTTGGCCACGACCTTGATCAGAACTTCTTTTCCTGCTCAAGAAAGCATTCTACCCTTCCAACCCTGAAGTTTTTTCCAAACCCACTCCTTAATATATGCCAATTTTTGGTAATTGGCTCTACCAACCAAAGTCAGTAAACCTAAATAAGTGTCAAACCTATCCACTTCCTTAACTCCCAAAGCTTGTTTAATCCATTGCTTTTGACTGTCAGATGTATTTCCACTAAAATAAACTGGCGACTTCCTAAAATTAATACATTGACCAGAAGCTTTAGCATGCAACTACAGCGTATTAGAAATCACCTACACTTCTTCCTGATTTGCCTGGCAGAAAATCAAAGAATCGTCTGCAAAAAGCAAGTTAGAAATGCTAGGCGCCCTTTTGCAAATTTGAACACCATGGAGCTGCCCCTCATATTCAGTTTTGGAAAGCAAAGAGGTGAACCCTTCTACACACAAAAGAAACAGGTAAGGTGATAAAGGGTCCCCTTGACGAAGCCCTCTCGGTAGGATAATATTTCCAAATGCTTTACCATTAACCCGAACCGAGAAGGAAGGTGTGGTGACCCAACTCATCACCCTATTAATCCAATCCTCAGGAAATCCCAGTCTAACCATCATACCCCTCAAAGAGGCCCATTCTACTTGGTCATAAGCCTTACTAACATCTAATTTCAAAGCTAGAGATCCTTTTTGCCCCTTTTTCCTCCTGTGCATGGCATGTAAAGTTTCATAGGCTATTATTACATTATCTGTGATAAGGTGGCCTGGCACAAAAGCACTCTGATTGGGAGAAATCAACTGAGGTAATATAGTCTTCAGTCTATTAGCCAGCACTTTAGAAATTATTTTGTAAATTACATTGCACAAGCTAATGGGTCTGAAATCAATCGTCTTCTTTGGAGACTTAATTTTTGGAATAAGAACAAGATGAGTATAATTAATCTTAGGTATCATAATGCAAAAATGCAAAAATTCAAAAATTCCAAAACAGCAGAGCTAACATCATTACCAACAATATGCCAAAACTTTTGATTAAAAAAAAAAAAAAGCATTCATACCATCGGGTCCCAGAGCTTTAGTAGGTCCCATTTGAAATAATGCTGCTTTTACTTCCTCCACAGTATACGGCGTGGACAACTCTTCCCTCATATCTGTAGTCATCCTTTGAGGAACATTGTTGAGACATTCCTCCAACCTTTCACATGTGCCTGAGTGAAATATAGTCTCAAAATAATTAACAGCCACCTCCGCCACATCTGTAATGTCCTCCACTCAATTACCATGTTGATCTTTAATGCCATGAATGAAATTTCGTTTATGTTGGAAAATCTGGTTTTGTATCTCATACAAAACGCACAGCGGAAGCAACAAAACACGGATCTACTTCAATCATGAAAGATAAACATGTAACCATGAATTCTAGAATGAAGAATAGGGTGTGTACCTTGATGCAGTGAATTTCAAAACCTTGACTTTAGAATATCTTTAATCTTCATCTCAATTCCACATGGTGCCCAAGATGTGTGGTCTCTCAATCAGTCTTTTGTACATAGACTCTCAAAGAAAAATCCTTCTTCTTCTCCTTGTGGAGAAAAATTGATTTATTTTCTTTTCATACTACGTACGTTTTTACTACTATAGTAGTTCCTTTATTTAATAACTCTTATTAAATAATGACTGATTATCTAATTGGGTTAGCCTTTTGGACCTACCCAATTAGGCTTTAGTTTGTGGCTTGAGATGGGACCAAAGGGAACAAATAAGAGTCTAGCTTCAATGGGCCTTGGGTTTTTCCGTCAACTCTTGATAAGTCCAAAGTTACCATAAGAATATAATTGATAAATTATATCCCACTCCTTGGGCCTTGGGTTTTTCCGTCAATACCACTATAAGAATATAATTGAATTCTAGGCCTTATTAATAAATTATATCCCAAGACTTTATTATACATACAACCCTTTCATTAAAATATTCGTTGTAATACAAAGTCATAAATATAGACTGCCACTTTGAAGATTACTACATCTTAATCCTTGAGTACCCGGTTTAATTATTTATGTTATTCATAATATATTTATGAAATCCAATTCCATAAATATATACTTTAGTAACTCCTTACTAAAGTGGTTGGGCCCAACACTCTGAATAACCAAACCCATTAAACTTATCTCAAGAGAATATTTTATATCTCCGTTAAGAGATTATGAATTCCATTTTGAAAATATATGTTTCATCAACATTAAATGCGGCTGCCCAACATATTGAGGTTTTGACCGTAACTAATAGATCTCACTCCTGATATATCAAAGCAATCTACATCTCATGATCAGGTTCATTATTCTCTCAGGATTTAGAGTTGATGTAAATAGAAGTCGTGAGATTTATTATTCATTTGACAGTCGTTAGGAGAATAAGAAATCTCACAACGGTCCAGTTCAATATATCTTAACTCTTAAAATATATCAACATACCAACTAGAAGTCACTTCCATGATCAAGACAAATCATCGTAGTTGATATGTTATAGTCTTCGCAGATGAAATGCCCAATTTCATTACCGACTACGAACTAAAATTTTGAGTTTACAAAGAACTTTTGATTTATATCTTTCTGTGACTTTTCACATAAATCACATACTATGCATCTCATGGACAAAGATAATGTCCCATTAGTTCATAAATAGATAGTCTCATATAATTAAACAATTTAATTATTTATGACATGCCAACCAATTTGATTTTAGGGCACAAACCCTAACAATCTCCCACTTGCCTTGAAAGACAATTTACCACATATTCGACATTTATCTCCCTTTTCAGAGTAATTCATAGTCACTCTAAGGCAAGGTTTGGAAACAAATTTCAGTTAGATTTATTGCATAAATTATCTTTTCGACTACTACTACTCACGTACTCATATCTCTCTAATGAGATAATACTTACGCTTAATGTGTATCTTCACCACTTGGGATGAACACATATCTTGAAGTCCAATTTCATGAATCACAATCAAACTATAAGTCAGTATTTGTATATCTAATAAACATCAAAACTTCACTTTTGTGGACAAGCATATAATCCCTCATTTTCTTAAGATATTTGAGTATATGCTTTACTCCCACTAAATTAAGTGATCTTTGATTCACTTGATATTTGCTTACTATGCCCACCACAAAATAGATATTTAGCCTAGTATTTAACATAGCACAAAGACTTCCTATCTATTTGAAATAAGGACCTGTCTTGATATGCTCTTCATTTTATATATCTAAGGACCGTAGTCCTTTTATAAAGGAACTTCAAACTTAGAAGGAAAGAATCCTTTCTTGAAGTATTACGTGCTATACTTGGCTAGAATCTAATCTATTTAAGCAGTTTGAGATAGACCCAACATCTTAATTTCTGAATTTTAACAAAGTTATATTTCTTAGGATGTGACTAGTCTTTCCCAAGTACTTTATATCATACTGGACTAGATAACTAAAACTCCATTGATGACAATAACTCTACATCATCCTAAATGATTAGAATGTCATCAACATACATTAAGAAATTTATTATTCTATATAACTTTTACACACTTAAGGCCTTTTAATACTTGATCAAAATCAAATAATTTGATTTCTTGATCAAAGATGATATTTATGACCTAGATGCTTGCATTAGTCCATAAATGGACTTTAAACAACTTGCATGCTAATCACCACTGGTTCTTTGCTATGAATAAGTCTAGTTACATCATATAGATGTCTTCCTCAAGATTGCTACCAAAAGAAGCTTTCTTGATATCCATTGCCATATTTCATCCAAATGAAATATAATGAATAAGAGAATCTAGATAGAGTCAAACTTAACTATTAGTGAAAAAATCTTTTCATAGTCGAACCATTTCTTTCTGAATAAATCTTTTCTCCACTAGTCTTGACTTTGAAGGTTTGCACCTTCAAATCTATCAATCTCATTTACTTGTAGACCTATTTGAAAACAATAGGCTTAATGCCATTAGGCGCCTTTACAAGTTCTAGACTTTAAATCGAATCTAATTCTATTCACATAACCTTAATCCAATAATTCATATTCATATCATCTATGGCCTCTACGTAGGACCGAGGATCAAATTCATATCCTTATGGAATTTCTTCAAAAGTTTATCCCAAAAATATGAATTTACAATCCTCTCACTATGATATTGTACCCGTGTACTACCTATATATCTAGAATAATGCCTTGTGGTGTATCTAATACAACCATCTCATTTCCAAATGTATTTTATAGTTGTCCTAAAACAAATTCTAAAAATTTTCTTTTAGAACAATCAACTTTTACTTTAAAAGAGTCCTATTCCTCCTTTATGTATGCACTGACTTAAAGAGGTCATTGGAACTTTATTCCTTTACAAAAAGGAACCCTAGATCATATTATCCTCTAAAAAGAATTTATAGATTGTGAATATAACAAAATAATAGTTCTAAAAGCCCATCTTTCACAAATCTTGAATAACACTTAGATTAATAAGATCTAGACATAAGTGTCAAAACATACAATACAAAAGGATGAAAACTTTCTCTTAAAAAAGTAAAACATGTAAATTTTTATCTAGAAGATAATTATGAACAATGCTTAGCTTTACCAAAATCAGAAACACTTTCCTTTTGGTCATGCTTTTGAGTTTAATTTCCTTTTGGCAACTACTAGGGCAACTAACTTGTCCAACTGTTTGGTATTTTAATTCCTCTTCTTATCACCCTTACCTTTCGGTTCAAGCTAAGAATTTGAATTAAATCATATTAATCCTGGCCTTAGCTTTTAGGATGTCTTCCGTTGTGTAAAACTCACGCATCAATTCAGATAATATAAAAAGAATTTATTTTTAAAACAATCTGAATTGATCAAATGAATCTAACAAGGACTTATGGATCATATCCATATGAGATTAACATTTAATCTCAACATCCAAGAATTCCAATTCATTTTAAATAAAATATTTTCATAAAATGACATAGAATTGGAACTTCTTAAGCTTTTCTTAGCACTCAATATGATTCATACCAAACATCTCATTTAGACTTGTCTAAGTTTAGTACTAACTCTTGCATTTCATGCTATAGCACAATTGAGATAGAAGCCAATATAACATTTTAGCATTTCAATGGAGACTATGATCATATCATAAGCTATCTTCCATAAATGCATCATGTATAGGAAATTATGACAATGCTGAATCGAAACATGAAAATGTACTTCAGCTCCTTTAAGCATCATGTCCAAAATTATTTCTTAGTTAATGTGATTCAACTAAAATAGTAGCTAGAGGACAAAAATTATAACAATTTTATATTGAGACCGTGAACTTAAATACCAGGACATTATCATTTTGCATCCATAACCATATAGTATGAAACTCGAAAAACATACTATACTAGGTGCAACGACAACCTAATCCCACAATTAATATTCCTCGGAAGCGAGGTCATACCAATCACTATGATCAGGTGAGAATTATTCTCATTATTAATGCTATCATGGTAACTCTTACCAAACAAAATAATTTGCCACTTTTCCTTTAGCCTCTAAGTAATAATGACATAGTTCCAAATGGAGGTTAACATTACACTTAGTCTAGTATACACCATTGCCTAGAATCAATGTGAGTCAACAAGTAACTCCACGGAAGCGTGGTCGTTCTCAATGTAAAAACACATTTCATCTATCATTAAGAAGTTTAATTTGTAGTACCATGAATTAAACACCCTCCGAAGGGAGCAAGGCATATACGCCAAGGCGAGGTGCCTAATCACACTACTATAAACCAGTAATGGAGGTCGTGAAAATCAACCCTTGAATCTCTCTCTCACTAGAAATTTTAAAACAAGTGGATTGTGTTGAAATCATTGTGATCTAATCACAATTTTAACCCTACACATTAAATGTGTTTAATTGTTTAAATTCAATGTGATGTTACTAAGTCACGTCATAATAGCGTAACGAATATTCGCGCAATCTCAAAGAAGTTTAACCTTGTAATCTGTGAAGTAAATACCCTCCGCATGGAATGCAAGACTCGAAGTCAAGACAAGGTATTTATTCACATTACAATAAACTTAACAAAAGGGTTATTTAAGCACTCCCACTCATTATTTGGGTTTTTCATTTAAATAATTGTGATCCCATCACAACTAACAACCTTGCACTTATTGAAGACTCTAATCTTATTAGAATCACTAACCAAAATGGAAGTCCTAAACTATTTAGGATTCCTTAAATACTAATAATTCAAAAATTAGTTATATAGAACTCTACCCTTAATTTACTAGACAAAGTATTCTAATTAATTAGAATTTTAATCTCATTAAAAACCTCTAATTAAAATAAATTAAGGACTATTAATCATAAAATGATTTAGTACTGAGAGTTTTATTTAACTAACATCTTTGATCTCATTAGGTCTTCTAGTTAGAATCATGTGTAATCTAGTCACACATAACCTTGCTCTTAAAAAAAAACTTGAAAACACTTAGAAAAAATTCTGATTTTCTTTCTTTCGATAGATCGAATGTGCCCCTTGATCGATCGAAAAAAATTAAAAAATTCGAACTTGACCACCTGACTCCTTCGATTGAAACTCGATCGCCTCTCGATTGATCAAAAAACAAATTCGATCTGACAGGGTTTAGACCCCTTAAACCACAAACAAATTGCGTAGCCTAGATTAATTAGCCAAGTTTTTACTTAGTCAAATTAAGCAATTCTAGGTTAAAACAATTATAAAATCATATCATGCATGTAAACATATAAAGCAGCGGAAATAATAAAGAACACAAGATATGATCACCCAGGAAAACCAAACCGGAAAAACCTGGGGAGGATTTTACCCACCGATCCTCAAGGCAAAACGGAATCCATTAAGAAAGAATTGAAGTTGTTACAAAAGGACTTACAAGCTACCCCGCTTGACTTCCTAATGCTACCCACCAGTAGTAACTTCCTGACACAACCACGTGCAGGCTCCGAATCCACGGACTACTTCTTTCTTTTGTCTTCCTTCAATCAGGTACAAGCTCCTCACTTGTTTATCTTTAAGTTCCAAAGGCAGCAACCAAGTTGATCATCAAGATGTAGAAGAATCTTAATCTTGAAAACCCTAAGTTATGTGTAAAGGAAAGCTCCTCTAGATCTCACAAGAGATTTACACAAAACCGCAATGTATGAGCAACAACACAACTTGTGCAACTCTTAAAAACGTAGCTAGGGTTTGCCTTATATACCTAGGGCAAAAACATAAAACCCTAAACGTTTAAAGAGTTAGGGCTGAGTTGGAATTCTGCAGAAAAACGCATCTGGGCCGATTTTCGATCGATCGAGAATTACATTCGATCGATCGAGCCAGGACGAGAAGCTCCAATGCTTCTGCAGTCTCTCGATTCCAACTTTACAAAATTAAGCCAACTTTGAGCAAGCCTAAACAAGACTAAATACATTGTTTTGATCATGGTTTGCCAACATTACAAATTAGGTTCTAAATACATAAAATCCTAAGACCTTAAAACCTAACACGATCGATCGACTAGTCAATCGAAAATCAATCGATCTAAGAAGTCTAATCACTGTCTCATTCGATCGATCGAAAGTGATTTTCAATCGATCGAAATTCGTGAAACTCGAATTTCCAGAAATTTTCTAAGGTAGTTTTCTACAGTTTTTTCTTGAACAAACAACTAACTGTTTTTGACATCTTCATTGTTCTTCAATCAAAAACACTTTTTGATTTTATCAACAAAGATTTTCAAATCAAACATTAGGGTTTTCAATATCTAGATCAAGAACCATAATATGCTAGAAACCTTGAAAACACAATCCTAATCTCATTAGGAATAAATTTCATAATCCTAGCAATTACTGTTTGATCATAAAATAAATATATGATTAAGCATAACATGGCATCATGAACAAAAGACATGATCATTGGCTTCATGGAATAACACAAACCAATATATATATATATATATATATCATATATTAAATCATGGCATCTGAATTCTAACGCCAACATTGAAGTCAAACTAACGCATATACTTGGCACTATTTCGATATCAGCGCCAACTTGTTAAGTTCTTCTCATGAAACTTAACAACGCTATACATTACCGTCTGCCCACAATATTGACTTAAATTCCAGTTTTATTTAAAAGCTTTAAAAACTGATGCCAAAGAGGAGTCACTAAACGGTTACACATACATCATTCCTCCGATCATGTTTATAAACTTATCTGAGTAAACCCAATTGTAATTAATGTAGATAGTGTCTTAACACATACAAACACTAAAAACACACGGCAGAAAACAGAAGTTACAGTCGTGGCAACAAACAGTAATTAATATATCTCATATATTAATCACAAACTCAAGGGTTTAAAGTTTATAGAACAAACATTATGCAGAAACTTTACTGCTGAAAATAAAAACACCAAGAAAACGATTTTTCTTTAATTCTAAAATTCAATCACATGTTATACAAGCATGATATTGAAGACCGCTCTGATACCATTGTTGGAAAATCTGGTTTTGTATCTCATACAAAAAGCACAGCGGAAACAACAAAACACGGATCTACTTCAATCATGAAAGATAAACATGTAACCATGAATTCTAGAATAAAGAATAGGGTGTGTACCTTGATGTAGTGAATTTCAAAACCTTGACTAGAGAATACCTTTAATCTTTATCTCAATTCCACATGGTGCCCAAGATGTGTGGTCTCTCAATCAGTCTTTTGTACATAGACTCTCAAAGAAAAATCCTTCTTCTTCTCCTTGTGGAGAAAAACTGATTTATTTTTTTTTCATACTACATACGTTTTTACTACCATAGTAGTTCCTTTATTTAATAACTCTTATTAAATAATGACTAATTATCTAATTGGGTTAGCCTTTTGGGCCTACCCAATTGTGCTTTAGTTTGTGGCTTAAGATGGGACCAAAGGGAATAAATAAGACTCTAGCTCCAATGGACCTTGGGTTTTTCTGTCAACTCTTGATAAGTCCAAAGTTACCATTAATTATATTCAATACTACTATAAGAATATAATTGAACTCTTGGCCTTATTAATAAATTATATCCAAAGACTTTATTATACATACAACCATTTCATTAAAATATTCGTAGTAATATAAAGTCATAAATATAGATTGCCATTTTGAAGATTACTACATCTTAATCATTGAATACCCGGTTTAATCCTTTATGTTATTTATAATATATTTATGAAATTCAATTCCATAAATATATACTTTAGTAACTCCTTACTTAAGTGGTTGGGCCCAACACTCTGAATAACCAAACCCATTAAACTTATCTCAAGGGAATATTTTATATCTTCGTTAAGAGATTATGAATTCTATCTTGAAAATATATATTCCATCAACATTAAATGCGGCTGCCCAACATACTGAGGTTTTGACCGTAACTAATAGATCTCACTCCTGATATATCAAAGCAACTTATATTTCATGATCAAGTCCATTATTCTCTCAGGATTTAGAGTTGATGTAAATAGAAGTTGTAAGATTTATTATTCATTTGACAGTCATTAGGAGAATAATAAATCTCACAGCGGTCCAATTCAATATATCTTAACTCTTAAAACATATCAACATACCAACTAGAAGTCTCAACTTCCATGATCAAGACAAATCATCGTAGTTGATATGTTATAGTTTTTGCAGATGAAATGCCCAATTTCATCATCGACTGCGAACTAAAATTCTGAGTTTATAAAGAACTTGTGATTTATATCTTTCTGTGACTTTTCACATAAATCACATACTATGTATCTCATGGACTAAGATAATGTCCCATTAGTTCATAAATAGATAGTCTCATATAATTAAACAATTTAATTATTTATGACATGCCAACCAATTGGATTTTAGGGCACAAACCCTAACAGTTTATGCCTTTGGGAAGCTTTTGAGTGAAAGAATTTTGTGTTTCTATCACCATACTTTAGCTAGGATACCCGCGACCTTTGTGCCCAAAATATTTCCTGCTTAAATAGAAGATCATCTAGTTTTTTGCTTACTGCTAGGACTTCCTCTTTGCTCTTCTTCGTTAACTCTTCTTCATTCATTCTCTCAATCTTCTTAGCTAAGTGTTTTATCTCATCCATATTAGGGGCTGTTTTGGATGAACCCCAAGCCAGCAAGTCTGCTCCACAGCTCTTAATTTTGTCCACAGTTGCACCTAAACCAGCTGCATCACCACCCGAATTGACCTAAGAATTCGTGACCACCTCTTCACACTCATCTCGCATTAGCCAAGATTCTTCAAATCTGAATCCACGTGGTCCTCCTCCTCTGAAATCACGTTTTGTTCTAATATGAAGGAAGAGCGGGACATGATCAGAGGCATGGCTGAACCCGTGGGTTAAAGTGCTATCTGAAAATTTTTCCTTCCACTTACGGTTCACAATGGCCCAATCCAATCGTTCTTTAGTATTTGCTGCACTAGGTCTTTTATTGTTCCATGTGAACTTATACCCTTGAGAGCCCAAATCAAATAAATTACACACCTCCAATGCTGCTTGAAAATCTTCCATCTGCTTGTACTAAGGTGGATGTCTGCTTTGCTTTTCTAACTGATGAAGAATTGCATTGAAATCTCCTACACAACACCAAGGCCCATCCACAAACGAAGAAATATGAGATAATAGCGCCCAAGATTTCTTTTTTTCACAAGCTTCCGGCCACCCATAGAATCCTGTAAGAAACTAAGTAAAACCATCCTCCTCAACCACTTTTGCCAATATATGATTTTTAGTAAAATTAATAACATCTAACGTAACTTCAAATTTCCATAGCAATGCTAAACCTCCCATAGAATAAGGTTTTTATTTATTTATTTTTTTTTATTTTTTATTTTTACAAAGAACCTATTCAGAAATGGCAACTCTCTACCATGTTTTTTAAAACCTTGTTTATCCAGTCTAGTCTCCATTAAGAAGCAAACTGTGGGAACTTGATCCCTTACTAACTTGTGAAGGTTTTGAACTGTCCAAGAGTTCCCAAGCCCTTGGCAGTTCCAACTTTGAAGCTTCATTTTGCTCGGCAAGGGTGTATAGGCACTCCCGCTGTTTCCTCTGAGTTAGAATCACCACTGCTCTTTACCCGTTTCACCACTCCATGCTGTTCATCTCCAACCAGACTGCTCTCCTCTCTGCTTGTAACTCTTTTCCCCAATACAGACTTAGCTCCCTCTTTAATAAATTCCACAGGCCCAATTTCCACATGTCTAAACCTAGCCCAAGTTGCCTTTTGTTTTGGGCTTTGAGAACAAAGACCCAAATTCGTAGTCATCAAGTGCATAGAGTGTTCCACGTCAGCCACATCCCCTGCATTTGAACTCGGTGCCGTGTTTGTAGTATCAGATTCACAAGATCCCATACCTTCCCTATTAGTCTCCATAGTCCCATTAATTTCGGTTGCCACGTGTTCCCCTTCCAAATCTATTCCTTGTTTGTCGTAGTTTCCTCCCTTACGTCTTTCATCTTGTTCCCTAGGGTTCTGAACAGTTACTCCACCGTCCCCAGTGGCTGCTTCGTGACTAACCTGACCAGACTGGTCCTCTCTCTGTTTAACCTCCACTCCGACCTCTTCCCTATCGTACTTTTTGCAAGGAGGTGATCGAGTCTGACCCCCCATAGCCTTCAACCAGTCCCCATATTCACAAATAACCTCCCCCTTATTCTTGGTTGCAGCAAAATATGAAGCACAATGCTTTAAATCATGGCCTAGTAAACCATAATAATGGCAAAACAAGGGAAGTTGCTCGTATTTAAAAGTAACCCAGTGACTCTTGCCATCTGAACCAGCCAAAAAAAGCCCCTTTCCGGATTGGCTTTACTATTGGAATAGAAACTTTGACCCTCATAAAATAGCTCTGTCCCTCAAGTTTCTGTTTTTTCTCAACCTCAACCACCAAGCCTAATCTACTTCCCACTGTCTCTGCAATTGTAGGTGACACCAAATCAAATGGAGTGCCCCAGATTTGCACCTAAAGAGAAACCGACTCAAACTTAACATTGTCTTTCGTCATCCCTACTTTCCAATGAATCAACATTAAAACCTAGTTATCAAAGACCACGGCCCACCCTTAAACACACGATCCATCTCAAACTCAGATTGGAATTTGAGTTGAAATAGATTTGTTCCCACCTCTATCATCTAGACACCTTCCTCCAAACCCCATGCCCTTTTTTAGCATAGTTATGGTTGCCTTCATATTGAAAGGCTGACAAGTAAGAAACTTCCCACTCAGACTAAGTGTACAACTTTCCATCCCTTCTTTGTGTCCTTCATCCGGGATCTCAATAACCTCTTCTTCCTCCTAAGTAAACTTCATCTTTTCCAGTATACCGGTAACATCGTCTGCCATGCTAGCTAGATTAAGAAAATAAAAGAAAAAGCAAACCCTTAGGAAACCTAAGGGAGGAATATCTCGTAGTAACGAGAGAGAGAGCTCCTACTAGCGAGGATAGCAGAATATGAGTTTCACTCATAATTTAAATTCATTCAAGATGGACTAAACAATATAAACACAATCATGTTTTATCTTTTTCTATATTTCAAAATTTTGCATATGTCAAAGAAAAATTAGATCTGTATCTAAGAAAGATAAAAATCAGTTTTTAATTGAGAAAAATTCAGATCTACATCTAATGAAGATGCAAATCCATTTTTATTTTAAGAAAAAGTCAAATCTATATCTAATGAAGATGCAGATTTGTTTTCATTTTAAGAAAAAGTCAAATCTATATCTAATGAAGGTACAGATCTGTTTTTATTTTAAGAAAAAGTCAGATCTATATCTAATGAAGATGCAAATCCATTTTTATTTTAAGAAAAAGAGTTGTTCACATGCAGATTATTAACATTCAAGAAAGAGATTACAACAATCATATAGAAAAATAATCATGATTTAGACAAAAAATGATTAATAATTCAAAGATAACAAAACAAGAAGCATTTTAAACAAGAAGCATAAGGAAAAGAAAGGGTGATTGACAACAACCTCTTGTATGAGCACTCCTTGTTCTTGAGAGGATATTTTAGGGTTCAAAGAAACTTATTTAGCTATTTTTGAAACCTAAAAACCCTAATTTAAGTAGCAAATCTAAGAGCGGATCAGCAAGTATCAGCAATATAAGAGCCTTAAAATGTGTGCCTCTCAGAGCGTAAAAAAAAAAGTGCTGAATTATGAGACCTAGTCTCTATTTATAGAGGCTAGAAGACTTTAAAAAATAGGCACAGACGATTAGGATGTGAATCCGAACGCATCCTTTTGCGAAAAGATCGAAAAGGGTGTGCCTTATCGTCACTCGAAAGCCGTTGGGCCAAAGCCCAAAAGATGCCATTTCGGCACTTTTAAGGTACCATTTGGCACTCCAAAAGTGCCCAATGGTGCTTTTGGATGTCAAACCCACTTTTGTGTTTGGGTACCATTTGGACTCTTCTTCTAGGGTTTTTTGATCTGGTCCTTGTATCTAGGCGTGTTTTCATCCTCCGTCCATGATTTTTTATATCTCTTTTCTAGATAATTTAGACTTTTTAAGAACAATTATCTTGTAGATAAATATCCTAAAATAAATATTGATAAAGTTTAGATTGTTCACAATTTTATTATTATCCAATTATCCCTTTTATTCCTATGCATGCAATCCTATTTTAAACACTAATTATCAACCAATTACAAAATTATTTAAATAATTTTAATTTTTTAAACAATCAGAATTAATTTAAATTAATCGTGTGTGGTCGACTCTTCCTAGACACAATGCATATGGACCGTGCAAACTTGATCATGCGATATCTTTCGATCTGATGGTTTGATTTAGAAACCAAACACACCGTTGCGACCGTTAGAATCTCAAGATCATTTTTATGATATGCAATAATTAGACTGATATATGCAATGCAAGAACAAATTGATGCATGTAATGCAAGTACAAATTAATGCGTGTAATGCAAAAATGATTTTTTGGGTACATGGATGGTCATTCCAATCATCTTCCTTGATTAAATCATGGGTGCAAAATCGAGTGTCTACACTCACTTAGTGTATAGAACAGTTGTGAATGTTTAGACCCCCAAATACAAATTTTCAACACAAGCTTATATTCAAACAATATATGTGCGGAATATGAAATATAAGCAATACCCAAATTTGCAAACTACTCTAAGCCATTAATTAATCACAACCAACAGAAATTAAAAGCTATGAGTAAGGGAAAGAGAGATTCAAACACAAGAGAACACCAGAACGTGTTATCGAAGAGGAAACCGAAGAACTCGGCAAAAAACCTCTTCGCCGCCCTCCAAGCGGTAAATGATCCACTAGAAAATCAGTTAGAATACATGAATAGCAATAGACCCTCCAAGCTTAATCTGCCCAATGCACCTAAGCCCTCCAAGCTTCTTACTCCAATAAGGTTATGCTGAATCGTGTCTTCTCTAACTTTCCGGATCCTGCAATTATCCCATTGCATCAACCAATATGAATTGGTTCTCTCTTGAACTACTTTCCAAACACCAAGAACCTTTTCATTACTTTGAATTTGGTGAGGTAAGGATTTGATTTATAATCCTCTCATGGGTATGACAATGGAGAGGATGAGAGTAGAGGAATTTGGAGAATCAAATGTATAAGATTGTGGATGAATCAATCTTGTTTTTCTCTAGGGTTTCTCTCTCAAAATTCTCTCTGGAAGCTCTTGACATTTTGTGGGAATAAGGGTATTTATAGTAGGGTATGAGATGGAATGTGAAAAGTCACTTCGCGAGTCACTTCATGACTAAGATAAGTTGCGAGTTCCAGTCGCCAGTTACTAGACTAAGCCAGACTATATTTTTTGTCTTATAGTGATCCAATTGTCCTGACTCTTCATCTTTCTGCATGCTTCACACATGTGCTTCATTTTGGCGAGTCACCAGTCGCGAGTCACCTTCTTGTTGCACACTCTTGATCAAATCTTCACATTCACTCACACAAAACCCTTACATTATTCCCACCTAAATACAGGGTTCCTAAATGCTGAATTACAAGCAAATTTGGCACGGAATAAAGCCAACACATAGTTGAATAAATTCAACTTTACACAAGATAAAGAAATTAAGGTTCAAAATCCACTTTGTTAATTCATATAAGTATATATTCATGATCATTAATTTTTTCCAGCCCATTGCATGATAATCTAGAAGTCAATCTTACTATCATGAAAAATATTATCATTAAAACCCTTATTTTAAAAATCTAAATCATGCTCTTTTTTGCTTCCTAATTATAAAATCAAATCATCAATTGTATAAGTTAACAAACAAATCACAAAAGATATCTAATTTTAAAATCAAACGATTATAAACCAAGTCTTCAATTAATTAAGATAAATCCAAAATCATGGGAAAAACATGATTATATCAAACTCATATTAAGAATCTTATCATAGCCAATTGGTATGAAGCAAGAACAATTTGAACCATTAAAGAACAACTATTGTGGGAAAAATTAAATTACATAAATAATACTGATAATCTTAACCCTAATTGAAAATTTAGCCACTCTTGTTTGTTGAAATAAAACACATAAATAAAATACTAAGAATTAAGCTAGACAAATAAAATAAAGAAAGAAATAATCACAATACAGCCCTAGCCTTCTTTTTTTTTTTTTTTTTCTTTTTTCTTTTCCCTGGTTAAGTACAAACTGACCTAGGGACTTATATAAGAAAAGAGCCGCTTGACACACTATGCTATAATCCTAATACAAGTAGAACAACGAATTCATATTTCCAAGCCACGCACATGCAAGGGATTCCTTGCATTAAACGCTGACTTCTATTTCTTTTGTGACACG
Source organism: Quercus gilva (assembly GCA_023621385.1). NCBI lineage: Eukaryota > Viridiplantae > Streptophyta > Magnoliopsida > Fagales > Fagaceae > Quercus > Quercus gilva. The sequence goes on along the minus strand of CM042476.1, from coordinate 92,598,357 downwards.
CCCCAGAGGTTATTTCCTTGCAAACTTCATCCATGTTGAATTGAATCTTGGACTTCTCTTATTTTTTTCTTTATTTGTTTTTGGCCTTATCTTGAATTCACGCCTGGGCTGGATGTTTACTTTGGGCTGAATCTTTACTTCATTGCCTAGTCTCACTTTGTATGTAAATCCTTTATTACCTATAAACAAAGACAACTTATAATCAGTCACAAAATAGCATAAAAGTGAGGCTAAAATACAAATATGAAAGTACTTTTTTGTATATATTTTGTGCGCATCAATCTTCCATGTCATGTGATGCCATGGGACTGTTCCAGAAAATGTTAGAGAAACAGTAAGTAACATATATGAATCATTGGATGACATGAAGTCTATAGATACAGATATGAAAAGGTGTTTAGGAATTTAGGATGGAAAGATTTTTGGTGACTCAAAATGAATAACGAAAGGCAACACCATTGAGAAAAAGATAGGAAAAAACAAATTCCATATATCTCAATACTATATATCCATGTATTCAGCTGTGTCAAAATGACGGATAACGAGTCCCTAAAATGCAGGCCTTAGAATACTAGAAATAGTACTTGTTCTTAATTTTCCACTCGGGATCTTTCTCACGTTACTTGTAAGCTATACTCCCAAGTTCATGATGGGAGAAAACACCATGATGGTGTATATAATTAATCAGAAATGAAACATAAACAACTGGATAGTGAACATACTATCATCATCCGTAACTCTTTCTTTCATTTTTTTTATTTTTTTTATTTTTTTATTTTTTTATTTTTTTATTTTTTATTTAAGTGCTGAAAGCAATTTTTATCATCATCCGTTTACAAAATCTTGTGACTACCAACTATAGAATTTGCACTAGTGGTAAAATTATTTCAAGTAAGGCAACCACGAAAAGTCAATTAAAGAAAAGGTTTAACCATTCTAATCCCTTCACGTTTACAACATACAAAATATATATATGCATAATTATTTTATATCTCTTGCCATGTATAATTCTTTCATCATCAATTATTGTAATCCAATTGCTTGCTATGTATTGGTATTGGTTTTGGTAAAAATATATGCATATATATATATATATATAAAATTACCTAAAGAAAGTTTATTTTGCTTCTGCTGCAATTACCTTTGCTACAAGGTTCTTCCTTGTTGCAGGTGGACCATATAGTAATACAACCCTCCAAGGTTTTTCATTTCCCTAAACAGGCGAACAAATGATTATTTTTTCCAAAAAAATATATATATTATCCACATTAGTGGTCCCCATAAGTCTAGCCTGTTAGGAAATTTAGACTCTGGTTGATAGAATTAACAAGTTTTAAACCCAAGTTATTAATTAGATTTATTATGAATGAACTTTGTTAAAAAAAAAAACTAACATCAATATCATGTCAAAATCATGCAACAAAAAAGTAAATAAGACAAGATATGATAACCTAGGAAAACCAATGAAACAAACTAGTTTCATAGTAAAAAACCTGGAGGGAAACCTTCCCTAAAAGCTATTCATTATAGTAAAGAGAAGTTTCAGATCTAGTACAAAACTTTTGTCTCTAGACTCTACAATCCCTGTAGATGAACTTACAGCATAAACCTTCTACTACTTCAGAACCTATGATCTTTTCAATATATAAACGCTATCCTTTTGCACGGATCCCATTACGTGACTAACCAAAGATGCACGGCTCCCAGTACGTGACTAACACACCAACTTGAAGAAGATGTTGGCTACAAAGTTGTTCACTTCATCAACAATGAAGATCAAGAAGCACTTGGTTACAAAACCCTAAGGCGCAAAGACACAGTAGCTTCTTTCAGAAAGAATAAGGCACTCGGTCACCTTTTGCATGTGTTCTCCTTGTATTCTCTTGTATGACTGCCTTTAAAATAAACCTTATATATGTATAGGTTTGTGAGAAAAGAAACCCTACGCATACATGTCAGCGTGGTTCGAAAATCAAATCTGAAAATCTGAATTTCGTAATTCTCGATAAATACATATGTCAAGCAGCTATCGAGACCTCGATAGATAGTATTTGTCGAGAGCTGTCAAGACTCATTAAACCTTGATAGATATTATCTGTCAAGAGCTATCGAGAATCTATCCAGCTTTAATGAACAGCCCTTCTTCACTTGTTTCTTTGTCCAATCTTCATGGCTTTAATACCTGACTTGAACAATATGTTTCTTGAAGTATTAAACACATCCTAGATCTACCCAATTATAAGTAAGGCAATACTATAATGCCAATACTATAATGATATATGTTCCTAACATGATTCACATATGTCCTAACAATCTCCCCCTTTGGCAATCTATGACAAAACCACAACAAACAAATGAATATATGAGAGAAGTCATAAATCACTCAACTTATACTCACTTGTTGATTACAGTAAAATCTATCCTAGTACAAACTCTTAAAAAACTTTGCAAGAAGAGAGTTCATGGTAAGAAGACTTTGACAACCTGTATTTCTAAAACACTTTAAACAAAACTCATCACGGCATCTTAGTGTGAGATATAAATAAAATATTGTATACAATAAAGAAACATGTGTATAAAGAGAGAAATGAAACAACACATGTAGAGGTAGGTGAAGAAGATATAAATCATATATATATATATATATCATGGATAAGCATAATGTATGTAAAGATGGTCACAAGACCAGTATACAAGAAGAAGAAGCTAAAAGAAGCTCCTACAACAACAAGGAGGTAAACACTCCCCCTAACAAGATGAAACACATCTCCCCCTTACAAAGGCATGTATTTTTCCCCCTAACATGTAGAATCTTAAAAAAATAAACCACAATTTCTCCACAATTTCTCCCCCTTTTTGTTATGATTGACAAAGGGTACAAGAAGCTCGAAAGCTTTACCTGAGGAACATAAAGATGATCAAGGGGGCACAAGGAATCCATATAAATGCATGGATGTAATGAAACAAGATGTTGACAAGATAAAAGAAAGATGCAAAACATGTGAAAAACAATGCATGCAAGAGGATCTCAATAGATCGAGAGCTATCAAGCTGCTATTGAGCCAATCTCGATGGATCGAGAGTCTATCGAGGATCTATCGGCCAGACGGAAAGTTTCTTGATGGATCGAGAAGCTGTCAAGAAGCTATCGAGATGAAATCCTCAAGAACTTTGATGGATCAAAATTGCGATAACCGCTATCCAAAGGAAGATCAGAGGCTCGATAAATAGCCTAGCTGTCGAGAGGTATCGAGAAGCTGTCAAGATTACTCAAAAACGATTTTTCAAAGGAAAGAAAAACATAGAAATAAATGCAATCAAACATGCTACTCGACCAAAGATTCAAACAACATTTTAAGCTCTCAAAATCATCTCTCATCAAGAAAAATGACAAGCATTTAGATCCTAAACACACACACACACACACACACACACACACACACACACACACACACACACAATAAGTCTAGCCAATTTTATATTTCAAAAATAAGTCAAGACAGTTTAGTGAGCATACATTAACACATGTATTTTTTGTGATGACCAAATCACATTATACGTGCACATGTATCAAGAGTAGTAAAGAATATTGCATGTCGTGTGTGAAAAACATCAAAAGATTGCATAAGTTTCAACATGTTATGACAATTTGAGATATGAGAAAATCATTTTAACTTACACACAATCATAATTGCTTGATGGAGACTATCACCTTTGAGGTACATCCTGTAACTCATACATTTCCTAGAAGACACGTTTGCAATCATATAAAAAACATTTTGATTCTTTTTGCTTTTATTTTTCTTTGCATATTTTCTTTTTAAGCATATCATGCAAGTGTTGGGGTTTATGCCCTAAAATCCAATTCATTGGCATGTCATAAATAATTAAATTGTTTAATTATATGAGACTATGTATAAATGAACTAATGGGATATTATCTTAGTCCATGAGATGCATAGTATGTGATTTATGTGATTTAGTCACAGAAGATATAAATCACAAGTTCTTTGTAAACTCAGAATTTTTAGTTCGTAGTCGATGATGAAATTGGGCGTTTCATCTGCGAAGACTATAACATATCAACTAAGATGATTTGTTTTGATCATGGAAGTGGAGACTTCTAGTTGGTATGTTGATATGTTTTAAGAGTTAAGACATATTGAACTGGACCGCTGTGAGATTTATTATTCTCCTAACGACTGTCAATTGAATAATAAATCTCACGACTTCTATTTATATCAACTCTAAATCCTGAGAGAATAATGGACCTGATCATGAGATGTAGGTTGCTTTGATATATCAGGAGTGAGATCTATTAGTTACGGTCAAAACCTCAGTATGTTGGGCAACCACATTTAGTGTTGATAGAACATATATTCTCAAGATGGAATTCATAATCTCTTAACGGAGATATAAAATATTCCCTTGAGATAAGTTTAATGGGTTTGGTTATTCAGAGTGTTGGGCCTAACCACTTTAGTTAGGAGTTACTAAAGTATATATTTATGGAATTGGATTTCATAAATATATTATGAATAACTTAAAGGATTAAACTGGGTACTCAAGGATTAAGATGTAGTAATCTTCAAAGTGGCAGTCTATATTTATGACTTTGTATTACTACGAATATTTTAATGAAGGGGTTGTATGTATAATAAAGTCTTGAGATATAATTTATTAATAAGGCCTAGAGTGCAATTATATTCTTATAGTGGTATTGAATATAATTAATGGTAACTTTGGACTTGTCAAGAGTTGACGGAAAAGCCCAAGGCCCATTGGAGCTAGAGTCTTATTTGATCTCTTTGGTCCCATCTCAAGCCACAAACTAAAGCCCAATTGGGTAGGCCCAAAAGGTTAACCCAATTAGATAATCAATCATTATTTAATAAGAGTTATTAAATAAAGAAACTATGAGAATAGTTTAAATGTACGTATGATGAAAAGAAAAGAAATCAGTTTTTCTCCACAAGGAGAAAAAGAAGAATTTTCTTTGAGAATCTATGTACAAAAGGACTGATTGAGAGACCACACATCTTGGGCACCATGTGGAATTGAGATGAAGATTGAAGGTATTCTCAAGTCAAGGTTTTGAAATTCACTGCATCAAGGTACGCATCCTTTTCTTTGTTCTAGAATTCATGGTTACATGTTTATCTTTCATGATTGAAGTAGATCCGTGTTTGTTTCTTCCGCTGTGTGTTTTGTATGAGATACAAAACCAGATTTTCCAACAAATGGTATCAGAGCGGTCTTCAATATCATGATTGTATATCATGTGATTGGATTTTAGAATAAAAGAAAAATCGTTCTCTTGGTGATTTAATTTTCTGCAGTAAAGTTTCTGCATATTTTTGTTTCAGAACCACTGTTTGTTAAAACCGAATGCCATGTTTAATATATATGATATATTGATTGTTGATTGTTGATTCGGAAACCATTGACATAATTCATGGCATTAGTTTTAAATGGAACTGATATATCAGTCAAGCATGTGGATTTCGTCTTGCACTGCTTGGATATAGTTGGTAACTGAATTTATTTTGATAACCGTTGCTGATGCTATCAACGTATATAAGATATACATTGGTTCGAATAATAGGTTCATGTTATTCGAAGTGGTCATGATTATGTCGCTTTATATATTCTGTGTATTGATAGTATTTGCTTTAATGGTGCCGTGTTCATGGAGTTTGTATGCATCAAGGATTTAAATACTTTATTTCATATTGAATCGGTATATATATATATATATATATATTGATAATGTGGAATTCGTATGTCATAAGGATTGAAGTACCTTATATCTATTGAATCCGCATATAATAGATAAAAGGATGATATGATTTATATGTTATCAAGATTAAATCCTTATGTTGATATTTGTTTCCTTGGTCATCTTATAAACATGTTTTAATTCCATTAGATCCGTTTGTGATCAAGTGCTGGAATTAATGTGCCATGATTTATAATGTCGGTCCATGGTATATGTTAGTTTAATAATATATGTTTTCATGATCAAACAGTATGTTAATGCTAGGATTATGAAATTTTTTCCTAATGAGATTAGGATTGTGTTTTCAAGGTTTCTAGTATATTATGGTTCTTAATCTTGATATTGAAAACCCTAATGTTTGATCTGAAAATCTTCGTTGATAAAATCAAAAGTGTTTTTGGAAGAAAACAATGAAGATGTCAAAAATGGTTAGTTGTTTGTTCAAGAAAAACCGTAGAAAACTGCCTTAGAAAATTTCTGAAATTTCAAGTTTCACGAGTTTCGATCGATCGAAAATCACTTTTGATCGATCGAGTGAAACAGTGATTAGACTTTTTAAGTAGATTGATTTTCGATTCATAATCGTTCGATCAAATTTATTTTTCGATCGATCGAGAGGCAATCGAGTATCGATCGAACAAGTCAGGTGGTCAAGTTCAAATTTTTTAATTTTTTCGATCAATCGAAAGGCACATTCGAGCGATCGAAAGAAAGAAAATCAGAAATTTTTCTAAGTGTTTTCAAGTTTTTTAAGAGCAAAGTTAATGTGTGATTAGATTACACATGGTTCTAACTAAAAGATCTAATGAGATCAAAGATGTTAGTTAAGTAGAACTCTTGGTACTAAATCATTTTATGATTAAAAGTCCTTAATTTATTTTAGTTAGAGGTTTTTAATAAGATTAAAATTCTAATTAAAGTTATATAGTTTCTAATGAGATTAGAATACTTTATCTAATAAATTAAGGATAGAGTTATATATAACTAATTTTTGATTCATTAGTGTTTAAGGAATCCTAAATAGTTTAGGACTTCCATTTTAGTTAGTGATTCTAATAAGATTAGAGTATTCAATAAGTGCAAGGTTATTAGTTGTGATGGGATCACAATTATTTAAAAGAAAAACCCAAATAATAAGTGGGAGTTCTTGAAATAACCCTTTTGTTAAGTTTATTGTAATTTGAGTAGATACCTCGTCTTGACTTCGAGTCTTGCATTCCATGCGGAGGGTATTTACTTCACGGATTACAAGGTTAAACTTCTTTGTGATTGCGCAAATGTTCGTTACGCTATTGTGACGTGACTTAGTTACATCACATTGAATTTAAACAATTAAACACATTTAATGTGTAGGGTTAAAATTGTGATTAGATCACAATGATTTCAAGACAATCCACTTGTTTTAAAATTTCTAGTGGGAGAGAGATACAAGGGTTGGATCTCACGGCCTCCATTATTGTTTCATAGTAGTGTGGGTAAGCACCTCGTCTTGGCGTATATGCCTCGCGATCCCAAAGGAGGGTGTTTACTTCATAGTACTACAAGATTGAACTTACCCGTTTAAAGTAGTGTGAACAAGCACCTCGTCTTGGCGTATATGCCTCGCGATCCCAAAGGAGGGTGTTTTGCTTCATGGTACTACAAGTTTAAACACTATAAAAGGAGATGAAATGTGGCTACACATGATTCAAGATAATGGTGTACACTAGACTAAGTGTAATGTTAACCTCCCAAAGGAGCTATGTCATTATTACTTAGAGGCTAAAGTTAATACGGCATATTATTAGTGTATGATAAGAGTTATCATGATAGCACTAATAATGAGAGTAATTCTCAATCAATTAATGTGTTTATAATAAACTTGTTACCAAGGAATTATAGACACGGATTGGTTTGTCGTTGCACCTAGTATAGTATGGTTTTTAGGTTCCATATTATATGGTTATGGATGCAAAATGATAATGTTCCTGTATTTAAGTTCATGGTCTCAATATAAAGTTGTCATAAATTTTGTCCTCTAGCTACTATTTTAGTTGAATCACATTAACTAAGAAATAATTTTGAACATAGTGCTTAAAGGAGCTGAAGTACATTTTCATGTTTTGATTCAGCATTGTCATAATTTCCTATAATTGATGCATTTAATGGAAGATAGCTTATGATATGATCATAGTTTCCATTGAAATTCTAAAATGTTTCATTGGCTTCTATCTCAATTGTACTACAGCATGAGATGCAAGAGTTAGTACTAAACTTAGACTTTATATTAAGTCTAAATGAGATGTTTGGTATGAATCATATTGAGTGCTAAGAAAAGCTTAAGAAGTTCCAATTCTATGTCATTTTATGAAAATATTTTATTTTTAAAATGAATTGGAATTCTTGGATGTAGAGATTAAATGTTAATCTCATGTGGATATGATTCACAAGTCCTTGTTAGAATCATTTGATCAATTCAGATTGTTTTAAAAATAAATTCTTATTATATTATTTGAATTGATGAGTGAGTTCAATATGATTTAATTCAAATTCTTAGCCTGAACCGAAAGGTAAGGGTGATAAGAAGAGGAATTAAAATACCAAACAGTTGGACAAATTAGTTGCCCTAGTAGTTGCCAAAAGGAAATTAGACTCAAAAGCATGACTAAAAGGGAAGTGTTTCTGATTTTGGTAAAGCTAAGCATTGTTCATAATTATCTTCTAGATGTAAATTTACATGTTTTACTTTTTAAAGAGAAAGTTTTCACCCTTTTGTATTGTATGTTTTGGCACTTATGTTTAGATCTTATTAATCTAAGTGTTATTCAAGATTTGTGAAAGATGGGCTTTTAGAACTATTATTTTGTTATATTCACAATCTATGAATTCGATTTAGAGGATAATATGATCTAGGGTTCCTTTTTGTAAAGGAATAAAGTTCCAATGATTTCTTTAAGTTAGTACATATATAAAGAAGGAATATGGCTCTTTTAAAGGTAGAATTAAATGTAGATTATTCTAGAAGAAAAATGTCAGAATTTGTTAAAAGACAACTATAAAATACATTTTGAAATGAAATGGTTGTATCAGATACACCACAAGATGTTATTCTTTAGATAACTATTACACCAGTATAATATTGTAGTGGGAGGATTACCAAATAAATTCATACTTTTGGAATACACTTTTGAAGTCATTCCACAAGGATATGAATTTGATCCTCGGTCCTACATAAAGGCAATAGATGATATGAATATGAATTATTGGATCAAGGTTATGTGAATAGAATTAGATTCTATTTAAAGTCTAGAACTTGTAGAGGCGCCTATTGGCATTGAGCCTATTGTTTTCAAATAGGTCTACAAGAAATTGAGATTGATAGATTTGAAGGTGCAAACCTTCAAAGTCAAGACTAGTGGCAAAAAGATCTATTCAAAAAGAAATGGTTCGACTATGAAAAGATTTTTTCACCAATAGTTAAGTTTGACTCTATCTAGATTCTCTTATTCATTATATTTCATTTGGATGAAATATGGCAATGAATATCAAGAAAGCTTCTTTTAGTAGCAATCTTGAGGAAGACATCTATATGATGTATCTAGACTTGTACATAGCAAAGAATCAATAGTGTTTAGTATGCAAGTTGCTGAAATTCCATTTATGGACTAAAGCAAGCATATGAGTCATAAAATATCATCTTTGATCAAAAAAATCAAATTGTTTGATTTTGATCAAGTATTAAAAGGCCTTAAGTGTGTAAAAGTTATATAGAATAATAAATTTCTTAATGTATATTGATGACATTCTAATCATTTAGGATGATGTAGAGTTATTGTCATCAATAGAGTTTTGGTTGTCTAGTCCAATTTGATATAAAGTACTTGGGAAAGATTGGTCTCATCCTAAGAACTATAACTTTGTTAAAATTCAGAAATTAGAATGTTGGGTCTATCTCAAACTGCTTAAATAGATTAGATTTTAGCCAAGTATAGCATGTAATACTTCAAGAAAGGATTCTTTCCTTTTAAGTTTGAAGTTCCTTTATAAAAGGACTATGATCCTAAGACATATAAAAGGAAGAGCATATAAGACGGTTCCTTATATCAAATTGATAGGAAGTCTATATGCTATGCTAAATACTAGGCTAAATGTCTATTTTGCGGTGGGCATAGTAAGCAAATATCAAGTGAATCAAAGATCACTTCATTTAGTGGGAGTAAAGCATATACTCAAATATCTTAGGAGAATGAGGGATTATATGCTTGTCCACAAAAGTGAAGTTTTGATGTTTATTGGATGTACAAATTCTGACTTGTAGTTTGATTGTGATTCATGAAGTTGAACTTCAAGATATATGTTCATCCTAGGTGGTGAAGATACACATTAAGCTTAAATATTATCTCATTAGAGAGATATGGTTACTTGAGAAGTAGTAGTAGAAAAAATAATTTATGCAATAAATCTGGCTGAAACTTATTTCCAAACCTTGCCTTAGAGTGACTTTGAATTACTCTAAAGGGAGATAAGTGTCGAATATGTGGTAAATTGTCTTTGAGGGCAAGTGGGAGATTGTTGGGGTTTATGCCCTAAAATCCAATTTTTTGGCATGTCATAAATAATTAAATTGTTTAATTATATGAGACTATGTATAAATGAACTAATGAGATATTATCTTAGTCCATGAGATGCATAGTATGTGATTTATGTGATTTAGTCACAGAAGATATAAATCACAAGTTCTTTGTAAACTCAGAATTTTTAGTTCGTAGTCGATGATGAAATTGGGCGTTTCATCTGCGAAGACTATAACATATCAACTAAGATGCTTTGTCTTGATCATGGAAGTGGAGACTTCTAGTTGGTATGTTGATATGTTTTAAGAGTTAAGACATATTGAACTGGACCGCTGTGAGATTTATTATTCTCCTAACGACTGTCAATTGAATAATAAATCTCACGACTTCTATTTACATCAACTCTAAATCCTGAGAGAATAATGGACCTGATCATGAGATGTAGGTTGCTTTGATATATCAGGAGTGAGATCTATTAGTTACGGTCAAAACCTCAGTATGTTGGGCAACCACATTTAATGTTGATAGAACATATATTCTCAAGATGGAATTCATAATCTCTTAACGGAGATATAAAATATTCCCTTGAGATAAGTTTAATGGGTTTGGTTATTCAGAGTGTTGGGCCCAACCACTTTAGTAAGTAGTTACTAAAGTATATATTTATGGAATTTGATTTCATAAATATATTATGAATAACTTAAAGGATTAAACCGGGTACTCAAGGATTAAGATGTAGTAATCTTCAAAGTGGCAGTCTATATTTATGACTTTGTATTACTACGAATATTTTAATGAAGGGATTGTATGTATAATAAAGTCTTGGGATATAATTTATTAATAAGGCCTAGAGTCCAATTATATTCTTATAGTGGTATTGAACATAATTAATGGTAACTTTGGACTTGTCAAGAGTTGACGGAAAAGCCCATGGCCCATTGGAGCTAGAGTCTTATTTGATCCCTTTGGTCCCATCTCAAGCCACAAACTAAAGCCCAATTGGGTAGGCCCAACAAGCTAACCCAATTAGATAATCAGTCATTATTTAATAAGAGTTATTAAATAAAGAAACTATGAGAATAGTTTAAATGTACGTATGATGAAAAGAAAAGAAATCAGTTTTTCTCTACAAGGAGAAAAAGAAGAATTTTCTTTGAGAATCTATGTACAAAAGGACTAATTGAGAGACCACACATCTTGGGCACCATGTGGAATTGAGATGAAGATTGAAGGTATTCTCAAGTCAAGGTTTTGAAATTCACTGCATCAAGGTATGCATCCTTTTCTTTGTTCTAGAATTCATGGTTGCATGTTTATCTTTCATGATTGAAGTAGATCCATGTTTGTTTCTTTCGCTGTGTGTTTTGTATGAGATACAAAACCAGATTTTCCAACAGCAAGGGCATATAAGAGAGAGAAAAGAAATACCCAATTATGTTAAGCTTTTGACATTGCATTTTTGCCATATCGAAGCATACAGATGTCATTTCATGATTGGTAGGCAACAATGGTGAAATGATTATTTATGCCTTTCTCTTAGGATTTTCTAGTCATTCCCATCAAAAAAAGTGATATGAGTGTTAAATACAAGAGATTACTTAATCTTACTCATCACAAACACAATCCACAAAGCTCACTTGCTTAGTTGAGCTTAGTTGTGCGTAAAGATACTCATCTAAGTTACAAAAGATACAAAGTTTTGAAACTTTGTTTCAATGGCCATCCAATGTACACAAGTACCAATGTACACAAAAACACGTAGTTTTTGTATTTTTCTAATTTTTATTTTTAATTTTTAAAACGAAACAAAACAAAAACTAAACAACCGAACAAAAACAGACGAACAATATGAAAGTATGAATATAGATGTAGATACATGAAAGTATGATTCCAAAAGTAGATAAGAAATCAAGCAAAGAGAGTCCTATTTTAGATAGAAAGAATTAAAGTAGAGGACAAACAGAACAGACAATTAAGTTTTAAGCTCCTTTCTCACCCATACAGCACGAGTCTTTGGCATTGAAAATGAAAAGGCACCTATCCTAATATGTTTACTAAAGGACATAGGAGAGTTAGAATTCTCCTAAAATTGAGTTAAAAAGCTCAAAGCTCTTAATAACTCTCCAAACAAAGGTGTTGGTCCTTGAGAGGAAACCTGTGACCATTTTGACACTTGTTTTTGAGGATACAACTTAAAGCAATTAGGACAAATGTGTCTAGAAACACCATAATGGTGACAAACATGAGGTTTAACAAATGATTTAGAATTAAAAAAATCAGTTATGGATTTCATACCTTTATCACCTTTCTCAGGTTAGGGTATAAAGACAGTCCTTGATTTAGAAGCCGTGGAAGAGGAGGGGCTGGAGGAAACAACATATCCTAAAGTAGTCTTATCAAAACTAGGCTTTTGAGCATTCAATACCTCATCAAGCTTTGCACTAGACATCCTCTCTATTTGAGTTCTAGCTTGACTAAGCTCAACCTCAAGATTCTTGACCTTCTCTTCTAATAAGGTGTTCTACACAACAAGAGTCTCAACCAACTTTGTAGTCTCATCTAATTTGACTAATAGATCAGCTTTTTCACTTTTTACCTCATTAAGCTCTTTTCTACAAACATGAGAGGTCTTTCTAGATTTTATAAATTCAATGCATAGCTTATCATAGGCTTCTTGAATGGTCATCTTCTTGCGTACTTCATCATCATCAGAAGAATCCTCACTGTCACTAGCACTCTCCACAATCACCTTATCGATTGTGGCAGCAAAAGCTATAAAGTGACCACATTCATCCATATACTCATTGGAAGAGTCATCATCAGTATCACTCCAGGTAGTAACCAACCCTTTATCTTTTGAATTCTTAGTCTTTTCCTTCATAAGATAGTTTGGCCAATCTGTCTTCATATGACCAAAACTTTTATACTCATGGCACTATATTAGGACATATGTGATTCACTTGTTAGGAATATATGTCACTATTTTATATAATTGGCTAATCCTTTGACAAAACGCACTTTACTTATATTTGGGTAGATCTAGAATGTGTTTAATACTTCAAGAAATCTTGTTTCAAGATCAAGTATTAAAACCATGCAAGTCTGTCCAAGATTCAAGTTGAAAAGTGCAAGTTCATTAAAGCTCGACAGCTATCTCGATAGCTAGTATCTATCGAGCTTAAAGAGCTGTTCCAGTCCCGTGGCTTGATAGCTGCTCGACAGATGGCTATTTGTCGAGGTTTAAGAAAAACAAATTTTCTGTTCTGTTTTAACTCTAATCCGTGATTATGTGTTTGGGCTTTCCTTTCTCATAACCCTAAACATATAAAAGGATTATTTTAAAGGCCATAAAATTGGACACAAGTTGCACAAGCGTTAAACAAAGTTTGTTCAAGCAAATTGTGACTGGAGACAGAATTTGTCCAAGTTCATCATTCTTGTGAAGAAGTTACTGTGTTTGTGCATTGTAGGGTTTTGTAACCAAGCATCTTCTGGATCTTCATCATATGAATGAATTGAAGAACTTTGCAGCCAACAACCTTCTCTAGATGGTGATTGAAGTCGCGTACTGAGATCCATGCAATTAGTTAGTCACGTACTGGGAGCCGTGCATTATAAGGAGAGATTATCACTACAGAACAAGCCCAATTAGGTATTGGGGTAAGGTTTAACTGTAGATTGGTATAAGGTACTGAGATTCCTTTACTTGTAACTGCTTGTTTTGATAAAAGTGGATTCTTGGGAGTGGTGACCTTAAAATCACCCAGTGAGGTTTTTGCTGTGTTGGTTTTCCCCATTCGCAAACAAATCATCGTGTCAATTTATTTTTCGTTGCATACTTAGTTTAATTGGTGATTTATTTGTGTTACCACGCGTTTGCAAGTTAATTTGATTAATTAATTAAACTTAGCTAATTAATCAATTAATTAATCACAGTGGGTCAATACGTTTTTAGCCTATCACACTAGATAAGAGGTTTCTCATTCTTATCCTTCCTAGAGGATTTAGATTTCCTAGGAGGTTTGTCCTTATCCTTTTTCCTAAATTGAAGAAGCTTGATAATCTCATCAGCTATGAAGGTTAAGTCCTCATCCTCATCCTTATCTTCATCTTCATCTTTAGAGTCATCACTCTTTTCCTCTATACCATTAAGAGCCAAGTTTTTACTCTCTCCACATTTTCCTATTAAACCTAATCTCATCTCATAGGTTTGAAGGTTTCCTACAAGGTCAGTCAAAGGAATGTGATCAATGCCCTTTACTTCTTTAATGACAGTGATTTTGGCATAGAATCTTTAAGGTAAGGACCTAAGGATTTTCCTAACAATTTTGAATTCTGCTATAGATTCTCCAATGTTAAAGACAGAATTCACAATATCCTTGAGTTTAGCATAGAACTCATCACAAGTCTCATCTTCCTCCATCCTTATTTCTTCAAAACTACTAGCGAGTCTTTGAAGCTTTACAGTCTTTACTGCTTTGGTATCTTCATAGGTGGTCTCAAGAATGATCCATGCTTCCTTGGCAACTTCTGTGAATGATATTTTCTTGAATTTCTCATTGGTCACCCATAAAAAAAACCATTCAAGGCCCTACTGTTAAAATTTGTTGCTTTGATTGTTGCTTCATCCCAATCTACCGATGCTTCCTTTGGCTTAATCTAGCAAACTTCAAGAACTTGCCATACATGTTCACCTAGAGTCTACAAAAAGACTTTCATACAAAATTTATAGTACATATAATTAGTACCATCAAATAAAAGAGGAATCAAAAGAGATTGTCCACAATCCATGACAACAGGAGTCAAGAATCACACTTAGGAAATTAATCCAATCAGAGTGTACGCTCTCTGATACCACTTGTTGGGAAATTTAGACCCCGATTGATAGAATTAATAAGTTTTAAATCCAAGTTGTTAATTAGATTTATTATTAATGAACTTAGTTAAAACAAACTAACATCAATATCATGTCAAAATCATGCAGTGGAAAAGTAAATAAGACAAGATATGATGACCTAGAAAAACCAATGAAACAAACTACTTTCATAGTAAAAAATCTGGGGGGAAACCGTTCCGAAAAGCAATTCACTATAGTAAAGAGAAGTTTCAGATTTAGTACAAAATTTTTGTCTCTTGACTCTACAATCCTCGTAGATGAACTTACAGCAGAAACCTTTTACCGCTTCAGAACCTCTGAACTTTTCAATATATGAATGCCACCCTTTTGCACGGATCCCAGTACATGACTAACCAAAGATGCACGGCTCCTAGTACGTGACTAACACATCAACTTGAAGAAGATGTTGGTTGCAAAGTTCTTCACTTCATCAACAATGAAGATCAAGAAGAACTTAATTACAAAACCCTAGGGCGCAAAGACGCAGTAACTTCTTTCAGAGAGAATAAGGCACTCGGTCACCTTTTGTGTGTGTTCTCCTTGTATTCTCTTATATGACGGCCTTTAAAATAAGACTTATATATGTCCAGGATTGTGAGAAAAGAAACCCTACATATACATGTCAACATGGGCTGAAAATCAGATCTAGAAATCTAAATTTCGTAATTCTCGATAGATACATCTATTAAGTAGCTGTCGAGACTCATTAAACCTCGATAGATATTATCTGTCAAAAGCTGTTGGGAATTTGTCCACCTTTAATGAACAACCCTTCACATGTTTCTTGGTCCAATCTTCATGGCTTCAATACTTAACTTGAACAACAAATTTCTTGAAGTATTAAACACATCTTAGATCTATCCAATTACAAGTAAAGTGCATTTTGTCAAATGATTAACCAATACTATAATGACTTATGTTCCTAACATGATTTACATATATCCTAGCACAGCCATTCTTATTAGCATTGAAACTAAGAATATACAGATAAACTATCTAAAAACAAAGATTAGAAAACCCAAAAGTTAAATACAATGATGGTTGATGGAGGAGGAACTTACTAGTAAAAAATTGTGGATACTTTTTAGGCCATATGGTAGCTTCTATCAAAACCTCTTTGCAAGTCTCAAGTCCGCCCACATCATTCAACTTCAGGAACGAGTCCGTAAGGCGAAGCCCGAATTCTGCTGTACGAGTTATAGAGGATTCAGGAACTTTTATAATGGGAAAGAAATTTCTTGTCAAAACTGCTCAAAATGCCTTCAAATAAAGTTCATAAGACTCTTGTTTATCTTAGTCGTTACTGTTTTCATCTGCCTTAACTGCCTTAGGCAGTTTACAATGAAACTATTCTCTTAAATTATTCTCCTAAAGGCCAAAGCGCTATTTTTAATAATAAATAATAAAAATAATACTATTTTTTGCAAAAAAATATTTGGGGATTAAATTTTTTTTTTTTTTTAAATCCTTTATATTATTTTTAAAGATATAGTCTATGAAAATAAGTTTGGTCCCAAAAAAAATTCTTAGTTACGCGCTGTCACATTGGTAATGATCATATTTGTTATGTTTATGATCTTAGAATAAAAGTATGGAATTAACGGTGTAAGAGGAGATAAATTAGATAATAAAAAAATTATGATCAAGATCACACCTAAATCAAGCGCTCAAAGTCCACTAGAGACCATGAACATAGCTCAAAAATATTAAACAGACCGACATACCAGCTTTTTGCAAAGTGAGTCCAAATAGGTTATTATAATAATACTAATTAAATTTTTTTTAAAAAGGTAATGACCTGCATAACACTATTTGTTTTTACTTCTGAAAAAAGTGCTGTGCTAAATCAAAGATTTTTGACAAAAATATGGTTTGCAAGGCAAAATTTAGGTACAATATTTATGTGTTGTTTTATATATTTATCTTTTAAAATTCAGCTATGTGACTATTTAACTTAAAATACACTTCAATTCTATGAGAAAAAAAGCCGCATGACTGAATTTTAAGAAGGATTCTTAAGAAACAACATCTAAGGTATTGTGTCTAAGTTTTATTCGTTTGTAATTGTGATGTGGGGTAGGATCGATATTATTTTTTAGGAACAAAACTAAAATTTTACTAAGAAAAACTGGCTATATCAACCTGAATTAAAGAAGAAAGTGGTGAAAGAACATTTTCCATCCACACAACACATTCCGTACTAGTTATAACATACCTAGTCAAATTATGAACAACCTTATTACCTTCTCTTTTAGCATGAGAGTAAAGCAATTGAGTAAAAAACCTAGAAAAAATCCTTGCATCTTGAACCAAAAGATCATAGGGAGCCAAAGACCCACCCTTCTCAACTAAACCTTTATTATCTCACTTTCAAATCGCCTTCCAAAATGGATTGAACAAACTCAAGAGCCCGAGCAGTTTCCAAAGCCTCAATTTCCGTAGCTTGAAATGCTTGAGGAACCTGTTAAGATAGAGATGCTATGACCATACCTTGATTATCCCTAATGATCGCACCAGTGCCCAATTTATTTTCAACTTGGAACACGACGTCGTCAAAGTTTATTTTATATAAGTAAGCTAGGGGAGGTCATCACCAGGCATGCGGCTTAGGAGGCAAAGGGAGTGGGGGAGGCTGGATTGCTATGAATTCATCATACAGTTCCTTTGAAACCCGAGCAATCTAACCAATGCTACAACTAGGTTGATGTAGTCTAACCTGGTTTCTTAATTTGAGTCCAAATTGACCATGCTGTCATAGTAAACCATTCTCAGTTCTTTTACTTTTGCATAATCCAAGAGACCAGTTTGAAAAGCAAGTGGAGATGCAAAAGAGTTAGAGGCGTTCCACACATCATCTAACATATGATAGGACCAAAGAGCACGATGTGGAGCTTATAGGGCCGAGTTACATTGGTCACAAGATGGACTATCAATCACAATCCTGTGAACTAGGTTACTTTTGCTTGCATAGAATTTCGGCAAGCTCTCCAAATAAGATTCTTCACCTTGTTAGGAGAATGTAAAGCCCATATATTCTTCCAAAGTCTAGTATCATGTGTATGAGGATACATTCTATGGTCAAGCTCTGTCTCCATCCTAAGAAAAGGTTAGCCAGACTTACAAGAGTAATTTCCATCCTATGCTAGATGCCTAAAGAGAGAATCGGTTGTTGTATGGTAGGCTAAGGGCATTTTCTTGATAGCTTCAGCCTCCTGTGGAACAAAGATGTCATCAATCATACCTGTGTTCTATTGTCTCATAGAGGGATCAATTAACAAGTCAACTGTAGCCTCCTACAAAGATTCCACAACAAGGGAAGACGTCATAGTAGGATGCTTAACTAGCAACCAAAGATGTTTCCAGATTTTCACCGACTTACCATCACCAATCCACCAATAAGCACCCCGTGCAATGACATCCCTACCTTTTAATATACTTTTCCAAGAATAAGAGCCCCTCTTTGAATCTCAGCCTTCATTATTGAGCCATTTGGGAAAAATCTTGCCTTCAAGACTCTATTAAACAAAGAGTCCCTATTGTAAAGTTGTAATTTACAACTGTGTTTTTGTTGGCTTTTATTCCGTGCCAAATTTGATTGTAATTATTTTCAATCGTTTATACCCTGTATTTATTGTGGGATTTATTGTAAGGGTTATGTGAGAGAGAGAGAGAGAGTGTGAAGACTCAAAAAATTGAAGACTGAAGAGTTTTCGCGGGTATCTCGCTACTACGCATCCCGCGAAATGGTGCATGTGCCCTACACGTGTTAGAATCTGAAGAGTCATGCCAGGCTGTCATTTTCGCGAGTGTCTCGCTAGTAAGGCCTTCCCGCGAGACAGTCGCGAAACTTTCTGCCTGGAGGATTTTTATGAGTGACCTTCTTACCTTTCACCCACTCTATATATATACCCTCATTACCCACATATGTTGGTGTGGCTATTCAGAGAGAAAAACCCTAGATAGGTTTTCTACAACTCACCCACCCATCTTTTGAGAGAGAGCTACTCCTCCTTAGTGAGAAATCATTATAGCCTCTTCTCCATCTCTCTCCTATTATCATACCTTGAGAGGAGATTTGTACCCAAACACAACCCACACCTATTCAGAGTGTAGAAAGTGTTTTGGAGTTGCTGGGAAGCATTGGAAGAAGCCAAGGATGGCAGATGCAACATGGAGCTTGTTGCGGGATCCGGAGAGCTAGACAAGACAGGGTTCCGAGAAGCCTTGTTGGAGTAGGAGCTTGGAAGGCTTAGGTACAGCGGGTAGACTAGGCTTGGAGGGTCTTTTGCTAACCCATGTATCCCAACTGATTGTCTAGTGGATCGATTTCCGCTTGGAGGGCGGCGGAGAGGTTTTTCGCCGAGTTCTTCGGTTTCCTCTTCGAAAACACGTCTTGGTGTTTTCTGTGTTTGCATCCTTCTTCCCTACTCTTTTATATTCCATTATATTGCTGTGTTGCTTAGTTTATGGATTAGAGTAGATGTCTTTCTTATACGCTTGTGTTTACACTATTCCGCACTTAGCATTAAGTTAGTGTAAAATTAACCAAGCCGTAATTTTAATTTGGGGGTCTAAACCGCTCGTGTGTTTTCGACACATTTTCGAGCTTTCAATTGGTATCAGAGCGGGTACACTTGTTTTGGTTTCACTACCTAAGTATGATCCTTGACCCCTTGTGTTTATTTGCCATGGATTGTGCTATGTATGCCTCTTTGTATGATTTGGTTGGTGATAAATGTAACATGCCACATGTTTGTAAAAATGCCTCTATGAGTGATAATCCTTATAAGTGTGATGCTATGTTACATGAATCTTTGGGTGTTGTTGATATTCCTAACACCAAACTCTTAAAGAAAAATGCTAAGAAATTTCAAAAGAATTTAAGCAAGTTACTTTGTGAAAAGGATGATTTGATTGCTAAGCTCAATGAATCCATCAAATTGGTTGAAAAATATAAGAAACTTGCTAAAAATTCTTTTGAAAAGCTGAAAGAGTTTGAATGTTTGAATATGGACTTGGATGATAAACTTGTTTTGTCTAACAAACTTGTTGATGATCTTAAATCTGAAAATGAATCTCTTAAGATGCATGCCAAGTGTTTGATTGCTGAACCTATTGTTAAAAAGGATGAAAATATATGTTGCAATCATGTTGTGGTACCCGATTTTGTGTCTAATGTGTGTTTTGCCTCAAAGGACAAATCGGTGTACATTCCTCCACATAAAAGAAATCAAAAAGTGGAGAGAAAGGCTCTTAAGCCACAGCCTCTGTTTAGGTCTCAACCTAAGGCTTTGGATGGATCTAAGTTTGTTCCAACTTGCCACCATTGCGGTGTGATTGGTCATATAAGGCTTCAATGTTCTAAGTTGAAGAGAGAACAAAACCAAGTTGTTAGATCCATTCCCAAAAAGCCTAATGGACCTAAACACATTGTTTGTCACCATTGTGGTGCCCTTGGTCATCTTAGACCTCATTGCTCTAAGTTTCAAACTTTTAAAAGAATCAAAAGAAAAGAGAAACTTGAGCTTCTTGGAAGTTGTGCTAAAAATGATAAACCGGATTTGAGTGAAAATAACATGTTGTTAAAGAAAGTGTTTAATGCTCTTAACTCCTTGACTATGTGCATCTCCGGTTCTCATTCTTCCAACCCTCGTCTCACTTCTCTTGAGACACTCATTCCAAACAATCATTCCGTTTGGATGAGGAAGGGTTCCTATGGTTGAGCTTTTGCTCTTTTGGTCCTTGATCTAATTCTTTCGATCTTTGTAGGACCATTCATGCATTAGATGCTTCATTGTCATGCATTTGTGCATCATGCATCTCTTTATATGCATTGTTTGTGTTTTTGTTTTTGATCTTACTTTTTTACTTTTGTTTTGTGTGAGTAAAAATCCAAAACCACATAAAAAGTGAAAAATTCAAAAAGTTTGATCGTATATGTTTGAGCACATATCTCATGTGAGTTTGGCCTAGTACCTTCGTACTAATGGCGTAGTGCATTTACGAACTTAGCTTGTTATGTATGCACCTATTTCTATGTGGAAGAAATCTTGAAAACTATGTGTGACTGTTGTAAATAGATCTTCAAGCTTGTCATGAATGATTGGTCAATAGTCTTGTTGGTCTTGATACTTGCATAGACTTGTGTCTATATCTCTTCCCACTTTATTTTTATGTTTTTGCAAAAAGAGCTCACGAAATGTAAATCTCAAAATGAAAAGAGATATTGAGCTGCAAAAGCCTGTCGCACATACTAGTATTTGACTAGGAAAAAGGGAAAGCGACTCTTTTAATGTAAATTTTATGGTGCTCAAAAAGCCAAAGTCTAATCATCAATGTTGAAATATCATAAATTTCAAGCACCTATCTCAAAATGAGATGTTTTGTCCATACAAATAAAATGGACCAATTGTTATGCTTTATGTAGAAGCCAAATGAAAAGCTTCTAAGTTATGTATTCAATGTGTGAGAGGTCATATATACTCATTTCTATAATGGAGATAGTCCACTTGATTTCGTATCAGTTGTGTATGACTCGTTTGAATTGATCATTGAAGCTTCGCTCTGGTCTAAGGACTATTTCACACTTGATTCCCACACACAACACACAAGTTTAATGTTCAATGAATGTCTATTTCATTTGTGTGTTTGTACATGCTCAAATGTGATGTGTGTGTGCTCAACCATATGTGGTTCAAGCCAAAAAGATTCTTGTTCTTTTTGTTTGCTTTTGGAAGTGATTTGTATCACCCATGTTTTTCAAAGTTTTTAAAGTGTTTTTGTGTGAAAAACATGTTTTTGGTGTTTTCGTGACTTATTTCATGTTTAAGTTCAGTCACGAGTGAAAGGGTCCAATTCGCAAGTTTTTCAGCTTTGGACAGAGAGTTTCGCGACTGTTTCGTGGCTGTTTCGCGAGTAATGCTTACCTGCGAGATACCAGCGAAATTTTCGCGGGATTGTAAGTAGCGAGATACCAGCGAAAATTTCCAGATCAGCTTTTTAAAGGGCATTTCGTGGGTCATTTGTTTTAAACATCTCCCATCCTCTCCCAAACCTCTGGTTTAATGTTTCTACATCAAAACCCAACTAAATTCAAGTGTTTTTCATTCCATAAACATCTCTAAGGTAATCTTTTACTCTTTTCATTGATTTTGATCCTTAGATTACGTTTTTGGGGGTTTTATGTTCATAATTGGGATTTTCTCAAATGGGAGTTGGAAAACTTATTTTCTGTCAATCTTTTTGATTGGGCTTTGTCTTAAATGATGATTTGGTTTGGTTGTTGGCCCCTTGTGGCAAAAATAACATGTATTTAGGCAAGATTTTCATATGTTCTTGCATTGTTCATCATACATGTGTAGTGTGTGCACTCTAAGTATTTGATAAAATGCCCAAATGGCATTTTCTCGTTGTTTTGGACTCCGATGAGTTCCAAACTTTGGGGATCACCATGATTATTCATGTTTATCATGTTGTGATCATTGGTGGTGTGTTTTGTACACTTTGCCCCTTGAGTGCCTTACTCATGCATTAGTCATGCATCACACATGCACACTAGATGAAAACTAGATGCAATTTGCTGCACACACTCTAACACTTGACATGTTTTTGCATTCACTCATGCTAGTTAAGTCTTTTTAGACCTTTTAGCACATATAACATATTCTTGTGTCCATGTCATGCCTAGGTCCATATCATGTTCCATCATCCTTAGCATGTCATGTTCTTTATGCTTTGTAGCAATTTTTTAATGTTTGTGTTATGTTTGAGCTTCAGTTTCTCATTCATCTTGCACTCCTCATGCATCATCTTCATATCTTGTTTTCTTTCCCTCCTTCCTCTTGATTAACTTGTCTATTCGTGACAAAAAGGGGGAGAGTATCGTCATTTCTATATGACTCATGTGCACACTCTTAGGGGGAGAAATTCTACCTTGTGCACATTCGTAGGGGGAGAAAACCATAGAGGAGATGCATATACCAAGGGGGAGAAGACATTCTTTTTGAGAAAACCTTGATTTACTTTATGCTTGTTTTCTCGTTGCTTTATGATGCTTTGATATGCTTTGTTGCTCTCATTGCTTCGTGTTTATGTGTTGGACATGCTTTTAACCTTTTGCTATTGTGCTTTATTGGTTGCATGTTCGGGTGATCATTTTCTTTGCTATATGATCATTGTAGTCATTTCCATATGACTGTTTTGGTGTTTGATCAAGTTGCTCACATGTTTCACATTTTGATTACTTGATCGCAATTTATTTGTTACATTATACTTGTCCGTTTATTACTTGCTTTACCCTGAGGGTCTAATGTGTTTTGTGCAAGTGTTTCAGGTTACAGGTATATATGTTCCAACTTCATCACAACTTCTATGATTCATGATAGGGGGAGTGATATGATAGGGAAGTACTTTATATTTTGTACCCATGTTGCTTTTGTAAGCTTTAAGGGTTTGTTTCATGCATGATTTGTAGGTCTTTGTGGTTTGTGCCATGCATTTGCAATACCTTGCCTATGCAACCTTCATGCATGTTTGCTTGTTGTTCAATGTCATGCATTTTACTTCAAGTACATCACTCTTGTGCCCTTGTAGGATTGTTCCTAGATGCATATACATTCTATGCATTGGTTGAGTGATGAACACTCTTGTGCCCTAGTAGGATTGTTCCTAGATGCAAATACTTCGTGTATTTCGCATTGGTTGAGTGTTGGAGTTGCAAATGATACTCTTCAAATGAGCTTATCATCTTGCATATCCGGATGTTCATTCCTTGTGTGAATGAGCATAGTAATTGCTTCTGTATAGTGATTACTTGTTTGATCTTGCCATGATCTAGTGTTTCTATTTCATTTTGCTTGATCATGCTTTTATTGCTCCATATGCTTTTCAAGTTTTCTACATACAATGATGTTATTGTGTTGTTGTATTTCAGGAGTTACTTGTTCATATGTTTCAAGAGCACTTCAGAATCTAGAATTAGGTGTGAGTGAGTTTTGCCTTTGTTCCCAAACTCACGTTTAAGTCTAGAGTCTGTTTTAGGGTTTTGTCACGGAATAGCCAAAGGGGGAGATTGTAAAGTTGTAATTTACAACTGTGTTTTTGTTGGCTTTTATTCCGTGCCAAATTTGATTGTAATTATTTTCAATCGTTTATACCCTGTATTTATTGTGGGATTTATTGTAAGGGTTGTGTGAGAGAGAGAGAGAGAGTGTGAAGACTCAAGAAATTGAAGACTGAAGAGTTTTCGCGGGTATCTCGCTACTACGCATCCCGCGAAATGGTGCATGTGCCCTACACGTGTTAGAAGCTGAAGAGTCATGCCAGGCTGTCATTTTCGCGAGTGTCTCGCTAGTAAGGCCTTCCCGCGAGACAGTCGCGAAACTTTCTGCCTGGAGGATTTTTATGAGTGACCTTCTTACCCTTCACCCACTCTATATATATACCCTCATTACCCACATATGTTGGTGTGGCTATTCAGAGAGAAAAACCCTAGATAGGTTTTCTACAACTCACCCACCCATCTTTTGAGAGAGAGCTACTCCTCCTTAGTGAGAAATCATCATAGCCTCTTCTCCATCTCTCTCCTATTATCATACCTTGAGAGGAGATTTGTACCCAAACACAACCCACACCTATTCAGAGTGTAGAAAGTGTTTTGGAGTTGTTGGGAAGCATTGGAAGAAGCCAAGGATGGCAGATGCAACATGGAGCTTGTTGCGGGATCCGGAGAGCTAGACAAGACAGGGTTCCGAGAAGCCTTGTTGGAGTAGGAGCTTGGAGGGCTTAGGTACAGCGGGTAGACTAGGCTTGGAGGGTCTTTTGCTAACCCATGTATCCCAACTGATTGTCTAGTGGATCGATTTCCGCTTGGAGGGCGGCGGAGAGGTTTTTCACCGAGTTCTTCGGTTTCCTCTTCGAAGACACGTCTTGGTGTTTTCTGTGTTTGCATCCTTCTTCCCTACTCTTTTATATTCCATTATACTGCTGTGTTGCTTAGTTTATGGATTAGAGTAGATGTCTTTCTTATACGCTTGTGTTTACACTATTCCGCACTTAGCATTAAGTTAGTGTAAAATCAACCAAGCCGTAATTTTAATTTGGGGGTCTAAACCGCTCGTGTGTTTTCGACACATTTTCGAGCTTTCACCTATTATGCAAAAGCCTCCAAGCTTGTTTAGCCAACAAAGAATTATTAAAAAAGGCTAAATCTCTAAAGCCCATACCACTCACCATTTTAGATTTTGTCATCTCATCCCATTTGAGCTTTTCTCCTATCGCCACATTGTCCCTACCAAAACTTTTTAATTAGGAAAGGAAGTTTGAAGTAACCCATGGCATGTGTTGGAATAGCTTGAATGAAAGCTTTAAGCAAGACCTCCTGCCCTGCTTGAGATAACAACTTGCTCTCCCAGCCTTGAAGCTTCCTCCAAACTCTCTCTTTAATGCAATTGGAGCTTGCTTTCTTCCCCTTACCCATCAAAGATGGAAGACCGAAATATTTTTATATTGTTTAATCTCCTGGACCCCTAAAATACCTTTGATAATTTGTCTCGTAGCCTTTGGAGTAGACTTGCTAAAGAAGATGACAGTATTATTTAGATTCACTTTTTGACTAGAGGCACCCTCCTAAGTAGATAACATATCCAGGACTTAGTCACACTCTTCAATTTTGAGGTTGCCTTGCCAAGAAAAAAAAAAGGCTATCATATGCGAAGAATAGATGTGTTAGTCTTGGTCTCCTTTTGCATAGAGAGAAAAATTTTGTTAGGTTCTAAAAATTTAGAACAACTGGCAAACCGTGAACACTAAGTTTTCTAAATATAGATTCCTAAGTCTATAGGTTTGATTAGAAAATGCTCAAGGTGCTGCAAGTTTGAATACAAGAATATGCAAGCTATAGAAAAGAAAATTTCAATTTTTGAAGAGTTCGACCGATTGAAAAACAGGTTCGACCAATTAAAAATTGCTGATATGAAATTTTTGTTGAATTCTATTTCAACCTAAACTCTACTTTAGATTTAGGTTTTAGGTGAAACACTTCTAGTATATAAAGGAAACCTTAAGGCACGTTTTAGAGAGATTTTGAGAGAGAGAGAGAAGAATGCATCTCGTGTCTCCTATTGTAGATCTAGGGTTTTTGTACCCAAAGCTCTCTTAATTCTTCTACCATGTTATTCCTTGAAGAAACTCAAGATCTAGTGTTGTAGAAGTTGCTGCCATAACAAGATCAACTACTGTTGATGATCTAAACATTTGAGTGGGATCTCAAAGTCACAAACATGGGTGTTTGTGTGTTGCAGATTCAAGATAAAAGAGTTTGTGGATTTGGAGCTGCATGTTGTCGTGTGACTAAGTTTTTCAAGAGGTAGCTTTAGATTTTTAGGAGAAAATTTATTGTAAACTTCCATTCTATCATAGTGAATTTGTTTACCTTAAGGATAGTTAAGTTAAATCCTCCCCAAGTTTTTTACCTTTAAACTGGATTGTTTCATTGGTTTTCCTAGGTAATCATATCGTTGTCTTCTTTATTTTTCCCGCACAGTATTAAATGATATTTTTCTATTTAACCTAGATTTTATAATTAACCTAAGTAACTACTTGGCTAATTCACTAGGGTTAAACAATCTATTTTAAGGGGATCTAAACAAACAAACAACTTTATTTTCACCCCTTCTAGCTACTTGTTTAATGATCCCATGCAAACTTTCAGTACACAAGAGAAAAAAAAAAGGGCACAATGGATCTCCTTGTATTATTCCCCTTGATGGATGAATTAAACCTTTGGACTCTCCATTAACAAGGATCAAATAAGTAACTGTTTTCAAACAAAACACAATGAGATTAATCCAGTGGTCACTGAAACCCATTCTCCTCATAAGATTCTCAAGAAAAGCCCACTTGACTCTATCATAGGCCTTACTCATATCTAGCGTAAGTGTCATACAACCAAATTTGCTTGAATTGTGAGTCCTCATGCAATGCAAGGTCTCAAAAATAGCAAGAATGTTATAAAAATAAGGTCTTTTGCAAAAGCCAAATGGTGCTTTATGATGACCCTTGGTAAAACCTTTTTTAATTCGTAAGCTAACACTTTTGAAAAAAATCTTATATAGTATGGGCACAAGTGCCCCCACTGTGTGTGGCAGTAGTGGTTTCCTCATAGGAAGGTACGCCTCATCTTAGGGTGGATTGAGCAGAGGGTGTAAATGTAGTCATCACTTAGATTAGATCTAGAAACCATCTATATAGCGCTTTTGTGGAAGGACTAATCTTTACCAAAGCACTTGTCCGGAGTTTAGATATGCAGATGGGAAGGTATTAAGCACCTAACTCCACCCGACCTGTGGGTCAGCCTTCACTCATTATGTTCCAAATCCTAGTCTTATAAAAGCGTCTTCTAACATATTATTCTAAACTCACACACACACACACACACACACACACACACACACACTCTCTCTCTCTCTCTCTCTAATATCCATCCAGAGAATTTAACATGTCATATCATCCCCAAACCCTAAACATTCATTTATCACGGCATTTGAAAGTATATTCCCAAGGGCAGCAAGCATGTCACAAGGTAGTAGCATCAACAAGGCAATAATCACAATTATCACTTGCATATTCATCATGACAAACACTTCCAATCACTCAAGCATGGCATCCTCATATCCAATCATGCCATCATGTATGTTTATATTCATATACATGACTTACCTCACTACATCACAGTACTTATGCATCAATGTATGTTCATGTTCTATGCATGTTCATGTCATTATCAAAGTATAGACCCTAATAATTCATCTAATAATCCAAGAATGTGAAAGATGCTTGAAGTTGATTGGAAGAAGGGTGCTTTCATTGCTAAGCCGAATAGAAGATTGACTAGATGAGAGGCAATTGATTGCCGAACAAGACAAATGATGGTGCCCATGGTATTGTAATAAGATTTTTTTTTCTTTTTTCTTTTTGCATGAAAACATTATTAAAAAAGGTTACCAATTATATATTGACCTACAATAGTTGCGTCTCTCTCTTCTCCCAACTGTGATTTGACCTATTCAATTATTGAGGAAAGACCTTGAACAAAGAATATGGACAAAACTAGTACTTTAAAGATAATTGTCACCGCACACTGTGTCTCTCTCTTCTCCCAATCACACGTCACATTGGGTACTAAAAACTGTGATTTGATCTATTCAATTATTGAGGAAAGACCTTGAACAAAGAATATGGACAAAACTAGTACTTTTAAGATAATTGTCACCGCATACTTCCGAAATTTTGTGTCGGTGGCATATATTAGAGTATCATATATTTATCCAATTTTTAAAGCAAAAGTTATTTTATCATTTTGTCTGCTTACTTTTCCAAAAAACCTTCTGACTTTTCATTTTCTCAATCCTATTTAACTATTATTTCTTTATTCTTACTTTAATCTTCTTTGGTTCTTTTTTATAATCTTTCTCCATTCTCGAAAGAATAGAGGAAATAAAAACAAATGTTTTTTTTGACTTCAACAATTTTTTGTCTTGAAAATTTCTTTTGTTAATGAACAGTAACTCTACAAACGAAGAGAGTGACTATTCATGAACAAAAAACATTTTGCATTTTTGAAAGATGGTTAGAGATGTATTTTAAGAGCATTTATATTAGCCTCTCCAATTTAACATTTTAGCAAATTTTTGTCTAAACCCAACCAAAGTAAGTGTGTATTAGTCTTGCTAAGTTAACAAAAGTTTTGACGATGCACAATATCCTCGCTACTTGTAGTGAGGCACTAACCATCGCTACATTAAAAATAAATAATTTTTAAGTTTCATTCTTATCAGGGCATTATAACATTTTCCAATTGTTAATAGAGTTTTATATTTTATTTAGGGCATATGTTACTAAGCCATGTTAAGAAAATTTTTAATGGAAAAAAAAAAAAAAGAGATTAACTTTTTAAATATTTTTTTAATTTTTCATAAAATTTTTTGTAAAATGAATAATTAATTTGTGCCTTAAAAGCATACATTAAATAATTTTAAAAAAAACTATTACTTTTACTTTTTTTCATAAAAAGTTTATAAAAATATATTCTAAATTAATGCTTTTAAAACTTTCATTAAGTGTATTTGGCTTTAGCTTAAAAATCAAATCAGAAAATTTCATTTTAAAAGACATGATTGAGTAGATAGCCGCTCAAGTAATAAGTGTAAAGGATAGAATTAAATATAGCAATGAACCCTTGACAGACTCCTCTCCCCCTGACAGATATAATAGTGAAAGTTTTTACATAATGGACCAGTATATTTTAATTGTTATCCTAATTTTGCTTTAAGTTTATCTGACAGAAATATTATGGATGCTTTAACTTTGAATGTAAAGACAAATGGTTATTACATGAAAGAAGGCTCAGAATTGACTAAAAAGATAGAAATTTTAAGTGCACCTCTAGATATAGACAGAACAGGAGAGATAACAATATTAAATAATACTAAGTCATCAGATAATGAGAATATTGACAGACATGTTAAAAGTACTATTTGTCATAAGTGTAAACAATACGGACATACTAAAAAACAATGTGCTAGATAGAATAAAATTGCTAAACAAATTAGTACATTAGAATTTGAAAGAGATACACTTAATGAATTAATGGAAATATTTAATATTAGTCAAAAAGAGATAGATCAAGTTAAGAAAAAGGAGGAACTAAAATCAACAAACCCACTTAAAGTTAATAAAAGAAAAAGAAAACAAAAAGACATAGTAATGAAACTGATAGAAAATCTACCTAATCACTTAAAAGACAAAACAGATTATTTACTAAAATTGAAGGAATCCATAAACATACGTATTGCTTGTATTAGATGTAAGAAATATGGACACCATGTTACAGAGTGCAGAAAAGAAGAAAGAGCCAAAAAAGAAAAAGACAAGCAAGAGAAGATAAAAAAGAATGAAGATGATGAAGAGATAGAACCAGTAACTTTACAAGACTTAATAACATAAGAAGTAAAAATACTAAAGCAAGAAATTAAAGATATTAAAGAAGATAATTCTGTAGATATAAATGAACAAAATATTGCAGAATTAATGAATTTAAAAGAAAGTTTTAAACACATGATAGACCTACCTTTATTAGAAAAAGATGATGGCAATAGACAGAATTTCTATAGTTTAATTGACAGAGTAATTAATAAAGAGTTTTCTTTGACAGAAATCACATTGATAGACTCAGATACTCATAACATGAATTTTATACAAGAAAGATTAATTCAGGATACTGCATTAATTAATCATAAATTACCTAATGTATGTGTTGAAATTATTAAAAGAGGAATTAAAACTAATATAACTAATGTACCTTTTAATTCCATCCTACCCTTTAGCCCAAAAGAAATTAATTTCCCCTATAAGGTCACTATCTTACAGGATACTAATAAAGAAAGAATCTATGGAACTAAAAGAAGTTTATCATTTTTAGAGACAGAAATATCACTTATTCTCCAATTGACAGATAAGGATGGCTAAACAGGACATAGAGACAGAGATTACAGAGATTCGTTGTTCTTATTTCCCTATTGCTCTTTTGTATAAGTACCAATATATAATCCAAACAACAGTTCAAACACTTTATGAAAAAGAATTCAGTAGAAAGCATACAAAAGATAGAAATATGCTTACAAGTTCCTTTAGTCAACATAATTGGACTAAACAAACTGACAGTTTGACAAATGCACTAAACAGAGTTATAACAGATGACATTATTGCACTCTTTGAAGTAATCTCAACTACTCATATAACAGACATTTTAATAAAAGAAGTCCTGACAGATTCTTTTAATTGTGATAATGCCTTCAATAAATTTTTTTTTTTTTTATTTCTTAACAGAATCTCTGACAGATTTTCACCAGACTATTATAGTAGTTAATAAAAGACTTTATGGTGAAGCATTATTTCACATATTTTCGCAGAATGAGATATATAGCAACACATATAAAACGGATAGAATCATGATAGATTTTGTAAACTTTTTGAATTCCAGCCCTTCAAACTTTGAAAGACATCATCATGACTACTCTTATACCACTACTCAGCAAGGGCATAGAAGTGTACAGAGAAAAGTTTGTTTTATTAGATATACTTTAAATTTTAAAAATGTTTTTTCGCAGAAAGACATTAGTGAAAGGATTTTAAAAAGGAATTTGAAAGAACTCTTACATGAAAATGTTTATTCTCAAAATAATATTTCAAGACATAATCTTTTTCCTGAACCCCATTTGCAGACTAATATGAGTAACAGGTCCTCCAGGACAGACATGAAAGGAAAGGGCAAGGCACCAGCGGTGCAACCCAGAATCCGAAAGCCTTCAGTAAAAATTTCGGATAGGCATGAAGGCGTCTCGATAGAGACAATATCCCTTCAGGATACGTTGCTAGCAGAGGCAATGTATTCATATGGTGAAAACAGTGTAATTCTGCAAAAAGTGCTCCAAACTGATCTCATGTATCAGGACGGAGAATTTACAGACCTTCCTTTCCATATTAAACTACTTCTTGATAATTTACAGGCAGCCTTCACCCTTAAATAGAAATCCTTATTCCAAAAGACCCTTCAGGCTTTGGAATTACATCTTGTTAGCACCGAGACATTTATTGAAGCACTCGGTTGTCAAATCCCTAGCAAGGAGGATGGAGATTCAAGCTCCACAAAGATAGAATTACAGTCTCTAAAAAGCTATCTTATGGGAACAAGCTTTTCAAAGCTCTACCCTAAGATTCAGCAAAAAACGAGACTTGCTATTAGAACCTTACCCCCTGAAATTTAACAGAATATATTAACTCATAAAGCTATAACAAGTTCTTATGACAGATGGATGTATCTTTTTAAAGTATTAGTCTCTACAGCTTTTATCAAAATAGAAGACATGACAGGTGATACATGGTTATCCCATAAAGCTAAATGGTATGAAAGTTTTGGAAATTCAGACAGAGTTTATGACAGAACAGGAGGCAGATATAATCCTTACCCGAGATTACTTATCAACACAGAGACAGACGATCCAGTAATCAGTGATCCTTTATGGTTATCTGAAATGCTAGAAGCAGGGTTTATTAGCAAATTAATTATAACCTCTGCAAGTCAGATTAATTTATTCCCTAAAGTTATCCAAGAAGCAGCCGCACAGATTGAAGGACTTAATTATATGAAGATGGAAATCTGGAGTACTCTTCCAGTTTGGGATTCTAGCTACTATATGGAAGCTCAGCCAGCACATGTTCTAGTCCTTATTTATGATTGGGGTTGTATCCCCGAATATAACTAGTATACAGGAGATACTTATTTATCACTTGATGATCCAGGTGCTTTGGCCCAAGAATGGTCTAATTTCATGTGTAACAAGATTTATGAAGTGCAGATTGAATTAGATAGGAGTTTCTACTTATATGGCTACACTGACAGAATAGAAGTATTTTCAAGTAAGCTTTATCAGTTTCAGTTTTCATATTCCATATTCCGTTTTAACTTATTTTTGAATATATCTATTTTGCTATTTTCTTCTTTATCATCCATTTTATCATTGTTTATGCTTCTATATTTAGACTGGAATAAATGGAATATACCGACAGAAAAAACTGATAAAATCTACAAACAGACTTCTTTTTCTAAACTATCTTTCTTGACAAATTATACTATAAAAATTGTTGAAAGAACTTACTCTTTATTTAATGAATATGAAACAATTCAATTATTTTCAATAGACTCAATTAACAGACATAAAGAAAAATATGCATTTTTACATATTGGTTTGGTTCAAGTAGCTGTAAAACCATTAACAAGAGAAGCTTTAAATACAAGTGTTTTACTTTGTTTAAGAGATGACAGACATTTAAGATTTAATGACTCACTTCTAGGAATGATGGAAACAAGTTTACATAACAGACCAGTATATTTTAATTGTTATCCAAATTTTGCTTTAAGTTTATCTGACAGAAATATTATGGATGCTTTAACTTTGAATGTAAAGACAAATGGTTATTACATGAAAGAAGGCTCAGAACATTTAGCTATTATTTATAGGATTTATTATAAACTCATGAAAACCACCCTAGACCCCCAATCTATGGTTGAACCCTCTCCCAAAGGTCATACTCTCCTTCTTCAAGCCTCAACAGCAAATAGTAGACTTCGGGTACCTAGACAGATACAGTGGAAAGATATAATCCTTCCTGGAAGATGGCAACTTGAAGCTATTGCACCCACACCAAAATTAGAAAACACAGAACCAGATTTCATAGCCCAAAATACAGATGGCACAGTTATTATTTCTTTTATTAATAACGACAGATACACTAATAACCTTATAAGACCCAGCAGTTCTACAAGCAGAAAGACCCCTATTATGTTTACCCCCAAAAGCTCCTTCTCCTCTAGGACACCTTTCTTTGATTCCAGACCTTTACCTCCTTAGAGTCTTCCCGCAGTCATACACCTCCCTCCTATAAACACAAAAAGAATCCCAGACCATGTTGAAACAGCTTATTACCCAGCAAAAACCACACAACCAACCCCTAATGTTCACCAAGCCCTTTACCAGCCTCAACCTCAACCTGATTCTCCCACCCACACAGATATATTAGGATTTATAGATGACAGAAAAATTAATGTCTTATCTAAGGAATTTGTTTTAGATAAAGAATTACTAAAACATGATTACTTAAAACCTGAAAACACTGACAGAAAAAATCAGTTTTTTAAAGAATATAATGAACAAGAAAGAAGTAATTTAAGAACCAAATATTATGAAATGGTGACAGATTTACAGACACACTTTATGAAAGTGTGATAGAAAAAACATTATCGAGGATAAAGACAGAAAATCATGAGAAAGTCTATCAAACTTATCCACCCTTTTGAATCAATCATATTAAATCAAAATAGTGGAGTCCAAGTTTTGGCTACTCCTATAAAAAAACCTAGCCTAAGTGATGATAATAAAAACCTAGATAGTATAATTCAACAGAATAATTACACCAATACCTATCTAAAAACAATTGGTCAAAAGCTACAAGACATAGAAGACAGAATAACACCCCCTTCCACTTCTATAAAAAAAGAAAATGCGTCCAATACCCCTTTGTTTATCCCA
This sequence comes from Quercus gilva, assembly GCA_023621385.1. NCBI lineage: Eukaryota > Viridiplantae > Streptophyta > Magnoliopsida > Fagales > Fagaceae > Quercus > Quercus gilva. Next base: position 92,563,984 of record CM042476.1, on the reverse strand, counting down.
CATGAAATACCTCATCACCTTAGAGCACCTTTAAAAAAGCCTATGACAGAAAAGACTGATAATTTACTTAATGAAATAAACAAAAAGTTAGACTTAATGAAATTAGAATCATTAAAGGACAGGGAGCCATTAAAAAACAAAAATATTATTACGTTAAATACAACAGGACAAACTGACTTTTCAGAGGATGAAGAATCAGAAGACAATCAATTGACAGATTTGACAGACTTATCAGACATAGATAATTTAGAATCACAATTTACAGATAAATTACAGATTAATAAATTAACTTTAGCATCTTCAGCACAAAAGCGCAAAAAGGGAAGAATTGATGAAATATACCCTAAAAAGAATTGGTACCCTAAACCTACTCCTCCTGATTTACAGTTTGAAGAAAGGCATACTTATGTTAATTCATCTTACTCACCAGATTTAATTTATGAATGGAATATTGATAGAATGTCAGAATATGAAATAATAAACCTTTTACATGAAATGACTCTGCTCACTAATGTTTATAAAAATCATGGAAAACGGGATCACCAGATAGCTCATTTAATTGTCACTGGTTTTACTGGCCAACTAAAAGGCTGGTGGGATCATTATTTAAATAATGATGACATAAATGAAATACTAACAGCAGTTAAAAGAGAAACAGATGGAAGTGTTATAATGACAGACAGACACCCTTCTCAAGATGCAGTTAATACTTTAATCTTTACCATAACTAAACATTTTGTTGGAGATCCTAATCAATACAAAGAAAGAGCTTCAGATGTTTTAATTAATTTAAGATGCCCACAACTTTCGGACTTTAGATGGTATAAAGATGTTTTTATTTCAAAGGTTTTAAGTAGGAATGATTGTCAACAATCCTACTAGAAAGAAAAATTCATTGCTGGCCTACCTTATTTCTTTGCCCAGAAAGTCAGACTTGATATAGCCAATAGTGAAGGAACTATTGACTATCCTAGCCTGACATATGAAGACATAATATCTTCGATAAATAAAACAGGCCTATGGCTATGTAATGACCTAAGGCTAAAAAATCAAATAGAAAAAGAAAAAAGGTATGCTAAAAAAGAGTTAGGAACTTTTTGTGAGCAATATGGCTTTGAACCATTGATTGCTCCCTCTAGGAAAAGAACAAAAGAAAAGAAAGATAAGGATAGAAACAAGAATAATAATAGAAGGTATCATAAAGGTAGAAATCAAGAAAAGAAAGAAGAGTCCAAAAGAAAGAAAAGTGACAAATATAAAGAAAGAGACATTATTTGCTTCAAATGTGGAAAAAAGGGACACACTAGTAGATATTGTAACTTTCAAAGAAAGATAAATAAACTTGACATATCAGGAAAGATAAAAGATAAATTAATAAGCATATTAGAACAGACAGATAGTGATGAAACAGACAATGAAATTCGCCAGATAGATAATTGTGATAATTGTGACATCACCTCATCATCAACAGACATTTCTTCAGACAATGGGAAAATTAAATTATGTAATTGTAATAATCCTGATAACTGTTATTGTAAAAGAAAATTAAAAATAAGTGTTTTAACAAAACAAGAAGATATAATAATAGACTTGATAGATCAACTTTCGGATTCACAGTCTAAAAAAGATTATTTATCTAAATTAAAAGAATCCTTAACCCAAACTAATAGATTTGAGATAGATTTAAAGGATTATAAGTCAACCTATAATTTTGCAGAAATTACTGACAGATTTAAACCCAGTAAACCTATAACAATAACAGATTTACAGATAGATATTAATAATCTAAAGAAAGAATTAAAAGAGTTGAAATCAGAAAATTTCAGTTTGAAAGACATGATTGAGCAGATAGCCGCTCAAGTAATAAGTGTAAAGGATAGAATTAAATATAGCAATGAACCCTTGATAGACTCCTCTCCCCCTGACAAATATAATAGTGAAAGTTTTCATAAAGATGATTATAAAGATGAATTTTTAAATATAATTGACAGAATGGTATTTCAGAAATGGTATACTAAAATAACTTTGGTTATCCATAAAGAATTCTCATTAACTATCATTGCCCTTGTTGATTTAGGTGCTGATATGAATTGCATACAAGAAGGGCTAATACCTTCCAAGTATTATGAATCAACAACAGACAGATTAACTCAGGCTAACGGTGATAGACTTAAAATAAGTAATAAATTAACCAGGGCATACATACATAATAATGGAATCAATTTCAGAACACCTTTCTTTTTAACAAATAAGTTGTCCTCTAAAGTTATACTGGGAAATCCTTTTTGGCTCTACTTTACCCCTTTTCCACGACAGATAATGGAATGTGTTAATATTTTGGAAACAGAAATATTTTTTAAGTTCCTCTTACCCCCAACCCCTAAGGATATACACTTACTGAAAGAAATTTCCATTTCAATGGCCAAAAGCAGTGATAAAATTGAGCCAGTAATAGATGATGAGAGTCCTCCAAATTCAATGATAGAAAATACTATTCTACCTAGTAGCAGCAGCATGTAAGTATGCGCATATTATTAAAAAAAAAAAAAAATCAAAATTTTATGACAATTCAAATTAATGCTCCTACTTTTCTTGGCTATTCTTTCTTTCTCCCTTGTATCTAGCCTCCTACGTATCCTACCTTGACTTACAAACATCTTTTGTTTTCACTTTGCCATGATTCATGCCAAAATATTTACCTTGTATTATAGAATCATGACTTGTTTCTTGCTCTGACCATATTGTCGCTTACATTATGGTCCAATATTAATTAGTTAATTTTAAAATTAACGGTCAATTGCCTGGCAAGCAGGATAGCTATTCTAAGGCTAAATCTTAGATCGAATTCTACCAAAAAAGAAATCTTTCAAAAGATTTCAAATCAAAGCATGAAGGCGTCTCAATAGAGACAACATCCCTTCAGGATACAAGTATCCATGTGGTAATCAGAAAGGTTTAACAGACATAATGACAAAATAGTTACTATAGCTACCATTAGACAAATACAAAAAGGACAGATCTCTATTTCCAGAAAGATCCGAGACAGTCTAGACAGATATGGACAAGATAGGTGTCAGCATGACTTCCGGACAGATAGGGACAAGACAGGTGACAGTATGACTTTCAGACAGATACGGTTCAAGACAGGTGTCGTTATGGTCCAAGACAGGTGTCCCTAAGTCACCATTGTTCACTTGCATGCGTAAAAGAAAATAAATCCAGACAAAGACAGGACAGATTTTAAGTCACTACTAAACTGACAGACTACTGTTCATGAATAGTAAAACTTTTACTATTCAAGATCCCTCAAGATTTACTTTTACTGTTCAAGATTCTACAAGATCCTACTGACAGATTAACTTGAGTTCACTTTATTCAACTCAGGTTACTTTTAAAGACTTACCATGGTTTACCGACAGATAAACTAGAGTTCACTTTACTCAACCCAGGTTACTTTTGAAGACTCACCAGGGTTCATTTCATCTATAAAAAGGCAGACTCCGTAGATAGAAGACAGGTCCAAAATTAAGATCCAATTTCCAAGTTGAAAGCTTAGGTCCAATTTCTAGGTCCAAAACCAAGGTCTAATTTTCTAGAGAAGTTTCTAAAGTCCAAGATAGTTTTCTCCTTTTCCCTCAGAAAGACTTTTGTACTATTCCCCTTTTGTAATCTTGTAACCTTCCCCTCCAGATAGATAACCTTGTAACCCTTTACAGATTTTACTTTGTAATCTTGTAACCCTTCAGACAGTACTTTATTATCAAAGCTTGTATCAAAGACAGTTTGAATCAAAGACAGAAGTTTTATTCAAGTAAGATTTTATTAGTTTCAGTTTCCATATTCCATATTCCATTTTAACTTATTTTTGAATATATCTATTTTGCTATTTTCTTCTTTATCATCTATTTTATCATTGTTTATGCTTCTATATTACTGCTGTGCTCTCTCCTGGGTAGTTAATGGTATTAGAGCCATGGATGGTAGATGTACGAGTTTTATTTCTTTGCAATTAAGACGTTACTAGGAACTTATATTACTGCAAAGCCACTACTTGCTCCTTGATAGTGTTGGTCTGCCTCACACTCGTTGGCAAATCATAGTTTCGCGTTGGTCAGCCCGTTATGTTGAAGCCGACGGACAGGCATTGTTTGGGTGGTCCTGCAATGAAGTTTTCTTTCCAGTAGGATTGTTGACAATCATTCCTACTTAAAACCTTTGAAATAAAAACATCTTTATACCATCTAAAGTCCGAAAGTTATGGGCATCTTAAACTAATTAAAACATCTGAAGCTCTTTCTTTGTATTGATTAGGATCTCCAACAAAATGTTTAGTTATGGTAAAGATTAAAGTATTAATTGCATCTTGTGAAGGGTGTCTGTCTGTCATTATAACACTTTCATCTGTTTCTCTTTTAACTGCTGTTAGTATTTCATTTCTGTCATCATTATTTAAATAATGATCCCACCAGCCTTTTAGTTGGCCAGTAAAACCAATGACAATTAAATGAGCTATCTGGTGATCCCGTTTTCCATGAATTTTATAAACATTAGTGAGCAGAGTCATTTCATGTAAAAGGTTTATTATTTCATATTCTGACATTCCATCAAAATTCCATTCATAAATTAAATCTGGTGAGTAAGATGAATTAACATAAGTATGTCTTTCTTCAAACTGTAAATCAGGAGGAGTAGGTTTAGGGTACCAATTATTTTTAGGGTATATTTCATCAATTCTTCCCTTTTTGCGCTCTTGTGCTGAAGATGCTAAAGTTAATTTATTAATCTGTAATTTATCTGTAAATTGTGATTCTAAATTATCTATGTCTGATAAGTCTGTCAAATCTGTCAATTGATTGTCTTCTGATTCTTCATCCTCTGAAGAGTCAGTTTGTCCTGTTGTATTTAACGTAATAATATTTTTGTTTTTTAATGGCTCCCTGTCCTTTAATGATTCTAATTTCATTAAGTCTAACTTTTTGTTTATTTCATTAAGTAAATTATTAGTCTTTTCTGTCATTGGCTTTTTTAAAGGTGCTCTAAGGTGATGAGGTATTTCATGTGGGATAAACAAAGGGGTATTGGACGCATTTTCTTTTTTTATAGAAGTGGAAGGGGGTGTTATTCTGTCTTCTATGTCTTGTAGCTTTTGACCAATTGTTTTTAGATAGCTATTGGTGTAATTATTCTGTTGAATTATACTATCTAGGTTTTTATTATCATCACTTAGGCTAGGTTTTTTTATAGGAGTAGCCAAAACTTGGACTCCACTATTTTGATTTAATATGATTGATTCAAAGGGTGGATAAGTTTGATAGACTTTCTCATGATTTTTTGTCTTTATCCACGATAATGTTTTTTCTATCACACTTATCTTTTTATTATAATAATCCAAAAAGTCAAAGAAGCTAAAGTGTGTCTGTAAATCTGTCACCATTTCATAATATTTGGTTCTTAAATTACTTCTTTTTGTTCATTATATTCTTTAAAAAACTGATTTTTTCTATCAGTGTTTTCAGGTTTTAAGTAATCATGTTTTAGTAATTCTTTACCTAAAACAAATTCCTTAGATAAGACATTAATTTGTTTGTCATCTATAAATCCTAATATATCTGCGTGGGTGGGAGAATCAGGTTGAGGTTGAGGCTGGTAATGGGCTTGGTGAACATTGGGGGTTGGTTGTGTGGTTTTTGCTGGGTAATAAGCTGTTTCAACATGGTCTGGGATTCTTTTTGTGTTTATAGGAGGAAGGTGTATGACTGGGGGAAGACTCTGAAGAGGTAAAGGTCTGGAATCAGAGAAAGGTGTCCGAGAGGAGAAGGAGCTTTTGGGGGTAAACATCATAGGGGTCTTTCTGCCTGTAGAACTGCTGGGTCTTATAAGGTTATTAGTGTATCTGTCGTTATTATTAAAAGAAATAATAACTGTGCCATATGTATTTTGGGCTATGAAATCTGGTTCTGTGTTTTCTAATTTTGGTGTGGGTGCAATAGCTTCAAGTTGCCATCTTTCAGGAAGGATTATATCTTTCCACTGTATCTGTCTAGGTACTTGAAGTCTACCATTTGCTGTTGAGGCTTGAAGAAGGAGAGTATGACCTTTGGGAGAGGGTTCAACCATAGATTGGGGGTCTAGGGTGGTTTTCATGAGTTTATAATAAATCCTATAAATAATGGTATCAGAGCCATGAATGGTAGATGTATGAGTTTTATTTCTTTGCAATTAAGAAGTTACTAGGAACTTATATTACTGCAAAGCCACTACTTGCTCCTTGATAGCGTTGGCCAGCCTCATACTTATTGGCAAATCATAGTTTCGCGTTGGTCAGCCTCATACTCGTTGACAAATCATAGTTTTGCGTTGGTCAGCCCGTTATGTTGAAGTCGATGGACAAGCGTTGTTTGGGTGGTCCCACAATGGAGTTTCCCGAGGAGGTGGTCCCGATAGCAAGGATACCAGTGGTTAGTAATAGTTCCGCCAGTAATTATTAATTGCTTAGAAAGAGAATAAATACATTCATTAGCTCATAATCTGTTTGCTTGTTCACACTTAGGCTAGGCAAACACTAATTTGAAACATGGACTATGATGATATAGATTATGATGAAGGTTATAGCATGACAGATATAGACAATAATTGGTTGAATGATAATATGGATTATGAAACAGATTTTGATTCTTACAGTGATACTGATGATTTTAATTATAATAGTAACACAAATAATTTGAGTAATTTAATTGGAGAAAAAATCAATCGACAGACTAATAGACACAATGATAGTTTTTAAAACGTAATTAATAAAAAATTAGAATCTTTAGAAATTATTGAAAGATCCACTACATGTATTAAAGAAGTAGAAAGGAAAACTGATAGTTTTTTGGACCTCTATGAAAGATTGAAAGCTTTAAATTCAAGAGTAGAAAAAGAAAGAGAATTTGAACCCCATCAAAGATCACCTTTAACTAATACTGTGATAGATAATTGGCATAATAGTCAAAAGCGTAATTCATCAAGTATTGACATGTTAGCAAATATGACAGAAAGTAGGAAAGATAACTTTTTAGAAAAGCCAAAAGCAACTGACAGAGCTATACTCATAACAGATAAAGAAATAAAAATAGACTCACAAGCATTAAAAGCAACTGATAGAAAAGTTGACAGGAAAACTAACCCAAGTAAGGAAATATCAACACGTATAGAAGAAAAGAATCCCATAGACATGATAGATGAAGACAAAAAAGATAAAGGAATAATAAAAAAAGGAATGGTAAAAGAAATGATAGAAAGAATGGAAAGACAGGATAGTGAAAAGCCATGTAGAAAGTTAAAGACAAAAGAAGAAAGAGAACAATAAAGAGAAAAAGTCAACAATGGTTGGAAAACTAGTAAGAAGCTAGAAATAGAAAGAGACATAATAGTAACAAATGAAGAGACTATACGTAGAAAGCTAGAAGAGGAGATAGAAAAAGATGAACTAAAATCAAGAAAAGAAGTCAACAAAGGAAGGAAAAATAATGATAATTTAAAAGAAAAAATTGAAGAAAGATTAAAATTAATTGACAGACCTATGGTAGATACCAGTCTGATAGAATTGACTAAAAAGCTAGAAATTTTAAATGCATCTTTAGATATAGATAGAATGAGAGAGATAACAGTCCTAAATACTACTAATTTATCAGATAATGAGAAAACTGATAGACATGTCAGAAATATTATTTGCCATAAATGTAAAGACTATGGTCACACTAAAAAACAATGTGATAGACAAAATAAAATTGTTAAACAAATCAGTAAATTAGAATTTGAAAAAGATATACTAAATGAATTAATGGAGATATTTAATGTTAGTCAAAAAGAGATAGACCAAGTACAGAAAAAGAAAGAATTAAAATCAACCAACCCACTTAAAGTCAATAAAAGAAAAAGGAAACAAAAAGACATAAAGTGAAATTAATAGATAATTTACCTAATCACCTGTTAGGTTCTAAAGGTTTAGGAATTTATGTATTTAGAACTCTAATTTGTAATATTGGCAAACCATGATCAAAACAATGTGTTTAGTCTTGTTAAAGTGTGCTCAAAGTTGTTTAATTATTGTAAAGTTGGAATCGAGAACTGTAGATGCATTGGAGCATTTCGGTCTGGCTTGATCGATCGAAGAATAGATTCGATCGATCGAAAATCGATCAGATTGCCTTTTTTTGCAGTTTTCCAACTCAGTCCTAACTCATTAAACGTTTAGGGTTTTATGTTTTTGCCCTAGGTATATAAGGCAAAACCCTAGCCACGTTTTTAGAGTTGCTCCAGTTGTATTGTTGCTCATACATTGCTGTTTTGTGTAAATCTCTTATGAGATCTAGAGGAGCTTTCCTTTACACAAAGCTTAGGGTTTTCAAGATTGAGATTACTTCAACATCTTGATGATCAACTTGGTTGCTACCATTGAAGCTTAAAGAATATCAAGCATGGGTGCTTGTAGCTGATTGAAGAATTCAAGAAAGAAGGAGTCCGTGGATTCGGAGCTTGCACGGGGTCGTGTCAGTAAGTTCTACTGGTAGGTAGCATTAGAAAGTCGAGCGGGGAGCTTGTAAGTCCTTTTGTATGAACTTCAATTCTTTCATAGTGGATTTAGTTTTTCCTTGAGGATCGGTGGGTAAAATCCTCCCCAGGTTTTTTACCGGTTTAGTTTTCCTGGGTGATCATATCTTGTGTTATTTATTATTCTGCTGCTATATATTCTTGATATGATTGTTTGATTGTTTTAACCTAGAATTGTTTAATTTGACTAAGTAACAACTTAGCTAATTAACTAGGCTACTCAATCTGGTTGTGTGTTAAGGGGTCTAAATTTCCATCAAGTGGTATCAGAGCAGGTAGCTCTTTTGTTTGAGATTTTTTGATCTCTGAGCTGATCCTTGACCCTCGTTGTCATGGAGTATGGACACTCTCTTGTTGTTCCTCCTCACTTTGATGGGAATAACTATGCTTATTGGAAAGTAAGGATGAAAGCATTCCTAAAATCCATTGATGAGAGAGTTTGGAATTCCGTTGAGTACAGATGGCAGAAGCCCACTACTCCTGTGAGTGAGTGGCAAACTTCTGAAAAAGAAGTAGCAGGCTTCAATAGCAAAGCTATGAATGCCATCTTCAATGCTGTTTCTATGGAGGAATTTAAGAGGATCTCTAATGTTGAGGTTGCTCATACTGCTTGGAAAACCCTCCAAACTGGGCATGAAGGCATAAAAGCAGTTAAGATAAACAAATTGCAGCAATTAACTTCTAGGTTTGAGAGTATTAGGATGTCTGATGATGAATCCTTTGATGAATTTTATGCCAAACTGAATGATATTGTTAATTCTGCTTTTAATTTGGGTGAAATCTATGATCAACCTAAAATTGTTAGGAAGATACTTAGATCGTTAACTGAAGACTTTAGACCCAAAGTGACTGCCATTACTGAGAGCAAGGATATGGACTCCATCCTTATTGATGAGCTTGTAGGATCTCTTCAGTCCTATGAGTCTGACTTACCCAAAACAAACAAATCCAAATCAATGGCTCTTAATTCTGTTGATGATGTTGAGGCTGGTGAATTTGATGATGAGCTCTCTGCTACAGAGATAGCTTACCTTGCCAAGAATTTTAGAAACTTTCTAAGAAATACAAATAGAAGGGCAAGAGGTACAAACACTGTTAAACCTAGAAACTTTAGGAAGAATGATCCCACTAAGGTTAATAACTTTGAAAAACCTAGAGAAAAAGTAGGTCAATCTTCAAACAATTCTTTGGGTGCTCAGTGTTTTGGTTGTCAAGGGTATGGTCATGTTAAATCTGAATGTCCTACATTCTTGAGAAATAAGGGTAAAGTTATGGCTGTAACCGTTAGTGATAATGAGGTTTCTGATGATGAGTCTGAATGTGACGAGGATGGAAACTTCATTGCTTTCACTGCTACTGCAGTAGTCAATGAAAGCATATCTGTTGAGGAGAACCCTTCTGATGGGGAACTCTCTGAGGATGCAGATCTTCAAGAGGCCTATAATAAACTTTGCAAAGTTGCTGCAAAGGATGCTATGAATGTTGAACTTGGCCTAAAGAAAATTGATTCTCTTGAGCTTGAAAAGAAAAATTTGCTTGTTAAATTATTTGATGCTAATGATCTTTTGAACCATGTGAAATCTGAGAACATGCTTTTACTTGATAAAGTTAAAACTTTAGAACATGATTTATTTGTTGCTAGAATAGCTAGTTCTAAACTTGATCACATGCTGAACGTTCAAAAGTATCCTTCTGATAAATCTGGGATAGGATATGTTGAAAGCATCTCTGTGTCTACTCCATATTCCACGAACTTTGTTCCTTCATCTTCTTCTGAACCTTCTGTGAGTGAGGTTCTGAGTGAAATTGTCAAACCACCTATGAGTGAGGTAGTCAAACCTGTAGAAGTTTCACCTTCTAAGAAGATTAGGGTTGATCTGAGAGAAACTAAACCTACCCTTTCTAAGGACAAGATGCATGGTAAACCTGTTTGGGTTTGTCATTATTGTAGAAAGTCTGGACACATTCGTCCTAACTGTTACAAGCTTCAAGCTGCTAAGAGAGCAACTAAACCAAAGGTGCCTGTACCTCAAGCACAAGATCTTATGGCACTTATTGATGAATTGGTAAAGGCTGAACCTTTATTCCAATCCTGGAGTTGAAAATCACTCAAATGTGAATAGGAACTCCAATGCTCGGAGTGCATCTAAAAGGCTTTGGATGCAAAAGACTCGACCTAATTGAGTCTTTCTGACATGGTCCTTGTGCTTCATTGCTCATTCTTCTGTGACCATTGTTCTTTGGTTTTTGTGTTTCTTTTGTTTTATTTCTAGGGTTTGCATTGCATTACATTCATGCATTTCATTCTAGGATTTATTTGTTTTCTCTTAAATAAAAAAAAAATAAAAAAAAGGGAAAAAGGAGAAAGAAAAAATGTGTTTGACATTGTTTTCTTTGTTTTTTGAAAACAAGGTTGGTCAATTTATTTACACATATCATGTCCTATGTACCTTGTTTAGCTTTGATGAGCTTATTTATTGCACTTGACTAGTTGAAGCTTTGTAATGCATGTTGTGTGGGAAAGATATTTATGGTGTTTATCACTTTGTCTTAATCTTGATGTCACATGTTATTTAACTGACGGACTTGGTCCTTTTGAGAAAGGCATAAATAACCATCTCACCACTGTTCACTAGTCAATCATGAACACCTTAGTGCATATCTTAAGATTTTTTGTACTTGTTACTCATGCACAAAAAGAACATAAGGTGATGCCTCGGCTTAATTGCTTAATGCTTAAAATTGGTGTGTACTATTAGGCTTGATGTCATCTCACATAATTACAATTGGTGTGTACCATTAGTCTTGATGCCATTTCACATAATATATTTCACATTATTATGGGGCAAAATACAAGAAACTTACATGATTGCAAGCTTTTGTTCTAGGAGATGTGAGAGTTATATGATGTAACTCTTTAGGTGATAGTCTCTTTTAAATTGTATGTGATGGATTGTGTAGACTTTGTGATTGATTGCTATTCACATATCACCTCACATGTATCTCAAGTTTTTGCTAGTATCACACACTTCACAAGTTACTCTTTGTTAAACACTGTACATGCTAGTGTGTATGTTTTTGGTCTGACCAACCAAGTTTGAAAATATCTTGAGAATTGTGCACAACACATTTGTTGCTTAAGAAATTGAATGGGAGAATGATTGAAACTTGTTTTTGAGAAAATTGGATTTAAAATTTGGGTTTTTGAAAAAGCATTTCATTACATCTCATACTCATGCATTTTGTTCTTCAATTTCAATGCTTTGAGGAGTTGTTTTCAAAATTAGGTTTGTGTTTTTCAAAACTGTTTTTTTTCTCTCTAAAAAATTTTGTGAGCCTCTGCCCATTTCGATCGATCCATTTTTGATCGATCGAAAAAGTGCTTTAATTTGTTTGAAAATGATTGTCTCATTCGATCGATCGAATGTATTTTTCGATCAATCAAAAGTCGCGAATCAGGTTTTTAAAAAACACTATTCTTGACTTTTTCAAACACTTTTTCAAAAGTTTTTCAAAGTCTTTTCCCTCTCTTCGACTTGGCAAGCTCAACTGTTCAAATTTTTGTCGTTTTTCTCCGAAATTTTTGCAAGGCTTCTCTCTCCTCAAGCCGGTATGTCCTTTATACCCTTCCTTTTGGTTTTATTTTCATGTTTACATGCATAAATCCATGCATTTTTGGGTAATTTTCGGACTAAGCATTTTTGGTATTTTCTGTTGATTCAAGCCCTATTTTGTGCAATTGATCATTGGATTTTTGTGGGGACACGTTACAAACATGATCCTTGCTTGTTAATTTGATCAATTTTGAGTTTGGTGAAAAATTGAAAAATCTAGGGTTTGTTCTTGATCCAAATTGGGGCTTTTGTTAAATTGGGTTGAATTTGATGAAATTGGCTTGTTGCTTTGATGAAATTAGGCTTTATAATCTATGTGTTGTGTTTTGTAGTGCTCTATTCATCAATTTGTTTAAAATTTTAACAAGTGGTTTTCAATTTTTGGGGTTTTTTTTTTTATAGAAATTCCCTGCTCAAGCCAATTTTGTCAAATTTGATCTCAATTGAACTTTAGTTTTTCTGCATTAGTACATGCATCATGGCATTGTAATTGTTCATGCATCATATAGATTTTCATTCTATTGATTTTTGTGCTAACTTGCAGTCTGCCCTTGGATTTTTTTTGTTTTATTCTTTTTGGTTTTTCCTTGTGTCTCTATACTTTCCTTAGCATCATGCCTAGGTAGACTAGAGCCCGTAGGTCTGTTCCCTCTCCTTTTCCTTCCCCTCCTTCCTTTGACCGAGAGAGGTTTCCGAGTGAGAAAAACCAAGAGACTTTTGAGAAGTTGAATCTTCAGAGGAAGATTTGGGCTGAGCGTTCTGTTATCCTAGATGAGGTTGATCCTGCCATTAAGGCAAATTTTGAGCGTAGGGGCTGGTTACCTTTGTTGGATGTGTCTGATCCTCCTCCTCCAGCTACCCTAATTAGAGAGTTCTTCTCGAACATCTCTATCCACATCTATGATTCCAACACTCTAGTTAAGAGTTGGATACGAGGCGTAGAGTACTCCATTACTCCTCAGGTAGTGGCTGATGCTCTAAGGGTACCTTTGGTATGTCATCCTGTCTATCCTTATGATGAGTCTCCCGAGTTGAGTGATGTCTTGTCTTACATCACTGGGACTACTGTCCAGTGGGGTTCTGATCCTAAGATCACTTCTGCTGAGCTCTCCGGGTTGCACTATCTGTTCTTTAGGATAGCCTGTCATTCTATCTGGCCTATCTCTCATGTTCACACCATTCCTCTTGAGAGGTGTGTATTTTTGTACGCCCTGGTTACTGATGCTCCTATTAGTTTTCCTCATCTCTTTCTTCGTTCTTTGAACGATGTTTATAGGAGTTCATTTACTACTCATGCTCTTGTGCATCCTATTTTTATTCATAGGATTTTGCTTTATCTTGATCTTAGTGGCTTCCCTTCCTCTAAGCCCGTTCATGTGATAGCTCCCATAGGTGCGTCTTTTCTTAGACAGAGGGCCACTCATCTTCGAGCTGGTTCTAAACACCCTAGGTCTGAGCCGTCTGGTATCGCACCTCCTCCTTCTTCTTCTACAGGTCTTGCTGGTGAGGATGTTCCTGATCCAGTTGGTGATGATGCTACTGCTGCTGATGTTCCTCCACCTCCTTCGACCAACTTTGATGTTCGTCGTACCCTGGAGACTGTCATGATCGTTTAGGCGGCTCATGGTCAGATTTTGGTGGACTTGCTAGATGAGATTCATGCTCTGCGAGCCGACTTTGCGCGTCTTCATTCACCCTCACCACCTCCTTTTGATGGCAACTTGTGATTGCCCTTTGGCATTCTGTCACAAAAAGGGGGAGTGGAGTTTTTGACTTGTAGAGGAGTTTTTGTAGTTAGGGGGAGACTTTTTGTTACTTTTTGTTTTTGAGGAGCTTGTGGAGTTTTTAGATTGTATCTAGGTGCTTCACTTTGTATATCATTTTTGGGGATATTCATGTTAGGGGGAGTAACATTGATTGATATATATGTTATATTCATTGATTCTTGTTGCTTTGTGATTCACTGCTTATTGATTTATATTTATGAGTTGTTCATTCATATATGTCTTTATTTTGTGTTGTGTGAATCTTACAAGAATGTTATACCTGTTGTTTTACTCTTTTCTGTCACACATGCGTTTATGCGTTTGTTGAGTATTTCAGGAATATACAGGTTGATTCAACAAAGCTACTATCTACACTTGCAACCGATGGATAGTAGTTAGGGTTGAATTTGAGTTTATGAGCATTATTTTTGTAAAGGGCTTTTTACTTGTAAAACTTTGAGCTTTTAATTAGGGTTTTGTCATGGATTGCCAAAGGGGGAGTTTGTTAGGTTCTAAAGGTTTAGGAATTTATGTATTTAGAACTCTAATTTGTAATATTGGCAAACCATGATCAAAACTATATGTTTAGTCTTGTTAAAGTGTGCTCAAATTTGTTTAATTATTGTAAAGTTGGAATCGAGAGACTGTAGATGCATTGGAGCATTTCGGTCTGGCTTGATCGATCGAAGAATAGATTCGATCGATCGAAAATCGATTAGATTGCGTTTTTCTACAGTTTTCCAACTCAGCCCTAACTCATTAAACGTTTAGGGTTTTATGTTTTTGCCCTAGGTATATAAGGCAAAACCCTAGCCACGTTTTTAGAGTTGCTCCAGTTGTATTGTTGCTCATACATTGCTATTTTGTGTAAATCTCTTGTGAGATTTAGAGGAGCTTTCCTTTACACAAAGCTTAGGGTTTTCAAGATTGAGATTACTTCAACATCTTGATAATCAACTTGGTTGCTACTATTGAAGCTTAAAGAGTATCAAGCGTGGGTGCTTGTAGCTGATTGAAGAATTCAAGAAAGAAGGAGTCCGTGGAAGTCGAGCAGGGAGCTTGTAAGTCCTTTTGTATGAACTTCAATTCTTTCATAGTGGATTTAGTTTTGCCTTAAGGATCGGTGGGTAAAATCCTCCCCAGGTTTTTTACCGGTTTGGTTTTCCTGGGTGATCATATCTTGTGTTATTTATTATTCTGCTGCTATATATTCTTGATATGATTGTTTGATTGTTTTAACCTAGAATTTTTTAATTTGACTAAGTAACAACTTGGCTAATTAACTAGGCTACTCAATCTGGTTGTGTGTTAAGGGGTCTAAATTTCCATCATCACCAAAAAGATAAAAAAGATCATTTACTAAAATTAAAAGATTCTATAAAAATACCTATTGCTTGCATTAAGTGTAGAAAATATGGACACCATGTTACGGAATGTGGAAAGAAAGAAAAGACAAAAAAGAAACAAGAAAGAATAGAGATAGAATCGATAACCTTACAAGACTTAATGACAGAAGCAAAAATACTAAAAGAAGAAATTAAAGATATTAAAGAGGATAATTCTACCGATATAAGTGAACAAAACATTATAGAAATAATAAACTTGAAAGTGTTTTCTAAACCTATGGTGGAATCTCCTTTACTAGAAAAAGATGCTTACTTTAAGCAGAATTTCTTAAGTTTAATTGATAGAGTAATCTTTCGAAAATGGCATATAGAAATTACTTTAGTAATTAATAAAGAATTTTCTTTGATAGAAATTGCTTTAATAGACTCAGGCGCTAACATGAACTGTATACAAGAAGGATTAATACCTTTAAAATATTGTGAAAAATCTTCAGAAAGATTAACTCAAGCTAATGGAGAAAAATTGATAATTAACTACAAAATACCCAATGTCCACATATGTAATGACGGAATATGCTTTGAGACAGTTTTTGTTTTAATTAAAGACCTTTCTTCTAAAATTATTCTAGGAAATCCCTTTATGACTTTACTCTATCCCTTTTTAACAACAGAAGAAGGAATTAAAACCAATGTGTTAGGAAAAGACATACTTTTTAAATTCATCTTACCACCCATCCCGAAAGAAATTTATTCACTTAATAATATTTCTATAGTAAGAAAAATTGATAAAGAAAAGATTGACAGAAAAAATAGACACTTAGAATTTTTAAAGACAGAAATATTATACAAAAGAATTGCTGAACAATTAACTGACCCCATACTGAATCATAAAATAAAATCTTTTAGACAACAGATTGAGACAAATTTTTTCTAATCTCCCCACTGCTTTTTGGCACAGACACCGACACATAGTACAACTACTTTATGAAAAAGACTTTAATGAAAGACATATACCTACTAAAGCTAGACCAATACAAATGAATAATGAATTGTTAGAACACTGTAAGAAAGAGATTGAAGATCTTTTAAATAAAGGATTAATTAGAAAAAGCAAGTCTCCTTGGAGCTGTGCCGCTTTTTATGTTAATAAACAGGCAGAATTGGAACGAGGAGTTCCAAGATTAGTTATAAATTATAAACCTTTAAACATAGCATTACAATGGATAAGATATCCCATCCCCAATAAGAAAGACCTACTTGACAGACTTCATAAAGCAACCATATTTTCTAAATTTGATATGAAAAGTGGATTTTGGCAAATACAAATTGATGAGAAAGACAGATATAAAACTGCTTTTACAGTTCCTTTTGGTCATTATGAATGGAATGTTATGCCCTTTGGATTAAAAAATGCACCCAGTGAATTTCAAAATATAATGAATGACATATTTACACCTTTTATAGAATTTTCAATTGTTTATATAGATGATGTTTTAATCTTCTCTAAATCAATTGATGACCATTGGAAACATTTAGATAGATTTGTCAAAGTAATTAAACGCAATGGATTAGTTGTCTCAGCCTCTAAGATAAATTTATTCCAGGATAAAATCCGATTTTTAGGACATAATATTTATAAGGGAACATTAAGTCCCATTGACAGAGCCATTCAATTTGCAGATAAATTTCCAGATGAAATAAAAGATAAAAACCAGTTACAAAGATTTCTTGGCAGCCTAAATTATGTTTCAGACTATTTCCAAGGACTAAGAAAAATATGCAGACCCCTATATAAAAGATTGAAAAGAATCCTCCTGCATGGACAGATAAACACACTATGATAGTTCGACAAATTAAAAAATATGTTAACCAACTCCCTTGCATTGTTATTCCATCACCCAATGCTTTCAAAATCGTTGAGACAGATGCTTCTGATATAGGCTATGGTGGAATTCTAAAACAGATAGCAAAAGATGATGCTAAAGAACAAATTGTTAGATTCCATTCTGGCTCCTGCTCGGCTACTCAGCAGAATTACAACACTATTAAGAAAGAAATTTTATCTATTATTTTGTGTGTTTCAAAATTTCAAAATGATCTTTTTAACCAAAAGTTTTTAATCCGTGTCGATTGTAAAAGTGCTAAAGAAGTTTTGCAAAAAGATGTTCAAAATCTTGTTTCTAAACAAAGTTTTGCTAGATGGTAAGCTATTTTAAGTGTTTTTGATTTTGATATTAAATATATTAAAGAAGAAACTAATTGTATTCCTAATTTCTTAACTCGTGAATTTTTACAGGGGAGATGAGTTCCCTTGCAGATAAGAGCAAATCCCCTAAACCCAAAACCAGACAGTCTTATGCTGCTCCTCCGATTCCTCCCCCCAGTAGACTTGTCCCTTGTCCCTCTTTCACCTCACCTACTTTTTATTCAAATAGACCCCATGAAAGAACCCCAATACCTTGTAGCCCAAACCCCTTCCAACCTCTCTCCCCAAGCCCCACTCCAACATCCAAACAATCTTATGCCTTGCCTTCAACTTCCTCAACTCCTCCCTTAAAGAAACCATTTAACATAGTTGCATCCACTTTTCCCCCTTTAACCTCTTCTCCCAACCAACCAAAATACAGATCCTCTACCTCTCAAGAAGCCCAAACCCCAAAAGAATATCACAGTGTTGAACTCCTAAAAGACTCCTGGAACTTTATTTTATGGATTGAACCAGAATATGAGCACATAACAAACACCCTCTCCCTAGTTAGACAGCTTATACCCCCAGGATGGGAACATCCTAAGACAGAAACATTAAGACCCAGACATTTTATGAGCTTATTTTAGTAGATATAGACTCAATATTGGTAACACATATGCCTTGTTCCCAAGAACTAAATAGATTTGGCTACTCTAAAGTTGTCATAAAACAGATCCTCACCCCTTCTCAGTGGAGAGCCCAACCCTAGGTCACTAGGAACTTTTCTATACTTTTTGAACCATCGTTTTATAATTATTATGACTATATGGAAGCTTGGGATAGATTCCTTTTATTCCAAAATAATATTTACAGGCATACTTGGTTTTTCTGGTTTGATATGTACAGAAAGAAAGACATGATGATACCAAGATGGTTTATTGACTGGTGGAATTCCTATGGTCTTGAAGCTATGATTCTCCCTCCTAATCTTTTAAAAGCTTATGAGACTTTCAAGAAAGAACCAAACATACCGCATCTTAAAGATTTCCCACATCTTTTGCAGTTCTTTTATAGGTTTCCAGATCTCCCATGGATCATCAGATGGGAATACAAGATAGAAAAGCATCCCCAGTATCCTTTTCCCATGCTCACTAGGAAGTTTAAATTAAAATGGTGGAATAAGTTTAATTTTGATCATATTTGCCAAGAACTACAGAAAAAGATCTCTTCCTCCTAGACAGAAAGTTCTAATTTCCTTTTAGAAAAGAGTCAAGTCCAGTGCTAGCTTGCCTCCGTCTCAGACAGAAGACAGCTTAAAAAGCAACTACTTGAAGCTGCGTCACAAATATCAGACGATGAAGGTGACGTAATGGAATCTTCCTTCCCAAACTACAGGACTCACCCAGAAGTATTCCAAGATTCTCAAGACCCCTATGACATATAACAGATAAGACAAAATTACAGAAAAAGACAAAATGACAGAAAGATTCAAAAAGATATTTTGACAGATAAGCACTTCCCGACAGATTCCCACAGATAGATCAAAAGCTCCTTTTGAAAGAACACTATTCACTAGCATGTGTTTTCTGACAGATTCTACAAGATTTACTTTTACTGTTCAAGATCTTATCGACAGATTAACTTGACTTCACTTTATTTAACTCAGGCTACTTTTAAAGACTTACCGTGGTTTACCGACAGATTAACTTGAGTTCCCTTTACTCAACTCAGGTTACTTTTGAAGACTCACCAGGGTTCATTTCATCTATAAAAAGGCAGACTCCGAAGACAGAAGACATGTCCAAAATTAAGGTCCAATTTCTAGGTCCAAAACCAAGGTCTAATTTTCTAGAGAAGTTTCAAAAGTCCAAGATAGTTTTCTCCTTTTCCCTCAAAAAGACATTTGTACTATTCCCCTTTTGTAATCTTGTAACCTTCCCTTCCAGACAGATAACCTTGTAACCCTTTACAGATTTTACTTAGTAATCTTGTAACTCTTCAGACAGTGTTTTATTTTCAAAGCTTGTATCAAAGACAGTTTTAATCAAAGACAGAAGTATTTTCAAGTAAGCTTTATCAGTTTTAGTTTTCATATTCTATATTCCGTTTTAACTTATTTTTAAATATATCTATTTTGCTATTTTCTTCTTTATCATCTATTTTATCATTGTTTATGCTTCTATACTACTACTGTGCTCTCTCCTAGACATGATTGAGAAGATAGCCGCTCAAGTAATAAGTGTAAAGGATAGAATTAAATATAGCAATGAACCCTTGATAGACTCCTCTCCCCCTGATAGATATAATAGTGAAAGTTTTCATAAAGATGATTATAAAGATGAATTTTTAAATATAATTGACAGAATGGTATTTCAGAAATGGTATACTGAAATAACTTTGGTTATCCATAAAGAATTCTCATTAACTGTCATTGCCCTTGTTGATTCAGGTGCTGATATGAATTGCATACAAGAAGGGCTAATACCTTCCAAGCATTATGAATCAACAACAGATGGATTAACTCAGGCTAACGGTGATAGACTTAAAATAAGTAATAAATTAACCAGGGCATACATACATAGTAATGGAATCAATTTCAGAACACCTTTCTTTTTAACAAATAAGTTGTCCTCTAAAGTTATACTGGGAAATCCTTTTTGGCTCTACTTTACCCCTTTTCCACGACAGATGATGGAATATGTGCTAATATTTTGGAAACTGAAATATTTTTTAAGTTCCTCCTACCCCCAACCCCTAAGGATATACACTTACTAAAAGAAATTTCCATTTCAATGGCCAAAAGTAGTGATAAAATTGAGCCAGTAATAGATGATGAGAGTCCTCCAAATTCAATGATAGAAAATACTGTTCTACCCAGTAGCAGCAGCATGTAAGTATGCACATATTATTAAAAAAAAAATTTCCAAATTTTTTGACAATTCAAATTAATGCTCCTACTTTTCTTGACTAGTCTTTCTTTCTCCCTTGTATCTAGCCTCCTACGTATCCTACCTTGGCTTACAAACATCTTTTGTTTTCACTTTGCCATGATTCATGCCAAAATATTTACCTTGTATTATAGAATCATGACTTGTTTCTTGCTTTGACCATATTGTCGCTTACATTATGGTCCAATATTAGTAAGTTAATTTTAAAATTAACGGTCAATTTCCTGGCAAACAAGATAGCTATTCTAAGGCTAAATCTTAGACCAAATTCTGCCAAAATAGAAATCTTTCAAAAGATTTCAAATCAAAGCATGAAGGCGTCTCAATAGTGACAACATCCCTTCAGGATACAAGTATCCATGTGGTAATCAGAAAGGTTTAACAGACACAATGACAAAATAGTTACTATAGCTACCATTAGACAAATACAAAAAGGACAGATCTCTATTTCCAGAAAGATCCGAGACAGTCTAGACAAATATGGACAAGATAGGTGTCAGCATGACTTCCAGACTCACCAGGGTTCATTTCATCTATAAAAAGGTAGGCTCTGAAGACAGAAGACAGGTCCAAAATTAAGATCCAATTTCCAAGTTGAAAGCTTAGGTCCAATAGCTCTCCCTTTCCCTCAGAAAGACTTTTGTGCTTTTATTTCCTCTTTTGTAATCTTGTAACCTTTCCCTTCCAGACAGATAACCTTGTAACCCTTTACAGATTTTACTTTGTAATCTTGTAACTCTTTACAAATTTTACTTTGTAATCTTGTAACTCTTCAGACAGTGTTTTATTTTCAAAGCTTGTATCAAAGACAATTTTAATCAAAGACGGAAGTATTTTCAAGTAAGCTTTATCAGTTTCAGTTTTCATATTCCATATTCCATTTTAACTTATTTTTGAATATATCTATTTTGCTATTTTCTTCTTTATCATCTATTTTATCATTGTTTATGCTTCTATATTACTGCTATTAACTACCCAGGAGAGAGCACATCAGTAATATAGAAGCATAAAAAATGATAAAATAGATGATAAAGAAGAAAATAGCAAAATAGATATATTCAAAAATAAGTTAAAACGGAATATAGAATTTGAAAACTGAAACTGATAAAGCTTACTTGAAAATACTTCCGTCTTTGATTGAAACTGTCTTTGATACAAGCTTTGAAAATAAAACATTGTCTGAAGAGTTACAAGATTACAAAGTAAAATCTGTAAAGGGTTACAAGGTTATCTGTCTAGAAGGGAAAGGTTACAAGATTACAAAAGGGGAAATAAAAGTACAAAAGTCTTTTTGAGGGAAAGGGAGAGCTATTGGACCTAAGCTTTCAACTTGGAAATTGGATCGTAATTTTGGACCTAGAAATTGGACTTATCTTCTGTCTTCAGAGTCTGCCTTTTTATAGATGAACTGAACCCTGGTGAGTCTTTAAAAGTAACTTGAGTTGAGTAAAGTAAACTCAAGTTAATCTATCAGTAAACCATGGTAAGTCTTTAAAAGTAACCTGAGTTGATAAAGTGAACTCAAGTTAATCTGTCGGTAAGATCCTGAACAATAAAAGTAATCTTGTAGAATCTGTCAGAAAACACATGCTAGTGAATAGTGACTTAAGAAGTCTTTGTCTGAACTGAACTATCTTGACTCTGTCGTGTGCTGGTGAATAGTGAATAGTGATCTGTCACGATTGTCTGCCTGAAAACATGTCTGTCTGTCTATCAATCTGTATCTGCGTAATTATTATAAGATAGCGGATCAGAGTTATCCTCATGCTGCTCATGCTCATGGAGCACTCCATAATCATTACATAGAGGACAATATGAATAAGAGTAAAAACAGGATCATGACCCTTTGCTGTCATTAGTCTCGGATCCTTAGTAATCCTTCTTTTCCCAATAAGCCTTCTAGCTGAAGGTCTTGGACCATATACTGCTATTTTGTCAGTGTAACCATATAAGTGGAAACTCCTGTCTAATTCAATCTGCACTTCATAAATCTTGTTATACATGAAATTAGACCATTCTTGGGCCAGAGCACATGGATCATCAAGTGATAAATAAGTATCTCCTGTATACCAATTATATTCAGGGATACAACCCCAATCATAGATAAGGATCAGAACATGTGTTGGCTGAGCTTCCATATAGTAGCTAGAATCCCAAACTAGAAGAGTACTCCAGATTTCCATCTTCATATAATTAAGTCCTCCAATCTGTGCAGCTGCTTCTTGGATAACTTTAGGGAATAAACTAATCTGAATTGCAGAGGTTATAATTAATTTACTAATAAACCCTGCTTCTAGCATTTCAGATAACCATAAAGGATCACTGATTATTGGGTCCTCTATCTCTGTGTTGATAAGTAATCCCGGGTAGGGATTATATCTGCCTCCTGTTCTGTCGTAAACTCTGTCTGAATTTCCAAAACTTTCATACCATGTAGCTTTATTGGATAACCATGTATCACCTGTCATGTCTTCTGTTTTGATAAATGCTGTAGAGACTAATAGTTTAAAAAGATACATCCATCTGTCATAAGAACTTGTTATAGCTTTATGAGTTAATATATTCTGTTGAATTTTAGGAGGTAAGGTTCTAATAGCAAGTCTCGTTTTTTACTGAATCTTAGGGTGGAGCTTTGAAAAGCTTGTTCCCATAAGATAGCTTTATAGAGACTGCAATTTTGTCTTTGTGGAGCTTGAATCTCCACCCTCCTTGCTAGGGAGTTGACAACCGAGTGCTTCAATAAATGCCCTGGTGCTAACAAGATGTAATTCCAAAGCCTGAAGGGTCTTTTGGAATAAGGATTTCTGTTTGAGGGTGAAAGCTACCTGTAAATTATCAAGAAGTAGTTTAATATTGAGAGGAAGATCTGTAAATTCTCCGTCCTGATACATGAGATCAATTTGGAGCACTTTTTGCAGAATTACACTGTTTTCACCACATGAATACATTGCCTCTGCTAGCAACGTATCCTGAAGGGATATTGTCTCTATCGAGACGCCTTCATGCCTATCCGAAATTTTTACTAAAGGCTTTCGGATTCTGGGTTGCACCGCTGGTGCCTTGCCCTTTCCTTTCATGTCTGTCCTGGAGGATCTGTTATTCATATTAGTCTGCAAATGGGGTTCGGGAAAAAGATTATGTCTTGAAATATTATTTTGAGAATAAACATTTTCATGTAAAAGTTCTTTCAAATTCCTTTTTAAAATCCTTTCACTAATGTCTTTTTGCAGAAAATCATTTTTAAAATTTAAAGTATATCTAATAAAACAAACTTTTCTCTGTACACTTTTGTACCCTTGCTGAGTAGTGGTATAAGAGTAGTCATGATGAAGTCTTTCAAAGTTTGAGGGGCTGGAATTCAAAAACTTTACAAAATCTATCATGATTCTACTATATATTTTATTCTGCAAAAGTATGTGAAATAATGCTTCTCCATAAAGTCTTTTATCAACTACTATAATAGTCTGGTGAAAATCTGTCAGAGATTCTGTTAAGAAATTAAAATTTTCTTTATTCAAATTATCACAATTAAAAGAATCTATCAGGACCTCTTTTATTAAAATATCTGTTATATGAGTAGTTGAGATTACTTCAAAGAGTGCAATAATGTCACCTGTTATAACTCTGTTTAGTGCATTTGTCAAACTGTCAGTTTGTTTAGTCCAATTATGTTGACTAAAGGAACTTGTAAGCATATTTCTATCTTTTGTATGCTTTCTACTGAATTCTTTTTCATAAAGTGTTGAACTGTTGTTTGGATTATATATTGGTACTTATACAAAAGAGCAATAGGGAAATAAGAATGAATCTCTGTAATCTCTATCTCTATGTCCTGTTTAGCCTTTTTTATGTCCTTATCTGTCAACTGGTGAACAAGTGATATTTCTGTCTCTAAAAATGACAAACGTCTTTTAGTTCCATAGATTCTTTCTTTATTAGTATCCTGTAAGATAGTGACCTTATAGGGGAAATTAATTTCTTTTGGGATAAAGAGTAGGATGGAATTAAAAGGTACGTTAGTTACATTAGCTTTAATTCCTTTTATAATAACTTCAACACATATATCTTTATTGTGTAATTTGTGATTAATTAATCCAAAGGCCTAAATTAATCTTTCTTGTATACAGCTCATGTTATGAGTACCTAAGTTTGCTAATGTGATTTCTGTCAAAGAAAACTCTTTATTAATTACTCTGTCAATTAAACTAAAGAAATTCTGTCTCAAGTAAGCATCTTTTTCTGATAAAGGGGATTTAACCATAGGTTTAGAAAATTCTTTCAAGTTTATTTCTGTAATATTTTGTTCATTTATGTCTATGGAGTTGTCTTTTTTTATTTCTTTAATTTCTTGTTTTACCATTTTTTCTTCTGTTATTAAATCTTGTAGAGTTACCGGTTCTATCTCTATTCTTTCTTGTTTCTTTTTTTTCTTTTCTTTCTTTTCTCTTTCTTTTTCTTTGCTTTTTCTATCTTTCCACATTTCGTAACATGGTGTCCATATTTTCTACACTTAATACAAGCAATAGGTATTTTTATAGAATCTTTTAATTTTAGTAAATAATATTTTTTATCTTTTTGGTGATTAGGTAAATTATCTATTAATTTCACTATTATGTCTTTTTGTTTCCTTTTTCTTTTATTGACTTTAAGTGGGTTGGTTGATTTTAATTCTTTCTTTTTCTGTACTTGGTCTATCTCTTTTTGACTAACATTAAATATCTCCATTAATTCATTTAGTATATCTTTTTCAAATTCTAATTTACTGATTTGTTTAAAAATTTTATTTTGTCTATCACATTGTTTTTTAGTGTGACCATAGTCTTTACATTTATGACAAATAGTATTTCTGACTTGTCTATCAGTTTTCTCATTTTCTGATGAATTAGTAGTGTTTAAGACTGTTATCTCTCTTGTTTTGTTTATATCTAAAGATGCATTTAATATTTCTATCTTTTTAGTCAATTTTGTCAGATTGGTATCTGCCATAGATCTGTCAATTAATTTTAGTCTTTCATCAATCCTTTCTTTTAGACTATCAATTTTCCATCTATTGTTGACTTTCTTTGCTACACTACCACTATTTTCCTTTTCTTCATTATTATTAATTTTCCTTCCTTTGTTGAGTATTTCTTTTTTTAGTCTTTCTTCTTCTATCTCTTTTTCTACTTCTAGTTTCCTACGTAGAGATTCTTCAAGAGTACTATTTTCTTTTGGTTCTATCATGTCTTTTCTTAGTAGCTTTTCACTATTTTTTCTTTCAACTATTTCTTTTGCTTTGTCTTGATCTATTATTATGTCAACTTTCTTGCTATTTTGTCTTTCCATTCTTTCTATCATCTCTTTTACCATTCCTTTTTTTAATATTTCTTAATCTTTCATGTTGTCAGTCTTTTGTTTTTCATTATCTTCATGCATACTTGTTATAAGACTAGTTTCTTTCTTTAGTTCATCTTTTTCTTTGTCTTTGTATGTTATAGGTGTAGTTTTGTCAGTTGCTTTTGACTTTTTTAAACTATCATTACCATTATCTATTAAACCATCCTTTCTACTATCTACCATATTTATTGATATGCCTGTAGCACTTCTTTCTTTTATGATATTCTTTCCTTTATCTTCTACATGTGTTGATCTTTCCTTAATTGGGTTAGTTTTCCTGTCAACTTTCCTGTCAGTTGCTTTCAATGCCTGTGAGTCTATTTTTATTTCTTTATCTAATACCATTAACTATCCAGGAGAGAGCACAGCAGTAATATAGAAGCATAAACAATGATAAAACAGATGATAAAGAAGAAAATAGCAAAATAGATATATTCAAAAATAAGTTAAAACGGAATATGGAATATGAAAACTGAAACTGATAAAGCTTACTTGAAAATACTTCTGTCTTTGATTAAAACTGTCTTTGAAACAAGCTTTGAAAATAAAACATTGTCTGAAGAGTTACAAGATTACAAAGTAAAATTTGTAAAGAGTTACAAGATTACAAAGTAAAATCTGTAAAGGGTTACAAGGTTATCTGTCTGGAAGGGAAGGGTTACAAGATTACAAAAGGGGAAATAAAAGTACAAAAGTCTTTCTGAGGGAAAGGGAGAGCTATTGGACCTAAGCTTTCAACTTGGAAATTGGATCTTAATTATGGACCTATCTTCTGTCTTCGGAGTCTGCCTTTTTATAGATGAAATGAACCCTGGTAAGTCTTCAAAAGTAACTTGGGTTGAGTAAAGTGAACTCTAGTTAATCTGTCGGTAAACCATGGTAAGTCTTTAAAAGTAACCTGAGTTGAATAAAGTGAACTCAAGTTAATCTGTCGGTAGGATCTTGTAGAATCTTGAATAGTAAAAGTAAATCTTGAGGGATCTTGAACAGTAAAAGTTTTACTATTCATGAACAATAGTCTGTCAGTTTATTAGTGACTTAAACTTTGTCCTGTCTTTGTCTAGACTTATTTTCTTTTACACATGCAAGTGAACAATGGTGACTTGGGGACACCTGTCTTGGACCATAACGACACCTGTCTTGAACCATATCTGTCTGAAAGTCATACTGTCACCTGTCTTGTCCCTATCTGTCCGGAAGTCATGCTGACACCTATCTTATAGAGATCTGTCCTTTTTGTATTTGTCTAATGGTAGCTATAGTAACTATTTTGTCATTATGTCTGTTAAACCTTTCTGATTACCACATGGATACTTGTATCCTGAAGGGATGTTGTCTCTATTGAGACGCCTTCATGTTTTGATTTGAAATCTTTTGAAAGATTTCTTTTTTGGCAGAATTCGGTCTGAGATTTAGCCTTAGAATAGCTATCTTGCTTGCCAGGCAATTGACCTTTAATTTTAAAATTAACTAATTAATATTGGACCATAATGTAAGCGACAATATGGTCAGAGCAAGAAACAAGTCATGATTCTATAATACAAGGTAAATATTTTGGCATGAATCATGGCAAGGTGAAAACAAAAGATGTTTGTAAGCCAAGGTAGGATACGTAGGAGGCTAGATGCAAGGGAGAAAGAAAGACTAGTCAAGAAAAGTAGAAGCATTAATTTGAATTGTCATAAAATTTTGAATTTTTTTTTTAAATAATATGTGCATACTTACATGCTGCTGCTACTGGGTAGAACAATATTTTCTATAATTGAATTTGGAGGACTCTCATCATCTATTACTGGCTCAATTTTATCACTGCTTTTGGCCATTGAAATGGAAATTTCTTTCAGTAAGTGTATATCCTTAGGGGTTGGGGGTAGGAGGAACTTAAAAAATATTTCTGTTTACAAAATATTAGCACATATTCCATTATCTGTCGTGGAAAAGGGGTAAAGTAGAGCCAAAAAAGGATTTCCCAATATAACTTTAGAGGACAACTTATTTGTTAAAAAGAAAGGTGTTCTGAAATTGATTCCATTATTATGTATGTATGCCCTGGTTAATTTATTACTTATTTTAAGTCTATCACCATTAACCTGAGTTAATCTGTCTGTTGTTGATTCATAATACTTGGAAGGTATTAGCCCTTCTTGTATGCAATTCATATCAACACCTGAATCAACAAGGGCAATGACAGTTAATGGGAATTCTTTATGGATAACCAAAGTTATTTCAGTATACCATTTCTGAAATACCATTCTGTCAATTATATTTAAAAATTCATCTTTATAATCATCTTTATGAAAACTTTCACTATTATATCTGTCAGGGGGAGAGGAGTCTGTCAAGGGTTCATTGCTATATTTAATTCTAACCTTTACACCTATTACTAGAGCGGCTTTTTGCTCAATCATGTCTTTTAAAATGAAATTTTCTGATTTTAATTCTTTTAATTCTTTCTTTAGATTATTAATATCTATCTGTAAATCTGTTATTGTTATAGGTTTACTGGGTTTAAATCTGTCAGTAATTTCTACAAAATTATAGGTTGACTTATAATCCTTTAAATCTATCTCAAATCTATTAGTTTGGGTTAAGGATTCTTTAATTTAGATAAATAATCTTTTTTAGACTGTGAATCCAGAAGTTGATCTATCAAGTCTATTATTATATCTTCTTGTTTTGTTAAAACACTTATTTTTAATTTTCTTTTACAATAACAGTTATCAGGATTATTACAATTACATAATTTAATTTTCCCATTGTCTGAAGAAATGTCTGTTGATGATGAGGTGATGTCACAATTATCACAATTATCTATCTGGTGAATTTCATTGTTTGTTTCTGATGATGCCGAAAAAACCACCAGTGAGCCACACAATTCCCACGCGCTCGAATGTAAACCTACACAACAAAAAGAAGAGAAAACCTTGCGAAGAGCACCGGTGTGGTGCCGGCCGAATACCCTCCGAAGGTTAAGTCAGAAAGATTCTCACAACTCTAGAGTGCTAGAGAGGGTAAATTATGCATACCTCGATTTGTGAGGGTGTTGGGGTTTTTATAGTAGCAAAGAGTCGACCTTTCTTCCTTGGGGTAGAAGTCTTTTCCATATAGGAAACCCATGTAGGCGCGGATTTGGAGAATCCTTTCCTTATAGGATTCTTCTTTATATAATCTTAGACTTGATGGACAAGGTTTTTCCTTGTAGGGAGAACTTCTTCAATGATCACATCTAATAGAATCTTACTGGTGCTAGGGTTCCGGCCATGGGTCTCACGACTCAACTTGCCCACATAATTCAGCCCACAATATGTGGCCCATCAGGGCTCTGGCCCGTCATGAAGATAGCCCGTCATATATGCTCGCAGATTTTCCCCTCTTCAGTTGCCCCCTCACACCGTGAATCCGTCATAATTCATAGGATTCATGGGGTGAAAAAGAAGGATATGGTATGACGGTCAAAAACCATGACGGGTGAGGAATATGAGGGGTAAGCTATTCGCGGTCTGTCGGTTTCCGCGTACAGGATTAATTCCGATCAAGTACCGTGACACGCGTCACTATGCTATTGGGGGTTGTAATAAATCGAAGCGTCGCCTCGTCCCCCGTGTAGCCTCTTTATAAATATTAAGCCCTTGCCTCTCATTCTCCACTTTTGATTAGAAAACACTGTCAGTGCTCAATCCGTCATACCTGTCAGGCTAGTAATTCGCACCCGTCTCCGTCAAATTTTCTCCGTTCATACTCTACTGACCGGTAAGTACTTTTTACCATTTCGTTCCTCCGTTATATTTTTATTCCTCATCATATATCCATCAGGATTTCTATAGTCGTCAATACCTAGGAAATGTCTAGTGCGTCGAGTAACCAATCATTTGTCCGTGACGGGGCAGATTATGAGGATGTATACCAGTCCGGTCATAGGGATCTAGAAAGTCTTAGCGATGATAGGAGTCCGTCTTCATCATCTCCGTCCTCAACAAATGAGGATGTAGACTTTGTTGAGAATGTAGAGCTCGATGAAAACCAACAAGTAGGACCCGTCGTAGGGGCTGACGGTCCAAGGGAGTTCATCATGCTCCCAGAGTGGACGGTTAATGGTTTCGTATCAACCATTAAGGAAAACCACTTCAAAACACTTAGGGATAACTACCAGATTCCAGATTGTGTCTCAATCCGTCTACCTTACAAATCAGAAAAATGTTACTATGAAGGGGTGGACGGTGTTGGAATATATGAGCAGATGCTGAAGGCTGGACTCAGATTCCTACTGAGCTCCCTTCATCGTGAGTTGTTAAAATATTTGGGTCGGTCCGTCAATCAGATATCCCCAAACGCCTGGAGGGTCTTCATTGCGATGGAGATTCTGTACGGGGCAATGTCGGATGGGGCTAGGAGGTTGACGGTACGAGAGTTTTTACATTGCTACCGTCCGGACGAGATCGACAAGTCTAGGGGTATATACAGTTTTGTACCTAGGAGTGCGCTGCTAAAGGTCATTTACAAAACCCCAGACTCCAACAGAGACTGGAAGAGTAGATACTTTTTCTTAGAAGGTGACGGATGGATGTGCCGTCCAGGAGAGACGGACCATATGCCTGTCGATACTACTTGGGGCATATTATCTGAGAATGGTATGTGTCCGTCCTAGTTAGGATACCTTTCAAACTGTTCACTTTATTTTGAAAATTTTTCTCACCGTCCTCTTTGTTTGCAGTCCGACGGCGCCCCCAAATAAGTATTGAGGAGTTTAGTTTTCTCGAAAGAATTTTCAAAAAGACTACGCCGGACAAGAGGACTTGGGTGAAATTAGTAAATCTTGACACAATTTGCTGGTACTGTGACGGGCCGGTACCTTCTCCGCAAGCAATCAAATACGAACAAAGGATCCGTCAGCGTATGTCCAACACTTGCTTCCTTTTTGAACATTAGGTCTAGTTTTATGAGGCTAATTCTATCCGTTCATGTTTACAGAAATGGATATTGCCAAAAGAAGGGCGCTTATACGGTCAAATGCCGCAAAGAATAGGACGACCAAACACACTGAACCGAAGGAGTCAACGGTTTCAGCAAAGAGAAAGCAGCCGTCCAAGGGGGACCGTCCTCCAAAGAAGCCTAAGGTCCCCTTGGAGCCCGTCGTGGGGCTTATGGCTGAAGGTGCAAGACGGTCACCCCAACCCAGTCCGGGGCTGGTAAAGGGCTGATGAAGGGTTCGTCGTCTGAAGCTAAGAGGCCACCTCCCCTTCTCCGGGACGACGCTAGTTATGCTTTGGAAAAGCTATCTTCCCTTCTTACCTCCGAGGATTACGAAGACCTGGGTAATCACTCGACGGAGGCCATGGGTGAAACAAGTTTATTTAGCACTGCTCAGGTAAGCCCGTCCACCTTATATATGTTTACTCATTACCCGTCTTACTATTCCTGATTTTTGAATGTTTAATATATTTCAGACCATGGTCATGGTGAAGGGACTCATGGGACGGTGTCTTAACCATGAGACGACCCTAGGCCGTCTTCGGGATAAGGCCAAGAAGACGGAGGAGGAGCTTTTGGAGCTGAAGGCTTATAAGGTAGCTCAAGAGAAGAAGTTCAAACTGCTTGAGACGGACAGGAACGAGTTGTTCAAACTGACGGAGGAACTGAGGATAGTCCTTCAAGACAAAGAGAAAGAAATCCGTTTGGCCAAGGAAACTGCTGTCTAAGAGTACCGTGATTCAGACGCCCTGCTGTCCGAGCTCGGAGATTCTTTCAATGAAGGTTTTGACGAGGCTATCCGTCAGGTGAAGGCACTATATCCGGATTTTGACGTTTCGTCCGTCAATGTAAATGCACAAGAACTTACTTCTACCCGTCCTGCTAACTCCGAAAATACAGATGAACTCTTTGAAGAGAATCCGCCCGTCAATGTTCCAGGAGATCCGCAGATCCCTCAACATGATCCCAAGGACGGTGAGAGTGGTCATGCTGATCAACCATCCGTTGAGAGTGGATCTAAGGAAAAAAATATCAGCCGTGAAGAACAGAAAAATGCGCCCGTCGTAGTTTAGTTTTTTTTATTATTATTTTTTTGTGATATGTAAAAGTATTTGGGGAACGATTTATTCAATTATCCTGTTTTTATTAAACAGCTCCCTTAATGGGCACTTTCTGTCCGTTAGTAATTTCTTATATTTTTGGCATATATACTCTGTTGCTTCGTTCTGTAAACTTTATTCGATTTGATAAATGAATATTTATGCCCGTCGTACTTAGGAGAACATCTTTTCATTTGGTCTTTTTGACTCCGTCCTTTTTTGAGGGCGTCTTATTTTTTAAACCTCTTGGGTAGTCCATCTCTGTTCTGGATATAACATTTTATCCGTCAATATTGTGGAATTGCTCTGTCCGTCTAGGACATGATCTTGTGGGCCCGTCCACTATGTGGATTCCGTATTTATCTGTATATTTAGCACCCGTCCATATGTTGGACTAAGTTTTTATTTTTATTAACTTGGGATGACCAGCCCGTCATAGGATTTTTGATTTTCCTCTGCGTTTGGGCAAACTTCTGACCCCGTGGTTATCCGTTTAGTTCGCGTATTCAAGATTCTGAGAATATCCGTCCACTTTATGGACTTGATAGAATTTGATTCCCTTTTTGGGGTAATCCGTCTAGTTTATAGCTTTAAGATTCGTCCGTCCACATTGTGGACTTAGTCCGTCCACTTTATGGACTCTGTCCGTCCACTTTGTGGACTTAATAAAAATTTTAACCCTCTTGAGCTGTTCGTCTCTGTTTTGGACTGAATTATGTTCTTCCTGGGGAGGTCCGTCCACTTCGCGGACTTTTGTTCGTCCACTTTGTGGACTTAATAAAAATTTTAACCCTCTTGAGCTGTCCGTCTCTGTTTCAGACTGAATTATGTTCCTCCTGGGGAGGTCCGTCCACTTCGCAGACTTTTTTCCGTCCACTTTGTGGACTTAATAAAAATTTTAACCCTCTTGGGCTGTCTGTCTCTGTTGTGGACTGTGAGTCATGTCCCTCCTGGGGATATTCGTCCACCTTGTGGACTTTGTCCGTCCACTTTGTGGACTTCATATAAAAATTTAACCCTCTTGGGGCTGTCCGTCTTAGTTGCGGACTGTTAATCATGTCCCTCCTGGGGATATCCGTCCACCTTGTGGACTTTGTCCGTCCACTTTGTGGACTTCATATAAAAATTTAACCCTCTTGGGGCTGTCCGTCTCAGTTGCGGACTGTTAATCATGTCCCTCCTGGGGATATCCGTCCACCTTGTGGACTTAGGATTCTAAGTAGAGCCTGTAGGACATTAAATTTGAGTAAAAAATCATTCATCTTCAGAAAAGTACTTGCCCCCTTGGGCTTAAAAAAAACATTGTAGCAAAACCAAAGTAAATAGCCTGCCCGTTGGGCTTATTGTAGCGGAAACTTAAAGTAACTTGAAGTAATCAAAAAAAGTCTAAGAATAAAAAGATGCTCTAGGTGTTGTTCCTCAAGTCGTCGTCTCTACTGGTAGTATCTCCGTAGGTGTTTAGTGTTCCAAGGGTGTTGTAGCTTCTGCCCGTCCAGAGTTTCAAGGTGGTAGGTACCTTTTCTTTGCCAAGACGAGATCCTGTATGGTCCTTCCCAGTTGGGGCCGAGTTTTCCTTGAAAGGGATCTCTGACAGCTCCCATTACTTTTCTTAGCACAAGGTCGCCGATCTGGAAGTCTCTCTGTCTGACATTTGAGTTGTAGGATCTTGCCATTAGGTTCTGGTATCGTGCTAATCTCTGTTCCGCCGTAGCACGGACTTCGTCCACCAAATCTAGCTGGAGTCGCATGGCTTCTTCGTTGTTGTCATCGCTGTAATTCTCCACGCAGTAGCTTGTAAGCCCTACCTCTGCCGGTATGATCGCATCAGCTCCATATGCTAGCCTAAACAGCGTTTCTCCCGTTGGTACCCTTACAGTTGTGCAATACGCCCACAGTACGCTTGGTAGTTCGTCAGGCCAGGTGCCCTTTGCCCCCTCGAGTCGGGCCTTGATCATCTTGAGAAGGGTTCGGTTCGTGACTTCGACCTGCCCGTTGGCCTGCGAGTGTGCGGGCGAAGAATAATGGTTCTTGATGCCTAACTCCAAACAGAAGCTCCTGAATGCGTTGTTGTCGAACTGCTTTCCATTGTTGGAGACAAGCACTCTTGGTATTCCGTAGCGGCAGATAATGTTCCTCCAAACGAAACTTCGAATGTTTTTCTCCGTGATGATGGCTAGGGCCTCTGCCTCCACCCACTTGGTGAAGTAGTCGATACCGACCACCAGGAACTTCAGTTGCCTTATCGCCGTTGGAAAAGGGCCCATGATGTCTAGTCCCCACTGGGCGAACGGCCATGGGGCCGTCATGGGTGTGAGCTCCTCGGTTGGCTGCCTTATCAGATTGCTGAATCTCTGACATTTGTCACACCTCTTGACATAGCTTTGTGCATCCTTTTGCATTGTGGGCCAGTAATATCCTGCTCGGATAAGTTTGTGCACTAGTGATCGTGCACCAGAATGGTTTCCACAGATACCTTCATGGACTTCCCTCATCACGTAGTCTGCCTCGTCAGGATTTAAACACCTCAGATATGGTCGTGAGAATCCCCTTTTGTACAGAAGGTTTTTGATTAATACGAACCGTGAAGCTTGGACTCTCAATTTTCTCGCTGCTTCTTTCCCGTCTGGTAGCGTGCCTGCCCTCAGGTATGCTAATAATGGTGCGGTCCAATCATTCGCAGAATTCACTTCATGCACTTCTCCGCCGTCAATAGTCGAAGATGTTTGGATGAATGACAATACTTGATCGGGGACTAGCATAGGCTCTGCTGAGGCCGCCCTTGCCAGACGGTCGGCGCATTCATTCTCCTCCCTTGGGATTTGAATGAATCGTACTTTGAGGCCGTCGATCCGATTCTTTACCTTTTCTAGGTACCTCCTCATCCTTTCATTTTTGCATTCGTAGATGCCATTAATCTGACTTGTTACTACCTGGGAGTCGCAATGTACGACCATGACTTCAGCACCTGCTGCTGCCGCGAGGTCCAATCCTACCACTAATGCCTCATACTCGGCCTTGTTGTTTGTGGTTGAGTAATCCAATCGGATCATACATTCGATTTGGTCCCCGTCCGGGGTTCGAATTACCACCCCAACTCCTCCAGCTTGCCTATTAGAAGAGCCGTCCGTGTGGATGCTCCATTCTCTGGGAGTGCATGCCCCCTTCTCTTCTGACGGGTTATACTCGGCGATAAAGTCTGCCACGGCTTGGCCTTTTATTGCAGTTTGCGGGCGATACTGAATATCAAATTCGCTTAATTCTATCGCCCACAAAGCCATTCGTCCGGTAGCTTCAGGGCTGCTCATGGCCCTCTTCAAGGGTTGATCCGTCAAGATCACAATGGTATGTGCTTGGAAATAAGGCTTGAGCTTTCGGGCGGCAGTTACAAGTGCGAAGGCCAGCTTCTCCATCTAGGGGTATCTTTCTTCTGCCCCCCGAAATCCCCTACTTATGAAATAAACGGGCAATTGAGTGCCTAGTTCCTCTCTTATCAAGGCTGCGCTGACGGCTGCTTGTGAGACTGCTAAGTATAGGTAGAGTTCTTCCCCCGGCTCGGCCGGACTAAGGAGTGGGGGAGAGGCGAGGTACCTCTTCAGGTGCTCAAATGCCTTTTGACACTCATTCGTCCATTCGAATGCCTTTCTCAAGGTGCGGAAGAATGGTAAACATTTGTCCGTCGCTTTGGAGACGAATCTGTTTAAGGCCGTGATTTTCCCATTCAAGCTCTACAACTCTTTCACTGTTTCCGGCGGTTTTAGCTCCATGATGGCCCTTACCTTTTCTGGGTTCACCTCAATTCCCCTATAGGATACCATGAATCCTAAGAATTTCCCCGCCGTCACTCCGAACATGCACTTATTCGGATTTAACTTCATATTGTACGACCTGAGGGTGTCGAACGTCTCTTGTAGGTCTCTAAGATGGTCTTGTTCTCGAAGGCTTTTCACGAACATGTCGTCGACGTACACCTGTACGTTCCTCCTAATCTGGTGCGCGAACATTTTGTTCATTAGTCTTTGGTATGTTGCTCCTGCATTCTTGAGCCCAAATGGCATTACGTTGTAGCAAAAAAGTCCTTGGCTCGTGACAAAAGAGGTCTTCTCCTGATCAGCTTCGTCCATCTTGATCTGATTATAGCCCGAGAAGGCATCCATGAAGCTTAAGAGTTGATGTTTTGCCGTTGAGTCCACCAAAGTGTCTATCCGAGGTAGCGGATAGCTGTCTTTTGGGCATGCCCTGTTGAGGTCCGTAAAGTCGACGCACATTCGCCATTTTCCATTCGCCTTCTTGACCATCACAACGTTTGCCAACCAGTCGGGGTAATATACCTCTCGGATGAAGTTCGCTTCGAGCAGCTTTTTTACTTCTTTTGCTATTGCCTTGTCCCGTTCTTGAGCGAAGACTCGCTTTTTCTGTCTTATGGGCGAACACTTAGGATTCACATTCAGCTTGTGGACCATGACCGAGCGGCTGATCCCGGGCATATCCTCGTGGCTCCACGCGAAAACATCCTGGTTCATCCTGAGGAATGCCCTAAAGGCCTGCTGCACAGACTGAGTGGCCGAGGTCCCTATCTTAGTTGTTCGTTCAGGTCTTGACTCGTCCAGAGCAACTTCTTCCAGTTCCTCGACGGGTTCAGCTGCTAATCGCTGTTCTTCTATGCACATCGCCTGCTGGTGATCCTCTATCTCTAACATGGCCAAGTAGCATTCACGGGCAGCCACCTGATTCCCTCGTAACTCCCCGACCCCATACTCCGTGGGGAACTTGATCATCAGGTGATATGTTGAGGTTGCCGCCTTCCATGCGTTGAGAGTTGGCCGTCCGAGGATAGCGTTGTATGCGGACGAGCAGTCAACTACGAGGAATGTCACATCTCGAGTGATCTGCTGGGGGTAATCTCCTACCGTCACCGAAAGCGTAATTGCTCCTAACGGGAATACTCTTGTTCCTCCAAACCCCACTAGCGGGGCGTTTGTTGGTATCAGTCGTTCCTTATTAATCATCATTTGCTGGAATGCGGGATAGTATAGGATATCCGCTGAGCTGCCGTTGTCGACCAACACTCTGTGCATGTTATACTCCTCGACTCGTAGGGTGACGACCAGGGAATCATCATGTGGATGATGGAGTCGTCATGCATCTTCTTCCGAGAACCCGATGATTGGGCTATCCATACGGGCGACCTTCTGAATCGAGCCCGTCAGCTGGACGTTCTGAACCATTCGGAGGTAAGTTTTTCAGGCCTTCTTGGATGAACCTGCTGTCACAGTCCCACCCACTATCATCCTTATGTCTCCGACTAGGGGTCTAGGACGCTCATACTCCCTTCGGGGTTGCTGTTCTTGAGTTGGGGGATCCGTCTTCTCCTTTCTTACAAACTTTTGTAATTTCCCTTGTCTGATAAGGGCTTCAATCTGTTGTTTCAAATTGTAGCAATCGGACGTATCATGACCGTGGTCGCGTTGGAAACGGCAGTACCTGTCCCTGGACCGCTTGCTTGGATCACTCTTGAGTTTTCCCGGAAAGGTTAGAGCCTCTTCGTCCTTAATTTGCATTAGGACTTGGTCTACTGGGGTATTCAACGGGGTGAAACTCGTAAATTTCCTTCCTTGGGGCTTGGATCGTTGGTCGTCTCTTCGGTCCCCAGATTTGAGTCTCTTCCGCTCTTGGTCCTGCCAGGTGTCTTCCTGTCATTCTCTTTTCTTCGGCTTATCCTCCCTTGCCAGTAATGCGTCTTCCGCATTCATGTATTTCGTTGCCCTGTAAAGGACCTCCGTCATGGTTTTCGGGTCATTCTTGTATATAGAGAACAAAAATTTACCCTTTCGCAACCTATTTGTGAAGGCTGCCACCAGTATCTTATCGTCGGCTTCGTCGATCGAGAGTGCCTCCTTGTTGAAACGGGTTATGTAAGACCTGAGCGTCTCGTCCTCCCGCTGCCTGATGCTCATTAGGCACACCGTCGATTTCTTGTACCTATGTCCCCCGATGAAGTGGGACGTGAACTGGGCGCTTAATTCCTTGAATGTGCTGATGGAGTTCGGTGTCAACCGACTGAACCAGATCCTAGCAGCTCCTTTCAGCGTGGTGGGGAAAGCCCTGCACATTATTTCATCTGCGACCCCTTGAAGGTGCATCAATGTTTTGAACGTCTCTAGATGATCCAGAGGGTCCTTCAGTCCGTCATAATTGTCGATATTCGGCATCCGAAATTTGTGTGGCAGGGGGAAGGAATTCACGGCTGCGGTGAAGGGTGAGTCAGTGCGGTTGACTAGATCGTCAAGGTCACTAGAAACTCACCCTTTGAGCGCGTTCATCATAACCTCCATCTGTTCTCTCATTGCTTGCATCTCTGCGACGATGTGTGGAGGAGTTGCATCCGTGAGGGATGGCATGCTTACGTTCTGTCTTTCCGTCCCTGTTGGGGCGCGGCTGGCTTCAACTCTCTCCTGGTTTTTTATTGCAGCGCTGGTCCCTTCCTGGTCTCCCTGTAAGTCGTTCGGTGCTGTGTTCTTCTGACGCAGCTGTTCTTCTAGGTCGTTGTTTTGCTTAGTGAGGCGCTCCACAGCTGCAGCAAATGTCCGAACTTGTCTCTCTAGGGCAGTTGTGGGGGGTTCTACTCGTTGAACGTCGTTGGTGGTTGCCATTGAATGTGTGAGTACCATGCAACTCTTTTGTCCGGGAAGCGATATGGCTTATGAATCGCGTATAAGCACAAGCTTTCCCACAGACGGCGCCAACTGATGATGCCAAAAAAACCACCAGTGAGCCACACAATTCCCACGCGCTCGAATGTAAACCTACACAACAAAAAGAAGAGAAAACCTTGCGAAGAGCACCGGTGTGGTGCCGGCCGAATACCCTCCGAAGGTTAAGTCAGAAAGATTCTCACAACTCTAGAGTGCTAGAGAGGGTAAATTATGCGTACCTCGATTTGTGAGGGTGTTGGGGTTTTTATAGTAGCAAAGAGTCGACCTTTCTTCCTTGGGGTAGAAGTCTTTTCCATATAGGAAACCCATGTAGGCGCGGATTTGGAGAATCCTTTCCTTATAGGATTCTTCTTTATATAATCTTAGACTTGATGGACAAGGTTTTTCCTTGTAGGGAGAACTTCTTCAATGATCACATCTAATAGAATCTTACTGGTGCTAAGGTTCCGGCCATGGGCCTCACGACTCAACTTGCCCACATAAATTCAGCCCACAATATGTGGCCCATCAGGGCTCTGGCCCGTCATGAAGATAGCCCGTCATATATGCTCGCAGATTTTCCCCTCTTCAGTTTCATCACTATCTATCTGTTCTAATATGCTTATTAATTTATCTTTTTTCTTTCCTAATATGTCAAGTTTATTTATCTTTCTTTGAAAGTTACAATATCTACTAGTGTGTCCCTTTTTTCCACATTTGAAGCAAATAATGTCTCTTTCTTTATATCTGTCACTTTTCTTTCTTTTGGACTCTTCTTTCTTTTCTTTATTTCTACCTTTATGATATCTTCTATTATTATTCTTGTATCTATCCTTATCTTTCTTTTCTTTTGTTCTTTTCCTAGAGGGAGCAATCAATGGTTCAAAGCCATATTGCTCACAAAAAGTTCCTAACTCTTTTTTAGCATACCTTTTTTCTTTTTCTATTTGATTTTTTAGCCTTAGGTCATTACATAGCCATAGGCCTATTTTATTTATTGAAGATATTATGTCTCCATATGTCAGGCTAGGATAGTCAATAGTTCCTTCACTATTGGCTATATCAAGTCTGACTTTCTGGGCAAAGAAATAAGGTAGGCCAGCAATGAATTTTTCTTTCCAGTAGGATTGTTGACAATCATTCCTACTTAAAACCTTTGAAATAAAAACATCTTTATACCATCTAAAGTCTTAAAGTTGTGGACATCTTAAATTAATTAAAACATCTGAAGCTCTTTCTTTGTATTGATTAGGATCTCCAACAAAATGTTTAGTTATGGTAAAGATTGAAGTATTAACTGCATCTTGTGAAGGGTGTCTGTCTGTCATTATAACACTTCCATCTGTTTCTCTTTTAACTGCTGTTAGTATTTCATTTATGCCATCATTATTTAAATAATGATCCCACCAGCCTTTTAGTTGGCCAATAAAACCAGTGACAATTAAATGAGCTATCTGGTGATCCTGTTTTCCATGATTTTTATAAACATTAGTGAGCAGAGTCATTTCATGTAAAAGGTTTATTATTTCATATTCTGACATTCCATCAATATTCCATTCATAAATTA
The DNA here is from genome assembly GCA_023621385.1 of Quercus gilva. Lineage (NCBI taxonomy): Eukaryota > Viridiplantae > Streptophyta > Magnoliopsida > Fagales > Fagaceae > Quercus > Quercus gilva. The sequence continues at coordinate 92,523,824 of CM042476.1, read as the reverse complement.
AATCTGGTGAGTAAGATGAATTAACATAAGTATGTCTTTCTTCAAACTGTAAATTAGGAGGAGTAGGTTTAGGGTACCAATTCTTTTTAGGGTATATTTCATCAATTCTTCCCTCTTTGCGCTCTTGTGCTAAAGATGCTAAAGTTAATTTATTAATCTGTAATTTATTTGTAAATTGTGATTCTAAATTATCTATGTCTGATAAGTCTGTCAAGTCTATCAATTGATTGTCTTCTGATTCTTCATCCTCTGAAGAGTCAGTTTGTCCAGTTGTATTTAACGTAATAATATTTTTGTTTTTTAATGGCTCCCTGTCCTTTAATGATTCTAATTTCATTAAGTCTAACTTTTTGTTTATTTCATTAAGTAAATTATCAGCCTTTTCTGTCATAGGCTTTTTTAAAGGTGCTCTAAGGTGAGGAGGTATTTCGTGTGGGATAAACAAAGGGGTATTGGACGCATTTTCTTTTTTTATAGAAGTGGAAGGGGGTGTTATTCTATCTTCTATGTCTTGTAGCTTTTGACCAATTGTTTTTAGATAGGTATTGGTGTAATTATTCTGTTGAATTGTACTATCTAGGTTTTTATTATTATCACTTAGGCTAGGTTTTTTTATAGGAGTAGCCAATACTTGGACTCCACTATTTTGATTTAATATGATTGATTCAAAGGGTGGATAAGTTTGATAGACTTTCTCATGATTTTTTGTCTTTATCCACGATAATGTTTTTTCTATCACACTTATCTTTTTATTATAATAATCCAAAAAGTCAAAGAAGCTAAAGTGTGTCTGTAAATCTGTCACCATTTCATAATATTTGGTTCTTAAATTACTTCTTTCTTGTTCATTATATTCTTTAAAAAACTGATTTTTTCTGTCAGTGTTTTTAGGTTTTAAGTAATCATGTTTTAGTAATTCTTTATCTAAAACAAATTCCTTAGCTAAGACATTAATTTGTCTGTCATCTGTAAATCCTAATATATCTGTGTGGGTGGGAGAATCAGGTTGAGGTTGAGGCTGGTAAAGGGCTTGGTGAACATTAGGGGTTGGTTGTGTGGTTTTTGCTGGGTAATAAGCTATTTCAACATGGTCTGGGATTCTTTTTGTGTTTATAGGAGGGAGGTGTGTGACTGGGGGAAGACTCTAAAGAGGTAAAGGTCTGGAATCAAAGAAAGGTGTCCTAGAGGAGAAGGAGCTTCTGGGGGTAAACATCATAGGGGTCTTTCTGCCTGTAGAACTGCTGGGTCTTATAAGGTTATTAGTGTATCTGTCGTTATTATTAAAAGAAATAATAACTGTGCCATCTGTATTTTGGGCTATGAAATCTGGTTCTGTGTTTTCTAATTTTGGTGTGGGTGCAATAGCTTCAAGTTGCCATCTTTCAGGAAGGATTATATCTTTCCACTGTATCTGTCTAGGTACCCGAAGTCTACTATTTGTTGTTGAGGCTTAAAGAAGGAGAGTGTGACCTTTGGGAGAGGGTTCAACCATAGATTGGGGGTCTAGGGTGGTTTTCATGAGTTTATAATAAATCCTATAAATAATAGCTAAAGGTTCTGAGCCTTCTTTCATGTAATAACCATTTGTCTTTACATTCAAAGTTAAAGCATCCATAATATTTATGTCAAATAAACTTAAAGCAAAATTAGGATAACAATTAAAATATACTGGTCCATTATGTAAACTTGTTTCCATCATTCCTAGGAGTGAGTCATTAAATCTTAAATGTCTGTCATCTCTTAAACGAAGTAAAACACTTGTATTTAAAGCTTCTCTTGTTAATGCTTTTACAGCTACTTGAACCAACCAATATGTAAAAATGCATATTTTTCTTTATGTCTATTAATTGAGTCTATTGAAAATAATTGAATTGTTTCATATTCATTAAATAAAGAGTAAGTTCTTTCAACAGTTTTTATAGTATAATTTGTCAAGAAAGATAGTTTAGAAAAAGAAGTCTGTTTGTACATTTTATCAGTTTTTTCTGTCGGTATATTCCATTTATTCCAGTCTAACAAATTTCTGTCTATATCTTCCATGCTATATTCCTTAGAATTAACTATCTTGTAAAGTTGTAATTTACAACTGTGTTTTTGTTGGCTTTTATTCCGTGCCAAATTTGATTGTAATTATGTTCAATCGTTTAAACCCTGTATTTGTTGTGGGATTTGTTGTAAGGGTTGTGTGATAGAGAGTGTGTTTGAAGACTCAAGCATTTGAAGACTGAAGAATTCTCGCGGGTGTCTCGCGACCTAGCATCTGGCGAAGTGAATCATGTGCCAGGCACATGCTGGAATGCGAAAGGTCAGGCCAGGTGGAGACAGCTATGTCTCGCGAGTATCTCGCGGGTAAGGCCTTCCCGCGAGACACCCGCAAGGCTATCTGTTCTACCAGCCTATACTTTTTGAGTCACACCTTTTGCACCTCTTCTATATATACCATCATTACCCACAATTGTTGAGAAATGCTTTAGAGAAAAAAACCCTAGCCAAACACATTGGTAATTAGAGATTGTCTTCCCCATCTTTCTCTATACATTTGCTTGTGGTATTTCCTCAACCCTTCCCTCTCTATTATCCACATCTTTGAGAGGTTGATAGCCCAAACACTTACCACACCTTGAGAGTGCTGTGTGACGTTTTGGTGCTGCTGGGAAGCATTGGAAGAAGCCTTGAATGGCAGATGCAACATGGAGCTTGTTGCGGGATCCGGATAACTAGGACAAGACACGGTTCCGAGAAGCCTTGTTGGAGTAGGAGCTTGGAGGGCTTAGGTACAGTGGGTAGACTAGGCTTGGAGGGTCTTTTGCTAACCCATGTATCCCAACTGATTGTCTAGTGGATCGATTACCGCTTGGAGGGCGGCGGAGAGGTTTTTCATCGAGGTCTTCGGTTTCCTCTTCGATAACACGTCTCGGTGTTATCTGTGTTTGCATCTTTCTTCCCTACTCTTGTTTATTTCATTTTTACTGCTGTGTTGCTTTAAATATGGATTAGAGTAGTTTTCTTGCTTATACGCTTGTGTTTACACTATTCCGCACTTATCATTAAATTAGTGTAAAATCAACCAAGCCGTAATTTTAATTTGGGGGTCTAAACCGCTCGTGTGTTTTCAACACGTTTTCGAGCTTTCATATCTTATCATTTTCCATGTTCATATTAGTGTGTGCCTGACCTTAGTGTGTGCCTGACCTAAGTGTGTCCTAGCAACAGATGATGAGCAACTAAATATATTCATTCTACTTCTAAGCAATTAATAATTACTGGCGGAACTATTACTAACCACTGGTATCCTTGCTATCAGGACCACCTCCTCGGGAAACTTCATTGCGGGACCACCTAAACAACGCCTGTCCATCAGCTTCCACATAACGGGCTGACCAATGCGAAACTATGATTTGCCAACGAGTGTGAGGCTGACCAACGCTATCAAGGAGCAAGTAGTGGCTTTGCAGTAATATAAGTTCCTAGTAATGTCTTAATTGCAAAGAAATAAAACTCATACATCTACCATCCATGGCTCTAATACCATTAACTACCCTGGAGAGAGCACAATAGTAATATAGAAGCATAAACAATGATAAAATAGATGATAAAGAAGAAAATAGCAAAATAGATATATTCAAAAATAAGTTAAAACGGAATATGGAATATGAAAACTGAAACTGATAAAGCTTACTTGAAAATACTTCTGTCTTTGATTAAAACTGTCTTTGATACAAGCTTTGAAAATAAAACACTGTCTGAAGAGTTACAAGATTACAAAGTAAAATCTATAAAGAGTTACAAGATTACAAAGTAAAATATGTAAAGAGTTACAAGATTACAAAGTAAAATCTGTAAAGGGTTACAAGGTTATCTGTCTGGAAAGGAAGGGTTACAAGATTACAAAAGAGGAAATAAAAGTACAAAAGTCTTTCTGAGAGAAAGGGAGAGCTATTGGACCTAAGCTTTCAACTTGGAAATTGGATCTTAATTTTGGACCTGTCTTCTGTCTTCGGAGTCTGCCTTTTCATAGATGAAATGAACCATGGTAAGTCTTTAAAAGTAACCTGAGTTGAATAAAGTGAACTCAAGTTAATCTGTCGGTAGGATCTTGTAGAATCTTGAATAGTAAAAGTAAATCTTGAGGGATCTTGAACAGTAAAAGTTTTACTATTCATGAACAGTAGTCTGTCAGTTTAGTAGTGACTTAAAATCTGTCCTGTCTTTGTCTGGACTTATTTTCTTTTACGCATGCAAGTGAACAATGGTGACTTGGGGACACCTGTCTTGGACCATAACGACACCTGTCTTGAACCATATCTGTTTGAAAGTCATACTGTCACCTGTCTTGTCCCTATCTGTCTGGAAGTCATGCTGTTTTGGACAGTTTAAAAATTGTTAAGGATTTGGATTTGACAAATCTACTAAGAATTTTAAACTTTTGAAATGCTTGAATTTAAAATAATTCCTAAAATTAATGAATTTGAAATCAAGACATTTCAAATCTATTAATTTAAAATTCAAATCCAAATCTAAATCCAAGTTTCCAAACACAACCTTCGTATATTTGTTACAAAATTCTATCATTATTATGAGAAAAAAAACATTTTCTTTTTATGTTTGGGAGTATGTTACAATTTTTCTCCTAAAATTTAAAATCAAACAGTTTTATCCTTTTTGGAAATAAGTAAATATTTTCATTTAGTTGCAACCTTTTGTCTATCTTTCCCACAATTTTACAAACGCTCTTTTCCAAACAAAATAGGTTGACACTTTCCAAACTTAGCTACCCCTACTCTCAGCCAATTATTGCCCACCTTATACTTAGCAGTGGGGACATTAATACATAATCTACTTCTCCAGGACAAACACAAAACCCTCTATGTAAGCTTCCCTAACAAAACAAAGTTACCAAAATTTTTAAACCCAATTTTCCTTCATTCATCAGTCCACAATGCTCAGACCTGGCTATATGAGTATAAAAAACTACCCTTATAGAGAGCATCAGTGGGGTGCTAGCTAAAAACCCTCCAAAAGTCAAGTTAATAATAGAATAATCTCCAATAACTCAAAAATGTAAGAGTTAGGAAATTCATGTACTGTGGAGAAGAGGAGACTTGGTACTTACATAGGGGTGTAGGTTGACGAAGATCCTATAAACGTAGGATCTTTCCTTGTAGGAAAGATATGAGGGGACACAAATATGTAGAATGTGTTGGGAAAACCTGGTTTTGTATCTCATACAAAACGCACAGCGGAAACAACAAAACACGGATCTACTTCAATCATGAATGATAAACATGTAACCATGAATTCTAGAATAAAGAAAAAGATGCGTACCTTGGTGTGGTGAAATTCAAAAACTTTGAAGATCAAACATTCTTGGGAAGACTTTTAATCTTCACTCCAATTCCACTTGATGCCCAGATGTGTGGTCTCTCAATTGGTAACAAAAGGGTGATTAGAGAGTGACAAAAAACTCACATACACACCATTTGATAATAATGTTTCTCTCATCAAAAAATCTGAACGTTTTTCCCTTCTGTATTTAACCAATTATCTAATTGGGCTGGCCTTTTGGGCCTTTCCAATTGGGCTTAAAAGTGTGGCTTGGAGTGGGACCAAAAGGGACCAATAAAACACTAGCTCCAATGGGCCTTGGGCTTTTCTGTCAACTCTTGACAAGTCCAAAGTTACCATTAACAATATTTAATACCACTATATAAATATAGTTGCACTCTAGGCCTTATCAATAAATTATTTCCCAAGACTTTATTGTACATTCAACCCCTTCATTAAAATATTCGTAGTAATACAAAGTTATAAATATAGACTGCCACTTTGAAAATTACTACATCTTAATCCTTGAGTACCAGGTTTAATCCTTTATGTTATTCATATATTTATGAAATCCAATTCCATAAATATATACTTTAGTAACTCTTTACTAAAGTGGTTGGGCCCAACACTCTGAATAACCAAACCCATTAAACTTATCTCAAGGGAATATTTTATATCTCCGTTAAGAGATTATGAATTCCATCTTAAAAATATATGTTCCATCAACATTAAATGCGGCTGCCCAACATACTGAGGTTTTGACCATAACTAATAGATCTCACTCCTGATATATCAAAGCAACCTACATCTCATGATCAGGTCCATTATTCTCTCAGGATTTAGAGTTGATGTAAATAGAAGTCGTGAGATTTATTATTCATTTGACAGTCATTAGGAGAATAATAAATCTCACAGCGGTCCAGTTCAATATGTCTTAACTCTTAAAACATATCAACATACCAACTAGAAGTCTCCACTTCCATGATCAAGACAAATCATCGTAGTTGATATATTATAGTCTTCGCAGATGAAATGCCCAATTTCATCACCGACTACGAACTAACATTCTGAGTTTACAAAGAACTTGTGATTTATATCTTTCTGTGACTTTTCACATAAATCACATACTATGCATCTCATGGACTAAGATAATATCGCATTAGTTCATAAATAGATAGTCTCATATAATTAAACAATTTAATTATTTATGACATGCCAATAAATTGGATTTTAGGGCACAAACCCTAACAATCTCCCACTTGCCCTCAAAGACAATTTATCATATATCCGACACTTATCTCCCTTTAGAGTAATTCAAAGTCACTCTAAGGCAAGGTTTGGAAACAAGTTTCAGTCAGATTTATTGCATAAATTATCTTTTCTACTACTACTACTTACGTACTCATATCTCTCTAATGAGATGATACTTACGCTTAATGTGTATCTTCACCACCAAGGATGAACACATATCTTGAAGTCCAACTTCATGAATCACAATCAAAACTAAAAGTCAGAATTTGTACATCCAATAAACATCAAAACTTCACTTTTGTGGACAAGCATATAATCCCTCATTCTCCTAAGATATTTGAGTATATGCTTTACTCTCACTAAATGAAGTGATCTTTGATTTACTTGATATTTGCTTACTATGTCCACTGCAAAATAGACATTTAGCCTAGTATTTAGCATAGCATAAAGACTTCCTATCATTTTGATATAAGGAACCGTCTTATATGCTCTTCCTTTTATATGGCTTAGGATTATAATCCTATATAAAGGAACCTCAAACTTAAAAGGAAAGAAATCCTTTCTTGAAGTATTATATGCTATACTTGGCTAGAATCTTATCTATTTAAGCAGTTTGAGATAAACCCAACATCCTAATTTCTGAATTTTAACAAAGTTATAATTCTTAGGATGTGACTAGTCTTTCTCAAGTACTTTATATCAAACTGGACTAGACAACCAAAACTCTATTGATGACAATAACTCTACATCATCCTAAATGATTAGAATGTCATCAATATACATTAAGAAATTTATTATTCTATATAACTTTTACACACTTAAGGCATTTTAATACTTGATCAAAATCAAATAATTTGATTGCTTGATCAAAAATGATATTTATGACCTAGATGCTTGCATTAGTCCATAAATGGACTTTAAGCAACTTGCATGCTAATCACCATTGGTTCTTTGCTATGAACAAGTCTAGGTACATCATATAGATGTCTTCCTCAAGATTGCTACTAAAAGAAGCTTTCTTGATATCCATTGCCATATTTTATTCAAATGAAATATAATGGATGAGAGAATCTAGATAGAGTCAAACTTGACTATTGGTGAAAAAATCTTTTTATAATCGAACCATTTCTTTCTGAATAAATCTTTTCATCACTAGTCTTGACTTTGATGGTTTGCACCTTCAAAACTATCAATCTCATTTACTTGTAGACCTATTTGAAAACAATAGGCTTAATGCAATTAAGCGCCTCTACAAGTTCTAGACTTTAAATAGAATCTAATTCTATTCACATAACCATGATCCAATAATTCATATTCATATCATCTATGGCCTCTACGTAGGACCAAGGATCAAATTCATATCCTTGTGGAATGGCTTTAAAAGATTATCCCAAAAGTATGAATTTACAATCCTCCCACTACGATATTGTACCCGTGTACTAGCTATATATCTAGAATAATATCTTGTGGTGTATCTAATACAACCATCTCATTTCTAAATGTATTTTATAGTTGTCCTATAACAAATTTTGACATTTTTCTTCTAGAACAATCTACCTTTACTTTGAAAGAGCCCTATTCCTCCTTTATGTATATATTGACTTAAAGAAGTCATTGGAACTTCACTCCTTTACAAAAAGGAGCCCTAGATCATATTATCCTCTAAATAGAATTCATAGATTGTGAATATAATAAAATAATGGTTCTAAAAGCCCATCCTTCACCAATCTTGAATACCATTTAGATTAATAAGATCTAGATATAAGTGCCAAAACATACAAAACCAAAGGATGAAAACTTTCTCTTTAAAAAAGTAAAACATGTAAATTTCCATCTAGAAAACAATCATGGACAATGCTTAGCCTTACCAAAATCAGAAACACTTTCCTTTTGGTCATGCTTTTGAGACTAATTTCCTTTTGGCAACTACTAGGGCAACTAACTTGTCCAACTATTTGGTATTTTAATTCCTCTTCTTATCACCCTTACCTTTCGGTTTAGGCTAAGAATTTGAATTAAATCATATTGATCCTAGCCTTAGCTCTTAGGATGTCTTTCGTTGTGTAGAACTCACTCGTCAATTCAGATAATATATAAAAAAAAATTTATTTTCAAAACAATCTGAATTGATCAAATGAATCTAACAAGGACTTGTGGATCATATCCACATGAGATTAACATTTAATCTCTACATCCAAGAATTCCAATTCATTTTAAAAATAAGATATTTTCATAAAATGACATAGAATTGGAACTTCTTAAGCTTTCTTAGCACTCAATATGATTCATACCAAACATCTCATTTAGACTTAATATAAAGTTTAAATTTAGTACTAACTCTTGCATCTCATGCTGTAGCACAATTGAGGTAGATGCCAGTGTAACATACTAGCATTTCAATGGAGACTATTATAATATCATAAGCTATCTTCCATAAATGCATCATGTATTGGAAATTATGACAATGCTGAATCGTAACATGAATATGTACTTCAGCTCCTTTAAGCACCATGTCCAAAATTATTTCTTAGTTAATGTGATTCAACTAAAATAGTAGCTAGAGGACAAAATTTATGACAACTTTATATTGTGACCATGAACTTAAATACCAGGACATTATCATTTTGCATCCATAACCATATAATATGGAACCCGAAAACCATATTATACTAGGTGCAACGACAACCTAATCCCGCAATTAATATTCCTCGGAAGCGAGGTCATACCAATCACTATCATAAGGCGAGAATTATTCTCATTATTAATGCTATCATGGTAACTCTTACCAAACAAAAATAATTTGCCGCTTTTCCTTTAGCCTCTAAGTAATAATGACATAGCTCCGAAGGGAGGTTAACATTACACTTAGTCTAATGTACACCATTGCCTAGAATCAATGTGAGTCACCAAGTAACTCCACGGAAGCGTGGTCGTTCTCAATAAAAACACACTTCATCTATCATTAAGAAGTTTAATCTGTAGTACCATGAATTAAACACCCTCCGAAGGGAGCAAGGCATATACGCCAAGGCGAGGTGCCTAATCACACTACTATAAACCAGCAATGGAGGCCGTGAGAATCAACCCTTGAATCTCTCTCCCACTAGAAATTTTAAAACAAGTGGATTGTTTTGAAATCATTGTAATCTAATCACAATTTTAACCCTACACATCATATGTGTTTAATTGTTTAAATTCAATGTGATATAACTAAGTCACGTCACTATAGCGTAACGAACATTCGCACAATCACAAAGAAGTTTAACCTTGTAATCCATGAAGTAAATACCCTCCGCATGGAATGCAAGACTCAATGTCAAGACGAGGTATCTACTCACATTACAATAAACTTAACAAAATGGTTATTTCAATAACTTTCACTCATTATTTGGGTTTTTCTTAAATAATTGTGATCCCATCACAACTAATAACCTTGCACTTGTTGAAGACTCTAATCTTATTAGAATCACTAACTAAAATGGAAGTCCTAAACTATTTAGGATTCCTTAAACACTAATGAATCAAAAATTAGTTATATAGAACTCTATCCTTGATTTATTAGATAAAGTATTCTAATCTCATTAGAAACTATATAACTTTAATTAGAATTTTAATCTCATTAAAAACCTCTAATTAAAATAAATTAAGGACTATTAATCATAAAATGATTTAGTACCAAGAGTTCTATTTAACTAACATCTTTGATCTCATTAGGTCTTTTAGTTAGAACCATGTGTAATCTAATCACACATAACCTTGCTTTAAAAACTTGAAAACACTTAGAAAAATTTCTGATTTTCTTTCTTTCGATCGATCGAATGTGCCTCTCGATCGATCAAAAAAATTAAACAATTCGAACTTGACCACCTGACCTTTTCAATCGATACTCGATTGCCTCTCGATCGATCGAAAAACAAATTCGATCAATCGACTATCAATCGAAAATCAATCTACTTAAAAAGTCTAATCACTGTTTCACTCGATCGATCGAAAGTGATTTTCGATCGATCGAAACTCGTGAAACTCGAATTTCCAGAAATTTTCTAAGGCAGTTTTCTACAGTTTTTCTTGAACAAACAACGAACGTTTTTGACATCTTCATTGTTCTTCCATCAAAAACACTTTTTGATTTTATCAACGAAGATTTTCAGATCAAACATTAAGGTTTTCAAGATCATTATCAAGAACCCTAATAATATGCTAGAAACCTTGAAAATCATAATCCTAATCTCATTAGGAGTAAATTTTAAAAACCTAGCATTAACATAATAGCATGTATATCAGTAAACTGAAAAAGAAAATTCCTTGAAGTTTACACAGATATTTTTCCAAAGAAACAACATGCCCACGGCCAAAATTAATATATCAAGATTCCAAGAATGCAAACATGAAAAGGAACTAAATTAAATTGGGCCGTATCACTGCCTTATATCAGTAATTCGAATGCATAAGAACCAATATAAATAATAATATATCAACGCATTCAAAGAAATCAATGTTAGCAAATATAGGTTAATGCATTCATTCTAATCACAAAGACTAGCAAAATACGGCATATATTAAATATATCATGCCAATATATGCATTGAAAGCATCAACTGATAGTTATTGAATGAAATTCAATAACTATTCCCAACTGCCAACGATATCCAAGCGGTGCATAACAAAAGTTCACGCTTGACTTTTATTTCAGTTTTATTTTAGAACCGAAGCAATGTATCTCTAAACAACATTATCATGAGCCACACGACGATTAACAAGAACCAGTATATATCTCATATAATTATCATAGCAGTTCCAAAACAAAAATATGCAGAAAATTTTATTGCAGAAAACTAGAACACCAAGAAAACGATTTTTCTTTAATTCTAAAACTCAATCACACGTTATACAAGCATGATATTGAAGACCGCTCTGATACCATTGTTGGGAAAACCTGGTTTTGTATCTCATACAAAACGCACAGCGGAAGCAACAAAACACGGATCTACTTCAATCATGAATGATAAACATGTAACCATGAATTCTAGAATAAAGAAAAAGATGCGTACCTTGGTGTGGTGAAATTCAAAAACTTTGAAGATCAAACATTCCTGAGAAGACTTTTAATCTTCACTCCAATTCCACTTGATGCCCAAGATGTGTGGTCTCTCAATTGGTAACAAAAGGGTGATTAGAGAGTGACAAAAAACTCACATACACACCATTTGATAATAATGTTTCTCTCATCAAAAAATCTGAACGTTTTTCCCTTCTGTATTTAACCAATTATCTAATTGGGCTGGCCTTTTGGGCCTTTCCAATTGGGATTAAAAGTGTGGCTTGGAGTGGGACCAAAAGGGACCAATAAAACACTAGCTCCAATGGGCCTTGGGCTTTTCTGTCAACTCTTGACAAGTCCAAAGTTACCATTAACAATATTTAATACCACTATATAAATATAGTTGCACTCTAGGCCTTATCAATAAATTATTTCCCAAGACTTTATTGTACATTCAACCCCTTCATTAAAATATTCGTAGTAATACAAAGTTATAAATATAGACTGCCACTTTGAAAATTACTACATCTTAATCCTTGAGTACCCGGTTTAATCCTTTATGTTATTCATATATTTATGAAATCCAATTCCATAAATATATACTTTAGTAACTCTTTACTAAAGTGGTTGGGCCCAACACTCTGAATAACCAAACCCATTAAACTTATCTCAAGGGAATATTTTATATCTCCGTTAAGAGATTATGAATTCCATCTTAAAAATATATGTTCCATCAACATTAAATGCGGCTGCCCAACATACTGAGGTTTTGACCATAACTAATAGATCTCACTCCTGATATATCAAAGCAACCTACATCTCATGATCAGGTCCATTATTCTCTCAGGATTTAGAGTTGATGTAAATAGAAGTCGTGAGATTTATTATTCATTTGACAGTCATTAGGAGAATAATAAATCTCACAGCGGTCCAGTTCAATATGTCTTAACTCTTAAAACATATCAACATACCAACTAGAAGTCTCCACTTCCATGATCAAGACAAATCATCGTAGTTGATATATTATAGTCTTCGCAGATGAAATGCCCAATTTCATCACCGACTACGAACTAACATTCTGAGTTTACAAAGAACTTGTGATTTATATCTTTCTGTGACTTTTCACATAAATCACATACTATGCATCTCATGGACTAAGATAATATCGCATTAGTTCATAAATAGATAGTCTCATATAATTAAACAATTTAATTATTTATGACATGCCAATAAATTGGATTTTAGGGCACAAACCCTAACAGAATGATCTTTGGATGTGGTGTGCAAGTGCTTTCCATGTAGGGATGTATGATTGGAGAACACACAAATGGCATGAGACTAAGTGTGATCTACCGTCGGTATTGGATAACCAAATAGATACTTTCCTACCTGACGGTGAATGTGAGTGGAGAGTGTTAGGGTCATATTTTGTGTAATTGGCTAATCTTTTAACAAAATGCACTTTACTTGTAATTGGTAGATCTAAGATGAGTTTAGTACTTCAAGAAACATATTGTTCAATTCAAGTATTAAAGACATGAAGATTGGTCCAAGAAACAAGTAAAGAAAAGTTGTTCATTAAGTCTTGATAGATAGCTCGATAGAAGCCTGCTATAGAGACTTAATGTGAAGCTCGATAGATAGCTCGACAGCAGTTTGATCTATCGAGAATTACGATTTCAAAATTTCCAGATCCGAAATTCAACCCAGCCTTGCATATTTTTTGGGGTATCTTTTCTCACAACCCTAAACAAATATAAGGTTTATTTTAAAGGCCGTCATGCATGGATACAGAGACCGAGAGACTTATTTTCTCTGTGAGAAGCTACTACATTTGTACGTCATAGGGTTTTGTAATTGAGTGCTTCCAAATCTTCATTGTTGATGAAGTGAAGAACTTTGCAGCCAACAACATCTGTTCAAGTTGCTGGATTTAGTCACGTACTTAGGATTCGTGCAAAGGGTTAGTCACAAATTGGAGGTTTGTGCATGTAAAGTTGTGATTTACAACTATTTTTGTGTTGATTTTAATTATGTGCCAAAATTGATTGTAATTATATTCAATCTTTTGTACCATGTATTTTATGTGGGATTTCATTGTATGGGTTGTGTGTAGAGAGAGTGTGAAGACTCAAGGCAAATTGAAGATCAAGAAGTTTTCGGGGGTAGCTTGCGAGTAGCCTTCTCGCAAAGTGAAGCATGTGCTCAGCACATGACTGGAATGCGAAGAGTCATGATAGATGGTGATAGCTAGTTTTCGCTAATGTCTCACAGGCAAGGCCTTCTTGCGAGATACCCGCAAAACATTTTATTTTGCTATTTTGTCATATCTGATACATCATATCTCTACACCCACTATATATACCCTTATTACCCATATATTGAGAGGAGTGCTTTTCAGAGAGAAAATCCTAACAATAACCTTTAAGAGTTAAAGATTGTTATATCCACAATCCTCTACACAATCCATTGTAGTTTTCCTCAACTCCCACATTTCCATTTCTAAATCCTTGAGAGGTTGATAGCCCAAACATTTACCACACCCATCCTGAGTATCAAATAAGGTTTTAGTGCTGCTGGGAAGCATTGAAAGAAGCCATTTGTTTGGTGGATGCAATCTGGCTGAATTGCGTGATCTAGAGAGCTAGAGAAAACAAGGCTTGGCGAAGCCAGTTTGTAGCAGGAGATTGGAGGGATTGAGTACATGGGGTAGACTAGGCTTGAAAGGTCTTTTGTTATTCGTGTACTCCAACTTATTCTCTAGTGGATCTATTTATCGCTTGAAGGGTGGCGGAAAGGTTTTTTACTGAGTTCTTCGGTTTTCTCTTCGATAACTCATCGGTGTGTTATCTTGTGTTAGCATTCTTCTTCCCTATTCTTTTAGCTTTCATTTTACTACTGTGTTTTAATGAATATGGCTTAGAGTAGTTTTATTGTTTATTCACTCGCATTTACTCTATTTCGCACTTAGTTTAAGTTAGAGTAAAATCAACTGAGCCGTAATTTTTAATTTGGGGTATCTAAATAGCTTTTGTGTTTTCACACAAATGTGAGCTTTTAGTGCATCAAGAGAAAGAAGGCTACTACAAAATCAAGTCTAAGTGGGTATTGAAACAAAGGTTCAACTGTAGATTAGTATTTTGGAATAGGCCAAGGGTAATTAGTAAAATTCCTTATACTTGTAACCACTTGATTGTTAATTAGTGGATTATTGGGAGTGGTGACCTTAAAATCTTCCGGTGGATTTTTGGCCATGCGAGATTTTCCCAATTTGTCAACAAATCACCGTGTTCAATTTATTTTTTGCTGCATTTAGTTTATTATTGATTTGTTGGTGCCTCCACTATTTTCATGTAATTTGACATAATTAATCAACTTAGGTAATTGAATTAATTAACCGGGATTTAGCTATCCTAACCCAACAAGTGGTATCAGAGCAGGCACACTCTGATTAGTTTTTAATATTTGCTATGTGATCCATTGACCCCTACTGTTATGAATCGTGAACAATTTTTTATTATTCCTCCTTTATTTGAAGGGACTAACTATGCATACTGAAAAGTATGCATAAGAGCTTTTTTGCAGTCCTTAGATGGGAAAGTCTGGCTAGCAATTGAAGTAGGTTGAATAGCGCCTAAAAAGCCACCTGCAACATGGGATGACACCAAGATCAAGGCTGCCAACTTTAATAGTAGGGCACTGAATGCTCTTTTTAGTGCTGTAACAAATGAAGAATTCAAGAAAATCTCTTCAACTAACAATGTCAAGGAAGTTTGGACAATTCTTCAGAACACTTGTGAGGGCACTAAAGCTATTGAGAACTCTAATCTTCAAAGGCTCACTACTAGCTTTGAGGAAATTAGGATGGATAAGGATGAATCGTTTGATGAATTCTATGCCAAGCTTAAAGACAAAGTGAATTCAACATTCAATCTTGGAGAACAGATTCTGAAGCCCAAGATTGTTAAGAAGATCCTCAGATCTCTTCTAGAGAGATTTCATGCCAAGATCACTGCCATTGAAGAATCAAAAGATCTTGACTCTATTCCTTTGACTAAATTGATTGGTAACTTGCAAACCTATGAACTAGGGAGAAAGGCAAGAATATGGCCTTGAAAACCAAGAATGATGACAATGATGAGGATACCAAGCTAAAGTCATATATCACTAGACAATTCAAGAAGTTAATCAAAAATGCAAATGTCAATGCTGGTGATAAGGATTGCAAACAAACTGCTTTCTCTCAATATAAGCCAAGACAAGGGCAAGAGAGAATCCAAGGATGCGGGTCAAAGCAACACAAGTAAATTTAATTCAAAATTTTCTAACCTATATATATATATAGGTTAGAAGATGCACCTTCAGAGCCATCTTCGTTCTCTGGCTGGTAGTAGTGTTGTTGTGTTTCTACTCTTTATCTGTGTCTGTTTGAACCTTTGATACTTCGTTGTTGTATTCTCTTCTTGTTGTCGTTGGCGCCACCTCAGTTGTAAAGTGAATTCCGAGAGCTGAACAATAAGGCCCGTTTAAGCTAGGAGAGCGTTTAGGGCGTGAGAGGCATACGATTGGTTGGGGTATGTGTTACAAAATGCAACGGCTGTGAGAAAAACATGATAATTGAGTGTTAAAATTAAGATGAATATGGATAGATTGTGGAGATCCAATTCCACTGTTAGCTCCAGGACTAGTTGTCCTCCTGATATTGTGAATGAAGAAGATCACACTGTTGAAGAGCATGAGCTCCCTTATTTCCAGAAATGGAATATTCCTAAAGTTGAAACTAAGACTGTTTATCATATTACTTGGACTGATTCTATGACTGCTTATAAAGTTAGAACTGTTGAACAAATATTTTCCATTTTTAAACATCAAGAAAAATGATGTTTGTTTTCAAAGAAAAATATTAATGATTTTCTTTCTAAAAAGATGTTCAGTTATTTGCATATTGGCATGGTTCAAGTTGCTATTAAACCATTAACCTGAAAGGGTATTAATGCATCTGTTCTCATGTGTTTGCGTGATGCTAGATTTAAAGTGTTTTCTGATAGTGTTCTTGGCATGATCACTGCTTCTTTATATGATGGTCCTATCTACTTTAATTGTTATCCTGATCTTACTATTGCTTTGGATGATCCTAACATCATTAAAGCTTTAACTTTGAATATTTTGACATTTGGTTATGTTATGGAAGAAGGTAGCAAACCTTTTGCTTTGATTTACCGCATCTATTACAGATTGCTAGGGACTCAGTTGAATCCTAAAGCTAGGACTCATAGAGAACCTGCTGGTAAAACTATGTTAATCACTTGTTCTACTCCTGATGCTAAAATTCAAGTTCCAAAAATGATTAATTGGAATGATGTTAATGTTCCTAAACAATGGTTTTTACAACAAGAAACCCCTATTACTAAACCTATTTTTTATGAACTTGACTTAACCAATATTCAACAATTTGTTGATGGAATTGTCAAAATAAGTTTTCAAAATCCACCTGCTTTGAAGATCAACGAAGGAAGACATTCCTTTGCTGGATCTGAAAGTCTCTCAAAAAGAGACAAAGATGTTGATGAAATATTGTTACAAAAAAATATTGAAAATTTGAAGTTAAAAGGTATTTCTACTAATTCTCAAGTTAGTACCCTTTTTTACTCCATTAAAAATGAATCTTCCCCTTCTTTTGTTAAAAATACTAATGAGGAAGACGAAGACTCAGATTCTATTGATCCATCTGTTAATGATTTTGAAACTAATAAATTAAGAGTTATAAATGTTTTCAATGATGATTTCGAAATTGATTTACAAGGTCTCTATGATGAGTTTGTTTCTAAAAAAGATAGAGCCAAGAGACATTATTATCAAGATACTTTTGCTCAGTTTGAAAAAGACTATATTAAAAGAAAATGTTTTGAAAAAATGAGAGAGTTGAAAAGACATATTTTGTTTTTCAACTTTTTAGAAAATTATTATGTCTCAAAAGACGAGATTTCAAAACAATATTTGAATGTTATAAAAAAGCAAACTTTTGTTAAACCCAATGCTTCTACTGTTAGGTCTTCTCATCCTCCACTTGATACAATTGTCATAACTGTTGATAAAGCTGAAGTTAAGGCCACTCCTTTTAAAATTGCTGATGATGCTACTCCTGTTGTTAGTATCATTGAACAGAACAATTTTACTAATGAGTCTTTACACATTATTGGTCAACAGCTTGACCGTATTGAAGAAAGAATTGAAAAAACTGTTTCTGTTCAAAAATCTGTTTCTATTAAAACTGAGGAACCTTTGATTACTTTACCAAGTCAAAGAGAAAATATTATTTTCAAAACCCCTCAGAACAAAACTCTTGAGGCTGTTGAGAAAATGCTTACAGATTTGAAAGTAAAAAACGAGGGTACTTCTACTAGTGCTACTCGAGCTATTTCAAAAAATGATTTTGAACTTGATTCTGGAAATACTACAGATTCTGAATCTCTGTCCTCAACTTCTGTTGAAAATGTTTTTGAAGATAAACTACCAGAAACTAAAAGATTTGTTGGAAAACCCAATCCTGTATCTTTTACTAAAAACTGGTATTCTAAACTGACTCCTCCTGACATGCAGTTTGAAGAAAGATCTTTTCAAACTCAATTCTCTGTTTCTGCTGATAAAATGTATGAATGGAATATTGATGGTTTATCTGAACAGGAAATTATAAATAAAATGAGTCACATGTCCATGGTTGGAATTGCTAATGCTAATGGTCATGATTTTACTCAACTTGAAATTGTTAACATGCTGGTTTACCCTCTATTGCTCCTTCTAAGCAAAAGAGTAAAAAACATGATAAACTTCACAAAAATTATAACCATAAAAAATATAAAAAATACAAAACCAATTATGTTAAACCTGATGTGTTTTATGCTAAAAGGAAAAATGTTTCTAAAAAATATACTAAGCAAAATCCTAACAAAGGAAAATGCTTCAACTGTGGTAAGCCTGGTCATTACAGTAAAGACTGTAAACAAAAACCTGGTAAACTAAAAGACAAGTTTAACATGTTAAAAATTGCTGATGAAGATCAAGAAGCTTTATTCCGAATCCTTGAATCAAACGTTTCGTCTGATTATATAGGTTAGAAAATTTTGAGTATATAGTAACTAAAATAACAGAAATTTATAAAAATTGCTCTTTGAATTTATTGAACTAGTAAAAGTCATTCAATTCATATACTTGATAAACGTAATAAAAAGAATATGTTATCTCTTTTGGATTTTCTTATATTAAAAAATTACTTAGTATTTAAATTGATAGCTCTTAATTTTTCAAATTGACCTTCAATGTGTTGTTTCTAATGTGATTGTTAATTAATTAGTTTTTTGTCCATAAATAATATGCTTTTGTTCAATGACATAACTACAATAATATATAATGAACTCATAAGGTAAACAATATTTGGATTATAAAAATGTATTCTAAAAATTCAATCCACCTATATATATGACAATGTTTGACAAAGAAGATTATAATGCAATGTCTTTTATTGAGCCTTCCATATATTTTACAGCACCTAATATGTAAATGCTAAATTTATTAATTTTGTAACAGCAACTTAAACGATGTAATTGCATAGACAAATTAAGCCATTTTAGAATATGTGGGGGTGTGGATGGGTTCAGTTTTTGGTGGTAGATCTCATCACAGACGTCAATTAATTTTTGTGATTGGCACATGCATAAACTTCATTCGAATAACGCCTAAACCCCAAAATAAAATTAATGAAATTTTCAACATTAAAAAAAAAAAATGAAAAAAAAGCACTACACTTCTGGAGCATCTATGCACAAATATTAGACGTTAAAAACATTGCATAGGTTGTAGTAGCCTTTCAACCACTTCAACCTATTCTTTTCTACAGAATTAAGATAATTTTACAAATACCATAGCCAATATGCATAGGACCACAAGAGAAAAAATACCATATATATGCTAATATATCACCCATGGATCCTTAAACACTCTAAAGTACTCTTCCTCTTCATTGGGGTTGCCTCAAATTCTAAATTCCTGAAATCTAAAACTTAGCTACATCGTTCCATTAAATTGACTACTTGTATATTTTCACTAAAAAGAGTACCAAATTGCAAACTCAATATCACATACAACATCAATTAAAAAAAAATACTAAGCCAAAAAAAAAAAGAATAATAATAATAAATGAAAATTCTTCATATTGACTTGTCTCAGGGCTATAAAATGTATATCCGGTTGGATTTTCAGCTTTTCTCATAAAAACAAAAATGCATTTGAAGATGGTAGGCAAGATAAGAGGTTCTTGTGTAATTCCTTTGAAGTCATAATCTTAGTCAACCAATTGTTTATCCTAAATGTAAAACATTAGATGTAACTCCTTAGAAAAGCTCTAAAATGCAAGAAGTTAAGTTCAAACCTAAGTGCAAATAATTTAGTGCAGTGAAAAAAATGTAGGCACAAGTTTACTTAAAGTTATTTATGAAATAAAGTAATTTATTTTTGGCCACAATTTGGGCCAAATTAACTTGAGTTTTTTGCATTTTGAGCTAATGTAGGTTGAACTAACGTAGGCTTAACCCATTAACACAATGTAGATATAACTAACTTGGCCATTCCTAGAAAAATTTCTTGGCTTCGCCAATGTACCTGTTAGGGAAAAAATATATTGACCCCTTGCAAATTAATTAATTACCCAAATTAATTAATTATGTTAAATTACATGCAATAGCATAGTAGCACAAACAAGTAACCAATTATACTAAATGCAGTAGAAAATAAATTTGACACAGGTGATTTGTTTACGAATGGGGAAAACTACTGAGGCAAAATCCCACTAGGTGATTTTAAGGTCACCACTTCCAATAATCCACTATTATCAATCACAAGCGGTTACAAGTATAAGGAATCTTACCAAACCCTTTGACCTATCTCAAAATACCAACCTACAGTTGAACCCCTACCCCAATATCCAATTGAACTTGTATTGTAGCGGCAACCTTTCCGTTCAATGCACGAATCCTAGAACGTGACTAACTCCTTTGCACGAATCTCAATACGTGATTAACTCCACATCAACCCTCTGATTGATGTAGTTGATTTGCAACAGCTTCACATAGAAACACCAATAAGATCTTCAATGATAGTGTGAGAGACTTTACTTGATTACAAAACCCAAAGGCATACAAAAAACGCAGTAAGAATTCTTTTTTCTGTAGGAGGAGGCTAAGGTTTCAAAAAGAAAAACTTATGAAGCTCTCTAGGGTTAAAGTTTTCTTTTTTCACCTCCTTGTTTAAATAGAAGCTCAATAGGCTCTTCTATTACAAATAGGTATACACAAACCTTGGGCTTTCCTAATTTCTAGTCCAATAAGGATTATACAAACCCATAAGCAAATAGCCTTTTAGAATAAAAACATTGTTGGCTATAGTCTGAATCCTGTAAACTCAGTAGATTGAGAAATGTGTCGAGCTTTAATGAATCTCGACAAATCGAGCTTCTGTTGATGAGATATTGAGACTTGCAGATTGCACTTTTCTTGAGCAATTCTTGAGTAATCTTTATGTCTTCAATGTAACCACTTGTAATGATCATTTGAACTTACTTAGATTTACCCAAATATAAGTAAAGTGAGTTTTGTCAAAAGATATGCCAATTACATAAAAATATGTCCCTTACAGTACCTAAGATTCATCTTTTTACTAACTCCCTAGAAAAATATCATGGAATTGCCATTGTGACTATGGTCTTAAAAATGTATAATTTTTTCAAGTTACACCTAGTGAACTTGTATGAACGAGCGGTTTTATTAAAAGAAAGAGTTTACATTACACATGCACACGAAATACTACCCAACTGGAAATCAACTACCCGAAACACCACACTATCAGGACTGCCACAGAAGCGACAACTGAGAAGTTAACAACCATTACGTACGGGGCAAAGCACAAGACAGTTTTGTGAGAAACCCATCATGTCCCGATATAGACAATTCAACAGGAAAGTGGGTGCATGTATTATTATACATTACTAAATATTCAGTCGTGGTTGTGGATGTAACATCAATATTTAGATGTAATTGCAGCGTGTGGTAAAATATAATGAAAAATGGCTCACCGAATGTAGGGTTTTTGTGAATAGTGAACCCTAAATATTCAGTTTTTAAGGACTTTTGCATTTTTAAGGTCTTATAATTAACTAGTCGCCAACCTGTGCTATGCACGGGAACCTACCTATTTGTAAGGTAGACTAAAATGATTTTATAAAATCCTAAATTGATTAAAAAAACTACATCATTGCATGATTTGCTCTTGTATAACTTTAATTTGTGTTACAATTTGATGAAAATGTCATTGCTTGGATGTGTAATGACTTACAAAAAATTTATAAAATAACTTAGAGATCTTAATATATTGCATGGATTTACATTAATTACTTAGGAATCCTATATAAAAATGCACATTTAAACATTAAGAGAAAAAAACATATTATATTTTACTCACGTAAAGTAAATCAGTATTCTGAAATACTATTCTAATTTATAAATTTTTAATATTCATATTACATTAACTTTTATTTTAATGTTTGCATGGATTTTGTTATTTTCAATGATGAAATTCTAAATATTAAAATTTCTGAGAGACCAAAAAATATTAAAAATAAGATGATTCATAGGGTAGAAATTATTAAAACAAAATAAAATATATATGACTAAACAATAGAGAAATATAAGACAAATATGGGTTACATTCAAAAGAATAATCTATGGTTATAACCATTGTTATTGATTTCGTTCCGTTCCGGCCGGAATGGCCGAAATTTTTCGTACCGGTATGCAAACCGGTACCAGAATACCCCATGTTCCACCTTGGGTCAAATTTCAGGCCGTTCCGGTCCATTCCGGTCAATTCCAGCCAATTTCGGCCGAGATGCAAATTTCGGCCGGTATCGGATTTGGCCTATTATTAAAAAAAAAAAAAAAAAGGAAAAAAAAAAAAAGAAAAAAAGAAAAAAAGAAAGAGTAAAGGTCCAATGGGTTCTAGTAGTTCTTGGGAGTTCTTTTGATGATGAATTTGATCCTTCTCTCATGGATGATGATGAGGAGGAGTAAATCTTGTATTTTTTTATATTTAGTTATTGTCTTGTAAATCTTCTTATTGTGTGATGTTAAATTGATGTTTAAAACTTAAGAGTTAAGACTAAATGATTTGTATTATTTGATATTTAGTTATTTATTTATTAGAGTTGACAATTTTATGTTCAACAAGAATATATATAAATTATTTTTTAAGAACCCCGAAACACCCTGAAATGGTATGCCGAAATTGGCCGGTACCGAAATATTCCATTCCACTGGACAAACCAAAACGGGGTCCAAAATGGTATTAATAACAATGGTTATAACTATTGAAAGGAATCATAGGATTTAGAGCCTACAAATTATAGATAACATATATATATATGTGTGTGTGTGTGTGTGTGTGTGTGTGTGACTACACAACAGTGAAAAATAAGAGAAAGATGTGTTACCATCAAAAAAATAATTAAGATATTAAAACTTTTGAAATGCCAAAAATTATTAAAGAATCATAAGATTTACTTCCTATAAATTTTGAAACAAAACAAAATGTATATGATTACACAATAGAGAAATATAAAAGAAAAATTGATTACCTTCAAAAGAATAATACATGATATAGTCATTGAAATCTACTAAACATGTTCCAATATTGCAAAAACTAACACAAATTCAGATGTTAAAACTTCTAAAATGCCAAAAAATATATATAATTAAAGAATAAGTTATTGAAACAATTCAAAAAATATATGACTATTCAAAAGAGAAATATAAGAAAAAAAAAGTACACAAACCCATAAAGTAATAAATTTTAAATTTTAACGGATCTAAACTTTAAACAAAATCATATACAGTCACAGAAGTAAGGTTTGGTGGTTCATGTACAAAAATCGCTATTAAAAAAAAAACAAAAAAAAAAAACCATACAAATAAATTTTTTTTTTTTTTTTTATCAAAGTAAAGGAGATGAAAATATAAGAGTGACAAAGAAGGGGATAACGAATGATTCATTCATAAAAAAAATAATAATAAATTAAAGATTTGCTAGAAAGTAGACAAATCTCAATATATAAAAAATCTAATAAAAAAATCAATTACTAAAAAAAAATAATAATGATCAATTGTTTTGCTTAGCCCAAAAACTCCTGTTATATTTCTATTTTTTATATATATTATATGATGTATAATAGTTTAATAATAGTTATATATATATATATATTATAATGTTATGTAGTATAATATATGTTATTTTAAGAAGAATTAAAGAAGAAAGAGGTGTCATACCTGGCCACAACTTCAATTGATGAAAACATCAAATTTTAACCACACATTGTCTTGGAAATTGGAGCAATGCAGACCAATTGATTGCTTCATAAACGGCTAATGAATAAAGAAAAGGGGACAAAGAATAGTAAATCAAACTTAACTTTAACATAGTGATTAGTGAGTTTGAAGTTGGAACACAGAGAGAAGAAACTGATAATAGAGTCACAGATGGGTAAATCTAATTGCAGATGGTGATATTGTAATTATAGTGTTTATAATTAACCTTGAGTTAAATTATCAAAGTTTGAGTTTGAGTTTAAGTTGAACTTGTTAGAGATATAGAGTTTCATTGAGAGAAAAATAGTGTATATAATTTTTTTTTTATTTTTTAAATATTATGTTGTGCTGATGTGGAAAATTGTGGTGCTAGCAGAGGCTTCGGTTATATATACATACTAGTCGCAAACCCGTGTGATGCACGGGAAAATTTTGAATGTATTATTTTACTAAGTTCTTCCCAATGCAATTATTGAAATAAAGTTGCAACATTTTCACAGTGATCAAAACATCTTCTTTTCTATTTCAACACTTTTGTTGTATCCAAATAGAGAATAACACTAAAAAATAATTAAACCATCCCAAAGCCTATAATTCTCAAAGTTAAAACACTATATATCAACTAAAACAAACCCATAATTAAAACCAAATAGAAGAATCCCAAGAAACCAAAAATCCAATAAAAATTGCATACAAAATAAAAAAGGGAAAAAGAAAATCTAATAACAAAAATTTCATGATTCTTCTTTGCCACAGATTTGACAACAAAGGAAGAAGAAGAAAACGTGGAAATCTTCAAAGAAAAAAAAAAACTTAAATCTAGAGCAACACACAACCACAAACCAACAAAATTCCATGAAAACAAAAACAAAAAAACTTAAATTCAGAGCAAGCTACAGCCACAAACTAACAAAATTCCATAAACAATTGAAGCGGATAGAGAGAGAGCAATATATAGAAATTAAGGAGAGTAAAAAACATGTTTTAATTACCTCAAAATAATTTGCCGACATAGAATATGATAGGTTGGATTGAGTGACAATGGAGAGGCAAAGAGAAATCGATGCAGTGGCGGTGATCCATGGTGGTGGCAACGGCGGGAGGATATGGGTTTTGGGTTGCCAACGTATATTAGAAAATAGAGAGGTTTGGGGTTTAGCACTTTGACTTTGACGTGAAGGCTGAATAGGGAGTTGTATAGTTGTATTAGGGTTTAAAATTGATAATAAAACGTTAAAAAAAGAAAAAAAAAAGAAAAAGAAAAAAGAAAGGTGACGTGAAGGCTGGGAAAGTTGTATACTTTGGGGTTCTAAATTGGTAAACGTGAAGGTTGGGAAAGTTGTATACTTTGGGGTGGAAAATTGTGGAAAAGAATTATATACATTAAAAAAAAAAAAAAAAAAAAGATGACGTGGAAAATTGTGGAGCTAGCAGAGACTTCAATTTTATATATATATATATATATACTAGTCGCTAACCCGTGCGATGCACAGGATAGTTAAATAAAAGGACAATTAACCAACATCACGTTAAGGTAAAAAATATGCATATTATAGACATTTTGCTAGTTAGCATTTAAAAAAAAAATGGATCTGTCATAATTAAATAAAATACAATGGGAATAAATATTTAACTTCTACGCTTTTCTATAGTTTAGAAGTGTTGTCTAACGTAAAATGTTATTGGGTTGTAAGAAAGATTTTTATAAAATGTTAATACCATATATATATGCTTATATTGTCAATGTCTCACTGCAGGTGTATAGTTACTGAAACCTACAAAGTAATTTACAATTCTTAAATTAATAAAGTAAAATTCTCAAAAGTTATATATATACACACTCAAAACTGATATAAACTACAAAGATAAAAACAAATCTTATTTAGTCGTATTAATAACAATATAAACAATTCAAAACATGGAGCATTATCAAATTTATAACACATAATTCCATTATCTTTTACGTTGAATCCAAACAAATAATTAATTGAAATTAATCCAAACAAATAATTAATCAACCAAAAATCAAAACTTTAATTAAGAAAACAAAAAATCACATGAACCCAAAATAAAAATTCTCAATAAAGCAAAAACATATAAGGTAAATAATTAAGATCAACCTACTAAGACGTAAATACTAAAAACCCCAAAACTTAAACTTTCCAAATTTTATAGAATCCCCAAATTCTACTTCAAAACCAAACAAAACTCTTCAAATTCAAAAAATTCATATATAATATACCAAATAAAAATTTACCACACCTTGGGTTGGAAGACATAGGTTGCAGCTTTGATTTTTCTCCAAAAAATAGAGATACTTTATCTGCCGTATACAATATAAAATAATTATTAGAAATTTCAACCCAAAAACCAAACCCACAAAAACACTATCAAAATATAGAGATTAACCCAAATACTTAGAAGAAAATAAATTCTAAATATAACAAAACAATAAGATAGAATGAAAATTTCAGGCACATATGAAAGCAAATAAAAAAGACAAAACCTATGTTTTTTTTTTTTTTTAGTTGAGTCTCTCTCCTTCTTATTTTTTTAATTTTAAAGTGAAGTTAAGTTTAGGGTTTTGAGATGGTAATTGCTAGGGTTTTAAGGAGAGAAGAGAGAGTCCTACCAGGAGTCTAAATAATATAAACAATTCAAAACATGAAACATTATCAAATTTATAACACCTAATTCCATTATCTTTTACGTTGAATCCAAATAAATAATTAATTGAAATTAATCCAAACAAATAATTAATCAACCAAAAATCAAAACTTTAATAAAAAAACAAAAAATCACATGAACCCAAATAAAAATTCTCAATAAAGCAAGAACATATAAAAATTTACCACACCTTATTTTGGAAGACATAGGTTGTAGCTTTGATTTTTCTCCAAAAAATAGAGATGGTTCATCTGCCATATACAATATAAAATAATTATTAGAATTTCAATCCAAAAACCAAACCCATAAAAACACTATCAAAATATAGAGATTAATCCAAATACTTAGAAGAAAATCAATTCTAGACATAATAAAACAATAAGATAGAATGAAAATTTCAGGCACATATGAAAGCAAATAAAAAAGACAAAACCTACGTTTTTTTTTTTTTTTTTTTACGTGAGTCTCTCTCCTTATTTTTTTAATCTTAAAGTGAAGTTGAGTTTTGGGTTTTGAGATGGTAATTGTTAGCGTTTTAAGGAGAGAAGAGAGTCCTACCAGGAGTCTCTCTCTTTTTTTCTTAATCCTAAAGGTTTTTTTTTTTTTTTTTTTTTGGTGAGTCCTTTTAAAAAAAAAAAAAAATTCAAACCTAAAGTGAGTCATTTTTTTTTTAATTCTAACGTGAGGTATCTTAAAAAATTATAATTAATTTTTAATCTTCAATTTTATATTATATATAGATAATAATAATGATGTGATAGGCCAACAAAATATATCTAATAAAGTTTTACTTAAACTAAACTATTGTAACACTAATAAATATAAGAAGATATAAAACCTAGAATAAAAAGAATCTAAAATAAAAAGAAAACGAAAATAATGGTGATGTGGAAAATTGTGGAAGTTTTAAAGGCTTCAATTATATATATATATATATATATAGATAATAATAATAATAATAATAATAATAATAATAATAATAATGAATATAGATGATGATTTTTGTGATAAGTTGATGTAAGATAGAATTTACAATTTAATTTTTGTAATTATTTAATTTTGGTATTTTTATGCAAAAAACGTTATTTTAGGTCTATGTGATATATTTCCTTGTTTTTAGGTTCTTTTAATATTTTTTTAGGTCAAATTTGGTTCCTATTATGGTTAGGTATTAATTAGGGCTTATTTTAGAATATATTTTCTTGTTCATCAAGTTTTATAGAGTCCTTAAATAGGCCTCCAAGTTTGTATATGTTTTTCAATATTATTGATATTAATAAAAATTCAAACTTTTGTCTATTGTTTTTCTGGTGGATTCTATATTAGATATAAAACCTAAAATAAAAAGAATCTAAAAGAAAAAGAAAAAGAAAATAGTGATGATGTAGAAAATTGTGAGAGCTTCAAAGGCTTCGGTTTTATATATATATATATATATATAGACTAGTTATAGGCCCGTGCATTGCACGGTTTTATGAAAAAGCTTATAAAATAAATGTATATATAATCTTGATAATATTATAAATTAAAATAAAAGTTGATAATTGAAGAATATGTGTGTAGAACATCTTGATAATTTGATATAACATAAAAATCAAATAAGAAAATTGTTAAAATTAATCTATTAATTCTAACCATATTTAATCATTAATTCTAAGACCCTAACCCTAAGCATATAAATTAGATCAAAGCTAAGAAAATTAGTTTAAACAAAAGGCAACCAGTATACAAAACCTAATCAATTTAATAAATACAAAATACAAAATCAAAGAAATAGCCTTTAGAAACTTGATAATGTTTTCGAATGTTTTGAATTTATTAATTAAAATCACATGAAAAAAAAAACCAATAATAACACTAAAGAAAATAAACAAAATGAAAATAATAATAATAAAAGAAGAAAGAATGCATACCTGTGGTTCATCAAAAAAGAATGCATACCTGCATTGTCATGAGATTTAGGCATTTACATAATGAAATAATTCAATAAAATATAATTATTGAGAACAATTAGACACTACTAAGCTGAGTCGGCTTCGGATGTGTTTTTTTTTTTTTTTTTTTTTTTTTTTTTTTTTTTTTTGTAGTGTAAATTTTGTCAAGCCACCGAATGGTCATGTCATGTGGTAGTGGTGTTTTTAATTTTTTTTTCAATAAATTGACCAACTACTGCCATGTCCATGTGTATGCTCTAGGCTCTAATGGATCCGCTTGACTCTCTTTCTATTACAAACATCAAATACAACGAAACTGGATGGAAGTGATTGGGAGTAGGTTTTATTGTTCTAGGTTTAGGGTTTTATGCGAATGGGAGGCTTGGATGCGTGTTATTTTTTTTTTTTATAATATATAAATATATTTTTTTTAGGTGCAATATAGTACAATAATTAAATAAGGATTGGCTAGATCAAGTGAAGAATTTGAATTGTAATTAAATTAAGATTTTTATTAACTTAGAAATTATAAGAGAAGAAAAATTTTATCTATATCTATATCTATATCTATATATATATATATATATATTTAAAATCTAAAAATCTAAAATATATATATTAAAAAAATTTTAAAAAAATTCTACAATTTTTTAAGTGTAATAAAAAATTTATGGAAGTGTGAAACTGAATTTTGTTTTAAGTGTTCTACTTATCAACTTATATATTATATTAAGATAATAAGATAATAAGATAAGGAATAGTTGAAGAATTTGGATTGTAATCAAATCAAAATTTTTATCAACTTAAAAATTATAGGAGAAGAAGATAAGAACAAATATATTTATAATATGAATTTGGATTGTGTTTATCCCTTAATAATCAAGTTTTGTAGCTTTATATTCTGATAAAACAATATTAATTTAATAATATTAAAATTTTGAAAATTTAGATGATAAATATTATCTAAATTAAATGTTTGTATGTTAAATATTATCGCCTAATTTAAGAAATATATTCTAACAAATAAAAAAATAATGTTTATTAGATGATAAATATTATCTAAATTAAATTTTTGTATGTTCAATATTGTGGGGCCCTAAATATTCAAACAACCCCGGTCCACTCCATAGTCAGCCCAAGGCCTGCACCGAGGAGGATATAGAGGCTGAGGGGGTAAAAGAGAAGAGCCCAAGTCCTCAAAAGGCCTCGCCGAGGATGCTCACTTCTTCGGCCAACGGACGTTGATAGAAGGAAAATATCTCTCATCCCTTAAAACTTACGCCACCAACCTTCTGGCCGCTTTAATGGTGAAGTGACCAACAAACCCAGGTGCCTTGGTCACTCCGACTAATAGAAAGTCTGCAAAGGCGGCTAAGAACTAACATAAAGCTGCAAAAGTAGATGATGAGACAAACCCTTATACACAGAGTTCGGATAATCGATAGATGGACGACTAAGATTAACTAAAACAATACTATATAACCAAGAGGATTCCCAACATAGAAAGGGATGGATGATTCCTAATAAAAAAAAGACAAGAGAGAGATCAGTTCTAAGAAAATAGATCCTTGGGCTGAGCCGAGGACGAATACGCTTCACAAATACTTAACCAAAATCACCATGATCCTCACAAAGACTTAGCCAAAATCATCGTAAAGATCCTTATGAACACTTAACCAAAGTCATGATCCTTATCCTCACAGAAAATACTTAGTTAAATGACTTCCCAAATCATTCTTATGAATTTCATGTCATCCGTTGCTTAATTTGCTAATGCCTAGCCCTTACACCCACGCTCTACAAATTTTATTGCTAAGGGTCCATTACAAATTGAGTCCTTACAATTGGCGCTGTCTGTAGGGAGGACTCGTGCGCTAGCAAGTGCGACGGTTGGTGTGAAAAAAATCAAGAGCAACACCTTTTAAAAAAAAAAAAGAGAACGCACCAAAACAATACAGTTTACAGCAACAACATTCATTCAGAAGTCTACAATCATAAGAAACAAGAGCATGCGAAAAATAAAAGAGACAAAACAAGTCTACTTCTTTATTAATATATGAAGAAAAAGTTACATCTTTTACAAGTGATGCCCGTGGGGCTTGTTCTGAAGCTAACAACAAAGACAGACGCCCAACAGAGATGGCAGAGGAACAAAAGATAGAAAAGAAGGCTGGTTGTGAAGCAAGAGAAGAGGAAATGAAGAAAAGAAAGTTGGCAGAGGAACAAAAGTTAGAAAAGAAGGCTCGTTGAGGAGCAAAAATAGAAGAGATAAAAGGGAAAAGGAAAAAAGAAGGCATCTTGGAAGGCGGAAGAGGCCGCGGCACAGGACGGCTCTACTTCTGGGTTCCACCTGGTTTCCCTCCCACCCCCATCGCTACCGGCTTGGAGGGTCAGCGGCCCATACCCAAGGGAAGGAGGTTACGTTCTTTCTGAATCCTCCTCCAAACGGCAAGGAGGTTTCCACCTCTGATTAGGTTGAAAAGAAGGAGAATCTTCGGACCTCTCCTACCCCAACCCCAGCGTGACATCCAGGGTCGGGGTGCCATCCTCAGCTCCTGATAGGGGCTCAGCATCCTTGGGAATGCCCTTTCCAAGGGCCAATGCATTAGAAGGGGCTCAAATTGCTATTTCTTGCAGAACCTTTAGGCAATGTTTTTGGGAAAAGTTTAAGATGGAGGTTTGTCAGGTGTAAAGGAAAAGGTTACTACAAAAACGCCTTTTATAGAGGGCGAAAAGTGGGTGGGAGCCAATTCGCATTAAATCCCAGGGAGGGATTTCCGGAGGCAATAATTTCGCCCAAGATTCAAGGGGCTTGTCTACCGTTAGATCCTTGTAAATCCATGGCTGACGTTAATGAAGAAACGCCTCATTAACGATGAGGCACCAAAGCGTCAAAACGCGTTACTCGAATGACTAAAGAGACGCCTCGTAATCAGAAGAGTCATGGCAAACGAAGAGTCAGAACAGGGTAGGTTCTTCTCATACTCCAACCCTGCCATGTGTTTGTGATTATTTTGCTCGAAAAATGTATTCATTTAATGTTTATTATAGATTGTAGCAATGTAAAATTAAATGGCTACGGATAAATAGATAAGATAGTAAATAGAAGAGAAAATAAAGTGTTAGACAGAACCTAGGCATTGTATGATCCTCGGACACTAGCCTCTGGGGAAACTAACAACTTAAAATGAGAAAACTAGGTACTGGACAGAACCAAAGCATTGCATGGTCCTCGGATCCAAGCCTTAGGGGAAACCAGATACTTCAGATGAGAAAATTAAGTGTTAGACAGAACCTAGGCATTGTATGGTCCTTGGACACTAGCCTCTGGGGAAACTAACAACTTAAAATGAGAAAACTAGGTACTGGACAGAACCATGGCATTGCATGGTCCTCGGACCCAAGCCTCAGGGGAAACCAGATACTTCAGATGAGAAAATTAAGTGTTAGACAGAACCTAGGCATTGTATGGTCCTCGGACACTAGCCTCTGGGGAAACTAACAACTTAAAATGAGAAAACTAGGTACTGGACGTAACCAAGGCATTGCATGGTCCTCGGACCCAAACCTCAGGGGAAACCAGATACTTCAGATGAGAAAATAAAGTGTTAGACAAAACCTAGGCATTGTATGGTCCTCGGACACTAGCCTCTGGGGAAACTAACAACTTAAAATGAGAAAACTAGGTAATAGACAGAACCAAGGCATTGCATGGTCCTCGGACCCAAGCCTCAGGGGAAACCAGATACTTCAGATGAGAAAATAAAGTGTTAGACAGAACCTAGGCATTGTATGGTCCTCGGACACTAGCCTCAGGGGAAACTAACAACTTAAAATGAGAAAACTAGGTACTGGACAGAACCAAAGCATTGCATGGTCCTCGGATCCAAGCCGTAGGGGAAACCAGATACTTCAGATGAGAAAATTAAGTGTTAGACAGAACCTAGGCATTGTATGGTCCTTGGACACTAGCCTCTGGGGAAACTAACAACTTAAAATGAGAAAACTAGGTACTGGACAGAACCATGGCATTGCATGGTCCTCGGACCCAAGCCTCAGGGGAAACCAGATACTTCAGATGAGAAAATTAAGTGTTAGACAGAACCTAGGCATTGTATGGTCCTCGGACACTAGCCTCTGGGGAAACTAACAACTTAAAATGAGAAAACTAGGTACTGGACGTAACCAAGGCATTGCATGGTCCTCGGACCCAAGCCTCAAGGGAAACCAGATACTTCAGATGAGAAAATAAAGTGTTAGACAAAACCTAGGCATTGTATGGTCCTCGGACACTAGCCTCTGGGGAAACTAACAACTTAAAATGAGAAAACTAGGTAATAGACAGAACCAAGGCATTGCATGGTCCTCGGACCCAAGCCTCAGGGGAAACCAGATACTTCAGATGAGAAAATAAAGTGTTAGACAGAACCTAGGCATTGTATGGTCCTCGGACACTAGCCTCTGGGGAAACTAACAACTTAAAATGAGAAAACTAGGTACTGGACATAACCAAGGCATTGCATGGTCCTCGGACCCAAGCCTCAGGGGAAACCAGATACTTCAGATGAGAAAATTAAGTGTTAGACAGAACCTAGGCATTGTATGGTCCTCGGACACAAGCCTCTGGGGAAACTAACAACTTAAAATGAAAAAACTAGGTACTGGACAAAACCAAGGCATTGCATGGTCCTCGAACCCAAGCCTCAGGGGAAACCAGATACTTCAGATGAGAAAATTAAGTGTTGGACAGAACCAAGGCATTGCATGGTCCTCAGACCTAAGCTTCAGGGGAAACCAGATACTTCAGATGAAAATGAGAAAACTAGGTACTGGACAGAACCAAGACATTGCATGGTCCTCGGACCCAAGCCTCAGGGGAAACCAGATACTTCAGATGAAAGTGAGAAAACTAGATACTGGACAGAACTAAGGCATTGTGTGGTCCTCGGACCCAAGCCTCAGGGGAAACCAGATAATTCAGATGAAAGTGAGAAAACTAAATATTAAACAAAACATAGACATGGCATGGTCCTCGGACCCAAGCCTCTAGGGAAAACCGGATACTTCAGAAACCAAGTGTTAGATAAAACTTAAGCACTATATGGTCTAAAGACTCAAGCCAATAGGGAGATCACTTCCTCGTAAAATACTAAGTGCTGAGAAAAGCCAAGGTTTTGTATGGTCTTCGGACCCAAACCTATGTTGAAACTGGTCACTATAGGGCAATATAGGCACTGAACGGAATCAGGGTCCTTGTACTGACCACGGACCCAAATCTACGGCAAAGCCAACCCCCTTGACGCTAAATAATGAGCCCTGTCAGAAACGGGAACCACGAGAAACTGAGCCCTAAGGCACAAACGACTTAAACGTACCCATCCTAGAGGAACCAATAAGAAGCTCAGGCATAAAAGAATAAACTAGAAAGATAAAAACAATTGTAAAAACAAGGAAAAATTCCTCGGACAGGTCCTTAGCACCAGAAACAAAATTGCAAGAGCAGTTGAAGTAACAGTAACACTGACAGAGAGGTAAGGCTCAACAGGGCATGAAAATGTGCCGAGAAAGTCAAAATCCTCCTCCTCGCCTTAGAGGTCGTGCAGCAGAATTTTGAGGGGCTATTGTAGGGCTCTAAATATTCAAACAACCCCGGCCCACTCCATAGTCGGCCCAAGGCCCGCGCCGAGGAGGATATAGAGGCTGAGGGGGTAAAAGAGAAGAGCCCAAGTCCTCAAAAGGCCTCGCCGAGGATGCCCAGCTCTTCGGCCAACCGACGTGGATAGAAGGAAAATATCTCTCATCCCTTAAAACTTACGCCACCAACCTTCTGGCCGCTTTAATGGTGAAGTGACCAGCAAACCCAGGTGCCTTGGTCACTCCGACTAATAGAAAGTCTGCAAAGGCGGCTAAGAACTAACATAAAGCTGCAAAAGCAGATGATGGGACAAACCCTTATACACAGAGTCCGGATAAT
The DNA here is from genome assembly GCA_023621385.1 of Quercus gilva. NCBI lineage: Eukaryota > Viridiplantae > Streptophyta > Magnoliopsida > Fagales > Fagaceae > Quercus > Quercus gilva. The sequence goes on along the minus strand of CM042476.1, from coordinate 92,489,225 downwards.
CGACAGATGGATGACTAAGATTAACTAAAACAATACTATATAACCAAGAGGATTCCCAACATAGAAAGGGATGGATGATTCCTAATAAAAAAAAAGACAAGAGGGAGATCAGTTCTAAGAAAATAGATCGTCGGGCTGAGCCGAGGACGAATACGCTTCACAAATACTTAACCAAAATCACCATGATCCTCACAAAGACTTAGCCAAAATCATCGTAAAGATCCTTATGAACACTTAACCAAAGTCATGATCCTTATCCTCACATAAAATACTTAGTTAAATGACTTCCCAAATCATTCTTATGAATTTCATGTCATCCGTTGCTTACTTCGCTAATGCCTAGCCCTTACACCCACGCTCTACAAATTTTATTGCTAAGGGTCCATTACAAATTGAGTCCTTACAAATATTATCCCTTAATTTAAGAAATATATCCTGACAAATAAAAAATAATGTTAATCTAACTTTATTTAATGATAAGAATAAATTAGAGTCTTGATAGTATACTATTCTTTTTTAGTTCTTTAAAAATCTAAAAATTCAATAAATTTTTTGCAATTTGGTGAAGCCACGTGACATAACCACGGCGTCTAAGCCCAACTTTTATTATATATAATATGATATATATATATATATATATGTAGATTAAGAGAAAAAAAAAAAATCCTATATTTTACTCACGTAAAGTAAATCAGTATTCATGAATACTATTCTAATTTATAAATTTTTAATATTCATATAACATTAACTTTTATTTTAATGTTTGCATGGATTTTGTTATTTTCAATGATGAAATTTCATATATTAAAATTTTTGAAAGACCAAAAAATATTAAAAAATCAGATGATTCATGCCTTAGAAATTATTGAAACAAAACAAAATATATATGATTAAACAATAGAGAAATATAAGACAAAGATGGGTTACATTCAAAAGAATAATCCATGGTTATAACTATTGAAATGAATCATAAGATTTAGAGCCTACAAATTATAGATAATATATATGTGTGTGTGTGTGTGTGACTACACAATAGTGAAATACAAGAGAAAGATGTGTTATCATCAAAAAAATAATTCAGATATTAAAACTTTTGAAATGCCAAAAAATATTAAAGAATCATAAGATTTACTTCTTATAAATTTTGAAACAAACAAAATGTATATAATTACACAATAGAGAAATATAAAAGAAAAATTGATTACCTTCAAAAGAATAATATATGGTATAGTCATTGAAATCTGCTAAACATGTTCAAATATTGCAAAAACTAATTAAAATTCAGATGTTAAAACTTTCAAAATAACAAAAAGATATATAATTAAAGAATAAGTTATTGAAACAATTCAAAAAATATATAACTATTCAAAAGAGAAATATAAGAAAAAAAAAAGTACACAAACCCATAAAGTAATAAGTTTTAAATTTTAACGGGTCTAAACTTTAAACGAAATCGTATACAGTCACATACATAAGGTTTGGTGGTTCATGTACAAAAATCAGTATTTAAAAAATACATAAAAAAACTATAATATATATATGTGGGGCCCAAATATTTGACAACCCCGGCCCACTCCATATCAGGTCCAAGGTCCATGCTGAGGAGAGTGCATAATCCAAGGATAAGTGGGAGAGGCCCAAGTCATCAAGGGACCTCGCTGAGGATTCCCACGTCCTCGACAAGCCGACATTGAAGGAAGGAAGCTGTCACTCACCCATTAAATGTACGCCACCAACACTCTGGCCGCATTAATGGTAAATTGACCAGCAAACAGTGATGCCTTGGTTACTTCAACTAATAGAAAGCTTGCAAAGGTAGCTGATGGGACGAGCCCTTAGACACAAGTTCAGATGGCCGACAAGTGGACGGCAGAGATCAACTGAAAAAGACTATATAATAGATAGAACCCCCAAAGTATCAGGGTTGGTCCCTTACTGGTTGGCCCTTGGGGGGAAAGTTAATGGGTTTTCAGGGTGTTCAAGGATAACATTTATGTTCATTGGTCTTAAGGAAAGAGCTCCTCGGACTGGGCCGAGGACGAACTTTCCTCAAGAACACTTAGTCAAATTCTTGCCATTGATCTTGTAAACTCACGTCGATTGTTGTCTTTCTTGTTAGTGTCTTCTACCCACTCTGTACAAATTTATTGTACGGGGGTCGCCCAAACTGGGTCCCTACAATTGGCGCCGTCTGTAGGAAGGACTTGTGTACTAACAAGTGCGACAGTTGGTGTGGAAAGATCAAGAGCAACACTTCTTTCAAAAAAAAACAATACAGCCAATGACAACATATTCATTCAAAAGGCAGCCATAACAAGAAATGAAAAGATGCAAGAAGTAAAAGAAATGAAACGGGGCTACTTCTTTATTAATATTGAAGAAAAGTTACATTTTACAATTATAAATACTCATGCAGGCTTGTTCTAAAGCTAACTACAAAGATAGATGCCCATGCGGGCTTGTTCTAAAGCTAACTACAAAGAAAAACGCCTAAACAGGCTTGTGCCGAAGCTAAGAGAAAAGGAAAGGGTGAGAGGCCTAGGCAGGCATGTTTTAAAGCCTAACCAAGCGAGGAGGGAGAGGCAGAGACAGGCTTATTCTAAGGCCGTCTACAGCTCCCCAACCACCACTTGGCGGCAGTTTAAAGGAGAAGGAAGAAAAGGCCGCGGCGCCTGACGATTCCACCTGGTTTCCCTCCCAATCCCACAACAACTGAGAGCTGGCAAATCACTACCAGCCTGGAGGGCTGACAGATCCAAACCCGGAGGAGAAACATTACGTTCCTTTCGGATCCCCCTCCAAACTGTAAGGAGAGTCCCATCTCTGGCTAGGTTGAAAAGAAGGAAGATCTTTGGCCTCCTCCTACTCCGCCTCCTTTTTGTCGTCCAAGGTCGGAGTGGCATCCTCGGCTCTTGAGAGGGGCTCGGCTTTCTAGTCACCGCCCTTTCCCAGGGCCACTTCATCTCGTAAGGCACAGGTTGCTGTCCTGGCAAGGCTCTTGAAACACTCAGAAAATGGTGTATTTGTGAGATTTGAACTCAAATGTTTGTGAAGTTTGAAGAAAGAGTCACCCCAAAATACCTTATATAGAAGGCAAAAAAAAAAAAAAATGGTGAAAGCCAGCCCGCACAGAATCCTAAGGAGAGATTACCGAAGGAATTAACTCCACCCAATTTCTAAGGATATTAATGAGGAGGCGCCTCGCACACCGAAGCGTCAAGCACATTACTCGAATAGCCCAAAAGACACCTCGTAATTAGAAGAGGCGCACCGAACGAAGAGGCTAGACCGAAGAGAAGTTCCCCCTTGGCGGAGCAGGCTCAAGTCTGCTACCGCTCTAAGGGCAGGTTCCCCAACGCTGAGGATGAGCCCCCTAACTCTAAGCAATCTAGAAGCAGAACTAGGTACTAAACAGAACCAAGGTATTGCATAGTCCTCGGACTCAAACCTCTGGGGAAACTAGCTACTTCAGAACCAAGTGTTAGATAGAACTTAACCCTTGCATAGTCCTCGGACTCAAGCCTCTGGGGAAACTAACTACTAAAGAAGAACTAGGTACTAGACAGAACCAAGGTATTGCATAGTCCTCGGACTCAAACCTCTAAGGAAACTAGCTACTTCAGAACCAGGTGTTAGACAGAACCTAGGCCTTGCATGGTCCTCAGACTCAAGCCTCTGGGAAACTAACTACTAAAGAAGAACTAGGTACTAGACATAACCAAGGTATTGCATAATCCTCGGACTCAAACCTCTAGAGAAACTAACTACTTCAGAACCAAGTGTTAGACAGAACCTAGGCCTTGCATGGTCCTCAGACTCAAGCCTCTGGGGAAACTAACTACTAAAGAAGAACTAGGTACTAGACAGAACCAAGGTATTGCATAGTCCTCGGACACAAACCTCTGGGGAAACTAGCTACTTCAGAACCAAGTGTTAGACAGAACTTAGGCCTTGCATGGTTCTTGGACTCAAGCCTTTGGGGAAACTAACTACTCAAAGAAGAACTAGGTACTAGATAGAACCAAGGTATTGCATAGTCCTCGGACTCAAACCTCTGGAGAAACTAGCTACTTCAGAAGACAAGTGCTAGACAGAACTATGGCCTCGCATGGTCCAAGGACTTAAACCAATGGATAAACCACCCCCTCATGAAATACCAAGTGCTAAGCAGAGCCAAGGTCTTGAGTGTTCCTCGGCGTCAAACTTATGGGGAAACTAGTGACTTCAAGGGAATCCAAGTACTAAACAGAACCAAGGTCTTGCACGGTCCAAGGACTCAAACTTATGGGAAAACTAGTAACTTTAGGAGGATCTAAGCACTGGACAGAACCAGGGTCTTGTACTGACCGTGGGCCCAAACCTACGGCAAGGCTGATCACTTCGGTACTAGTAATGAGCATTGTGGGAGACGATGATCAGGGTAGTTGGCTGAAGCGCAGTTAAAGCCAGAATCGTGCAAGTAAAAAATATGTATATGTATATACAATATCTATGATATAATACGAGCAAAACAGATAAAAGGAAACAAAAATATGCATTTTATTGAATCTCCCAAAAAGTTATACAACGCAATGTGCCATTTACAATGTTAAAAAAAAAAGGGGAAAGAGAATGGAAAACAAGGCAAAGGTGCAGCGGAGGGCTATTCCTTTGGCTCCATCTCAATTCCCTCTTTAGGGGGCTGGGCAGAGGAGGTCTCAGAATCCTTATGGCCCTCGTTTGGGACTGCAACCTGGGGAGGGTCAGCTGGGTGGGATACCTCCTCAATAAGAAGTACTCAGACATCAGCTAAGGGGTCCGCAGTCTCTCCAGGTGAATCAGCCAAACCTTTACTTGCCTCAACGTTCCCAGGAGGATCGGCTTCCTTGGTGGGCTCGCCCGAAGTAAGGGCAGCTGGGATGCCTTCTTCAGAAACAACCCCAACGCCCTCAGCAGCCACCTTGGTCTCAAAACTTGGAGGGGCAGTCTCACGAATGGCAAGAGGATAATATACGTTCTCCACCCTTCACAGGTTGGACGAGGCTTCAACCCCAGCTTGTTTAAGGGCCTCGTTCCAAACTTGGGAACAGTAAAGTCTGCATACCCCAGGCACTTGGGCCCTAAGGCTGTCTTCTGTTTCGGCTACCCCTTCCTCATAGGCCTTCTACTCGGCCTCGGCCTTGGCAGACTCAGCCTCCTCTTTGGCCTTCAAGGCCTCGTCCCTAGCAGACTCCACAATGCCTTTGGCCTTCTCCGCCTCAAGCACCCTTTCTTTTAAGGTCGCGATCTCCCCGTCAGCGACCCTCAGCTGATCTTCCGCCGTAGCCAAGCGGTCCGTTTGGTCTAAGGCCAACTTTTTAGCGGCAGAGAGAGCCGTCTCAGCGATGTCTCGAGCCCTCTTCACCTCCTCCAACTCCTCCATCGCCTTTGTAAGATCGGCCTTGGAGGCGTCGAAGGTCCGTAGGGCGACTGACAGCTTGCTGTGCTCCGAGCCCGCGGCCTTGCCCTGGCTACTAGCTACTCCTCCAACCTAAAAGTTGCTTGGATAGCTTGCCAATTGAAACCAATCCACAACAGATGAGAAGCCAAGAGACAGGAAGTCAGGACCACAAGTGATCAAAGACATTTACCATGCCCAAATATTGTTTGAGGCCGAGAAAGACCTCTTTGTTCTTTAGGGCCTCCAGCTAGGCCATGTCCATTAGGAGTAGCAATGACCTTCCCAATGCATCAGCCACATATGCACCCTCACTCCCTTGAGGGTCCCTAAGGGAGGCATCATTCCTCAAGGGCTCCCCATGGAGCAAGGGGGCAGGGAGCTAAGCCTGAGCTCTAGGCTGGACGGCGGTCTGTTTTTCTTGACCTCGGCACCCTATCCTCAGCTGCTTAGATGGCGGCCGAGTGTTGCCCCCAGAAGGATCAGTCTCTTTGCCCCTCCTGGCCTCTTTCCCTTGTCCTTCTTCTGCGGAGGACTGGTAGGCTTGGACCCAGATGGTGGACTCTGTTGGGGTGGAGGAGGCGGGAGCTTGGGAGGGGACTTCCCTGGCGCATCCATCCTCGGCGCATCCTTCCCCAACTGCCCCTCGATCAGTGCTAGGAAGCTCTTCTGAGGTCGCTTCTTGAAACTCATCTTGGACTAGAGAGAGGCTTCTTCGGACAAAAAATCCGCTTCGGTTAGTCTGGGGTCACCCAAATTGCCAGAAGAATCCTCGGGTGAATGGGGCTGGTCGAACGCACCAAACTTGCCTTCAGAGGGACCAGAGTCAACGACTTCCTCTTCCTCTAACTCTTCCTCTTCAGCCTCGACGGCCTGAGCTGATGAAGAAGTACCCATCAACGGTACGCTCTCGGGAATGGGAGACCCTTTGGGGATCAGAAATCCGTGCTCGACTACAGTGATGTTGTGCAGCTGAGGATCTTTAGCTCGGAACACATACTTTGGCATCGAGAACGATTTTTGAATCGGTTTGTATCCGAGGATCACATGAGCGGCCCTAACTTGGTCGTCGTCTTTATTCACAAAGACCTCCGACCTCAACACTTTCTCCAAGTCTCCCTTATTGACCAGATCGAAGTGACGCTCAAAAGCGCGTGGATCTGCATAAAAGAAAGCGAGCTCCTATTAAAAACCAAGCAAAGCGGAGCGCTAAAACACAACAACTTAGACCCCCTCCTAGTCTGAATACCCCACCTGGTGTACCCTCCACTGTTGGACAATGAAGGCCCACGTGCCACTCTCCAGACACAATGAGGAAGTCATTGTTCAGACCCTTGCTGGACTCAAAGAGGTACTAAATCAGCCGAACCCTGTCGTCCCTCGTCTTCATATAATAAGACTTCTCCTTTAGGCGCTGGAGGTTGTAGCACCAGTTCACATCATGATGGGTTAGCCTCAACCCCATTTTTTCATTCAGGGCATCTACACAGTCCAAGATCCTAAATACATTGACAGCACACTGGGTGGGAGATAAGTCAAAGTACCTGAGATAGTCCCTCATCACCGGCCCCATGGGAATCCTCATTCCACCCTCCAAGAAGGCGATTATAGGAATCGCCACCTCACCCTCTTTTCTCCTAGTACTCTACTCCCCCGTTCCACAGTACCTCAAACCCACTGTATCGGGGATCTTGTAGTCAGCAATGAATTTGTCCATCATCTCCTCAGACTTGACTAATTTCTTAAACCTACCCACCCTAAAAGAGCTAACAAAGAACTCAGGCGGAAAAATATGAACCAGAGGGAGAAGAAGACTTACAGAAATAAGGAAAAGCTCCTCGGGTGGGCTTTTTGTTCTAAAGGAAGTCGCAGGTACAGTTGGAGATGTGACCGAACTCGAAGTATGTGCGCAAGATCTCTTGAATGCAAAAACGAAGGGGCAAATCAGTTCGATCAGGTATTTATACCCCCCATTAGAAATAACTACACGGGCTTTCCCGCCCAATGAGCCAAGAGCATCCCCATCGTCCATTCATCATCACACCGTTGAACGTGGAGGACACAGAGTCGCTGAAATTTAATGAAGGCACGCTCCAAATACCGAAACGCCAGGAACGTCCCCTGGGTAATTGAAAGGATTGTGACATTGACAGAAAGACAAGGCTCGACAAGCCAAGACAAAGGCCCAAGAACATCAAAATCCTCCTCCTTGCTCGAGAGGCCGGGCAGCAGAATTTTAAGGGGCTATTGTGGGGCTCAAATATTTGGCAACCTCGGCCCACTCCATATCGGGCCCAAGGTTTATGCCAAGAAGAGTGCATAATTCGAGGATAAGTGGGAGAGGCCCAAGTCATTAAGGGACCTCGCCGAGGATTTCCATGTCCTCGGCAAGCCGACATTGAAGGAAGGAAGCTGTCACTCACCCATAAAATGTACGCCACCAACACTCTTGCCGCATTAATGGTGAATTGACCAGCAAATAGTGATGCCTTGGTTACTTCAATTAACAGAGAGCCTGCAAAGGCAGCTGATGGGACGAACCCTCAGACACAAGTTCAGATGGCCGACAAGTGGACGGCAAAGATCAACTGAACAAGACTATATAATAGATAGAACCCCTAAAGTATCGGGGTTGGTCCCTTGCTGGTTGGCTCTTGGGGGGAAAGTTAATGGGTTTTCAGGGTGTTCAAGGATAACCCTTGTGTTCATTGGTCTTAAGGAAAGAGCTCCTCGGACTGGGCCGAGGACGAACTTTCCTCAAGAACATTTAGTCAAATTCTTGCCATTGATCTTGTAAACCCACGTTGATTGTTGTCTTTCTTGTTAGTGTCTAGCCCTTCTACTCACTCTCTACAAATTTATTGTACAGGGGTCACCCGAAACTGGGTCCCTACAATATATATATATATATATATTATCACAATAAAGGAGAAGAAAATATGAGAGAGTGACAAAGAAGGGGATAACAAATTATTCATTCATAAAAAAAAATAATAATAAACTAAAGATTTGCTAGAAAGTAGACAAATCTCAAAATATGAAAAATCTAATCAAATAATCAATTACTATAAAAAAAAAATAATGATCAATTGTTTTGCTTAGCCCAAAAAATCCTGTTATATTTCTATTTTTTTTTATATTATATAATGTATAATAGTTTAATAATAGTTAAAAAGGCAAGGACAATTTTCGTTGATGTCCTTGGCATTCAGATCACGGGGACGTGGACCCCATCAATTGCACTAATGCAACCCTAACCGTTGCCACAAAAATACCAGTGAAATGAAATACGTGGTATGCCCATAAAGATAATTTGAATAAAATCAAGTCAAGATACCGAATTCACACCAAGTACCTTGAAATGTAGCCAATATCGATCTGAATGCTGAATATGTTCTAGCACGTCCTGAAATGTACGATCAGCAAGCTTTATAATGTCTGGTGCCATAATGGTGGCTAACAATTTAACTACTGTGCCCATATGTCGATGCACTATCTCACCCGAGTGCTGAAATCTTTCTTGCACCATTCTATTACCATGAGCATGACCAAGTACGATCAATGTCATTGCCAGAGACTCTTCCACGCAAACTCTTCTAGTACCATTATATCCATACTGGCGCAGTGTATTACACAATTGTCCAAACACATAGCTTGACATTCTAAAATTTCTTCGACATTTCTTCTCATTTCCAGCTAATATATATTGTACCCATTCTAAGCCTGTTTGTATATTCGTATGCAATGGTACTTTGGTCATATAGGTCTCCATGTAAGCTAGACATGCACACCCGCCTAGATATGTTGCGAGTTCAAGGTCGTCAACCAGGTCGAGCTCTGCGTCCCTACATATGGTACCGACTTTAATTGCATGTACATATATTCATGTGATACTATAATATGTAGGCTAAAAACAAGTTGTTAAAGTTTATTGAACCTTTATTAGTAGTAGGCTCAAACTATGGTCGTACCAATAAATTAACAATCTTAAGCATATGCTTTCACAATTTCATCCAAGATTTCTCAAAATTGTAGATTCACATCTAGAGGGGAAAGTATAGAAACTCACTGGTGCTGGGAATCACATGAGTCGTTTAGCAAATCCATCCTTTTGTATACCTTGAGACTGCTTTACAGCTATTGAACAATGATCTACTAAATAATATCGAGCTTAAAATTCAGAGCCTCGAAATCTGTATACCAAAGATTAAAGTAAAATAAAAAATAGAAAGAGATTATAGTTTTATGTAACAATTTCAAAGTAATGTCTTAGCTTAAATTCGATGACTAAAAAAGAGAGAAAAATTTAGCAACATCAAGAAATAGGTGTTTATCCAATTTAGTTTCTTCCATATATCAGAAATTCAAAGTGACAAGTAGCTGAAATTTAACACTACGATTTTTCATTTGCCTAATTTACCCTTAATTGAATTCACCCTTAGATTCATCTGATATTTCCTAATAGTCGTATATTCATGACCGTGTGGAAGGGCAGCACTAAGTTGGTTTTGTGAGTTGTTCATCTGATCCAAGATTGGTAGTGTCAAAACTTGTTGTATTGCTTTGCTATTAGTAGTTAATGGTTGTATGGTAGAACTAACTGAATTAGAATATGGGCCTTTTAAGAAAAGTAGTTAGGTAAATCTCTATTCTGGTTGACTTAGACCTAGTCTGGATTCCACAGTAAACCCTAAATAGAAACTGATGGGAACTTAGATCCAACAAACATAAAAAAAATAAAAAATAAAAATAAAAATAAAAACAAACAAACAAACATCACATGGTTAACCCTCTCAATGACCCTCCATAAATATGACAATATAAATTAACAAATTATAAAATTGTGCGTAACTGTAAGCTAGAAGAATTATTACCATTCAACCCTCCCTGCCCCCCTTCAAAAGTCTGTTTCACAACAAAAAAACATAGTAATGATGATGGCTGAACGAGGCAAGGTCCTCACTACTTTCTTGCAAAGCTACCCTAATATGTACTGGTACTCCTATTAAGTATTAACAAAGACAGTCGCCACTACAGTAGCTCCATGAGTCAAGTTAGAACCTGACTCAAGCAAACCAGTTTTTTTTTTTTTTTTTTTTTTTTTTTTTTTTTTTTTTTTTTTCTGCAGCAAACCAGTTTTTTTTCTACAGAATTGCTTTTCTGCAGCAAACCAGTTTTTTTTTTATTTATATATATATTTTTATTTTATTTTATTTTTTTCTGCAGAATTTCTAGTCTGCAAACTAGTTTCTTGCTGCGGCAAAGGTTGGTTTTTTTTTAGGGTTGTTATATATATATATTTTGCATAAAAACTGAGATATTTATTGAAAAGAAACACAGAACACATAAACAAAGTTTTAAAACAAAACAGAGCAGCCACATAGGATTGAACAAAACATGAAACTGACACTACAACTATAGGATAGAACAAAAAGACTCAGAACTAAAACAACAACCTATACATGCTTGTTTATACATAATTCTATCAAATGAGCCAATTCTATCAACTGAGCCAATGTAAGACATGCAAGCTATGAGCCCACCACCCTAGATGTAAATGTGGAACAAAGTCTAATATTTTCAATTATGAAGAACAGGCATATCATAAGGTCAAATAGAATAATACTTGGCTGTATCAGTGTCCTCAACAAGAAGTTATACAGCACGTTTAATTGTCAACTAGTTGCTTTTTGACTCCTGCAAGATTCAGATGATGTTACCAGGAATCCATTAAAAGATGTAAAAATCCAGTTAACGTAGCCAATTGACTATAAAAATCAAATGTAGGAAATGCTAGATTATAAAGGCAAAATGACACCAACGGTAGAAAACACCATTGGCCGCAAAGCAAGGAAAAAACAATCTGTTTCCTTTCAAAAGGAAGGAATCTAATGTTTGAACTTTTTCAAAATAAGACATGCAGGGGTGGGAAGCAACATAGACAGAAGCTAACACCTATTATTAATGTCAACGTAATTAAAGAAACAGGTGATATATAGAAATTCCCAAAAGCTGGGGCATATAAGAACATGCTTGAAGAATTATATCCCATCACTTCTTCTTTCCAATCATAAACAACCATCATCAAATTTTACCACAAATAACAGTGCATAACCATCAAGAATACAAAAAAGTAAGATAAAAGAATCATTGGACAAACATATATAAATATAGCTCAAACACATAGGAGTGATAAGCATTGTCTTACATACACACCCATAACAAGCATTAGTTTCCTCCAATAAAAAGAAAAAGAAAAATAATAGTGCAACAGGTACAACACTGACAGTTCGATTACTACACCAAGCCTACACAACCCTATGGAGACAATCTATTGTTCCTTCACTACATCATTGATATTCAGGGTGCCTTTGGTACTCTTTTTCTAGCCACTTCAACTGGACGTCCTTGTTATCGGAAAGTGCTTCAACCATGGGCCTATTCTTCTCTTTTTCCATGAAGTAGATGGTGCTAAACATATGAAGGTAATGACCCGAGTACACCCCGGAAAGACTCAACACCAAGTCTAGAATTGCTTTAACTTGAGTAGTTGCTGTGGGAGCAGATGGTGTACGGGCACTTAGACTAGATCTTTCAACAAGAACATTTGAGATGCTCTTCAAAGACTCAGACATCTCTTGCATAGCTGAACGCTTTTTTTTTTTTGGTTTCCTGGAAATTGGCTTGAAAATGTGGACACTAGTTGCCAAGCCTTTCCCCTTATTCACTGCCGGTCCTGCCCTCAATGATGATGGACCTTCAACCTCCATTGCGTCAACATTCACTTCGGGTTCACATTGGGGGTCAACAAATTCTATGCTATTAGCGGAGTCCCCAGACCCTTTGTTGGTTTCCGTTGGTATTGGAGCACTCGGGTAGAATGCATTTTTCCCCGTTGTAACTGTGCCTCCAAACATGATGTTCAGGAGGTCACGATTTGGCAAACCAAACAGTTTAAAGGTTTTTGCATCGGGACATGCCTACATGTGGACAACTAGTAGTTAGAACACAAGAATATTAGTTTTAGCCAGTAAAGTTTTTCACAATTATGTATTGATCAGAACTAACTGCAACCTTTCGATTCCACCACTCATCCGGTGCGTCAAACATCCCAGTTCCAACATCATAACCTAAACCAGTCTCATTGTCCATACACTTGTTATAAATCTTCCACATTTTTCTCAGATTATCCCATTTGTTTTTAATCTGCAGCAAATTCACCACTTTTTCCATCTCACCCAACTGCCGAATCACTTCATTAACCCCAATTTTGGACAAAAATCCAGTGGCCTTCCTCTGGCCCTTCATGACTTCAGCAGCACAAAATCGACAAAAAGCTTCTAGTTCCTTAGGGTCTTTCCAGTCAGCTCTTTCCTCTTTATCACCACCGTCCATCGATTTCTTCTGCTTAACCATTTTCACTACAACTTCCTTCTACACGCATTGAGGCATTTCAATAAACAGTTCAGGTGCATACCAATAATCAGTTAGGCATGCCCATATGACAAATGCAAAGTAAACTCACATATATCCAAATACAACAGAGAACCAATGGTATTACACGAAGGATCAAGAAACCTACATACTAGTGTCATGCAAAACACAACAGAGAACCACACACAGACGTTGAACACAAAAAAACCACACACAAATGTTGAACACAAAAAACCACAGATTGATGAAGCCTCATGGAAAAGCATAGATCAGAGAGCATGAGAAGTTAGACACACCTTACCTGTGAATGCAGACACCCACAGTGGCAGCAACGATGTCCCAAGCAGAGAGAAGGTGAGCTCGAGCGTTTGTTGAACAGAGGGGATCTTTTCTGTAAATACCGCGTAATGGGTTTGCTTTCATCAACTGGTGTGCTCTGTTTTGATAGCTTTGTGGTTGGTGGGTAGGTGCAAGACATTGAAGAGGATTCGGACAGAGCATTGAATGGGATTGAAGGCATTTTGCCACGGTAGTTGAGAGAAAAAGCAGAAAGTTTGATGAGAATGGAAATAGCCTTTGAAAGGCAATGCACCGTTTTGATCAGAGATTCTCCCAGCTTTTGCGATGAATAGGGTTCCAAAATTAGGAGTTGAGCGCACCGTTTCCTCAGCACACTCCAAAGCCATGAACAGTACGCGCAAGTCTGGCTTGTTATGGGTATACCTGTTTCAGCTCTTGAAACGGTGCGCAGTGAGAGCTTAATGAAACGGTGCTAGAGAGAACTTCTTTAAATGAAATGGTGTGAACGCAAAACTACATTTTCTTCTTGCATTTCCTTTTCAGCTTCGCGTGCGCTTGGGTCCCAGCGCAAAACGTGGAACACGGAATTAAGTGGAAAACGTGCTATCCAAACCTTACCTGTATGTGGGCAAGTATATAAAGGGAGCAAAACAGGAAAAATAGGGGGGCGGCTAGGGCTGGAGCGCAGGTAGTAGCATGTAGTTTCTTTTATGACTTTTCTCTAGCAATGTGATTATTTCTTTCTTTATTTTATTTGTCTACTAGTTTAAAGGGTTATTGCATACATCAAATGCAATTGAAATTTCTAACAAAAGTGGATTAGTTAGGATTTCATTTTTTTTTTCATTTTAATTATTTGGTTTGTTTTGCTCTTTATTTGTTTTGATCGAGAACTAGCAAAATGTAGGTTTAGAAGTATTTGATGTGCATAAAATATATACAATAAAGTACTCACATATCTACATACTTAGCCTTACTTTTATATTATTTTGTAACTGAATGTATAATATCTTTGTGTTGAAAATAACAAGCGCTTTACATGCAAAGTAGGGCTAGGCCAATTGAATCAAGCCAACTTACATCCTGCCATGAGTGAATTCAAGAGAAGACCAAAAAGTAAAGAATAAGAAGTGAGACTTGCTAGTCAATCTGACATGGTAAAAGTGCCAAGGAAATATTTAATTATGAGGAAGTGAAGTCAGCATGTGAAGTAAAAAGAAAGAAATAAAAAGCAGGGATTAACAATAAATAGAAGCTTCCTGAAGTCATGTCACAAGTGAAGGAGCAAGGAAAAGAAAAAAACAGATGAAGAAATAATTGCTAGGAGGCTTGTTTTCGTGGACCCACTTGGGCTTTCGTCTTACTCCACCGAACCACAAATAAGAGAGGCTCTAGGTCACTGTGGGTTTTCCTGGAGGCTTTAGGTTGGCTGTATGTGGGCAAGTATATAAAGGGAGCAAAACAGAAAAATAGGGGGGCGGCTAGGACTGGAGCACAGGCTAGGACTGGAGCGCAGGCAGTAGCACGTAGTTTCTTTTATGACTTTTTTTTAAGCACTGTGATTATTTCTTTCTCTATTTTATTTGTCTAGCTGAATGTTAAGTATTTTATTTTTATGTTTTAACTCAAGTACTGTGAGTAGCTAAATTTTCAATTAAGGTTGAGGATGAAACCTTGTTAAGGATTATTAATTGTATTTATGTGATTTGATTATTCTCACAATAGCTATTTTTTAATAATTTAAATTGTTCTTACTTCACATCAATTAACTAAGATAAGATTCTAGATATGAGTTCAATCATGTTTTTCTCATGATTTAGGATTTATCTTAATTAATTGAATGCTTGAATTATGATTGTTTGATTTTAAAATTGGATATCTTTTGTGATTTGTTTGTTAATAGATACAATTGATGATTTGATTTTAAACTTAAGAAGTAAAGAAGAACATGCTTTAGATATTTAAATAGAAGTTTTTATGATAATATTTTCCATGGTAGCAAGATTGATTTCTAGATTATCATTTAGTGGTTGGAAAAAATTAATGATCATAAATATATGCCGATATGACTAACAAGACGAATTTCAAAACCTTAAATCCTTTCTCTTGATTGTTTACATCTTTTTATTGCTTTATATCTTTTGCTTAGTTTATTTAATCTCAGAAAAACCAATTTTTAATAAACTAGATTAGGATTAATATGGTTAAGGTTTAATTAATTTTCCTACGTTCATTCAAGTCCTTGTGGGTTCGACCTCATTTTTGTCAAACTATAATTCGATACGGTTCATACACTTGCTAGTACTTTAAAATTTCACAATAGTCCCTTACACCACTCAAACCCGGACAGCCACAACCACCATTTGTCCATGCTTCAGTCATGCACAGTCTACCTATAGTAACCAGTTCTCTTCAAACTTGAAACCACTAGCCCCCCTTCCTCTAACCCGCCTATCATTCGTAGTTTTCAAAAGGATAGGAAGGTGATCAGAAGCATGGCTAAACAGATGAGAGACCGAACTTGCAGCAAATTTTTCAATCTACACCCTATTAGCCGTAGCTCTATCCAGCCTTTGTTTTGTATGAGCTGAACCTGGCCTCCTATTTGTCCATGTAAATTTATGCCAAGTGAACCCCAAATCAGCCAGCTCGCGTTCCTCCAAGGCAACACGAAAATCTTCCATCTCGTTATAATAAGGTGCATGGACTCTTCGCTTTTCAGATGCATGAAGTATGGCATTGAAATCACCTATACAACACCAAGGACCCTCAATGAAAGACCGTAAATGAGATAAAAGAGCCAATGACTTCCGTTTTTCATTTGCCTCTGGCCACCTATAGAATCCTGTGAGGTACCACACAAAACCATCATCTTCCACTACCTTTGCTAAACTATGGTTATCAGTAAAGTTAATAACATCCAATATCATCTCCTCCTTCCAAAGTAAAGCCAACCCACTACCCAAATTTGGCTTTTTCACTATCAATTTATTTTTAAAAGGTAAATAGCCACAATACTTCTCAAACCCAGTTCTATCCAATCTTGTTTCCATCAAGAAGCATACATCGTGAACTTGTTCCCTCACTAATTTGTGAAGGCTTTGAACTGTCCAAAAGTTCCCAAACCCTTGGTAGTTCCAACTTAAAAGCCTCATTGCTCTCGGCAAGGGTGATTCAACACCCCTGCCGCTTCATTCATGATTGAATCCTCACATACCTTCCCCCTTTTTCCTTTACTATATTCATCCTCTACCTCCCCAACAACAAACACATCCAACATATTTCTTTTACCCAAGATGGACTTAGCTTCTTATTTTATTATTCCCACAGGCCTAACATCCATATGGACAAGCCTGGTCCATGTATTTTTCTTTTTATTATTGCTCAATCCAGCCCCTTTTTCATTATAGTGCACATGCTCTTGGTGTATAGTTGGCGCCAAATCAGTCCCTCCATCTAGACTTGAATTCTGAACACCTAAATCAATGAAGCATGATACTTAGCCTTCCTTATCCACTCCCCCAAGCCCATGATTCTCGGCCCCATCTTCGTGACTTGCCAAATCTTACACCTTCCTAAACTTCCATAATCGTTTTGTTAGGGTTACTCTCTTTACCGCTGCCATTTTCATCTACCTTCGCCATGCTCTATGATTCACTTGGTCCCTTCATTATTCATTTATCTCTATCACTGCTATCTTCCTTCATAACCCCCAGTTTCTATGGTGATTGTGCCCTTCCACCCGTTGCCTTGAGCCAATCCCCATAGCCACATTCCACAGCAATCCCAGTTTTCATTTTGTTAAAATGCTTAGCACAGTAATGTAGATCATGCCCTAGGAGTCCACAATAATGGCAAAAGACAAGCAACCGTTCATACTTAAAATTCACCTAGTGTTTCTCCCCATCCGACCCTGCTAGGAAAGCCCCTTGACGTATTTCTTTTTCTAAAGGAACATCTACCTTGACCCTCATAAAGAAATTTTGGCTATCATTGTTGTGCCACTTCTCCACTTCCAAAACCTTGCCCAACTGGTTCCCCACCTCCTCTGCTACTCAAGAAGATCTCATATCAAAAGGAGCCCCCAGATTTGTACCCATAGAGAAACTGAGTCAAAATTTACATTCGTTGCCGTCATCCCCCCTTTCCATCTGGTTAGCAATAGTGCTTGATTATCAAAACACTAGAGGCCTTCTGTATATACTTTGTCCAACTCAAATTCAGAACGAAACTTGAACTGAAACAAGTTGGACCCCACTTCAACGACTTGCACTCCATCTTCCAAACCCCATGCCTTTTTTAGTGTAACCAGAGCTGCTCTTTTATTAAAAGATTTGCAGGTTAAAAATTTTCCAATAAGACTCAAAGTACAGCTCTCTAATTCCTCTTTTTGACCTTCATCAGAAAGAGTAATAGTCTCTTCTTCCTCCAAAGTTAATGTCATCTTCTCTAAAATCTTTGAGACGTCGTTTGCCATGATTGAGGAATCCGCAAAATAAAAGGAAAAAAGAAAGCAGCCCTGTAGGAAACCCTAAGGGAGAGAGGTCTCATAGTAAGCGAGAGAGAGAACTCCTAAAAAACGAGGAGAGCAAGGTGCTAAAAAATAATTTTCACCTTGGGGAGCCTTTAAATGAGTAGTTAATATAATATAGGCAGAAATACATTTTTCGTCTCTACATTTTGGCCTCATTCCCATTTTGAGCCTTTTACCATAAAAGAAAAAAAATGGTAGTTGCTAAATTTTAAATATAAGACATTTTTAACTTTTTGTTATGGATGTGTAGTACATGGCTAAATTTCAATATTAAAATACTACATTTTAGGATTAAATACAACTTGATAACTGTCATAAGTAAAATTAAAAAAAAAAAAAAAAAATGTCAGCCTTTTACCCTAAAAAAAAAAAAAAAAAAAAAGGTAGTTGTTAAATTTGAATTTAAGCTCTTTTTAACTTTTTGTTATAAATGAGTAGTACATAGCTAAATTTTATGATTGAAACACAACATTTTAAATATAAAAAAAAAAACAAAAAACAAACACCTATAACAACACTCAAACAAAAACAAACGTGGACCTTTCATTTAACAAAAATAAAAGGCAAAAAAAAAAAAAAAAAAAAACATAACAAAAAAAATGGCAGCCTTTTAACGTAACAAAAATAAATAAAAACTATTAAAATTTTGGCAAAAATCTAAAACTAATCTTCTAACTTTCAGCTTTTTTCATTTCAGTCTTCTAACTTTTAGGTTTGTCACTTCAGTTCTTTAACTTTCATTTATTGTCAATTCGGTATTCTGTTAGATCTCAGTTACTTGTTGCCGTTAAGTGAGCCAAAACGACATTGTTTTGGCCTTTTTTTTTTTTTTTTCATAAATTTCGGAATAAAAAAAGAAAAAAACTAATATTAAAAAAAAAGAAAAAAAGAAAAAAGAAAACATGGTCACTGAGGGCCTTGGCTCAAAGCAAATATTGAGAGAGACCCAAATCCCTAACTCAAAGCAAGCCAATCATGGCTCTACCTCTATACACCAATTCTAGGTGGATTGTAAACGAAGCAGGAGGGCAACGAGTGAAGTTGGCATGCGTGAATTGGGTGTCACATCTAGAACCCATGGTGACTGAGGACCTTAGCAAGTAGCCCATGGATGCCATCTCCAAGAAGATTGCTTCCATGGGATTCAACTGTGTTAGACTCACTTCCACTTTTCTTGGTCACCAATGACTCACTGGCTTCTCTCACTGTGAGGCAGTCCTGTCAGAGTCTTGGGCTGTCTGAATCCATTGCCGGAATCCAAGCCAACAATTCTTCCATCATAGATCTTCCCCTCATAAAAGCTTACCAGGCAAAATACCTATTCCATTTTTTTTTCTAGATTTTATAAACTGAGTAGCCATTCTTATGTTTTGGGCTGTGTCGTTTTTTTATATAAATAGATCCTAAGCAGAACATGAGAATTAATTACGTTAGGCTTCTTCATGGGTATGGTTTGATCTAAGTTAGGGAAAGACCAGTTCATTCTTTTCCCCAAATTCTCTAAGTTAGGGATTTGGGTCTCTCTCAATATTTCTTTGTTTTTTATTTCAGGTAAAGGCCGTCATTCCCCTAAATGTTTTCTTTTTTTCTTTTTTTAATGACAACATTTTTCTTTTCTTTTAATTCCAAAATTTATGAAAAAAAAGAGCCAAAACAAAGTTAACGGCAGAAAGTAACTGAGGTCTAACGGAGTACTGAATTGACGACAATTAAAAGTTAGAGAATTGAAATGGCAAACCTGAAAGTTAAAAGACTGAAATGAAAAAGGCTGAAAATTAGAGGGCTAGTTTTTGGATTTTTGCCTAAAATTTTGTACTTTGTTTTGTTATGGTTGAGTACTAAGTGGCTACATTTTAGGACTATCATAAACAGACAAGACTCTGAGTACGTGCTCGCATGCGTGCTTAGAAGATATTCTCTTTTTTGGGGTAAAGATGAATAATTTGTGTCCATTATAATTTGGGACTGTTATATTTTTCCAATCACAAAAAAATCTAAGGATGTGATGAGTATTATGTGTTTGTAAGTGAAATAATTTTTTATCACACTGCTAGTTTTTTTTTTTTTTTTTTTTGTGATTTAAAAATTATAGTAATTCCAAATTATAATAGATGCAAATTATTAACATTTACCCAAAAAAATAGAAGAGCCTCTGAACACGTGCTCACGCATATGAGCATGTGCTCAAAGGCTAGTGTCATTTTTTAATTTTTTATGAAAAAAAAAAAAAAAAAAACTACTCCCAAGTTAATTTTTTATGGGTAAAATAATTTTTTCTTTTTTTTGGTATATAAATCTCATCATGCATGCTTAGAGGCTAATTTTATTAAAGTGGGTTTAAAACTTGGTATGGCATTTTGGAGGAGGTTTTGGGATTCGCTTTCTTGTGAAGGACTTAGGCTGGTTTTCAATAACATGGGCTTGTTGGGCTCTTTAGATGAGGTTGGGCTGGTATAAAAAATCAGGTGGGTAAGTTTTATGCTTTTTGGGCTTTTTTTAATATGCTTTCAGATTGGGTTATGGTTGGACTGACCTTGGGTTTTTAATTTTGAGTGGGCTAAATCTATTTAGATGTGGGCTTGTGGAAAATTTAGGTTTGACTTGAATAGGTTTCATCTGAGAGCAATAAGTCTAAAGACGCAAATCATTTGAAAAAAATATTCACAACTATTAAAGTGTCGAGTTGTTATTGATAGAATATAATGTGTTGTCAATTGTCGGCCTCGATGCAAACAAGTCAAAACAAGTCAAAACTTGTCAACTTAACTTTTATGAAAAATAGTGGAAATTGTTGTGTTTGTACGCAAGAGAGTCAATCTCGTACTAGAGGCTATACCGGTTTGGCCAGTGGAACGATATATTTTGGTACCAGTCAATATTGGTGTACTGTTTCGGGTTACCGCTATTCTCTCTCTCTCTCTCTCTATATATATATATATATATCAATATCAGTGTACTTTTTCGAGTTACCGCTATTATATATATATAGTTGGGTTCAAGTTACACCTGGTGCAATTCTAAGTAATGTTATACCACCTAATAACTTATTATTAAATTAATATTTTGAAAATCCAACCGTTGAATTACATGTTTTATATGTTCTTAACATGCACGCCAATTTTCATATCAATCAGATGCTATTTACCATTTGATCAATAAACTCATATTTTATGCATTATTTTAGACTATAAAAATTTGAATTTTAACAATTGATCGATGACATGAATATTAATTTTTGATCACCTTGAAATTTTGCAAACATAAAGAATATACAAAGATAATGCAATCTAACGGTGGATTTGTCAATATTCGCATCCAATTAAAAAATATTAAGTGGTGTAACATTGCTTAGAGTTACACCAGGTGTAACTTGAACCCAACCCATATATATATATATATATATAGAGAGAGAGAGAGAGAGAATAAAAATAAAAGTTTACTATAAAACATTACCTCAATTCAGAGAAAATTATTCATGATTTTAGACTTTAGCATCAACTTAAAAAAAAAAAAAAAAAAAAAAACACACAGACACACACACAGAAAAAATATAAAAATAAAGTATGCAATGGACAATTAAACTTTCTGTTTTATATATATATATATATATATTTTTTTTCTTTTTTTCTTTTAGTTGATGCTAAAGTCTAAAACCATGAATAATTTGTTCTAAATTGAGGTAATGTTTTATGGTAAATATGTATATATATATATATATATAAACACAATATAAAAATAAAAGTATGCAATGAACAATTAAGCTTTTGGTTTTTATATTGTGTTTTTTTTTCTTTCTTTTAGTTGATATTAAAGTCTAAAACTATGAATAATTTGTTCTGAATTGAGGTAATGTTTTATGGTAAACATTTTTTTTTACTAATGCTTTTAAAATTTTTTTTTTTATACAAAATAGAAATTCTACTCTAACCTAATCTAAATGTATATATGTATGAAGCTCCCTCCTGAAAACTTGAACCTTGCCCCTTGCCCCCCACACCCCATAAGCATTTATACTTGTAGAGTGACCATCGCACCAAGGGTGTGCAATACCGTAAAACATTACTTCAATTCAGAACAAATTATTCATAGTTTTAGACTTGAGCATCAACTAAAAAAGAAAAAACACACACACACACACACACACACACACACACACACACACACACAATATAAAAGCAAAATGCTTAATTGTTCAATGCATACTAAGAAAATAAATAATACAAATAAATTAACACAAGTTACATAACATTATCTACTCCCATCCTTCAAAAAGATCTAAAGTCATTTTAGCATTAATGAAATTCATATTTTGGGCACATAAGAAGAATGTGGAAAATAAATCACAACCAAAATTTAGTACAAAATTTTACTTGTTTTAGACTTTAGCTTCTACTTAGAGAGACCAAGAGAGTGAGAGACAGAAAGATCAAGAGAGTGAGAGAGATGTTGTGAGATTGTGAGACAGAAAAGGGGGTTGGGTAGGTCAGGTTAGAATTAGGAAATGAAATTACCATTTTGCCCTTACAAAAATTTTTAAAAGAAAAGTTTTTTTTTTTTTTTGGCCGGTATGCCGGTACTGGCTGAAATGTTTGAAATCGGCTGGCACGCATGGTATTTAAACTAGTATGAAACATTGGCGTTTTGGTATTGGTGAACGTACTAGTATGGTACATACCAGTTGTACCAGCTAGTACAATACAGTACGGTATCCTCTTCCTTAGTTTGTAGTATTATTCAAGTAGAGTGGGTTAGGTTGAAAGGGTGTGGGTTTGGAAGATTTTATTTTGGGCCGAATGGCATTTAGATCAGATTGGGATGTTTTAGTCACTCTTGAGAAGAACAAGGTGTGGAAAAGTTGGATGGTCTTTTGTGTCGTAAAGTGGGTTCTTTCCCAAGAATTACTACCGTATGTTGTTAGGTCCCTTTTAAGCTTACCTCAATTTATAATTCTTCCATTGAAAGGATGGAGATTCGAGATGCCCATAGTAAGTTGGAAAAAGTAGTCTTTGTGGTCGGCTTACTTTAGGGTAATGCTAACGGGTGCCCTTAAGACAATTGTTAATAAATCATTTTAGGAAAGTTTTGACACAATTTTCGTGGGAAATATTAAAATTTGTCAAAACAATTACTTATTTTTTTCCCCATAAACTTTCTGAAGATATTTCCTAAACTAATGCCTTTGGGACATCGGTTAACTTTCCCTACGTTCATTAAGAGTACGTACATCTAAGAGAATCTCTAGTAGCTTAGCCAAATTTTCATCTCATTTAGTGAGTAAATAGTTTTATCTACTTACTATTTCAAATACATTTTCCAATATATGCTCCATCTTTTCTCTATCCCCGTTTATTATTATTATTATTATTATTATTATTATTATTATTGTTATTATTATTGATTTTACCAAAATCTGATACACTTTATCATTCAACAAATACCCAAATCACTTGCATTTTCATCAATCAACAACACTCACATCTCTTCTACCCAAATTTTACCAATGAAACGGATTCAAAGCTTTCTTTTGCTAAGATTTTATCGATATATAACATCCAAGTCTTTTATTAGAAAGAAAAGATCCAAATCTTGAGAGAGAGAGAGAGAGAGAGAGAGAGAGAGAGAGAGAGAGAGAGAGAGAGAGAGGTTTAAAGAAAGCTAACATGATATAAACAAATAGAGA
The DNA here is from genome assembly GCA_023621385.1 of Quercus gilva. NCBI lineage: Eukaryota > Viridiplantae > Streptophyta > Magnoliopsida > Fagales > Fagaceae > Quercus > Quercus gilva. Next base: position 92,465,861 of record CM042476.1, on the reverse strand, counting down.
AATAAATGGTTTTTAGAAGTTGATGAAGAAAGTCCTATATGAAAAGGCTATAATTAAATGTTAATAGTAAAATTAAAATATAATTTAGAATGTTCCCGTAGGTATTGTATAGGCACCAACCAAGTAGGATGCATGTTTATTGAAAAAAGAAAAACACAAAACGTAATGTAATGTTGGCTACTTGTTTTGTTATTTATCCCAAAAAAAAAAAAAAAAAAACGAAGAAGTTGATATGTACAAAACGTAGTTTGCATATTTTGTTAAAATGCTTATTTTACTTTATCTAAATAAGTTCATAATAATAAATAAATTGTAGTTTTTATTTAAAAAGTTTTTCTTTTTTTTTATAAATAAATAAGAATTAAAGTGAGGGTAAAGTAAATAAGAATTAAAGTAAGCTTAAAGTAAATAACAGTAAAATGAATAATCTTGAAGTAAGTAACAATAGATACTTAACAAAAGATTGCAATAAAAGCTTAAAGTTAATAAGCTTAAAATAAAGCACTTACAGGAAGAGATAGTAGAAACATGATTTTCCTTAGCAGGAATTGGGTAAAGATTACAAGTTTAAGGCCTTCTGAAGGTAGCCTAAAGACTAAAGGGAAATTTTAAAGATAGTAAGAAAAATAAGTTATGAATCTTGAAAGGGATAGCTCTTTTATAGGTAAAATAAGCACCATTTACATAGTAGGGAGTAACTAAAATCAACACTCGTGGGGAGAAGCAGGAATCATTCAGGAAGTAATAGTAGCAAGAATCATCTTTTAATATTCAATTGGAATCAACCCTTGTGGGGAGCAACGAGAGTCATTCAAGAAATAGTAGTAACAAAAACCAGCTTTTACTATTCAATTGTCATTCTAAAGTAGTTGAAAACACAAAAGCATCTTGGCATTTTTTGCATAGTGGAGAGCATCAAGAAAGTCTTTTGCTATTCATTTCGCATCCATAAAAAGTAGCCAAAAGTAGCTGAGAGTAGTTCTTCCAATAGGTCTCTCATCAACATTGGTTTTAACAGTTTTGTCAGCATGTGTCGACATAATTAGTCATCAACTAAATCAGGGGTGGAAATAGGCTTATGACAAAAAAGAGCCTGATCATAAGTGTAAAAAGGATCGTCTTTCTTAGAATCAAAGGCTTTTGAGGATGCTTTGGATTCTTGCTCATCTTCATCGTCCAAGTTAGCATTTGCAACTTCCTCTTCATGCTTCCAAAACTGTTTTAACAAGGCAATCAAGGCAGTTTTACTAAGTCCATCAAAGGCAGACTTCTTCTTTTTTTGACTTAGTAGATGACTGAGCAGATGCAGTAGCTTAAGCAGGAGCTTGAGCTTGAGCTTAGGCAATAGAGGTAGCAGTGCCTTGTGAGGCATTCGGGAAGTCACAGGTAACATTGTTAATAACATCCTGAGTGTGGGAGAATATATATATATACACACACTATACTAGCTACCAGTATGACATATAGCTATGTAACTAATATAATGAAAGAAAACTACTTGGGATACTTACTTATAAATTCCTATATATGAGCAAAAAAATCTATTTTTTTTTCATCTTAGATTAGTTTGGAAAAAATCATATTTAAGATTAGCCTTTAGCTTACATTGGGTTGCAACTTTTACAGGAGCTGCAAACCGCAACAATTTGAAGACAATTAAATTAATTATATGAAAAGCATTAAGAAGTTACGTATGTATCGTATGAATCCAGAATTGGGTTGATATTAGTATATTACAAACCAACTATCTCAGTTTCGCTTTTAAAAAATGATAACGAACAACTAGACAATATAAGTATAACAAATAGTTGATATATAGTCAACTCAAATTATAACTCACACAATACTACAAAGTATTGTATCACCAAAATCACGCCAAACTTGTATCTAAAATATAAAAAATTGTCAAAAGCTGAATGAAGAATTTTTTAAAATTCTCACTTGCATTTGACAATAGCAAATTCAAAAAAATCTGGACTTCAAGCAAACGAAGCCATCAATGAAAAACTAGCCTTTGAGCACGTGTGTTTATTTTTTGGGTAAGGGTTAATTTAGAGTATTTATTATAATTTGAGATTACTACATTTTTCAATCACAAAAAAACCTAGGGGTATGATGAAAAAATTATTTCACTTGCAAATGCATAATACTCATCACACCCCTAGGGTTTTTTTTTTTTTTTTGTGATTAAAAAAATGTAGTAATCTCAAAGTATAATAAATACTCTAAATTAACCCTTATCCAAAAAATAGAAGAGCTTCATGCACGTGCTCAGAGGCTAGTATTTTACTTGTAGCTCAATTGATTGAAATTTCCCTACCCCAAATATTAAATAGCATTAATTTTTTTTAATAGGATGGGCTCTCATGTTATGAAGGGTTTTTTTTTTTTTTTTTGGGTAATGGAAGTTGTGAAGTTATCTTTAAAATTGTATCAAACTTTTTTAAACACCATGAATACTAGAAAAATCCACCTATTCTCAAAAGTTAAAATCAAGTCACATAAATTTTTATTTTTTATTTTTTTTGTATTTTGGTGCATCTATTATTTTTTTTGAACCCAGGCCTAGAAGTTTTTTGTTTTTCTTATAAACCGTCACAATTCTAAAGCAAAAGTTTCAATTGCCTAAAAATAATAATAAAAAATTTAAAAGTATTAATTTTTTAAAACACTAAGAATATCGTTTGAGAATGCCACCTATTCTCAAAGTTTAATATCAAGCCACATAATTTGTTTTTGGTGCATCTATTATTTTTTTGAACCTAGACCCAAAAGTATTTTTATTTTTATTTTTATTTTTTTGGGAAGTGGCACAATTCTAGTACAAAATTTCAAATGCCTAAAAAGAAAAAAAAAAATTAGTATTAATTTTTTTATATGGGAAAGGCTCAATATTGTGAATTTTTTTTTATATTTTATTTTTTTTATTATAATTCCTAGAAGGTAGCCACTTAGTCCTAAAATATAGCCACTTAGTACATATCTATAAAAAAAAGTTTGAAATGCCTAAAAAAAATAATAATAATAAATAGTATTATATTTTGTTTATTTTTTTTAATGAGAACGCCTCTTAGGCTCTCACCAAGTTTTTTTTAATCCTAAAAGGTAGCCACTTAGTCCTAAAATGTAGTCATTAAGTACACATCCATAAAAAAAAGTTTCAAATGCCTAAAAAAGCAAATAATAATAATAATAATATATAAAGAGTTTTAAATTTTTTTATGGGAAAAGCTTGCACGTGAGCAATATTATCTTTTAATTTTAAAAATGAATTTTCTTGTAAAAAATGAAAAGAAGTTGTAGTGAAAGGCACAAAATTGTTAGGGATAATTAATTTCATATGGAAAAGGTGTGATTGAGAAAAATAAAGTTAAATTGTAGGAGTTTCAATTAATAATGATATGTACATTACCATTCCAAAAAACAGTAAATTGAATCCAACGTAGAATTACACAAATTGATAATATAGACATATTTAGGATAATTTAATTTAAGAAAAATGTTCTTAAACAACCAATTACTACTACTTTATATGAGCCTTGAATCATACAATATGTTTCTAAAGTCTTTCACCCAAATTTATCTAATATATCCAGTATGCAATCCAACAAAATTGTTGATATGTGACCCTAAAAAAGAGACCCAAAGAAAAAAAAAAAAGAGTAAGAATTAAAAATAAGAAAAACAACAAACATTAAATAGGAGGCAACATTGGTATTGCACCATTGTTACTTCGTAATTAAGTAAGATATTCAATCTCATTAACCATTGCAGTCCTACAGTTGTAATAAATAAATAAAAGAAAAAAAAAGCTGTCCTACCAAGAATAAATTTCTAAACTTGATAATATTTAAAATAACATAGTCCTAACAAAGACTAAATATCAAAACTTGATAACATAATGTGAATGCTTTGTTAAAGTAACATACCAATATTCAACAAAAACTAATTGTGAATTGTGAAATCCTCGTCAAAAGACAGGCTGCCAATAGCTGTGATAAAGAAGTCCTTTGCTTTTGTAAATAGAGATTATTCTTCTTGAATTTTGACGACGGTGTATTTTATTAGACTCCAATGACAATGCAAACTCACTCACAACTTGTTCATAAAAATTAAATTCAAATTATCTATTCATTTGTGGACGTGTTCAATAGTTGACAAATGCGTAATATCAATGGGCAAATGCAAAATCTTCAAAATTTATATGAATAAAAATATTTAACATAAATCCATATAAGAAAGAGCCTAGTTTAAAACATAAAATCATAAACAATATAGTTTCTAATTTTTTAAAGAAATGTTTCCATACAGCAATAAGTAGTAAAAAAACATATGTATATATGTAGTTCTCAGTTCTCTTTTCTCAATTTTCATTACTCAATCTCAGTTTCCATAACTCATATCTCATATCTCTACTTTTCCCTTACTTTATCATACTTTTGTTTGGTTCTTGTTCTCAACTTCATATCTCACTTATTAAACTCAAGTTTTTGATAAATTGGTGGAGCCCACACACTGTGGTCAGTCAAATCGGTAACCCTTTACCTATGTGCTTCTCCTCTCTCCTCTTTCCCATTCATTTTTTTGTTCTGTCTCGCTCCTCACTTCCTCCAACAACCTTGCCAAGGATGAGTATAGCAGTTAAACACTATTGCATGGCTCAAACATGAAGCACACAATACCCAGTGTTTGGTTTTTAGACCCCTTAAAACCCAATTGGATTAACCTAGTAAATTAGCAAAGTGATTACTTAGTCCGAATTAAGAATTCTAGGTTATCACAATCAAACAATTATATCAAGTATATAGCAGCGGAAATATAAATAGCACAAAAATATGATGACCCAGTTAACCATACCGGTAAAAACCTGGGGAGGATTTAACCTAACTATCCTCAAGATAAACCTGAATCCACTATAAAAGAATCGAAGTTTGACAATAGCAACTTAGACCACTAACATCCTATTACTACCCGCTAGTAGAAACTTACTGACACGACCACATGTCCGAGGCCACAGACTCCTTCTTTCTTGGATTCTCCATCAAGTATAAGCACTCCCGCTTGTGTATCTTTAAACTCTTATAGTAGCAACTGAATGATCTTCAAGTTCTTGAAGAAATCTTCTCCTTGACAATCCTAAGCTTGTGTAAAGGAAAGCTCCTCTCAGATCTCACAAATCGCAATATGAGCAACATAAAAACGTAGCTAGGGTTTGCCTTATATACCTAGGGCAAAAAATAAAACCCTAAACGTTTTTAATAAGCTAGGGCTAAGTTGGAATTCTGCAGAAAAACGCATTCTGCCCGAGATTCGATTGATCGAGCCTAAGCTTCGATCAATCGAGCTAGGTCGATATGCACTATTCCTTCTGCATCAGATCAAATCCAACTTTACATAAAAGACACAACTTTGAGCAAGTCTAAACAAGACTAAACAACCTGTTTTGATTATGGTTTGCCAACATTACACATTAAAGTTCTAAATACATAAATCTCTAAGTTTTTAGAACCTAACACCCAGATATTTTCTGTAATGTGAATCAGGTAGCAAAAATGAAAAATAACTAAAAAAATCCAAACAAAATCTAGTTTAGAATAACAAATTATAGAAAGTAAATAGAAATCACACAAACTAGAAAATTTGTACAAAGCAACAACTCTTTACTCCACAAAGACCCAAAAAACAAAATCATAACAAAAGTGAGGAGAGGACAAGAGAGAGAGGGAAAGCTTCGGTTAGCTTATGCATTTTGGTCTTTACAGCTACTGCTAGGTTTTTGGGTTTTCTTTCAAATGGAGAGATTCGGGTAGTCTTTGGTTGCTGGGTTTCGTTCTTCACAGTTGCTGGGTTTTTGGGTTTTCTTTTAGATGGAGCGCTTTGCCTGGGTATTGTTGTTCTTCAAATGCAGAGGGGAAAAGTAAAGGTAGGACAAGAGAGAAAGGAGTAAAAAATTTATGAAGAAATGTTGGTTTGCTACTTTGCTGCTGGGAGAAGGAGAAAGGAGAAAGAAGAAAGAGAAAGAGAAAGAGAAAAAGAGAATGCTGTTGGAGAAAAGAGAAAGAAGAAAGAGAGAAAGAGAGAGTCGTTGGTGTTGTTGACTTGATGTAGACATGTCCTTGATGTGGGTCCTACAAAGATGCATGTATTTACAATAATGCCACTGTTACTCGTTTTTAATAACTTGAAAACATCTTAAAGTTGTTTTCAATTTCCATAACTCAAACTCAATTTTTTGAAAATTGAGTTAGGAAACTAATCCAAACAAAGCAACTTGTTGTGGGGCCCACAAAATTTAGAAACTGAGTGATGAAAATTGGGTATTGGGTGATGAAAACACTTAAACCAAACACCCCCTAAATCACTTCCAAAATTATTTCAGTTTTTCACCGACATCGTTTTGCATATTATGCACTTCTCTACCTGCAGCAAAGAAAAGCTATGGTACGAAAAAACCTACTGATGACCATAAAAAAGTCTTAAGAAAAAAAAAAAAAAAAAACTGAATATGATTAGAAAGGAAAAGAAATTAAGCATTTTTACCAAATTTTGCCCTTACTTAAACGTAAGTTATAGGGGTATTTTTGACCCAAAAAATCTGGTCCAATTAGGAAAAGCCTCTTAAATAGTAGTATAGATATTTAATAATTTGTTGTCATATGCCTTCTTGTCCCCCTACTCGAAAAAAGTATTAATATCAAATTTAAATAGGTTTCTTTAAATTGTTTTTATAATAAATCAAATAATGGGTTAAAAAATGATACGGACGATTGAAGCTAGCATACAAAAATATTTTTCATTTTTCATTATTTTTGTGTTACCTAAAATGAAAAAATTTTCAATAATGAAAATTAAAAAAAAAAAAACAAAATTGATACAGATGATTGAAGCTAGCATACAAATATTTTTGTGTTACAGATATATCTATACTACTATTTAAGGGGCTTCCCCTATTTGGACCAGATTTTTTTTTGGGTCAAAAATACCCCTACAGCTTATGTTTAAGTAGGGGCAAAACTTGGTAAAAATGATTAGTTAACTCTCATGTAAAACATTATCTACAAAACAAAAACTACATTTGAATAACCTCCTTCACGCCTTCAACTTCCCACCTAGGTTGCACCGACATGCCATTTTTGGCAAACTACTGGTGTTCGACACTTGTCGGACACCGATACCGGTAAGACTCGCCGGACTCCAGTGTTTGAGTGGTGTCTTTTTTTCTTTTTTTTTTCCCGCATCTCTAACATGGTGCCAACACGGCGTGGACATGGTGGACACACCAGCAGTGAAAAAAAAAATTCACTAAATTTGACAGATGGACAAATCATTACCATTGATTTTGTGATATACCCTAAAACAAAAAAGCTTGAGTCTGAGAAATGAGAAGTGAGAAATAATTACCGTGAAACCCTCCCTCTGCCCACTGCCCTCTGTCCCTCTCTGGGGCTAGTTCGGGCCGATTGGCGAGTCAGCGAGCTCTATATGTTAGGAATTTAGACCCCTTAAAACAACAATTGGATTAACCTAGTTAATAAATAAGTGATTAACTTAGTCAAATTTATGCAACTCTAGGTTATCACAATCATACAATCATATCAAGAATATAAAGCAGCGAAAAAATAAAGAACACAAATTATGATGACCCAAGAAACTACACGGTAAAAACTTGGGGAGGATTTGACCTAGCTATCCTCAAGGTAAACTTGAATCCACTATGAAAGAATCGAAGTTCATACAAAAGGACTTACAAGCTCCCTGCTTGACTTCCTAATGCTACCCACCAGTAGAACTTACTAACACGACCACGTGCAAGCTTCGAATCCAAGGACTCCTTCTTTCTTGGATTCTCCAATAAGATACAAGCTCCCCGCTTGTTTTTCTTTAAGCTCTAATGGCAGCAACTGAGTTGATCATCAAGATGTTGATGCTATCTCTACCTTGAAAACCCTAAGCTTTGTGTAAAGGAAAGCTCCTCTAGATCTCACAAGAGATTTACACAAAACAGAAAAGTATGAGCAATAATACAATAAGAGCAACTCTCAAAAACGTGGCTAGGGTTTTTCCTTATATACCTAGGGCAAAAACATAAAACCCTAAACGTTTAATGAGATAGGGCTGAGTTGGAAATTCTGCAGAAAAACATTGTGGCCGACTTTCGGTCGATCAAGTCTATCCTTCGATTGATCAAGCCAGGCCGAAATGCACTAATACATCTGCATCCTCTCGATTCCAACTTTACATGAATTACACAACTTTGAGCAAGCCTAAACATGACTAAACATATTGTTTTGATCATGGTTTGCCAACATTACACATTAGAGTTCTAAATACATAAAATCCTAAGTCTTTAGAACCTAACAAACTCCCCCTTTGGCAATCCGTGACAAAACACAAATTAAAAGCTCAAAGTTTACAAATAAAAGCCCTTTACAAAAATAATGCTCATAAACATAAAATTCAATCCTAACTACTATCCATCAGTTGCAAGTGTGGACAGCAGCAAAATCGAATCAACCTGTATATTCCTGAAACATTCAACAAACGCATAAATGCATATGTGACAGAAAAACAGTAAATCAAATATATGTAAACTAACTCTCCCCCTAAGTTAGATACACCAAAAATAAAAACATTCTTGAAAGTTCACACAACACATAATAAAGACATATATCAATGAATAACTCATAAATATAAATCAATAAGCTGTGAACACATGAATCAAGAATCATATATCAAAAGCAATGTATTTCCCAACATGAATAGCCCAAAAAACAAAAGAAAGTATACACGGTGAAGCACCTAGATACAATCTAATATCAAATATCTCCACTAGCTCCGCAAAAACAAAAGAAAACTCCCCCTAACTACAAAAACACCTCTACAAGTCTCAAAACTTTACTCCCCCTTTTTGTGACGGAATGCCAAAGGACAATCACATGCCATCATCAAAAGGAGGTGGTGAGGGTGAACGAAGATGCGCCAAGTCAGCTCTCAAAGCACGTAGCTCATCAAGCAAGTCTACCAAAATCTAACCATGAGCTGCCTGAACGGTCATGACAGTCTCCAAAGTATGACGTACATCAAAGGCAGTCGAAAGAGGTGCAGGAACGGCAGCACCAGCACCAGCACCAGCAAGATCAACAACATCCTCACCAGTAGGACCTGTAGAAGAATGAGGAGGAGGTGAGGTATCAGAAGGCTTAGACCTAGGGTGTTTAGAGCCAGCTTGAAGATGAGCAGCCCTCTGTCTAAGAAAAGACGCACCTATGAGACTAATAACATGTACGGGCTCAGAAGAAGGGAAATCATCTAGACCAAAATAAAGCAAAATCCTATGAATAAAAACAAGATGAAGAAGAGCATGAGCAGAAGATGAACTCCTATAAACGTCGTTCAAAGAATGAAGAAACAAGTGAGGAAAACTCATAGGAGCATCAGTAACAAAAGTGTACAAAAAGACACACCGCTCAAGAGGAATGATGTGAAAATGAGAGATAGGCCAGATAGAATGACATGCTATCCTAAGAAAAAGATAGATAGTCTCAGGAAGTTCAGCAGAAGTGATTCGAGGATCAGAACCCCACTGGATAGAAGAACCAGTGATGTATGACATGACATCATCCAAGAGTGGAGACTCGTCATACGAGTAAACAGGGTGTTGGACCAAAGGTACCCCTAGAGCATCAGCCACTACATCAGGAGTAATGACATACTTTACACCTCGTATCCAACTCTTTACTAAAGTGTTGGAATCATAGATGCGGATAGAGATGTTTGAAAAGAACTCTCTAATCAGGGTAGTTGGAGGAGGAGGATCAGAAATATCCAACAAAGGTAACCAGCCTCGACGCTCAAAATTTGCCCTAATGGCAGGATCTAACTCATCTAACACAACAGAACGCTCAGCCCAAAATTTTCTCTTTAGATTCAGCTTCTCAAAAATCTCTTGGTTTTTCTCACTTAGAAATCTCTCACGGTCAAAGGATGGTGGGGGAGGAGAAGGTGAGGGAACAAACCTATGAGCTCTAGTCTTCCTAGGCATGATGCTAAGGAAAGGACAGAGACACAGAAGAAGCAAAAGAACAAAAACAAAACAAAAAACCAATGGCAGACTGCAAATTAGCACAAAAAACAATAGAATAAAAATCTATATGATGCATGAACAATTAAAATGTCATGATGCATGTTCTAATGCAGTAAAAATTAAGTTCAATTAAAGTTCAGATTAACAAAATTGGCTTGAGCATAGGGTTTCTAACAAAAACCCCAAAATTGAAAAACCACTTGTTGAAATTTTTTAAACAAATTGATGAATTGAGCATCTCATAACACAACTCACAGATTATAATGCTAATTACATCATAACAACAAGCCAATTTCATCAATTTCACCCTAATTGAACAAAATCCCCAATTCGGATTCAATACAAGCCCTAGAATTTTTAATTTTTCACAAAACCTCAAATTGATCAAATTAACCAACATAGATCATGATTATATCAAGTCCCCACAAAAACCCATTGATCAATTTCATAAAATAAGGCTTGAATCATCAAAAATCCCAAAAAGATGCATAGTCCGAAAATATCCTTCAAATGCATAGATTTATGCATGAAACATGAAAATAAATTCAAAAGGAAGGGCAAAATAGTCTTACCGGCTTGAGATGACAAAAACCTCGTAAAAGAAACGAAGGAAAACGACAAAAATTGGATGATTGTGCCTTGCCTAGTCGGAGAGAGAGAGAAAGGGTTTTGAAACTATTCGAAAAGTGTTTTGAACAAGTCAAAACTGAGTTTTAAAAAAAACTTGATTCGCGATCTTCGATTGATCAAAAATTACATTCAATCGATCGAAGTGCCCCGAGACTCATAAAAACATTTAAGCTAAATTTCGATCGATCGAAAAACAGAATGGATCGATCGAAACGAGTAGAGACTCACTAATTTTTTGAGAAAAAATCACAGTTTTGAAAAAACAAACACATTTTGGGCACAAACTCCTTAAAGCATTAAAATTAATGAACAAAATGCATGAGTATGAGATGAAATGCTTTTTCAAAAACCCAAGTTTTAAACCCAATTTCTCAAAACAAATTTTCAACCATTCTCCCTTTTAGATTCTCAAGCAACAAATATGTTGTGCATAATTCTCAAGATATTTTCAAACTTGGTTGGTCAGACCAAAAACACATACAATAACATGTACAATGTTTAGCAAAGAGTAACTTGTGTAGTGTGTGCTACTAGCAAAAGCTTGAGATACATGTGAGGTGATATGTGAATAGTAATCAAACACAAAGTCTACAAAATTCATCACATAAAATTTAAAAGAGACTATCACCAAAAGAGTTACATCCTATAACTCTCATATCTCCTAGAACAAAAGCTTGCAATTATTTATATCACCAAAAGAGTTACTAATTCTGCATTTGACTAATTATGACATTGTCAACAGTCAACAAACATATTAATTTCATCATTTCTCAATAGTCAATTAAGCTAAAGATATCTAAAAAAAAAGTAGCACAAAAATATAATCCAATGCACAAATGAATGGTGAGGAAGAATTCAACAGAGAAAAGGAGAGTGAGATAAGAGGAAGTAATATTGTGAGACAACGCCTAATTACCTATAAGCTTGCCATTAATGAAAACATGCAACACATCACGCATGCTATCAATTGTCAGTGTTGGTCTAACTTCCTTTTCCTCCAACAGGTGTCCTAATTTCTAAATTGTTAACATCTTTTTTCTTAAAGAATGCATCAATTATTTTTCGTCTGCTCATAATTCTTTTAGCTTTAAGAATATGACTCAAAAATTAACCTAAAAAGAATTTTAAAAAATAAAATTTTAATTAGAAAATTTTACTTAGTTATATGAATGTTATTCATACTCAAGAAAAAAACAAAATTTCCACTATAATTTAAACAGTCAACCTATTTTTAATACAACTTTAATTAATAATAACTTCTCAAACAAAAACAAAAAATAATTTAATTAATTTGTCTTTTAAATGTATTGGTTAATTTAATTATATAGTTTTAATTATTGTTGTTTAGCATGACAATAAACTATATTTCTTTAATTTGTTTGTCATTAATTATATTGCTTTAATTTGTTATATTATTTAGTTCCTTGTACACATTACACTAAAATAGCCAAACATTATACATCCTATGTTCAGCATAATAATTAAAGTAGTGTAATGTGCAACACAACTTTAATTATTATTTACTACCCGGCCCATGTGCCCATTACCCATCTACCCCCACCCCACTCAACAGACAAGCACAAGCCATCCCTCAATCACAACCTGCCAATCAGAAAATTTCACAATCACAGTACACATTAAACATTTACACTAAAAGACAATCAATATCACCTACACCAACACACACTGACCAACAGCAAGTCAGCAACGGATAAGACAAAGGCAAAAAGAAAAATAAATTGAAAGAGTAAAGCTGTAAAGATTGGTTCTAAAAAATAAAATAAAAAAAGAGTAAAGAAACTAAAGATTTGGCAGCCAATTAGAGTCTTACGGTTCAAAAGGGAGAGAGATATTGAGTTAGACAACTAAGACTAGAATAAAAAATGAAAGACATCAAACATTCATTTTCATTTGATATTTTTCATCTTAGTGGGGGAGAGAGAGAGAGAGAGAGAGAGAGAGAGAGAGAGAGACTGAGAGAGAGTCAGAGAGAAAAAGAGAGAGAAATACCTTGCCACCGAGCACCGGAGCAGCCGAGACGGCGAGACGAGACCGATCTGCGAGCTGTGATCTACGATCAGCGACGAGGTCACAAGGGGCAAGCGACGAGCGACAACTAGACGAGGACGACGAGCAACGGAGCGAGCTGCGCCTGCGAGCGACGGCCGACGTGACCGTCTCACCGTGGGTAATTGGGTTTGGTTTGCTCTGGGGTTTGGTTTGCTCTGTATTGGGTTTTTTTTTTTTTTTTTTTTTTTGATAAACACCTCTGTATTGCAGTATTTGGTAATGGGGTTTGGTTTGATTTTGCTCTGTATAAGCTGTATTGGGGATTGGTTTTCTCTGCAACGACGTGACCGTAGTTTGATTTCTGATTTGTTGTGTACTGTTTTTTTTTTTTTTTTTTTTTTTTTTTTTTTTTTTTTTTTTTTTTTTTTTTTTTTTGGGGTGAGAATCCATGGGTTTGCTACTGTTGGGCTTACCGTGGGCAGTGGGCTTGGCTTTGTTACAATTTTTTTTTTTTTTTTTTGCAGATTTTAGTTCAAAATTTTTTTTTGGGTTTTTTTTTTTTTTTTTGGGTTTTTTTTTTTTTTGGCTTGAAAGTAGAACAGATAAATTTTTTTTTTAAAAAAAATTTGAGGGTGTTCCTAATTTTTGATTGAGGGTTGGGAGAATGGGTGAGAAATGGGTAGGGGGGCCGGCTGTCTCATGTTGGGGGGGCCCAATTATTTTTTCTTCATAGTCTAATGGGAATTTTTTTTTTTTTTTTTTTTTTTTTTGCAGGGGCCACGACCCCCCCAAGCCACTATGTGGCTCCGCCCCTGCACTTAGGACTCCACTGTTCACCTGCACATGTAGTTGGCCAAGAGGAATTAGAAAATAATAAGCAACGCCATAAGTTTGATTACAGCGCATTTTCAAAAAGAATGGGCATAAGGTAATTCTATTTACTCAGAATCTGGAAGTCAGCAATATATATTGTTAAAACTGACAAACCAGAAAACAGAAATTAAAAAACCGAACTTAACAACTTACTTGAACAGCGACACTGCCTTGAAGAATTCTCTGTAGACTCTGGAGATGAGGGAGTTAATCGCCTTCAGAACTGCGAGGCTCTTCAAGCTCATTCCAATTGCCTATTCACAAGGGCAGGGAAGGAGCCCTCGGTCTGAAGCACACTTCGCCTCTTCCGTTGGTCTTCCAATCCAAACTGGGTCTTGCCATTTTTTGTAAATGGGGTATCAAACAAAAAGCGGTCAAACACACGTGCACGGACACTTCAGGCTGTAATTCATCTGCCTTCACTTGTCTCGAATCTGGAATAATGTGTAAAGTGTGATTGCCGTCCATCCTAGACTCATATATATGACTAAGTTTCTCCATTATGTCACCTTAGCCGAACGTCACGGGGCTCCCGGTATACGTATTCCTTTCTATCAAGCTTCCCAAATCTATCACCATAGAATCCCACCCGATAGTATGTGGCATCAGTGAATGGAATTGTACTTGATTCCTACTCAAGAATTGAATCATACTCCCTCCGTCCCTTTTTTTTTTGTCTTGTTTGAAAAATCAAATTTTTTAAGGGAACATCATTAATTGTCTTGTCTACCTTTCAAAAATGTATAAGTTTCCAAAACTACCCTTAAAAAAATTTATCAAAAAATTGAATTAGTAAATTAATAGGGGTATAATAGGAACATTAGTAAATTAATGACTTTTATTTTTAGAAACAGGACAATATTTTGGGACATCTCAAAATGGAGTAGAGGACAAAAAAAATGGGACGGAGGGAGTAGATAGTAGTGAGCAATGTGTGACATTTAGCCATCTGCCCATATGCCCTCTTGCTTTTATAAACTAGAATTACAAGCTCAAGAATGCTGGCACAGAAGTGATAGAGCTCAGCTTGAGAGAAAAGTTTATTAGCAAGCTGAAGGTACTTCACTGCAGAGTCAACTGTGAGCTTTGAAGCACCATATCCCTCTACCTCAGTAGCAGAAGCCTCTGATGTGATCTCATTGCTCACCATTGGGCAAATTTTACGAAGAGAAGTTACATGATCCTTGCTCCAAACACCATCATTTGTAGCCACAAAGGGCCTACAGTAAATTTAATTAGACATATGAGCAAAAGGCAATTTATATTTAAGCAACAATAAGCAAATCATGAAGTCAATTTTACAGCTCTGCACTATACAAGGTGAGAAAATGGGGATATAGTTAGGCAAATTTTCTAAGGTCAACTTTCCATATAAGGATTGAGTGATCGAAAATAACATGCGCAGCAGAAAAAATTTAACGGATCTACTTCATTCGCAATTGATAATATATGCTATGTAAATTTCAGAATATATGATCAAGAGAGTGTACCTTGATGTGGTGAAATTCAAAACCGAAAATTAGAAGCACTTGGGAATACTTTTAATCTTCACTCCAATTCCATTTGATGCCCAAGATATGTGCTCTCTCAATCAATTATGTGTGTGAGTTCTAGAGAGAATCAAAGAGTATGTCTCTTCCTCACATACATTCCATTTCATTCATTGTCTATTAAATTTTGTATATTTCTTTCTACATAACTGATTATCTAATTGGGCTAAACTTTTAGGCCTTTCCAATTGGACTTTAGTGTGTAGCTTGGAGTGGGACCAAAAGGGAACAAATAAGACTCTAACTCCAATGGACCTTGGGCTTTTCTATCAACTCTTAACAAGTCCAAAGTTATCATTAACTATATTTAATACCACTATATAAATATAGTTGCACTCTAAGCCTTATTAATAAATTATATCCCAAGACTTTACTGTACATGTAACCCCTGCATAAAATATTCATTGTAATACAAAGTCATGAATATAGATTGCCACTTTGTGAATTACTACATCTTAATCCTTAAGTACCCGGTTTAATCCTTCAATGTTATTCATCATATATTTATGAAATCCAATTTCATAAATATATACTTTAGTCTTACTAAAGTGGTTAGGCCTAACTTTCTGAATAACAAACCCAGTAAACTTATCTCAAGAGAATATTTCATATCTCCGTTAAGAGACTATAAATTCCATCTTGAAAATATATGTTCCATCGGTACTAAATATGGCTGCTCAATATACTGAGGTTTTAACCGTTACTTTAGATCCCACTCTTGATATATCAAAGCAACCTACACTTCATGATCAGGTCCATTATTCTCTCAGGATTAAGAGTTCATGTAAATATAAGTCGTGAGATTTATTATTCAATTGACAGTCGTTAGGAGAATAATAAATCTCACAGCGGTTTAGTTCAATATGTCTTAACTCTTAAAACATATCAACATATCAACTAGAAGTCACCATTTCGATGATCAAGACAAATCATCTTAGTTGATATGTTATAGTCTTCGCAGATAAAACGCCTAATTTCATCACCGACTATGAACCAAATTCTGAATTTACAAAGAACTTGTGATTTATATCTTCTGTGACTAAATCACATACTATGCATTTCATGAACTATATGATAATGCCCAAATATTCATGTTACTATTATTTCAGATAATAATAAAACAACTTTATTAATTACAATATTAAGTCATACATAATATGATACATAGCATCATACAATAGGATTCTGAGGCACAAATCCCAACAATCTCCCACTTGTCCTAAAGACTGTTGTACACTAATCTAACTCCCATTCCCTCCAAATGCAACTCAAAGGTCCTTTAAGGCAAGGCTTTGGTAAAGGGATCTGCTAGATTATTTGCACTTTTAATCTTTGCTACCGCCACATCTCCACGAGCAATAATATCTCTAATGATGTGATACTTTCTCTCGATGTGCTTTCCTTTCTTGTGGTTCCTTGGATCTTTTGACTGTGCAATTGCACCACTATTATTGCAAAAGAATGTGATGGGAACTTGTTTCATTCTCATTAATCCAAGGTCAGAAAGGAATTTCTTGAGTCATATAGCTTCCTTTGCTGCTTCACAAGCAGCAACGTATTCTGCTTCACAAGCAGCAACGTATTCTGCTTCTATGGTGGAGTCTACAATACAAGATTGCTTGACACTCCTCCAAGTTATGGCTCCACCTCCCAAGGTGAAAACACATCCTAATGTGGACTTTCTGAAATCTAAATCCGATTGAAAGTCTGAATCTGTATAGCCAATAGGTATCAAATCCTCACTTCGGTAAACAAACATATAGTCTCTCGTTCTCTGTAAATACTTGAGAATATGCTTTACAGCTTGCCAATGTTTTGGTCCTGGATTTGATTGATATCAATTGACCATGCCAACTGAATAACAAATATCTAGTCTAGTACAAAGCATGGCATACATGAGACTTCCTACTACAAAAGCATAAGGAACTTGTCTCATCATATCTACTTCCTCTTGAGTCTTAGGCCTTTGGTCATTAGACAGAGGAACTCCATGTCTGAAAGGAAGTAATCATTATTTGGAGTTTTACATGCAAAACCGTTCTAGAACCTTATTTATATATCCAACTTGTGATAAGCCTAACATTTTATTCTTGCGATCTTGCTAAAGCTTGATCCCTAGAATAAAATTAGCCTCACCCAAGTCCTTCATATCAAATTAGCTTGACAACCAAAACTTTACTGATGACATTACCCCTACATCATTTCCAATGAGTAGAATATCATCAACATAAAGCACTAGGAACATTATCATTTTATCTTGATGTCTTTTGTACACACATGGTTCATCAAGATTTTGTTCAAAACCAAATGACTTGATTGCTTAATCAAATCTGATGTGCCATAATCTAGATGCTTGCTTAAGTCAATAAATGGACATTTAAAACTTGCATACCATATGCTCTTGGTTCTTTGTTATGAAACCTTCCGGTTGCATCATATAGATTTCCTCTTCAAAATTATCATTAAGAAATGCAGTCTTGACATCTATTTGTCAAATCTCATAATCATAATGAGCAGCAATGGATAAGAGAATTCTGATAGATTTAAGCATTGCTACTGGTGAAAAGGTTTTTTCATAATCAATACCTTCCTTTTGTGTGTACCTTTTCGCCACTAGCCTTGCTTTAAAGGTTTCAACCTTTTCATCTATCCCTCTCTTCCTCTTGTAAACCCATTTTGCAACCAACAGGTTTAATGTTGTTAGGTGTCTTTACAAGATCGCAAACTTGATTGGAATACATGGAATCTAATTCAGATTTCATAGCTTTGACCCAATGATGTGCATCTATATCATTCATTGCCTCTTCATAAGTGTAGGGATCTGATTCAGCCTCTTCTGAGATAGCTTCATAAGTTTCTCCTAAACCTATGAATCTTATAGGAGCCCAAACAATTCTCCCATTACGACAAGGCACCTGTGTACTAGACATCTCGTAAGTAGTATCTTGTGGTGTATCTAATACAGCCACGTCATCCCTAATTTCATCCATTGGTTGTTCTTTTACAGGTTCATTCATTTCAACTAACACAACTCTACTTCTAGGAGTAAAATTATTCATATAGTCATTTTTCAAGAATTTAGCATTTGTACTAACAAAAACTTTATTATCCTTACGACTATAGAATAAATAACCCCTAGTTTCTTTTGGATAATCTACAAGCAAATATACTTCTGATTTTAGTTCCAATTTATTAGGCTTCCCTTTTAACATATATACTGGACAACCCTAAATGTGGAGATATTTCATACTAGGCTTACGCCCACTCCACAATTCCATGGGTGTTTTGGGAACACATTTTGATGAAACTAAATTCAAAAGTTGAGTAACTCATCATGGACCTAACCATTTCTAAAACAGTCATATTCCTTCTTTCTGCTACACCATTATGTTGAGGAGTTTCAGGTGTAGTCAATTGGGATACAATCCCATTTTGTGTTAAGTAATCCTTGAAATCCCCAAGGTATTCACCACCACAATCAGATCAAATGGCTTTTATGTGTTTACCTAATTGATTCTCAATTTCAGCCCTAAACTCTTTGAACTTTTCAAAAGCTTCGGACTTCCGTCTCATTAGGTACACATAACCATATCTTGAGTAATCATCAGTAAAAGTGATGAAGTACTTATAACCTCCTTTTGCTTGGGTTGACATAGGACCACACACATCCGTATGAACTAATTTAAGTAACTCTTAGGCTCTTCTACCTTTTGCATTAAAAGGTTGTTTGGTCATTTTGCCTTCCAAACAAGATTCACAAACTGAAAATTCATCAAAGTTCATGGGCTCTAAGAGTCCATCTTTGATTAGTCTTTGAATTTTGTTTGAATTAATATGACCCAAACGCAAGTGCCAAAGATATGCATCATTAGTAAAAAGAAACTTTCTTTAATGATTTTACATGAGAGTTATTATCTAATTCAGAATTATATAATTTATGCTTATCAGGAGTTAAAATATAAAGACCATTAACAATATTGCCAGAACAGATAAACAATTTACCCTTCTTTATTACGACATTGTCTTTAAGGATAACACAATATCCATATTTGCTCAAATAAGTTGCAGAAACACTACAAAAAAAGAGCCTACTAGCGAGGGTAAAATGCCCTTGCAAAAATTTGAATATCGTCACAAAATGTTATTAGCAAGGGCATATGGCCCTCGAAGGCTGTTGTATTTGCTCTTGTTATGAAAAGAGATTTTGCGACCACACCTTTGCAAATAGATAATTTACGAGGGCAATCCACCGTCGTTACTAAACAAATCTGCCCTTACAAATATATTACCAAACGACAAGAAAAGCTGATGACTTATTTTTAGCAAGGGGAAGCAGTTATCATTAACAACTATTTATAAAGACCTTTATACCCTCGCAATTAGTTATTTGTGAATTCCAAATTGACGACATACTTTTTAGTGACTGTAAGGTTGAGTTTAATCAACCATCTTGTTGGCTTTATTCCGTGCCAATTTGTTTGTAATTTAGCACTTAGTAACCCTGTATTTAGGTGGAAAAATTGTAAAGGTAGTGTGTGAGAAGATGTGAAGAAATGCTCAAGAGTGTGCTAGAAAACAGAGTCTCGCGACTAGATCTCACGGGTGAGTCGCAGCTTGCAAGTCGCCAAAAGTCTGCATACGTGCCAAGCATGCCAGAAGTTAAAGAGTCATGCCAGCTGTCGCACTACAGGACAAAAATTCCAGGCTAGCCAGGCCGTTAGCTCGCGGCTTGAACTCACAACTTAACCCAGTCGCGAGGTCAAGTTGCCAAAATGCCCTGTTTGGCAAAAACTGATGTTTTGCATTCCTTTCTCACCCTACTACATATATACCCTTATACCCACCATATTGAGAGAGCTTCCAGAGAGAATTTTGTGAGAGAAACCCTAAAGAAATACAAGATTGATTCATCCACAATCTTTACCTTAAAGACTCTACAAATTCCTCTACTCTCTTCCTCTCCATTGTCATATCCTTGAGAGGCCTTTAGCCAAATCCTTATCTCACCACACCCACATCTGTGAGAAGGTTTATTTGGTACTGTTGGGAAGCAGTTAGGTAGGAACCAATCTACATTGGTTGATGCTATGGTCTAGTAGCGGCATCCAGTAAGGTAGGAAAGAAAAAGGTTTGGCACAACCTCGTTGGAGCAAGAAGCTTGGAGGGCTTAGGTACCTGGGTAGATTAGGCTTAGAGGGTCTATTGTTGTTCATGTATCCCAACTATATTTTCTAGTGGATTATTGACTGCATAGAGGGTGGCGGAGAGGTTTTACGCCGAGGGCTTCGGTTTCCTCTTCGACAACACATCGTGTGTTGTTCGTGTGTTTGCATCTTCCTTCCCTTTATCTTTGTCTTATATTTACTATTGTGGATATGTTTATATTTGGCTTACATTACTTATCAATTCTATTATAAGCTTGTTATCATATTCCGCACATTAATTGTTTGATATAAAGCTTGAATTGGTATTTTTGTATTTGGGATCTAAACGTTCAAGGGTGTTGTATACCCATTTTGAACTTTCAATTGGTATTAGAGCAGGTACACTTGTTGTGGTTTAAATACCTAAGTGTGATCCCTGACCCCCTTTGAGATGGATAGGTCTCAATCTCTTAATGTACCACCGTTCTTTGACGGTAATAATTATGCATTTTGGAAAGTCCATATGAGGGCGTTTTTGTGTTCTATTGATGATGCTGTGTGGGATGCAGTGGAAGGAGGATGGACAAGGCCAGAGGCTACCAAGTCTACTTGGGATAAGGCTGCTCTTACGGCAGCCAATGCAAATAGCAAGGCATTGAACGCTATTTTCTGCGGTGTGTCTCCAGAAGAATTTCACCGGATTTCTCATATCACCATTGCTAAGGAAGCATGGGAAATTCTGGAGACAATGTATGAAGAGACTAAGAAAGTGAAGGACACCAAACTTCAAATGTTGACCACTCGTTTTGAGGAGCTAAGGATGAGTGAGGATAAGTCATTTGATTCATTTTATAGTAAATTGAATGAAGTTGTTGTTGGTAAATTTAACTTGGGGGAAAAGACAGAGGACTCGAAGATTGTAAGAAAGATCCTTCGATCACTACCAAAGAGTTTTCGTGCCAAAGTTACAGCCATTGAAGAGAGCAAAGATCTTGACAACATTAAGGTTCAAGAGCTGGTTGGTTCTTTGCAAACATATGAGTTGTCTCTTCCTTCAGCGAAGAAGAGCAAATCCCTTACTCTTAAGACAATTGATGAGAGAATGGTGTCTCATGAATCTTCTGAAATGGATGCCGTAGATAAAGATGTGGCGTATATTGTAAAGAACTTCCGGAAATTCCTAAAGCTCAAGAACAGTGGGAAATTTGATAATAAGGGAAAATTTCAAAGTTCTAAGAATGAGAAGAAAGAATTCCAAAGAAAAGAGGGTAAAGATTCCCAATTCTCACAAGGTATTACATGTTTTGAATGTAATGGACATGGGCACTTTAAAAAGGAATGCCCTAACTACTTGAAGTCGAAGGGAAAGGCCTATGCCACTACCTTACGTGATTCGGACTTATCAAATTCTGATTCTGAAGAGAGCTGTGATGGAGAAGGAAATTTCTCTGCATTCATGACCATTGCTCATGTGGAGTCCTCAGAGGACTTGAATCAACTTGTACAAGAACTTGGAGAACACAATGATGATGAATCCTTAGGGATTGTTGAAGAATCAGATGCCGAAGATGATAGAAATACAACTAGTCTTCAAGAGAATTATACTTTACTACTTGAGAAATCGGGTGAGTATGCAAGGGTTGCAAAGGCAGCTGTGAAGAAGATGAAAAGGGCTGAAGAGGACTACAAAAGTCTTCTTGCTAGATATAAGGAGGCAAAGTGTGAAATTGAGACACTAAATGGTGAGCTATCAGAAGCTTATACCAAAGTAAGATTTCTTGAGCAAGAGGTGGCGCAAGCACAAGCCAAGATAGAAAGGGTCTCCTCCAGAAAGCTGGATGATGTTATTTCATCTCAAAAACACTTCTCAGATAAGTCCGGATTGGGATATACCAGAGGGAGTAGCTCATCAGCTAAAGCTACCAAATAAGTAAAATTTGTGAAGGCCATAGAGCCGATTGTGGAAGAGCCCATCCCTGAGAATGTTAAAGTTGAGAAGAAGAAGAAGCTGCTTGAGCAACGTGTGATTAATAAGTTCCAAAATCAATCAAAAGCCAGATTTGAAGGTAGAGCAAGATCTCTTTCAAGGTCACAACGGGGTTCTAGATCAGATTATGTGTGTCACTATTGCGGATTGCAAGGACATACTAGACCCAATTGTCAAAAGATGAGAGCAGACAACAATACAAGCGCACCTCGGTCACGAGGAAGAAGAAATGACAAGAGGTCTTGGGGTGGTAAGCAATCAAGAAGTCAAAATCGTGATCCAGGAATGACGGACATGATGAAGATGATCGGTGCCTTTACCGACTGCCTTGAAAACTTCACACGAAGGTTTGATAGTCCTAATTCCCGTACCAATCCGTTAAGGATATCACCCCAAACGCACGTGACGTGTGGGTGACGAAGGGTACTCATGCATAAGCATTACAACATGTCCATGCATCAATACTTCCCATGTGTGTGTATATGCTTAGTTGTGTGCTTTGTGCTAGTTTTTAGGTTGCTATTTTTGTGTGTGTATTTGTCTTTGTTTTTAAATGTTTTTACATTGTTTTTGCTATGCTTTTGATTAATCTTTTACTGCTTTTGTGTCAAAAATCCAAAAACTCATAAAAAGTAGAAAATTCAAAAAGTTTGATCAACTTTGTTGAGTTTTGTCTCAAATCATGTTTTGCCTTGTACCTTTGTACTAATGGTTTTGTGCATCTATGAGCTTAGCTTGTCTTCTATGCACTCGTATCATTGTGAGAGAAATTCTAAAATCTATGTGACTGTTGTAAATAGATCTTCAACATTGTCGTGAATGATTAGTGAATGGTTTTGTTGATCTTGAGACATGCATAGACTCATGCCTATATATCTTCCCACTCTTTATTTTTGTTTTTGCTTAAAAGAGCTCTCTAAATGTAAATCTCCAAATGAAAAGAGATATAGAGCTGCAAAAGCCTGTCGCACATACTAGTACTTGACTAGGAAAAAGGGAAAGCGACCAAAATAAAATGTTTGATGCCCAAAAAGACAAAGGCTAACTCATAAATTGAAATATCAAAAATTTCAGGTATCTATCTCACAATGAGATTTTCTTTGCTCAAAAAATGCAAATGATATGTTAAAAATGGAGCCAAATATAAAGCTTCAAATAATGCAATCAAGTTCTTGTGGGACGTCATATATGCATGTTTCTATAATTGAGATAGGTCACATTATCTAGTGCTAATTGTGTATACCTTGATTGAATTGATCATTGAAGCTTCACTTTGGACTAAGGACTATCTTATTGTTGATATCCACACACAACACACAAGTCTATGCTCAATGAATGCCATATTCATTTGTGCGATTGTACTTGATTAAATGTGTTTTCACATGCTCAATCTCTGTTTGATCAAACACAAAAAGAATTTTTAGTGTTTTTAGTTGTTTTTGGAAAGTATTTTGTTTTTACAAAAATATCAAAAATTTCAAAAATTGTTTCCCCTGTTTTGGCGACTAAGTCGCGGGTTAGCCCAGTTGCAAGCCCCAGTCGCGAGCCCACTCAGAGATTTTTCGCGGCTTTCTGGCGAGTCAGTACCCAAGTCGCGAAAAAGACTTAGAAAAATTTTCAAAATTTGAGTTTTGCATTTTTCACGGCTGAGTTTGGCGACTTGTTCGCGGGTGGAAGGTCCAATCGCGAGAGTTACTCAGAGATTTTCACAGCTCAGCACGCGACTCTTTCGCGGGTAGACCTTCCAATCGCGAAAAACATTTAGAAGATTTTTCTAAAATCTTGCCTTCATAGTGTCTCGCGGCTTACTCTAGCGACTGAATGGCGACTTGATCAAGTCGCGAAAAACGTATGTTTTGCGTTTTAAAGACAGTTTTCAAAAAAAATTTCAGTTTTTCCCTCGAATATCTGTGACTGTTCATTGTCTTCTTCATCCTCTCACTCAAACACTCCGTGTCTCACTGAAAAAGTCTTCATTTTTGCACCATTTCTACATCAATCCTCTTGAAAAAGATGGCTTCCACATCTTCTAATAAGAAGACTCTTGCTAAGAAGATTGATAAAAGAATGAAAATGGACAACAACCTGTTTAGATCTGTCAAGCATTTTAAAAGATATAGAGATTCCTTCATAAAGGGAACCATTATCCAAGAAAGGTTTGTGGATTTACATGACTTGAAGGATACCTTCATTCCATAATGCTTTGTAGGAAGAGGCTGGGAGAAACTTCTGGGTGACCTACCTTTAGTAAGTGAACCTCTAATTAGAGAATTCTATGCAAATGCTGTGATAAGGGAGGATGAGCTGAGTTGTTGGGTAAGAAGAAAGGAGTTTACCTTAGATGCTCATGATATTGATAAGGTTCTAGGGCTGGAGGGTTTAGAAGATTATGAATTCACTAACTACAAGGACAGAATGCTTTCTTTAGAAACTGTCCAGAAAAGGATTGGGGGGGTTATAGAAAAGAGATGTCTCAACACTACTGATTTTCCCAAAGACATGAGGTGTTTAACCACCATAATGATGTACAACCTGTACCCTATAAGGAAGTTGACTACACTGACAAATGCCAGAGCTATCTTTCTTATGGAACTTAAAGAGAAAACCTTTATTGACATCAGTTCCCACACTTTTGATACTATAGTGGATGAAACTAAAACCACCTCCAGGCCCAAGCTAGTATTTCCAAGTCTTCTTATGAGGATTTTCAAAGAAAAGGGTGTTACAATCCCTCAAGACATCAGTCCTATGCCTCCTCTCTCAGCCATCAACAAGTTTACTCTCACAAAGATACAGAGTCGTCTTCCAAGTGAAGAAGAGGAAGGTGTCCAAGAAGAAGGTGATCCTATGGAGACTGAAGCAAAAGGTGCAAGACCATCTTCCACACCAAGAGTTAGAGTCAAGAGAAGTGGAGCATCTATATCATCTGCTGCTCCTCCAGATGCATTTTAGATCATCCTAGAGAGACTTGATGCACTCAAGGAAGTTCAAAATCAGCACACTGAAAGGATGATAACAATGCAGGACCAGCTTGATGTACTTACTACCAAGTTTGACAGCATTCACACCAGCCAGGAGCACTGACCCTTTGGCCATTCCGGTCAAAAAGGGGGAGACTTTTTGGGCAGCTCTTAAGGGGGAGTGTCTATTCTGAAGGGGAGCTTTCATATTATTTGTTTAAGACTTCATATTTTGTTAAAGCTTTGATTATTATGTTTCTGTTTAACTGATGCTTGTATAGCTTTTGTCTAACTAATGCTTGTATAGGCTTGGATTTTGTTTGGAACTTTGGTAATTACTTATATATATTGATGATGGTTATTCTGTTATTTCAACCTATTGTTTTATTGTTTTTGTACCCATGTTGCTTATGTAAGCTTTTAGGGTTGTTTCCATGCACTTATACGTTTTGTAGGCTTTAATGGTATGTGTTATGTATTTGCAATTCTTTGCTTATGCAGCCTTTATGCATTGTGCTTCTGTACTTATTAATGCTTTGCATTATCTTTAAGTACAACACTCTTGTGCCCTTGTAGGATTGCTCCTAGATGCATATATGTTTGTATGCATTGGTTGAGTGTTGGTCATTCAAGTGATTTGCCTTGTGTTTGTCAACTTGAATGTCCGGATGTTCATTCCAAGTGTGAATGAGCATTGTGATCACTTGGCTATAGTGATTACTTGTTTTGGTCTTGGCATGGTCTATTACTTTATTCCATTTTGCTTGATCATGCTTTTTTTGCTCCATATGCATTTCAAGTGTTTCTGCATACAATGATATTGCTATGTTGTTATGTTTCAGGAGTTACTTGTTCATATGTTCAAGAGCGTTTCAGAATCTAGAGTTAGGTGTGAGTGAGTTTTGTTCAACTGTTCCCAACTCACGCTTTAAGTCTAGAGTCTGTTGTAGGGTTTTGTCATGAAATAGCCAAAGGGGGAGATTGTAAGGTTGAGTTTAATCAACCATCTTGTTGGCTTTATTCCATGCCAATTTGCTTGTAATTTAGCACTTAGTAACCATGTATTTAGGTGAGAAAATTATAAGGGTAGTGTGTGAGAAGATGTGAAGAAATGCTCAAGAGTGTGCAAGAAAACAGAGTCTCACGATTGGATCTCGAGGGTGAGTCACGACTTGCAAGTCGCCAAAAGTCTGCACACGTGCCAAGCATGCCAGAAGTTGAAGAGTCGAGCCAGTTGTCGTACTACAGGACAAAAGTCCCAGGTTGGCCAGGCCGTTAGCTCGCGGCTTGAACTCGCGACTTAACACAATCGCAAGGTCAAGTCGCCAAAATGTCCTGTTTGGCAAAAACTGACGTTTTGCATTCCTTTCTCACCCTACTATATATATATACCCTTATACCCACCATATTAAGAGAGCTTCCAGAGAGAATTTTGTAAGAGAAACCCTAAAGAAATATAAGATTGATTCATCCACAATCTTTACCTTAGAGACTCTACAAATTCCTCTACTCTCTTCCTCTCCATTGTCATATCCTTGAGAGGCCTTTAGCCAAATCCTTATCTCACCACACCCACGTCTGTGAAAAGGTTTCTTTGGTACTATTGGGAAGCAGTTAGGAAGGAACCAATCTACATTGGTTGATACTATGGTCTAGTAGCGGAATCCGGTAAGCTAGAAAAGAAAAAGGTTCAGCGCAACCTCGTTGGAGCAAGAAGCTTGGAGGGCTTAGGTACCTGGGTAGATTAGGCTTGGAGGGTCTATTGCTGTTCATGTATCCCAACTACATTTTCTAGTTGATTATTGACTGCTTGGAGGGCGGCGGAGAGGTTTTACGCCGAGGGCTTCGGTTTTCTCTTCGATAACACATCGTGTGTTGTCCGTGTATTTGCATCTTCCTTCCCTTTATCTTTGCCTTATATTTACTACTATGGATGTGTTTATGTTTGGCTTAGATTGCTTATCAATTCTATTATAAGCTTGTTATCATATTCCACACATTAATTGTTTAATATAAAGCTTGAATTGGTATTTTTGTATTTGGGGTCTAAACGTTCAAGGGTGTTGTATACCCATTTTGAACTTTCAGTGACAAATAATGGTATCGCTAAAATTTATATGTGAGGCCTTTTAACCCTTCACAACTTATTTTTAGTGAGGGAAAGCAGTCGTCGTTAATAACTATTTGTGAGGACCTTTATACCCTCGCAATTAGTTATTTGCAAATTTCAAATTAACGACGAGACAAATAATGTCGTCACTAAAATTTATTTGTGAAGAATTTTAACCCCTCGCAATTAGTTAGGAATAATAGTGATGACATTAAGCTGTCACTATAAAGTTATTTATGACCAATTTTTATGTCATCAGTGATAATATTTTATATAATTTTTGAAATATTTTATTATTTATTTATCTTTATTTTTATTTTATATCATTTTTGTTTAACTATTATATTACAATAGTACAATAATTACTAAAAATTGATTCATCAAAAGATAAAAATTCATATAATTTCAAACTTTAAAATATAGAATATACAAAGAAATCCTGAAATTAAACCTTGTTTTAAACTTAAACAA
The DNA here is from genome assembly GCA_023621385.1 of Quercus gilva. NCBI lineage: Eukaryota > Viridiplantae > Streptophyta > Magnoliopsida > Fagales > Fagaceae > Quercus > Quercus gilva. The sequence continues at coordinate 92,438,042 of CM042476.1, read as the reverse complement.
ATAGAATTATGACAAAATCTATATTAGTCTTTCTCTAAGTCACCCTCCAAACTGTTTTTGACCTCCTTGTTATTGTTTGAGTTGTCCTCTTCATCTCTGCTAGTACCATCCTAAAAATAAAAAAATAAATAAAATAAATAAAAAAGCATTAAACATGAATTAAAATGAAACAATTAAAGTGAATTTGTATTTGTATCAATGCTTCAATAAATAAGTAGACATGTTACTATATCAAATCTAATCATATAATAATATATCATAAATAATAGTAATAACTTTTTTTTTAATTTAACAACAATAATAACTTAATTTGTTTACTTAAACCACTATCAAAATTAAATATAAATTAAAATAATATAACAAGTCTGGATTTATGTGCAACAACCAACAAGGCCCTCTACACAATCCAAAGCTTGAAGTCAGGAAAAATATATCTTGGCCCTTGAAGTTAACAAAAGTGAAACTTCAAGTCCAAACCTAGCCACTGGTTACAGCAGGTTCACCCAATGCAAAACTTGGCCAATACTATTAATTATAGTCCGCAGTAATTTTGTCCTAAAACTACAAGATAGCATAGGCCAAACCATCAAAAAAGGATGCTTCTATGATGGTCTTGCAAGAGAAAAAACACCAAGGCACTTCATGACCATCAGGGAGAGACCCTTAATAGTGCATGAAGACAAGGGTTCAAAGCTGTGGTTTTACTAGTGGAAACAAAACAAGAAGCAATCAATGTAAACATATATGGAAAAAATCAAAAATTTTTGTTTGGTTCTTATAAATGTTAACTATTTTGTACCTAGAAAACAAAACTTTTTTGTAGGAAAATTGGTCAAGATTTTTTTTTTTTTTTTTTTTGGATAAGTAAAAAATTTTTTATTGAAGTCGAAAAATTCTTTATGTTTGCGATGATGAACACAAAGTATCTTAAAAAAATTACGAGAAGGTCATACAAAAGATCTAAAAGCGTTTTGGAACTCAAAAATAGAGGTAAAATGTGTAAAACCCCATGCTTGAGAGCAAACAAACAAGGTACGAATCAACAGGGATTTCATCTGATTGAGAGACTGCCCAACATCCTCGAACATGCATCTATTCTATTACTTCCACACTATCCACATCAAGAATTTTGGCACTAGATTCCATACTTCCATTGAAGAAATGGAAAACAAATTTGATTTGGCACAATTAATAAACCCACAAAAGCAAAAGTTGATGGCTGTCCAATACAGGTTTCTTTATTTATTTTTATAGGTAAGTAAAGCCTAATAGAAATTCAAACAGGAAACTTAAGCAGAATCTTAAATTATTTATTTTGGTGAGAAAGTTAGAGCAATGAATCTCAAGAATTCTATTCTTGAAGTAAAGATTTAGTCCTCAAATCTTAGCCTATCCTAGCTTGGACATGATGATTCATTTTAGTTCTTAATAATTTTAAGTTTGTGCAAAAAAGGTCCTACAGTTAACTCTAACATAAAATTTTTTTTTTGTTATCTCCAAATAATTGTGAAACATTGACTAAATGTGTAATGTCTCAAATAATTCTGAAAACTCTGAGCAACCAAACACTAATAGATGTTAGAAAGATAGAGAGAAAGAAGTACCTCGGGGCTAGACTAGGATTGCTTCTGGGACATATCGAAGAAGAAGAAATACCTGATGGCACTACCAAGCAACGCTCCAATAAACTCACGGAGGAGGAGAAGTCTCCTTACACCACTGTTGACGACAAAAAAGAAGAAGAAGAATAAATGTTGTTGGAAATTTAGACCCCTTAAACCAACCAGATTGCGTAGCCTAGATTAATTAGCCAAGTTGTTACTTAGTCAAATTAAGCAATTCTAGGTTAAAACAATCAAATAATCATATCATGCATATAAAACATATAAAGCAGCGAAAATAATAAAGAACACAAGATATGATCACCCAGGAAACCACACGGAAAAACCTGGGGAGGATTTGACCCACCGATCCTCAAGGCAAAACGGAATCCACTAAGAAAGAATTAAAGTTCTTACAAAAGGACTTACAAGCTCCCCGCTTGACTTCCTAATGCTACCCACCAGTAAAACTTCCTGACACGACCACGCGCAGGCTCCGAGTCCACGGACTACTTCTTTCTTTGTATTCCTCAATCAGCTACAAGCACCCACGCTTGTTTTTCTTTAAGCTTCAATGGCAGCAACCTTGTTGATCATCAAGATGTAGAAAATATCTCTACCTTGAAAACCCTAAGTTTATGTGAAGGAAAGCTCCTCAAAGATCTCACAAGAGATTCACATAAACAGCAAATATGAGCAACAAAGACTTAGAGAGGTTTGGGTACAAAACCCTAAAAATAAAAGGAGGCGCAAGAGGCACTCTAATCTCTCTCTTAAAAAGTCTCAAAAACGTTCTAGGGTTTTCCTTATATATAGGAGTGTTTTACTTGGACCCCAAGACGTTTAAATAGAGTTTGGGCTGAACTGGAACTCTGCAGAAAAATAAATCTGTACGTGGTTCGATCGATCGAGTCTATTTTTCGATCGATCGAGACTTACAGATTTAGTCCAATAAATTCTGCAATCACTCGATTCCAATTTTACAAATAAACATACTTTGAGCAAGCCTAAACCTAGACTAAATAATCTGTTTTGATCATGGTTTGCCAACAATACAAATTAGAGTTCTAAATACATAAGTTCCTAACTCTTTAGAACTTAACAAACTCGCCCTTTGGCAATCCGTGACAAAACACAAACTAAAAGCTCAAAGTTTACAAAGTAAAAGCCCATTACAAAAATAATGCTCATAACAACAAGTCCAACCTAACTACTATCCATCAGTTGCAAGTATAGACAGCAGCTCAATTGAATCAACCTGTATATTTCCTGAAACATTCAACAAACGCATAAACGCATGTGTGGAAAAAATACAAGTAAATCAAAATTAAATTCTTGACTTCACAAAAAACAAAACAAAGACATATATCATGAATAACTCATAAATATAAATCAATGAGCAGTGAACAAGAAACAAAAATAAATTAATAAGTAAACTAACTCTCCCCCTAAGTTAGATACAACAAAAAGCTTTTATTTTCTTCCCTTTCAAAAATAATTTCAACTCCCCCTAAACAAGACAAACAGGTCATCTATGTCTCCCCTTTTTTGTCACGTATTGACAAAGACTACCTAATTAGAAGGTAGACAGAAAATATACGCAATAGAGTAAGAGAAAATAGAGACAACTCCTCCTAAGAAGAGCAACAACTCCCCCTAAGAACCACAAAGGTTAAAAAAAAAATTTCTCCCCCTATAAAAAATAGGAAAAACAAAACAAGTTGTGGGAAAAACAGTTTTGGGGGAAAATAAAGGGGGTAGGGGAAACAACAGCAGCAGCAGCATCACCAATAGGATTAGGAACATCCTCACAAATAGGACCAAAGTTAAAAACACACAAACCAAAGTTAAAAACTAAGGTGAGGATACACATGAAGAAAAAATATTCTCTCTTTCAATAAAATGCAAACATGGCACTATGTGACCCATAAACAATTTGCATGAGTAGAGAAAATATTTGCACATTGATTATCCATCATATCTCTTAAGAAAAATATTTTCCACAGTGCACACATAAAAAAGGCATATACTAGAAAGTACATAGCTCAAAAATTAATCAATCAATATTTTGATCAAGTTGAGTACCCAATGTAGCAAAGTGTATGCATGTTATGTGTGAAAACAATGAAAGATATGACTGCAAAACTGCAAGATGGATACAAAAATCAATGCAATGCATGTGAATCCTAAACATAAAAGATGCAAGACAAAATATTTCATGATGCATGCTCTAATGCAGTAAAACTAAGTTCAATTGAGATCAAATTGGCAAAATTGGCTTGAGTATAGAGTTTCTAACAAAAACCCCAAAAATTTGAAAATCACTTGTTGAATTTTTAAACAAATTGATGAATTGAGCATCACATAACACAGCTCATAGAGAATAATGCTTAATTACATCCAAACAACAAGCCAATTTCATCAAATTCAACTCAATTTCACAAAAGCCCCAATTCGGATCAAGAACAAACCCTTTTTAAAAACCTGATTCGCAAAGGATATACGCCAAGGCGAGGTAAGTCCATTGCCGAGCACCTTAGTGAGTTCCAAGACTTGGTTAATCAGATGGTTACAATGAAGCTAGTAATAGATAATGAGTTGCAAGCTTTATTGTTGTTAGGACATATGTGGTTCACATGTTAAGAACATATGTCATACTTATTTATGTAAATTGGCTAATCCTTTGACAAAATGCACTCTACTTGTAATTGGGTAGTTCTAGGTGTTTTTAATACTTCAAGAAACAAGGTTTCAAGATCAAGTGTTGAAGTCATCAAGTCTGTCCAAGAAAAAGCAAGCTGAAATGCAAAGTTTTTAAAGCTCGACACCTGCTCGATAGCTACCTCGATACCTGCTATCTGTCGAGATTTAAAAAATCAGGTTTTCTGATCTGATTTCTTGGGATCCGTGAATATGTTTTTGGGCCTTCTTTTCTTCTAACCCTAAACATATAAAAGGATTATTTTAAGAGCCGTCAACATAGACACAAGATGCTAAAACATTGAGCAATCCTTGTTCAAGCAAATTGTGATCAAAGACAAAGTTCTTGACCTAGTTCATCTTCTCTGAAGAAGTTGCTGTGTATTTGCACCAAAGGGTTTTGTGACCAAGCATCTTCCTGATCTTCATCACATAGGATGAACTGAAGAACTTTGCAGCCAACCTCTCTTTCTAAAGTTGGTGTTTGAAGTCGCGTACTGAGATCCGCGCATCTAGTTAGTCACGTACTTGGGAGCCGTGCATCAAAGGTGGAAATTGTCACGACAGATCAAGTCCAATTGGGTATTGGGGTTAGGGTTCAACTGTAGGTTGGTAAGGTACTTGGGATTCATTTACTTGTAACCGCTTGATTTGATAATAGTGAAGTTTCGGGAGTGGTGACTTGAAAATCACCCGGTGAGGTTTTTGCTGTTAGGGTTTTCCCCATTCGTGAACAAATCACCGTGTCATTTAATTTCCGCTGCATTTTTAGTTATTCGGTGATTTGTTTGTGCTGCCACGCAATTGCATGATAAATTGATTAATTAATAACTTGGTTAATTTAATTAATTGGTTTTACCACAAGGGCTCATTCAATTTGTGGCCTATCAAGTGGTATCAGAGCAGGCACACTCTAATTAGGTTTTAATCTTTGCTGTGTTGATCCATTGACCCCTGTTTGTCATGGATAGAGGACAATCTCTAATTATACCTCCTTTATTTGATGGGACTAACTATGCCTACTGGAAAGTACGCATGAGAGCTTTTTTGCAGTCCTTAGATGAGAAGGTGTGGCAAGCTGTTGAGATTGGCTAGACCAAGCCAAAAGAAGCACCGGCCGATTGGGATGAAGCCAAGATCAAGGCGGCAAACTTCTACAGCAGAGCGTTGAATGCCCTATTTAGCGCAGTCACCAATGAGAAGTTCAAGAAGATATCCTCAACAGAAACTGCTAAGGAGGCATGGACTATCCTCCAGACAACCTATGAGGGAACAAAGGCTGTCAAAGATTCAAAACTACAGAGGCTCACTACTAGCTTTGAAGAGATTAAGATGGAGGAGGATGAGTCGTTTGATGAGTTCTATGCCAAACTTAAGGACATAGTGAACTCAGCCTTCAATCTTGGGGAAACCATCCCTGAACCCAAGGTTGTAAGGAAGGTGCTCAAATCTCTACCTGAGAGATTTCATGCCAAGATTACGACAATAGAAGAATCAAAGGATATTGATAAAATTCCTTTGACTGAGTTGGTTGGGAACTTCCAGACCTACGAGCTAAGGTTATCAAGGCTTGGCAAGTCAAACAAGGGCAAGAGCATGGCCTTGAAGGCAAAGAGCAATGATATAGATAAGTCTTCCGATGATGAAGATTCCAAGATAAAGTCCTACATTACAAGGCAGTTCAAGAAGTTTATGAAGAATGCCAATGGAAGGAGCTTCGATAAGGACCGCAGGCAATCCAGTTCTTCTCAGTTTAAGAGCCAAGACAAAGGGAAGAATGATGCAAAGGAAGGTGGTCAGTACACTGTTCCCGCAGGACCCAAGTGTTTTGGGTGTCATGGGTTTAGACACATGAAGAATGAATGTCCTACATATCTGAAGAGCATTGGGAAGAGCAAGGCTCTTACTGCAACCCTGAGTGACACTGAGCTTGAAGAGGATTCCGACAATGAGGATGACAGAATCTTAAATGCCTTCACTGCCACAGTCAATCCTACTAAAGGGATTGTTGAAGAAGTAGATGAAGAAGAAGAATTGGTGGACACTAAGTGTGAGAAGATGGATGATCAAGACAATATCCATTCAGCCTATGAGAAGCTTACAAGTTCTCTAAGAAGCATGAAAAGTTGTATAGGCTAACCACCAAGAAGCTCAGTGATGTGGAACTTGATCGTGAAGAGTTGTCCACAAAGTTTGATGAGGCGAATCAAACTATTGGAGCATTGAGGTTTGAGAACAACTTCCTGGCTGAGAAGACCAAGAAGCTTGAAGCGGAGCTGTTCCAAGTAAGAGCCCAACTGGAGAGGACCTCAAGTGCGAAACTTGATGAGATGCTCAGCATTCAGAAATCTGCTTCAAATCGAACAGGCTTAAGGTATGGTCTTTCTTTCTCTAATTCTGCTTCTACTAGTTCTACTGTTTTTGTTCCTCATGCTAATACTGTTAAAGTTGAGAACACTGATGTTAAAACTGAATTAGCTAGTAAGAACTTAGACAAGGGTAAGTCTATATTAGGAGCACCCCCTAAGCAAGATAAGAAAGATGCTAGAAACCCTAGGGCTAAGAAGGCTAACTCTCAAAAGCCTAAACAAAAGAAACAGCATCTCTATCATCATTGTGGAGCTGCAGGTCATACTCGACCAAATTGCTACAAGTGGCTAGTCACCCAACAGAGCAACAGCATGACAGCATCTGGAAGCCAAAATCAGCTTCAATCCTCTCTTGCTCCTCTTGGAGATCTTCTAAAAGCCCTTTTGTTCCTTTCTAACTTGAACGGCTTCAATTCTTCCCCCTCACCGCCGGTTCAAAGTTTTAATCAAAGGAAAGGTTCTTCCAAGGTGTGGAAGAAAGAGGATTCTAAGTGATTTCATCACTTTCTTCTCCCTTCTTGTTTTTCTTGTTTTATTGCATTGCTTGTGTGTTTTGCATTTTTGTTGAGTCAGTCTAGTTTTATGCTTTGCTTTGTTTACATGTTTTTGTGTGTTTACTTTCAGTATTATTTATTTTGTTTTTGATATAAAAATAAAAATAAAAAATTGAAAAATCTGAAAAATACAAAAATAGTGTGTGTTTGTGTACTTGGTACTTGTGTACCTTGGATGGCCAATGAAATAAAGTTTTCTAAACTTTGTATCTCTTGTAGCTTAGATGAGCATCTCTATGCACAACTAAGCAAGTGAGATTTGTGGCTCTTGTTTGTGATGAGTAAGATTAGGTTATCTCTTAAAACTTAACACTCATATCACTCTTTTTGACGGGTAGGACTAGAAAATCCTAAGAGAAAGACATAAATAACCATCTCACCACTGTTGCCCGCCAATCATTAATGACATCTGTATGTTTCGGCATAGCAAAAGTGTGATGTCAATGACATTTATGTGCTTAGGCATAGCAAAATTGAAATGTCAAATATCAATGGGTATTTCTTTTCTTTCTCATAAGCCCATGCATGATATGCTTAAAAAGAAAATATGCAAAGAAAATAAAAAGCAAAAAGATTAAAAATGCTTTAAATATGGTTGCAAGCATGTATTCTAGGAGATGTGGGAGTTATAGGATGTACCTCGAAGGTGATAGTCCCATCAAATAGTTATGATTGTGTGTGAGTTAAAAGTTATTTTCTCATATCTCAGATCGTCATAACATGTATACACATATGCAATCTTGCGATGTTTTCACACACAACACGCAATATTCTTTGCTACTTTTGATACATGTACAAGTACAATGTGATTTGGCCATCACTAAGGTTTTACATGTGCTTTTGTATGCTCACTAAACTATCCTGACTTGTTTTTGAAAAATAAAATTGGTTAGACTTGTTTAGTGTGTGTGTGTGTTTTTGGGAGATCCACGTGCTTAAATTTTTCATTGAGAGATGATTTTGAGAGCTTTTTATGTTAATTAGATCAATGTTGAGGTGTTTGTTGGATTTCATTCATATCTGTGTTTTTCTCTTCTCGAAAAATTACTTTTCACTGCTGGCTCGACAGCTCCTCGACACCTCCTCGATACCTGATCATCTGTCGAGCTTCTCAAGCTTTTTCTAATTGCAATCTCGACACCTGTCTCGACACTTGGTGGATCGATTGAGAAATCTTTTGTCTTCTCGATACCTTGTCAATCAATCGAGCTTCTGATCTCTAAAATTGGTCTTGTACCTCGACACCTTCTCAACACCTTCAGCTGTCGACGGCCATTTCCTCAATACCTTCCTTGACAGCTTCCTTGATACCTCTCGACACCTCAGCTGTCAAGATTTACTGAGGTGCCTATTTAAGGATTTGTCGCAATTTTCTCTCATTTCACTCGATCTCTCTCGATCTATCCGAAGACTTTTCACCTCCCAAACAAGTTTCTCTCACTCAAATCTTCAAACCTTCATCATTTTTGATCTTCCCTTGATTTCCATCACCTGGTATGTTCTTTTTCCCTTCCTTTTTCATGCATTGGATGTTTTGAAACCTAGGTTTTGGGATTTTTGGAAATTTTTGGGGTTTTTCAAAATTGATGAGTTTTTATTGAAATTTTGGGTTGGGTTTTCACTTAAATGCTTTTAAAATGTCATACATTGCATTCCATATGCATTAGAATGATATTTACATGCATTTAGATATGTGTTTCTTGTATATGTGCTAATAGGTTTGGATTGGGCTGAGCCCATGGTGCTTTTTAAGTTTGCATGTCACATGCTCATGCATTCCCATACATACGTACTTTTTGTTCAATATATTTATCATATTTGAACTGTTTGGGACTTTTCTGATTGTCTCCCTCTCTATCTCTTTCTCATTCTTTTACGTTAGTTGTGTCTATGGCACCCAAATGTAAATCCACTCCTGCTCGGAACCCTCTGCATTCTGGAGCTTCCTCTTCTTCTGACTCTGCTCCTCTTAACCTTTGGTTCCGTGATGGAGATGCCCACAAGGCATTTACTGAGAACTTTTCTAGACGAGGTGTTCATTCGGAACGCCAAGTCATTCTGGTGGACTTTGCCGATACTGACCTTCCCTCTGTCATTCACAGTAGGGGATGGGGGTCACTGTGTGACATCCCGGTCAATTGTCCATTTGTGTTGATTCAGGAGTTTTACTCCAATATGCACGGGTTTGATCGTTCAGTACCTCTTTTTCACACTTGTGTTCGAGGTATGCGCTTTGCTGCCACACCGCAGCTTGTTGCGGATATGCTTAGGGTTCCCAGGATAGAGTTTACTGACTATCCTACTTGTGAGCGTCTGAGGACTGTGTCCAAGGATGAGCTCATTTCTGCCTTTTGTGAGCGCCCTTCTGATTGGGGTGAGCATCGGTATACATCATGTAGACCTTTTGCTAAAGGTCCTAGATTTCTTAACATGGTGATGACATTTGTACTCCATCCTCTCTCTCACTACAACTCTATCACAGAGCCTCGTGCTCGATTTTTGCTATCTCTTCTTGAGCATCTTACAATAGATTTTCCTTCAAACTTCATTCTATCTATCATAGATGTTCATCTAGATTCGGTGTCCCGTGATAAGCTCATCTTTCCTTCCGCTATCACGAGGATTCTACGCCATTTTTCCATCCCTTTCCCTGTGTCCGACCACTTCACACACATATCTACCATAGATGCCGCTACCGTAAAACGTAGTGAGGCTCAGTTTAGGTCGAGACAGCCGGACTCCACTCTTCCCCTCCCGTTCGGCTCCATCCAGATCAGCTCCATCTACATCTGCTCCTCCTACTTCTTCAGGCGATGTATCTCTTGGAGACATTATGGCTTAGCTGCAGCGCATGGATGCTCGCCTCGATACACTCACCACTGAGTTGTATCAGGTGAATGTTCGTGTTGGTCGTATTGCACAACGGCAGGTGACCATGGGTGGTTTTGCTTCTGAGGCTTCTCCTCCACCACCTCCTCTAGTCGCTTCAGATTCTAATGCTGAGGATGATGATGATGATGATGATGATGGTGATGACGATGATGCTTCGAATGATAATGATGGAGATGCTAGCTCTACTGATGAGATGTCTACATGACACTCTACCCTTTGTCACTCGTGACAAAAAGGGGGAGTAGTTTTGGGTTATGAGAGTAGTCATCTTAGGGGGAGTAGTTTTGGGTTATGAGAGTAGTCATCTTAGGGGGAGTAGTTTTGGGTTATGAGAGTAGTCATCTTAGGGGGAGAGTTAGTATAGGACATTTTTTATAGGGGGAGAGTTGATATGTTGAGGGATGTAGTAAGGTTTTGATGTATCTTTTCTTTTCTATTCTTGTTAGATACATTGATCTTGTATATGAGGTCTTGTGACTAGTTTTACATACATTGTACTCATTTTCTCTATATGTGGATGTATGTTTCTTTCACCTATCTCTTCATGTGTTGTTTCTTTTCTCTTTTTATACACATGTTCTTTATACTTGTATGTAATCTAATTATTTCTGTTTCACACAAGATACCATGATGAGTTTTGTTTAAAGTGTTTCAGAAATACAGGTTGTCAAAGTCTACTTGCCATAAACTCTTTTCTTACAAAGTTTTTCAAGAGTTTGTGTTAGGATAGATTTTATCGTATTCAACAAGTGAATATGAGTTTAGTGATTTATGACTTCTCTCATATGTTCATTTGTTTATTGTGGTTTTGTCACGGATTGCCAAAGGGGGAGATTGTTAGGACATATGTGGTTCACATGTTAAGAACATATGTCATACTTATTTATGTAAATTGGCTAATCCTTTGACAAAACGCACTCTACTTGTAATTGGGTAGTTCTAGGTGTTTTTAATACTTCAAGAAACAAGGTTTCAAGATCAAGTGTTGAAGTCATCAAGTCTATCCAAGAAAAAGCAAGCTGAAGTGCAAAGTTTTTAAAGCTCGACACCTGCTCGATAGCTACCTCGACACCTGCTATCTGTCGAGATTTAAAAAATCAGGTTTTCTGATCTAATTTCTTGGGATCCGTGAATATGTTTTTGGGCCTTCTTTTCTTCTAACCCTAAACATATAAAAGGATTATTTTAAGAGCCGTCAACATAGACACAAGATGCTAAAGCATTGAGCAATCCTTGTTCAAGCAAATTGTTATCAAAGACGAAATTCTTGACCTAGTTCATCTTCTCTGAAGAAGTTGCTGTGTGTTTGCACCAAAGGATTTTGTGACCAAGCATCTTCCTGATCTTCATCGCATAGGATGAACTGAAGAACTTTGTAGCCAACCTCTCTTTCTAAAGTTGGTGTTTGAAGTCGCGTGCTGGGATCCACACATCTGGTTAGTCACGTACTTGGGAGCCGTGCATCAAAGGTGGAAATTGTCACTACAGATCAAGTCCAATTGAGTATTGGGGTAAAGGTTCAACTGTAGGTTGGTAAGGTACTTGGGATTCCTTTACTTGTAACCGTTTGATTTGATAATAGTGGAGTTTCGGGAGTGGTGACCTGAAAATCACCCAGTGGGGTTTTTGCCGTTAGGGTTTTCCCCATTCGTGAACAAATCACTGTGTCATTTACTTTCCGCTGCATTTTTAGTTATTCGGTGATTTGTTTGTGCTACTACGCAATTGCATAATAAATTGATTAATTAATAACTTGGTTAATTTAATTAATTGGTTTTTATCACAAGGGGTCATTCAATTTGTGGCTTATCAATTGCTTATGAGTTCCTTACTTGATAATTGGGAGACTTTGGTAGTGTCACTTAGTAATTCTGCTCCAAATGATGTGTTACAAGTTGCCATGGTTAAAGATAGTTTGCTTAATGAAGAAACTAGATGAAAGGATATGGGCAAGGATATTGCATATGCTCTTGTCACAGAGAATAGGGGGAGAAGTAAGAGTAGAAGTTCTAAAGGGTGAGGTAAATCCAGAAGTCGGTCAAAGTCAAGAGGAAAATTCAAGTGCTTTTACTATGATAAAGAAGGCCACATAAAAAGAAATTGCAAGGCTTGGAAGAACAAATAGAAAGAGGATAAAAATCAAAAAATGGTGGATGATGAGAACACTGCTGTTGTTATAGTGTTGTAAGATGAGGTCCTAGCCATAGGACAAGATGATTGTTGTACAATTTCAGATCCTTATGTTGAATGGGTGATTGATTCAGCTGTTTCCTGCCATGTCACTCCTAAAAAGGAGTTATTCACTTCATACAAAGCGGGAAACTTTGGGAGAGTGAAGATGGGCAATGATAGTTATGCCGACATTGTGGGAATTGGTGATATATGCGTTAGGGCTAACACTAGATACACCCTGATTTTGAAGGATGTGAGACATGTTTCGGATATTCGCCTGAATTTCATTTTCACTCATGTTCTTGATAAAGAAGGTTATGGCAATTATTTCCGTGATGGAAAATGGAGGCTTAGCAAAGGATCATTGGTGTTTGCTAGAGGGAAAAAAAGATGATCAGAAGTCGAGATGTAGTTTTTCATGAGAATGAAAACTTGGCAGATTTTGAGAAAACTGAGAAGCCTAAAACTACAGTTGGAGGTGTTCTTGATCTTACACCTACCTCTTCTTCCTCATATAATGCCACAAATAAGGAAGAGGTACAAGATGAGAATTATGGTGATGAACCAACTGAATCTGATGTTGATGAGCTAGCAGGTCTTGATGGTGATGATGTGACAGATACAGATGGTGTTGTGCAGGGGGAGCAGCCTTCTCCACTAGAGATGGTAGAACCTCAGGTGAAAAGGTCTACTAGAGAGCATCGTCCATCGACTAGATACCCCACTTTTGAGTATACTATGATTACTAAAGAGGGGGAGCCAGAAAGTTTTCAGGAAGTACAGTCTCATAAGGATAAGCAGAGTTGGTTGAAGGCTGTGCATGAAGAGATGAATTCTTTGAACAAGAATAAGACTTATGACTTGGTAGAACTTCCTAAAGGCAAGAAGGTATTGAAAAATAAATGGGTGTTCAAGCTAAAGAAAGATGGTGACAAGTTATTGAAGTATAAAGCTCGATTGGTGGTCAAGATGAGTTCCATTCGGGTAGTTCTGGGATTAGCAGCTAGCTTGGATCTTGAGCTTGAGCAACTTGATGTGAAGATTGCTCTTCTTCATGGTGATTTGTGATAGGCCAAAAACAAATTGACCCCTAGTGATTGATTGATTAATTAATTAGCCAAGTTTAATTAATTAATAAAATTAACATGCAAACACGTGGTAGCACAAACAAATCACCAATTATACTAAGTATGCAGCGGAAAATAAATTGACACAGTGATTTGTTTGTGAATGTAAAAAACCAACACAACAAAAACCCCACCGGGTGATTTTAAGGTCACCACTTCCGAAATTCCACTATTATCATAACAAGCGGTTACAAGTAAAGAAATCTCAATACCTTATATTAACTTACAGTTGAACTTTTACCCCAATACCCAATTGGACTTGTTTTGTAGTGACAATTTCTCATTTTGATGCACGGTTCCCAGTACGTGACTAACCAATTGCGTGGATCCTAGTATGCGACTTCAATCACCAATTAGAGAAGGTTGTTGGCTGCAAAGTTCTTCAGTTCATCCAAACGATGAAGATCAAAAAGATGCTTGGTTACAAAACCCTACTGTGCACAAACACAGCACCTTCTACACAAAAATGATGAACTAGGGCGAAAATCTGTCTCTAGTCACAATTTGCTTGAACAAACTTTGCTCAATACTTGTGTAACTTGTGTCCACTTTGAAGGCCCTTAAAATAATCCTTTTATATGTCTAAGGTTGTGAGAAAAGAAAGCCCAAACACATTATCACGGATTAGAGTCAAAACAGATCTGAGATTCTGTTTTTCATAAACCTCGACAGATAGCCATCTGTCGAGCAGCTATCGAGCCACGGGGTTGGAACAGCTCTTAAAGCTTGATAGATAGATGGCTAGCTGTCGAGTTATTTATCGAGTTTTAATGACAGGCACTTTTCAGACTTAAAACTTGGACAAATTTGCATGGTTTTAACACTTGATCTTGAAACACAGTTTCTTAAAGTATTAAACACATCCTAGATCTACCCAAATACAAGTAAAGTGCATTTTGTCAAAAGATTAGCCAATTACATAAAATAGTGACATATGTTCCTAACAAGTGAATCACATATGTCCTAACAATCTCCCCATTTGGCAATTTGTGACAAAACCACAACAAACAAATGAACATATGAGAGAAGTAATAATTCACTCAACTCATATTCACTTGTTAAATACAATAAAATCTATCCTAACAAAAACTCTTGAAAAACTTTACAAAAAGAGAGTTTATGGCAAGTAAACTTTGACAACTTGTATTTCTGAAACACTTTAAACAAAACTCATCAAGGCATCTTAGTGTGAAACAGAAATAATAGATTGCATACACGTAATAAGAAGCATGTGCATAAATAGAGAAAAGAAACAACACATGTACGAGTAGGTGAAGGAAACATACATCAACATATAAAGAAGATAAGTACAATGTATGTCAATAATGGTCACAAGACCCAATGTACAAGAATAAATGTATCTAAAGTAGAGAAAAGAAAAAGATACAAGTAATCCACACTACATCCCTCAGATATCAACACTCCCCCTAACAAAAATGTCCTATACTAACTCTCCCCCTAAGAATGACTACTCTCATATCCAAAACTACTTCCCCTTTTTGTCACGAGTGACAAAGGGTAAGAGTGTCAAGTAGACATCTCATTAGTAGAGCTAGCATCTCCATCACCATCATCATCATCCTTAGCTTCAGAATCAGAAGCCACTGAAGGAGGTGGAGGAGAAGCCTCAGGAGCAAAGCCATCCATGATCGCCTGCCGCCTCGCAATACAGCGAACATGAATGTTCACCTGATACAACTCAATAGAGAGTGTATCAAGGTGAGTATCCATGCGCTGAAGCTGCACCATGATGTCTCTGAGTGACACATCACTTGTAGAAGAGAAAGAAGCGAATATGGATGGAACAGATTAGGATGGAGCCGAATGGGAGGGAGGAGCTGTTGACCCAGACTGCCTCGACCTAAATTGTGCCTCGCTACGTTTAACGGTAGTGGCGTCTATGGCACAAATATGGGTAAAGTGGTCGGACATTGAAAAGGGAATAGAAAAATGGCGTAAGATCTTCGTGATAGCGGAAGGAAAGATAAACTTATCATGAGACACCGTATCCCTATAAACATCTAAGATAGAAAGAATAAAATGAGAAGGAAAATCTATGGTAAGATGCTCAAGAAGGGACAATAAAAATTGAGCACGAGGCTCTGTGATAGAGTTATAGTGAGAGAAAGGGTGAAGAACAAAAGTCATAACCATGTTCAAAAACTGAGGACCTTTTGCAAAGTCCGAGCAGTAAGTGAACTGACACTCACCCCAAACAGATGGGTGCTCACAAAAGGCAGATTTGAGCTCATCTTTTGGACACATTCCTCAGACACTCACAACTAGGGTAGTCAGGAAACTCTACCCTAGAAACATGGAGCATATCCGTAACAAGTTGCGGTGTGACAGCAACGTGTGTACCTCGAACGCGAGTATGAAAGAGAGGTACTGAAAAATCAAATCCATGCATGCTGGAGTAAAACTCTTGTATCAACATGGATGGACGTGTGACCGGGACATCACACAGTGACTCCCAACCCCGACTGTGAATGACATCGGGTATGTCAGTGTTAGTGAAGTTCGCCAAAATGACTCGGCGTTTCGAATGAATTCCTCATCGAGAAAAGTTCTCCGAGAAAGCCTTTCGAGCATCCTCATCACAGAACCGGATATGAGAAGAAGTAGGATCAGAGGAAGACGATGTCCCCGAACGAAGAGGGTTCCGAGACGGAGCAGACTTACGTTTAGGTGCCATAGACACGACTAACGTAAACAAAGAGAGGGGGAAAAGAGAGAGACAATCAAAAAAGTTCCAAAACAATTCAAATATATCAAGATATATTGAAATGTAAGAACGTATGCATGGGAAATGCATGAACATGTGACATGCAATATAAAAAGCATCATGGGCTTAGCCCAATCCAATCCTATCAGCACACAATCAATTTGCACACATCTAAATGCATGATAATACTGTTATAATGCATATGTATGAGATTTTAAACTCATTTAAGCAAAAACCTATCCCAAAATTTCAACAAAAACTCAAAAATTTTGAAAAACCCTAAAAATTTTCAAAAACCCCAAAACCTAGGTTTCAAAACATGAAATGCATGTAAAAGAGAGAAAAGGAACTTACCAAGTGAAGAGAAAAAATTGAAAAAGCTTGAAAAAACACTTGGAAAGAGGTTTGGATTGAGAGAGAGAGTGTTTTTGGAGGTGAGGAGACAAAGTTATCGAGAGAGAGATCGAGAGAAATGAAAACCGGATCGCACAGAACCTATATATAGTGGTTCAGTAAATCTCGACAGATGAGGTGTCAAGACAGGTGTCAAGTAAACAAAACGTCGACAGATGTAGTTGTCGAGGATCTGTCAAGGGACAAGTCAATAGAAAGCTAAAAGGAAGCTCGATCGATCCACCAGGTGTCAAGGAACTATCGTGGATCCAGGAACTTTCTCTATCGATCCACCTAGCTGTCGAGAAGGTGTCAAGATCGCGATAAGAAATAGCTTAAGAGCTCGGCAGAAAATACAGGTGTCGAGGAGGTGTCGAGGATCTGTTGATGAATTCTATGCTAAATTGAATGATATTGTTAATTCTGCATATAATTTGGGTGAAATCTATGATCAACCTAAAATTGTTAGGTAGATTCTTAGATCTTTAACTGAAGACTTTAGACCCAAAGTGACTGCCATTACTGAGAGCAAGGATGTGGACTCCATCCTGTTGATGAACTTGTAGGATCTCTTCAATCATATGAGTTAGACCTACCCAAAGCTAGCAAATCCAAATCAATGGCTCTTAAGTCAGTTGATAATGTTGAGGTTGGTGGATTTGATGATCAACTCTCTGCTACAGAGATTGCATACCTTGTCAAGAACTTTAAAAACTTTCTTAGGAATAGTAACAGAAGGGCAAGAAATACAAACACTGCTGAACCTAGAAATTTTAGGAAGAATGATCCCACTAAGGCTAACAACACTGAAAAACCTAGAGAAAAAGTAGGTCAATCTTCTAATAATTCTTTGGGTTCTCAATGTTTTGGATGTTAAGGGTATAGTCATGTTAAATCTGAATGTCCTACATTTTTTAGGTCTAAGGGCAAAACTATGGCTGTAACTTTTAGTGATAATGAAGTTTCTGATGATGAGTCTGGATGTGACGAGGATCGAAACTTCATTGCTTTCACTGCTGCTACTGTAGTCAATGAAAGCGTGTCTGTTGAAGAGAACCCTTCTGATGGGGAACTCTCTGAGGATACAAATCTTCAAGAGGCCTATAATAAACTTTGCAAAGTTGCTGCAAAGGATGCTATGAATGTTGAACTTGGCCTAAAGAAAATTGAATTTCTTGAGCTTGATAAGAAGAATTTGCTTGTTAAACTATTTGATGCTAATGAACTTTTAAACAATGTGAAAGTTGAGAATATGCTTTTGCTTGATAAAGTTAAATCTTTAGAACTTGATTTATCTGTTGCTAAATCTACTAGTTCTAAACTTGATCAAATGTTGAGTGTTCAAAAGTATCCTTCTAATCTGGTTTAGGTTTTGTTGAAAGCATCTTTGTGTTTGCACCCTATTCCACAAACTTTGTTCCTTCATCTTCTTCCGAACCATCAGTGAGTGAGGTTGTGAGTGAAACTATCAAACCCCCTATGAGTGAGGTTGTCAAACCAATAGAAGTTTCACTGTCTAGGAGATTAGGGTTGATCTGAAAGAGTCTAAACCTAAGGAGTCTACCCTATCTGAGGACAAGATGCATGGTAAACCTGCTTGGGTTTGTCATTATTGTGGGAAGTCTGGACACATCCGTCTTAACTATTACAAGCTTCAAGCTACTAAGAGAGCAAACAAACCAAAAATGTCTGTGCCTGAAGCACAAGATCCTATGGTACTCATTGGTGAATTGGTAAAGGCTTTAAACCTTTATTCCAATCCTGGAGTTGGAAATCACTCGAATGTGAATAGGAACTCCAATACTCATGGTGGATCTTAAAGGTTTTGGATACAAAAGACTCGATCTAATTGAGTCTTTCTGACATGGTCCTTGTGCTTCATTACTCTACTCTTTGTGACCATTGTTTCTTAGCTTTTGTTGTTTTTTTTTTTCTAGGATTTGCATTGCATTACATTCATGCATTTCATTCTAGGATTTATTATGTTTTCTCTTTTAATTTAAAAAAAAAAAAAAAAAAAAAAAAAAAAGGAGGAAGCAAATTGTGTTTGGCATTATTGTTCTTGGTTTTTGAAAACAAGGTTGGTCAATTTATTTTTACATAACATGTCTTATGTACCTTGTTTAGTTTTGATGAACTTATTTTTTTTGCACTTTACTAGTTGAAACTTTGTAGTGCATGTTGTGTGGGAAAGATGTTTGTAGTTTTTGATCACTTTGTCTTGATCTTGAAATCACATGCCTTTGATTGTCGGACTTGATCCTTTTGAGAAATGCATAAATAACCATCTCACCACTGTTCACTAGCCAATCATAAACACCTTAGTGCATATCATAAGATTTTGTGCTCGAGAAAGTGTATCACATGCACAAAAAGAACATAAGGTTTAGCCTCGGTTTAATTGCTTAATGCCTAAAATTGGTGTGTAATATTAGGCTTGATGTCAAATCACATAATTAAAATTGGTGTGTACATTATCCGAGCTATTTAACAAGTTTCTGAACAATTAAAATTGGTGTGTATATTATGAGGCGAAATTCAAGAAACTTACATGATTGCAAGCTTTTATTCTAGGAGATGTGGGAGTTATATGATGTAACTCTTTTGGTGATGGTCTTTTTAAAATTCTATGTGATGAATTTTGTAGACTTTGTGTTTGATTTCTATTCACATATCACCTCACATGTATCTCAAGTTTTTGCTAGTAGCACACACTACACAAGTTACTCTTTGCTAAACACTGTACATATTATTGTGTGTGTTTTTGGTCTGACCAACTAAGTTTGAAAATATCTTGAGTATTATGCACAACATATTTGTTGTTGAAGAAAGTTAAAGGAAGATTGGTTGAAAATTTTTTTTGGGAGAAACTAGGTGTAAAACTAAGGTTTTTGAAAAAGCATATTATCTCATACTCATGCATTTTGTTCATCAATTTCAATGCTTTGAGTGTTACTACCCAAAATGTGTTTGTTTTTTGAAAACAGTGATTTTTCTTAGAAATTTTGTGAGCTTCTGTCTGTTTTGATTGATCCAATCTGTTTTTTGATCGATCGAAAATGTGCTTCAAATTTTTAAAAGTCTCAAGTTGTTTCGACCGATCGAATGTAATTTTTGATCAATCGAATATCGCGAATCAGTTTTTTAAACTCTGATCTTGACTTGTTCAAATCACTTTTTCAAAAAGTTTTCAAACTTTTTCTCTCTCCAACTTGGCAAGCTCACTCAGAAATTTTTGTCGTTTTCTTCCAAAATTTTTGCAAGGTTTTTCTCCTCAAGGGCCGGTAAGTCCATTATACCCTTCCCTTTTCTTTTCTTTTCATGTTTCATGTATTTTTTATGCATTGTTCATTAAAATTTTCAGACCTATTCCTATTTGGGGTTTTTGATGATTCAAGCCATTTTATGTAAAATTGATCATTGGGTTTTTGTTGGGATATGATATAAACATGATCTTGTTGGTTTAATTTGATCAATTTTGTGTTTTATACGAAATTGAAAATTCTAGGGCTTGTAATTAATCCGAATTGGGGATTTTGTTCACATTGGGTTTAATTGATGCAATTGGCTTGTTGAATTGATGTAATTGATCATTATATTGAGTATTCTAGCTTGTATGATGATCAATTGGTCAAATTTTTCCTAAAACTTAACAAGTGGTTTTAAAATTTTGGGGTTTTCGTTAGAAACTCTATGCTCAAGCCAATTTTGTGAAATTAAACTTAGATTGAACTTAGTTTTACTGCATTAGATCGTGCATCATGACATTTTGATTGTTCATGCATCATATAGATTTTTGTTCTATATCTTTTTGTGCTAATTTGCAGTCTTCCTTTGGGTTGTGTTTTTGTTTTGTTCTTTTTGGTTCCTTCTTTATGTCTTTGTCCTTTCCTTAGCATCATGCCTAGTAATACTAGAGCTCGTAGGTCTGTTCCCTCACCTTCTCCTCCTCCCTTTGACCGTGAGAGATTTCCTAGTGAGAAAAACCAAGAGACCTTTGAGAAGTTGAACCTTAAGAGAAAGATATGGGCTGAGTGTTCTGTTGTGTTAGATGAGCTTGATCCTACCATTAGGGCAAATTTTGACCATCGGGGTTGGTTACCTCTGCTAGATATTTCTGATCCTCCTCCCCCAGCTACCCTAATTAGAGAGTTCTTTTCAACATCTCTATCTGCATCTATGATTCCAACACTTTGGTTAAGAGTTGGACACGAGGTGTAGAGTTCACCATTACTCCTGATGTAGTGGCTGATGCTCTAGGGGGTCCTTTAGTCCAGCACCCTGTCTACCCGTATGATAAGTCTCCACCTTTGGATAATGTCATGTCATACATCACTGGGTCTTCTATCCAGTGGGATTCTGATCCTCGGATCACTTCTATTGAGCTTCCTGAGACTACTTATCTTTTTCTTAGGATAGCCTGTCATTCTATTTGGCCTATCTCTCATCTTCACACCATTCCTCTTGAGTGGTGTGTCTTTTTGTACGCTCAGGTTACTAATGCTCTTATCAGTTTTCCTCACTTTTTTCTTCGTTCTTTGAACGAAGTTTATAGGAGTTCATCTTTAGCTCATGCTCTTGTTCATCCTATTTTTATTCTTAGGATTTTGTTATATCTTGGTCTAGATGATTTCCCTTCCTCTGAGCTCGTTCATGTTCTTGCTCCCATAGGTGCGTCTTTTCTTAGGCAGAGGGCTACTCATCTTCGAGCTGGCTCTAAACACCCTAGGTCTGAGCCTTCTGGTACCGCACCTCCTCCTTCTTTTTCTACAGGTCCTGCTGGTGAGGATGTTGCTAATCCTATTGGTGATGCTGCTGCTGCTGCTGTTCCTCCACCTTCTTCAGATGACTTTGATATACGTCGTACTTTAGAGACTGTCATGACCGTTCAAGCGGCTCATGGTCAGATTTTGGTGGACTTGCTTGATGAGCTACGTGCTTTGAGAGCTAACTTGGCGCAGTTTCGTCGTTCACCCTCACCACCTCCTTTTGATGATGGCTTATGATTGTCCTTTGGCATTCCGTCACAAAAAGGGAGAGTAGAGTTTTGTTACTTGTAGAGGAGATTTTGTAGTTAGGGGGAGTTTTCTTTTGTTTGTGGAGCTAATGGAGATATTAGATTGTATCTAGGTGTTTTACTGTGTATACTTTCTTTTGATATCATTTTTTTTTTTTTGGCTATTCATGACGTAGGACAACCACACAAACAATAAAAACAATAGAATAAGAAGATAAACCCTAGGAGTCAGCACCTAATGGTTGCTTGGAGTCAGCACCAAGCAAAACTGGAGTCGGCACCAGTAAAAGAAAACACACGTTTTTTTAATAATCATCAAAACTGTCTTACAATAATCCCAAAAAGTGTTTAAATAGCTAACAACAATAAGGCATAAAGAAACCCTAAAGAAACCCTAATTATTAAATGTTCGGGCTTGCTTAAACTCAAGCCCAATAACTAATAGGCTCCATCCATAAAGCCACAGGTTGGGTCGTCTTCTTTCTGCTCTTCCTCCTATGCGTGCATGTAATTGGGGGCTTGTACCTCGTGTCCGCACCAACTCCCCCCAAGTGAGAAGAACTCGACCCCGTCGAGTGGAAATCTGAAGAGCTCTGATAGTACTCCAACAAGTCAAGATCCAGTCGCTGTAGCTCATCTCGAGTAATCCAAGTGCAATCAGAATCTGGTCGCCCTCGCCACCGGACTAGGAAACGGTGAACTCCTCCATCCCTGGTAGAAACAATCTGCTCATCTAAAATAGCATCAATAGATTCTTTATGTGCATAAGGTAAATTTAAGGGTAGAGGGGTGGGAATAGTGGCATCAATAGGATTAGGCAAAGATTCATCAAAAGGGGCATCAGGAATAGCTGTAGGGCTTTTATAAGCAACTAGATCCTCAATATTAAAGGAGGAGCTAATACCATAATCATGAGGAAGATCAATGACATATGCATTTGGGCCCATTCGTTTCAATACCTTGAATGGTCTAGCACTACGAGCCTGCAATTTTTTAACGGTCCCAGAGGGAAACCGTTCAGGTCGAATTCGAATCATGACGTAATCCCCTACCTGAAACTCTGCATGACGCCGATGAGTGTCAGCATGAATTTTATATTGAGAATTACTTGCCTGAATTTTTTTGCGAATCTCATTATGCAAATCATGAATATGTCGTGCAAATGCCTCAGCAGACTCAAACACCCTAACATGTGGGGACATGGGCAAAAGATCTAAGGGCTTCCTAGGTGTATATCCATGCACAACCTCAAAAGGACTAGTGCCTATAGACCTATTGACAGAGCTATTATATGCAAGTTGGGCTACAGGAAGAATGGAATCCCAATTCCGATTAGCTTTACCCACTAGACACCAAAGGAGGTTACCTAGACTACGATTAACCACCTCAGTTTGACCATCAGTTTGAGGATGAAATGCTGTGGAAAATTTCAATTTGGTGCCTACTAAATGCCACAAGGTCTTCCAAAAATAACTCATAAAGCGAACATCCCTATCAGACACTATGGTTTTAGGAAGACCATACAGTTTGACAATCTCATCAAAGTAGAGCTTTGCAATCTTAGAAGCATCAGAGGTCTTTGAACAGGGTAGGAAATAAGCCATCTTAGAGAAGCGATCAACAACTACTAGAATGGAATCATGCTTCCTAAAGGTGCGGGGCAAACCTAACACAAAGTCCATACTCATGTCCTGCCACGGGCGGTCTGGCACAGGTAGAGGTGTGTACAGGCCAGTGTTTTGCTTGCGATGTTTGGCCAATTGACAGGTATGACACTGACCAACTATCTTGGCAACGCCCCTCTTAAGACCAGGCCAATAGAATTGACGTTCCACCTCCTCAATTGTTTTGTCTCGGCCAAAGTGACCCACAAGGCCTCCCGCATGAATCTCCCAAACTAGGAAATCTCATACTGAAGATCGAGGAATACATAATTGGTTGGTCTTGAACAAGTAACCCTCTCGAAGGGTATAACCATCCAGGATTGGCCGTGGGGCATTACTTAGGCTAATGTAGAGCTCCCCAAAATCTGGGCATGACTCATATTCATCCTTAAGTCGCTCAAACCCAATAACCTTAATACTCATGACAGATAGCAAAGACACCCTTCGACTTAGTGCATCAGCGGCCTTATTCTCAACTCCCGCCCTATGTTTCACCACAAAGTAATAGCGTTGCAGAAACTCAACCCAACTACCATGCCGAAAATTCAGCTTCTTTTGGGAATTAAGATAGTGCAAAGCCTCATGATCAGAGTAGATAACAAACTCTCGAGACAATAGGTAATGGCGCCAATGCCAAAGAGCTCGAATAATGACATAAAACTCTTTGTCATATGTGGAGTACTTTTGCTTAGCATCATTTAATTTCTCACTGAAATAAGCAATCGGGTGGCGCTCTTGACTAAGTACTCCTCCTATACCAATACCTGAGGCATCACATTCCACTTCAAAAGGCTTGGTAAAATTAGGGAGACGCATGACAGGTGCCTCAGTCATCCTTTGCTTCACCTCATGAAAAGCCTTAGTAGCAGCTTTAGTCCAAACAAACTCCCCTTGCTTCATGTAATCAGTGATGGGGGACATGATGGTACTAAACCCCTTAATAAATCGGCGGTAAAAGGAAGCAAGCCCATGAAAGCTTCGAATTTCATGGATATTCTTGGGCTCCGTCCACTCCACAATTGCTTGAACCTTTTGGGGGTTAGCAGAAACTCCTTCAGAGGATACTATGAAACCTAAGAAGACGACTTTATCGGTGAATAAAGAGCACTTCTTGAGGTTGCCATATAAACTCTCCTTTCTAAGGGTAGTACAAACTTGAGTTAGGTGGTCTAAATGTTGCTCCCTAGACTTACTATAGATAAGGATGTCATCAAAGTACACAACCAAGAATTTCCCCATAAAAGGCTCGAACACTTGAGTCATCACTCTCATAAAGGTACTAGGAGCATTGGACAATCCAAAAGGCATGACCATCCACTCATATAAACCATCCTTCGTCTTGAAGGCAGTTTTCCACTCATCACCAGAACGAACCCTAATTTGATGATAGCCGCTTTTCAAGTCTATCTTAGAGAAGATCATTGCTCCAGCCATCATATCCAACATGTCATCCAACCGAGGGATAGGAAAATGATATTTCACAGTGATCTTGTTGATGGCACGACTATCAACACACATCCTCCAAGTTCCATCTTTCTTTGGGGTCAAGAGTGTAGAGACTGCACAACGACTCATGCTTTCATGAACAAAACCCTTCCTAAGTAGTTCTTCTACTTGCCTTTGCAATTCGGCATGCTCTGTAGGGCTCATCCTATAGTGAGGCAAATTAGGTAGGGTTGCTCCAGGCACAAAATCTATAGCGTGTTGTATGTCATGCATGGGTGGTAAATGATCGGGGAGTTCCTCAGGGAAAACATCCTTAAATTCTTGGAGCACTAATTTCACTTCTTCAGGTTGCTCCTCACAGGCCTCTCCATGAACTTCCCTAGCAACTAAGACAAATACAATAGATTCTTAAACTGCTACCTTTTCGAATGCCTTAGGGCTTATGATGTTCAAGTCTTTCGCCTTTGGAGCTTCTTTCTTCTTGCTCATGTCGATTGGCTTAGGTTTTAAAAGATTGAGCACAATCTTCTTACCTTCAAACATAAATGAGCAAGAATTGGATCGCCCATAGAGGGTGACATCCAAATCATAAAGCCAAGGTCTACCTAAGATGATATGCCCTACATCCATGGGAATTACATCACACCATATTTCAACCTTATAGGTGAGGAATTAAAGTGGGACAACACATCTTTCTTTGATGGCTATAGAGGAAGTATCCACCCAAGAAACTTTATATGGGTTAGGGTGAGGGGTCAATTTCAAGCCTAGGCGGGAAACAACGTTAGAGGACACCGCATTAATACAACTCCCACTATATATAATAACCTTGCAAGTTTTGTCTCCACACTTAGTGTAAGTTTGGAAGATGGCACTTCTTCGCCAATCCTCAGTGTCTCTCTGCTCTGTCAAAGCGCACCTTACCACATTCACTCTAAGGACAACAAAGTCCTTGAAGTCATCAACTTAAGGAGAAATGGCTATAATGCATGCAAGGTAGCTAGGATCATCTTCCCATTCTGCCTCAACATCTTGGGTTCCTTCAACATTTGGACCATACACTAGCTCCTCAACATCTTCAACCTTTTCATCACCCTCTTGAATGACAAGGGCCCTAGAGGGACACCTAGCTGCGATGTGTCCAACCCCATTGCATTTGAAGCATTGAAGGCGAGAGCCTAATCTTGAAGGCTCATTGACCACACCTTTTCCTTTGTCCTCTTTTTCTATTGGGGTTGACCTTAGGGGGTAAGGCAAGTCTAGGTCTACTACCAAAAGGTTGAGGGTTGGTGGGAACACTCCGGGGCTCAGAACGTTGCCAAAAGATAGATTTAGATGCTAACTCACAATTCCTAGCAAGCTCATATGCTTCTCCTAAGGTAGTGACTCCTCGGGTGATAATCTCTCCAAGTAGGCTAGCATTTAAACCTTTCTTAAACCTATTGAGTGTAACAACCTCTTCCTCGACTATTTGAATACGTCTCTTGAACTCCTTGAACTTCTCTATATATTCAGTCACAGGAGTATTGTCTTGCCTTAGGCGATCCCATTCCTCAAGAAGGGAGCTCCTATAAGTTGAAGGAAGATAATTCCTCGAGAGTGCATTCTTCATCTCAAGCCAATCAGTAATGGGGGGCTCACATCGTTGCCTAAGGGTTTCCTCAAAGTCTTCCCAAAAAAGGTCAGCTCTTCCAACTAACTTTATCCTAGCATACCTCACTTTCTTG
This sequence comes from Quercus gilva, assembly GCA_023621385.1. Classification (NCBI taxonomy): domain Eukaryota; kingdom Viridiplantae; phylum Streptophyta; class Magnoliopsida; order Fagales; family Fagaceae; genus Quercus; species Quercus gilva. Next base: position 92,411,655 of record CM042476.1, on the reverse strand, counting down.
TTTTCAGCCCAATGGTAATAGTCAAAGAATTTCTCCATTTGACGCAACCAATCAGTGAAAACCCATGGGTCTAGGCAGCCATCAAAGGTGGGTGCATCTATCTTGTCCTTAAACATCCTATCATCAAAATCCCTAGGGCCATTGTGACTATAGCAATCAAGTTCAAAGTTTGGAGCCCTATTAAAGTAACCGAAGTTATGTTGCCTAAGCATGTTATCTCCTTCATGGTTAATGGTCTCCCGTTAAGATGCTTCAATTTGTCCAACCCTATCCATTAAATTTTGGACATTTTTTGCTAGTTCATCTATGGTTTGCTCTAAGGAGGTCCAAGACTCAGAAGTGGATTGATGTTCAGAGTTTGACATGATGCGACCACTACGTAGATACATGCACACTATATTTATGAATGCAATTGAGATTCACAAAAGCTCAAGTAACCAATTCTCAATGTAAAATTAAGGTCAAGCAAGAGTGCATGTAGGGATTAGATTCATGAGCCACAGGAATAAATTGCAGTCAAGTAGTGACAGTAATCACAATATTGAAAAATAGCCCAAATAAAAGTCAATTTCCAATAAGCTCCACAATTAATAATGAGAATCAGATATTTCAAAGAAACTAGGTTTTTTTTTTTTTTTTTTTTTTTGAGTTTTAGAATGGGTACTGAAAGAAAGCACAAATAACAAAATAACTAACTTAAGCACAAAATAGGTAGGCCAATAAGGTATGGTGGGACATGCACATAAAAAATATAAAGATATTATTTTTCAATGAGACAAAGTTGAATCCACCAAAAGAAAGTAAGAGTTGTACTCTGGTCAGTGGCCAACTAACTGCACTTGATAGTCACGTGCTTGACTCCTCAAGTGACTGGATCTTACTTGGACAAATGTACCTATGCATGAATAATTAAAAAGCCCAATACATGCAGTGGGCTATCATAGTAACAATTTTTTTTTTCTTTTTCTTTTTCTTTTTCTTTTTTTTTGGCAAAAATAATAAACTACACTGAATGACAGACACGGACTAAAAGGAACTGAGATTTTAAAAGGACTCAAAGTTCAGACTTAAAAAAGAACAAAAGAAAATCATAGATACTAAAGAGACAACACGATCGGCTCGGCGATGGACGACGTGCTAGCAATCAACGACTGTGGCGGCGCAAGATGGGGATGCCGGCATCGACGAGGAGGATAGCAGCGGCGCAAGACATAGAGGTGGTCGACGTCCTCAGCGGCGGTGATGGTGTCGGCGGCAGCTAGTGTTGGGGTTTATGCCTTAAAATCCAATTCATTGGCATGTCATAAATAATTAAAATTTTTAATTATATGAGACTATCTATAAATGAACTAATGGGATATTATCATAGTCCATGAGATGCATAGTATGTGATTTATGTGATTTAGTCACAGAAGATATAAATCGCAAATTCTTTGTAAACTCAGAATTTTAGTTCGTAGTCGGTGATGAAATTGGGCATTTCATCTGCGAAGACTATAACATATCAACTACGATGATTTGTCTTGATCATGAAAGTGGAGACTTCTAATTGGTATGTTGATATGTTTTAAGAGTTAAGACATATTGAACTGGACCGCTGTGAGATTTATTATTCTCCTAATGACTGTCAAATGAATAATAAATCTCACAACTTCTATTTACATCAACTCTAAATCTTGAGAGAATAATGGATCTGATCATGAGATGTAGGTTGATTTGATATATCAGGAGTGAGATCTATTAGTAACGGTCAAAACCTCAGTATGTTGGGCAATCACATTTAGTGTTAATGGAACATATATTCTCAAGATGGAATTCATAATCTCTTAACGGAGATATAAAATATTCCCTTGAGATAAGTTTAATGGGTTTGGTTATTTAGAGTGTCGGGCCTAACCACTTTAGTAAGGAGTTACTAAAGTATATATTTATGGAATTGGATTTCATAAATATATTATGAATAACATAAATGATTAAACCGGGTACTCAAGGATTAAGATGTAGTAATCTTCAAAGTGGCAGTCTATATTTTTGACTTTGTATTACTACGAATATTTTAATGAAGGGGTTGTATGTATAATAAAGTCTTGGGATATAATCTATTAATAAGGCCTAGAGTGCAATTATATTCTTATAGTGGTATTGAATATAATTAATGATAACTTTGGACTTGTCAAGAGTTGACAGAAAAGTCCAAGGCCCATTGGAGCTAGAGTCTTATTTGTTCCCTTTGGTCCCATCTCAAGCCACAAACTAAAGCCCAATTGGGTAGGCCCAAAAGGCTAACTCAATTAGATAATCAGTCATTATTTAATAAGAGTTATTAAATAAAGAAACTATGAGAATAGTTTTAACGTACGTATGATGAAAAGAAAAGAAATCAGTTTTGCTCCACAAGGAGAAAAAGAAGTTTTTTTTTTTCTTTGAGAGTCTATGTACAAAAGACTGATTGAGAGACCACACATCTTGGGCACCATGTGAAATTGAGATGAAGATTGAAGGTATTCTCAAGTCAAGGTTTTGAAATTCACTGCATCAAGGTACGCTTTCTTTTCTTTGTTCTAGAATTCATGGTTACATGTTTATCTTTCATGATTGAAGTAGATCCGCGTTTGTTGCTTCCGCTGTGTGTTTTGTATGAGATACAAAACCAGATTTTCCAACAAATGGTATCAGAGCGGTCTTCAATATCATGCTCGTATAACAAGTGATTGAATTTTAGAATTAAAGAAAAATCGTTTTCTTGGTGTTTTAATTTTCTGTAGTAAAGTTTCTGCATAATATTGTTCCATAAACCCTGTGTGCATTGATCAATATATGCGATATATTGTTTTGCTTGGTTCCAAGAGGACACGGCTGTAACTTTTGTTTAGTGCCATATGGTTTTGATGTTTGTTTTCATCAAGGACACCATCTACACTTCTTGTGAACGGGTTTGTTGAATTTGTTTTATAAACATGATCGGCCATTTACACGGCCATTCAAAGAAAGTAGTTATTTTCCATTGACTATAACTACTTAACATAACTGTCCTGTGCGTTGCCATTCATTACACCGCTTGGCTATATTAAGTTAATTGAACGTTATTGCCTTGCTGAATTGATGAATTGTCTAATATATAGGAAGAGGTACAAAGATTCATCCAATCCGTATATTATATATATAATTTTATATGGGTTCATATGCTTTCAAGGCTTCATCATGGATTGATTAATATATATTAAGATCTGAATGATGAACGTAGCTTTTTTGCTTGCCTTGCATTATTTATTTTATGATCAAACAGTATGTTAATGCTAGGATTATGAATTTTATTCTTAATGAGATTAGGATTATGTTTTCAAGGGTTTCTAGCATTGTTATGGTTCTTGATTTTGATCTTGAAAACCCTAATGTTTGATCTGAAAATCTTCGTTGATAAAATCAAAAAGTGTTTTTGATGGAAGAACAATGAAGATGTCAAAAACATTAGTTGTTTGTTCAAGAAAAACCGTAGAAAACTGCCTTAGAAAATTTCTGGAAATTCAAGTTTCACGAGTTTCGATCGATCGAAAATCACTTTTGATCGATCGAGTGAAACAGTGATTAGACTTTTTAAGTAGATTGATTTTCGATTCATAGTCGATCGATCGAATTTATTTTTCGATCGATCGAGAGGCAATCAAGTATCGATCGAACAAGTCAGTTGGTCAAGTTCGAATTTTTTAATTTTTTTTTTCGATCGATCGAGAGGCACATTCGATCGATCGAAAGAAAGAAAATCAGAATTTTTTATAAGTGTTTTCAAGTTTTTTAAGAGCAAGGTTATGTGTGATTAGATTACACATGGCTCTAACTAAAAGACCTAATGATATCAAAGAAGTTAGTTAAATAGAACTCTTGGTACTAAATCATTTTATGATTAAAAGTCCTTAATTTATTTTAGTTAGAGGTTTTTAATGAGATTAAAATTCTAATTAAAGTTATATAGTTTCTAATGAGATTAGAATTGAAAGATCGAAAATGTGTTGAAAACACACGAGCGGTTTAGACCCCCAAATTAAAATTACGGCTTGGTTGATTTTACACTAACTTAATGATAAGTGCGGAATAGTGTAAACACAAGCGTATAAACGAAACAACTACTCTAATCCATATTTAAAGCAACTCAGCAGTAAAAATGAAATGAACAAGAGTAGGGAAGAAGGATGCAAACACAGATAACACTGAGACATGTTATCGAAGAGGAAACCGAAGACCTCGGCGTAAAACCTCTCCGCCGCCCTCCAAGCGGAAATCGATCCACCAGACAATCAGTTGGGATACATGGGTTAGCAAAAGACCTTCCAAGCCTAGTCTACCCGCTGTACCTAAGCCCTCCAAGCTCCTACTCCAACAAGGCTTCTCGGAACCGTGTCTTGTCCTAATTATCTGGATCCCGCAACAAGCTCCATGTTGCATCTGCCATTCAAGGCTTCTTCCAATGCTTCCCAGCAGCACCAAAACGTCACACAGCACTCTCAAGGTGTGGTAAGTGTTTGGGCTATCAACCTCTCAAAGATATGGATAATGGAGAGGGAAGGGTTGAGGAGATACCACAAGCAATTGTATAGAGAAAGATGGGGAAGACAATCTCTAATTACCAATGTGTTTGGCTAGGGTTTTCTCTCTGAAGCGTTTCTCAACAATTATGGGTAATGATGGTATATATAGGATGAGTGCAAAAGGTGTGACTCAAAAAGTACAGGCTGGCAAAACAGATAGCCTCGCGGGTGTCTCGCGGGAAGGCCTTACCCGCGAGATACTCGCGAGACATAGCTGTCTCCACCTGGCCTGACCTTTCGCATTCCAGCATGTGCCTAGCACATGATTCACTTCGCGGGATGCTAGGTCACGAGACACCCGCGAGAATTCTTCATTCTTCAAATGCTTGAGTCTTCAAACACCCTCTCTATCACACAACCCTTACAACAAATCCCACAACAAATACAGGGTTTAAACGATTGAACATAATTACAATCAAATTTGGCACGGAATAAAAGCCAACTAAAACACAGTTGTAAATTACAACTTTACAATTAGAATACTTTATCTAATAAATTAAGGATAGAGTTCTATATAACTAATTTTTGATTCATTAGTGTTTAAGGAATCCTAAATAGTTTAGGACTTCCATTTTGGTTAGTGATTCTAATGAGATTAAAGTCTTTATCAAGTGTAAGGTTATTAGTTGTGATGGGATCACAATTATTTAAGAAAAACCCAAATAATGAGTGGGAGTTCTTGAAATAACCCTTTTGTTAAGTTTATTGTAATGTGAATAGATACCTCGTTGATGTGCATGAAATATATATAATAAAATACTCACATATTTACATATTTAGCTTTACTTTTATGTTATTTTGTGACTGATTATGTAATATTTTTGTGTTGCAGGTAACAAGGGCTTTACATGCAAAGTGGGGCTAAGCCAATTGAATCAAGCCAACTTACATCCAGCCAGGCATGAATATTAAATTTTAAGTCCAATTGGAGTAAGGAATCAAAGGAAATTTGCACCAAATCCAAGTCCAATTCGGATTAGGATTCCAGCCTGCACATCAGTTAGTATTTTTGGCATAACTTTCGGCTCAGATGTTCAATCGAGATGATTCAAGTTGGGCTGGAAAGTTAACTTAAAGGGCTACAACTTTGTAGTTTACCAGGAGCCCGAATTCTGAAGATAAATGGGCCAAAATAGTCGGTTAAGTGAAGCCTAAAAATCTGGGATTTTCTCCAAACGGGAATTCAACTTGTAATAGGATTCCTTGACCTATTTAAAGGCTTTTTAGGGCAAAATTCAGGGAGGCTAGTGCTAGGGCTGAGATGCAAAACAGAAAATTGGAGCAAGAGGCAGTGCCGCATGTGGCTTCTCTGTAGCTTTTCTCCATGATAGCATTGTGACTATTTCTTTCTCTATTCTATTTGTCTAGTTTAATGTTTAGTATTTTATTCTTGTGTTTTCTTTCAATTATCATGAGTAGCTAAATTTATAATTAGGGTTGAGGATGAAACCTTGTTAAAGATTATCAGTAATATTTATGTGATTTGATTTTTCCCACAATAGTTGTTCTTTAATGATTTATATTGTTCTTGCTTCATATCAATTGACTAAGATGGGATTCTAGATATGAGTTCAATCATGTTTTTCTCATGATTTAGGATTTGTCTTAATTAATTGAATGCTTGGTTTATTAATTCTTGATTATAGAATTGGATATCATTTGTGATTTGTCTGTCAATGGATACAAGTTATGATTTGATTTTTAGAATTGGATATATCTTGTGATTTGTTTGGCTACGGATACAATTGATGATTTGGTTTTATACTAAAGAAGCGAAGAAGAACATGCTTTTGATTTTTAAAATAAGGATTTTAATGATGATATTTTCCATGATAGCAAGATTGATTTCTAGATTATCATGTAGTGAGTTGGGAAAAATTAATGATCATAAATATATGCTGATATGATTTACAAGGCGGATTCCAAAACCTTAATTCCTTTCCATTGATTATTTACATCTTTTTATTGCTTTATATCTTTTGCTTAGTTTAATTAATTTCAAAACAACCAATTTTTATTAAACTAGATTAGGATTAATTTGGTTAAGGTTTAATTAATTTTCCTACATTCATTCAAGTCCCTGTGGGTTCGACCTCGTTCTTGTCAAACTATACTTCGGTACGGTTCGTACACTTGCGAGTATTTTAAAATTTAACAACACTCGTCTTGACTTCGAGTCTTGCATTCCATGCGAAGGGTATTTACTTCACGGATTACAGGGTTAAACTTCTTTGTGATTGCGCAAATGTTCATTACACTATTGTGACGTGACTTAGTAACATCACATTGAATTTAAACAATTAAACACATTTAATGTGTAGGGTTAAAATTGTGATTAGATCACAATGATTTCAACACAATCCACTTGTTTTAAAATTTCTAGTGGGAGAGAGATACAAGGGTTGGATCTCACGGCCTCCATTGTCGGTTCATAGTAGTGTGGGTAAGCACCTCGTCTTGGCGTATATGCCTCGCGATCCCAAAGGAGGGTGTTTTGATTCATGGTACTACAAGTTTAAACACTATAAAGGGAGATGAAATGTGGCTACACATGATTCAAGATAATGGTGTACACTAGACTAAGTGTAATGTTAACCTCCCAAAGGAGCTATGTCATTATTACTTAGAGGCTAAAGTTAATATGGCATATTATTAGTGTATGATAAGAGTTATCATGATAGCACTAATAATGTGAGTAATTCTCAATCAATTAATGTGTTTATAATAAACTTGCTACCAAGGAATTATAGACATGGATTGGTTTGTCGTTGCACCTAGTATAGTATGGTTTTCGGGTTCCATATTATATGGTTATGGATGCAAAATATAATGTCCCTGTATTTAAGTTCACTGTCTCAATATAAAGTTGTCATAAATTTTGTCCTCTAGCTACTATGTTAGTTGAATCACATTAACTAAGAAATAATGTTGGACATGGTGCTTAAAGGAGTTGAAGTACATATTTATGTTATGATTCAGCATTGTCATAATTTCCTATATGTGATGCATTTAATGGAAGATAGCTTATGATATTATCATAGTCTCCATTGAAATGCTAGTATGTTACATTGGTTTCTATCTCAATTGTGCTACAGCATGAGATGCAAGAGTTAGTACTAAACTAAGACTTTATATCAAGTCTAAATGAGATGTTTGGTATAAATCATATTGAGTGCTAAGAAAAGCTTAAGAAGTTCCAATTCTATGTCATTTTATAAAAATATTTTATTTTTAAAATGAATTGGAATTCTTGGATGTTGAGATTAAATGTTAATCTCATGTGGATATGATCCACAAGTCCTTGTTAGATTCATTTGATCAATTCAGATTGTTTTGAAAATAAATTCTTTTTATATTATCTAAATTGATGAGTGAGTTCTACGCAACGGAAGACATCCTAAAAGCTAAGGCTAGGATCAATATGATTTAATTCAAATTCTTAGCTTGAACTAAAAGGTAAGGGTGATAAGAAGAGGAATGAAAATACCAAACATTTGGACAAGTTAGTTGCCCTAGTAGTTGCCAAAAAGGAAATTAGTCTTAAAAGCATGATCAAAAAGAAATTGTTTCTGATTTTGGTAAAGCTAAGCATTGTTCATAATTATCTTCTAGATGGAAATTTACATGTTTTACTTTTTTAAGAGAAAGTTTCCATCCTTTTGTACTGTATGTTTTGGCACTTATGTCTAGATCTTATTAATCTAAGTGTTATTCAAGATTTATGAAAGATGGGCTTTTAGAACCATTATTTTATTATATTCACAATCTATGAATTCTATTTAGATGATAATATGATCTAGGGCTCCTTTTTGTAAATGAATGAAGTTCCAATGACTTTTTTAAGTTAGTGCATACATAAAGGAGGAATAAGACTCTTTTAAAGTAAAAGTTGAAATGTTCTAGAAGAAAATGTTAGAATTTGTTATAGGATAACTATAAAATACATTTAGAAATGAGATGGTTGTATTAGATACACCACAAGACATTATTCTAGATATATAGCTAATACACGGGTACAATATCGTAGTGGGAGGATTACCAAATAAATTCATACTTTTGGAATAAACTTTTGAAGTCATTCCATAAGGATATGAATTTGATCCTTGGTCCTACGTAAAGGCAATAGATGATATAAATATCGGTTACTGGTTCAAGGTTATGTGAATAGAATTAGATTCTATTTAAAGTCTAGAACTTGTAGAGGCGCTTAATTGCATTAAGCCTATTGTTTTCAAATAGGTCTACAAGTAAATGAGATTGATAGTTTTGAAGGTGCAAACCTTCAAAGTAAAAACTAGTGGCAAAAGATCTATTCAAAAAGAAATGGTTCGACTATGAAATGATTTTTTCACCAATAGTTAAGTTTGACTCTATCTAGATTCTCTTATTCATTATATTTCATTTGGATGAAATATGGCAATGGATATCAAGAAAGCTTCTTTTAGTAGCAATCTTGAGGAAGACATCTATATGATGTAACTAGACTTGTTTATAGCAAAGAACCAATGGTGATTAGCATGCAAGTTGCTTAAAGTCCATTTATGGACTAATGCAAGCATCTAGGTCATAAATATCATCTTTGATCAAGCAATCAAATTGTTTGATTTTGATCAAGTATTAAAAGACCTTAAGTGTGTAAAAGTTACATAGAATAATAAATTTCTTATTGTATATTGATGACATTCTAATCATTTAGGATGATGTAGAGTTATTGTCATCAATAGAGTTTTGGTTGTCTAGTCCAGTTTGATATAAAGTACTTGGAAAAGATTGGTCACATCCTAAGAATTAATCTTTGTTAAAATTCAGAAATTAGAATGTTGGGTCTATCTCAAACTGCTTAAATAGATTAGATTCTAGCCAAGTATAGCATGTAATACTTCAAGAAATGATTCTTTCCTTTTAAGTTTGAAGTTCCTTTATAAAAGGACTATGGTCCTAAGACATATAAAAGGAAGTACATATAAGACGGTTCCTTATATCAAATCGATAGGAAGTCTTTATGCTATACTAAATACTAGCCTAAATGTCTATTTTGCGGTGGGTATAGTAAGCAAATATCAAGTGAATCAAAGATCACTTAATATAGTAGGAGTAAAGCATATACTCAAATATCTTAGGAGAATGATGGATTATATGCTTGTCCACAAAAGTGAAGTTTTGATGTTTACTGGATGTACAAATACTGACTTATAGTTTGATTATGATTCATGAAATTGGACTTCAAGATATGTGTTCATCCTAGGTGGTGAAGACACACATTAAGTATAAGTATCATCTCATTAAAGAGATATGAGTACATGTAAAGTAGTAGTAGAAAGGATAATTTATGCAATAAATCTGACTGAAACTTGTTTCCAAACCTTGCCTTAGAGTGACTTTGAATTACTCTAAAGGGAGATAAGTGTCGGATACATGGTAAATTGTCTTTGAGGGCAAGTGGGAGATTGTTGGGGTTTATGCCCTAAAATCCAATTCATTGGCATGTCATAAATAATTAAATTATTTAATTATATGAGACTATCTATAAATGAACTAATGGGATATTATCTTAGTCCATAAGATGCATAGTATGTGATTTATGTGATTTAGTCACAGAAGATATAAATCGCAAATTCTTTGTAAACTCAGAATTTTAGTTCGTAGTCGGTGATGAAATTGGGCATTTCATCTGCGAAGACTATAACATATCAACTACGATGATTTGTCTTGATCATGGAAGTGGAGACTTCTAGTTGGTATGTTGATATGTTTTAAGAGTTAAGACATATTGAACTAGACCGCTGTGAGATTTATTATTCTCCTAATGACTGTCAAATGAATAATAAATCTCACAACTTCTATTTACATCAACTCTAAATCCTGAGAGAATAATGGACCTGATCATGAGATGTAGGTTGCTTTGATATATCAGGAGTGAGATCTATTAGCAACGGTTAAAACCTCAGTATGTTGGGCAATCACATTTAATGTTGATGGAACATATATTCTCAAGATGGAATTCATAATCTCTTAACGGAGATATAAAATATTCCCTTGAGATAAGTTTAATGGATTTGGTTATTCAGAGTGTTCTGCCTAACCACTTTAGTAAGGAGTTACTAAAGTATATTGAAAGCTCGTAAATGTGTTGAAAACACAAGAGCTGTTTAGACCCCCAAATTAAAATTACGGCTCGATAGATTTTACACAACTTTAATACAAAGTGCGGAATAGTATAAAAGCGAGCGGATGAACAAGTAAGCTACTCTAATCCATATTTAAAGCAACTCAGCAGTATAATGGAATTAAACAAGAGTAGGGAAGAAGGATGCAAACACAGAAAACACCGAGACGTGTTCTCGAAGAGGAAACCGAAGAACTCGGCGAAAAACCTCTCCGTCGCCCTCCAAGCGGAAATCGATCCACTAGACAATCAGTTGGGATACATGGGTTAGCAAAAGACCCTCCAAGCCTAGTCTACCCGCTGTACCTAAGCCCTCCAAGCTTCTACTCCAACAAGGCTTCTCGGAACCGTGTCTTGTCCTAGTTATCCGGATCCCGCAACAAGCTCCATGTTGCATCTGCCATTCAAGGCTTCTTCCAATGCTTCCCAGCAGCACCAAAACGTCACACAGCACTCACAAGGTGTGGTAAGTGTTTGGGCTATCAACCTCTCAAAGATATGGATAATGGAAAGGAAAGGGTTGAGGAAATACCACAAGCAAATGTATAGAGAAAGATAGGGAAGACAATCTCTAATTACCAATGTGTTTGGCTAGGGTTTTCTCTCTGAAGCATTCCTCAACAATTGTGGGTAATGATGGTATATATAGGAAAGGTGCAAAAGGTGTGACTCAAAAAGTACAGGCTGGCAGAACAGCTAGTCTCGCGGGTGTCTCGCGGGAAGGCCTTACCCGCGAGATACTCGCGAGACACAGTTGTCTCCACCTGGCCTGACTCTTCGCATTCCAGCATGTGCCTGGCACATGGTTTACTTCGCGGGATGCTTGGTCGCGAGATACCCGCGAGAATCCTTCAGTTCTTCAAATGCTTGAGTCTTCAAACACTCTCTCTATCGCACAACCCTTACAACAAGTCCCACAACAAATACAGGGTTTTAAACGATTGAACATAATTACAATCAAATTTGGCACGGAATAAAAGCCAACAAAAACACAGTTGTAAATTACAACTTTACATATATATTTATGGAATTGGATTTCATAAATATATTATGAATAACATAAATGATTAAACTAGGTACTCAAGGATTAAGATGTAGTAATCTTCAAAGTGGCAGTCTATATTTTTGACTTTGTATTACTACGAATATTTTAATGACGGGGTTGTATGTATAATAAAGTCTTGGGATATAATCTATTAATAAGGCCTAGAGTGCAATTATATTCTTATAGTGGTATTGAATATAATTAATGGTAACTTTGAACTTGTCAAGAGTTGACGGAAAAGCCCAAGGCCCATTGGAGCTAGAGTCTTATTTGTTCCCTTTGGTCCCATCTCAAGCCACAAACTAAAGCCCAATTGGATAGGCCCAAAAGGCTAACCCAATTAGATAATCAGTCATTATTTAATAAGAGTTAATGAATAAAGAAACTATGAGAATAGTTTTAACGTACGTATAATGAAAAGAAAAGAAATCAGTTTTTCTCCACAAGGAGAAAAAGAAGTTTTTTTTTTCTTTGAGAGTCTATGTACAAAAGACTGATTGAGAGACCACATATCTTGGGCACCATGTGGAATTGAGATGAAGATTGAAGGTATTCTCAAGTCAAGGTTTTGAAATTCACTGCATTAAGGTACGCTTTCTTTTCTTTATTCTAGAATTCATGGTTACATGTTTATCTTTCATGATTGAAGTAGATCCGCATTTGTTGCTTCCGCTGTGTGTTTTGTATTAGATACAAAACCAGATTTTCCAACAGCTTGCTGATGGGTTTGTCCTCTGTGGCGGTGATGGTGTTGGCAGCAGGTGGCTGATGGGTCGGCGGCCGGTGAATGATCTATGGGTTTCGGCGACTGGTGCGCTTGCGATGGGTGTTTCTTTCTTTCTTTCTTTTTTTCTTTTTTTTTTTTTTTTTTTTGGTTTGTGGGTGTGGGTTCTGTGCTCAGTGCCGGGCACGGATGGTGATCGCCGACTTGGGAGGCGCCACTGGCTTCTCTGTTGGCTTAGGGATGAAAAACTCATGTGGGGCTACAGGGTACACACGGATTGCCGGGGCTGGTTTGGGCTTGTTCAAGATCTCATGGGGCAAAAACTTGAAAGGTAATGTCATCTTTGGCTGGATTACTCTTTTGATGATCTTGCTTTCAAGTGGTTGTCTACGGTTATGTTGTATGGATCAGAAGTTTGCTCTGATACCAAAACTGACGTAAGACAACTACACAAACAATAAAAGCGATAGAATAAGAAGATAAACCCTAGGAGTCAGCACCTAAGGGTTGCTTGGAGTCAGCACCAAGCAAAACTGGAGTCGGCACCAGTAAAAAAAAATACACGTTTTTTTAATAATCATCAAAACTGTCTTACAATAATCCCAAAAAGTGTTTAAATAGCTAACAACAATAAGGCATAAAGAAACCCTAAAGAAACCCTAAATGTTCGGGCTTGCTTAAACTCAAGCCCAATAACTAATAGGCTCCATCCATAAGGCCACAGGTTGGGCCGTCTTCTTTCTACTCTTCCTCCTATACATGCGTGTAATTGGGGGCTTGTACCTCGTGTCCGCACCAATTCATGTTAAGGGAGATACATTTATTCTAATATATGATTCTTGATTCTTGTGTTCACTGCTTATTAATTTATATTTATGAGTTACTCATTGACATATGTTTTTATTTTGTGTTGTATGAAACATACAAGAATGCTTTATTTTTGTTGTATCTAACTTAGGGGGAGAGTTAGTTTACATTCTTGTTGATTTACTGTTTTTCTGTCACACATGCGTTTATGCGTTTGTTGAGTGTTACAAGAATATATAGGTTGATTCAATTAAGCTGCTGTCTACACTTGCAACTGATGGATAGTAATTAGGATTGAATTTGTGTTATGAGCATTATTTTTGTAAAGGGCTTTTATTTGTAAACTTTGAGCTTTTAATTTGTGTTTTGTCACGGATTGCCAAATGGGGAGTTTATTAGGTTCTAAAGACTTAGGATTTTATGTATTTAGAACTCTAATGTGTAATATTGGCAAACCATGATCAAAACAGGTTGTTTAGTCTTGTTTAGGCTTGCCCAAAGTTGTGTAATTCATGTAAAGTTGGAATTGAGCTGATGCAGAAGCTACTGTGCATTTCGGCCTCGCTCGATCGATCGAAGCTTAGACTCGATTGATCAAAAGTCGGCCAGATTGCGTTTTTCTCCAGATTTCCAACTCAGTCCTATTTCATTAAAATGTTTAGGGTTTTATGTTTTTGCCCTAGGTATATAAGGCAAAACCCTAACATGTTTTAGTGGTTGCTCTTGCTGTTCTTATTGCTCATATTTGCGGTTTTGTGTAAATCTCTTGTGAGATCCTTGAGGAGTTTTCCTTTACACAAAGCTTAGGGTTTTCAAGGAGAAGATGTTATCTACACCTTGATGATCAATTCAGTTGCTGCTATTGGAGCTTCAAGATATACAAGCGGGGGTGCTTGTACTTATTGGAGAATCCAAGAAAGAAGGAGTCTGTGGATTCGGAGATTGCACTTGGTCGTGTTAGTAAGTTCTACTGGTGGGTAGCAATAAGAAGTCAAGCGTGGGGGCTTGTAAGTCTTATTGTATAAATTTCGATTCTTTCATATAGTGGATTCAAGTTTACCTTGAGGATAGCTAGGTTAAATCCTCCCCAGGTTTTTTTTACCGGTTTGGTTTTCTTGGGTCATCATGTCTTGTGTTCTTTATATTTCCGCTACTTTATGTGCTTGATATGATTATATGGTTGTGTTAACCTAGAATTGCATAAATTGACTAAGTCAATCACTTGGCTAATTCTCTAGGTTAATCCAATTGTTGTTTTAAGGGGTCTAAAAACCTAACATAAACAAGTCTAACCAATTTTATATTTCAAAAATAAGTCAAGACAGTTTAGTGAGCATACATTAACACATGTAAACCTTATAATGGCCAAATCACATTGTACATGCACATGTATCAAGAGTAGCCAAGAATATGGCGTGTTATGTGTGAAGAACATCGCAAGATTGCATAAGTGTATACATGTTATGACGATTTGAGATATGAGAAAATCACTTTAACTCACACACAATCATAACTATTTGATGGGAACTATCACCTTCGAAATACATCCTATAACTCCCACATCTCCTAGAATACACGCTTGCAATCATATAAAGCATTTTTATTCTTTTTGCTTTTTATTTTTCTTTGCATATTTTTCTTTTAAGCAAATCATGCATAGGCATATAAGAGATATAAAAGAAATATCCAACGATGTTAAGCTTTTGACATTCTAATTTTGCTATGCCGAAGCACACAAATGTCATTGACATTGCACTTTTGCTATGCCGAAGCATACAAATGTCATTCATGATTGGCGGGCAACAGTGGTGAAATGGTTATTTATGTATTTCTCTTAGGATTTTCTAGTCCTTCTCGTCAAAAAAAGTGATACGAGTGTTAAGTACAAGAGATTACTTAATTTTACTCATCACAAACACGAGCTACAAAGCTCACTTGGTTAGTTGTGCATAGAGATGCTCATCTAAGCTACAAAAGATACAAAGTTTAGAAAATTTTATTTTAATAGCTATCCAAGGTACACAAGTACCAATGTACACAAAACACACATTGTTTTTGTATATTTCTAATTTTTCAATTTTTTTTTAAATTTTTATATCAAAAACAAAATAAGCAAAACTGAAAAAAAAAAAAAAAAAAAAAAAAAAAAAAAACATGTTAAACAAAGCAAAGCATAAAAACTAGATTGACTCAAAACAATAAAGCAAAACACACAAGTAATGCAAACAAAAACAAGAAGGGAGAGAAGAAGTGATAGAATCACTTGGAACCCTTTTCCTTCCACACCTTAGAAGAACCTTTCCTTTGATTAAACCCTTGAATAGGCTGTGAGGGGGAAGAATTGAAACCTTTTAAGTTCAAAAGGAACATGAGGGCTTTGAGAAGATCTCCAAGGGGAGCAAGAGATGATTGAAACTAATTCTAGCTTCCAGATGCTATCATGTCGTTGCTTTGTTGAGTGGCCAGCCACTTATAACAATTTGGTCGAGTATGACCAGCTACTCCACAATGATGACAAAGATGCTGCTTCTTCTGTTTAGACTTTTGAGAGTTAGCCTTCTCAGCCTTAGGGTTTTTAACTTCTTTGTTATCCTGCTTTGGGAGTGTTCCTAAGATAGATTTACCTTTGTCTATGTTTTCACTAGCTAAATTAGTTTTAACATCATTATTCTTAATTTCAACATTATTAGTAGGAGGAACAAAAATAGTAGAACTAGTAGAAGCAATATTAGAAGAAGAGAGACCATACCCTAAACCTGTTCTATCTAAAGAAGATTTCTGAATGCTGAGCATCTCATCAAGCTTCACACTTGAAGTCCTTTCCAGCTGAGCTCTGACTTGGAACAGTTCTGCCTCATGCTTCATAATCTTCTTAGCCAAGAAGTTGTTCTCAAATCTCAGTGCTCCAATAGTTTGATTAGATTCATCAAACTTTGTGGAAAGCTCTTCACGCTCAAGCTCCACATCACTAAGCTTCTTGGTGGTCAACCTATACAACTTTTCATGCTTTTCTAAGACCTTGTACAACTTTGCATAGGCTGTGTGAATGTCATCTTGTTCATCCATCTTCTCAAACTTGGTCTCCACCAATTCCTCTTCTTCATCCACATCTTCAACAATCCCCTCAGTAGGATTGACAGTGGCAGTGAAGGCATTCAAGATTCTATCATCCTCATTGTTGGAATCATCTTCAGGCTCAGTGTCGCTCAAAGTAGCAAGAAGTGCCTTGCTCTTCCCAATGCTTTTGAGATATGTAGGACACTCTTATTTCATGTGAACAAAGCCTTGATACCCAAAGCACTTAGGTCCTGTGGGAACAGTGTATTGACCGCCATCCCTAGCATCCTTCTTCCCTTTGTCTTGGCTCTTGAATTGAAAAGAATTGGATTGGCTATGATCCTTGTCGAAGCCTTTCCCATTGGCATTCTTCATGAACTTCTTGAATTGCCTTGTAATGTAGCATTTCATCTTAGAATCCTCATCATTTGAAGACTCATCAATGTCACTACTCCTGGCCTTCAAAGCCATGCTCTTGCTCTTCAAAGCCATGCTCTTGCTCTTACCCGACTTACCAATCATTGTTAACCCTAGCTCCTAGGTTTGGAGATTACTAACCAACTCTATCAGAGGAATCTTGTCAATGTCCTTGGATTCCTCAATAGCAGTAATCTTAGCATGGAATCTCTCGAGTAGAGATCTAAGCACCTTTCTTACAATCTTGGGTTTAGGAATGATTTCACCAAGATTGAAAGCTGAGTTCACTATGTCCTTAAGCTTGGCATAAAACTCATCAAATGACTTATCCTCCTCCATTTTAATCTCTTCAAAGCTTGTAGTGAGCCTTTGAAGTTTTGAATCTTTGACAGCCTTGGTTCCCTCATAGGTTGTCTAGAGAATGGTCCATGCCTCCTTAGCAGTTTCAGTAGAGGATATCTTCTTGAATTCCTCATTGGTGACTATACTGAATAAAGCATTCAATGCTCTGCTATTGAAGTTTGCCACCTCGATCTTAGCTTCATCCCAATCGGCCAGTGCTTCCTTTGGTTTGGTCCAACCAATCTCTACAGCTTGCCACACTTTCTCATCTAAAGACTGCATGAAAGCTCTCATGCGTACCTTCTGGTATGCATAGTTAGTGCCGCCAAATAAATGAGGTATAATCAAAGACTGTCCTCTATCCATGACAAACAGGGGTTAATGGATCAACACAACAAAGATTAACCCTAATCAGAGTGTGCCTGCTCTAATACCACTTGATAGGCCAAAAACGAATTGACCCCTAGTTTAAAGACTCGAGTTCCAAAAACGCCGCTATAGGGCTTAAAAACGTCACTATAGGGCTTAAAAATCAAGTTATAAAAAAAATTTGCAGGAAAACGCCACTATAGGGCTTTAAAACGTCACTATAGGGCTTAAAAACACCACTATAGGGCTCCCTGAACTTGGTATTGAACACTTGTAAAAAAAATTTGTAGGAAAACACCGCTATAGGGTTTTAAAACGTCACCATAGGACTTAAAAACGCCACTATAGGGGCGATCAAACGAATTTTTTTTTTTTTTTGCATAGAACTCGAGTTTCTAAAACTCGAGATCCATGTGGCATTTTTAGTCCAAAAACACTTGCAAAGCGAGTCTTTGGGACTCGAGTTTTAATATAGATCTTGAGTTTCTAAAACTCGATATACTATTTTTCTTAAAACAAATGGAACGTTGCCTAACTTACTACATTGTTGCCCCTCTCATTGCTAGTCTACCCATTCCCCTTGATTTCCAGCTGTTTAGGTTTATTTCCATCCAATTTCAAAGAGTAATATCACTTTGGATACCGCTTATTGCTGAAAATTAAAAACTGAAAATACTGTAACAAAATAATTTTTAAATATGTGAATAATGTCGTGAAACCCATTTTTAATAAAATTACTAAAAAAAGGTTTGTGAATGTCGTAAATAATGCACAAACCCACTAATAAACACAAACATGCAACGCAAGCGTTGAGAATGCTATCCGAACTCCACCTAAAAGTTCATTTTGCTTACTCTTTCAAAAGTAATTTCCACCTAACTCTCTGTCTATATTTTTTTTTTTCCATTTTATTTAAATATTAAAAAAGTTAATCAACGTCTTAAGGTATTAATTTGTAGAATATTTTTTAAAACATTTTATGAGAAAAGAAGGAAACAACTTTTTTTTATTTATAAATTCTTAGATTATGTTTGGTAATAGTTTTTATTTTCTATTTTTAAAAACTTGTTTTGGGGAATATACAAAAAAAAAAAAAAAAACAATTTTTTGTATTTTTGAAATAAAAAACATATTTGATTAGTTGAAATTATTTTTTTTAGAAAGGTTAGTTGAAATTAAAATGATAGTTTTTTGAAGAAAAAAATAGAAAATATTAAAATATGTTATTACTAAGATTTGAACTTTAATGCTAACTCATTAAATGAGATAGATTCATTAAATTAAATGTGTGTTTTCATTAACTTATGAAAATTAGAAACTGAAAACAGTCTTTGACATATTTTCAGGTTCTTTCACAAACTGAGTTTTGATAACAGTTTTTGTTTTCTATCCATTTTGGGTTGTCAAATAAGTTTTTTAGTCTCAAAAATAGAAAATTGTTTTTGAAAACAGAAAATAAGGGAAAAAAATAGTTACCAAACATACCTTTATATTTCCTTAAGAAAATGATATAAAAAATTTCTTAAAATAGTCTATTAATAAATGTCCTAAAAGCACCCATTAACAAGCATCTTTAAACTTGCCCCACCCTCCCTTAAAAGTTACCATAACTTTTGAGTGGAGTTGTGATATGCCTTTGTGTTAGAATTCATTTCCCTCTCCCTTGCGGGTGTTTGTTTCTTAAAAAAAATAAATAAATAAATAAAAACCCGCATCTTTAAATAATTATTTCTTCATTATTTATTTATTCTTACTTTAATCTTCCTACATTCAATTTTTTAATCTTTCTAACTTATATTTTATTTTGACCTCACCAATTTTTTATCTTTTCTTTTGCTAATAAATAGTAACTCTTCAAACTAAGAAACTGACTACTTATGGTCATTTTCTTTTTTGCATTTTAGAGAGACCATTGAAGTTGTATTAAGGATTTACTCTTTAAAATAAAGATAATTTTGGTTTTAGTTAAGCTATTGGATAACAGGAGCTCTAGGAAATTTTTCTAGGATATTTATTAAAAAACTTAAATTATACAAAATATTACAACATACCTTTTTTACAATGGTCATTCCACAAGTAAAGTGCTTGTGGGATGTGGAGGGATAAGGGCCGGGGTTTAAGTCTCTAGAAGAGAGCTTCACAGACATATACACTTAAATTAGGTTAGAGTAGAATTTCTATCTTATATCAAAAAAGAACTTTGATACATCAACATAAATAAATAAATAAATAACACGAAAATACATAAGATTTTACAATTTCCTTATACTAACAAAATTAAAAAGCAAAAAGAATCTAATAGTAGATAAAGTAAGAACTGAGAATATTGATGTGAGAGAGAGAGAGAGAGAGAGAGCAACGGATAATAATTGCTATGAGTGCGAGTTACGATTATGAATTATTAGGAGTTTTATTTTTTATTTTTGAATAAGTTTATTGTTGAATGTTTTGTTCAGATAGTTTTTTTGTTCTTATTTGGGTTATTTTTTATTCTTTTAGGGATTGAGGATTATGTTTTGTGAACCAAATTTACTTTTACAAGTAATGCTACAGACACAATATTTCTAACTTAGTATAGCAAAAAAAATGAATTAGAGATTGTGGTGGATCCATGTGTGAGTTGGCAAATTAATTTTAAAAAGTTATGATATTTTATTGTGTACATATCATTAATCTTTTTTTAATTATTGATCTCAAATTTTTGCAATTCTCAAGTGAGAGTGTTCAAATTATATTTTTTGTTAATGTAGAGAAAACAAATTAATTTAAAAGTAATTATGTATATCAATATTTTTTAATATATATATATATATATATATGAGATAGGTTCAAGTTATATCTAGTATAACTCTAAAGAGTTACACATTTTTTAAACCGTTGGTGTAGGGTTAAGGGCTCAAATCATATATTGGGCCTTGGGCCTTGTCCGAGAACATGAATGGTCTGAGGAGGAATAAATAGTTATGGGTGGTTCCAATTTGGGGTCTGATAAGCAGGGAATGAATGGAAAGTGGTCCGAGGAGGAGTTTCTCCTCAGATACGATAAATATAGCTCAAATATGTACTCTAGATAATCAAGGTAATATTCCAGGAAGCTTTAGTGATAGGGACACGCCTCCTGAACATCCAGAGAGAATGAGAGCTAAGAAATATCTTGGGAAAAGCTGCTACCACCGCATTGAAAGCCCTGCAACTAGCTTTTTTGCTGCATTTATGTGGAGAAGACCCCTAAACAGTGCTGCCTTGGCTACCCCAACTCACAGAAAGCCAGAGAGGTTGTCTGATGGGACAAGTACTCAGGTAGTGGCTCAAATGATCGACAAGTGTAGGATCAAGATAGTCCAAAAGGGACTATATAATAGGAGGGATATTCCATGGATGAGAGATCGGAAAAATAGAAATAGAATATTGTAGCAATCAAAATTGTACTTGTACTCTATTTAATTTATTCATATTTAATTGATAGTGCAGCAAATCAAAGAGGCTCCAGAGTGGGGCTAGTTCTAGTTTCTCCTGAACAAATCACCATTGAAAAGTCATTAAGACTGGGCTTCTCGGCTACAAATAATGAGGTTGAATATGAAGTTTTGCTGAAAGGAATGTCCATGGTTCAAAAAATGAGGGGAAAGGTGGTAAAGATGATCTTGGACTCAAGACTGGTTGTTAGCCAAGTGAAAGGCGAACTAGAAGCAAGAGATGAGAGAATGCAAGGATACTTGGGTCAAGTTAGGCGTCTGTAATCAAGGTTTGAATCTTTCAGCCTATTGCACATCCCTAGAAGTGGAAACACCCATGTTGATTCTCTAGCCACACTCGCGACCTCCTCGGCTTAGAACTTTCCTCGGGTCATTCTAGTAGAAGACTTGTATAAGCCCACAGAGGTGAAGAGAGAGGTGATCCATGTTCACCAAGTTAGAGTAGGGCCAAGTTGAATGGACCCCCTAGTACTATTCCTGAAGGAGGATGTCCTGCCCAATGAGAAGTCAAAAGTTTACAAAGTATGTAGAAAGGCTCCTCAGTTCTGGTTGTCCGAGGATCAGAAATTGTACAAGCGCTCTTTTTTTGGGCCATATCTACTCTGCATACACCACGAGGCATCAGAATTACTCCTTGAGGAGCTACATGAAGGAATTTGTAGAAGTCACACGAGAGACAGATCTTTAGCTAGCCACTTCAACCAAAGAATGGTCATCCATTCCAAGAATGAGGCCTTGATGTGCAAAGTGTTTCCATCTAGTCTAGGACCAATGGCGATGAGATAAGTTGATGGTCTGGGGGCAAATTCCATAAGTTCCTTTAAAGAGCTCACCCAAGCATTCGGTTCTTATTTTATTACGTGCAGCAAGGTTCCCCGGCCCTTAGACTCTCTATTGTCCATGTCAATAAGAGGGGGGGAGACCGTGAAAGCGTACTCAAACAGATACTGGGAGATGTTTAACGAGATAGATGGTGACTTTGATGATGTGGCCATCAGTACTTTTAAAGTCGGCCTCCCAGCCGAGCATGGTTTAAGGAAATCTCTGACTAGCAAACCTGTCACCAGTGTGTGCCGACTCATAGATCAGATTGGCAAGTATAAAAGGGTTGAGGAAGACCAATAGCAGGGGAAAGGAAAGGTTAAGGTTATCCCTCAAGAGATGAGGGATTTCAAGTCGAACCGATACAATAACAACCGGCCACAGAGAGATTTTGCTCGGTAGTCAGGGTCTACTAATACTCAGGCAATCAATGCAGTTTTCCGAGAATCGGTGCATCAGATTCTTGAAAAGATTAATAATGATTCGTTCTTCAGATGGACAAATAAGATGGCGGGGAACCCCATAAGACGCAATCAGAGCCTTTATTGCCACTACCACCAGGACCAGGGACACACCACCGAGGACTGTAGGAATTTGTGGGATCATTTGGATCAGCTAGTCTGAGAGGGAAAACTCAAGCAGCTCTTGCATCACTCTAGTGGCCAGGGGGGCCAGATAAATTCAAAACCCCAAAGAGATGATTCATCAAGACCTCCCTTGGGAACAATAAATGTCATCTTCGTTGCTTCAGGGAGAACCAGCTCCTATCCCTTCAGAGTGATGTTTGTTGCTCGACAACCTACCGAGGATGCTAATTTGAAGCCAAAGAGAGCTAGAATAGAAATCCAACCGATTCTGGGCTTTTCGGACCAGGATAAGATCGAAACCATCCAACCTCACGATGATACTTTGGTGGTCACACTCAGGATTGGGGGCAATGATGTGAAGAGGGTGTTGGTAGACCAGGGCAATGGTGTTGAGATTATGTACCCTGACCTATATAAAGGGCTAAATTTGAGACCCAAGGACCTAACATCCTACGATTCCCCTCTGGTAAGTTTCGATGGGAAGACTGTCATTCCAAGGGGTCAGATTAGACTACCTGTACAGACCAATTCAAAAGTGATGGAGGTGGATTTCATCGTGGTTAACGCTTATTCATCCTACACGGCTATTGTGGCCAGACCTTAGTTTCATGCCCTAGAAGCCGTTTCTTCTACTCTGCACCAAAAGGTGAAGTATCCATCAGAGGACCAAGTTAAGGAGATCCTAGGAAGCCAATCCACTACTAGGCAATGCTTGGTGGCTGCCATCTTACATCAGCCTGAGGCTGAGTCTTTGGCCTCTGAAGAAAGGGGCTTATAGCAATCAAAAACTCCGATGTCGGTAGACCATGAATTAGCCGAGGCGGCGAAGTGTGAAGATCTAGAAAAGGTTGTTATCGGTGACGATCAGGAGAAGTTCTTTCAGATCAGAACTCAACTACCTCCTTAAGAGAAGGAAGAGCTAATAGAGTTCCTTAGGAAAAATGTTGATGTGTTCACGTGGAATGCTTACGAAGCCCTAGGGGTGGATCCAAGCTTCATCTGCCATCATTTGAATGTCAATCCATCTGTCACTCCCAAAAAGCAACCACCTCGCCGCTCATCCAAGGACCATTCTGATACTGTCAAAGATGAGGTGATGAAGCTTAAGTAGGCGGAGGCTATCAAGAAAGTTTTCTACCCTAAGTGGCTGGCCAATACTGTAATGGTGAAGAAGAAGAATAGGAAGTGGCGATTGTGTGTGGATTTCACATATCTAAACAAGGCTTGCCTAAAAGGTCCCTTCCCAATGTCTAGAATAGACCAGCTAGTGGATGCCACTGTAGGCCATTCTCGGATGAGCTTCTTAGACACCTTTCATGGATACTATCAAATACCACTAGCCCTGGATGATCAAGAAAAGACAGTTTTTGTCACTCCTACCGGAAACTACCACTACAAAGTGATGCCCTTTAGCTTGAAAAATGCAGGATCTACCCATCAAAGGATGATGACTAAGATGTTTGAACCACAGTTGGGCAAAAGTATTGAGGTCTATATAAACAACATGGTAGTGAAGAGTAAGGTGGTGTCCAAATGCTCTTTTGGTGTGGGATCAGGCAAGTTTCTAGGCTACATTGTGAAACACTGGGGAGTTAAGGTTAACCCTGATCAAATCAAGGAAATTAACAACTTGCAACCGCCTCGGAATCCCAAAGAAGTCCAGAAGTTGACCGGAATGACTGCTGCCTTAAACCGGTTTATCTATCGATCAGTGGATAGATGCAGACCTTTCTTCCTCTTGATGAATAAATGGAAGGGATTCGAGTGGATCGAGAAGTGTGCTTTGGCATTCCAGTAGCTTAAGGAATATCTCTTTCATCCACCCATCATGTCCAACCCTGAAATGGATGAAGTCCTATTTGCTTATATTGCTGTAGCCCCTTATGCTATAAGCTTGGTGTTGATACAAGTTGACAGCGGCGTACAAAGGCTAGTTTATTATGTGAACAGGTCACTACATGAGGCCGACGTCCGTTATCTACCACTAGAAAATGCCATCTTGGTAGTAGTACACGCTACACGTAAACTCCCACATTATTTCCAAGCACATACAATTGTTGTCCTAACTCAGCTTCAACTCAAATCTCTATTCCGAAGTGCTGACTACACAGGGAGGATCGCCAAATGGGGAAAAATCTTTAGGGGTTTTTGACATTAAGTACATGTCTCGTACCTCTGTTAAGGGCCAGGTCCTCGCGGATTTAGTGGCCGAGTTCGCTGAATCCCCGCTTGAGAAAGAGGTAGAAACACAACACATGGATGAAAAATCGGTTAGAACAATATCCCTGCAAGAACCTTTATTCTGAAAGGTATATGTTGATAGTGCAGCAAATCAAAGAGGCTCCAGAGTAGGGCTAATTCTAGTTTCTCCTAAACAAATCACCATTGAAAAGTCATTAAGACTAGGCCTCTCGACTACAAATAATGAGGTTGAATAGGAAGTTTTGCTGAAAGGAATGTCCATGGTTCGAAAAATAGGGGAAAAGGTGGTAAAGATGTTCTTGGACTCAAGACTAGTTGTTGGCCAAGTGAAGGGCGAACTAGAAGCAAGAGATGAGAGAATGCAAGGATACTTGGGTTAAGTTAGGCGTCTGAAGTCAATGTTTGAATCTTTCAACCTATTGCACATCCCTAGAAGTGGAAACACACATGCTGATTCTCTAGCCACACTCGCGACCTCCTTGGCTTAGAACTTTCCTCAGGTCATTCTAGTAGAAGACTTGTATAAGCCCACAGAGGTGAAGAGAGAGGTGATCCATATTCACCAGGTTAGAGAAGGGCCAAGTTGAATGGACCCCCTAGTACTATTCCTGAAGGAGGATGTCTTGCCCGATGAGAAGTCAGAAGTTTACAAAGTATGTAAAAAGGCTCATCGGTTCTGGCTGTCCAAGGATCAGAAATTGTACAAACGCTCTTATCTGGGCCATATCTACTCTGCATACACCACGAGGAATCAGAATTACTCCTTGAGGAGTTGCATGAAGGAATTTGTGGAAGTCACAGAGGAGACAGATCTTTAGCTCACAAAGCCATCACGCAGGGCTATTGGTGGCCAAATATACAGAAGGAAGCATAGGAGTATGTGAAGAAATGTGATCAATGCCAAAGATTCGTACCAAACATACACCAACTAGAAGGAGTCCTTAATCCCCTATTCAGCTCATGGCCATTTGCTCAGTAGGGCTTAGATATTGTTGGCCCTTTTTCCCAAAGCAGCAGGGAATAAAAGGTATCTGCTGGTCGGCACGGACTACTTCACCAAGTGGGTTGAAGCCGAGCCTTTGGCAAATATTAGGGATGTGGATGCCAAGAAATTTGTTTGGAAGAACATTGTCACACAGTTTGGTGTCCCTCATACCCTCATCTCAGATAATGGCCTTCAATTTGATAGCAAATTTTTCAAGAGATACTGTTGTGATCTTGGAATTACGAACAGGTATAGCTAGCTTATCCCCAAGGAAATGGACAAGCCGAGGCTGTAAATAAGGTCATAGTGAATGGACTCAAGAAGAGGCTGGATGACGCAAAGGGCAAATAGGTAGAAGAGCTGTCACATGTCCTTAGACGTATAGAACTACACCTCGCAAGTCAACAGGAGAGACCCCCTTTTCAATGACTTATGGAGCCGAGGCTGTCATTCCTTTAGAGACTGGATTCCCAACACTGAGGATAAGTTCTTTCAATCCGAGCGGTAACAATGGATTGCTTGAAAAGAGCTTAGACCTTATTGAAGAAAAAAGAGAAAATGCAATGGTTTAATTGGCATATTACCAACACAAACTCAAGCAAAGTTATGATGCCAATGTGAAGCTAAGGTCATTAGCGCCTGGTGACTTGGTGTTAAGGAAGGTTCTAGGTACTGCAAAGAACCCGGCATGGGGAAAGTTAGAGCCCAATTGGGAAGGACCATACCGCATCACCTCGGTGGCCGATATAAAAGCAAATTTTCTAGAAGACTTAGATGAACATGTAATACTGCACCCTTGGAATGTAAACAACTTGAAAAGGTATTATTATTAAGGAAAGTTTCATTTCTCAATATGTTCTTTTGTTGTATAAGGGCATGGTACTTCCCACAATTCATCTTTCTAAGTGTTTAAACTGAACCTTAGTCATGCCTAGCTCCTCAGACCACATGCTTTGGGAAAATTAACACTTTATAACATCTTTCTAAAGTGTTTAAATAGAACCTTAGTCATGTCTGGCTTCTCAGACCACATGCTTTGGAAAAATTAGCACTCTATAACATCTTTCTAAAGTGTTTAAACAGAACCTTAATCATGTCTGGCTCATCGAACCACATGCTTTAGGGAAATTAACACTCTATGACATCTTTCTAAAATGTTTAAACAAAATCTTAGTCATGCCTAGCTCCTCAGACCACATGTTTTAGGGAAATTAACACTTTATGACATCTTTCTAAAGTGTTTAAACAGAACCTTAGTCATACCTGACTCCTCGGACCACATGCTTTGGGAAAATTAACACTCTATGACATCTTCCTGAGTGATTAAATAGAACTTTGGACATACCTGGCTCCTCGGACCACATTTTTTGGGGAAATTAATACTCTATAACATCTTCCTAAGTGATTAAACATAACCTTAGTCATGCCTGACCCCTTGGACCACATGTTTTGGTAAAATTAACACTCAAGGGCATCTTTATAAGTATTAAACAGAATCTGAGTTATGTCAGGCTCCTCAGACCACATACTTGGAGGAAATTAACACTCAATAACATCTATTTGCTTTTCACTAAGTATCAAAACAAATCAAAGATTATAAACTCCTTAGATTGGTAGCTCTGAGTAAGTTAAGGTCCTTAATTATCTATCTAAAATGGTGAGCAGAGTGAAGAATATCTCCCTGAAGGGTTTAGACCCCTTAAACAAACAACCAGATTGCGTAGTCTAAATTAATTAGCCAAGTTGTTACTTAGTCAAATTAAGCAATTCTAGGTTAAAGCAATCAAATAATCATATCAAAAATATAATGCAGCGGAATAATAAATAACACAGTGATATGATCACCCAAGAAACCACACGGAAAAACCTGGGGAAGATTTTACCCACCGATCCTCAAGGCAAAACGAAATCCACTAAGAAAGAATTGAAGTTCTTACAAAAGGACTTACAAGCTCCCCGTTTGACTTCCTAATGCTACCCACCAGTAAAACTTCCTGACACGACCACGCGCAGGCTCCGAGTCCATGGACTACTTCTTTCTTTGTATTCCTTCAATCAACTACAAGCTCCCCACTTGTTTATCTTTAAGTTCCAATGGCAGCAACCAAGTTGATAATCAAGATGTTGAAGTAATCTCAATCATGAAAACCCTAAGCTTTGTGTAAAGGAAAGCTCCTCTAGATCTCACAAGAGATTTACACAAAACCGCAATGTATGAGCAACAATACAACTTGTGCAACTCTGAAAATGTGGCTAGGGTTTTGCCTTATATACCTAGGGCAAAAACATAAACCCTAAACGTTTTAAAAGAGTTAGGGCTGAGTTGGAATTTCTGCAGAAAACGCATCTGGGCCGATTTTCGATCGATCGAGAATTACATTCGATCGATCGAGTCAGGCCGAGAAGCCCCAATGCTTCTGCAGTCACTCGATTCCAACTTTACAATATTTAACCAACTTTGAGCAAGCCTAAACTAGACTAAATACATTGTTTTGATCATGGTTTGCTAACATTACAAATTAGAGTTCTAAATACATAAAATCCTAAGACCTTAGAACCTAACAAACTCCCCATTTGGCAATCTGTGACAAAACACAAATTAAAAGCTCAAAGTTTACAATTGAAAAGCCCTTTACATAAATAATGCTCATAAAGACTAGAATTCAATCCTAACTACTATCCATCGGTTGCAAGTGTAGACAGCAGCTCAATTGAAACAACCTGTATATTCCTGAAATACTCAACAAACGCATAAACGCATGTGTGACAGAAAATAGTATATAAACAGGTATCACATTCTTGTAAGATTCACACAGCACAAAATAAAGATATATATCAATGAACAACTCATAAATATAAATCAATAAGCAATGAATCATAAGACAACAAGAATTAAATAAACATGTATATTAATATATCAATGTTACTCCCCCTAACATGAATATCCCCAAAAATGATATACAAAGTGAAGCACCTAGATACAATCTAATAAACTCCACAAAACAAAATCTCATGCTAAAAAAAATATCTCCCCCTAACTACAAAATCTCCTCAAAAAGTCAAAACTCCTCTACAGTCAATATATCCACTCCCTCTTTTTGTGACGGAATGCCAAAGGGCAATCAAGAGTCGCCATCAAAAGGTGGTGGTGAAGGTGAATGAAGACGTGCAAGGTCGGCTCGCAGAGCACGCATCTCATCCAGCAAGTCCACCAAAATCTGACCATGAGCCGCCTAAACGGTCATGACAGTCTCCAAAGTACGACGAACATCGAAGTCGGCCGAAGGAGGTGGAGGAACATCAGCAGCAGCAACATCATCACCAACTGGATCAGGAATATCATCACCAGCATGACCTGTAGAAGATGAAGGAGGAGGAGGAGCGCTAGAAGAAGGCTCAGACCTAGGGTGTTTAGAACCAGCTCGAAGATGAGCGGCCCTCTGTCTAAGAAAAGACGCACCTATAGGACCTATAACATGAATGGGCTCAGAGGAAGGAAAGCCACTAAGATCAAGATAAAGAAAAATCCTATGAATGAAAATAGGATAAACAAGGGCATGAGAAGCAGATGAACTCCTATAAACTTCGTTCAAAGAATGAAGAAAAAGATGGGGAAAACTAATAGGAGCATCGGTGACAAGAGCGTACAAAAATACACACCTCTCAAGAGGAATGGTGTGAACATGAGAGATGGGCCGGAGGGAATGACAGGCTATCCTAAAGAAAAGATAATGTAACCCGGAGAGCTCAGCAGAAGTGATCCTAGGATCAGAACCCCACTGGACAGTAGTCCCAGTGATGTAAGACAAAACGTCGCTCAGCTCGGGAGACTCAGAATAAGGATAGACAGGCTCACGAACCAACGGTACCCCTAGAGCATCAGCCACTACCTGTGGAGTAATGGAGTACTCTACGCCTCGTATCCAACTCTGAACAAGAGTGTTGGAATCATAGATGCGGATAGAGATGTTCGAAAAGAACTCTCTAATCAAGGTAGCCGGAAGAGGAGGGTCAGACACATCTAACAAAGGCAACCACCCTCTACGCTCAAAATTTGCCCTAATGGCAGGATCTAGCTCATCTAGAATGACAGAACGCTCAGCCCAAATCTTCCTCTGAAGATTGAGCTTCTCATAAATCTCTTGGTTTTTCTCCCTAGGAAACCTCTCTCGGTCAAAGGATGGAGGGGAAGGAGAAGGGGAAGGAATAGTCCTACGAGCTCTAGTCTTCCTAGGCATGGTGCTAAGGAAAGCACAAGGACACAAAGACAAAACCAAAAGAACAAAAACAAAAAACCAAGGGCAGTCTGCAAGTTAGCACAAAAACAAATAGAATAACAATCTATATGATGCATGAACAAATGCAATGCCATGATGCATGTACTAATGCAGTAAACACAATTCAAATTAAGTTCAATTACACAAAATTGGCTTGAACATAGAGTTTCTTAACAAAAACCCTAAAAATTTGAAAACCACTTGATAAATTTTGCAACAAATTGATGAATTAATCATTACACAACGTTGAAAACAGATTATAATAACTAATTGCATCAATTACACAAGCCAATTTCATCAATTAAACTCAATTTCACAAAAAGCTCCAATTCGGATCAAATAGGAACCCTAGAATTTTCAATTTTTCATCAAACTCAAAATTGATCAAATTAACCATCAAGGAACTAGTATATGATGTGTCCCCACCAAAACCCATTGATCAATAACATAAAATAAAGCTTGAATCAATCAGAAAATCCCAAAATGTAATGTCCGAAAATCTCCCTCAAATGCATGAAATAATGCATGAAATCATGAAAATAAACTCAAAAAGAAGGGTAAAATAGTCTTACCGCCTTGAGGAAAGAGAGACTTTGCAAAAAATTTGGAGGAAAACGACAAAACTTTGACTGTGATGCTTGCCTCGTCGGAGAGAGAAAGAAAAAGTTTGAATAGTTCTTTGAAAAAGTCAGATTTCTTCTTTTTAAAAAGATTCTCTACGATCTTCGATCGATCAAAGAATACATTCGATCGATCGAATGAGACAGTCGTTTTAGAACAATCCAGGGTACTTTTTCGATCGATCGAAAATCACAATGGATCGATCGAAATGGGCAAAACCTCACAAAAATTTTAGGAAAAATCACAGTTTTGAAAAATGCAAGTTCAATTTTAAAAACAACTCCTCAAAGCATTTGATCAATGAAAACAAAATGCATGAGTATGAAATGAAATGCTTTTTCAAAAACCCAAATTTTCAAACCCTATTTCATCAAAAACAAGACCCAATCATCCTCCATTTAATTTTTTCAAGCAACAAATATGTTGTGCACAAATCTCAAGATATTTTCAAACCTGGTTGGTCAGACCAAAAACACACACACTAATATGTACAGTGTTTAACAAAGAGTAACTTGTAAAGTGTGTGATACTAGCAAAAACTTGAGATACATGTGAGGTGATATGTGAATAGCAATCAAACACAAAGTCTACACAATTCATCACATAGAATTTAAAAGAGACTATCACCTAGAGAGTTACATCCTATAACTCCCACATCTCCTAGAACAAAAGCTTGCAATCATGTAAGTTTTTTGCATTATTGCCTCTTATTTATATATGAATTGGCATTCAGCCTAATAGTACACATCTGTTTGAATTAAGTGAATTGGCATCAAGCCTAATAGTATACACCAGTTTTAATTTTAAATGAGGCTACACCTTATATTCTTTTTGTGCATGTGCTACACTTTCTCGAGCACAAAATCTTATGATATGCACTAAGGTGTTCATGATTGGCTAGTGAACAGTGGTGAGATGGTTATTTATGCCTTTCTCAAAAGGATCAAGTCCGACAGTCAAAGAACATGTGACTTCATGATTAAGGCAAAGTGATTAAAAACCACACACATCTTTCCCACACAACATGCACTACAAATTTTCAACTAGTCAAGTGCAGAAAATAAGCTCATCCGAGTTAAACAAGGTACACAGGACATGACATGTGTAAAAAGATTGACCAACCTTGTTTTCAGAAATCAAGAAAAGTAGTGTCAAACATAGTTTTTGCTTTCTCCCTTTTTTTTAAATTTATTTATTAAAAGAGAAAACAAATAAATCCTAGAATGAAATGCATGAATGTAATGTAATGCAAGTCCTAGAACAAAAAGACACAAAAACCAAAGAACAATGGTCACAAAGGATAGAGCAATGAAGCACAAGGACCATGTCAGAAAGACTCAGTTAGTTCGAGTCTTTTGCATCCAAAACTTTTTAGATGCACCACGAGCATTGGAGTTCTTATTCACATTAGAGTGATTCCCAACTCCAGAATTGGAATAAAGGTTTAACGCCTTTACCAATTCACCAATTAGTGCCATCGGATCTTGTGCTTGAGGCACAGGCACTTTTGGTTTCTTCGCTCGTTTATTAGCTTGAAGCTTGTAACAGTTAGGACGGATATGTCCAAACTTACCACAATAATGACAAACCCAAGCAGGTTTACCATGCATCTTGTCCTTGGATTTCGTAGGCTCCTTAGGTTTAAATTCCCTTAAGTCTACCCTAATCTTCTTAGGTGGTGAAACTTCTACAGGTTTGACAACCTCACTCACTGGGGGTTTAACAGTTTCACTCACAACCTCACTCACAGAAGGTACAGAAGAAGAAGAAGGAACAAAGACAGTGGAATGGGGTGCAAAATCAAAGATGCTTTCAACATATCCTATCCCAGATTTATCAGAAGAAAACTTTTGAACATTCAGCATGTGATCAAGTTTAGAACTAGCAGATCTAGCAACAGATAAATCATGTTCCAAAGTTCTAACTTTATCAAGCAATAGCATGTTTTCAGATTTAACATTATTCAAAAGCTCATTAGCATCAAACAATTTGACAAGTAAGTTCTTCTTTTCAAGCTCAAGAGCATCAATTTTCTTCAGGCCTAGATCAACTTTCATAGCATCCTTTGCAGCAATTTTGCAAAATTTGTTGTAGGCCTCTTGAAGATCTGCATCTTCAGAGAGTTCCCCATCAGCAGGGTTATCCTCAGCAGATATGATTTCATTGACTACAGCAGTAGCAGTGAAAGCAATGAAGTTTCCATCTTCGTCACAACCGGACTCATCATCAGAAACCTCATTATCACTAAGGGTTACAGCCATAGCTTTACCCTTATTCCTCAAGAAA
The DNA here is from genome assembly GCA_023621385.1 of Quercus gilva. Lineage (NCBI taxonomy): Eukaryota > Viridiplantae > Streptophyta > Magnoliopsida > Fagales > Fagaceae > Quercus > Quercus gilva. The sequence continues at coordinate 92,378,889 of CM042476.1, read as the reverse complement.
GTAGGACATTCAAATTTGACATGACCATACCCTTGACAACCAAAACACTGTGGACCCAAAGAATTATTTGAAGATTGACCTACTTGTTCTCTAGGTTTTTCAAAATTATTAACCTTAGTGGGATCATTCTTCCTAAAGTTTCTAGGTTCAACAGTGTTGGTATTCCTTGCCTTCCTATTAGTGTTTCTAAGGAAATTTCTAAAATTCTTGGCAAGGTAAGCTATCTCAGTAGGAGAGAGCTCATCATCAAATCCATCAGCCTCAACATCATCAACAGACTTTAGAGCCATTGATTTGGATTTGGTAGTCTTGGGTAGGTCAGACTCATATGACTGAAGCGATCCTACAAGCTCATCCACAAGGATGGTGTCAACATCCTTACTTTCAGTAATGGCTGTCACTTTGGATCTAAAGTCTTCAGTTAAGGATCTAAGTATCTTCCTAACAATCTTAGGTTGATCATAGACTTTACCCAAATTATAAGCAGAATTAACAATATCATTGAGTTTAGCATAAAACTCATCAAAGGTTTCATCATCAAACATTCTAATGCTTTCAAACCTAGAAGTTAATTGCTGCAATTTGTTTATCTTAACAGCCTTTGTGCCTTCATGCACAGTTTGGAGGATATTCCCAGCAGTATGAGCAACCTCAACATTAGAGATCCTCTTAAATTCCTCCATTGAAACAGCATTAAAAATGGCATTCATAGCTTTGCTATTAAATGCAGCTGCTTCTTTCTGAGAAGTTTGCCACTCACTCACAGGAGTAGTGGGCTTCTCCCAACCATATTCAACAGAGTTCCAAACTCTCTCATCGATGGATTTCAGGAATGCTTTCATCCTTACTTTTCAGTAAGCATAGTTGTTCCCATCAAAGTGAGGAGGAACAAACAGAGAGTGTCCATGCTCCATGACAACCGGGGTCAAGGATCAGCTCAGAGATGAAAATCTCAAACACAAGAGCAACCCGCTCTGATACCACTTGAAGGGTTTAAACCCCTTAAACAAACAACCAGATTGCGTAGCCTAGATTAATTAGCCAAGTTGTTACTTAGTCAAATTAAGCAATTATAGATTAAAGCAATTCTAGGTTAAAGCAATCAAATAATCATATCAAAAATATAATGCAGCGGAATAATAAATAACACAGTGATATGATCACCCAGGAAACCACACGGAAAAACCTGGGGAGGATTTTACCCACCAATCCTCAAGGCAAAACGGAATCCACTAAGAAAGAATCGAAGTTCTTACAAAAGGACTTACAAGCTCCCCGCTTGACTTCCTAATGCTACCCACCAGTAAAACTTCCTGACACGACCACGCGCAGGCTCCGAGTCCACGGACTACTTCTTTCTTTGTATTCCTTCAATCAGCTACAAGCTCCCCGCTTGTTTATCTTTAAGTTCCAATGGCAGTAATCAAGTTGATAATCAAGGTGTTGAAGTAATCTCAATCATGAAAACCCTAAGTTTTGTGTAAAGGAAAGCTCCTCTAGATCTTACAAGAGATTTACACAAAACCGCAATGTATGAGCAACAATACAACTTGTGCAACTCTGAAAACGTGGCTAGGGTTTTGCCTTATATACCTAGGGCAAAAACATAAACCCTAAACGTTTTAAAAGAGTTAGGGCTGAGCTGGATATTCTGCAGAAAACGCATCTGGGCCGATTTTCGATCGATCGAGAATTACATTCGATCGATTGAGTCAGGCCGAGAAGCCCCAATGCTTCTGCAGTCACTCGATTCCAACTTTACAATATTTAACCAACTTTGAGCAAGCCTAAACTAGACTAAATACATTGTTTTGATCATGGTTTGCCAACATTACAAATTAGAGTTCTAAATACATAAAATCCTAAGACCTTAGAACCTAACACTCCCCCTTTTTATTCTTTACAAAGTTTATTACTTATCTTTATTAGACCCAGCTTTTATTGTAGAATGAGCAATTTATAGTACAAATATGGGGTAAATCTCTTTATTGTTGGTACCTAGTCAAATTACTTACACTGGTAGTAGGATATTGTTGTTAGTTTCTATTAAAGCTAGAGTGACAACTGTTTAAGTTTATTTGCAATAATAGTAAGCTTGAAAGCATATAAAGTAAAGACACAAAAGGTAGAAAGAAAAATCCATTCATTAATCAAGAGGAGGATACATTACAAGTGGTGGTAGAAGCCACAAGAAAAGAAAATGACAAAAAATAATAATAATAATAATAAAGAAAAATCCTACAACTATTTCTTTGTTGATTGAGGGCCCTCTTTGGAATCAGCTGCCTTAAGCTTAGCATCCCCAGCCTTGGACTTAGACTTAGCTTTTTTAGCCTGGGAGACAACAACATTAATTGTAAGGGCATCCTCGGATTGGGTATCTTTGGCTGAGGGCAGGTCCTCATTACCCTTACCTGCCCTTGTGGAGGCTTCAACATCAAGAGTAGGATCTTGGATACTAGAGACCTACTCAGGAGGAGGGAGGGATAAGGCAGTGATCGGAGGGAGGTCCGTTGGAGCTTCTCGAATATGTTCAGGGAAAAATATACTCTCAGCTTTCCTCAGCTCGGAGTCAGTAGGGACCCCCGCACTATTGAGCGCCTCTATCCAGGTCTAGTACAATACTCCCTGCACACTCCGGCTACCTCCTCAACCAATCTAACCTCTGTCTCCTCCACCCCACGCTCGTAGGCTATTGCCTTCATGGCCTTAGCAACTTCCCTGGCCACCTGAGCTGCCTCTTTGGCTTTCTGCAGCTCAGCCTTCAGATCTAACACCATTTGTCTCTCGGTGGCCAAGTATATCTCGGTAAAGTGGAGGCGTTATCTTTGGTCCTCGGCTTGGGCCTCAACATTTTTCAGACCCGCCAAGGCACTTTGGCGATCTTTTTCGGCAGTGGTCAACTTGTTGCCCAGCTCTTTGTGCTCCTCCTTCAGAGCTCCGAGAACCTTCTCAACCTCAATACGGGAATGAGCCTCAACTTTAACCTCATCACGGGCATTCTTGACGCACTCCTCAGCTACATAAATTTGCTGGGTAACCTACATAGAAGTAGCAAAGAGGTCATAATAAATATATACATATATGAACAAATGTGCATCTTAGTATTTAACATAGGGGGGATTGATTGACTTACCATTGTAAGGTCCCTCTTTAATGACATGAAAAGGTCCGGTCGCCTGGTATGCCTAAGGCCTTCCATATCTCGAGGGAGGAGAAGAGGTTGCTATAAGGTTTCAGCAAGGTGGGTAGCGTGCCCCCTTTGAGACTCCCAGATTATGGCATCCCAAGGAATAGGAGCACCTTCTACCTCTAGCCAAGGGGCCTAAGTGCACGACCCTCGGCGCACTTCAGCACCACCAAACTCCTCACGGCTCTCCGCAGAGGGAGCCCTTCAAAGGAATCTTTAACTTTTTTGAGCTATTTTGCCCCCTTCAGAGGAATCATCTCCCTCTCCTCCACTTCTTGTACTTTTCTTTTCTTTTTTAAGTTAAGATTAGGGAGCAATCCCACCGCGGTCATAGAGAGAGGAGGAAGGGGGAGATTCGAAGGAACTTGGGTCTTGGGGGCTTCTTTCGAAACTGACCCCTTATTCTTGTTGGCCAACAAACCCTTCAAGCTGGACCTTTGCTTCAAGTCCATACCTTCTTCGTCTTCTGAGCTAGTATCGACCCGAGCAACTATTAGCCTCAGAAAGTGTGCAGTAGAAAACCTATCAAAATCGGCCTCAGAGTTCGAAAGTTCTATCGGCCTTTCTGGCACTTCATCTTCCTCCTCAAGGTAGAACTGGTCAATCTTGGCCTCAAGGGATAAGTGTGTAAAAGCTATCTCCTCTCTCGGAGCGGCTACTTCCTGAAGGGCACGCTGAGTGGGCAGCTCCACAGGTGAAAGGTCTCTCCGAGCCGAAAACCCTAGCTTAGAGACATCAATGCAATTCAATCTGGGGTCACCCACTTTTATTGCTTGGCCTGTATCTTGAAACACGCGTGATATAGGCTCGTAGTCTAATATCAGGTGAGCGACTCGAAGCTGCCCATCTTTGCTTATAAACACTTCAGATCTCAGTAGTTTATTAAGACCTGGGACATTAACTAAGCTAATTTTTGGAGCAATGTGGCTTTTATCTGCAAAAAACATCCGAGGAGGAAATTGTGGTTAGAATAGTATAAACCATCATCGGAAGAAAGTAAAGTGATAAGGGTGAATTGAAGGAAAACTAAAAAAGGCTAAAGTCCCCGTCGAGGGACCTAATCCTAGGGTTCCCCACCTGGTTCTCCCACCCGAACTGGACAGTGAAGACCGTCATGCCACTCCCCAGAGACAATCAGATAGTCGTCCTTTCAAGCCCTTGTTAGACTTAGGGAGACAGGATATCAACCTAACAACGTCGGACCGAGACTTAAGATAATATCCCGTGCTAGCAAGGGAATGGCACTCATACATGTGAACGACGTCGTGCCATGTGAGCCCTAAATTCATCTGATCGTATAGAGTGTCTAAACTCCCTAAGACCCTAAATAGATTGGGAGTACATTGATGGGGGCATAACCTGTGGTTGAGCAGGTAGTCTCTAGTTATCCTACCCATGGGAAGTGTCAATCCTCTCTTTATAAAGGCGATCATTGGAATGATGACTTCACCCAATCTCTATTTGTGAGTATCTGGTCCGAGGCACAATATTGTAGGGCTACTCCCTGTGGAATATTGTACTTCACCCTAAAGCCCTCCATGCTGGCTAGAGAGTCAACTAGGTGTTTGAACCTACCCATTTGAACAAGCTAAGGAGAAGTGAAAGATGTTTTTTGGGAGAAAGAAGGCCGAGAAGGTTGGCCGAGAAGAAGAAGAAGAATTTAAAGAAATAGAAACTTACGGGAATAAGTAATTGTGTTAGTCCTTGAAACCTTTAGAAGGATTCTCAAAGATCTCTTGGAGAAAAGAGGGTGGTGACGTTTGGAAACTTAGAGAGTGTTGTGAGTTTAAGCGCTTGGAATCTCTGAAAGCTTGAAGACTTACAACATGAAGGGAAAATGATTTCCCTCAAAGCTTTATATAGGGGATGAAATTGAGTGGGTGTTATCCCACTCAAAATTCTAAAAGAAATATCAATCGTTAGATCTACGCGTCACTGTTGGATGCGGGGGACAAAACGCCGCCTGGAGCAATTAATGATGCTTCACGGGCTTTGAAACGTCAGTAACAATTATGAGGCATGTAACCTAGATAATCAAAGTAACCTTCCAAGAAGCTTCATTGATAGGGACACGCCTCCTAAACGTCCAGAGAGAATGAAAGCTAAGAAATATCTTGGGAAAAGCTGCTACCACTGTATTGAATGCCCTATAGCTAACTTTCTGGTCGCATTTTTGTGGAAAAGACCTCTGAACAATGCTACCTTGGCTACCACAACTCATAAAAAGCCAAAGATGGTGTCTGATGGGATAAGTACTCAAGTAGTGACTCAAATGATCGACAAATGTAGGATCAAGATAGTCCAAAAGGGACTATATAATTGGAGGGATACTCCATGGTTGAGGGATCGGAAAAATAGTAACAGAATACTGTAGCAATCAAAATTGTACTTGTACTCTATTTAATCAATTCATATGAAGAACTACCTCCTTGGACATCAAGTTCATTCATACCAATACCTTTTATTTGTGTTTGATTGTCATCTAATTGTATATTAGCCGTTGTCCAATTCATTAGGGCCTAGTTCTTTAACTCATTCCATACAAATTTATTGTACTGGGCTCACTGGGGCAATATCCCACACACTTTGGGCTTGGGCTGCAAAACGTGTCCCTACAGTTGGATTTAAGTAAATCCAACAGTTAAAAAAAGACTTTTATTATTACAAATATTTTTATTAGGATCTTATTAATTATCCTCATTTATTACATTCTAAACCTATCTCTAAACTTGTTTCTCTCACTCCGTTTCTTTCTCTATGATCCAACGGTATGAATCACATAGACTTATAGTCATGCCCACATGATAAGCATCTGTGATTCATACAGTTGGATCACAGAGAGAAATAGAGAGAGAGAGAGAGACACAGGTTTAGAGATAGGTTTAGAATGTAATAAATGAGAGTAATTAATAAAATCCTAATAGAAATATTTGCAATAATTAGAGTCTTTTTTTAACCGTTGGATCTACTTAAATCCAACGGTTTAAAAAAGACCCTCATTATTACAAATATTTCTAGTAGGATCTCATTAATTACCCTCATTTGTTATATTCTAAACCTTTCTTTAAACCCAAAAACGTTTGACATCTGACTCTCTCTGTCTCTTTGCCTCTCTGTCTCTCTCCGTTTCTCTCTCTTTGTCTCCTCCACCGTTGCTCCACCTCCACAGGTTGCCGGCAGGAAAAAAAAATGTGGATCAAGCTAGCTTGCTTTTCTTTGTCTTTGTTTATTTATTTTTTTTATAGGAATTGCAAGGAATCTGCTTGTTTTCCCAAGCTTTGGTTGACTGCATTGAAGGGAGAAGGAAATTGTAGTGAAGTTTCTTGTGAGTGACCTTAAAGTGTTTGTGGGCAACTTATTGTCTTCATAGACTCATAGTCATGGCCACATGATAAGCATTTGTGAAGACAATAAGCCGCCCACAAACACTTTAAGGTCACTTCCAAGAAACTTCACTACAATTTTCTTCTCCCTTCAGTGTAATCAACCAAAGCTTGGGAAAACAGGAAGATTCCTTGCAATTCCTATAAAGAAATAAATAAACAAAGACAAAGAAAAGCAAGCCAGCCTGATCCACTTTTTTTAGTTTTTTTCCTACTGGCAACCTGTGGAAGTGGAGTAATGGTGGAGGAGAGAGAGAGAGAGAGAGAGAGAGAGAGAGAGAGAGAGAGAGAGAGAGAGAGAGAATCAGACGTCAAACGTTTTTGGATTTAGAGATAGGTTTATAATATAATAAATGAGGCTAATTAATGAGATTCTAATAGAAATATTTGTAATAATGAGGGTCTTTTTTAAACCGTTGGATTTAAGTAGATCCAATGATTAAAAAAAGACCTTCATTATTACAAATATTTTATTAGGATCTCATTAATTATCCTCATTTATTACATTCTAAACTTATCTCTAAATCTGTCTCTCTTTTTCTCTCTATTTCTCTTTCTGTGATCCAATGATATGAATCATAGATGCTTATCATGTGGGCATGACTATAAGTCTATGAAGACAATAGGTCGCCCATAAACACTTTAAGGTCACTCACAAGAAACTTCACTACAATTTCCTTCTCCCTTCAGTGCAGTCAACCAAAGCTTGGGAAAACAGGTAGATTCCTTGCAATTCCTATAAAGAAATAAATAAACAAAGACAAAGAAACGCAAGCTAGCTTGATCCACATTTTTTTTTCCTGCCGGCAACCTGTGGAGGTGGAGCAATGGTGGAGGAGACAGAGAGAGAGAAACGGAGAGAGACAGAGAGGCAAAGAGATAGAGAGAGTCAGACGTTAAACGTTTTTGGGTTTAAAGAAATGTTTAGAATATAATAAATGAGGGTAATTAATGAGATCCTACTAGAAATATTTGTAATAATGAGGGTCTTTTTTAAACCGTTGGATTTAAGTAGATCCAACGGTTAAAAAAAGACTCTCATTACTACAAATATTTCTATTAGGATCCCATTAATTTCTCTCATTTATTACATTCTAAACCTATCTCTAAACCTGTGTCTCTCTCTCTCTCTCTCTATTTCTCTCTGTGATCCAACTGTATGAATCACAGATGCTTATCATGTGGGCATGACTATAAGTCTATGAAGACAATAGGCTGCCCACAAACACCTTAAGGTCACTTCCAAGAAACTTCACTACAATTTCCTTCTCCCTTTAGTGCGGTCAACCAAAGCTTGGGAAAACAGACAGAATCCTTGCAATTCCTATAAAGAAATAAATAAATAAAGACAAAGAAAAGAAGGCCAGCCTGACCCACATTTTTTTCCCTGCTGGCAACCTGTGGAGGTGGAGCAATGGTGGAGAAGATAGAGAGAGAGAAACAGAGAGAGAGAGTCAGACGTCAAACGTTTTTGGGTTTAGAGATAGATTTAGAATGTAATAAATGAGGGCAATTAATGAGATCCTAATAAGAAATATTTGTAATAATGTGAGTCTTTTTTTAATCGTTGGATTTACTTAAATCCAACGATTTAAAAACTAGGTGTAACTTAACCATTCTCTCTCTCTCTCTCTCTCTCTCTATATATATATATATATATATTTCCCCTAAGTCAACCAAGGTGTTTATACAAACGTTATGACTTTACTTTACGTCAACCCGCCATTGTAGTGTTGAAGAGCAATTTCCTTGTTGAACAAAAAGTGATCAACCAAGTCCTACTTATTTTCCACGCAAGAAGACCTGATTGGCTGACCCTTATGTTTTCTCTTTGGAAGGGAAGCACTGATTTGCGGGATTTTGCAGTGGAATTGATATGAATCAGAATGATACTTGAGTTTTCCCAGAGTCCTACTTATTTTCCAAGCAGCAAGTAGTCAACCTTAGTCTATTATACCACCTAAACTTTGTCAGAATTATTCAAACATAGAATCTAATTAGCATATTTCATAGTTTTTTTTTTTTTTTTTTTTTTTTTTTTTTTAAGAAAAACACTCACACACAAGGGAGAGAGAAAAATGGTTATAATACAAACGTACACCACAACTCCACTCAAAAGCCATTATAACTTTTAAGAGAAGGTGGGGCGAGTTATACTATACACTCTCTTAAGTAGCGTAGGACAATTACCTATTCTTTAAAAAAAAAAAAAAAAACAAACACACACACACAAGGGAGGGGGAAAGGGGTTCTAATACAAACATATACCATAACTCCACTCAAAAGTTATGGTAATTTTTATGGTAGAGTGGGGCAAGTTATATTACACACAACACACTTTCTAGGAAAGAGGTTCTAACACAAACGCACACCGTAACTCCACTGAAAAGCCATGGTAATTTTTAAGGTAGGATGGGGTAAGTTATATTACACATAACACACTCTCTTAAATAATGTGGGACAATTTCCATTTTTTTTTTTTTAGAAACAAACACACACACACACACATAAGGGAGAAGGAAAAGGGTTCTAACACAAAGGCACGCCACAACTCTACTCAAAAGCCATGGTAATTTTTATGGGAGGATAAGGCAAGTTATATTACACATAACACACTCTCTTAAGCAATATGGGACAATTACTTTTTTTTTTTTTTTTTTGAGAAACAAACACACACACACACACACACATACATATAAAGGAGAGCGAAAGAGGTTCTAACACACCACAACTCCACTCAAAAGCCATGGTAACTTTTAAGAAATAATAAAATAAGTTATATTACATACAACACACTATCTTAAGTAAACTTTTAAGAAATAATAAAATAAGTTATACTATATACAACACACTATCTTAAGTACTATGAGACAATTACCAATTCTTATTAAAATTAAATAAATAGACCAGATTAAATAAGCAAGATCTATGACTAAGATTTAAGTGGGTACTATTCCCAAAAAAAAAAAAAATAGAGGATATAGTAAAATGACACGTACTTAGCATATCTTTAAGTAACCGACCTCATTTTTCAATTTGAGTGGGAAGCACTCACCTACTAATTTGGATGTATACATCAAAAAGAACTTACTCATTTTTATGTTATACTCGTGTGGGTAGCACGTGCAAGGCACGTGCTAGTCCTTTAGTAAGAAAATTAATATAGATTTTTTTTGTTGAAGAAGTATGAAGTCATGTACTTAAATTTAAAATAGTTATTTGAATATCTATGTACTATGACAATTTCTTAGAACTTATTTACTAAATGTAATATCTACTCACCATAAAATGCTACAAAGAATGATAATGAATGTCATAATTTTTCTACAATATTTAAATTTTCACAATAAATGATAATATATGTTACAATTTTTTTGAAGATCTTCATTAAATGAAATATTTGCAATTATCTACAATGAATATTTTTTTATTCATATTTCATTCTTTATTATCTTATTTTATGAGTCTAACTACGATATTTAGCTTACTTATTTTTAATGAATACCCCTTTAAGCAGAAAAATAAATTAAAAAAAGAACAAAATAACAAAAGACATATGTCTTCAAAGTTTTTATTAGATAAAATTATAAGTGTAGAAGATTTAAACCTAATAAATTAGTGTTATCTAGGTAACAAATAAAACACCATATATCATCATTCTAACTTTCCAAACATGACTACCAGTCTACCACATAAAATTCAAAATACACAGAAATTTTTTGGGACATTAAAATTTAGTAGGAGTATATTAGTCATTGCACAATGGAATATTTTAGGAATTATAAGATTTTGTTAGAGTTTAACTAAGAGAGAAATAATAGGGGTACATGCTCATTTACAAAATATAAATAATGAAATTATTCAACTATAGTTTAAGGGGGGAATGCAACTACCCCGAACATAAAGGAGGAAAGTGTTATTTCGTCAATTTGTGTGTGTGTGTTATGTGTGTAAAACAATATGTGTCTATGTTTATTTTTATTTAAAAAAAAAAAAACTTGAAACAATGTGTAAAAAAAAATCAACCTAAAAAAATTATGCATTATTTTTAGCTATGGTGGCTCCTAGTATGATATTTTATTATTTTATTTTAGAGTAAGTTACGTTCACAATATTTTCATAATAAATTTTAGGTAGTAAATTACTACTGGTTTTAAATTGGACTAAACACTTTTAACCGTGTATTTAAAAATAAAATAAAAAGCCAGCTGAAGAAAATTGTGCCTAAAACAATGAGTTTTTGCTTACTAAATTTGACTAAACCAAAAAAAAAAAAAAAAAACCTAGGAGCTGAAGGAAAAATACATGTTTGTATTGTTAGGATTCGTACCCTTAAATCCTATTGTATAATTCTATGTGCGTTATTATGTATGACCTAATGTTGTAATTAATAAAGTTGTTTTACTATTATCTAAAATAATTGTAACATGAATATTTGGACATTATCATATAGTCCATGAAATGCATAGTATGTGATTTATATATAAAGTCACAGAGGACATAAATCACAAGTTCTTTGTAAACTCAGAATTTTAGTTCGTAGTCGGTGATGAAATTGGGCATTTCATCTGCGAAGATTATAACACATCAACTAAGATGATTTGTCTTAATCATGGAAGAGAAGACTTCTAGTTGATGTATTGATATGTTTTAAGAGTTAAGACCTATTGAACTGGACCGCTGTAAGATTTATTATTCTCCTAATGACTGTCAAATGAATAATAAACCTCACAACTTATATTTACATGAACTCTTAATCCTGAGAGAATAATATATCTGATCATAGAGTGTAAGTTATTTTGATATATCAAGAGTGAGATCTAAAGTAACGGTCGAAACCTTAGTATGTTGGATAACCACATTTAGTGTTGATGGAACATATATTCTTAAGATAGAATTTATAATCTCTTAACGGAGATATAAAATATTCCATTGAGATAAGTTTAATGATTCGGTTATTTAGAGAGTTAGACCTAACTACTTTAGTAAAGAATTACTAAAATATATATTTATGAAATTGGATTTCATAAATATATGATGAATAACTTAAAGGGTTAAACCGGGTACTTAAGGAATAAGATGTAGTAATCTATAAAGTGGTAGTCTACATTTATAACTTTGTATTATTACGAACATTTTATGAAGGAGTTGCATGTACAATAAAGTCTTAGGATATAATTTATTAGTAAGGTCTACAGTGCAATTATATTTATACAGTGGTATTAAATATAATTAATGGTAATTTTGGACTTGTCAAGAGTTGACAGAAAAACTCAAGGCCCATTGGAGCTAGAGTCTTATTTGTTCATTTTTGGTCCTACTCCAAACCACATGCTAAAACTCAATAGGAAATGTCCAAAAGGTTAGTCCAATTAGACAATCAGTTATAAGGAGAGAAACATAAGAATTTTTGTAATAAGAACGTGAAATGATTTGTATGTGAGTGTTGGACACTCTCTCATTCTCCCTTGAACAAATTCATAAAAACTGATTGAGAGATCACATGTTTGTATCGCATACAAAACATATGCAACGGGAAATTAACGGATCTACTTCATTCGCAATTAATAATATGCACTATCTAAATTTCAGAATATAACAACAAGAGAGTGCACCTTAGTGTGGTGAATTTCAAAATCAAATATTAGAAGTATTCGAGATCACTTTTAATCTTTACTCTAATTTCACTTGTGCCCAAAAAGTGTGGTCTCTCAATCAATTAAATGTGAATATGTTCAAGGGAGAATAAGAGAGTGTCTAGCACTCATATACAAACCGTTTCATTCTCTTACAAAATTCTGCATGTGTCTCTCCTTATAACTGATTATCTAATTGTGTTAGCTTTTTGGGCCCTTCCAATTTGGCTTTAGTATGTGACTTAGAGTGGGATCAAAAGGGAACAAATAAGACACTAGCTCCAATGAGTCTTAGGCTCTTCTATCAACTATTGACAAGTTCAAAGTTACCATTAATTATATTTAATACCACTATATAAATATAATTGCACACTAGGCCTTATTAATAAATTATATCCTAAGACTTTATTGTACAATGCAACTCTTTCATAAAATATTCGTAGCAATACAAAGTCATTAATGTAGACTGCCACTTTGAAGATTATTACATCTTAATCATTGAGTACCCGATTTAATCTTTTAAGTTATTCATAATATTTTTATGAAATCCAATTTTATAAATATATACTTTAGTAACTTTTTCCTAAAGTAGTTAGGCCAAATATTCTGAATAACCAAATCTATTAAACTTATTTCAAGGGAATATTTTGTATCTCCGTTAAGAGACTACAAATTCCATCTTAAGAATATATGTTCCATCAACACTAAATGTGACTGCCCAACACACTAAGATTTTAATCGTGACTTTAGATCTCACTCCCGATGTATCAAAACAACATACACTTTATGATTAGGTCCATTATTCTCTCAGGATTAAGAGTTCATGTAAATAAAAATCGTGAGATTTATTATTAATTTGACAGTCGTTAGGAGAATAATAAATCTCACAGCGATCCAGTTCAATATGTCTTAACTCTTAAAACATATCAACATACCAACTAAAAGTCTCTACTTCTATGATTAAGACAAATTATCTTAGTTGATATATTATAGTATTCGCAGATGAAATGCCCAATTTCATCACCGACTACGAACTAAAATTCTGAGTTTACAAAGAACTTGTGATTTATATCTTCTGTGACTTTTCACATAAATCACATACTATACATTTCATAGGCTGTATGATAATGTCTGAATATTCATGTTACCATTATTTTAAATAATAATAAAACAACTTTATTAATCACAATATTAAGTCATACATAATGTCATACATAATATCATATATAGCATCATACAATAGGATTTAAAGGCACTAATCCTAATAGGAACACAACAAAATGTCATACAAAAAAGAAGTTTAGGAATATAACAAAATGTAACAACATTTTCTTAATATTTTTTGTTTCCATAGGTCCCAGTTTGATATTTTATTATTTAATTTTTATGTCCACAGCATTTTCATAACAAATTTTAGGTAAAAAATTATTACTGGTTTTAAAATTATGTATAAAAATTATTGTGGGTGAAAGAGCCCAACGCCATATGTTGGGCCTGGGGCCCAATTTAGGTATCACTTTATGTCTGAAGAGGTAAAAGTGTTCAACGCTTTGCCATCCTGGTGAAAATGCAATCAAGAAGGGTCGAATGTTGCTTCCGAAGACAACCTGACTGGTCCGAAGAGGTTCCACTCATCGGATCTCCGAATAACTTGATCAAGTAGATATACTGAAGATTCCTCGGTAAGGAGTGAGTTCTGGGCACGCCTAAGTGCGAAAAGATCATGAGATATCTTAAAAATAAAGCTGCTGCCACCGCATTTAATGCACTGCAACAACTTTTTTGGCCGCATTTATGTGGAGAAGACACCTGAACAGTGTAACCTCAACCACTACCACTCACTGCAGGCTAAAGCAAACTTCTGATGTGATTAGTACTCAAGTGGACGCTTAGATGAAGAACAAGTGTATGGTGGAGATGAAGTGAAAAGTGTATATATAAAGGAGATAGGTCTCACAGAAGGGGGGAGTTTTTTGGTCATTTTAAGTTTGTAAACTTTAAGCCTCTTCGGATTCAAGAGGATCCCCGTTGAATACTAGTCTGAACATCACTTTTGTTCCTTGTTTTGTCTGTTTGAACCGTGGTTGAATCCACTTTTAGCCCAGTTGTTCAACCCACTCTCAATAAATTTATTGTCAAGGGTTTCATTGGGCTGAGTCCATAAAGTTCATACTTGGCCCAACAAAAATTTGACCCTACAATTGGCGCCGTCTGTGGGAACAGCTTGAGCAAAGGTGGGAGCAACACCTCAGAAACGGCTGAACTAAGGAAACGACCAATGGAGTCCAGATCATCTCAGCACACTAATCCTTTTGTTCACCTGGAACGGAGACAGGAACGTGAAGGCAGCGTACACACCACACACGACAATCAAAATCAGTCACATGGAGAGAGCCACATGTCCCATGTAGAGAAAAACCAAAGCATGCAGTTAGAGATTCAAAGGCTAAGAAAAGAGTTGCGCCATGCAAAGAGGAAGCGCATTTCTTCATACTCTAATGAAGATTCTGAGGGCGAGCGGGGCGGCGACTATAGGCGGAGGCCTCAAACACCAGTTAGTGAACCCATCCCCTATGAGGAAATGCACCATTGTGAGAGGAACCCTCAAAGCCCCTTCCCAAGGGGCGCAGGGAACGATGCTATGAGTAAAGCTCTGGATCAGATCTCCAGATCTCCTTTTACACATAACATTGAGAATGCCAGACTTCCTTGGCATTTCCACCAGTCTACATTCACCATCTACAATGGCCAGACCGACCCAATGGAACATGTGAGTCATTTCAACCAGCGGATAGCCGTTCACTCCAGGGACGAGGCCCTAATGTGCAAGGTTTTCCCATCCAGTTTGGGACCAATAGCCATGAGATGGTTTGATAGTCTGAAAGCAAACACTATCAGCTCTTTCCAAGAGCTAACTCAAGCATTTGGGTCCCGTTTTGTCACATGCCGAAGGGTTCCGCAATCCATGGCCTCCCTGTTGTCCGTCAGCATGAGGGAGGGTGAAACTTTGAAGTCATATTCAGATAGGTTCTGGGAAACGTATAACGAGATGGAAGAAAACTGTGACGTGGTGGCCATCAGCTCTTTTAAGCTAGGCCTTCCCACTGAACATCTCTTAAGGACGTCCCTAACGGCCAAACCTGCTACAAGTGTGCGCCAGTTGATAGATAGGATTGACAAATACAAAAGAGTTGAAGAAGACCAACAGGAGAGTAAAGGCAAGGATAAGGTTATCCCTCAGGAGACGAGGGATTTCAGGTCGGACCGACAGAGCCATAACCAGCAGAGAAAGGATTGGGTCGGACAGGGTTCAACGAATTTTCAAGCAGTCAATGCTGTATTTCATGAGCCCGTGCACCAAGTTCTGGAAAAAATCAAGAATGAGCATTTCTTTAAGAGGCCAAATAAGATGGCCGAAAACCCTGAAAGGCGCAACCACAATCTTTACTGCCAATATCATCTTGACCACGGTCATACTACTGAAGACTGTAGGAGTTTATGGAACCATTTGGATCAACTTGTCAGCAAGGGCAAGCTGAAACAACTTTTGCACCACTCATATGGTCAGGGAAGCCAGGGGAACGCAGGGTCGCGAAGGGAGGACCCTGTGAAACCCCCTTTGGGCGCAATAAATGTTATCTTTGTTGCGCCAGGGAGGACAGGGTCTTGCCCATCCAGAGTATTATCAGTCGCTCGGCTGCCCTCGGAGAATACTAGTAGGGAGCCGAAGAGGCTTAGGACGGGGGCTCAACCAATTTTGGGCTTTTCGGAGGATGATAAAATCGGAACTATACAGCCACATGATGATGCTCTAGTGGTTACTCTCAGAATAGGTGGATACAACGTGAGGAGAGTAATGGTGGATTAGGGCAGCGCTGCAAAAATAATGTATCCCGACCTCTATAAGGGGCTGAATTTGACTTCCGAAGATTTGACACCTTACAGTTCCCCTCTGGTGAGTTTTGATGGTAAAGTGGTCATCCCGAAAGGCCAAATCAGACTCCCTGTGCAAACTGGATCTGAGACGGTGGAGGTAGACTTTATAGTGGTGGACGCCTACTCACCCTACACTGCGATTGTGGCAAGACCTTGGCTTCATACCCTAGGGGCGGTCTCCTACACACTTCATCAGAAGGTTAAATATCCGGCCGAAGGGCGAGTAGAGGAAATCCGAGGAGATCAATCGACGTCCAGACAATGTCTAGTGGCAGCCATTCAGCACAAACGTCAGACCGAATCCTTGGGTCGTAACGATGTAGGCTTATAGCAGTTAAAACCTTCAGTGTTGGACACCGAAACCCCAGCCGAAGGTGCAGAGTGTGAAAGCCTTGTGAAAATAGTTGTTAATAACGACCCCGAAAAATTCTTTCAAGTTGGATCCATGCTGCCCCCTCAAGAGAAGGAAGAGTTGATAGAGTTCCTCAGAACCAACGTTGATGTGTTTGCATGGGACTCAGCAGAATCCCCAGGAGTAAGTCCAGAATTCATTTGCCACTATCTGAACGTTAATCCGGCTATCATCTCCAAAAAACAACCGCTCCGGCGCCCGTCAAGAGAACACGCGGACGCGGTTAGGGAAGAAGTGATGAAACTCAAGCAGGTGGGGGCTATTAAAGAAATTTTTTTATCCTGAATGGCTGGCTAACACAGTGGTGGTAAAGAAGAAAAGCGGAAAATGGCGGGTATGCCTAGATTTCATGAACCTTAACAAGGCTTGTCCGAAGGATCCGTTTCCAATGCCGAAGATAGACCAACTGGTTGATGCAACCGTTGGGCACCCTCGGATGAGTTTCCTGGACGCATTTCAAGGTTACCATCAAATACCACTAGCCCCCGGTGATCAGGAGAAAAAAGCTTTTGTAACCCCTGTGGGGAATTATCACTACAAGGTAATGCCGTTCGGACTAAAAAACGCAGGGGCTACCTATCAGAGAATGATGACCAAAATGTTTGAACCGCAGTTGGGAAAGAGCATGGAGGTTTATATTGATGACATGGTGGTAAAAAGTAAGGTTATCGCAGAACACATTGGGGACCTCAAGGATGTTTTTGAAATTCTGAAAGAACACAGATTACGCTTGAACGCGTCCAAGTGTTCGTTTGGTGTGGGGTCAGGCAAGTTCTTGGGATATATGGTGACTCATAGGGGGATTGAAGTTAACCCCGATCAGATAAAAGCCATCAACAACTTACGAGCTCCTCAGAATCCCAAGGAAATCCAGAAGCTGACAGGGATGACTGCTGCCCTCAATAGGTTCATTTCCAGATCAGCTGACAGGTGCAGACCTTTTTTCTCGCTGATCAACAAGTGGATCGGTTTCGAATGGACTGAGGAATGTGCTATTGCTTTCCAGCAACTTAAGGACTACTTAACTCGACCTCCAATTATGTCCAGTCCAGAGCCCGATGAGGTCCTATTTGCATACATCGTTGTAGCCCCTAATGCAGTGAGCTTAGTGCTGATCCGCACAGACTCAGGTATTCAAAAACCTGTCTACTACGTAAGCAAGTCACTGCATGAAGCTGAAATACGTTACTTGCCACTGGAAAAGGCCATCCTGGCAGTAGTGCTAGGGACGAAGAAGCTGCCTCATTATTTCCAAGCCCACACCGTTATAGTCCTCACCCAACTGCCGCTCAGGACCATACTCCGAAGCGCCGACTACACTGGAAGGATTGCCAAGTGGGGCACGATCCTAGGGGCTTTCGATATCAAGTACATGCCTCGCACATCAGTGAAAGGCCAAGTCTTTGCCGACTTGGTCGCCGAGTTCACGAAGCCCCTTTTGGAGGAGGTAACACCGACACCGGGCTTGGATGGAAAATCCGTTGGCATGGTTTCTCTACAGGGCCCATTGCCTTGGGAAGTGTAAGTAGACGGCGCATCGAATCAGAGGGGCTCAGGGGTGGGGCTAGTGCTGATATCCCCAGAAAAAATTGTTATTGAAAAAGCGTTAAGGCTGAATTTCTCCGCGACGAATAACAAGGTAGAGTATGAGGCTCTCTTAATGGGGATGACGATGGTACGAAGGATGGGAGGAAAGTCAATCCAGATGTACTCCGACTCAAGATTAATCGTCGGTCAAGTACAAGGGGAGTTCGAGGCGAAAGACGAAAGAATGCAGGGATACCTGAGTCAAGCGAAATCACTGCACACAGAGTTTGAAACTTTTAACCTGCGGCACGTCCCCAGAAACAGCAACACGCATGCTGATTCTTTGGCCACACTCGCTACCTCTTCGGCGCAAGAGTTGCCTAGGGTTATCCTCGTTGAGGACATGCAAAGACCAACAGAATTAAGAAGAGAAGCAGTCTTGGTTCATCACATCAGGGCCGCCCTAAGCTGGATGGACCCTATCATCAAGTTCCTGAAGGATGATGTGTTGCCCGAAGAAAATGGGGAAGCAGATAAAGTACGGAGGAAAGCTACTCGTTTCTGGCTATCCGAGGACCATAAGCTTTATAAGCGCTCCTATTCAGGTCCATACTTATTGTGCATGCACCCTGAAGCAGCCGAATCACTACTAGAGGAGTTGCATGAAGGGATCCGTGGAAGCCATACTGGTGGGAGATCTTTGGCTCACCGAGCCATTACTCAAGGTTATTGGTGGCCGAATATGCAGAAAGAGGCACATGAGTACGTCAAGAAGTGTGATCAATGCCAGCGGTTCGCGCCAAACATACATCAGCCCGGGGGCATTCTTAATCCGCTGTCCAGCCCATGGCCTTTCGCTCAATGGGGCTTGGATATTGTGGGCCCATTCCCTAAGGCAGCGGGAAACAAGAAGTACCTCCTGGTCAGCACAGACTATTTCACCAAATGGGTCGAAGCTAAACCTCTAGCAAACATCAGGGATGTAGATGTGAAGAAATTTATCTGGAAAAACATCGTCACACGGTTCGAGGTCCCCCACACCCTCATATCAGACAATGGACTTCAATTTGACAGCAAAGCTTTCAGGAGTTATTGTAGTGAGCTAGGAATCACAAACAGATATTCTACCCCGACTTATCCCCAAGGAAATAGGCAAGCAGAAGCTGTTAATAAGGTCATAGTTAACGGGTTGAAGAAAAGACTAGACGAAGCCAAGGGTAGATGGGTGGAGAATTGCCTCACGTGTTGTGGGCGTATAGGACTACGCCTCGCAGGTCTACAGAAGAGACCCCCTTCTCAATGACCTATGGGGCTGAAGCCGTCATACCTCTGGAGACAGAGTTTCCAACGTATAGGACTAGCTCTTTTAATCCGATCGGCAACGATAGGCAGCTGGAAAAGAGTTTGGATTTGATTGAAGAACGAAGGGAAAAGGCAATGGTCCAACTGGCGCATTACCAGCAAAAGCTCAAGCAGAGCTACGATGCCAATGTAAGGTTAAGACCTTTAGAGCCTGGAGATTTGGTGTTGAGGAAAGTGGTAGGTACTGCAAAGAATCCAGCTTGGGGAAAACTGTGACCGAATTGGGAAGGACCGTACCGCATCACTTCAAAAGCTGGTATTGGAGCATATTTCTTGGAAGATCTGGATAACCATGTAGTACCCCGGCCGTGGAATGTAAATAACCTGAAAAGGTATTATTATTAAGCATATTTTCTCTTTATGTGATGCTACCAATTTATTGTGCTAATGATTCTCTAAAGTGTTTAAACTTAAATTCAATCATGCCTGTAGTCCTCGGACCAGATGATTTGGATTAGTTAACACTCATTTACGTTCCTCTAAAGTGTTTAAACTTAAATTCAATCATGCCTGTAGTCCTCGGACTAGATGATTTGGGTTAGTTAACACTCATTTACGTTTCTCAAGTATTACTGCCTATGTTATTAGTCTGGTCTGGAGTTTGGCAGAGTATGCAAATTTAAGCTCAATTCCGTCGACTGTTGTTATTATAAGGCCTCGCTCAGCCACGTTCAAAAGATTACCCTGGTTTTGGTTGATTCTCGGTTATCAAACTGTCGTTACTAGTTGTAAGGGCGCAATTTAACACATAACATAAAAGCAACAAAGAAAAAGTAAACCATTTCATTCATTAAAGAGGTAATATTGTTACAAAATAAATGATAAGGGGTCCTAACTATTACAAGTTGAAAAAGTGCATCCTAAGCCTTCTCTTGAGGCACTGGATCAGTTGTTGGCAGATCGCCCGCATCACCGGTCTGAGGAGGGGCCTGACTTGTCTCAGCTAGGACTAGACGATTCTGACCGGCCGAGGTAGCTTTCGGGGTATCCGGCAGGTCGCAGATGTCAGGGTGGTAGTAAACACTCCCAGGCTGCCTCAGGGCAGACTCTGGGGGGACTCCAGCCGCATCAAGGCCTTTGCCCCACGTGATGTCGCAATACCCCCTACAGACCTTAGCAAGCTCCTCGGTCAGCCTCGTTTGGGTCTCTTGCACCCTCAGCATGTAGGCAGCCTGTTTCTCAGCCTCAACTGCTTCCTTGGCCAATTGAGCGTCCTCCTTGGCCAATTTAGTAGCGTCCTTGGCTTTGCTAAGCTCAGCCGAAGTTCTTTCGCCAACGCCTTCTCTGTTTCCAGATTGATCTCGGTAGTATATAGCTTCTAGCGTTGGTCTTCGGCTTGCTTTGTAGCATTTTTCAGGCCTGCCTCCAGACTCTTCTTTGCCTTCGCCTCCTCCTTCAGTTGCTCGGAGATGCGGGCGCACTCGTCTTTTACACTGCCCAATGCCTTCTCGGCCTCCTCTATGGATTGGACCTCGGCTTGCACTTCAACATTCTTCTTTTTACCCCATTCTTCAGCTACGTAAATTTGTTGGGCAATCTGCATGGCAAACAAAGAATTTTACGTTAATTGTGAATGCACATAAGAGCTACAAGAGAGTGACACTTATCTCACCATGGCTATATCCCTTTTGAGGGACAGAAAGAGCTCATGTGGGCTGAAGCGCCGATAGGACTCCATGTCCTTCGGAAGGAGGAGAGGCTGCTCTAGTGCCTCTGCTATGTGCCCAGCCTTCCCTCCAGCGTAGTTTCGGAGGGAGACATCATATGGGATGGATGCGCCATCCAGTGTCAGCTTCGGTGGCCACACCCGAGTCCCTCACCACACGTCTGCGGCCAAGGGTTCTTCCCTGCTCTCAGTAGAAGAAGCCCTTTTACTTCTCGTATTATGGGTCGTCTTTTGCTGCTTAGTACCCTTCGGAGGAACCACTTCCACATCTTCAATATCCGTCGCCACCCTCTTCTTCTTCAGATCCGGCAGTGGCTTTAGGCCGGGATCTCTTGGGGCTGGGGGAGGAGGAGGGGGAGGTGGAAGATTGACCGTGGGTTGGGGTGTAATAGTACCCTTAGTCACGGCCTTCGGCCTCCTTTTCTTCATCAAATCCGTTAGACTCTGCATATCTTCTTCAGAGTCGTCAGGCGCTGCTCTATTTAAGAGCAGTGCAACTGAGTGCCTATCAAATACCTTTTCGGCAGCCAAAATTTGAACTTCCTCCGAAGTTTCCCCTTCAAACTTGAACTGGTCGATTTGCTCGTCAAGTGAGGGAGTCGATGAGGCTACTTTTTCTCCTTCTGCCGCCGGCCGAAGAGGGACCTGATGAACAGGCTGGACGAGCAATGGAATGCCTTGTGGATTCGGATGTGGCACAGGCGCAAGGTCATATGGGGCCAGAAAGCCCTTCCGAGCAACGTCGATACGATTAAGGCAAGGGTCTCCAAGTGTTATCGCATTGCCTGCTGGCTGGAAGTCTTTTTTCTTCGAAGTATAGCCAAGGATGAGATGCACGGCTCTAAGCTGCCCGTCTTCGCTTGGAAAGATCTCCGACCGAAGGAGGTAGTTAAGCGCTGCTGTGTTAGTGAGGCTCAGCCGAGGAGCGACACGATCCCTATCTGTGACATCAAAATGGAACTGTCAGAAGAACTTAATACATGATAGAGGAGGCCAGTTTATTGAGAACAGAAACCCTAAATCAATTGTGGGGAAAACCTAAGAAGGGGATATCCCACCTGGCTCTCCTGGCTGAGTAGGGCAATGAAGCCCGTCATGCCACGCGCCCGAGACGATCAGATAGTCGTCTTTCATCCCTTTGTTAGACTTGAGAAGGCAAGAGAGGAGCTTGACTTCATCGGATCGGGATCTGAGATAGTATCCCGACCCTTCCTTGGAACGACATTCGTACATGTGTACCACGTCGAACCAGGTGAGCCCCAACCCCATATGTTGGTTCAGATTGTCAATGGCTCCTAAAATCCTAAACACGTTAGTCGCACACTGCTTAGGGCAGAGTCTATGGTTCTGGAGATAATCTCTGGTGACCCGACCCATGGGGATGGTCATCCCTCCTTCCAAGAAGGCAATAATGGGGATTGCAACTTCGCCCTCCTTTCGATCTAATAGTAACCCCTCCGAAGAGCAGTATCTTAAGCCCACATCCTAGGGAATGCGATATATCGCCCTAAATTTCTCTATCTGGGAAGGACTATTCACCAGATGTTCGAACCTACCCATTTTCAGTTAAGATAGAGGGGAGCGATGCAGAACGGCGGTTGGGAAATGAATGTCCAAACGCCGAAGGGGCAAACTGAAAAGAATACGAAAATCTCAAATGAGGAACTTACGCAGAATCGAATTGGAGGATGCCCTTTAGCTTTGCAGGAAGATCGTAGCAGATTCTGAGACGAGTTGAAGTAGATGACAAAAGAGGCTTTGGGAGCGTGAATGCTTGAGTTCGCTGGGGAGTGAAATTTGCAAAGTGAGAAAATAACCCCCTCTGGGACTTTATATAGAGGTAGGCAAAGTGGTAGGATTTATCCCGCCAAAATTTTGAGGAAAATCTCGTCCGTTGGATTTGCGACGTGTCGTTAGATTTCATGGACAAGACACCACTTGGCGCAATTAATGACGCCTCGGAAACGACACAACAAACAGCGACAATAAAAAGGGTGCCTAGAGTTATGCGTACACACGTACGGAGTCAGAAATTCAATGCTTTCATTTGGCGAAAGGTCAAAACCCCATTTTTTTCTCTTCGGATACGAGGGAAAAATTGAAATTTTGAGGGGCTATTGTGGGTGAAAGAGCCCAACGCCATATGTTGGGCCTGGGGCCCAATTTAGGTATCACTTTATGTCCGAAGAGGTAAAAGTGTTCAGCGCTTTGCCATCCTGGTAAAAATGCAACCAAGAAGGGACGAATGTTGCTTCCGAAGACAACCTGACTGGTCCGAAGAGGTTCCACTCATCGGATCTCCGAAGAACTTGATCAAGTAGATATACTGAAGATTCCTCGGTAATGAGTGAGTTCTGGGCACGCTTAAGTGCGAAAAGATCATGAGATATCTTAAAAATAAAGCTGCTGCCACCGTATTTAATGCACTGCAGCAACTTTTCTGGCCGCATTTATGTGGAGAAGACACCTGAACAGTGTAACCTCAACCACTACCACTCACTGCAGGCTAAAGCAAACTTCTGATGTGATTAGCACTCAAGTGGACGCTTAGATGAAGAACAAGTGTACGGTGGAGATGAAGTGAAAAGTGTATATATAAAGGAGATAGGTCTCACAGAAGGGGGGAGTTTTTTGGTCATTTTAAGTTTGTAAACTTTAAGCCTCTTCGGATTCAAGAGGATCCCCGTTGAATACTAGTCTGAACATCACTTTTGTTCCTTGTTTTGTCTGTTTGAACCGTGGTTGAATCCACTTTTAGCCCAGTTGTTCAATCCACTCTCTATAAATTTATTGTCAAGGGTTTCATTGGGCTAAGTCCATAAAGTCCATACTTGGCCCAACAAAAATTTGACCCTACAATTATGTATTAAAAAAAAAACAAACAAAAAGACAATACGAGAAAATTGTGCGTGAAACGTACAGTGAATTTTGGCACACCCAATTTGACTATATAAACTAAAAGAGAAGTCTAAGATTACAACATATTAAAATAATTTCACATTACTTTTATTTTTAGGATCCAAATAGATATATTTTTATTTTATTTGAGAGAAATGTTATGTCAATAACATTTTTAGAACAAATTATAAATGATAAGTTGCTATTGGTTTTAAATTGAACCCACTACTGATATCACTTTTTTATCCTTTAAAAATACCTTGCCCCATAAAATTTGTTACAAATTTATTGTGAAAATGTTATGGACATAACATTTCTTTTTATTTTATTTTATTTTGATCTATAAGGAATAGATATCTCGCGATTGTGAAAATATTATGACAAGAAGAAGATGTTATAACATTTTCATAATGCATTTATTTTTAGTTGTGATTGATCCCAGTCTCTTATTTTATTATTTTATTTTGACCTTTAAAAAATTGACACCTTAATAATAATGAAAATATTGTAAAAATTTGTTGCGTCAGTGTAATTGTGTATGCACAAATAATATTTAAAAGCACAAGCAAAACTAGCATATTGTTAAAAAAAAAAAAAAAAAAAAAAAGAGCCGATGAACGGTGCAAATTGTCTATAATTGTGAAAATATTGTAAGAATTTATTAAGTCAGTGTAACTGCTCATATATATATATATATATATATAAAAGAAAAGACAAAAACAGCACAACCAAACTGGCATACTGTGGTTTGTGGGAAAAAAAGGAAAAAAAAAAATCCTAATGAACAATATTATGAAAATATTGCGAAAAATATTGTGGATGTAGCACTTCTTTTTTCATAATATCTTTAGTTTTAGCTGTAGATGATTCTAGTATGATATTTTATGGAATTAACATATCAACAATTGTAAAAATATTGTGACTATTTATTGTGTTAACTAATAGTTTTATATATAAATAAAAAAAGAGGGGACAGGACGATCTTATGCCAAAAAAAAAAAAAAGCAGAAAAAGAAAAGAAAAGAAAGCAGCGGAAAAAAAATGAAGAAAAAAAAGAAAGCAACAACAGTACAGAGGTTGAAACTAAAGCTTTGTAGTTACCGTGCCAATTGAACATACCAAATTGGCACAGTTGTGACTGTTTAAAATTTGAAAAAATAAAAAGTGAGGGAGAAAGGAATTCAATAAATCAAATGTGTACTAGAAGAACATTGGTGCTTTTTATATAGGTAATCGATAATAAGAATATTAGTAGTTAAACCCATACAATGTGCAGGTAAAGTTATCGGAATCATTATAATAGGTTTTATGATACTGGATGTTGTCGTCTTATTACTTGTTCATTAAGATGACCCATTCAACCTACTGTCTACTTTGTACAGATTATCTAAGCCTACCAGAAGAGTGCAAATGCACATGGAACATTGCACATGCGCTTGTACTGTTGGGCCAGCATTGGTCATCTAAAAAATTTTGGGTCCACTAGCATGCTGGCATGCTCAACTTCCACAAGCAACGACAATATGCTGGCATGTTAGATGCATCACATCATGGCCCCACTTCATTTTGACACAAATAAATTTACAATTTTTTTTTGTAATCGGCAATCTGATGCGTGATAGCACAGCACCTGTACATAATGTTGTACTAGCCTCGTGAATCGTCATATCAAGTCAATTCAAGACCTCCAATATCGAACCTCAAAGATGACAAAGACTTATGTACTATCAAACTTTTACCGAATAGAGATAAACCACCAATTACTGTGAACTCAATAGGCTTTAATTAGCCCTTCTTTTAATTACGAAAAAAAAAATGATAGGTTAATATGTAAATAATAAAAAATTACTTACAGTCGGTTAAGATAGAGTTATTATAAAATAATTGTAAAATAATTTATAATTTTAAAATTATTTCAAGAAGTAAGGCAAAAGTTGGCTTTGAAAAATTGTGTAAAGGAAAAATTACACGTTTGGTTACTTTTTATGTAATATAATAAATATATTAGAATTAAAGTAATCTTTTCATTTTGTTTAGCTTACTTTTTCAAAAGTAGTTCTCAACTAACTTCTTGTTCATTTTTTCGCTATTCGACCTCTCCTTACCTTTTATGATAACAAGCTTAATTAATAGGTTCTACTTTGTACAGATTATCTTAAGCCTACTAGAAGAGTGCAAATGCTGGATCAAAAAAAAATAAAATAAAATAAAATAAGAAAAGAAGAAAAGAAAGAAGAGTGCAAATGCACATGGAACATTGCACATGCGCTTGTACTGTTGGGCCAGCATTGGTCATCTAAAAATTTTTGGGTAGAGCCAGACATCCACAAGCGACAACAATATGCTGGCATGCTAGATGCATCACATCATGGCCCCACTTTACTTTCACATAAATAGATGTGCAATTTTTTTGTAATCGGCAATCTGATGCGTGATTGCACAGCACCTGTACAAAATGCTGTACTAGCCTTCGTGAATCGTCATATCAAGTCAATTCAAGACAATATCGAACCTCGAAGATGACAAAGACTCATGTACTATCAAACTTTTACCGAAGAGAGGTAAACCACCAATTACTGTGTACTCAATAGGCTTTAATTAGCACACCTTTTAATCATTAAAAAAAATAATAGGTTAATATGTAAATAATAAAAAATTACTTACAGTTGGTCAATTGTTATCAAAAAAAAAAAAAAAATTTGTGAAATGGTTCGTGATATTAGACCTATTTCAATGATTAAGGTAAAAGTTGGCTTTGAAAATTTGTGTTAAGAAAAAACTACGGTAACCCTAACTCCGGTTTTGCTACTTATATAAATATAAGGGTTATGTTTATGGGCACTGTAAGATACTTGTTAACAGTAATATTTTCGTTTTTTTTTTTAATAAAAATTTTTGTTTTTATTTACTTTTATGTCAAATTTTTAACTTTTTACTTGCTGTATAGTGTTATTTTTTAGGAGAGAAAACAAAAGAGAAAGAAAATATTGTAGAAAAAAATCACTCTAGGCCCACAAATATTTATCCTTCTGATTTGGGAGGAAAATTGAGAAAAGATGAACCAAGTATTGAATTACACAAATACCTTCAGAAGTTGCTATCCAAATTAAGAGAGTCATTATTACTATTGCATTTGGGTACAGAAGAAGTTGCTATCCAAATCAAGGGAGTCATTATTACTATTGCATTTGGGTATAGAACAAATTATTAACATGTTTTGTTTTTTCTAAGCCTGACTAATGGGTAGAAAGGATGAAAGTGAAACCCAGTGAACGTGTGTTTTGTTTTGTTTTGTTTGTTTTTTTTTTTTTTTTTTTTATGAAACCCCGTCTACATATTTTATTTTTTATTTAGGTTTTTTTATAAAAAATAATTTGTGTAATTGAAAAAAAAGTAGAGTTAATACTTCTAAATGTATTTAATATATTTGAAGGAAATATAATAAAAAATTATAATGATTTAATAGTTTTATATAGTAGGGAAATGAGAGTAAATTTATTTGAATTACATGTTCCATCTTTTCATTTTTCTTCTCAAACAAACAAATGAGTTTTTTATCTTTCTATTTTTCCATCCTCCCAACCAAACACATACGAGAGAAAATTAAATCTTTTTTATCCTCCCACTTTTTTATCCCTTCCTCATTTTCTATTCTCTCACTTTTTTATCTCTCCAACCAAATAGACCCTAAATATCTAACTATAAAACATGTGATAGGTTAACGAGTTTTAGGATAATTGTTAATAAATTATTTTAAGAAAATTTTGACATAAGTTTTATAGAAAATATAAAAAACTATAAAAATAAGTAATTTTTTTTTTTTGATAAAAAGTTTATAAAAATAAGAAATTCTTCCTAAACTAATTCTTTTTAGAATCTGTTAATATTTACCATAAAATAAAATAAAATTTTTAAAAAGAGTGTGAAAACTATTTGTAAGGGCTCAAATTTGATTGGACCCAAAAGAATGATGGATTTAAGCCCAACAGGCCCAAACAATAAAATTTCTAGAGAGCGGGTGTAAGAGCTAATTCCAATTGGTAGAAAAAGACATGATTATTCTGCAGAATAGGAAGCTTCAAACTAATTAAATGATATCCACTCTCCTTGGCTAAGTTTCAGGGGATATCTTTCTGGATTCTCTCCTGTCTTTTTCTCTCTTCTTCCAAAAAGTCCCCTCTAATGTTACCTACTTTCCTGTTATATATTGCGTTCCTCACCCCATTTTCACCATACACGTGTTGGTTCTACTTTGGGAACTTCTTTCTGTCCCATCCAGCCATTCCTGGAACCTTCGTTTAGTGGCCATAAGGCTGCTTGGCTACTGTTTAGGTATCACATCTACATTAATGCGGCCAGAGAGTTAGCTGGGAAGTATTTAATGTGGAGGTAGCAGCTTTACAAGATATTTGCCACCTTTCCCGGTTCATCCTTTGTTCTATATTCGCTTTTTAGTTCATAAGCAACTTTGCGGAGTATCTTGAATACTAAAATAGTTACATCCACCTCAGACCTTGGTATCAGAGGTGGATCTTATCCTCGGACACGGTTCGGGCCATCATACACGACTTATATCTCTCTGTCTTATATTACTCCCAAAATGCCTTTCTTTAACCATCCTCGGATAAATGAATGTCCTCGGACTGGGCCGCTGAGCCACAAGCCCACTTCTTATGATTTCTATGTCATCTTCTTAGACAACCGGCCCCACAATAGCCCTTCAAAATCTCACTTTTTGTCACCTCGGAAAAAGGGAGATTTTGATATCTTGCCCTCATCTCTTTCATAGGATTTTTCTAACCTTTAGAACACCTTTTTACCTGCCCAAGGCACGCTCCTGACGTTTCGGCGTCAGGAGCACGCCATTATTAAATGATGGCGGCTTCTTTGTCCCCTACGTTCCGGCACGATGTGAATCTAACGATGGAGGATTCTCAGGATTTTTCCTGCTTACGATTTCTGTGCCCCTATAAAGAGCTTTTCAAATCAACTCTCTTTTCAGTTACCAAAAATCACACCGTCTTAGCGTGTATTCATTAAAACTGTCCCTCTTTCTTTCCTCTCCACGTTCTCATAAATATTGGGAGTCTGTCCGAAGAGCCCATTTTCCACACCTGTAAGTTTCCTTAACCCTCTTTAGTCTTCAATCCTTGTTGTTAATTTTTCTTCACGATTTTTAGGAAATGGGTAGGTTTAAGTATCTAGTCAATTCCGAGGAGCAAATAGAAAAATTTAGAACTAAGTATAGGATTCTCCCAACGGTGGGCATGAGATATATTTCCACAGAAACGTAGTTAGACGATAGGAAGACAGGGGAAGTGGTCATCCCTATGATCGCTTTCATAGAAGGAGAGATGACTATCCCTATGTGTAGTCTTACCAGAAGTTATCTCAGGTTCTTTAGGTTATCTCCCACACAATGCGCCTCAAATATGTTCAGGGTGTTAGGGAATATAGAAACCCTTAATGCGAGGATGAACTTAGGCTTGACCCATCACGATGTGAACTGGGTGTATAACCTTAATCATTTGAAGGGCCAGGGATACTATCTTAAGTCTAGGTTCCCTGAGGTAAGGTTAATCCAGTGTCTCCCTACATCGAACAAGGGCTTAAAAGATGATTTTCTCATTTGTTTCTGGGGAATGGCATGATGGTTTACCCTGTCCGACCCAAAAGGGAACACTAGGTGGGGTTTTTAGGCTATACGCCTCTACAACTTGGCTTATACTCTTTAGTTCAAGTTACCTTTATTTCTAACGGGATTTTTTGTTGTTTTACTGATTTTGCAGACAAGCGCGCTACCAGACCTCAGTTCAGACTGGTTAACAAGGAGAGCTTGGATAGAATCCTGCGGTTCGAGGTGTATGTGAACTCATCCGACGACCAACTGAGAGCAGCGCACATAATCCTTCGATACAAACCAATTTCCAAAGCCTTTCAAGCTCCTAAGTGTGTGATAAAAGCTAAAGATCCTCGGCTGCACTGAATCAGTGTAGCCTTTGAAGGATTTATTGTTCCTGAGGGTGTTCTGATCCCTGAAGGCACCCCTTTTACTCAGCTGTTACCTGTAACCGCTCTTTCTGTGGGGGTTTCATCATTACATTCCATTCTTCAGGAAGTGAAGAAGGAAGAGGAGAAAGAAGAAGAGGAAGAAGAAGAAGAAGAAGAAGAAGAATTGTTAGATTCTACAGACGAATTTGAGGTTTTCAACCAACCCCAATCTCTCGAGGTGACTTCTGACAACATGGGCATTTAGAGAAAGAGCCAAAGGAGTTTGTTGGATGTGATCAAAGGCAAGCCTGGAAAGGGAGTGCCGGGGAAGTCAGTTCAAACCAATCTCCCCCCTCCTCCTCCTCCTCAACTACCCCAATCGCAGAGGGTCGAACCTACTGATTCAAAGAGGAGAAGAGAGCCAAAAGACAAAGAAGTGGTGGAGACTGGGAGATCTCGCCCGACTCATGAAGACGAGGTCCAACGAGCGCCGAAGCAGCAAAAGGTTACTCATGGGCCTCAACGAGTTGTGGCCAGGCCAAATATTCAGCCCTCGGAGCCCGAGGCTTAGCTCCCTGCTCCCATGCTCGGTGGTGAGCCTCTGAGGAAAGATGCCTCGATCAGGGACTTCAACGGTGGAATTGGGTGCCACGTTGCCTTAGCCTTAGAAGAAACCTTCCTTCTTCCCAAGGATATGGCCGAGCTAAAAAACATGAAGAAGAACGAGGTCTTCCTGAATATGAAAAGACATCTGGGCATGGTATGATACCCTTATTGCTTTTCTTTTCCCTTTTTTTTTTGAACGTCGTGCACACAATTCAGTTTATTGCATCTCTAACTCTCTTCCCTCTAGGCTGTTCAAGCCACTTTCAAGTTGGAGGAGATAACCAATGCTTGTTACCAGAAAATAGATGAGGAGAGGAAGATGCGAGCAACAACTGTTCAGACACTCACTATTGCTGAACAGAACAATGAACAACTGAAGAAAAAGCTAGCCGACGAAGAGCATGCTCGGAAGAGTGCTGATTCAGCTTTGGATGGCGCACAAAGGCAGGCTAAGGACCAAAGGAAACATCTGCGCAAGGCCAATGACCAGTTGGCAACTTCCAAGGAATAGATATCAACTCTACAGAAACAACTGGAGGAACTCCATAGGCTAAGAAATCAGGCTGAAAAAGCTAAGGCTGAGGCTGAAAAAGCAAGAGCTGAAGCTGAAAAAGAAAAAGATGAAGCTGAACAGCGTGGATATGACGTCGGTGTTGCTGAAACCGAGGATAACTTCCGAGCTGAGGTCCCAGACGTATGTCGGACATACTGTGCCCAGACTTGGGAGGAGGCTCTCAACCAAGCTGGGGTCGAGCCATCTTCAGAGTTGAGAAGGCCTGAAAACATTTACTTCCCTCTGGCCATACGAGCCCCAGGTCCTTTTTCCCAACAATAAGAGACCTCTTCTATTGTTGTTGAATCGGCTAAATAAGCTTAAATTCAGAATCCTTCCTCTACCAATCAGCAAAAGTTACCTGAAGTGCCCGACGTGGTAAAAGATATTTCCTCGGCCACACTAGCAGAGGGACCTAAGGATGAGGCAGCTTCTCAAAGATTTGAATAGGACTTAGCTTCTACCATTTTACCTGCTAGGGAAGTTCCAAAGGAGAAAGAGAAAGGTGTTCCTCCTCAGGAAACTGGCAAAGTCCCACAACACAAGCTCCAAATAAAATTAAACAAATAGTTGACGTATTTTTTTTTATTTTGGATATTCTTAATTGCGACGTGTATTTCCCTTTCCAAATTTATACGAGACATTATGGTTTTATCTATTACTTGTGTAATTTCCTGCGCAAATGTTATTTATTTTTACATTATTCCAGGCTATAGAGGAATAAAATCTGACACTATAAGGGAAAATTTAACTTTATGTATGCTAATTGAGAACCAAAGCAGACTGGAGATAGCATTCCAAACGATTAGTCCCTAGAGGTATTGAACACCCTAAAATGCTTTAAGTGATGCTCATGGAGTTTGCCTTGATATACAATTTTAGTCGCAAGGATCCCATTTAAAAAGCACTGATTTCTACTAAGTTTGTTGTATAAACCATCTGTCATACCTTAGCTTCAGTGTAATACTTCGATTAAGGTTACACTGTGTATTAGCTTCCACCAAGTTATGGTCTGAGGACCTGACATGACTTAGTTTCTGTTTAATACTTCAATAGATGTCATAGTGTATTAATTTCCACCAAGTTGTGGTCTGAAGATCTGACATGACTTAGTTTCTGTTTAATACTTCAATAGATGTCATAGGGTATTAATTTCCACCACAAATCTGACATGACTTAGTTTCTGTTTAATACTTCAATAGATGTCATAGTGTATTAATTTCCACCAAGTTGTGGTCCGAGGACTTGACATGACTTAGTTTCTGTTTAATACTTCAATAGATGTTGTAGTGTATTAATTTCCACCAAGTCGTGGTCCGAGGATCTGACATGACTTAGTTTCTGTTTAATACTTCAGTAGACGTCGTAGTGTATTAATTTTCACCAAATTATGGTCCGAGGACCTGACATGACTTAGTTTCTATTTAATACTTCAATAGATGTCATAGTGTATTAATTTCCACCAAGTTGTGGTCCGAGAACCTGATATAACTTAGTTTCTATTTAATACTTTAATAGATGTTATAGTGTATTAATTTCCACCAAGTTGTGGTCCGAGGACCTGACATGACTTAGTTTCTATTTAATACTTCAATAGATGTCGTAGTGTATTAATTGTCACCAAGTTGTGGTCCGAGGACCTGACATGACTTAGTTTCTGTTTAATACTTCAATAGATGTCATAGGGTATTAATTTCCACCAAGTTGTGGTCCGAGAACCTGACATGACTTAGTTTCTATTTAATACTTCAATAGCTTGAGAAACACAAGTAATAGAATTTAGGATAAGCTGAAAAAGGGAAACATAAAAGAACTGTTCTTATTAATAGTAATACCTATTTAGGTTGCTTACATTCCAAGGATGGAATACAGTTTTCTCGTCTAAATCTTCTAAGTAATAAGCACATGCTCCTGCTACAGATGTGATATGATACGGTCCTTCCCAATTAGGCCCTAACTTTCCCCAAGCTAGATTTTTGGTAGTTCCCAAGACTTTTCTCAATACCAAGTCACCTGGGGCTAACGGCCTCAACCTTACATTTGCATCATAACCTTGTTTCAGCTTATGTTGGTAATAGGCCAATTGAATCATCGCATTCTCTCGTCGTTCGTTTATCAGGTCTAGATTCTTACTCAAAAGCTCATCATTGCCATTCGAGGTGAAAGTACTGGTCCTTAGTGTGGAAAACCCTGTTTCAAGTGGAATCACAGCCTCAGCCCCATACGTCATTGAAAATGGGGTTTCCCCTGTTGACCGTCGGGGCGTTGTTCGATACGTCCAGAGGACATGTGGCAGCTCCTCCACCCATTTTCCTGTGGATAAGCCGAAGTGAAATATCTATTCTTTATCCCCAGGTCGGAACAATACTTCCTGTAAGCTCTGCTATCAAATTGAAGACCATTATCCGAGACAAGAGCTAGAGGAACCCAAAATCGTGTGATGATATTCTTCTAGACAAACCTCTTGACATCCACATCCCTGATATTTGCCAAGGGCTCAGCTTTGACCCACTTTGTGAAGTAATCCGTGCCAACTAGTAGATATTTTTTATTTCCTATTGCTTTAGGGAAAGGGCCAACAATATCTAAACCCCACTGAGCAAAAGGCCAAGGACTAGAAAGAGGGTTAAGAACTCCCCCTGGCTGATGGATGTTTGGGGCAAACCTCTGACATTGATCACACTTCCTAATATACTCCTGCGCTTCCTTTTGCATGCCTGGCCACCAATACCTCTGAGTAATTGCCCGGTGTGATAAAGATCTTCCTCCAATGTGACTCCCACAAATCCCCTCATGCAACTCTTCTAAAAGCGCCTCCGAGGCTTTAGGGTGCACACAAAGCAAATATGGCCCAGAGAAAGAGTGCTTGTATAACTTTTTGTCCTCGGACAGCCAAAACCGAGGAGTTTTTCTTCGTATCTTTTCAGCTTCCGATCTGTCCTCGGGTAGTATATCCTTCTCAAGGAATAACATTATAGGATCCATCCAACTACGCGTCGAGCTGATTTGATTGACCTGAAGCGACTCTTCCGTTACTGGAGTGGGTGTGTTTAAATCTTCAACCATGATCACCTGAGGTAAGTTTTGCGCCGAGGAGGTAGCAAGGGTAGCCAAAGAGTCTACATGTGCATTTCCACATCTAGGGATATGGGACAATTCAAAAGACTCAAAATCCACTTGCATACGCCTAACCTTGCTCAAGTAACCCTGCATTCTGGTGTCCCGAGCTTCCAATTCCCCTTTAACCTGGCCTACGACCAGTCCTGAATCCGAGAACATCTCTATTGTTTTTCCACCTAGCTTCTTAACCATCGCCATTCCCATTAATAAAGCTTCATACTCTACCTCATTGTTAGTGGCTAAGAATCCCAACCTTAAAGATTTCTTGATAATGGACATTTTAGGAGATATCAGAACAAGCTCCACTGCTGAACCCCTCTGATTTGCTGCTCCATCCACATACACTCTCTAAGGCGAGGAACGTTATGTGGAGATAAGGCCAACTGATTTTTCATCCACGCCATGTGGGCTTGCTTCTATTTCTTCAGGGCCTTCAGCAAATTCGGCCACCAGGTTAGCGAGAATCTAACCTTTCACAGAAGTACCAGGCATATATTTAATATCAAAAACCCCCAGAATTGTGCCCCACTTAGCAACCCTGCCAGTGTAGTCTGCATTCCGAAATACTGCTTTGAGCGGATACTGAATTAGGACGACCACAGTGTGTGCCTAGAAGTAATGGGGAAATTTCTTTGTAGCGTGTACCACTACCAAAATTGCATTTTCTAACGGCAGATAACGCACTTCAGCCTCATGAAGCGATATGCTCACGTAATAAACTGGCCGTTGTATGCCATTATCCACTCGAATTATAACAAAACTGATTGCATAAGTGGCTATTGCCAAGTAGGTAAAAAGGACCTCATCCACCTCAAGGCTGGACATAATGGGTGGCCGAGACAGATATTCTTTGAGCTGTTGAAATGCCAGGGCGCACTCTTCAGTCCATTCGAATCCTTTCTACTTGTGGAGTAAAAGGAAAAAAGGTCTGCACCTATTCGCCGACCTGGATATAAATCTATTCAATGCAGCGGTCATCCCAGTCAACCTCTGAACCTCCTTGGGATTCCGAGGTGGTTGCAAGCTACTTATGGCTCTAATTTGGTTGGGGTTCACCTCAATTCCTCGGTGGGTCACCATGTAGCCCAAAAACTTCCCGGAGCTTACTCCGAACGAGCATTTGGATGCGTTCAACCGCAATTTATGCTTCCTTAA
Source organism: Quercus gilva (assembly GCA_023621385.1). Lineage (NCBI taxonomy): Eukaryota > Viridiplantae > Streptophyta > Magnoliopsida > Fagales > Fagaceae > Quercus > Quercus gilva. Next base: position 92,343,454 of record CM042476.1, on the reverse strand, counting down.
AACCTCAAAAGTGTTGGTGAGGTCTGTCACAAGCTCGGCCACTACCTTGCTCTTCACAACCATATCATCAATATAAACCTCGATGCTCCTGCCCAACTGTGACTCAAACATCTTCGTCATCATCCGCTGGTAAGTAGACCCTGCGTTCTTCAAGCCAAAGGGCATTATCTTGTAGTGATAATTCCCAGTGGGAGTGAGAAAAGCGGTCTTCTCCTGATCATCCAATGCCAGTGGGATCTGATGATAGCTCTGAAAGGCATCAAGGAAGCTCATCCGAGGATGGCCCACTGTTGCATCCACCAGCTGATCTATACGGGGCATAGGGAGAGGGTCTTTTGGACAAGCTCTATTAAGGTCTGTGTAATTAACACATACGCGCCATTTACCATTTTTCTTTTTCACCACGACTGTATTGGTCAACCACTGAGGGTAAAACACCTCATTAATAGCCCCTGCCTGCTTGAGCTTGGTCACCTCGTCCTTGATAGCCTCAGCATGCACCTTGGACGGACACCGAGGTGGCTGTTTCTTCGAAAAAACAGAGGGACTAACATTCAAATGATAACAAATGAACTCTGGATCCACCCCTGGGACTTCGTAGGTATTCCATGCAAACACATCAACATTTCTCCTTAGGACCTCAACTAACTGCTCTTTCTCTAATAAAGGCAACCATGCTCCAACCTGAAAGTACTTATCTGGATCATCACCAACATTCACCCTCTCCAAATCCTCACACTCCGCTTATCCGGTGGATGTGCTGAAGAGGGTTCCTGAAGTCTTTAATTGCTATGAGTCATTCTCGGCCATGGACAAAGTATTTATCTCTGGCCGATGTTGAATGGCCGTTACCAAGCACTGCCTGGCCATGGCTTGATTTCCCAATATTTCTAACACCTGGCCTTCTGATGGATATTTCACCTTCTAATGAAGAGTAGAAGAAACAGCCCCCAAGGTATGCAGCCAAGGTCTACCCAAAATTATTGTATACGGAGAAAAAACATCTACCACAATAAAATCCACCTCCACAACATCCGAGCCGGTCTACATTGGTAATCTAATCATACCCATCGGAATGACCGATCTACCCTCAAAACTCACCAACGGGGAGCTATAGGTTGTTAGATCCTGGGGTGTCAAATTCAACCCCCTGTATAGGTCAGGATACATCACCTCGGCTGTGCTCCCCTCATCAACCATAACCCTTCTCACATCATACCCCCCGATCCTAAGCGTAACCACTAAAGCATCATCATATGGTTGTATGGTTCCTCTCTTGTCCTCATCTGAAAAGCCCAACACTAGTGAGGTGCTCAGTTTTGCTTTCTTCGGCATTGAACTAGAGCCCCCATCCAAACAATGAGACACAGACATTATCTTGGAGGGACAAGACCCTGTTCTTCCCGGAGCGGCAAATATAACGTTTATTGTGCCTAAGGGGGCTTCTGAAGAGGCATCTCCTCGAAATGTCGATCCTGTTTGACTTCCTCGGCCACTGGAATGGTGCAAAAGGTTGATCAAATTTCCTTCTCGAACCAACTATTCCAAGTGGTCCCACAAGTTTCTGTAATTTTCAGTAATATGTCTATGGTCTTGATGGTATTGATAGTAAAGGTTTTAATTACGTTTCGTAGGATCCCCTGCCATCCTATTGGGCAATCTGAAGAATGACTCATTTTTTATCTTTTTCAAAACTCGTTGTACTGGTTCTCGGAACACAACATTAACCACTTGGAAGTTGGCAGATCCTGATTGCCCCCCAAAGTCCCTCCAAGGTCGGTTGTTGTTATACCAGTCCGACCTGAAATCCCTCATCTCTTGAAGGATCACCTTGGACTTTCCTCTACCCCGTATCTGATCCTCTTCTACTCTTCTATACTTGTCAATTCGGTCCATAAGTTGTCGCATGCTGATAACAGGTTTACCAGTCAGAGATCTCCTCAGATCATGTTCGGTCAGAAGGCCCTCCTTAAAGGTATTAATGGCCACGTCGTCATTGGCTCCATCTACTTCATTGTACATTTCCCAATATCTATCAGAGTAGGCTTTCAGGGTTTCCCCCTCCCGCACAGACATGGATAATAATGATTCCAAGGGCTGAACAACCCTCTTGTAGGTGATAAAGCGAGCACCAAAATCTTGGGTGAGCTTCTCAAAGGAATCAACAGTATTCACTCTCAGACCGTTGAGCCATCTCATCGCCATTGGACCTAGACTAGATAGGAAAACCTTGCACATCAAGGCCTCATCTTTAGCATGAACGACCATTCTCTGACTGAAATGGCTAACATGTTCCACTGGATCTGTTTGACCGTTATAAATGAGGTTGATGGAACCGCCGAGGAAGATTTGCAGCCTTAATGCGTCGTGTGAAGGGCGATTTAGAAACTTGACTCAGCGCTTTGTTCAAAGCGTCATTCCCTAAGCCCTGGCGAGGTGGGCTCTTATGCTTTCGCCCACGATGATGCTCATCATCATACGAAAATGATTCACTGGGTGGAGTTCTTGATCTCCGTCTGTAACTGGTGCCATTTGACTCCTCAGAGGATCCCCCGGAGTTGCAAGCCATACGCTTCCGTCGCTTGTGTCGTAATTCCCTTTTTAATCTGTTAAGCTCACGCTGCATGTCTCTGTCATTCTTTACGTGGGAAATATGGCTTTTCCCCCGAGAATGACTTCTATCAGTGTGGGTTGTTCGCGCACTTCCTTCGCAATCCCCTCTTTGTTCATGGATTACCAATGGATTACCATGCTGAGAGCCCCTGGACTCTGCCTGGTGTGGATTAACATCCACCTGCTGTGGGCCTTCCACTGGCTGCTGTAGTGCTCCCCCTTCCATCACAACTGTTGCACTTGTCTTTCTCTACAAACAGATCAAGCTCTCCCCACAGACGGCGCCAATTGTAAGGGCTCAAATTTGATTGGACCCAAAAGAATGATGGATTTAAGCCCAACAGGCCCAAATAATAAAATTTCTAGAGAGCGGGTGTAAGAGCTAATTCCAATTGGTAGCAAAAGACATGATTATTCTGCAGAATAGGAAGCTTCAAACTAATTAAATGATATCCACTCTCCTCGGCTAGGTTTCAGGGGATATCTTTCTGGATTCTTTCCTGTCTTTTTCTCTCTTCTTCCAAAAAGTCCTTTCTAATGTTACCTACTTTCCTGTTATATACTGCATTTCTCACCCCATTTCTACTGTACACGTGTTGGTTCTACTCTGGAAACTTCTTTCTGTCCCATCCAGCCATTCCTAGAACCTTCGTTCAGTGGCCATAAGGCTGCTTGGCTACTGTTCAGGTATCACCTCCACATTAATGCGGCCAGAGAGTTAGCTGGGAAGCATTTAATGTGGAGGTAGCAACTTTAGAAGATATTTGCCACATTTCTCGGTTCCTTCTTTGTTCTATATTCGCTTTTTAGTTCATAAGCAACTTTACGAAGTATCTTGAATAGTAAAATAGTTACATCCACCTCGGACCTTGGTATCAGAGGTGGATCTTATTCTCGGACACGGTTCGGACCATCATACATGACTTACATCTCTCTGTCCTATATTACTCCCAAAATGCCTTTCTTTAACTATCCTCGGATAAATGAATGTCCTCGAACTGGGCCGCTGGGCCACAAGCCCACTTCCTATGATTTCTATGTCATCTTCTTGGACAACCGGCCCCACACTATTGTTCCTTAAAAAATTGCCTTTCTGCAAAGGTTTTTTTTTTTTTTCCCAAAATGCAAAAACATTTCTTGAAGTTTGTTTTTTTCAATTGCAAATTGACCTCCTATGGTTTTTATTCTTTTTTTATAATAGCGTAGGGTTTTCATATATATTCACGGACATTCTAGCCTTTTGCCCCTAAATTTTTTTTTATTTAGCAATTTGCCCCTATTTCGAAACTATATAGAAAAATGCCCCTGTTTCTATACTCGATTATCCTAAAATCGAGTTTTAATGAAATACTCGATTTGTGGAAAATCGAGTATGCCCGATCAAACTTAAAAAAAAAAAAAAAAAAAAAAAAAAAAAAAAAAAAAAAAAAAAATCTGCATGGACACCTATAGCGGCGTTTTTAAGCCCTATAGTGACGTTTTTAAGCTCTATAGCGACGTTTTCCTGGAAATTTTTTTTTCATAAGTCTGATTGCTAATTTTAGGGGGCCCTATAGTGGCGTTTTTAAGCGCTATAGCGACATTTTCCTGGAAAATTTTTTTTTCATAAGTCTGATTGCTAATTTTAGGGGGCCCTATAGTGGCGTTTTTAAGCGCTATAGCGACGTTTTCCTGGAAAATTTTTTTTCATAAGTCTGATTGCTAATTTTAGGGGGCCCTATAGTGGCGTTTTTAAGCCCTATAGTGACGTTTTTAAGCCCTATAGTGGCGTTTTTATACTCGATTTCCATAAAATCGAGTTCCATGCCTTTTTTTTTTTTTTTTTTTTTTTTTTTTTAAGTTTGATCGGGCATACTCGATCTTCTACAAATCGAGTATTTCATTGAAACTCGATTTTAGGGTAATCGAGTATCGAAACAGGGGCATTTCCCTATATAGTTTCAAAATAGGGGCAAATTGCTAAATAAAAAAAAAATTAAGGGCAAAAGCCCATTTTGTCCATATATTCACTAAATTGATTTTTATGTATTACAAAAAATTAAATTTAATAAAATTATTTTAAAAAAACAATTCATTTAAAAATTAAGAATTGATCTAACTCTCTCTCTCTCTCTCTCTCCTACAAGTCAACCTCCATAGTCGAGTCCCAAGCTCCGTCTTCTTCATCTGCCGCGGCTCTTCACCATCTCAAATATTGGAGAAGGTACGAATTATAGTCTAAGTTCATTTATACAAGTCTGCATTAGAAGTATCTTTAATGCTCATAGAAAAAACAAAAAGTGCATTTTTTTTTAAGTGTTAAACTGATAATACAAGAATGTGTAATTTGTAAATTGAATTTAAAAGCTTTTTATGCGGTGGCTGCAGCGGTAATTAAATGAAGGGTAGGGTCATGCTAACGCTTTCCCTTAAATGAATGTAAAAATCCAATGTAAAACACATGCAATCATTGAAAACTGAAATACATAAAGAAGGTAAACCAAAGCTATCAGTAAAACCTAGAATTAGAACAAAAACCCTAACCGAAAAGGTCCAAATATTAATCAAAAGACGACAACACCGAGAACATACCATGTGTGCGAGGAGAGAGTATAGGTTGTTTCTGGAATACCAAGTCAGCATCTAGTTGCTGTTTCATGGTCCAATTAAAACTTGACACCTGTATAAAAAGACAAGTCAGGATACAAGCTCACTTAAATTAAAAGTACAATGGCCACGAAAATTTTCAAACTCCCGCCCCTTTAACACGCTTTTTGTAAGATCCAAAGATTATCTTCTCCTTCTCTCTGTCTCTCTAGCACAGCTGCACACACCAGCCCCTTACACCTCCATGTACTCTCTCTCTCAACTCCAAAGCTTGACAGCCACTGCTTAGCATCGCCGTCGGAGATAGAGATACACAGCTAAACATTACCAGTTCCTACGAGACCAGCCTTTGTCTCGTCGAAAAACGCCTAAAGCCGTCTCTTCTTCTCATTGTTCCAAATTCCGACCTCCGACACTGGAAGTTTTCTCGCGCTTCCAACAACTGACGTTGCAAGAAGGTCTTCTCTCTCTCTATTTTTTTTTTATTATAAATTTTTCTGTTTATAGATATGTGTTTTGTTTTAAAAAAAAAATTTGAATTATACACGTTTGATAAAATGCTTCAATGAGGATGGCTGCACTATTAATACAGTAATAGTTTTTTATTATTATTATAAATCGTTTCCAGGTTGTTCATTATTACCAATCTTTGTTTTTCTCTCCAAAAAAAAGTCTTTGTTGGGTGTATACGATGACCAGAGAGTTGATAATCCAAAAGACTTGGGAGTCAGGCCTAGTGGTGGAGAGAGCTACTTGGACTTGCTGAAGACTTTGGAATGCGACAGTAATTTGGAGTTGGCTTTTGCCGTCAGTGCCGTAAGAATTTCCCGTCACCATCACCATCACCATCACCATCTTTCTCTTTCTTTTTCCTTTTCTTTTTTGGGCTTGTTAATTTGATTCACGAGTACTGCTCGTCTACTAATTATATATAGTTTTCCTATTGGGTTAGTATGTTTTCTTGAATTCTAATATACTTTATTGGGGCTAGATTCTTTTCTTTGATAAATTTTGACCACCAAGTTTGAGAATTTGGTGTTTATTTATTTGCCTAAGTAGTTTTTATGTTGTTGGACACATTCAATTGCAACCAAAAAAAGAGGAAGGGAATTTGCTAAATTCAATTGGGTAGGATACTTTACCTAGTTATCTCTGGTTGATTAATTGCACAAAATTTTGATGGATATGAATGCTTGATTTAACCCTTTTGTTTGATTTAAATGAATCATCAGAGCAATACAACCTTTTAGTGGCATCTTTTGTTCATTTGTTTGATCCTATATTTGTTGGGTATCTTTTTCACATTATTCACAAGAAATGCCCTTAAAACGTAGCAACCCCGAAGTCTCAAATAGTTTGTAATCACAACAAAAACTTAATTCAAACTGGCTAAAATGCACCATATAACCCTTCTACTCTCCACACTAGCTAGTGAATATATGTATATATATATATATATATAAATTTATTATTGCGATGATTAGTTTCAACACAACACAATCCCATACTTGAATTGAACTCTTCTTCAAACATTAGTTTAAGCACAACTTTAATGTGTGCTTTTGTTTATTGTTTTTTCCCCCCTAATATTGTTCTTTTTTTTTAGGGCCTTGCAAAAAAATTTTGAAGTATGATGGATAGCTTTTTGGATGGTACTTGGGACAACATATTGCACAGCCAATAGACAACATTTTGGACTATCTTGGACCGCATATTGCATAGTGGAACATTTTGGATAGCACAATTTGGATGATTAATTGTATAGCTAAACACTAATGATAACCATCAATTTGGAAAATTTTTGTAACTAATGAAGTTACTCAAACATGATAGATTGTGTATATTTGAGTAGCTTCTAGTTAAAAACTAATTATATGCAAATGATGAAATTTTTTAATGCAATAGTACAGTTTATTCTTGTATCGTAGATTCTATATGTGCATGTTATGGTTATTCAAGATGAATGATAGTTATGTATGGTGGTTGAATTGCAATGCTAGATTGTTTGAGCTGAATGGGGTGGAGGAATGCTAGATTCTTCAAAAGACCAAGAAAACTTTAAATCCATCTCCAAGACTACTGATCCATTATGCTAATATGAATACTCATCAAGGATTTTTTCTATTCCCTTAACTTAGTATTATTATGAACCAAACATGACATTAAGTACATCAAAGAAGAACAATTTGCACATCTTTTAATTGGATCAAGTATAAATTATAGATGCTCATTACAAGTTTCTTCCTTTTCTTTCAAGGGTAGATAATAATAAAATTGCACGCTGCAACTACATACATTATAACTTAGATTGTTCAAACACATACATTCATCAATCACAAAATTGATCAAAATTGAACTCAAACTCTTCAACATCTATATTAACTAAAGTCCCATGTGTCTTATAACAAATTTCTTCCATTAACTCTGTGTCAACCTCATCATGCTTATCAATTAACTCTTCAAAATTGCTTCATAATTATAAATCTATGGTATTGTCTCTTCATCGCCTACAATATTTTTCAATGAGCCCTATCCTGCAACCAAAACATTTGAATAGTATTAAAAGAAAGCATCTAGCTATTCACCATAAGATAGATGTGTAGTTCAGATTGTTTAGCATCTCATTAGACAAATTTAAAAGGCCATAAGAGATACCAAATAGGTATTTTTGTATTCTGCCATTTGGCTATTATTAAAACATCCAGAGTAAATGCAAAAAAAAAAAAAAAAAAAAAAAAAAAAAAAAACTTTTTGGATGTGAACAAATAGGATTATTGAAAGAAAGCTATTATCCATTTATCCTAATGTAGATAGTATACCCTATAATAACAATTCATAATCCTCAATCTTGCACATAATCCCATGGGCTAAAAATGTATCTTAATTTGTATCAAGATACTCTGGTGACAACCTAGCATAACCCTGAGGGGTTAAGGTTCCACCTACAATTTGGTGGACAACCCAAAAAATACTTGGACCAAAGGCCAAGAGTTGCAAATATGATATTTCAAAATTTCCAGCTAGCTTTAGCTTGAATTCCACAAGCTATAAGGCTTAGATTTGAAGCACTAAACAATAAATATAATGAAAGCTGAAAAAAAGAAAAGAAAAAGAAAGATATAGACCTGAAATTTTATTTCCATGTGAAACAACATAAACTCTTAGTTACACCACATTTGAATAAATTCCTTAAACACTTTGTCTTGAGTTAATTGGTATTTAACTTGAAAAACAAAAAATGAGTTTAAACCACCATAACATTCAAGCGAGGAAAAAATAACAAGAAGAATTAAAAGAGGAAAAAATACTATTGAGGCAATGCTCAATAAATCACATAAGGCAATGACAAAAGAATTACAAATGGTGGACCCAAAGATATTGATGCTTGAAGGTTGCATCTAGCTATTCACCATAAGATAGATGTGTAATTCAGATTGTTTAGCATCTCATTAGACAAATTTAAAAGGCCATAAGAGATACCAAATAGGTATTTTTGTATTCTGCCATTTGGCTATTTGCCATAAAACAAATTTGTAGTTCAGATCGTGTAACAACTCAACTAATAAACAAAGAAAAAGCTTTATTTCACTACTGAAAACCGCAACATACTAACCACTTTTAATCTAATCCAAAAGAACAATGAAATAAAATAAAATAAAACTTTTACTGTATTATTAGTGTAGCAATCTTCACCGAAGCATTTGATCAAACATGTATAATTCTTTTTTTTTTTTTTTTTTAAACAAAACACATATCTATAAACAGAAAATTTTATAAAAAAAAAAAATAGAGAGAGAGAAGACCTTCTTGCAACGTCAGTTGTTGGAAGCGCGAGAAAACTTCCGGTGTCGGAGGTCGGAATTTGGAACAATGAGAAGAAGAGACGGCTTTGGGCGTTTTTCGACGAGACAAAGGACGGTCTCGTAGGAACTGGTAATGTTTAGCTGTGTCTCTCTATCTCCGACGGCGATGCTAAGCAGTGACTGTCAAGCTTTGGAGTTGAGAGAGAGAGAGTACATGGAGGTGCAAGGGGCTGGGGTGTGCAGCTGTGCTAGAGAGAAACAGAGAGAAGGAGAAGATAATCTTTGGATCTTACAAAAGTGTAAAGCGTGTTAAAGGGGCGGGAGTTTGAAAATTTTCATGGGCATTGTACTTTTAATTTAAGTGAGCTTGTATCCTTACTTGTCTTTTTTTATACAGGTGTCAAGTTTTAATTGGACCATGAAACACCAACTAGTTGCTGACTTGGTATTCCAAAAACAACATATACTTTCTCGTGTGCGAGGACAATCAAATTCACCAAAATTCAATAAAAAAAACGCATTGAAAGCCTAACCCCACTTTACGGTTTACAGTTCACACCCACCCATCACCGCGTCAAAGCCTCGTAAAAAGAAAAAGGACGAAGTAATTACACTGCTTGTTGGGAGTAAATGCGCAACCAATGATGTAGCAGATCTTTGGGGAAAAAGGACTAAAGGTACAATTTGGCTGTTGGGATACAAATATGTAGTAAAGGCCCCTTAATTAAGTTCCTAGGGAGAGCGCCTTTAAGACCAATAAAGAAGGGAAAATGTAGAGTCTCATTCATTACAATGCCATTAATGATTGCATTGGGAATCAAAAAAAAAATAAATAAATAATGAGTGCGTTGAAAACGTTTTAAAAATTAAAATCTCTTTGACGAAGTATTAGCCTAGACCCAGCCATAAATGTCTGTGAATCAAAATTCAACTGCCTCTTCTCCCGAATTATCTACCTATAATAAAATGACGATCTTGTTACCGAATTAATGTCTTTGATATAATTATTAACAAACTATTTTAAAAAAATTTTAATATAATTTTTATAAGAAATATAAAAAACTGTTAAAATAAGTAATTTTTTTTCTTTTCTCACAAAAATTTTTAAACATTAAATATTTTTTAAATCAATACTTTTAGAGCATTTGTTAACATTTTTTATTAAATAAAATAAATTTTTTTAAAAGAGTGAAAACTATTGTTCCTTAAAAAAAATGCAAATTCGTTTACTATCACATCAACAAAAACTAATATAAACTGCACAAAAGTTTTAGTTTAACATTTAATACATTAAAATAATATAAATAATATAATAAAATAACAATATATTCAACGCAATAAATAACAAATATAACCATCAACATATTAAAATACTATTTTTTTAACACAATACATTAAAAAAAAAAAAAATTGGTTTTAAGTTTTAAAATACAGTGAGTTGCACTATAGCTAATATACATATTATTTTGAGTTTAGCTTTTTACTGTACACTAGTTAGGGCAGCACGTCCAAGGCACGTGCTTGTTGTAGAAAAAAAGTAGTAATTAAGATTAATTCTAAATTTTATTTGTATTACAAAATAAAGATATGAATCATTTGATTTTTAAAGTATATAGAGTGTAGGGACCTGGTTCGGGCACCTCCCACCTGGGGAAGAGTTGACCCAAGCCTAGGCAACCCCATACAATACATTTGTAGAGAGTAGATAAAAGGACTAGGCATTAGCCAAAGAAACAACAGTTGGTGTGGGTTTACAAGGTCAATGAGTAAGATTTGGCTAAGTGTTCTAAGGGAAAGTTCATTCTCGGCCCAGTCCGAGGAGCTCTTCCCTGACTACCTATGAATACAAGGGTCATCTTCCCCCCCCCCCCCCTTTTAACCTCCTGAACCCCTTTACTTTTGGGGGTTCACTCTATTATATAGTTATGTTCAGCTGATCTCTGTCGTCCACTTGTTGGTCATCTGAACCTGTGTCTGAGGGCTTGTCCCATCAGCCGCCTTCACAGGCTTTCTGTTAGTTGAAGTAACCAAGGAATCACTGTTCATTGGTCAATTCCCTATTAATGCGGCCAGAGTGTTGGTTGTGTACACTTAATCTGTGGATGACAGCTTCCTCTCTTTAATGTCAGCCTGCCGAGGACATGGTCGTCCTCGGCAAAGCTACTAGGTGATTTGGGCAATCCTTGCTCGTCCTCGGATATGGTAGTGTCCTCAGCATAGGCCTTGGACCCGATATGGAGTGGGCCAGGGCTGCCAAATCTTCGGGCCCTACAATAGCCCCTCAAAATTCTGCTGCCCAGCTCCTCGGGCGGGGATGAGGATTTTGATGTCCTTAGGTCCTTGCCCTAGTCTGGCAAGTCTTGCCTTCCTGTCAGTGCAAAAAATCCTTTCAACTGCTCAGAGGGCGTTCCTGGCATTTCGGTACTTGGGGCGCACCTTCATTAAAGTTCGATGGCTTTATGTCCTCCACGTTCAATGGTGTGATGATGGATGGACAGTAGAGATACTTCTGGCTTAATGGGCGGGAAAGCCTTTGCGTTTACTTTTAATTGGGGGTATAAATACCCAATCGAAATTATTTGACCCCTCACATTGCATTCAAGAGCTCTTGCGCACATACGCTGAACCTGATCAAGTCTACAACCGACCTTACGCATTCTTTCAACACAAAAGGCCTATCCGAGGAACCTTTCCTCATTTTTGTAAGTCCTCTTCTCCTTCTGGTTCGTACTTTCTCACCTGAGTTCTTTGTCTTCTTGTTCTCTTTTCTCTCTCTTTCATTTTTCCTGAGCCCCTCGTTAGTTCCTTAGGATGGATAGGTTTAAGAAGTTAGTCGAGTCTGAGGAGGCAATGGAAAAATTCGTTGTTGACTATAAGATCCCTAACACAGTGGGTTTGAGGTGCTGTGGAAAAGGGGAGTGGAGTATTAAGAGGAAACAGGGTGAGGTGGCGATCCTCATAATCGCCTTTCTGGAGGGTGGTATGAGGATCCCCATGGGGCCAGTGACGAGAGATTAACTCACACACTTCGACTTATTTCTCACCCAGTGTGCCATCAATGTATTTACGATCTTAGGTTGTGTGGATGTCTTGAACGAGAAGATGGGGCTGAGGTTAACCCACCATGATGTCAACTGGTGCTACAACCTCCAGTACCTCAAGGGGAAGTCTTATTATATGAAAACGAGGGATGATAGGGTCTGGCTCATCTAGTGCCTCCCTGAGTCCAGCAATGGCTTGAACAAAGACTTCCTCATCGTGTCCGGAGAGTGGCATGATGGCCCTCATTGTCCAACGGTGGAGGGTACTCCAGGTGGGGCATTCAGACTTGGAGAGGGTCTTAATTTTCTATTCTCTTACGCCTCGCTTTGCTTGGTTTTTGACAAGGACTTGTTTTCTTTTGCGCAGATCCGCGCGCTTTTGAGCGTCATATCGACTTGGTCAACAAGGAGGATTTGCAGACCGTGTTGAGGTCGGAGATTTTTAAGAACGAGGCCGACCACCAAGTTAGGGCTGCTCATAAGATCCTAGGGTACGAAATGATCCAAAAATCGTTTTTGGCTCCAAAGCACGTGATCCGAGCTAAAGATCCTTAGTTACATAACATCACCGTAGTCGAGCACGGATTTTTGATCCCCGAAGGGTCTCCTATTCCTGAGGGCGTATCACTGGTGGGTACTTCTTCATCACCCCAAGTTGTAGAGGCTGAAGAGGGAGAGCTAGGAGAAGAGGAAGTTGCTAATTCAGGTCCGTTCGAGGATGAACTTGGCGTGTTCGACCAATTCCATTCGCCCGAGGACCCTTCTGGTGATTTGGGTGAACCCAGCTTGGTAGAAGCGGACTTTTTATCCCAAGAAGCTTCTCCTCGGTCGAAGATGAGTTTCAAGAAGCGACCTCAGACGACCTTGCTATCCCTACTTGAGGGGCAGCCGGGGAAGGATGCGCCGGGGAAGTTTCCTCCCAAGTTTCCTCCTTCCCCGCCCCAATAGAGTTCGCCATCTGGGTCCAAGCCTACTAGTCCTCCATAGAAGAAGGACAAGGAAAAGAGGCCCGGGGGGGGGTGAAGAGACTGATCCTTTTGGGGGCGACACTCGGCAGCCATCGAAGCAGCTGAGAATAGGGCGCCGAGGTCAGGAGAAACAGGCCGCCATCCAGCTTGAGGCCCAGGCTTGGCTCCCTGCTCCCATGCTCCAGGAGGAGCCTTTGAGGGATGATGCCTTCCTTAGGGACCCTCGAGGGAGTGCGGGTGTGTATGTGGCTGACACATTGGGGAGGTCCTTGTTACTCCCCGCGGACATGGCCCAGCTGGAGGCTTTGAGGAGCAAGGAGGTCTTCCTCGACCTCAAACAGTACTTAGGCATGATAAGTTTTCTAATCACTTGTGATTCTCTTGACTTCTTGTTTCTTGGCTCCTCATCTGTTGTGCATTGGTTTTAATTGGCAAGCTATCCAAGCTACCTTTAGGTTGGAGGATATAGCCAGTAGCCCAAGCAAGGCCGCGAACGTGGAGCATAACAAGCTGTTAGATGCTATGCGGACCCTCAACGCTTCCAATGCCGATCTTTCAAAGGCGCTGGAGCAGTTGGAGGAGATGAAGGGGGCTCGAGGCAACGTCGAGTCGGCCCTTACTGCCGCTGAAAAGTTGGCCCTAGATCAAATGGACCGCCTGCTTAAGGCAGAAGATCAGCTGAGGGTTGCCGACAAGGAGATCACGACCCTGAAAAAGAGCGTGCTTGAGGCAGAGGAGGCCAGAAGCGTTGTGGAGTCTACTAGGGATGAGGCCTTAAAAGCTAAAGAGGAGGCTGAGTTAGCCAGGGGTGAGGCTGAGGCGTCCAAAAGCCAGGCCGCGCAAGAGACCTATGAGTCAAGGGTAGCTGAGACGGAAGATGCCCTTAGGGCTCAAGTACCTGGGGTATGCAAGCTTTACTGTTCCCAGGTGTGGAATGAAGCCTTGAAGTAAGCAAGTGTTGAGGCTTCATCTGGCCTTTGGAAGGCAGAGAGTGTGTATTTATACCCGCGAGGCTGCCCCTTCCAGCTATGAGGTCGAGGTGGCTGCCGAGAGAGTTGTGGCAGTTCCTGAGGAAGACGCCCCAGCTGCAACCACTTCGGACGAGCCTGCCAAGGAAGCTGATCCTCCTGGGGTCGTTGAGGCAAGCAAGAGCCCAAGTGCAGATGCGCCCAGAGAGGCTGCGAACCCCTTAGCTGATGTCCAAGCCCTCTACGTTGAGGGGGTATCTTTTCTAGCTGACCCTCCCAAGGCTGTAATCCCAAGCGAGGGTTACAGGGACCCCGAGGATTCTTCTGCCTAGCCCCCTAAGGGAGGAGTTGAGACGGCGCTGAAGGAATGATCCTCCAAGGCGCCTTCGTCCTGCTCGTTTTCCTTCTTTTTTCTTTTTTAAGTATTGTAACGGCACTTTTGCTTTGTGTAATTCATAAACATTCAATGAAGTGCATATTTTATCTCTTCTTATCCGTTGTGTTTGTATTATATTATTTACTTTTATATTATGTATGCTTATCTTTTACTTGCACAATCCTAGCTTTAATTGCGCTTCAGCCAACTGCATTGGTCACTGTCATCCGCTGTGCTCATTACTAGTACTAAAGTGGTCATCTTTGCCACAGGTTTGAGTCTGCAGACAATACAAGACCTTGGTTCTGTCTAGTGCTTAGATCCTCTTAAAGTGACCAGTTTTCCCATAGGTTTGAATCCTTGGACCATGCAAGACATTGTTTCTGTTTAGTACTTGGATTCCCTTGAAGCCACTAGTTTCCCCATAGGTTTGACGTCGAGGACCATGTAAGACTTTAGCTCTGCCCAACACTTGGTCTTTCGTGAGTGAATGGCTTCTCCATAGGTTTGAGTTTGAGGACCATGCAAGATTTTGGTTCTGTCTAACACTTGTCTTCTTCTGAAGTAACTAGTTTCCCCACAGGTTTGAGTCCAAAGACCATGGAAGACTATGGTTCTGTCTAACACCTGTCTTCTTCTGAAGTAACTAGTTTCTCTATAGGTTTGAGTCCGAGGACCATGCAAGACCTTGGTTCTGTCTACTACTTAGTTCTTCTTCTGAAGTAACTAGTTTCCCCATAGGTTTGAGTCCAAGGACTATGCAAGACCTTGGTTCTGTCTAGTACTTAGTTTTTCTTCTGAAGTAACTAGTTTCCCCATAGGTTGGAGTCCGAGGACTATGCAAGACCTTGGTTCTATCTAGTACTTAGTTCTTCTTCTGAAGTAACTAGTTTCCCCATAGGTTTGAGTCCGAGGACTATGCAAGACCTTGGTTCTGTCTAGTACTTAGTTTTTCTTCTGAAGTAACTAGTTTCCCCATAGGTTGGAGTCTGAGGACTATGCAAGACCTTGGTTCTATCTAGTACTTAGTTCTTCTTCTGAAGTAACTAGTTTCCCCATAGGTTTGAGTCCGAGGACCATGCAAGATCTTGGTTCTGTCTAGTACTTAGTTCTTCTTCTGAAGTAACTAGTTTCCCCATAGGTTTGAGTCCAAGAACTATGCAAGACCTTAGTTCTGTCTAGTACTTAGTTTTTCTTCTGAAGTAACTAGTTTCCCCATAGGTTTGAATCCGAATACCATGCAAGATCTTGGTTCTGTCTAGTACTTAATTCTTCTTCTGAAGTAATTAGTTTCCCCATAGATTTGAGTCCGAGGACTATGTAAGACCTTAGTTCTATCTAGTACTTAGTTCTTCTTCTGAAGCAATTAGTTTCCCCATAGGTTTAAGTCCGAGAACCATGCAAGACCTTAGTTCTGTCTAGTACTTAGTTCTTCTTCTGAAGTAACTAGTTTCCCCACAAGTTTGAGTCCGAGGACTATGTAAGACCTTGGTTCTGTTTAGTACTTAGTTCTTCTTCTGAAGTAACTAGTTTCCCCATAGGTTTGAGTCCGAGGACCATGCAAGACCTTGGTTCTGTCTAGTACTTAGTTCTTCTTCTGAAGTAACTAGTTTCCCCACAGGTTTGAGTCCGAGGACCATGCAAGATCTTGGTTCTGTCTAGCACTTAGTTCTTCTTCTGAAGTAACTAGTTTCCTATAGGTTTGAGTTCGAGGACTATGCAAGACCTTGGTTTTGTCTAGTACTTAGTTCTTCTTCTAAAGTAACTAGTTTTCCCATAGGTTTGAATCCGAGGATCATGCAAGATCTTGGTTCTGTCTAGCACTTAGTTCTTCTTCTGAAGTAACTAGTTTCCTATAGGTTTGAGTCCGAGGACTATGCAAGACCTTGGTTTTGTCTAGTACTTAGTTCTTCTTTTGAAGTAACTAGTTTCCCCATAGGTTTGAGTCCGAGGACCATGCAAGACCTTAGTTTTGTCTAGTACTTAGTTCTTCTTTTGAAGTAACTAGTTTCTCCATAGGTTTGAGTCCGAGGACTATGCAAGACCTTGGTTCTGTCTAGTACTTAATTCTTCTTCTGAAGTAACTAGTTTCCTTATAGGTTTGAGTTTGAGGACCATGCAAGACCTTGGTTTTGTCTAGTACTTAGTTCTTCTTTTGAAGTAACTAGTTTCCCCACAGGTTTGAGTCCGAGGACTATGCAAGACCTTGGTTCTATCTAGTACCTAGTTCTTGAAGTAGTTAGTTTCCCCATAAGCTTGAGTCCAAGGACCATGCAATGCCTTAGTTCTGTCTAACACTTGTCTTTTTCTGAAGTAACTAGTTTCCCCATAGGTTTGAGTCCGAGGACTATGCAAGACCTTGGTTCTATCTAGTACCTAGTTCTTAAAGTAGTTAATTTCCCCATAGGCTTGAGTCCAAGAACCATGCAATGCCTTGGTTCTATCTAACACTTGTTTTCTTCTGAAGTAACTAGTTTCTCCATAGGTTTGAGTTGAGGACTATGCAAGACCTTGGTTCTGTCTAGTACCTAGTTCTTCTTGAATGCTTGGAGTGAGGGAGGCCATTCTCAGCGTTGGGGGGTCTACCCTTAGGGTGATTGTGGCCCTGAGCTTGCTCCGCCGAGGGGGGACCCTTCTTTGGTCTGGCTTCTTCGTCTAGCGCACCATTTCCAATTACGAGGCGACCTTTGGGCTAATCGAGTAACGCATTTGACGCTTCGGTGCATGAGGCGCATCCTCATTAATATCCTTGCAGATTTATGAGGATTCAGCGGCTGGTGAACTCTTTGGAAATTGGGCGGAGTTAATATCTCCAGTAATTCTTCCTTAGAATTTTGTGCGAGCTGGTTTTCACCAGTTCTTGCCTTCTATATGAGGCATTTTAGGGCAGTCTTTTCTTTAAATTTCACAAACGCTTTGACTCAAATCTCACAAACACTTCATTTTCTGGGCATTTTCAAGGGCCCTACCAAAACAGTGACTTGTGCTTGAGTAGATGGAGTGGCCCTGGAAAAGGGCAGTGACAAGCAAGTCGAGCCCTCTTCAGGAGCCGAAGATGCCACCCCGGTTCTGGGCAACACAATAGAGGCAGAATAGGCAGAGGCTGAAGATCCTCCTTCTTTTCAACTTAGCCAGAGAGAGGACTCCCCTTGCAGTTAGGAGGGGGATCCGAAAGGAACGTAACGTCTCTCCCCCGCGTGCGGATCTGCTGGCCCTTCAAGCTGGTAGTGATTCACCGGCTCCCGATCATCGTGGGACTGGGAGGGAAACCAGGAGAAACCTTGAGATGGGACCGTCAGGCGCCGCGCTTTCCTCTTCCTTCTCTTTCAAAGCGCCGCAAGTGTTGGTTGGGGAGTTGTGGACGGCCTTAAAATAGGCATGTCTCCACCTCTCCCTCCATGCTTGGCCTGGCTTTAAAACAAGCCTGCCTAGGCCTCTCTTTTCTTTTCTTTTCTTTCCCTTTAGCTTCGGCACAAACCTGCCTAAGCATTTACCTTTGTAATTAGCTTTAGAACATGCTTGCCTAAGCATTTACCTTTGTAAAATGTAACTTTTCTTTACTTAATAAAGAAGTAGCCACATTTCGTTTCTTTTACTTCTTGCATCTTTCATTTCTGTATGATGACTGCCTTCTGAATGAGTACGTTGCCGTTGCTTGTGTTTCTTTTTTTTTTTTTTTTTTTTTTTTTTTTTTTTTTTTTTTTTTTTTGCGAACTTGAAAGGAGTGTTGTTGTTGATCCTTCCACACCAACTGTCGCACTCGTTAATACTCAAGTCCTTCGCATAGACGACGCCAATTGTAGGGACCCGGTTCAGGCACCTCCCACCTGGGGATGAGTTGACCCGAGCCCAGGCAACCCCATACAATACATTTGTAGAGAGTAGATAGAAGGACTAGGCATTAGCCAAAGATACAACAGTTGGTGTGGGTTTATAGGGTCAATAAGTAAGATTTGGCTGAGTGTTCTAAGGGAAAGTTCATCATTGACCCAGTCCGAGGAGCTCTTCCCTGACTACCTATGAATACAAGGGCCATCTTCCCCCCCCCCCCCCCTTTTAACCTCCTGAACCCCTTTACTTCTGGGGGTTCACTCTATTATATAGTCCTGTTCAGCTGATCTCTGCCGTCCACTTGTTGTCATCTGAACCTGTGTCTGAGAGCTTGTCCCATCAGCCGCTTTCACAGGCTTTCTGTTAGTTGAAGTAACCAAGGAATCATTGTTCACTGGTCAATTCCCCATTAATGCGGCTTGAGTGTTGGTTGCGTACACTTAATGTGTGGATGACAACTTCTTCTCTTTAATGTCAGCCTGCCGAGGACATGGTCGTCCTCGGCAAAGCTACTGGGTGATTTGGGCCTTCCTTGCTCGTCCTCGGATACGGTAGTGTCCTCGGCATGGGCCTTGGACCCGATATGGAGTGGGCCAGGGCTGCCAAATCTTCGGGCCCCACATAGAGTTTTACATTAATCAAAAGAGATATTAATTTTAAGATAACAAAAGGCATGTGTCATCGAATTTTTCATTAGATAAATTATAAGTTTTGAAAATTTAAACCTAGAAAATCAACGTTTGTTAGATAACAAATAAAATACCTAATATCATCATTCTAATTTTCTAAGAATTTCTATAATTTAAAACTCAAAATATGTAAAGAAAATTTTTAGGATGTTAAAATTTAGCGAATGTAATTTAGACATTACACAATAAAATATTTTAAGAATCATAAACTTTCATTAGGGTTTAACTGAGAGAATAACAATATGACATATTTGCTATTTTCCAAAATATTAAGGGAAAAATTGCTTGATTTTAAACTTTAAGAAAAAATTGTAAACTACCCCAAACATAAAGAATGAAAAATGTTTTTTTCCTAAATTTTTGTTTTTGTTTTTGTGTGTAAAACTATGTGTTTTTACTTAAAATAGTGTGTAAAGAAAAAAAAATATACAAAAAGTCAACCTAGAAAAATTGTACGTGGAATGGTGAATTTTTGCTCAACAAAGTTGATTAAACCAACAAAGAATTTCTAAAAACACAACAGCATGACGCAACATTTTCATAATACCCTTATAATTTTGTTATATTTTATTTTAACTTGCAAAGAATTGGTAGCTCAACAGTTTTGAAAATATTGTGACGACACCAAGATGTCTTAACATTTTTATGATGATAAAGATATTGCTTCTTCTGTTTAGGCTTTTAAGAGTTAGCCTTCTTAGCCTTAGGGTTTTTAACTTCTTTCTTATCCTGCTTAGGGGGTGCTCCTAAGATAGATTTACCCTTATTTATGTTCTCACTAGCTAAATTAGTTTTAACATCATTATTCTCAATTTCAACATTATTAGCAGGAGGAACACAAACAGTAGAACTAGTAGAAGCAATATTAGAAGAAGAGAGACCATACCATAAACCTGTTCTATTTGAAGAAGATTTCTGAATGCTGAGCATCTCATCAAGCTTCGCACTTGAAGTCCTTTCCAGCTGAGCTCTGACTTGGAACAGTTCTGCCTCAAGCTTCTTAATCTTCTTAACCAAGAAGTTGTTCTCAAATCTCAGTGCTCCAATAGTCTGATTAGATTTATCAAACTTTGTGGAAAGCTCTTCACGCTCAAGCTCCATATCACTAAGCTTCTTGGTGGTCAGCTTATACAACTTCTCATGCTTTTCTGAGACCTTGTACAATTTTGCATAGGCTGTGTGAATGTCATCTTGTTCATCCATTTTCTCAAACTTGGACTCCACCAATTCCTCTTCTTCATCCACATCTTCATCAATCCCCTCAGTAGGATTGATAGTGGCAGTGAAGGCATTCAAGATTCCGTCATCCTCATTGTTGGAATCATCCTCAGGCTCGGTGTCACTCAAAGTAGCAATAAGTGCCTTGCTTTTCCCAATGCTTTTGAGATATGTAAGACACTCCTGTTTCACGTGATCAAAGCCATGATACCTAAAGCACTTAGGTCCTGTGGGAACAATTTACTGACCGCCATCCCTAGCATCCTTCTTCCCTTTGTCTTGCCTCTTGAATTGAGAAGAACTGGATTACCTACGATCCTTGTCGAAGCCTTTCCCATTGGCATTCTCGTGAACTTCTTAAATTGCCTTGTAATGTAGGACTTCATCTTAGACTCCTCATCATTTGAAGACTCATCAGTGTCACTGCTCTTGGCCTTCAAAGCCATGCTCTTGCTCTTACCCGACTTACCAATCATTGTTAACCTAGCTCGTAGGTCTGGAGATTACCAACCAGCTTTGTCAGAGGAATCTTGTCAATGTCCTTGGATTCCTCAATAGTAGTAATCTTCGCATGGAATCTCTCAGGTAGAGATCTAAGCACCTTTCTTACAATCTTGGGTTCAGGAATGGTTTCACTAAGATTAAAAGCTGAGTTCACTATGTCCTTAAGCTTGGCATAGAACTCATCAAGTGACTCATCCTCCTCCATCTTAATCTCTTCAAAACTTGTAGTGAGCCTCTGAAGTTTTAAATCTTTGACAGCCTTGGTTCCTTTATAGGTTGTCTGGAGAATGGTCCACGCCTCCTTAGCAGTTTCAGTAGAGGATATCTTCTTGAATTCCTCATTAATGACCATACTGCATAAAGCATTCAATGCTCTGCTATTGAAGTTTGTTGCCTTGATCTTAGCTTCATCCCAATCAGTCGGTGCTTCCATTGGTTTGGTCAAGCCAAACTTTACAGCTTGCGACACTTTCTCGTCTAAAGACTGCAAGAAAGCTCTCATGCGTACCTTCCAGTATGCATAGTTAGTGCCATCAAATAAAGGAGGTATAATTAAAGACTGTCCTCTATCCATGACAAATAGGGGTCAATGGATCAACACAACAAAGATTAATCCTAATCAAAGTGTGCCTGCTCTGATACCACTTGATAGGCCAAAAATGAATTGACCCATAGTGGTTAATTGATTAATTAATTAGCCAAGTTTAATTAATTAATCAAATTAACATGCAAATGCATGGTAGCACAAATAGATCACTAATTAAATTAAGTATGCAGCGGAAAATAAATTGACGCGGTGATTTGTTTACAAATAGGAAAAACCAACACGGCAAAAACCCCATCGGGTGATTTTAAGTCACCACTCTCGAAATTCCACTATTATCACAACAAATGGTTACAAGTAAAGGAATTTTAGTACCTTATACCAACCTATAGTTGAACCCTTACCCCAATACCCAATTGGACTTGTTCTGTAGTGACAATTTCTCATTTTGATGCACGGCTCCCAGTATGTGACTAACCAATTGTGCGGATCCCAGTACGTGACTAACCAATTGTGCGGATCCCAGTACGTGACTTCAATCACCAACTTCAATCACCAACTAGAGAAGGTTGTTGGCTGCAAAGTTCTTCAGTTCATCCAGACGATGAAGATCAAGAAAATGCTTCGTTACAAAACCCTACAGTGCACAAACACAGCAACTTTTACACAAGAATGATGAACTAGGGTGAAACTCTATCTCCAGTCATAATTTGCTTAAACAAACTTTGCTCAATACTTGTGCAACTTGTGTCCACTTTGAAGGCCTTTAAAATAATCCTTCTATATGTCTAAGGTTGTGAGAAAAGAAAGTCCAAACACATAATCATGGATTAGAGTCAAAACAGATCTGAAATTTTGTTTTTCATAAACCTCGACAGATAGCCATTTGTCGAGCAGCTGTCGAGCCACGGGGCTGGAATAGCTCTTAAAGCTCGATAGATGGCCAGCTGTCGAGCTAGTTGTCAAGCTTTAATGACAGGCATTTTTTAGACTTGAAACTTGGATAGACTTGCATGGCTTCAACACTTGATCTTGAAATACAGTTTCCTGAAGTATTAAACACATCCTAGATCTACCCAAATACAAGTGAAGTGCGTTTTGTCAAAGGATTAGCCAATTACATAAAATAGTGATATATTTTCCTAACAAGTGAATTACATATGTCCTAACAATTTGAAAGAAGAAATCTACATGGATCAGCCAAAGGGATTCAAAGTGAAAGGGAAGGAACATATGGTTTGCAAGTTAAAGAAGAGTTTGTATGGCTTGAAGCAAGCTCCAAGACAGTGGTACAAGAAGTTTGACTTATTCATGGTAGGTCACGGGTACACGAGGACAAATGCAGATCATTGTGTGTATGTCAGAAAATTTCGCAATGGTAAATTTGTTATTCTTCTGCTATATGTAGATGATGTGTTGATAGTAGGACAAGATGCAAGTGTGATTGGAAATTTAAAGAAGGACTTGTTCAAGTCATTTAATATGAAAGATTTTGGATCCTGCAAGGCAAATTTTGGGTATACAAATTCTACATGACAGGAAAGCTAAGAAGCTATGGTTATCACAAGAGAAATATATTGAGCGGATTCTTGAAAGGTTCAATATGAAGCATGCCAAGCCAGTCAGTACACCTCTTTGTACTCATTTCAAGTTAAGAAATAGATCTTGTTCTTCATCAAAGAAAGAGAAGGGAGACATAGCACCAACTATTTATTTCTCTGCAGTTGGGAGTTTGATGTATGCTATGGTTTGCACAGAGTCAGACATTGCTTATGCAGTTGGTGTTGTTAGCAGGTTCATGGTTAATCTTGGTAAAGATCACTGGGAAGTAGTGAAGTGGATCTTCAAATATTTGAGAGGTAGCTCTAAATTGTGCTTGACTTTTGGTGATTCTAAACCAATTTTGGAGGGTTACGTAAATGCAGATTGGGCAGGTGACCTTGACGGTAGGAAATCTACATCGGGGTATTTATTTACTTTTGCAGGGGGAGATGTATCATGGCAGTCAAGATTGCAGAAGTGTGTTGCCTTATCTACAATTGAAGCTAAATACATTGCAGCTAATGAAGCAGGTAAAGAGATGCTTTGGTTGAAACAGTTTCTCCAAGAATTGGGTTTGAAGCAAGATGGGTATGTAGTTAATTATGATAGTTAGAGTGCTTAGACTTGAGCAAGAATTCTATGTACCATTTATGCTCGAAGCACATTGAGGTGAGATACAATGTTGAGACTACTTGTTGAACAACAGTCATTTGAATTAAAGAAGATTCACACAGATGAAAATCCAGCTGACATGTTGACCAAGGTTGTGTCTAGAGAGAAGCTAAAGCTTTGTGTCGGGTTAGTCGACATGAATTCTAACTAAAGACTTGGGTTGAAGATCTCCTCCATAGTGTGCTGGAGGGGGAGATTGTTGGGTGCACGTGACACCCTTTGGATTCCAGCCTACACATTTTGTCAAAGCTCATTTATGAGCTTGTTCCAAAAGTCTTCAAAGCAACTCTTTTCATTTATTGAGAAATGACCAAAGCTTGGGAGTGGCCTTCTAGACTATGGTGGCCAACATTCATATCACATCATCCAATATGTCAATCAATTTGCATGTTGAATTTAAAGTGTGTGCATGTGATAAACCCTAATTCAATTTATTAAGCATTACATTTGGATTGAAAAAAAATAAATTCTAGTGAATGTGTGTGGATGGTGATAACCTAGATTCAAGGATTTGAAAGAAATATTAGACAAACATGTTTTTCATATTTTTGATGTGGATTTAAGATTAAAACTAGTGATATGCATGAATATGTGATGAACAACCAAGAACATGTGAAGAACATATAAGGACAATTAAGAACATTCAAACATATTCAAGGGAATTTAAGTGATTACTATCATGCTTTAATCTTAAACTCTCATCATGGAAATAAAAAAAACAATTAGGGAAAGGGATTATACCTTCATGCAAGATCCATATGGTGGAGGAGGAAACTTTTGAGGGAGATCCTAAAAGTGGAGGAAAAGAAGAGTTAGGAGAGGAAGAGTGAGTCTCACTCAATACCTTGAGTCTTAGGAAGACCAAGATATGACAAGACTACTCTACTTCACTAGAACTCAAGAAAAGAGAAGAGAGGGGGTTTTGGTGTGCTTTGGAATGAATAAGAGGGAGGGTTTATATAGTAGTGGTGGAGGAAATATGAATGGAAGGCCATTTAATGAGGGTTGACAAAGAATCATGAACCTAGACCTCATTTTAGCCTTAGGGAAAATCTAGTGCATTAAATGGGAAGATTGGTAGGAGTGAGGAACAAGCCAAAATTCGGTTTTTCCGTAGCTGCTGTAACAGCTTGTAGAGCCAACTTCGAAAAATCATATCTGACTCGATTTTGATCGGAATTGTCTCATTCTTGTGCTCAAATTGAAGCCCCGGATGTCTAGTTTTTGGGAAAATTAACCTCATTCACAGATTCAAAATATTCTGAGAGATATTAATGAAAAGGTGAGCAAAGGTCATTTGTTAGAAAATGGTTTCAGCACAATTAATATTAATAAGTCCCAAATTAGCTCCCAATTAACATTAAATAGCTCCAATCACTCCATTTCAGACTTAATTGGTTCCAAATTTACTCTAATTAAAAGATAATTACACAAATTACTCATTGAATAATTAATGTTTAATTATCTAATTAATTAGGTGTATGGAATCTCACCATAAAATGTAGTCCTAACCAATCAAATTATGACACATTATTAATCTCAAATTGATTATAATTATAACCAATTGGAATCAATTGTTCATAATCATGTATAGTCGGACTCAATTTGTGATAGTGCATCTCAGCCATTAAAAATTGATTTGATGATAACTTTCAATCTGGTGGTCCGATTAGGGCTTATGACCAGTCAATTTGATCATTACAACATCAAGATCATTTTTGTGAAATGAGATTAAGGATCTAATGGCTAGAATCAAGATGCATATTTCTGAGGTGAAAGTACCCTTTTACCCTCCATGTGAGGTTAAATGCGGGTTGCAAAATGGGGTGTCAACAACTAAACAATCTTAAACAACTCTCCTTCATCATCAATATAGCAACCCCTATCTTTAAACTCCTATTTTTAAATGAATTCTCTCATTTTGAATCTTATTTTTATTTGTATTTCCACTAATCAATCTTAACATTATCATTGCAGCTGAATGTTCAAATAGTGTGTAAAACACCTATGAATGTTTAGACCCCCAATTTACAAAATGCCAATACAAGCTTATAATCAAACAATTTATTTACAGAATATGAAAATAAACTTAAACCCAAATAGGTAAAACAATCTAAACCAAAATTAATCACAACCACAATAGTAATTAAAAGGCAAAGATTAAGGGAAGAGAGATGCAAACACAAAGATAACACAGCGATGTGTTATTGAAGAGGAAACCGAAGTCTTCGGTGAAAAACCTCTCCATCGCCCTCCAAGCGGTCAATAATCCACTAGAGAATAAAGTTGGGATACATGAATAGCAGAAGACCCTCTAAGCCTAATTTACCTAGTGCACCTAAGCCCTCCAAGCTTCTTGCTCCAACAGGGTTACACCGAACCTTGTCTTCTCTAGCTTATCAGATCCCGCAATTGCCCATTGCATCAACCAAAATGAATTGGTCCCTTCTTAACTGCTTTCCAAGCACCAAAAAGCCTTCTCACAGATATGAGTATGGTGAGATAAGGATTTGGCTAAAGTACCTCTCAAGGATATAACAATGGAGAGGGTGAGAGTAGAGGAATTTGGAGAATCAAATTATGAAGATTGTGGATGAGTCAATCTTGTTTTTCTCTAGGGTTTTTCTCTCAAAATTCTCTTTGGAAGCTCTCTACAATACATGGGTATAAGGGTATTTATAGTGGGGTGTGTTTGGAATGCAAAGAGTTAGTTTTGTAACAAACAGGGTGTTTTGGCGACTTGAGCTCGCGATTGGAATGAGTCGCGAGTTTGAGTCATGAGCTAACGACCTAGCCAGACTAGAATTTTTGTCCTGTAGTGCAACAGCAAGCGCGACTCTTCAGCTCTCTTGCATGCTTCACGCGTGTGCCAACTTTGGCGACTCGCTAGTCGTGAGCTAGTTGCGAGGCCCTTCTTGAGTGCACATTTTTGAGCTTTTTTTCACACTCTCTCACACACTACCCTTACATGATTCCCACCTAAATACAGGGTTTCTAAATACTGAATTACAAACAAATTTGACACGGAATAAAGCCAACAAAATGATTGAATAAATTCAACCTTACAGCAGCCACTAATTTTATAAACGTGTTGTTTCTTAACAACCCAACCTTGGTACCAAAGAGTAGAGCTAGTCTTATAATAGTCTTAAATAGATTTTCTTTTAACTTAATAGGTATTTATGTTCACACAATAATCTTGATGCATTTAACAATATAAATTTTAAAGAATTGTAGGGTGAATCAAGATATTTAGCAAACTTGGAAGTCATGCCATACATACTAGAGGCTAGCAAATCAATATATTTAGAAAATTTGGGAGTCATTGCATGGTTACATGGGTTAATTTGTAGAGTTTATCCCTATGCCATTGTAGTAATGAGATAGAACCCTATTTTTATTTGCAGGTTCCTGTAAGCTTGCTGATAACCAAATGGAACCCTATTTTACTCACTAGTGTATTGCATCTTCAGACATCACTCTTCAAGGGAAAGAAAGGAATTTCAAGTGTTTTCCTTTTCCTTCCTCCTTTGACTCTGGATTCATGTGACTTGAGGTCTTAATTATTAGGCATTTCTTGTAATTTTATTTTAAATAAAGTTTCTTAATACCTAAAAAAAAAAAAAACATTCCATGCTGATCTCCTCATCTTGATTCTGCAAGCATGTGCTGACACTATAGACTATTTAATTATGTTCATAACTTATCTCGACGTACTTTAACTGACTTATGATCAGCTACAATTAAACTAGATTAGTTCTACAAAAGCAACTACCCAAAATTGTTTCATTTTTGCTATAACTGCATAGTCTATGACCATGAATTGATACATATAATTTTGCATTGGCATTATTACGTATAATTTAATATTTTTATTTAGGTGGTGAAAAGAGATTGGTTTTAAGGTGAGAAAATCTACAGCTTTGATAAAGAGCTTTGAGGTGTTTTTATTTTCATATATGCAAATATATTTTCTACACCAAAACAGAGAAGAACCTTAATATTCCCAGCTAGTGGTACAATCACAACTGCATAATTTACCTTAAAAACTTAGAACTGGTTTGGATAGCGTCTGTGTTTCCCATAGCTGGCGTTTGGTGTTTTTGTGTGGGTCTCATGCATTGTTCATGGGACCCATAAGTACTTTTTTTACCAAAATTTTCATTAAAACTAAGTCCCATGGCACTATTCACACATTTAAAAATAATTTTGTTATAATGTTTTCAGTTTTCAGTAATAAGCGGTATCCAAACAGACTCTTAGTGAATGCAAACTGAGGTTTTGAAGGGGAATATATTCAATAGAAAGAAAAAAGAAATGAATAAATAAACTGCTTCAAAAATTTAACAATATGCACCTGTCCAATAAGTGGAAAATATAACTGTGCATTATATAGCTTATCTTCAGGCTTTTGGTATCGGGCATCAAATTCATGCTTGCACAAGAGGACTACTAATATTCTAGCCGCATACACACGGGAAAGCAAGTATTACAACAAAATGATAATAAGTGCATGTTTTCCACAATAGTACACAGTACATAGCTAAAAATGAATAAGAGTCACATTTATGCAAATTGTGCAGGAGACAAATACATCTACCCTCTCAAACAATATATATATATATATATATATGTATGTATGTATGTATATAAAATGAAATTAAGGTCAATGCAAGAAATCTGAATTTAGACTTACCTTTGCCCCGCAGAGATAAATCATCATGATGCCAAGTAAGGAAAAGCTCCTGTATCAAGACAGATGAAAGGTAGTTCCTACGACATGAAAATGCATTTAAATCAAGCACACATCACAGACCACCTGAAGTAGCTGAGCCAAATAGATTGAAATCTTAAAAAGTAATGAAAATAAAGATTTTAAAAATAAAAAAATATAAAAAAAAGGGAAAAGAAAATTGTGAAGACATTCCATTCTTCTCAGAAGCATAAGCATGCCAACAGTAAACACTAAAGGTGATGTATGGTCTGCTATCCCATAAAATCTAACACAAATTGTAATTCAAAATGGAAGAGTCACACCTTTTGGAAATGTATTATAAAGGAACAGTATTCTGGATATTGAATGGGAATACATCTATTAGTAATGCAAGAGTAAAGTTTTTTCAACCTTCATTGTAACAATAAATGGATTTTAACAATAACATAAAATTAATTAATTTTCAACATCTATGATAAGGATAGCAACGCACATCTAAGAAATAATTAACATGCATGTGAAATCAACAACTATAATTAATTTTGTAAAGTTGTAATTTCCAACTATGTTGTGTTGGCTTTAATTCAGTGCCAAATTTGATTGTAATTTCTTCAATCATTTTTCCCTGTATGTATGTGGGTTTTTAATTGTAAGGGATGAGTGTGAGAGATTGTGAAGATTCAAGCTTCAAAGGATGAACAAGTGGATTTCGCGAGTATCTTGCGAGAAGCTTACCTGTGAAAGAGCCACGTGTAGAGCTCATGACTGGAAGATGAAAAGTCATGCCAGGCTGGAGGTTTTCGCGAGTGTCTCGTGGGTAAGCCCAACCCGCAAAGGACTCGCGAAACTCTTTGTTTGGCAAAAAGTTGTGTTTTGCTTTACCAAGTCTTTACCCACATTATATATGCCTTCATTACCCACAAATTGTAAGGAGTGCCTTTCAAAGATAAAACACTAGAAAATACACTTAAAGGTTAGAGATTGTTATACCCACAATCATTACATATTCCCTTGTGGTTTTCCTCAACTCCTACCTCTCCATCTCTACATCCTTGAGAGGTTGCTAACCCAAACACTTACCACACCCATTCTAAGTGTAAAGGGAGATTTTGGTGCTATTGGGAAGCATTGGAAGGAGCCATTCATTGGCGGATGCAATCAGATTGAATTGCGGGATCTGGAAAGTTAGAGAAGACAAGGCTTCGAGAAGTCAGTTGGTAGCAGGAGCTTAGAGGGCTCAAGTACATGGGGTAGACTAGGCTTGGAGGGTCTTTTGTTATTCGTGTAATCTAACTTTATTCTCTAGTGGATCGATTTCGACTTGGAGGGTCACGGAGAGGTTTTTTGCCGAGTTCTTTGGTTTCCTCTTCGATAACACATCTTGGTGTTATCTTGTGTTTGCATCTCTCTTCCCTACTCTTAAGCTTTCCTTTTATTGGTGATAATGGATGAATATGGCTTAGGGTTGTGATAACGGTTATTTGCGCTTATTTACTCTTGTTCCACATTTAGCATAAGTTCGGTGTTATCTTGTGTTTGCATCTCTCTTCCCTACTCTGAAACTTTCCTTTTATTGGTGATAATGGATGAATATGGCTTAGGGTAGTGATAACGGTTATTTGTGCTTATTTACTCTTGTTCCGCACTTAGCATAAGTTAGAGTAAAAACTATCTAGCCATAATTTTAATTTGGAGGTCTGAACAAAACCCTTGCTAACGAACAAAACCTTTCCTGAGTTGTTTAAAGTCTGCAATAGTCCTTGGGGGTATCTTGCTAAACCATACTCTGGCTGCTCCCTTTAGTGTTGTTGGGAATGCCTCACACATCACTTCGTCTGGGGTTATTTGCAATAACATCATCATCTTGAATGATTCGATGTGATCCAAAAGGTCTTTGGAATAGTCATATAATTCCAATTGTGGGAGACGAAATTTTGGTAGGAAGGGACGGTTTAGTACTTCAATGGTGAAGGGTGAGTCCGTCCTTCGAATCATCCCATCCAAATTCTCTCCACCTTTGTCCTTCATAGCGCTTTTTAGTTTGTCCACTTCCTTTCTCATTTTGCGGAGCTCATTCTCCATTTTAGTGGAATCTTCTCCTGAAGTTTGATCTCGTTTGTTGGCTTGAGAGTTTGATTCTTCTTCATTTTGGTTTTCACTTGCTCATTGACGTTCTGCGTTTTGGGACTCCATCGTCTTTCGTAGTTCTTCATTCTGGCGAGTTAGCTCTCCCACATTAGCTAAGAGGGCTTAGATTTGTTGTTGTTGCACAGCATCTGGCTGAGGTCCAATTTCTACTTCCATCTCGTACTTCGATGAACTCTTTTGTCACTGGGAAAGATGGTTTGAGTGATTAGCGTTTCCCACAAACAACGCCAAACTGATGATGCAAAAAATCAACAGTTAAGATCCTCATTGTAGCGGATGGATGATGTTGTGAATGAGGTCGTCTCTATGGATGAGAAACCTACAAAATGAACTGAGGGGAAGAGTAACACGCCGGTATGGCGTCAGCCAAACCGCCTCCGATGCTTAAGTCAGTAAGGGAGAAAGATTCTAGAGAGAAAACGAGTTGAGAGTTATTTCGTAGAATATTTGTGTGTAATTGGGCGTACCTTGGGTTTCTATTATCTTTTCTTTTATAGTTATATGTCTCATTAATGGGCAATGATGTGATGCATTTATGCTCAACGGCTAGTACATTACAAAATCTTTGTTTGGAGGTCACAGCTCATTCTGTGACCGTTGGTCCATCAATTACGTTTTGTCATCAATGATCGTAATAAATGCGTAACGTCTTCTCTAGGTGAATGACGACCTTCTTATAATGATGACCATAAATTTCTGGTTCATCAGTAACCATGCACCTAAGTAGCATTATTAAGCTTTCCAATAATTGAAGATTGACCAATGGCCTTCTCTCCTACCAAATAACTTCTTAGTAATTCAACGTCTACTAAAAATATAAATGCAGAAACAACATGGATATTAGCGGAAGCCATCTTAGGAGATGGCATGAATAAGATTCAAGGGAATTTAAAATACCTGTGGGAAGGTTATGATAGAAAAGACGAGTCTTCTCCAATGCCATTGACTTGACAATTAGCTCAAGGAAAAACCAAGCCATAGCCAAAACATCATCATTTACTGGTCCAACACGGTAGCCTTTAGCGTGCACAATAAAGTTAATACTGTTTAAGAAATGAAAAACAAACAGATATATAAGCAGAAAACACTTTTTTTTTTTTTTTTTAAGTAATAAGATTATATAAATCCGGAAAAGAGGGTCACCCAAGTATACAAGAAATATATTGGGGTAGACAATCAGTTACAAAAATTGCATAAATCTAATAAATCAACATTAGAAAATAAAGAAATGTTCCTCATGGCTGTCAGCAAAATCAATTATATATTGGCACAAACAGGATAGCAAAATCAGGATTTCTGTTTGAATTAATAGGATAGCATTGAAAAACAATTATATAATTAATTTATGTAAAAATATTTGGATTGACATCTACACCAAAAATAATTTCTCTCTTTCCGCTTCTATTCTATCAATCATTTTTCAATATTAATTAAGGATTAGTGTTGAAGTTTTGTAAGTAATTGGCTTAAGAGTGATGGGAGATTGGGAACAGAATATAGAAGTTTGCTTGGCTCTGTTCACTGGAAATAGCTCTCTGTAGTAATGGTAATAAGAAGTTTTTGTCCAAATGCTGTTTTTTTCTTCTTCTTTTTTTTTTTTTTTTGAGAAGTAATTGGTAAGGTATGCATGCATCCAGTAGGTCTTTACGTACATATATGCATATGTACATATATACATCCATACATACATATATATATATATATATATATATATAAGTAATAAAATGCATCCAATGGATCTAAAATCCATGACCTTACCTTCCACCCAATCTTACATAGGGAGGAGGTATCATTTGAACTAGATTTCATTGGCTGTTTGGCCGAAATTTAAAATCTTGAGAGTTACTGGTTTTTGAGAATTTGAATCCACAATAGTAGATTTTATTGTGTTTAAACGTGCTTAGAATTTGAATTCATGTTGCACTTTAATTACTCTATATTTAAAAATACATTTTAAATGATGAAAATAATCTTTTAAATTGTTCACTTTGTACTTTTTAAAGTCATAAATCAATACTTTGAAAATTGTGTAATTTTCTTATACCCTCAATGATAAAAAAAAAAAAAATATATTTTTGTTAAATTACTCAAATATTTTGTATAAAGTTCAAATTAATAAGTCTCATATCAGTGATGTGAGAATTGAGATTTCTTTGGTAAATTGTCGGAGTTGAAATTCTCGCATTTCATGAGTACTGTAATTCCTAAGTTCGTCAAAGGAACAACCAAACTATCACAAATTCTCAGAAATTACAATTTTCCAACTTGAAATCCTACATCAAGCACATGCCCTAAAAAAATTGTTGAAAAACATGTTTGAGAATGTATTTTTGGTCATTTATTCTTGAAAACAAATTGGTGATGAAGTGTTTGCGTTCAACAATGGACTGACATTGCACAACAAATGCTTCTCTCTTTCACCTTCTATTCTACCAATCATTGTCCAAAATTAATTAAGGATTTGTGTTAAAGTTTTGTGGGTGATTGGATTAAGAGTGATATAAGATTGGGAAAAGGATATAGATGTTTATTTAGTTATTGGTGACCTGAACAGAAAAAAAGACTGTCAAGGGTGACTGGTGTGAATAGGCCAAGGACCCTCCAACGGTTAAGTCAGTTTTTTCATTAGAACACAAGGATGGTGAATTATGAATAATAGAACTTACCTTGGTTGAATGAGACTTGATCCTTTTATAGAGAGTTAGGAGTGGGTCTACTTGTTCGAATCCACTATCATCATGGGAGATGTGTGGAGTTAATGGAGAAAATGGAGCGGATTTCAAGGAATCCTCCCCAAGTTCTGGAATGGTAGATTGTGGTCTGATTGTATTGAACCCTTAGAAATTTTTGTTGTTGAAATTAGCTAAGTGTTGTTTAGTCATCCATGCCCTTGTGCCATGGATGACCATTTTGATTTGGACGATCACCTTTTGTCCTTTGTCCTTGTGTTGTCTTTATCACTGTTATTTTGACACGTGTCGATTTTTCATTAGTCGAAGGATTTTCCAAGTGGCATATCAGGGCAATTTAGGGCTTGATGTCCTGGATGTTGACACGTGGCATAATCCTAATGGTCTATAGGTTGCGTCGTTTCATTTTTCAAAAAGTTTCCACATGGCACACTTTAGTTGGTTCGCGTCGTTTCAGTGTCCCATCCTGTTGCCTATAAATAGGGCAACACCCCTTCTACCCTCTCACATTTCTTATATTTTCTTCTCTAACATCAGTCGTCCTACGCATCGTCTAGAAGTCTCTTTTCGTCATTAGTCATCTTCATTTAGAATTAGGTATCCTCTCTTTTCTTCATCTATAGGTTTTTCTTTAGAATTATTTACAAAATGTGAAGAATTCTTAATATCGTAGGTTGCCTTTTTATGCTTTTTCTAGGGAGATTCTTCATAGGTTAGGTATAGGTCCAAACCAACTTCACCCCAATGCATGGAGGATCATTGTATCCATGCAAGTGCTGTGGAGAGAGGTCTTTGATGGGAACCGTCCTTTTACTGTGGACAAGGAATATTGCTATAAACCCTCTTAAATAAGTCAATCCCTAGGTTTCTATCAATTTTCAGCTAGGGGTTCTAGTTGTAAGTTGATAAGGTCCCTCGCCTCGTTTGATAAGAGGTTGAAGACGGAGTTCTTCTTTGTCTTAGGGTATTAGGCAGAGAATGCTATTAAGGTAGGCAGGGACCCATTCCCTCCTTACATCGGTGAGATGGGTCGTCTATGTTCTGAGAATACGTTAGCTTTTATAGCTTGTCTTACTTATTCTATCATACTTGTCTAACTTCATTTTTTTAAAAAAAATTTTAGTTGTAAGACGACCTTCCCTAACCAACTTCTCCCTAGAAAGCATCCAACGAGCACGTTCCTTTGTAGACAGGACCTTCCATTCCTTCGTTATGCTTTGTTGTCTAGCAACTTGAGGGCTTGGACCTAAACCTACAGAGGACGCATTAGCCCATGAGCTTACCACCCATCGATGTAAGTTATTTATTCTTTTGCACTTTCGCTTGTTAGTCTGTCTAGACTCTAACGATTCTCTTTCTTTTGTATATGAATGGCAACTATAAAGGTGAATAAGGGGAAAGACATTGTTGGTGATGAGGTCGTCCAGACTAGGGACAAGGTTCCTATCCAAACTCGTCCACCTGCTTTGTCCATACTAAAGCTCGTCCCTCCAGTTTTGTCTGAAAAGAGGAAGACTGTGTCTAAGAAACTGGACATGGGTAACCTTCCTAGTTGTTGAGGCAATAAGAACCAGAAAGTTGACTCTTAGACGTCGTCCACCACTCTTGTCGTGGTTCTTGACCCTATTGCTAAACCTGTGATCTCTAAGGTTGATGTTTCCTTCCCTCGCCCTGATGTAGATCCGCCCAACCCTTCTCTCAAAGCCACTCTTTCTAAGGACAGTCCCATGACTTTTTTAAAGAGTGAGAACCTAGCTTAGAATAGGTTTAAGTAAGTGGTGAGAAATGAGGACGTCTTCGTATGCTACGATATTACCTTCAAGGAATTCGAGCATTCGACTATCCATGATCTTTTCAAGGTAACTTTGCTTCGTCCATATTGAGTCATATACCTCATCTTCAAGTAACCCTTTAGTGATACATATTTGGCGTATATTGCAGGTTAAGACCAAGTTCATGGCGGCATCCAGAGAAGCTGCGTATTTGGATAAAGAGAGGATCAGGATGGAGACGAAAATAAGGGACATGGAGAGGGAGTCAAGCCGTAAGACTAGGGAGAGGATGAATCTGGAGGATGAGGTGAAGGAGTTAAAGAACCTAGCTGAGGAGCTGAGGGCAGACATCGTAAAGGACACCTATCTGGACCATTTTCAGAAGCAGAATGACAAGCTTAGGTATTCTTTCAGCAAATCTAGAGATAAGGTGATCAAAGAATTCAAGACATCCAGTGAGTTCACTGACCTCCTGGACAAGGTTTTCGAGGACTTCTGCATGGATGTCGTTGAAGCGTTTCCTAGGGTAGACTTTGATTCCAACAAGCTCCCTATTGTAGTTGAGAGTTCCTTACTCCAGATAAGCTCAGAGGACATAAATATTGAGGACGATGCCTCTACCCCTCATCCCACAAAGGACAACTCAAAGTCTAAAGGCATTGCCCCTAGTGATTTATCCCCGTAGTTCAATTTACAAGCAAAAATTTATTTCTGTCTTTATTTTCTTTTCTCTTTTTTTTTTTTTTTTGGTGGGGGGGGGGGGGGGGGGGGCGGGGTCCATTGTTTGGACCATTTAAATTTCTTCAAGTACATTTACTCCATTCATGTTTAAGTACATAAGTTTTATAGACTTACCTTTTTAGGCTTATTACTCTTTAGAATTTTTGGACGGTGGTCGTCTACCCTTTTTATTTTTAAATATAATTATCATCTTTGTTTGTTTCTATTTCTTCTTGTTGCTTTTATTGTTCAAATATTCATTCGTCCATGGTTTGTACTTTGCTTACTTAGGGACTTTGAAATGGCTAAGTGTTTGCCTGTCCACTATTGGGACTTCACTTATTGCATGCTTATTTTATTCAAATGGTTAAGTGTTTTCTCGTCCATGGTTTGGACTTCACTTATTGTTTGCAATGCTTTGCTTCGTCAATTATTCATTAACGAGTGTACAAAAAGGTTTTTGTTCCTTTTTCACTTGTTTGTTTTTCTGTACCTTAAGGATTTGTTTCATCGTTTGGTGCTTCGCCATCCGTGAATATCATCCAAGGACAACTATTGACGATACTTCTTTGCATCTAGAGATTTTATTCGTCTATGGATTTTTTTCCTTTCTTGTGGACTTTAGTTCTATAATGGATTAAAAACACTTAGTAGAAAATCCAAAATGCTTTATACAATAGAGAACTTTGTACATAACATCATCCACATACATGGCCTATGCTAGTAACTAGTTCTTTTTAGGGAATTCAAAATACCTTATACACAAACGGACTTTGCTCATGACATCGTCCATAAACATTGCACAAGCCAATAGCTAGTGCTTTTTAGGGAATTCAAACACTAAAAAACACAAAATGCTGTTAAATAACATAGGTGCTGAAAGATAACATAAATATGTTAGGACATATATGGAACTTGTTGGAGACATATGTTATGTAAATTGGCTAATCCTTTTAAAAAATGCACTTTACTTGTAATTGGGTAGATCTAGGATGAGTTTAGTACTTCAATGAACAAGAGTTCAAGTTTAGTATTAAAGCTATGCAAATCTATCCAAGAAACAAGTGAAGAACTGCTGTTCATTAAATCTTGACAGATAGCTTGACAGATTCATATCCATCAAGGTTTAATGATGGATTTCAATAGCAGCTCGACAGAAGTCGTATCTATCGAGAATTACGAAATTTAGATTTCTAAATCTGATTTCACACATATCCATGTGTAATTGTTTAGGATTTCTTTTCTCACAACACTAGACATATATAAGGATTATTTTACAGGCCGTCTCATGTGATGCAAGGTTATGCAACTTGATGCAAAGTCATTGTGCATGCAAATTGTGACCAGAGCCAGAATTTGCCCTAGTTCATCATATTCTCTGTAGAAGCTACTGTGTCTTTGCGTCAAGGGTTTTGTAACCAAGGAGCTTCTTGATCTTCATTGTTGGATGAACTAAAGAACTTTGCAAGCCAACATCTTCCTCAAGTTGGCGCATTAGTCACGTACTTGGATCCGTGCATCATTGGTTAGTCACGTACTGGAAGCCGTGCATTGAAAGGAGATATTGTCACTACATCACAAGTCTAATTGGGTATTAGGGTAAGGGTTCAACTGTAGGTTGGTATTAGATACTGGGATTCCTTTTACTTGTAACCGCTTGTTTTGATAATAGTGGATTCTCGGGAGTGGTGACCTTAAATTCATCCGATGGGGTTTTGCCTCGGTGGTTTTCCCCATTCGTAAACAAATCACCTGTGTC
Organism: Quercus gilva; assembly: GCA_023621385.1. NCBI lineage: Eukaryota > Viridiplantae > Streptophyta > Magnoliopsida > Fagales > Fagaceae > Quercus > Quercus gilva. The sequence goes on along the minus strand of CM042476.1, from coordinate 92,306,296 downwards.
AAATTTATCTTCTGCTACATTTAACTTAGTTGGTGATTTGTTTGTGCTACCACGCTTATTGCTTGAAATTGAATCTAATTAATTCACTTGACTAATTAATTGATTAATTTACCGAAGGGTTTAATACATTCTTGGCCTATCAAAATAAACTACTAGTGGGAACCAATAGTCTTTAGTGTCATCCATGTTGACCTCCTTGACGAGTTTTCACTGGTAGTACTTCCTCAAGTGTTCCATGTTTTATGGATGCTCTAGCCTTCATCCATCTAAGGCTTCCAGATAGTACCATCCTCGTCTTTTGTAGTTAACGACTCTGTATGGTCCTTCCTAGTTAGGTTCCAACTTGCCATGTGCGAGGTCCTTCGTAGCCAGGGAAACCCTTTTCAGGACAAGGTATCCAATGTTGACTTGCCTTGGTTTGATCAACGCATCGTGGTGCTTAGTCATCAGGTTCTTGTAGCATGTCGCCCTCTGTTCTACATCCATCCTTACCTCGCCAATAAGAATGAGGCTTAGACGGAGTTGTTTCTTATTTTCCTTATCCTTATAGTGGGCCACTTTGTAGCTAGTCAAGCCAACCTCTACGGGTATCACTACAACACTTTCATATGGTAGCTTAAAAGAAGTATCTCTAGTAGGGGTCCTCACGTCATCCTATATCCCTAAAGGACGCTGGGTAATTCATCTAGGCATATCCCTTTTTGCTCCCTCAAGCTGAGTCTTGATAATCTTTAACAATGATCGGTTTGCAAATTCTGCATGTCCATTAGCTTATTGGTGGGACGGTGAGGAGTAATCATTATTGATTCCTAACTGCTCATAGAACTTTCTAAAGGGTGTGTTATCAAATTGGCGTCCGTTGTCTTAGACAAGCACTTTAAGGATTCCAAAACGACAGATAATGTTCTTCTAAACAAAGTCTGATTTCCACAAGGTCCTTCGTGGATGTCCCTTATAACATAGTAGGACTCGTTTGGAGTCAAACACCTTAACTAGGGTTGAGAGAAACCCCTTTTATACAATACCTCGTCCATGAGGACAAATTTTACTGCTCTTACCCTTAGCTTTTTTGCTTCTTCTCTATCTTCGGGAAGGAATCTGTCCTTAAGATAAGACATGATGGGAGTGGTCTAGTTGGCTTCTCCATCTATCTGATGTACCTTTGGAACATCTATACTTGGGATGTACTAAACTTTAATTTGATCATTAACTCGTCTATAGATGCTACCTTGGCTAGGACGTCAACTTCCACATTTTACTCCCTTGGGATCTGATGAAACTAGGCCGTTGTGAAGCCCTTGATGCATTGCTTGACTTGCCCAAATACCTTTTCATTCAATCTTCCTTGGCTTCACACGTTCCATTTATTTAGCCTATTATCAGCCGCAAGTCACCCTGGACGAGAATTGACTTTACTCTAAGTGACTTAGATAACTCCAAGCCTTGGAGGAGGGATTCACATTCAGCTTCGTTGTTGGTCGTCTAGAACTGTAGACGGACAGCATACTCTAGACAATCCCTTTTTGGTGATTGCAATACTATTCTAATTCCTTCTATAAGCTGTATGGACGACCCATTCTTTTGCCCCCTGGTCTCTATTTTGCTGATCATGGGTAGAAGTGAATTCTGCAATGAAGTTTGCAAAGGCTTGGACATATGTCGCTGCCCTTGGTCGATATCTTACGTCAAACTCACTAAGTTCAACCACCCATTGAATCAGTCTGTTGGAAAAATATATGTGCGCAGCGGAAAAATTAACGAATTTACTTCATTCACAATTGATAACATGCACTATATAAGTTTCAGAATATAGAGCAAGAGAGTGTACCTTGGTGTGGTGAATTTCTAAACAAAGATCAGTAGTACTCGGGAACACTTTCAATCTTCACTCCAATTCCACTAACGCCCAAGATGTATGGTCTCTCAATTAGTTATATGTGTATGTTCTAGAGAGAATGAAAGTGTCCAACACTCACATACAAAATGTTTCATACACTTGTTGTAGTAACAAAATTTTGTATGTTTCTCTCATATAACTGATTATCTAATTGGACCAGCCTTTTGGGCCTTTCCAATTGGGCTTTAATATGTGGCTTAGAGTGGGACCAAAAGGGAACAAATAAGACACTAGCTCCAATGGGCCTTGGGCTTTTTTGTCAACTCTTGACAAGTCCAAAGTTACCATTAATTATATTTAATACCACTATATAAATATAATTGCACTCTAGGCTTTATTAATAAACTATATCCCAAAACTTTATTGTACATGCAACCCCCTCATAAAATATTCGTAGTAATACAAAGTCATAAATGAAGACTGCCACTTTATAGATTACTACATCTTAATCCTTGAGTACCCGATTTAATCTTTTTAAGTTATTCATTATATATTTATGAAATCCAATTTCATAAATATATACTTTAGTAATTTCTTACTAAAGTGATTAAGCCTAACTCTCTGAATAACAAACTCATTAAACTTATCTCAAAGGAATATTTTATATCTCCGTTAAGAGACTATGAATTCCATCTTGAGGATATATGTTCCATCAACACTAAATGTGATTGCCTAACATACTGAGGTTTTGACCGTTACTTTAGATCTCACTCCTAATATATCAAAGCAATCTACACTTCTTGATCAAGTCCATTATTCTCTCAGGATTAAGTGTTCGTGAAAATAGAAGTCATGAGATTTATTATTCAATTGACAGTCGTTAGGAGAATAATAAATCTCACAGCGGTCCAGTTCAATATGTCTTAACTCTTAAAACATATCAACTAGAAGTCACCACTTCCATGATCAAGACAAATCATCTTAGTTAATATGTTATAGTCTTCGCAAATGAAATGCCCAATTTCATCACCGACTATGAACTAATCTTCTGAGTTTACAAAGAACTTGTGATTTACATATTCTGTGACTAAATCACATAAATCACATACTATGCATCTCATGGACTATATAATAATGTCCAAATATTCATGTTACCATTATTTTAGATAATAATAAAACAACTTTATTAATTACAATATTAAGTCATACATCATGTCATACATAATATAATACTTAGCATCATACAATAGGATTCTAGGGCACAAATCCCAACACAATCATCCAGCGGCTTCCAACTTATTAATAGCCTTCTTGAGTGGATAGTCTGTCAGGACGTTGATGACATAAGCTTGGAAATAAGGCCTAAATTTTCTTGCTTCTGTTACCAATGAGAAGGCTAACTTTTCCATTAGCAGGTACCGTCCTTCAGCTCCTTTTAAGGCTTTTCTGGTGTAGTAGATGGGCTTCTGCACTTTCCTTTCTTCCCTAATTAAGGCTGAACTCACTGCATGAGAGGATATCGCTAGGTATAGATATAACTCTTTACCTCGTTTGGACAGGCTCAACAACGGAGTTAAAGTGAGATAAGCCTTGAGGTCTTCAAATGCCTATTGACACTCGTCCGTCCATTCGAATGCTTTCTTTAACACTCTAAAAAATGGTAAACACTTGTTAATAGTGTTGATGCCCAGCTTGGATTGGAATGGAAAATTGCCGTCATGGGCCTTCGTTCGACTACCTGTCGTGGCGACGCTCCCGCGCACGTGGGGCTCGTTGGAGGCCCCATCTCTCTACGATGATGTGTGCGTAGTGGGGTGTGTGGTTCGTGCGGGGCTTCGGGTGGTCTCTCTCTTGGTGGAGGAGGGTATTTGTCTACCTTTGGAGGTGTGGTAGGAATCTTGGCCAAATTTTAAGGGATTTACCAAAGGTAAGTGAAGTTGCCACCAATCATTGGGTTTTTCTAAGGTGTGATTGGTCACCTGTTTCTAGTTGATTTTATTACCAATCCTAGGCTAAGAAAAATGGCAATTTTCCTATTCTAATATGGATGGCAAAAAATCTTGATTCTTAGGTCTAGAAGTTTGGTTACTTACAGGGAAGGTGTTAGGCACCCTACAACGCCTATCCAAGGTCAGTCCTTTGTTTTGATAAAACCTTAATTTTCAGAGATTGGCAATAAAAAGCATGGTTTTGGCATTGACATTCGGGGCTTTGCATGCATGGGGGCTTTGAGGTTTGGCTTTTGAATGGGTGTGGTCCCAATCTATGCTTTCCTAAGGCATTCAGGCATAGTGCCAGATTTCCACGGCAAAAATTCGGCAACATGTCACCTTACTTTCATAGTGGAAATTAGGCATCGCTTGCCTTAGGTGACATGCACTGTGACAATCACACCAGAAGAGGCAAGCATGTATATATATATACATACATCATGCACAATGCAAGCATACAGAGCAGGAAAGTAAATATCTACATCTCTAGAGCATGGCCCAAAATATAGGTGCAAGAAAGTAAACAGGGGTCGCCATACTCTAGAGATGAGGACAAATGGTACATGGCATGATATACCTAATACAACCCATCTAAGAGAGAGAGGAGGGAGGAAGGAAGGGGGGTTTAAAAGAGTACATAACCAAAGGGGAAACGCTAGATCCCCTAAATCTACTGAACATAGCCACTTGGCTCATATTTGCACACTCGCATCCTTGCTCTCTTTGCTTGCGCTTGGGAGACTGTGCCCTAGCTCTATATGTCCTCGCTCTATGTTTGTACATGTAAAGGCAAGAACAAGAAACCAGTAGACAAGCAACGGAAGGAAAAGATGCAAAGAGCGTATGAAAGAGGCATAAAGCATGATAAGCAGGATAGACATGGTAAGCATAGCATGTGGCAGGAGGCATGACAAGACACGAGATTAACAAACAAACAAGAAAGTAAGAAGGCAAACATGCAAGCAAGCAAACAAGATAGAAGACAAACAAGTAAAAAGGAAAACAAAAAGATGGTGTCCATAAGGGACAAATGTAGATTTGGATCAAATGTCCATAACATCATTATGTTGAAACTTGGATGACACACTAACAAGAAAGACTTATGCATGAACATATAAGCAAGCATGTAAAGATGCACAGAAAACCAATGAGTGGCACAAACAAGCATGGCAAGCATATCATCACACGGAGCGAAAAGGGGGAAGCATATCATCACACGGAGCAACCCGACATTTGGAGACGCATCTTAAGTGGTTACACCCAAACAAGACCTCATGGGCGTCGGATGTAACTGAACGGTTTTTAGACCCCTTAAACCATAATAGGATTAATCTAGTTAATTAGCCAAGTGATTAACTTAGTCAAATTATGCAACTCTAGGTTATCACAATCACACAATCATATCAAGAATATATAAAGCAGCGAAAAATTAAAGAACACAAGATATGATGACCCAAGAAACCACACGATAAAAACTTGGGGAGGATTTGACCTAGCTATCCTCAAGGTAAACCTGAATCCACTATGAAAGAATCGAAGTTCATACAAAAGGACTTACAAGCTCCCCACTTGACTTCTTAATGCTACCCATCAGTAGAACTTACTGACATAACCACGTGCAAGCTCCGAATCCACGGACTCTTTTTTTCTTGGATTCTTCAATCAGCTACAAGCTCCCCACTTGTTTTTCTTTAAGCTCCAATGGTTGCAACTGAGTTGATCATCAAGATGTTGAAGTAATCTTTACCTTGAAAACCCTAAGTTTTGTGTAAAGGAAAGCTCCTCTAGATCTCATAAGAGATTTACACAAAACAGAAAATATGAGCAACAATACAACAGGTGCAACTCTCAAAACGTGGCTAGGGTTTTGCCTTATATACTTAGGGCAAAAACATAAAACCCTAAACGTTTAATGAGGTAGGGCTGAGTTGGAAATTCTACAAAAAAAACGATCTAGTCGACTTTCAATCGATCGAGTCTATCCTTCGATCGATCGAGTTAGGCCGAAAATCACAAAGACTTCTGCAGCCTCTCGATTCCAACTTTACATTAATCAATCAACTTTGAGCAAGCCTAAACAAGACTCAACACATTGTTTTGATCATGGTTTACCAACATAACATATTAGAGCTCTAAATACATAAAATCCTAAGTTTTTAGAACCTAACAAACTCCCCCTTTGGCAATCCGTGACAAAACACAAACTAAAAGCTCAAAGTTTACAAATAAAAAGCCCTTTACAAAAGTAATGCTCATAAAATAAAATTCAATCCTAACTACTATCCATCAGTTGCAAGTGTAGATAGCAGCAAAATCGAATCAACCTGTATATTCCTGAAACACTCAACAAATGCATAAATGCATGTGTGACAGAAAAACAGTAAATCAACAGCTATGTAAACTAACTCTCCCCCTAAGTTAGATACACCAAAAATAAACACATTCTTGAAAGTTCACACAACACATAATAAAGACATATATCAATGAATAACTCATAAATATAAATCAATAAACAATGAACACATGAATCAAGAATCATATAACAAAAGCAATGTATTTCCTAACAAGAATAGCCCAAAGATCAAAAAGACAGTATACACGGTGAAGCACCTAGATACAATCTAACATCAAATATCTCCACTAACTCCGCAAAAACAAAGGAAAACTCCCCCTAACTACAAAAACTCCTCTACAAGTCTCAAAACTCTACTCCCCCTTTTTGTGACAAAATGCCAAAGGACAATCACAAGTCATCAAAAGGAGGTGGCGAGGATGAACGAAGATGCGCCAAGTCAGCTCTCAAAGCACGTAGCTCATCAAGCAAGTCCACCAAAATCTGACCATGAGCCGCCTAAACGGTCATGACAGTCTCCAAAGTACGACGTACATCGAAGTCATCCGAAGGAGGTGGAGGAACAGCACCAGCAGCACCAGCACCAGCAAGATCAGGAACAGCCTCACCAGCAGGACCTGTAGAAGAAGAAGGAGGGGGTGCGGTACCAGAAGGCTCAGAACTAAAGTGTTTAGAGCCAGCTCGAAGATGAGCAGCCCTTTGTTTAAGAAAAGACGCATCTATGGGAGCAATCACATGGATGGGCTCAGAAGAAGGGAAATCATCTAGACCAAGATGAAGCAAAATCCTATGAATAAAGATAGGATGGACAAGAGCGTGAGATGCAGATGAACTCCTATAAACTTCGTTCAAAGAACGAAGAAACAAGTGAGGAAAACTGATAAGAGCATCAGTGACAAGAGCATACAAAAATATACACCGCTCGAGAGGAATTGTGTGAAGATGAGAAATGGGCCAAAAAGAATGACAAGCTATCCTAAAGAAAAGATAAATAGTCTTAGGAAGCTCAGTAGTGGTGATCCGAGGATCAGAACCCCACTAGATAGAAGACCCAATGATGTAAGACATGACATCACTCAACAAAGGAGACTCATCATAAAGGTAAACAGGGTGCTGGACCAAAGGTACCCCTAGAGTATCAGCCACGACATCAGGATCAATGGTGAACTCTACACCTTATATCCAACTCTTAACTAAGGTGTTGGAATCATAGACGCAGATAGAGACGTTTGAAAAGAACTCTCTAATCAGGGTAGTTAGAGGAGGAGGATCAGAAACATCCAATAAAGGTAACCAGCCCCGACGCTCAAAATTTTCCCCAATGGCAGGATCTAACTCATCTAAGACAACAAAACGCTCAGCCCAAAATTTTCTCTTAAGGTTCAGCTTCTCAAAAATCTCTTGGTTTTTCTCACTCGGAAACCTCTCACGGTCAAAGGTAGGTGGGGGAGGAGAAGGAAAGGGAACAGATTTACGGGCTCTAGTCTTCTTAGGCATGATGCTAAGGAAAGGATAGAGACACAAAGTAGAACCAAAAGAACAAAAACAAAACAAAAATCCAAGGGCAGACTGCAAATTAGCACAAAAAATAGAATAAAAAATCTATATGATGCATGAACAATTAAAATTTCATGATGCATGTTCTAATGCAGTAACAATTAAGTTCAATTAAAGGTCAGATTAACAAAATTCGCTTGAGCATAGGATTTCTAACAAAAATGCCAAAATTGAAAAACCACCTGTTGAAAATTTTAAAACAAATTGATGAATTAAGCATCACAGAACACAACACACAAATTATAATGCTTAATTACATCAAAACAATAAGCCAATTTTATCAATTTTAACCTAATTGAACAAAATCCCCAATTCGGATGCAATACAAGCCCTAGAATTTTTAATTTTTCACAAAACCCAAAATTGATCAAATTAAACCACCAAGATTATGTTTATATCATGTCCCCACAAAACCCGTTGATCAATTTCACAAAATACGAATTGAATCAACAAAAATCCCAAATTATGCATAGTCCGAAAATTTGAGTGAATAATGCATGAAAAATGCATGAAAACTTGAAAATAAACTCAAAAGGAACGACAAAATAGTCTTACCAGCTTGAGGAAAGAGAAACCTTGCAAAAATTTCGAAGGAAAACAACAAAAAAAATGAACCTTTAGCCTTGCCGAGTTGGAGAGAGAAAGAAAGTTTGAAAAACTTTTGAAAAAGTGTTTTGAATCAGTCAAAGAACAGTGTTTTAAAAACCTGATTCGCGACATTCGATTGATCGAAAATCACATTCGATCGATTGAATCAATTTGAGACTTTTAAATAAATTGAAGCACATTTTCGATTGATCAAAAAACAGAATGGATCGATCGAAACAGGCAGAGGCTCACAAAATTTTTGGAAAAAATCACAGATTTTGAAGGATCAAGCACATTTTGACACAAACTCCTCAAAGCATTAAAAATTGATGAACAAAATGCATGAGTATGAGATGAAGTGCTTTTACAAAAACCCAAGTTTTAATCCCAATTTCTCAAAACAAATTTTCAACCATTCTCCCTTTAGATTCTCAAGCAACAAATATGTTGTGCATAATACTCAAGATATTTTCAAACTTGGTTGGTTAGACCAAAAACACACACAATAATATGTACAGTGTTTAGCAAAGAGTAACTTGTGTAGTGTGTGCTACTAGCAAAAACTTGAGATACATATGAGGTGATATGTGAATAGCAATCAAACACAAAGTCTACAAAATTCATCACATAGAATTTAAAAGAGACTATCACTAAAAGAGTTACATCCTAGAACTCTCACATCTCCTAGAACAAAAGTTTGCAATCATGTAAGTTTCTTGAATTTTTGCCTCATAATATACACACCAATTTTAATTTAAGTGAGATGGCATCAAGCCTAATAGTACACACTAATTTTAAGCATTAAACAATTTAATCCGACACTACACCTTATGTTCTTTTGTGCATGTGCTACACTTTCTCGAGCACAAAATCTTATAATATGCACTAAGGTGTTCATGATTGGCTAGTGAACAGTGGTGAGATGGTTATTTATGCATTTCTCAAAAGGATCAAGTTCGACAATCAAAGACATGGGATTTCAAGATCAAGACAAAGTGATCAAAAACTATAAACATCTTCCCACACAACATGCACTACAAAGCTCAAACTAGTAAAGTGCAATGAATAAGCTCATCAAAACTAAACAAGGTACATAAGATATGTTATGTGTAAATAAATTGACCAATCTTATTTTCAAAAACCAAGAAAAATAATGACAATCACAATTTGCTTCCCTTTATTATTATTATTATTATTAAAAAGGTAAAACAAAATAAGTCCTAGAATGAAATGTATGAATGTTATGCAATGCAAATCCTAGAAATAAAAAAAAAAATACCAAAAACCAAGGAACAATGGTCATAAAAGAATAGAGCAATGAAGCACAAGGACCATGCCAGAAAGACTCAATTAGATTGAGTCTTTTGCATCCAAAACTTTTTAAATGTACCACGAGCATTGGAGTTTTTATTCATGTTCGAGTGATTTCCAACTCTAGGATTGGAATAAAGGTTTAACGCATTTACCAATTCACCAATAAGTGCCATAGGATCTTGTGCTTGAGGCACAGGCACTTTTGGTTTGTTTGCTCTCTTAGCAGCTTGAAGCTTGTAACAGTTAGGACGAATGTGTCCAGACTTTCCACAATAATGACAAACCCAAACAGGTTTACCATGCATCTTGTCCTTAGATTGGGTAGGCTCCTTAGGTTTAGAGTCTCTCAAATCAACCCTAATCTTCTTAGGTGGTGAAACTTCTAAAGGTTTGACAACCTCACTCACAGGGGGTTTGACAGTTTCACTCACACCCTCGCTCACAGAAGGTTCAAAAGAAGATGAAGGAACAAAGATAGTGGAATGGGGTGCAGACACAAAGATGCTCTCAGCAAAACCTAAACCAGATTTGTCAGAAGGATACTTTTGAACACTCAACATTTGATCAAGTTTAGAACTAGAAAATCTAGCAACAGATAAATCAAGTTCTAATTTCTTAACTTTATCAATCAACATCATATTCTCAGTTTTCACATTATTCAAAAGATCATTTGCATCAAACAATTTAACAAGAAAATTTTTCTTATCAAGCTCAAGAAATTCAATTTTCTTCAGGCCAAGTTCAACATTCATAGCATCCTTTGCAGCAACTTTACAAAGTTTATTATAGGCCTCTTGAAGATTTGCATCTTCAGAGAATTCCCCATTAGAAGGGTTCTCCTCAGCAGATATGCTTTCATTAACTACAGTAGTAGCAGTGAAAGCAATGAAGTTTCCATCCTCGTCACATCTAGACTCATCATCAGAAATCTCATTATCACTAAGGGTTACAGCCATAGCTTTGCCCTTAGATCTCAAGAATGTTAGACATTCAGATTTAACATGACCATACAATTGACAACCAAAACATTGAGAACCCAAAGAATTATTTGAAGATTGACCTACTTTATCTCTAGGTTTTTCAGTGTTACTAACCTTAATGGGATCATTCTTCCTAAAATTTCTAGGTTCAGCAATGTTTGTATTCCTTGCCCTTCTATTAGTATTCCTAAGAAAGTTTCTAAAATTCTTGGCAAGGTAAGCAATCTCTGAAGCAGAGAGCTCATCATCAAATCCACCAGTATCAACATCATCAACAGACTTAAGAGCCATTGATTTGGATTTGTTAACTTTAGGTAAGTCTAACTCATAGGACTGAAGAGATCCTACAAGTTCATCCACAGGGATGGAGTCCACATCCTTGCTCTCAGTAATGGAAGTCACTTTGGGTCTAAAGTTTTCAGTTAAAGATCTAAGAATTTTCCTAACAATTTTAGGTTGATCATAGACTTCACCCAGATTAAAAGCAGAATTAACAATATCATTCAGTTTGGCATAAAATTCATCAAAGGATTCATCATCAGACATCCTAATGCTTTCAAACCTAGAAGTTAATTTCTGCAACTTATTTATTTTAACAGCCTTTGTGCCTTCATGCACAGTTTGGAGGATTTTACAAGCAGTATGAGCAACCTCAACATTTGAGATTCTCTTAAATTCCTCCATAGAAACAGCATTAAAGATGACATTCATAACTTTGCTATTAAATGTAGCTGCTTCTTTTTGAGAAGTCTACCACTCACTCACAAGAGTAGTGGGCTTCTCCCATCCGTACTCAACGGAATTCCAAACTCTCTCATCAATGGATTTCAGGAATGCTTTCATCCTTACTTTCCAATAAGCATAGTTATTCTCATCAAAGTGAGGAGGAACAACAAGAGAGTGTCCGTGTTCCATGACAACAGGGGTCAAGGATCAGCTCAAAGATCAAAAGATCTACAACAAAAGAGCTACCCACTCTGATACCACTTGAACGGTTTTTAGACCCCTTAAACCACAATAGGATTAACCTAGTTAATTAGCTAAGTAATTAACTTAGTCAAATTATGCAATTCTAGGTTATTACAATCACACAATCATATCAAGAATATATAAAGCAGCGAAAAATTAAAGAACACAAGTTATGATGACCCAAGAAACCACACGGTAAAAACTTGGGGAGGATTTGACCTAGCTATCCTCAAGGTAAACCTGAATCCACCATGAAAGAATCGAAGTTCATACAAAAGGACTTACAAACTCCCTGCTTGACTTCCTAATGCTACCTACCAGTAGAACTTACTGACACGACCACGTGCAAGCTCCGAATCTACAGACTCCTCTTTCTTGGATCCTTCAATCAGCTACAAGCTCCCCGCTCGGTTTTCTTTAAGCTCCAATGGTAGCAACTGAGTTGATCATCAAGATGTTGAAGTAATCTCTACCTTGAAAATCCTAAGTTTTGTGTAAAGGAAAGCTCCTCTAGATCTCACAAGAGATTTATGCAAAATAGAAAATATGAGCAATAATACAATAGGTGCAACTCTCAAAACGTGGCTAGGGTTTTGCCTTATATACCTAGGGCAAAAACATAAAACCCTAAACGTTTAATGGGGTAAGGCTGAGTTGGAAATTCTGTAGAAAAAACAATCTGGCCGACTTTTGATCGATCGAGTCTATCCTTCGATCGATCGAGCCAGGCCGAAAGTCACAAAGACTTCTGCAGCCTCTCGATTCCAACTTTACAATAATTAATCAACTTTGAGCAAGTCTAAACAAGACTCAACATATTTTTTTAATCATGGTTTGCCAACATAACATATTAAGGTTCTAAATACACAAAATCCTAAGTCTTTAGAACCTAACAGTAACCACACAACCATAAACCCGCTAAGGGCATCAAACATGGCAAAGCCTAGAACAAGAGAGGCTAACACAAGCATAAAGCATAGAAGCAAGCAAGCATAGACATGCAAATAGGATGATCCAAACTCTTTGATGTGGGCCTCGGTGTGTGGATGATGACAAAGACCATAGGGTCTAGATCGAGTCCGAACCAATAGGCCAAAACACAAGAAAGAAAGACAAAGAGACAAAAGGGCTATAATAGCACATGGCATGACAAATATAGCCTAGGTCTAGGCACACAAGCATAGCATGGAGCGCACAAGAACATGAAAGATAGTATAAAGCATGTAGAGAAAATAGATCCAAGCATATAGGCACATGAAAACATAGATCTAAACATATAGGCATAGAAACATGCATGTACATAAACATGGAAGAACATGAATCCAAGCATATAAGCATGTGAAGACAAGGATTTAACCATATAGCATGGAAATAAACACATAAACACATAGATCCAAGCAAGGAATTGCCAACAACGTCATACAAGCATGTGAGCATGTAACCCTAACATCAACATAGAACAAAAAAAGGCACAAGGCATAGGAAACATGGCATAGGGTATAAAGCATGTAGATATAAACATATAAGCATGTAAGGATGTAGATCTAAACATGAAACATGGCATAGAGCATAGAAAGCAAGGAGATTTAGGCTAGAAACACAAATAAAGCAAGAAACATGCAAGAGAAAGAAATAAATCATGTTATTCAAGCAAAAAGAGCAAGATAAATGCTAGAAAAAGATTTAGAAACTTAGGGGTGTGGGTAGTAGCTAAAAAGACACATCCACACCCCTAAACCCAAAATTCTAAAGTGTAGAACCAAGGAAAAGAAGATTAGGTGTAATGACAATACCTTGTATTTTTAGTGAAGAGAGAAGAATCAAGAAGCTTAGATGTGTTTTTTTGTGTTTGGAAGAGAGGAGAAGTGTGTAGAAGATGTCCAGGCAGAGAGCAGAAGGCCAAGGAGTCTCTTTTTTTTTTTTTTTGGTCTGGAGGGTGCCTAGGGCCTTTTACAGCCCTGGCACGCTTTTTGAGGCGGCGGCCCTTGAAGGGTTGCCACCTTCAAAAGGCCTTGGATCGGGTTGATCTTGATACCACTGGAAAGATCTTGACTTCCTGTTTCTGAAAAAGTATGGATCTTGAAAATCAAACTATCAGATCAAAAGTTATGGCTCTCGAAAGTTAGTGGTGCATCGATCGGTGCGTTATCTCGGTTTTCGTGATATCTCGGCCGTTCTGACTCCAATTTTGACCCATGAATAGTCATTGGATTGAGAATTAGATAATCTTCGCAATGACGCTAGTTTCAACCCATTCTGATGGCCGAATCAAAGTTAGAGTTTTTGGGCCCACCTAGAGTCAACTTCGGGTCAAACTTGGTCAAAGTAGCCAAAAATCTCTGAGAAGCTTGAGTTTGATGTAAAACTATGAAAAGTGTTATTTTGTGAGGATTTTGACCTCGTTTGACCTTTGGTCAACCCTAGGGTGACTAGGGGCATTTTGGTCATTTTAGCTGAAATGGAACTTTGGGTGCTTTGATGTCCATACCGATTGCATCACATCATTCTGGATGTCCTAGCGGCCCCATGGAGAGAAAATAATATTTTTGGATTTTTTGGGGTCCAACACGCTAATTGAGGGCGAACAAAATATGGTATCAACAACTGCCCCTTTTTTATCTGACATCTTGAGTGCAATGAGAGGTGTCAGATAAAGAACATGATTTTGAACTTTATCACCCCCAAGGTGCCTTCACATATACTTAGGGTTATCAAGAATCAAGATTATCAATTTCAATGCTTTGACTAACAGTTCATCTTTTTCAGTTTTTACCTCATTAAGCTCTTTTCTACAAAGTTGAGAAGTCTTTTCAGATTTTATAAATTCAGTGCATAGCTTATCATAGGCTTCCTGAATGGTCAACTTCTTGGGTACTTCATCATTAGAAGAATTCTCATTGTCACTAGCACTCTCATAATCACCTTATCAGTTGTAGCAGTAAAAGCCATAAACTAACCACATTCATCCACATACTCATCAGAAGAGTAATTCTCATTATCACTCAAGGTAGCAACCAACCTTTTACCTTTGGAATTCTTGGTCTTTTCTTTCATAAGATAGTTTGGGTACTTTATCCTCATATGATCAAAACCTTTACACTCATGGCACTGGATGAGGGGTTTCTCATTCTTGCCCTTCCTAGAGGATTCAGATTTCTTATGGGGCTTTTTTTTTATAACCTTTTTCCTATATTGGAGAAGCTTAATAATCTCATTAGTTATGAAGGTTAAGTCCTCATCCTTATCCTCATTCTCATCCTTATCCTTATCTTCATCTTCATCTTCAGAGTCATCACTCTCTTCCTCTATACCCTTAAGAGCCATGTTCCTACTCTTTCCACCTTTTTCCCATTTCACCTAATCCCATCTCAAAGGTTTGAAGGTTCCCTACAAGCTCAGTCAAAGGGATTTGATCAATGTCCTTCACTTCTTCAATAGCAGTGATCTTAGCATGGAATCTTTTAGGTAGGGGCCTAAGGATTTTCCTAACAATTTTGGGTTCCGCATTAGATTCTCCAAGATTGAAGGTAAAATTCACAATATCCTTGAGTTTAGCATAGAACTCATCAAATGTCTCATCTTCCTTCATCCTTATTTCTTCAAAACTACTAGTGAGTCTTTGAAACTTAATAGTCTTCACTTCCTTCGTACCTTCATAAGTGGTCTCAAGAATAGTCCATGCTTCCTTAACAATTTTCGTGGATGATATTTTCTTGAATTCCTCATTGGTGACTGCACTGAAAATGGTGTTCAATGCTCTACTGTTGAAGTTTGCCACTCTGATCTTTGCATCATCCCAATCAGCATGCGCTTCCTTTGGCTTAGTCCAGCCAATCTCCACAGCTTGCCACACTTTCTCATCTAAAGACTGCAAGAAAGCTCTTCCTTTGTCATCAAATAAAGGTGGAATAATTAGAGATTGTCTTCTATCCATGACAAATAGGGGTCAAGGATCACACGCAAGAAATTAATCCAATCAGAGTGTACCTACTCTGATACCACCTGTTGGGAAATTTAGACCCCGGTTGATAGAATTAACAAGTTTTAAACCCAAGTTGTTAATTAGATTTATTATGAATAAACCTTGTTAAAACAAACAAATATCAATATCATGCACGGCGGAATAGTAAATAAGACAAGATATGATGACCCAAGAAAACCAATGAAACAAACTAGTTTCACAGTAAAAATCTTGGGGGGAAACCTTCTCAAAAAGCAATCCACTATAATAAAGAGAAGTTTCAGATCTAGTACAAAACCTTTATCCCTAAACTCTACAATCCCCATAGATGAACTTACAATAGAAACCTTCTACTGTTTCAAAACCTTTGAACTCTCTTGTATATGAACGCCACTAATGATGCACGGATCTCAATATGTGAATAACTCCTTTACACGAATCCCAGTACGTGACTAACTCCAAGCAACTTGAAGATGGTGTTGTTGGCTACAAAGTTCTTCACTTCATCAACAATGAAGATCAAGAAGTACTTGGTTACAAAACCCTAAGGCGCAAAAGATGCAGTAACTTCTTTTAGAGAGAATTAGGCGCTAGGTCACTCAATGCATGTGTTCTCTATGTAAAACGGCCTTTAAAATAAGCCTTATATATGTCTGGGGTTGTGAGAAAAGAAACCCTACACATACATGTCAGGATGAGCCAAAAATCAGATCTGGAAATTCTAATTTTGTAGATCTTGACAGATTCAACTTCTGTCGAGTTTCAACATTAAATCTCTATAGAAATGATTCTATCGAGACTTCTGTCGAGCTTTAGTGAACAGCTATTTCTTAACTTGTTTCTTTATTAGATCTTCATGGCTTTAACACTTGACTTGAACAACATGTTTCTTGAAATACTAAATTCATCATAGATCTACCCAATTACAAGTAAAATGCATTTTGTCAAACGATTAGCCAATTACATAAAATATGTCCTTAATAAAGTTAAATACAATGATGGTTGATGGAGGAACTTACTAGTAAAAAATTGTGGATACTTTTTAGGCCATATGGTAGCTTCTATCAAAACCTTTTTGCAAGTCTCAAGTCCGCCCACATCATTCAACTTCAAGAACGAGTCTGTAAGGCGAAGCCCGAATTCTGCTATATGAGATATAGAGGATTCAGGAACTTTTATAAAAGGAAAGAAATTTCTTCTCAAAACTGCTCAAAATGCCTTTAAATAAAGTTCATAAGACTCTTTGTTAGAACATATGTATTTCACTTGTTAGGAACATATGTCATTCTTTGATGTAATTGACTAATCCTTTGACAAAACGCACTTTACTCGTAATTGGGTAGTTCTAGGTGTTTTTAATACTTCAAGAAACTGTGTTTCAAGATTAAGTGTTGAAGTCATCAAGTCTGTCCAAGAAACAAGCTGAAGAAGTGCAAGTTCATTAAAGCTCGACAGCTAGCATGTGTTGAGGTTTAGAAAGCTGCTCAAGCCCGTGTGCTCGACACCTCCTATCTGTCGAGGTTTAAGAAAAATAGATTTTTCTATTCTGTTTTCTTGGGATCCGTGCTTATGTGTTTGGGCTTTCTTTTCATCTAACCCTAGACATATAAAAGGATTGTTTTAAGGGTCGTCAAAGAGTTCACAAGTTGCACAAGCATTGAGCAATGTCTGTTCAAGCAAATTGTGACTGGAGACAAAGTTTCGTCCTAGTTCATCTCTTCTGAAAAAGTTGCTGTGTATGTGCACCTTTAGGTTTTGTGACCAAGCATCTTCTTGATCTTCATCGTGTGGATGAACTGAAGAACTTTGTAGCCAACCATCTTTTCTAGTTGGTGATTGAAGTCGCGTTTTGGGATCCGCGCAATTGATTAGTCACGTATTTGGGAGCCATGCATCAAAAAGGGAAACTGTCACTATAGAACAAGTCCAATTGGGTATTAGGGTAAGGGTTTAACTGTAAGTTGGTATAAGGTACTGGGATTCCTTTACTTATAACCACTTGTTGTAATAATAATGGAGTTTCGGGAGTGGTGACTTGAAAATCACCCGGTGGGATTTTTGCCGTGTAGGTTTTCCCTATTCGTAAACAAATCACCGTGTTATTTATTTTCCGCTGCATAATAAGTTTATTGGTGATTTGTTTGTGCTGCCACGTGTTTTCATGTTAATTAACTTAATTAATTCACTTGGCTAAATTAATTGGTTAATTTGTCACAATGGGTCAATACGTTTTTCGCCTATCAAGTGGTATCAAAGCAGACACACTCTGATTGGGTTTAATCTTTGCTGTGTTTGATCCATTGACCCCTGTTTATCATGGATAGAGGACAGTCATTAATTATACCTCCTTTATTTGATGGCACTAACTATGCATACTGGAAAGTACGCATGAGAGCTTTCTTGCAATCTTTAGATGAGAAGGTGTGGCAAGCTGTAGAGATTGGCTGGACTAAGCCAAAGGAAGCACCGGCCGATTGGGATAAAGTCAAGATCAAGGCGGCAAACTTCAACAACAGGGCATTAAACACATCAACAGCGGTCACCAATGAGGAGGTCAAGAAGATATCTTCTACTAAAACTGCTAGGGAAGCATGGACCATCCTCCAGACAACCTATGAGGGTACAAAGGCTGTCAAGGATTCAAAGCTTCAAAGGCTCACTACAAGCTTTGAAGAGATAAAGATGGAGGAGGATGACTCATTTGATGAGTTCTATGCCTAGCGCAAAGACATAGTGAACTTAGCCTTCAATCTTGGAGAAACCATTCTTGAACCCAAGATTGTGAGGAAAGTGCTCAGATCTCTACTCCAGAGATTTCATGCCAAGATCACTGCCATAGAGGAATCCAAGGATATTGACAAGATTCCTTTGACTTAGTTGGTTGGAAATTTGCAGACCTATAAGTTAGGGTTGACCAGAATTGGCAAGACGGGTAAAGGAAAGAGCATGGCACTTAAGGCCAAGAGCAATGAGATAGATGAGTCTTCAGATGATAAAGATTCCAAGATAAAGTCCTACATCACCTAGCAGTTCAAGAAATTTATGAAGAATGCCAACGGAAAGGGCTTTGACAAGGAGCGCAGGCAATCCAGTTCTTTTCAGTTTAAGAGCCAAGACAAAGGGAAGAATAATACTAAGGATGGTGATCAGTACACTATTCCAGTAGGACCTAAGTGCTTTGGGTGTCATGATTTCGAACACATGAAACAAGAGTGTCCTACATATCTCAAGAGCATTGGGAAGAGCAAGGCACTTGCTGCAACCTTGAGTGACACTGAGCCTGAAGATGATTCCAATAGTAAGGATGATGAAATCTTAAATGCCTTCACTGCCATAGTCAATCCTACTAAAGAGATTGTTGAAGAAGTGGAAGAAGAAGAAGAATTAGTGGATTCTAAGTGTGAGAAAATGGATAATCAAGATGATATCCATACCGCCTATGAAAAATTATACAAATTGTCTGAGAAACACGAGAAACTCTATAGGTTGGCCACCAAGAAACTCAGTGATGTGGAACTTGATCATGAAGAGTTATCCACAAAGTTTGATGAGGCTTATTAGACTATTAGAGCACTGAGGTTTGAGAACAATTTCTTGGCTGAGAAGACCAAGAAGCTTGAAGCAGAGCTGTTTCAAGTCAGTGCTCAATTGGAGAGGACTTCAAGTGCAAAGCTTGATGAGATGCTCAGAATTCAAAAATCTGCTTCGGATCGAACAAGTTTAGGGTATGGTTTTTCTTCCTTTAATGTTGCTTCTACTAGTAATACTGTTTTTGTTCCTCCTGCTAATAATGCTGTAATTGAGAACAATATTGTTAAAACTGAATTAGCGAGTGAGAATTTAGACAAGGGTAAATCTATCTTAGGAGCACCCCCTAAGCAAGATAGGAAAAATGTTAAAAACCCTAGGGCTAAGAAGGCTAACTCTCAAAATCCTAAAAAGAAGAAGCAGCATCTCTGTCATCATTGTGGTGTTGTCGGTCATACTCGACCAAATTGCTATAAGTGGTTAGCCACTCAACAGAGCAACGGCATGATAGCATCTGCAAGCCAAAATCAGCTTCAATCCTCTCTTGCTGCTCTTGGAGATCTTTTCAAAGCCCTCATGTTCCTTTCAAACTTGAACGGTTTCAATTCTTCCCCTTTCACCACTTGTTCAAGGGTTTAATCAACGGAAAGGTTCTTCCAAGGTATGGAAGGAAAAGGGTTCCAAGTGATTCTATCACTTTCTTCTCTCTCTTCTTGTCTTTGTTTGTTGCATTACTTGTGTGTTTTGCTTTTAGTTTGAATCAATCTAGTTTTTTGCTTTGCTTAACATGTTTTTGTTTTTTCTTGTTTTTTTTAGTTTTGCTTATTTTTTTTTTCAAATAAAAAAAATTGAAAAATCAGAAAAATACAAAAACAGTGTGTGTTTGTGTACATTGGTACTTGTGTACCTTGGATGTGTTGGGATTTGTGCCCTAGAATCCTATTGTATGATGTTATGTACTATATTATGTATGACATTATGTATGACATGATGTATGACTTAATATTGTTATTAATAAAGTTGTTTTATTATTATCTGAAATAAGGTAACATGAATATTTGGACATTATCATATAGTCCATGAGATGCATAGTATGTGATTTATGTGAAAAGTCACAGAAGATATAAATCACAAGTTCTTTGTAAACTCAGAATTTGGTTCGTAGTCGGTGATGAAATTGGACATTTCATCTGCGAAGACTATAACATATCAACTACGATGATTTGTCTTGATCATGGAAGTGGAGACTTCTAGTTGATGTGTTAATATGTTTTAAGAGTTAAGACATATTAAACTGGACCGCTGTGAGATTTATTATTCTCCTAAAGACTGTCAAATGAATAATAAATCTCACGACTTATATTTGCATGAACTCTTAATCCTGAGAGAATAATGGACCTAATCATGAAGTGTAGGTTGCTTTGATATATCAAGAGTGAGATCTAAAGTAACGGTCAAAACCTCAGTATGTTGGGCAATCACATTTAGTGTTGATGGAACATATATTCTCAAGATAGAATTCATAATCTCTTAACGTGGATACAAAATATTCCATTAAGATAAGTTTAATGGATTTGTTATTCAGAGAGTTAGGCTTAACCATTTTAGTAAGACTAAAGTATATATTTATGAAATTGGATTTCATAAATATATGATGAATAACATTAAAGGATTAAACTGGATACTCAAGGATTAAGATGTAGTAATTCACAAAGTGGCAGTCTTCATTCAAGACTTTGTGTTACTACGAATATTTTATGAAGGGGTTGCATGTATAATAAAGTCTTGGGATATAATTTATAGATAAGACCTAGAGTGCAACTATATTTATATAGTGGTATTAAATATAGTTAATGGTAACTTTGGACTTGTCAAGAGTTGACAGAAAAGCCCAAGGCCCATTGGAGCTAGTGTCTTATTGGTCCCTTTTGGTCCCACTCCAAGCCACACACTTAAGCCCAATTGGTAAGGCCCAAAAGGCCAGTCCAATTAGATAATTGGTTAGATACAAAAGGGAAAAACGTTCAGAATTAAAAAGGTAAGAAACATCATTGTGAAGTGGTGTGTATGTGAGTGTTTTGTCACTCTTAAATCAATCCCTTTGTTACCAATTGAGAGACCACACATCTTGGGCATCTAGTGGAATTGGAGTGAAGATTGAAAGTCTTCTCAAGAATTTCTGATCTTCGGTTTTTGAATTTCACCGCTTCAAGGTACATTCTCTTGTTCTCTAATTCAGAAACTTATATGGCACATGTTATCAATTGTGAATGAAGTAGATCCGTTTAAACTTATTTTTCCGCTGCGTTCATGCATATTTCCATCAGGATGATCATTGAAACAAAATTTTCTAAACTTTGTATCTCTTATAGCTTAAATGAGCACCTCTGTGCACAACTAAGCAAGTGAATTTTGTGGCTCTTGTTTATGATGAGTAAGATTAAGTTATCTCTTGTACTTAACACTCGTATCACTCTTTTTGACGGGTAGGACTAGAAAATCCTAAGAGAAAGGCATAGATAACCATCTCACAACTATTGCCCGCCAATCATGAATGACATCTATATGTTTCATCATAGCAAAATTGGAATGTTAAATATCATTGGATATTTCTTTTCTATCTCTTATATGCCCATGCATGATATGCTTAAAAAGAAAATATGCAAAGAAAAATAAAAAGCCAAAAGATCAAAAATGCTTTAAATATGATTGCAAGCGTGTATTCTAAGAGATGTGGGAGTTATAGGTTGTACCTCAAAGGTGATAGTCCCCATCAAACGGTTATGATTGTGTGTGAGTTAAAGTGATTTTCTCATAGTCAAATCGTCATAACATGTATACACTTATGCAATATTGCAATGTTTTTCACACACAACACGCAATATTCTTTGCTACTCTTGATACATGTGCAGGTACAATATGATTTGGCTATCACTAGGTTTACATGTGTTAATGTATGCTCACTAAACTATCTTGACTTGTTTTTGAAATATAAAATTGGTTAAATTTGTTTAGTGTGTGTGTGTGTGTGTTTTTGAGGATCCATGTGCTCAAAATTACTGTTGAGAGATGATTTTGAGAGGTTAATATGTTGATTGGATCATTGGTTGAGTTGCATGTTGGATTGCATTCATGTCTGTGTTTTTCACTTCTCGAAAAATTGTTTTTAAAAGCAAGCTCAACACCTCCACGACACCTTCTCGATACCTAGCTATCTGTTGAGCTTCTTAAGCTTTTTCTTATCGAAATCTCGACAGCTCCTCGACACCTGGTGGATCAATCGAGAAAGTTCCTGCCTCCTCAATAGCTTCTCGACAGCTGGGTCGATCGATCGAGCTTCTGTTCTTGATCTGATGTTTTGTTCCTCGATACCTCCTCGACACTTGAATCTGTCGACGGCCATTTTCTCGACACCTTCCATGACAGATGTCTTGACACCTCTCGACACCTTATCTGTCGAGATTTACCGAGGATCTATTTAAGCCTCCTTGTGCGATCCAAAATTCATTTCTCTCGATAGCTCTCTCTTTTCCCCTCCCAAACAATCCCATCTCACTCCAATCTTGATCCTCAAGGTTTCTTCAAGTTTTTTTTTTTCAAGTTTTTCTTCACTTGGTAAGCTTCTATCCTCTCATTCTTCATGCATTTCATGTTTTAAAACCTAGGTTTTTGGGTTTTTGAAAAATTTTGGGGTTTTTCAAAATTGATGAGTTATTACTGAAATTTTGGGATGGGTTTTCATTTTAATGAGTTTAAAATCTCATGCATTGCATCACATTTGCATTATAATAGTATTATCATACATTTAGATGTGTGCAAATTGATTGTGTGCTAGTAGGATTGGATTGGGCTGAGCCCATGATGTGTTTTCTTTTGCATGTCACATGTTCATGCATTCCTCATGCATACATACTCTCTTTTCAATATATCTTGATATATTTGAATTGTTTGGGGTTTTTCTGATTGTCTCTTTCTCTCTCCCTCTATATCTGTTTACGTTAGTTGTGTCTATGGCACCTAAGCATAAATCTATTCTGTCTCAGAACCCTTTTCGTTTCGAGGCATCATCTTCTGATCCTACTCCTTCTAACATTCGGTTCCGTGATGAGGATGCTCGAAAGGCTTTCTCGGAGAACTTTTCTAGACGAGGTGTTCATTCGGAACGCTAAGTCATTTTGGCGGACTTCGCCGACACTGACCTTCCTGATGTCATTCACAGTCGGGGATGGAAGTCACAGTGTGACGTCCCAGTCACCTCTCCTCTCATGTTTATCCAGGAGTTTTACTCCAACATGCATGAGATTGATCGTTTAGTACCTCTTTTCTTCACTCGCGTTCGAGGTATACGCATTCCTATCACATCGCAGCTTGTTGCGGATGTGCTTTGGGTTCCTAGGGTAAAGTTTCCTAACTATCCTAGTTATAAGCGTTTGAGGACTGTGTCCAAGGATGAGCTCATATCTGCTTTTTGTGAGCGCCCTTCTGAGTGGGATAAGCGTCAGTTTACATCATGTCGACCTTTTTCTAAAGGTCCTAAATTCTTAAACATGGTGATGACCTTTGTACTCCATCCTCTCTCTCATTATAACTCCATCACAGAGCCTCGTGCTCAGTTTTTGTTATCCCTCATTGAGTATCTTACTATAGACTTCCCTTCTCATTTCATTCTGTCTATTATAGATGTTCATTTGGATTCGGCGACCCGTGATAAGCCCATCTTTCCTTCTGCTATCATGAGGATCTTACGCCATTTTTCTGTCCCTTTTCCTGTGTCCGACCACTTCACAGACATTTGTCCCATAGATGCCGCTACCGTAAAACGTAGTGAGGCGCAGTTTCGGTCGCGACAGGAGTCAGCAGCACCTCTCTCTAGTTCAACTCCATCTCGTTCGGCATCATCTCGATCTGCTTCATCTACATCCGCTCCCTCTTCTTCCATGGGCGATGTGTCACTTGGAGACATTATGGTGCAACTTCAGCGCGTGGATGCTAGCCTTGATACACTCTCTACTGAATTGTATCAGGTGAATGTTCGTGTTGGCCGTATTGCTAGGCGGCAGGCAACCATGGGTGGTTATGCTTCTGAGGCTTCTCCTCCACCACCTCCTCCAATGGCTTCTGATTCTAATGCTAAGGATGATGATGATGATGGCGATGACGATGATGCTTCAGATGATGATGATGGAGATGCTAGCTCTACCGATGAGATGTCTTCTTGACACTCTTACCCTTTGTCACTCGTGACAAAAAGGGTGAGTAGTTTTGGGATATGAGAGTAGTCATTCTTAGGAGGAGAGTTAGTATAGAACATTTTTGTTAGGAGGAGTGTTATTGATATGAGGGATGTAGTAAGGATTATCATGTATCTTTTCTTTTCTTTCTTTTATAGATACATTGTTCATGTACTTTAGGTCTTGTGATCATTTTTATACATACATTGTACTTATCTTCTTTATATGTTGATGTATGTTTCTTTCACCTATCTTAAATGTGTTGTTTCTTTTCTCTCTTTATACACATGCTTCTTATACTTGTATGCAATCTATTATTTCTATTTCACACAAAGATGCCTTGATGAGTTTTGTTTAAAGTGTTTCAGAAATACAGGTTGTCAAAGTCTACTTGCCGTGAGCTCTCTTCTTGCAAAGTTTTTCAAGAGTTTGTGTTAGGATAGATTTTATTGTATTCAACAAGTAGATATGATTTGAGTGATTTATGACTTCTCTCATATGTTCATTTGCTTGTTGTGGTTTTGCCATGGATTGCCAAAGGGGGAGATGGTTAGGACATGTGTTTCACTTGTTAGGAATATATGTCATTCTTTAAAGTAATTGGCTAATCTTTTGACAAAACGCACTTTACTTGCAATTGGGTAGTTTTAGGTGTTTTTAATACTTCAAGAAACTGTGTTTCAAGATCAAGTGTTGAAGTTATCAAGTCTGTCTAAGAGACAAGCTGAAGAAGTGTAAGTTCATTAAAACTCGACAGCTAGCATGTGTCGATGTTTAGGAAGCTGCTCAAGCCCGTGGGCTCGACACCTGCTCGACAACTGCTCGACACCTCCTATCTATCGAGGTTTAAGAAAAACAGAATTTTTTGTTCTGTTTTCTTGGGATCCGTGTTTATGTGTTTGACCTTTCTTTTCTCCTAACCCTAGACATATAAAAGGATTGTTTTAAAGGCCGTCAAAGAGTTCACAAGTTGCACAAGTATTAAGCAAAGTCTGTTCAAGCAAATTGAGACCGGAGACAAAGTTTCGCCCTAGTTCATCTCTTCTGAAAAAGTTGTTGTGTATGTGCACCTTTAGGTTTTGTGACCAAGCATCTTCTTGATCTTCATCGTGTGGATGAACTGAAGAACTTTGCAACCAACCATCTTCGCTAGTTGGTGATTGAAGTCACATACTGGGATCCGCGCAATTGGTTAGTCATGTACTTGGGAGCCATGCATCAAAATGGGAAACTGTCACTACAGAACAAGTCCAATTGGGCATTAGGATAAGAGTTCAACTGTAAGTTGGTATAAGGTACTAGGATTCCTTTACTTGTAATCGCTTGTTGTGATAATAGTGGAGTTTCGGGAGTAGTGACCTGAAAATCACCTGGTGGGGTTTTTGTTGTGTAGATTTCCCCCATTCGTAAACAAATCACCGTGTTATTTATTTTCCGCTGCACAATTAGTTTATTGGTGATTTGTTTGTACTGCCACGTGTTTGCATGTTAATTAACTTAATTAATTCACTTAGGTAAATTAATTGGTTAATTTATCACAAGGGGTCAATACGTTTTTGGCCTATCACTCTTGTTTCTTCGTCGAACTGTTTTCATCTGCCTTAACTGCCTTAGGCAGTTTGCAATGAAACTATTCTCTTAAATTATTCTCCTAAAGGCCAACGCACTATTTTTAATAATAAATGATAAAAATAATACTATTTTTTGCAAAAAGAGGTTTGGGGATTTTTTTTTTTTTTTTAAATCCTTGATATTATTTTTAAAGATATAGTCTATGAAAATAAGTTTGGCCCTAAAAAAAAATTCTTAGTTACGCCCTGTGACATTGGTAATGATCATATTTGTTATGTTTATGATCACAGAATAAAAGTATGAAACTAACGGTGTAAGAGGATATAAATTAGATAATAAAAAAATTATGATCAAGATCACACCTAAATCAAGCACTCAAAGTCCACTAAAGACCATGAACGTAGCTCAAAAATATTAAACAGACCCACCTACCAGCTTTTTGCAAAGTGAGTCCAAATTAGTTATTATAATAATAATTATTAAATTTTTTTAAAAAGGTGATGAGCGGCATAACACTATTTGTTTTTACTTCCAAAAAAAGTGTCGTGCTAAATCAAAGATTTTTTACAAAGATATTGTTTGTAAGGCAAAATTTAAGTAAAGTATTTAGGTATTGTTTTATAGATTTATCTTTTAAAATTCAGCAATGTGACTACTTAATTTAAAATACACTTCCATCCTATGAGAAAAAAGCCGCATGACTAAATTTTAAGAAGGATGCCTAAAAAACAGCACCTAAGATATTGTGTCTAAGTTTTGTTTGTTTATAATTGTGATGTGGGGTGGGATTGATATTATTTTTTAGGAACAAAACTAAAATTTTACTAAGAAAAACCGGCTATATCAACCTGAATTAAAGAAGAAAGTTGTGAAGGAACATCTTCCATCCACACAACACATTTCGAACCTGTTATAAGTTATAACATACCTAGTCAAACTATGACCAGCCTTATTAACTTCTCTTTTAGCATAAAGGTAAAGAAATTGAGTAAAAAACCTAGAAAAAATCTGTGCATCTTGAACCAAAAGATCATAGGGAGCCAAAGACCTACCCTTCTCAACTAAACCCTTCATTATCACACTTCTGAATCCCCTTCCAAAATGGATTGAGCAAACTCAAGAGCCTGAGCAATTGCCAAAGCCTCAATTTCCATAGCTTGAAAAGCTTGAGGAACTTGTTAAGATAGAGATGCTATGACCATACCTTGATTATCCCTAATGATCACACCAATGCCCGATTTATTTTCAACTTGGAACACAACGTTGTCAAAGTTTATTTTATATAAGCAAGCTAGGGGAGGTCACCACCGGACAGGAGGCTTAGGAGGCAAAGGGAGTGGGGGAGGCTGGATTGCTATGAATTCATCATACCTTTCCTTTGAAACCCAAGCAATCTGATCAACGCTACAACTAGGTTGGTGTAGTCTAACCTGGTTTCTTAATTTGAGTCCAAATTAACCATGTTGTCATAGTAAACCATTCTAAGTTCTTTTACTTCTGCATAATCCAAGAGACCAGTTCGTTGAAGTTTGAAAAGAAAGTGGAGATGCAAAAATCCTAGGAGTTAAGAGGCATTCCACACATCATCTAACATAGGATAGAACCAAAGAGCACGAAGTGGAGCTTTTAGGGCCGAGTTACATCGGTCACAACATGGACTATCAATCACAATCCTGTGAACTAGGTTAGCTTTGCTTGGCATAGAATTTTGGCAAGCTCTCCAAATAAGATTCTTCTTGTTTGGAGAATGTAAAGCCCATATATTCTTCCAAAGTCTAGTATCATGTGTATGAGGATACATTCTATGGTCAAGCTCTGTCTCCATCCTAAGAAAACGATAGCCAGACTTACAAGAGTAATTCCCATCCTGTGCTAGATGCCTAAAGAGAGAATCGGTTGTTGTATGGTAGGCTAAGGGTATTTTTTTGATAGTTTCGGTCTCCTGTGGAATAAAGATGTCATCAATCATACTTGTGTTATATTGTCTCATAGAGGGATCAATTAACAAGTCAACTGTAGCCTCCTATAAAGATTCCACAACAAGGGAAGACACCATAGTAGGATGCTTAACTAGCAACCAGAGATGTTTCCAGATTTTCACTGACTTACCATCACCAATCCACCAACAAGCACCCCGTGCAATGACATCCCTACCTTTTAATATACTTTTCCAAGAATAAGAGCCCCTCTTTGAATTTTTAGCCTTCATTATTGAGCCATTTGGGAAAAATCTTGCCTTAAAGACTATCAAACAAGGAATCCCTATTATGCAAGAGCATCCAAGTTTGTTTAGCCAACAAAGAATCATTAAAAAGGGCTAAATCTCTAAAACCCATACCACTCACCGATAGCCTTTGGAGTAGACTTTCTAAAACCCATAGTGAATTTGTTTACCTTGAGGATAGCTAGGTTAAATCCTCCCCAGGTTTTTTACCTTTAAACTGGATTGTTTTATTGGTTTTCCTAGGTAATCATATCGTTGTCTTTTTTATTTTTCCACACTGCATGATATGATATTTTGCTATTTAACCTAGATCTGATAATTAACCTAAGTAACTACTTGGCTAATTCATCAGGGTTAAACAATCTATTTTAAGGGGTCTAAACAAACAAACAACTTTAGTCTCACCCCTTCTAGCTACTTGTTTAATGATCCCACGCAAACTTTTAGTACACAAGAGAAAAAAAAAAAAAGGACACAATGGATCTCCTTGTATTATTCCCCTTGATGGATGAATTAAACCTTTGGGCTCTCCATTAACAATGATTGAATAAGTAATTGTTTTCAAACAAAACATAATGAGATTAATCCAGTGGTCACTGAAACCCATTCTCCACATAAAATTCTCAAGAAAAGCCCACTCGACTCTATCATAGGCCTTACTCATATCTAGCTTAAGTGTCATACAACAAAATTTGCTTGAATTGTGAGTCTTCATGCAATGCAAAGTCACAAAAATAGCAACAATGTTATAAAAAATAAGACAGTCTTTTTCAAAAGCCAAATGGTGCTCTATGATAACCCTTGGTAAGACCTTCTTTAATCCGTAAGCTAACACTTTTGAAAAAATCTTATACAATGTAGGCGCAAGAGCCCCCATCGTGCTGGGCGGTAGTGGTTTCCTTATAGGAAGGTACGCCTTGGCCTAGGGTGGACCAAGCAAAGGGTGTAAATGTAGTCATCACCTAGATTAGGTCTATAAACCATCTATATAGCACTCTTGTGTAAGGACTAATCTTTATCAGAACACTTGTCCGGAGTTTAGATATGGGGATGGGAAGGTGTTAGGCACCCTACCCCACCTAACCTGTGGGCCGGCCTTCACTCATTGTGTTCCAAATCCTAATCTTATAAAAGGGTCTCCTAACATATTATTCTAAACACACACACACACACTCTAATATCCAACAAGAGAATTTAACATGGCATATCATCCCCAAACCCTAAACATTCATTTATCATGGCATTCGAAAGTATATTACAAGGGCAGTAGGCATGTCAGAAGGCAGTAGCATCAACAAGGCAATAATCAAGAATTATCACATGCATATTCATCATGACAAGCACATCCAATCACTCAAGCATGGCATCCTCATATCCAATCATGCCATCATGCATGTTCATATTCATATACATGACTTACCTCACTGCATCAAAGCACCTATGCATCAATGCATGTTCATGTTCATGTCATTATCAAAGTATAGACCATAATCATTCATCTAATAATCCAAGAATGTGAAACATGTTATTTCGGCAATCCTAATGCTAAATATGTGAAAACTAGGCTAAACAGAACCTGAACATGTGATTTAAAACAAACAAAAATCGAAGAAACTTGAATCGCATACGCATATTACGAGTATTTGTATGCATACACATAGCATGCACATGTACACACTCCAAAAACACAAACCCAGGAACACAACACAAATAATTTAAAACAGGAAATCTAGCAAACTATCATGCTTATAACACAAACACTAAACAATCTAAACTAAAGACAGAGGAAATAAAAAAATAAAAAAATAAAAATAAAAAACACAAAAGAAAGCAACCAAAAAAAAGAAAATGAATAGATGAAGTTTGAACCTTTACCTTAACACTAGAACTCTTTAAAGTTTTGATTTGATCTTTCCCCTTAGTCAATCTAATCAAGAACAAAACCAAGAAAGTTAGTATGCTTAAAACTCAAAGATTAAGACCAAAATAGGTCCTAACCAAGTAAAATTTTACTTAAGGATGTTTTTGTTGAGATTTGTGCCCTAGAATCCTATTGTATGATGCTATGTATTATATTATGTATGACATGATATATGACTTAATATTGCAATTAATAAAGTTGTTTTATTATTATCTGAAATAATGGTAACATGAATATTTGGACATTATCATAAAGTCCATAAGATGCTTAGTATGTGATTTAGTCATAGAAGATATAAGTCACAAGTTCTTTGTAAACTCAGAATTTGATTCGTAGTCGGTGATGAAATTGGACATTTTATCTGCGAAGACTATAACATATCAACTAAGATGATTTGTCTTGATCATGGAAGTGGTGACTTCTAGTTGATATGTTGATATGTTTTAAGAGTTAAGACATATTGAATTAGACCGCTGTGAGATTTATTATTCTCCTAACGACTGTCAATTGAATAATAAATCTCACGACTTATATTTGCATGAACTCTTAATTCTGAGAGAATAATGGACCTAATCATGAAGTGTAGGTTGCTTTGATATATCAAGAGTGAGATCTAAAGTAACGGTCAAAACCTCAGTATGTTGGGCAATCACATTTAGTGTTGATGGAACATATATTCTCAAGATAGAATTCATAATCTCTTAACGTGGATACAAAATATTCCATTAAGATAAGTTTAATGGATTTGTTATTCAGAGAGTTAGGCCTAACCATTTTAGTAAGACTAAAGTATATATTTATGAAATTGAATTTCATAAATATATGATGAATAATATTAAAGGATTAAACCGGATACTCAAGGATCAAGATGTAGTAATTCACAAAGTGGTAGTCTTCATTCATGACTTTGTGTTACTACGAATATTTTATGAAGGGTTTGCATGTATAATAAAGTCTTAGGATATAATTTATTAATAAAGCCTAGAGTACAACTATATTTATATAGTGGTATTAAATATAGTTAATGGTAACTTTGAACTTGTCAAGAGTTGACAGAAAAGTCCAAGGCCCATTGGAGCTAGAGTCTTATTTGTTCCCTTTTGATCCTACTCCAAGCCATACACTAAAGCCCAATTAGAAAGGCCCAAAAGGCTAGCCCAATTAGATAATCAGTTATGTAGAGAGAAACATACAGAATTTTATGTACAATAAATGAAATGGAATGTACGTGAGGAAGAGACATTCTCTTTGATTCTCTCTAGAAATACACACACATAATTGACTGAGAGACCACACATCTTGGGCATCAAGTGGAATTGGAGTGAAGATTGAAAGTCTTTTCAAGAACATCTTGGGCATCAGTTTTGAATTTCACTGCTTCAAGGTACACTCTCTTGTTCTCTAATTCAAAAACTTATATGGCACATGTTAACAATTGCGAATGAAGTAGATCCGTTTTCTATATAAATTTTTTCCGCTATGTAGTCTCTAATTTCTATCAAATGGTATCAGAGCGATCTTCATTTCAAATCTGTATAACATGATTTGTAAGTTTTGGAATTAGAAATAATAGTTTCATGTTGTTAGAAGATTATATATGCATTTAATTTTCTGCATGGATGATGAAACTATGATTTAATGAAAACTGATATTGATGTTATGATGTTGTTTAAATTTGAATTTAAGTATATTGAATTGATCTTTAAGTCTATAACATCAATGGAATTCAGTTTTGACATCAATTTCCATCTGTTATGTTCATATGGTGTTTGATTGTTTATGAAAAACCGTTGAAAACTGTCAATATCTGAACTTGAAAATTTGAAAACACGGGTTTTTCGCTGATAAGCTTCTCGCGAAGCTACTCATGAAAAATGCCACTGAAGCACAAAAATTTTCGTGGTTAAGCTTTACTCGCGAAATAGTCGTGCAACAGTAGTGAAAGTTTCTGTGTGAATTTTTGTGTTTTCAAATTTTGCTTAACTCGTTTTCGTGGGAAGCGATAGTCGCGAATTACCTGCGAGACAATAGCGAAAGTTTCTGTCTAAATTTTTTGGAAATTCAAAGTTTTTCAAGATGTTTTCAATTGTATAAAGTGCAATGCTGTGTGTGATTAGTTTACACATGTTTACAAAATAAAAAAACCTTTAATTTAAAACATCTAGTGGGAGAGAGATACAAGGGTTGGATCTCACTGCCTCCATTGTCGGTTTATAGTAGTGTGATTAAATACCTTGCCTTGGCGTATATGCCTTGCTCCCTTCGGAGGGTGTTTAATTCATGGAACTACATATTAAACTTCTTAATGATGGATGATATATGTTTTTACATTAAGAATGACCACGCTTCCGTGGAGTTACTTGGTGACTTACATTGATTCTAGGCAATGGTATACACTAGACTAAGTATAATGTTAACCTCCCTTTGGAGCTATGTCATTATTACTTAAAGGTTGAAGAAAAAGCGGCAAATTATTTTTGTTTGGTAAGAGTTAGCATGATAGCATTAATAATGAGAATAATTCTTGCTTAATCATAGTGATTGGTATGACCTCGCTTCCGAGGAATATTAATTGCGGGATTGGGTTGTCGTTGCATATATTATATTATGGTTTTATTAAGGTTCCATACTATATGTTTATATGCTAAAATTGATAATGTCCAGTTTACTTATTTTATTCATGTTTATTATTTTCAGATTTGAACATGGCATCATTTGGCCCACTTGTTACTATTCTTAACTATAACAAACTAACTTGATCCAACTATGTTGACTGGAAAAGAAATTTGGACATAGTTCTCGCTGCTGAAAAGCACAAATATGTGCTTACTAAACCATGTCCTAGCTTTCCTTCACTAGATGCTCCTCTTGAGGAAAAACAGCGATATTATCATTGGCAGAAATCTAATGAGATGGCCAAGTGCTACATCCTAGCATCTATCTCAAATGTTCTACAGCATCAAATGCAGGATATAGAACTAGCTTCGGACATTATGTTAAGTCTGAAGGAGATGTTTGGTGAGCAAGGCTACTCTGTAAGGCAAGAAACCATGAGACAAATTTATAATACCAAAATGGCTGAAGGTAGTTCAGTTAGGGAGCATTGTCTTACAATGATCTCTAATCTGAATACATTAGAGGTTTTAGGTGCCGATATTGATGGAGAATCCCAAGTGGATATGATACTCCAGTCACTACCGGAATCATTCAAAGAATTCAGACTTAATTATAATATGAACAAAAAGATTTACTCTTTGTCTGAATTAATGAATGAATTGGTAATGGTGGAAGGCGTCCTTGGTACTTCTAATGTTGAAGCCAATATGGGTGAAGCTTCTACTTCTCAACCTAAGTCGAAAGGCAAGGGTAAGAAGAAGAAGAAGGACTTCACCATGCAAGAGGGTAAACAAATTGTCTTATGGGTTGTTGAAAAAGGAAAGAAGCTCAAAGGAAAATGTTTCCATTGTGGTGAGAAAGGACACTAGAAGAGGAACTGTCCAAAATTCAAGGCTGCCAATAATAAGGGTATGAATAGTTCTTTCCTCCTTGAAATATGTTTGGTACAAAATCCCACAGATTCTTGGTGTGTGAATTCAGGTTGTACTAATCATATCTGCAATTCTTTGTAGGGGTTCCAGGAGACCAGAAAACTTAAAAAATGAGAATTGTTTCTTACTTTGGCTGATGGGAGCAGGATTCCGGTTGTAGCTGTTGGTGTTTTTAATTTGTATTTTGAATCTAGAGTTCTAATATTGGAAGACTGTTTGTATGTACCTAATGTTCGTAGGAATTTAATTTCTGCTACTTACTTAGGTAAACATGGATATTGTGTTATCCTAAAAGACAATGTTGTAATAAAGAAGGATAAAGTGTTTATTTGTTCTGACAATATTGTGGATGGTCTTTATATTTTAACTCCTGATAAGTATGAATTATATAATTTTGAATTAGATAATAACTCTCATGTGAAATCATTAAAGAGAAAGTTTCCTTCTACTAATGATGCATATCTTTGGCACTTGCATTTGGGTCATATTAATTCAAACAGAATTCAAAGATTGATCAAAGATGGACTCTTAGAGCCCATGGACTTTGATGAATTTCCAGTTTATGAATCTTGTTTGGAGGGCAAAATGACCAAACGACCTTTTAATTCAAAAGGTAGAAGAGCCCAAGAGTTGCTTGAATTAGTTCATACGGATGTGTATGGTCCTATGTCAACCCAAGCAAAAGGAGGTTATGAGTACTTCATCACTTTCACTGATGATTACTCAAGATATGGTTATGTGTACCTAATGAGACGGAAGTCTGAAGTCTTTGAAAAGTTCAAAGAGTTTAGGGCTGAAGTTGAGAATCAATTGGATAAACGCATAAAAGCCATTCGATCTGATCGTGGTGGCAAATACCTTCTTTGGAATTTTAAGGATTACTTAACATAAAATGGGATTGTATCCCAATTAACTGCACCTAGAACTCCCCAACAGAATGGTGTAGTAGAAAAAAGGAATAGCACTCTTTTAGAAATTGTTAGGTCCATGATGAGTACTCAACTTTACCGATCTCTTTTTGGAGTTATGCCATAAATACAGCTATACATCTTTTGAATTTAGTTCCATCAAAATCTGTTCCCAAAACACCCAAGGAATTGTGGAGTGGGCGTAAGCCTAGTATGAAATATCTCCACATTTGGGGTTGTCCAGCATATGTGTTAAAAGGGAAGCCTGATAAATTGGAACCAAAATCAAAAGTATGTTTGCTTGTAGGTTATCCAAAAGAAACTAGAGGTTATTTATTCTATACTCATAAGGATAATAAAGTTTTTGTTAGTACAAATGCTAAATTCTTAGAAAATGACTATATGAATAATTTTACTCCTAGAAGTAGAGTTGTGTTGGCTGAAATGAATGAACCTATAAAAGAACAACCAATGGATGAAACTAGGGATGATGTGGCTGTATTAGATACACCACAAGGTACTACTTATGAAATGTCTAGTACACAGGTGCCTCGTCATAGTGGGAGAATTGTTCGGCCTCCTATAAGATTCATAGGTTTGGGAGAAACTTATGAAACTATCTCAGAAGAGGCTGAATCGGATCCCTACACTTATGAAAAGGCAATGAATAATATAGATGCACATCATTGGGTCAAAGCTATGAAATCAGAATTAGATTCCATGTATTCCAATCAAGTTTGGGATCTTGTAAAGGCGCCTAACGGCATTAAACCTGTTGGTTGCAAATAGGTTTATAAGAGGAAGAGAGGGATAGATAGAAAGGTTGAAACCTTTAAAGCAAGGCTAGTGGCAAAAGGGTACACACAAAACGAATGTATTGATTATGAAGAAACCTTTTCACCAGTAACCATGCTTAAATCTATCAGAATTCTCTTATCCATTGCTACTCATTATGATTATGAGATTTGGCAAATGGATGTCAAGACTGCATTTCTTAATGGCAATCTTGAAGAGGAAATCTATATGATGCAATCGGAAGATTTCATAGCAAAGAACCAAGAGCATGTGTTATGCAAATTGAAAAGGTCCATTTATGGACTTAAGTAAGCATCTAGATCATAAAACATCATATTTGATCAAGCAATCAAATCATTTGGCTTTGAACAAAATCTTGATGAACCATATGTGTACAAACGACATCAAGATAAAGTGGTAATGTTCATAGTGCTTTATGTTGATGATATTCTACTCATTGGAAATGATGTAGGGGTAATGTCATCAGTAAAGGTTTGGTTGTCAAGCCAATTTGATATGAAGGACTTGGGTGAGGCTAATTTTATTCTAGGGATCAAGCTTTGGCAAGATCACAAGAATAAGATGTTAGGCTTATCACAAGCTGGATATATAGATAAGGTTCTAAAATGGTTTAGCATGTAAAACTCCAAGAAAGGATTACTTTCCTTCAGACATGGAGTTCCTCTGTCTGATGACCAAAGGCCTAAGACTCAAGAGGAAATTGAAATGATGAGACAAGTTCCTTATGCTTCTGCAATGGGAAGTCTCATGTATGCCATGCTTTGTACTAGACCAGATATTTGTTATTCAGTTGGCATGGTCAGCCGATATCAATCAAATCTAGGACCAAAACATTGGCAAGTTGTAAATAATATTCTCAAGTATCTACAGAGAACGAGAGATTAAATACTTGTTTACTGTTGTGAGGATTTGATTCTCATTGGCTATATAGATTCAGACTTTCAATTTGATCTAGATTTCAGAAAGTCCACATCAGGATGTGTTTTCACCTTGGGAGGTGGAGCCATAACTTGGAGGAGTGTCAAGTAATCTTGTATTGCGGACTCCACCATAGAAACAGAATATGTTGCTGCTTGTGAAGTAGCAAAAGAAGCTGTATGGCTCAAGAAATTTCTTTTTGACCTTGGTGTAATGAGAATGGAATAAGTTCCCATCACATTATTTTGCAACAATAGTGGTGCAATTGCACAATCAAAAGATCCAAGGAATCGCAAGAAGGGAAAACACATCGAGAGTAAGTATCATATCATTAGAGATATTATTGCTCGTGGAGATGTGGTAGTAGCAAAGATTGAAAGTGCAAATAATCTAGTAGATTCCTTTACCAAAGCCTTACCTCAAAAGACCTTCTAGTCACATTTTGAAAGAATGGGAGTTAGATTAGTGCACAATAGGTTTTAGGGCAAGTGGGAGATTGTTGGGATTTGTTCCCTAGAATCCTATTGTATGATGCTATGTATTATATTATATATGACATTATGTATGACATGATGTATGACTTAATATTGAAAGTCATAAAGTTGTTTTATTATTATCTGAAATAATGGTAACATGAATATTTGGACATTATCATAAAGTCCATGAGATACTTAGTATGTGATTTATTTGATTTAGTCACAGAAGATATAAGTCATAAATTCTTTGTAAACTCAGAATTTGGTTCGTAGTCGGTGATGAAATTGGACATTTTATCTGCGAAGACTATAGGATATCAACTAAGATGATTTGTCTTGATCATGGAAGTGGTGACTTCTAGTTGATATGTTGATATGTTTTAAGAGTTAAGACATATTGAATTGGACCGCTGTGAGATTTATTATTCTCCTAACGACTGTCAATTGGATAATAAATCTCACGACTTATATTTACATGAATTCTTAATCCTGAGAGAATAATGGACCTGATCATGAAGTGTAGGTTGCTTTGATATATCAAGAGTGAGATCTAAAGTAATGGTCAAAACCTTAGTATGTTGGGCAGTCACATTTAGTGTTGATGGAACATATATTCTCAAGATGGAATTCATAGTCTCTTAACGTAGATACAAAATATTCCCTTGAGATAAGTTTAATGGATTTGTTATTCAAAGAGTTAGACCTAACCACTTTAGTAAGACTAAAGTATATATTTATGAAATTGGATTTCATAAATATATGATGAATAATATTAAAGGATTAAACCGAGTACTTAAGGATTAAGATGTAGTAATTCACAATGTGGCAGTCTTCATTCATGACTTTGTGTTATTAAGAATATTTTATGAAGGGGTTGCATGTATAATAAAGTCTTGAGATATAATTTATTAATAAGGCCTAGAGTGCAACTATATTTATATAGTGGTATTAAATATAGTTAATGGTAACTTTGGACTTGTCAAGAAAAGCCAAAGACCCATTGGAGTTGGAGTCTTATTTGTTCCCTTTTGGTCCCACTCCAAGCCACACACTAAAGCCCAATTGGAAAGGCCCAAAAGGCTAGCCTAATTAGATAATCAGTTATGTAGAGAGAAACATACAGAATTTTATGTACAATAAATGAAATGGAATGTATGTGAGGAAGAGACACTCTCTTTGATTCTCTCTAGAAATACACACACATAATTGATTGAGAGACCACACATCTTGGGTATCAAGTGGAATTGGAGTGAAGATTGAAAGTCTTCTCAAGAATTTCTGATCTTCGGTTTTGAATTTCACTGCTTCAAGGTACACTCTCTTGTTCTCTAATTCAGAAACTTATATGACACATGTTAACAATTACGAATGAAGTAGATCCGTTTTCTATATAAATTTTTTCCGCTACGTAGTCTCTAATTTCTATCAGTTTTAGTATAAAAACTCCCTCTTTGATTTACTAGTTTCTAGTGAATTCGGCAAATATTGTGTATATTTGGTAAAAAAAGCCTTTGGAGCTTTATATAGTGACCATAGAGGGGTGCAAGGGTGGCTCCCAAATGATGTGGGATTCATTCCACATGAATTTATGTCTAAAAACTTTCCTTATAGGTATTCTGAAACCCTAAATTCGTGTGCATACTCGGGGCATGCATGCACATGCTCAAAGTCACATGCTCCGTGTATGTGTATGCATACTTTGAGCATGTGTGTGCATACACGTGTATGTGTACGCGTGCTTAGGGTTTTCTCTGCACATTTTCTTTACCAAATCATCCTTCAAGTCAAAGTTTTACAAGATTGGATACTAAATCAACCTTGGGTCCCCGAGTGATGTCATCATTGGGGAACGGGAGCTTGAGTTGTAAGGACTACAAAGTTAGGTGTCTACATAGAGGACATTACACAAACTAATAGGGCTATATTCATGAACATGCTCGGGATTTTTGTTTTAGGTATAAGAGTAATGAAAGTGTGGTTCACAATGTGAGGAATAATACCTGTGTTCAGCCATGAGAGAACAGATTGAGTAACATCTTGGTCCAAAAATTGCCTGAAGTATTGATAGAAGAGAGGTGGCATTCCATCAAGGCTAGAAGTTTTGAGTGGGGCCATTTGTTTTAAAGCAGTTGCCACTGCACACTTTCGAAATTTTGGGGGTGGGATTGATATAAATGATACTTATAGCAACTTGTGTCGGTGGCATATATTAGAGTATCATATATTCATCCAACTTCCAAAGCAAAAGTTATTTTTTCATTTTGTTTGCTTACTTTTTCAAAAACCCTTCTAACCGACTCTCTATTTTCTCAATCCTATTTAACTATTATTTCTTTATTCTTGCTTTAATCTTCTTTGGTTCTTTTTTATAATCTTTCTCCATTCCCGAAACAATACTAGAAATAAAAAAAAAAAAAATTTTTTTTTACTTCAACAATTTTTTTATCTTGAAAATTTCTTTTGTTAATGAACAGTAACTCTCTACAAACTAAGAGTGACTATTCATGAACAAAAAACATTTTGCATTTTTGAAAGACGGTTAGAGTTGTATATAAGAGCATTTATATTAGCCTCTCCAATTTAACATTTTAGCAAATTTTTGTCTAAACCCAACCAAAGTAAGTGTACATTAGTCTCGCTAAGTTAACAAAAGTTTTAACGATGCACAATATCCTCGCTCTTATAGTAAGACACTGACCATCGCTACATTAAAAATAAATATTTTCTCTCTCTCTCTCTCTCTCTCTCTCTCTGTGTATGGTGGGTGAGGCAGTGGATCAATGATGGTGCGATCTAGTCTGGTGGTAGTGCAATGGTGTTTTTGGTGGGTTGCAGCAATATGGATTGATGGTGGTGTGATTTGGTTTGTCTTTCTTCTCCTCTCTCATCGTCAGACAATCAATATAAAGCATGACATTAGACTCATGTATATATTTTCTTTTATTAAATTGTATATAATTTTATTTTATTTTAAATTTGAGATAGAAATCTCATTCTAGCCTAATCTAAACGTATATGTGTATGAAGCTCTCGTGGAGACTTGAACCCCGACTCTTACTCCCTACCTTACAAGAACTTACACTTATAGAGAGACTATCATGCGATGGGTACCCAATGATGTATATCATGTTAATAGACATATGCCACATATAAATATAATAATATTGACTATGTTTAGCAATATTACCCTATACAATATTTAGATAGAATCAATGTGATAATAGATTTATTAGATAGTACAATTACTAATTCTTAGAGAAAACTTACACTGTGTTATATGTCACACAAATAATCTTTGGGTTTGAAAGACACAACGAAAACAACTACCTTTTATAAATTGGACAGAGCTTGAATTTGGACAGAATTTTATGTTGATCACGTATTATGAAATAAAAGAAATTGAAGAGGGGAAAAATCTGCGTGCATATATGACGGGCTATCTTCATGACGGGCCAGAGCCTTGATGGGCCACACATTGTGGGCCGAATTTATGTGGGCCAGTTGAGTCGTGAGGCCCATGGCTGGAACCCTAGCGCTAGTAAGATTCTATTAGATGTGATCATTAAAGAGTTCTCCCTACAAGGAAAAACCTTGTCCATCAAGTCTAGGATTTTATAAAGAAGAGTCCTATAAGGAAAGGATTCTTCAATCCGCGCCTACGTGGGTTTCCTATATGAAAAAGACTTCTACCCCAAGGAAGAAAGGTCGACTCTTTACTACTATAAAAACCCCAACACCCTCACAAATCGAGGTACGCATAATTTACCCTCTCTAGCACTTTAGAGTTGTGAGAATATTTCTGACTTAACCTTCGGAGGGTATTCGGCCGGCACCACACCGGTGCTCTTCGATAGGTCTTCTCTTCTCTTTGTTGTGCAGGTTCTTATTCGTGTGCGTGAGAATCGTGTGACTTACTGGTGAAATCCTCGACTTCATCAGAAATAATTATTAAGACACGGAAATATGAAGATGAATATGAACTTCTCAAGTGGTCATCAACACTTTTTTTCTTGAAAAAAAAAGGTGGGCATCCACACTTTTCAATTGATACGAGGATATAAGTTTGATAAATAGCACTTGAGTACAAGTTATATATGTTGGAGAATCGAGTACAATTGATATAAACTGCTTGATACAATATATTATCCCCAAAAAAAAAAAAAAAAAAAAATTTGATTGGAAGAAGGGTGCTTTCATTGTGAAGTCAATAGAAGATTGGCGAGATGAGAGCAATTGATTGCCGAACAGGGCAATTGATATTATAATAAGATTTTTTTTTTTTTTTTTTTTTGCATGAAAATATTATTAAAAAAGTTTACCAAATATTGACCTACAATAATTGCGTCTCTCTCGTCTCCCGTGACCATACGCAAAATTGAGTAATAAAAACTTTAATTTGATCCATATGCCATTTTTAAGAAAAGGACATTGAACAAGGGAAAAAAAAAAAAACAAAAAAAACAAAAACAAAAACAAAAACAAAAACAAAAGCATAATGACAAATACTCTTAAGATAATTGTTAATAAACAATTTATAAATTATAAATCATAATAACTAGTAATAAATTATTTTTAAACAAAATTAACACTATTTTTAGAAAAATATAAAAAGTTATTAAAAAATAATTATTTTTACTTTTATAAAAAGTTTTAAAGATATATTCTAAATTAATATTCTTAGAATTTCCATTAACTTTTTTTCATAAATTATTTTTAAAAAATTTTGATACTAAAAAATATAAAAAAAATCATTAAAAATAATTATTTTTATTTTCATATAAAAATTTTAAAAATAATTTTAAAATCTATATTAGTTAACTTTTCTCAAAAAGAAACTAAAAAATAAATAAAATAAGAATTCTTCTGGAGCAGAGACAGTAAATCAAAATATTCATGTCTCATTAAAAGCCCCTTTCCATAGTCCCCAAATTTTAGACTGCCTACAATGTCCCACCATCCACTTCCACATGTACAGCTATCGGTAAGGCAACTAGTGTGTTTTTTTTATTGGCTGAATTGAAGGTAACAGTAGTTCTTGCTGAACGAGAATTCCTAGAAAGCAATCACTTTTTGTAGTGCTTTACAATTGGGAGATCTATAAATTTTTTTTTAAAGGGGATATTTAGAAAATTTAATTAAACAAAATTTAATAAAACAAAATTTTAAATATATTTAGTTATCGACCAAAAAAAAGAAAAAACAGTCGCAAATACATAAAATGTTGCAATATCCTTTTATGATTTTTTATATTTTGAAATCATTATATGATAATTCATTATCGATCGTTATTATTTATTGTCAATGTAAGTAGATGTGGTCATTTTATTTTATTGAGTTTGTATAATATTTTTATTTTTATGCAATTGTCACTATCTATTTGTCATTGTTTTTATAAAAATATTTTAAACTAAATGGAAAACTCATCCCACTTGCATTGTATGAATTATTGACTAACACAACCACATTCATCCATACATCAATAATACACTAAGTGTCTACTTAACTAATCAAATACTTGAATCTCTCTCATGAATCTCATCTCATCTCTCTTCTCTATTTGACTATCTCGATATTTCTGATTCTAAGAGTTAAAAGTGAGTGTTAGTTGTGCGTATGTGTCTGATATGTGAATTATTATTTTTTTTTTTGTTATAAAGTAATTTGTGTGAAATTTTGATGTGTGTGAATATGTGCATGTATAGTGTAAACACAATATAACTTAATATAATTTAATAATTATGAAATACAGAAGATTTGATACATGTATGTGTATGGTTATCATGTTAAAATAATTTTTTGCTATAAAGTTAGTGATTTGAGGAGAAAAAAAATAAAGTTAATATGTGATCAAGCGTGCAAGATTTAAGCCACGGTATGCAAAAAAAATTTTAATGATAGATTAAACAAGTAAAATATATATTATATATAAATAATAATTTTTTAATAAAAAGTCAGGGGGTTCATTTGAACCCCCTGAAATACATTTAGAGCCGCCCATGTGTGGCATAGGTAATAAAACACATGCCTCAATGTGAAGGGATATATTTTATGTATTTGTTTACGGGTCTTTTTAATGAATGCTCCTAGGGTATTTGTTAATAGATTATTTTAAAAAATTTTAATTCCTATTTCATGGAAAATATAAAAAACTATCAAAAAAATTAGTTACTTTTTTATTCAATTCTAGACTCTCTCTCTCTCTCTCTCTCTCTCTCTCTCTCTCTCTCTCTCTCTCTCTCTCTCTCTCTCTCTCCGCGTATGGTGGGTGAGGTAGTAGATCAACGGTGGTGTGATCTAGTCTGGTGGTAGTGTGGTGGTGTTTTTGGTGAGTGCGGCGATGGATTGATGGTGGTGTGATTTATCTCTCTTCTCCTCTCTCATCATCAGACAATCAATATAAAGCATGACATTAGACACATGTATATATATTCTTTTATTAAATTGTATATAATTTTCTATTTTTAAATCTAAGATAGAAATCTCATTCTAACCTAATTTAAATGTATATGTGTGTGACGCTCTCGTGGAGATTTGAACCCCGACTCTTACTCCATACCTTATAAGAACTTACACTTGTAGAGAGCCTATCATGCTAAGGGTATGCGGAGATGTATATCATGTTAATAGACATATGCTGCATATAAATATAATAATATTGACTATGTTTAGTAATATTACCCTATATAATATTTAGCATAAAAGCATAGGATTTTTTATCCATTAAATAAATTCTATAATTTTAGATAGAATCAATGTGATATTAGATAAATTAGATAGTACAATTACTAATTCTTAGAGAAAACTTACACCGTTATATGTCACGCAAATAACCTTTGGGTTTGAAAGACACAATGAAAACAACTACCTTTTATAAATTGGACAGAGCTTGAACTTGGACAGAGTTTTATGTTGATCACGTATTATGAAATAAAGAAATAATTAGTAAGACACGGAAATATGAAGATGAATATGAACTTCTCAAGTTGTTATCAACACTTTTTTTTTTTTTTGAAAAAAAAAAAAAAAAAAAAGTGGTCATCCACACTTTTCTTTTTTCTTTTTTTTTGAGAATCAAGTACAAACAAAATATTTTCAAAAAATACAAATAATATTACTAGAACAACGTTACCAAACAACTCCTGTATTATCCGAAATATAAAGATGCTTGAAGTTGATTGGAAGAAGGGTGCTTTCATTGCTAAGCCGAATAGAAGATTGGCTAGATGAGAGGCAACTGATTGCCGAACAAGACAAATGATGGTGCCCATGGTATTGTAATAAGATTTTTTTTTTTTTTTTCTTTTTGCATGAAAACATTATTAAAAAAGGTTACCAATTATATATTGACCTACAATAGTTACGTCCCTCTCTTCTCAATGGCAGCGCCACATGCAGCTTAGGGTG
Organism: Quercus gilva; assembly: GCA_023621385.1. Taxonomy (NCBI): domain Eukaryota; kingdom Viridiplantae; phylum Streptophyta; class Magnoliopsida; order Fagales; family Fagaceae; genus Quercus; species Quercus gilva. The sequence continues at coordinate 92,262,200 of CM042476.1, read as the reverse complement.
TTCCCAGGAACACCCTAACCTGAAAAAAAAAAAATTTATATAAATTTTTTATATTTGCTCTATATTAGGAACACTCTCAATCACAAAATTAGGAACACCCTCAAATTAAAAATATATATATATATATATATATATATATATTATTTGTTCTATTTTCAAGCCAAAAAAAAAAAAACCAAACCCCAATACAGAGCAAATCAAATCAGAAATCACTTTTAAATCAGAAATCACTAAAGGCCTAAAGCAAGCAAACCTAAAGAGCAAAGACAGAGCAAGCAACGCCTCACTGCCTCAGGCTCAAGCCAACTGCCAACAGACGGAGTCAAAAAGATTGGATCGGTCACGTCGCTCGCAGTAGCCAATTTTCTTGATTTAAACTTGAGTTACTCCTCTTCTTTTTGACTGAAATTATTCTTTGCTTATCAGAGAAAGGGTATATAATCAGATTCCTTTCACTGTTTGATTTGCAGGGCATAATATACTAGCATATTCATGCTTGGAATGAATTTTAGCCTGTGTTTTTGGTTTGTAGCAATTGCCTTAAATAGTTTGAACCAAAATCATGGTCATTTCTCCTATTCTCCTGTACTTTGTGGAATTTATTGTATTTTTCTTTCCTCTAATTTATCCACTTATTTGTTCTTTTGTTGGGAGCTTACAAACTCGGACTTTCAGTTACAATGATGAGGGTATGCTTCTTCTCACAATAAAAGTTTGAATGTTTGAAGCACAAAGTTTGTAGGCAATGTCTACAAACTTTTACTAAAAAGTTAATATGGTTATATATTTTGAAAATCTAACTATTGAATTGCATGTTTTTTATACTTTTAATATGCATATCAAATTTCGTTCAAATCAGATATTATTTACAATTCAATTTATAAACTTATTTTTTATACATAGTTTAAGACTACAAAAACATGAAATTTAAATAATTGATTACTGATAGGACAAAATTTAGCAATAAAATTGGTTGTAGCTTAAGGCTACAACCTTACTCAATAAAATAAACATTATTACATATTTTGAAAATCTAACTGTTAAATTGTATATTCTTTACACTCTTAATACACATATAAAAATTTGGAGTCAATTGGATTTTATTTACGATACGATCTATAAGTTTATATATTATGCATAATTTTAAATTACAAAAACTTGCAATTTAAACAGTTTATTGATGACATAATTATTGATATTTAATTTTCTAGAAATTTTGCAAACATAGATTATATAAGAAGAAGATGTAATCTAATGATGGATTTGTTAAAATTCACCTCTAATAAAAAGATATTAGGTAGGGTTGTACCCTAAGGTTACAAATAATTTTATAGCTAAACTTTGTTCTTAATGATATAGCTATCGCTCTTTAACATTTTTAAAATTTTGCTAGCATGAATAATATTATAAGAAAATGCAGTTTAATAGTGAATTTATAAAAAATTCACATCCTATTAAAAGGAGATATAAAGGGAGCTTGTAAACAAACTTTGTTCATGTTTGAAAATCAAATAAATGATTAGTATCTATTTATATAAAAGACATGTATACCCCTGGCTCAATCATAACTTTCATCTGTCAGGATGGCATGGTGTTCAAAAACTCTCAAGAATTTTTGTTGCTGAATTGATTAGTGTTACTGGTGGCAGGTGGTTCCTTCGGTCAACTAATTGGAAGCTGACTTGTAAGCCAGAATGGGAGCTACTTCGAAGTTTCTTGAATCTTTTTATCATCTTCTCTATTCTCTTTTTCAATTTTGCCTCATCAAACCTGAAGGATGCCTCATCCTCCTCTTATATGCTTACTTTTCGTTCCTAAATTTTATGTTTCTTTCTTTCAATTTTGTTGTCTTTTAAATTTCACTTCTTTGCTATTCTCTGTGTCCCAAATTGTTAGACTCTATTATACTTAAAAATGTCCCAAAAGGAATATTTTTTTAAAAAAAATTCAATAAATAAATGTCCAAACATCCACTTTACCTTATTAAAAAAAAAAAAAAAAAGGCTATTGCTCTCTCACCTAAAGTGTCATTAGCTTATAAACTTAAGTTTTAGCTTTTAGCTTTTATATACAACTTTTTAAAACATCATTTTTCCCACTTTTTCAAGGTAAAATTATACTTTAGCACACTTTCAGTAAAAAACTAAATAAGTTGTTCCCAAATAGACACTTAAACTTTCAAAAACGTGTCTATCCTAAATTCCTAACTACTTTTTCAATTCTTAATTTATAGACTACCTATAATCCAATAACTCATTTCTCTAATATTTTCTGGAACAATCCCGTGGCATCACATGACATGGCAGATCATATTCACAACACTTAACTATGTCATCCCATATATAGTTTCTTATTTGTCAAAAGTCAGTAAAAGTTCAAATACATAAAAAAAGTCAACACTTAAAATAAAAAAAAAATAAAAAAAAGAAGAAGCTAGTTTATTGCTTTTTTATTAGAATAAAAAGTTGGACAAGCTAGTTTATTGCTTTTTTTTGGGGCTAGAAAGCTTCTAACCATATTGACAAATGTCTAACCCAGATAAATTTACAAAACACGCATATGGTTAACAAATACTTTTACCCCCCAAAAAAAAAAAAAAAAAAAAACCGTAATTAGAAACACAATAGGAAGAAACTTCAGAAATAATAATATCTGCCTCTACGTTTTTCGCCCTTAACCGTCAATCCCAAAATCCTTGGTGAATTTCTCACACGCATCAATTTCAGCTTTACTCACAGTTGGCTTTTGTTTCTCAAGCACATTATCAAAATCTGCTTTTGTGTTGGGTGGTAGCTGGATCTGCAAGTCATCAATTCCCAGACACACGAATATGAAAATTCAAAGTGAACATAGGGGTCTACAAAAATACTACCACAAATACCGAACTTGAAAAAAAAAAAAAAAAAAAAGAATCCGCCTATATTAATGGAAGAGAAAATCAACACCAAACATGAATCAATGCAATTGAATGAGACATGCTCTTTTTTATTTTTCTTTCCAGTACACTAATCCCCTCCCCTCTTTTGCGTTTTTCTTCAATCCTATTTTTCTTAAATTAACTAACTACTAAAGTCAGGACAATCTACATATGTTCAAGAAATTTATTTATTAGTTACTAATACTCAACCATAAACATGATTTATTGGAATGATTTCATGTGTTGAACATCAGTTTCCTAGCTAATCCAAACCTTTGGAGCTTCGACTTTTGCTTTAAGTTCCTCGAAGGTACACTTCTCAGCTTTTGGGACTTTTGCTTTAAGTTCCTCAAAGGTACACTTCTCAGCTTTTGGGTGATCACCTTCGCAACGGACCCACATGCCTGGAGAATATTCTCTGAAGAATTCAGCATCAAGAGTTGCACGAACAGGCTGATATAGTGCATCTTTTACCTACAAGTAACTACCAGTTTTCAGCCATATAATCACATTGAGAAAATGCTGACACCTAATGTAAAATTGATACTTACGCAAATGGATATATCTGAACCAGAGAAACCATCTGTTTTGCTTGCTAAATACTGAAAATCCTCTGTATTAAGGTTATGAGGAGTTTCCCCAATATGCCACTGCTTAAATAAAAAAATTAGAGGATTGTTAAATTATCATTAGAGGATTGTTAAATTACCGATTGTCACAAAATCTTAAACTATTAGGAAATCGTGAATTTAATCACTTAACCATAAGTCTAACACTCCTCCTCACTTGTAGGCCTAAACTTCCCCTTAATAAGTGGGGGCCCAACAAGTGGGAATTTAACATTTTAAATGAGAAGTAAAGTCAGGGATCGAACTCAAGATCTCCTACTTTGAGACCATGTTAAATTACCGATTATCTCAAAAACTTAAACTATTAGGAAATTGTGAATTTAATCACTTAACCATAAGTCTAACAAGGATATTAAACAAGACATAGATAATCAACAAAAGCATTAATCACAATGGGTTTATAACTATATTCCTTTGATTTTCCAAATGCATTGCATTACGAAACTGAAGTACCTTAAATATTTGTTCCCTTGCCTTCAAATTTGGGAGAGGGATATAGATTCGCTTATCAAAACGCCTCCTGATGGCCTACGTTAATTAACTTAGCATTAGCCTCAAACCTAAAGCATTGTAGACCATAAAATATTTTCAATACATGGCCGTAGGTTAGAAGGGTGGTATTTTTTTTCTCACCGCATCCAAATGATAAGGAGAATTTGTGGCTGCAAGAACCAGAACATTTTTTGCATCGTTGGATACAGCCTGAAATGTGTTAAAGAAAATTTCTATTTCAATATTACATGTAGATAAATGGAAGGAAACAATGCAAGATAATGCTATGGATTAACTATCAAATAAAACATAAAGTTATTATGAACTGCATTGCAAACTAGCCAGCCATTTTAAGGCCAACAAGGCTACAAGGAAATGGTTTGTCATTTTCTCCTCTATTAATTGTATGTTAATGATTCCTCTTTTTTTAATTAATTAATAGATTTAATTAAAATCACAAATAATAGAACATAGTGCACGGGATGTATACAAGAGTAAAAACAACAACAAAAAAAAGCAATTTTTTTGGGGTTGATTATGGATCTTCAACAAATAAACTAGAGTCAGATACATATATTCCTTTCTTCCATTATATTCTATTCAAAGTAATATTTTCTATCACTTCCTTAATTGATGTCATTTTTAACTACTACTAATGTTATTTTTGGTCTTCCTCTACTATTTTTCTCACTAGTGAATTAGTCACTCTCCTCTGAATATGATCAAATCATCTCAAGTGACTCTCCCTCATATTTTCATTGTTAGAAGCAAACTTAATCTTTTAGTGGATTTTTTTCATTTAAAATCCTATCCTTCTGTCTATTTTCACTTATCAATCTTAACTCTTGCATTTCAATTAAACTCATTTTATAAATATGTTTCTTCCCAACAACCCAACATTTAGTACCATAGAGGATAGTTGGTCTTATGGCAATTTTACAAAAATTTTCCTTTTAACGTAATAAACACTCTACGATCACAAAATACTTTTTATGCACTTCTCCACTTCATCCATCTTGTTTTACATCGTCTTCAATCTCTCCACCTTTTATGAATTATTGATCCAATATACTGGGAGCTTTTGCTCTTTACCATCTTTTGACTATCAAGTCTTACAACCCCTTCGTCTAGCTCTATTTACACTTTTACTAAATTTGCATTCCATGTACTCTGTTTTAGATTTACTCAATAAAAAAATTTCAGATTTTAGAGCATCTCCCCAAATTTCTATCTTGACATTAACACCACTTCTAGTTTCATCTACTAAAACTATATTATTTGCAAAAAGCATACACCAAGGGACTTTCTCTTGATGCAAGATCTTTTAGAAGTCAGCACTATACTAGATTTCTTGATGAGTTCTTTAAGGGTCATGTTTAAGGGTTTCAAGTTAGAAAAGAATGGATCTTTGATGGTTGTTTAGGGCTAAAAGCCTAAAACAGAGTCTTAAACAAAAAATAAAATAGATAAAACACTAGGCAATCACATCTACATTCCTAAATAATCAAACTTATGTAAGAGAAGGCAATCACACCCTCAAGGCTTAAAATAAGCCACACGAATTTTGTTAATCAATCACTATATGAATATTATTGAATACAATATAGCGTTATAAATAAACTATTCCTAGGATGACAAGGAATACTAATAACAAACCAAAAAGGATTTAATGACTTCTAAACCAAATAGGAAAGGACTCAAAACATAAAAGAAGACTCACGGGCCTCCAGGACAGCCAATTCCAGAAAATTTGGAAGTTACTAAACTACTCTTATTTTATTAAAACTAAACCAGTAAGTTTTTAACCATAAAAACATAATACTAAGACTCAATAATAACTAAAACAACCTATGAAATTTGTGAAGAAAGTATGATATCATAACTAGACCACAAATCTTGATTCTTTTGATATTTAATCTTGTATTCCATTAAACTCTTTCTTGTCCGCATCAGCCTTGCTTTTCCAAAACCTACAACATAACTTTTCTAGGGACCATATCATGTGCTTTCTCAAGAACAATAAAGACCATATGAAGATATTTACAAGCCTCTATATTTTTTCATTAGATGTCTAAGTAAGAAAATAACTTCCATGGTAGATTGTCCGAACATTATACCAAATTGATTCTCTAATGTTGTTGTTTCTTGTCATAACTTACATTCAATTATTCTCTTCCAAATGTTATAGTGTGACTCATAAGTTTAATTCTGTAGTAATTTATACAATTTTAAATATCTCCCTTGTTCTTGTAGATAGGTATCAAAGTACTTCTCCTCCACTTATTAGGCATGCACAATAGTAAAAATCAAAAAGAAAAACTAAAACCTAAAGTTCAAAAGAAACCACATCCTTCTTTGGACCACATACATGATTTCAAGTTGCTTCAGCTTAAATACCTTAAAGTTAGGTTAACAATAGTTTAAATTTTCCATCAAATCCCTCAATTCCATTTTAAGTATAAAAATGTTCAATAAGATGCCTTGCAACTCATATCATGAAATGTAAAAAATTCATACCCAACAGAATAGTAATAAACTGCAATAAGTTATTGACAAACTACTTGCTCCAATTAATCTAAGCATGTCAATTATATTATATAAAAATTCTTGGAAAAAATCACTCTAATCTATTTCCAGGGAAAACATATTACCTGCATCTGTACAAGAAATTCTGTTTTGATTCGTCGAGAGGCTTCATTCTCATTACCATTACCTCGCGGGCCACATAAGGAATCAATTTCATCAATAAAACTAATGGATGGAGCTTCATCACCAGCAGATTGGAAAAGATTTGAGACTTTCTTTTCACCTTCTCCCATCCATTTGGACACAATGTTCGATGCCAAAACACTGTGTATAGACAGTACACATGTAATTGTTTTGGCAACATTCCATCTATAATGAATGATTACAGAGCAAACGCATCTACATCTATGGGAATTTTGTACATGAGTTGTAATAATGCACCCCAAAATAACTAATTGGAAGAAGTAGACAACAAAACAATCGGAGATGTGAATCAATTGAAGCATAATGGCGTAGATGATGAATTAAGAAATTCAACACACTCGAATAATGTGATAACTGCAATGAAAAAGCATATGAAAGGACTCAAAGATCCAACCATATGAAGTAAGAAATTAAGCTGCGTCAACAATATAAAATATTAAGAACTCAAGGCTCCATTAAAAAAAACAATCAGAAAACCCTCAAGTCCACATTTGCTGAAACTCAAATATCTTACATTTCAACAAGAATACTTTTTGTTCATCATTTCAATTATTGGACATTGTATTTCTACTCTAGGCCTTTAATAGCAAGTAAAATCTATAGAAAATGGGTGATAATAAGAATAGTATGTGATTGTGAATTGCTGCCTAAGTCACGAGTTAATTTGCATAGAAATTATGCAGGAAAACTGAAACATGGAGAAGAAAAGCCACATAGACTTCAAAATATAAGAATCACAATTAAGTGCAATTAGCAATATGTATTACCTTTTAGAAGATGAAGATTAGTTCTTTCTTCTCTTGCCATGCGTAATTATCAGTTATTTTAATCCAGTTGCTTGCAATGTATTGGTGGGTCTTCCCTGTCCCAGGTGGACCATGTAGTAATATAGCCTTCCATGGTTTTCGATTCCCTAAACAGGAGCTCAAAGGGGAAAATAGTTAACTAATTTTTTTTTCCTAACTATCTAGTTAGTTGTTTCGGTTTCTAAACTATATTTCTTACTAGCATTTCGAGTCTTAGAGACTTGATTTTGGCCCATAAATCGAGTCTCAAAGACTCGATTTCCATGGTCTGATGTGGCATCTTTTTCCACACGGAGACCACCTAGAAATCGAGTCTTAGAGACTCGATTTACGATCCAAAAAATTTTCAAAAAATTTCAAGTCTCCAAGTTTATCATGTACAAGCCAAAATACCCAAAAAAAAAAAATACAATCAGATCATAGAGAGGGAAAGAATCTGATCAAGCTCAAATATGTTCATCAGTGAAGAAAAAGAAAAAAAAAAAAAAAAACCCAGAAACAGGCGATGTTCATCAGTGAATAAAAAGACCAGATCAGATCAGAGAGAGAGAGAAAGATCTCGCGCGAACCCAAGCCGCGCGAGGGTTGCGCGAACCTAGGCCGCGCAGCTTGGGCTCGCCTTGCCTGGGTGCGCCAGCATGAGTTCTTTCCTTCTTCTTCGGTTTTTTTTTTTTTTTTTTTTTTTTTTTTTTTGTTGTTGTTCTGCTCTGATTTCGTTTTTGCTGTGCTGCTTTTCTTTTCTTTTATATATGGGCTTATAAATCGAGTATAAGAGACTCGATTTCCATGTGGATGCCACGTGGAAAAAGTGCCAACTCAGACCCGATCAAAATATGAAAATCGACCCTCAAACACTCGATTTATAGCTCCTAAATCGAGCCTCTTAGCCTCGAGATGCTAGTAAAAAATATAGTTTGAAACTAATGACTACTAACTACATAGTTTGAATTTTATGGCTATTTTCCCATTTCGTCCGAGCTCAAATGATAATTTTTCCCAAGAAGAAAAAAAATATAATACCCACATTACACCAAGGTGTTAAAAAGCTTTTTTTAAGCACCAAAACACTATTAAGTATATATGAAAAAGTGTGTAAGCGAGTTTGAAACGTGAAAAATGTTGCTCAAATAGGGATACAAACGGGCCCTAAAAGACCTACAACATCAAAGGTACTCAAAATTGCTATAGATTATACAAAAATAATAATATTTTATTCGGTATTTGGGTTCTCTGCTTCATCACTATCTCACCCTCTGCTCCATCTCTCTGTTTTATCTCTATTCCACCTCTCACCAATGCCTTGCCACCAAGGGCATCTTTTTTTTTTTTTTTTTTTTTTGCTCCGGATCAGCAATGGTATTGAGATTGGTGACAGCTTGGGCGTGCAGTGGCGGTAGAGATCGGTGTGCAGCGTTGGCGTGGTGATTGTTAAGATCGTCGTTGGTGTTCTGGGTTCGTGGGTTATGGGTCATGGGTTCGTGTGTTGCGATTTGTTGAGATTGGTGGGTTTTGTGGCTTGTGGGACTGGGAGTGGGGGGTAGTAGGGGTGGTTTGTGATTGTAGCTAGTTGTGCTTGGTATATTTGCTCGCTAGTTGTAGTTGTGGTTGACGATGGTGTGGCTGGGCTGATCATCGTTGTAGGTCATTGAGTTCAGTGGCGGGTTTGAGTGTTTTGCCATGGGTGTGTTTGTTTTCCAAATGGGTTTTAAGTAGTTGTGGGTATGGCTGTTTTGTGGTGGGTTTGGGTGTTTATGAAGCTTGCGCTTGTCTGTTGAGTGGAGCGAGGGGGTGGATCCGCACATGGTGCCGGATAAATAATAATTAAAGCAGTGTAACGTGCTACATGTTACTCTGCTATAATACTCTGCTATAATTATTGTGCTGCACGTGAGATGTGTAATGCGCTTATGTGCACAACTGTACATAGCTAGGCAGTGAGCTGGCTCTACAATATAACAAATTAAAGTAGTATAAATATAATTGATAACAAAAAAATAAAGCAATATAGTATATTGTTAGGCTAAATAATAATAATTAAAGCAGTATAATTAATCAATACATTGTAAAAAATAAAAATTTAAATTATGTTAGGTTAAATAACAATTAATAATTTTATAATTAACGAAATAATAATATAACAAATTATAGTTTATAAAAGACAAATAAATTAATGAAACAACTAAACAACAATAAACTATATTGTCAAAGCCCTCAATTTTGTCACTTAAGCAATTTTAGAAAATATAGAGTCAATAAAGTTAATTTTTTAAGTTTCATTTGTCATTTCAGTATTATTTTTAATCACCACATAAATTTATACAGGTTCTTTATTAGATGGACATCACAATAAATCATTCTAGGACTTACTTTGGACTGAACTGAAGAAGGGGGCTATGAGCTAACTTTTCTTTTTATCCTTAAAAAATTACAATATCACACATCTGCAATCAACTCTGTCCATCTGTGACTCTATTCTCAGTTTCTTCCTCTCTTTGTGTTCCAACTTCAAACTCACTAATCATTGTATTAAAGTTAAGTTTGATTTACTATTCTTTTTCCCCTTTTCTTTACTCATTAGCCGTTTATAAAGCAGACAACTGGTCTGCATTGCTCCAATTTCCAAGAGAACGTGCACCACGTGTGTGGTTAAAATTTGATGTTTTCATCAATTGAAGTGGTGGCCAAGTATGACTCCTCTTTCTTCTTTAATTCTTATTAAAATAATATATATTATACTACATAACATTATAATATATATATATATATAAAACTATTATTAAACTATTATACATTATATAATATATAAAAAATAGAAATACAACATTTTTTTGGGCTAAGCAAAACAATTGATCATTATTTTTTTTATAGTAATTGATTATTTGATTAGATTTTTCATATATTGAGATTTGTCTACTTTCTAGCAAATCTTTAATTTATTATTATTTTTTTACGAATGAATAATTTTTTATCCTCTTCTTTGTCACCTTTATATTTTCTTCTCCTTTATTTTAATGAATATATATATATATATATATATTTTTATGGTTTTTTATGTGTTTTTTAAATAGTCATTTTCATACATGAACCATCAAATCCTATGTCTGTGACTCTATATGATTCGTTTAAAGTTTAGACCCGTTAAAATTTAAAACTTATTACTTTATGGGTTCATGTACTTTTTTCTTTTTCTTATATTTCTCTTTTGAATAATCATATATTTTTTGAATTTTTTCAATGACCTATTCTTTAATTATATATCTTTTTTGGCATTTTGGAATTTTTAATATCTGAATTTGTGTTAGTTTTTGCAATATTTGAACATGTTTAGCAAATTTCAATGACTATACCATGTATTATTCTTTTGAAAGTAATCAATTTTTCTTTTATATTTCTCTATTGTGTAATCATATAAATTTTTTTTTGTTTCAAAAATTTATAAGAATTATTCTTTAATATTTTTTGGCCTTTCAAAAGTTTTAACATCTGAATTATTCTTTTAATAGTAACATATCTTTCTCTAATATTTCTCTGTTGTATAGTCACACACACGCACGCGCACACACACACACACACACACACACACACACACATATTATCTATAATTCGTAGGCTCTAAATCTTTTGATTCCTTTCAATAGTTATAGCCATTGATTATTCTTTTGAATGTAACTCATCTTTCTCTTATATATTTTTTATTGTTTAGTATTATATATTTTGTTTTGTTTCAAAAATTTCTAAGCCATGAATTATTGGGTTTTTAAATATTTTTTGGTTTTTCAGAATTTTTAATATCTAAAATTTCATCATTGAAAATAACAAAATCCATGCAAACATTAAAATAAAAGTTAATGTTATATAAATATTAAAATTTTATAAATTAGAATAGTATTCTTGGATACGGATTTACTTTATGTGAGTAAAATATAATATAGGATTTTTTTTTTCTCTTAATGTTTAAATGTGCATTTTTATACGGTATTCTTGAGTAGTTAGTGTAAATTCGTGCAATATATTAAAATCTCTATATTATTTTACAAATTTTTTTGTATGCCATTACACATTCAAGCAATGATTTTTTCATCAAATTGTAACACAAATTAAAGTTATACAAGAGCAAATCGTGCAATGGTATAGTTTTTTAATCAATTTAGGATTTTATAAAATTATTTTAATCTACCTCACAAATAAGTAGGTTCCTGTGCATAGCACGAATTAGCGACTAGTATTATAATATTTTTGTACTAACAAATTCCACCCATTATAATAGTATTTCTTATTGAAATTTTTGTCTTGTCTTTTGGTTGTTTTTTCTTTCTTTTTTGATGGATAAACTAAAGCCTATTGGGTTTTGGTTTAAGTATAAACTCACCTATAAAGATTCATAACATATTATATTGGCTTTTCTCAAATAATTAAATTTATATAATATAAACATGTAAATAATATGTTTCTAAAAAAATATAAATAATATATGTGGGGGTAAGGGCCCAAACTTGTATGTTGGGCCTTGGGCCCTATTCGTGGATATGGGTACGTCCAAGGAGGAGAAAATAATTAAGAGAGGCCCTGAAACGGAGGACCACGCAAGGAAAAGATGGATGAGTATAGTCCGAGAAGGCTAACCTGCTCGGACAGAGTGAATATCGGTCAAGCAAGTACTTGGGCGATTTAAGTAACCTCCCAGGATGTTCCACGATAAGGATGAACTTCAAGCACGTACAAAGGTAATAATAATACGAAAATATCTTAAAGGAAAGTTGCAACCACCGCATTGAATGCACTGCAACAACTTTTCAAATCGCATTTATTGAGAGAAGATTCCTGAACAATGCAATTTCGACTACCGCCACTCACAGATAACAAAAGAAGATGTCTGATGGGACATGTACTCAAGTGGAGGCTTAGATGGTTAACAAGTATATGATCAGGATGGCTTGAAAGAGCCTATATAATGTAAAAGACCTCCCATGAATGGGGGATCGAGGAAATAAAAAAGAAAGAGAGAAGAAAGAATTACTATAGCATTGAGAGCTGTGTTAACTTTCAAAACAAATGTATTAATCCATTATCCATCTCCTCGGACAACTATTTCGTCAAGCTTTACATACAGTTCATACCTGTTTATCCTTTGAATATTTTCTAGCTGTTACCGTAAATCACTAAAACCTAGCTCTTTAATCCATTCTCTACAAATATATTGTGTTGAGCTCACTAAACCAACGTCCAAATTCATTTCTGGGCCTGGGCCAAAACTCTATGTCCCTACAATATATATTATTAAATTTATTATATTAATGATAATCCTAAAGCGGTATACCAATATAAATTGGTATCAAAATATTTTATTTTCTAACCCAAATTGAAACAATCTCCATTACGGTATTGGATCGTATATTGGTGAAGTTTTGGAATGGGCAAAACATTCTCTTACCGTAGCTGGGACCACCTACCACACAACGTTAAAAAGCATGGCTTTGTGGCTATTTCAGAGCAGATGACCTTCACCTTCACCTCCATCTCCAAAATCCAAATATTTCACCATGTTTGCCCCCACCACCACCAGCATCGCATCACCACCACCACCCTCCCCACCATTTCCACCCCCCACTCTGCCTCCACCCTTCCCCCCATTTTCCCCCCTTACTCCACCACCGCCAGCGCCAGCATTTGAGTTTCCTCCACTCTCACCTTTTCCGCCATTGCCCGATTTGCCGCCTTTCAGTGCATCACCACCACCACCACCACCCAAACCTCTGTCACCACCAGACAACACATGGCCACCACCAAGTCAACCACAACCACTACTCACGCCGCTCCTTCTGGTGTGTATCTTGGCTCTAACAATAATAACCACCATCGTCACAACGAGAATTTACAATTCTCTACCAAACCCACCTCAGAGTGGGGCTAACCAGACACCAAGCAACCCGAATCAAAGCAACACAGGGCTGAGATTAGACTCAGACGGTTTTCCGGTAGATCAGGAGCAGGAGCGTGAGCGTGAGAGACAACGTAATCTGGCTTTACAGGCACAGGTGGCGGCGTATAAGGTTGCCGGACTCCCATCACATATTGACCACCATATATAGTGACTGGTGAAGGTATTTTTTTCCTATCTGGATTTTTTTTTCACAGTTTTAACCGTTTGGTCCGATCTGAGTATCAGAGTATTTGAGTGACGAGGTTCTGTAACGGTTTTTTTTTTTTTTTTTTTTTTGGGGGGTGGGTGGGGTGGGGTGCGGTGAATTTAGTTTTGGAGTGCTTTTATTTAACTATTTGGGTGTTTTCTCAAAAAAAAAATTTAACTATTTGGGTGAAATGTTTCTTTATATTGGTGTTTGACAAGGTGTGGATGAGTGAGATGGTCTTTTATGTCGTAAAATTGGTTGTATCTTTCCCAGAAATTACTATTGTATATGCAGTTAGGTTCTTTTAAGCTTACCTCAATTTAAATTCTTTCATTAAACGGATGGAGATTGGAGAAGCCCTTGGCAAGCTGGAAGAAAGAGTCTTTGTGTTTGTGTAGGCTTACTTTTATTAAATGTACATACTTATAAGTATTCCGTTGGTAACAAAATGTTAATAACTTAATAAAACTGATGGGTTGTAATCATATAGTGGCCTAGTCAAAATTTGAATTCATCAAAACTTTTATAATATATATATATATATATTAAAAAATTAGCTTTAAAAATATTAATTGACATTCATAACAAAATAAATAAATAATTGTAAAAAAAAAAAAATTCCTACAAAACCTAATATAAACATTAGTTGTAATATATTTTTTTAATACTTAATTCAATTTACTCAACAATCTTTGGTCCACATGATTTATTCATTAATTCCCAATTGTTTGAACTCATTATTATCAATCTCAATTAACTATAAGAATATGTTTTATATTATTAAATAAAGAAACAAAAACAACCAATTCAGAATTATTAACAATCAAAATAAGAGATTAATCCAAATATTGAATGGATGTGTTTTAATTTTCTTAATATTAAATTTAATGCTACATCGTAGTTCCGTATTGAGACTAACATCTATTAACAAAATGACTAATTAGCAAACTTTAAAGTTAACAAACTTTAAAGGCCAATAATATAGTTTTACCTATTGTTTTTTTCTATGTCGGCATCTATTTCTTTAAAGTTGGAACTAGAGAAGTGCCTTTTAACTTCTTTTTTTTCCATGTCAATGAGGGAAAAGTAGGTTCATATAATCACAATACAAGAATCCAAAAAAATCTCCGCAATTTTTCCACTCAACCACGTGACCTACTGCTTTTGGTGGAAGGTGCTTGCCAGCGTACCAATGTCAAATCTCTAATGTTGATAAAACTTATAATAGACCATACTTGTCTGTTTCCTATTGTACTTTGACAAATCAAATTAACTTTTGGTGGAAGATGCTAGAATGCCAAGAAAGGATTTTAAGGCATTAATTGTACCATAAACCTTCTGGTGTAGTAAATTCCTGTACGTAAACCAAAAATGCTAGTGAAGCTGCAACTTCATGATGCTGATATTATCAAAAAGATCATCTCTATGCCAATTTCGATTCATGCCGGTTTTACTGATGAAACCAGTTGGCCTTACACAACTAAATAAGTAGTAAGACACGGAAATATGAAAATAAATATGAACTTCTCAACTAAAGAACAAAAAAGTATATAAATTTATCTCAAGTGGTCATCCCCACTTTTCAATTGATACGAGGATATGTGTTTGATATATAACACTTGAGTACGAGTGATATATATATATATATATATATATATAGAATCGAGTACAATTGATATAAACTGCTTGATACAATATATTACCCCAAATATAAAGATGCTTGACAAGAGGGGTGCTTTCATTGTTAGGCTGATCAATCGTGGCTCTAGGAATTTTTTTTTAGGGCTGTCATTAAGAAATTTAAATTATCACGAGATTTTTCTTGATATCATTTTTTAAAGAAAAATGAAATTAGAAATTATTTTTATTGAATAGGTTGAATGAGCTAAAAATTTTATCTTTTTGTTTTATAGTAGGTTTTTTGTTGAATAATTTTTTCGCTTGATGTTGTTTGGTCTTGCCTTATTTTTGTTTTGTTTATGTTTGCTATTATTTGAGCTAATATTTATTGTCGTTATTTAAGCTTTAAGAAAAAAAAAAATTAAGAATTATGTTTTAAGGCAGAATTAATTTTGAAATAATGTTACGTCTACAATATTTTTATAATAAATCTTATATAAAAAGTTGTTATTGGTGAGTAAAAAAAATAATATTAGTATTTGGCCCAAATATTTGTTGTAAAATTATTATGAAAATGTTGTAAATATAGTAGTACTACTTTTATTTTTGTTGAACCCAAATTTTTGTAATTCTTAAATTAGGGTGTTCATAATTTTTATTTGAGTGGTCACAATAGGATAGTTTAGTATATAATTTTTTTTTATAAGTATATATATGCAAGTTAGAGTGATCCTGTGACCACCTGATTTGCACGCAGAGTTGCCACTGAAGCCGATAGGAGATTGGCTAGATGAGAGGCAATTTTTTTTTTTTTTTTTTTTGCATGAAAATATTATTTAAAAAGGTTACCAATTATTGACCTACAATGATTGCGTCTCTTACTTCTCCCATGACCATACCGCGCGTCACATTGAGTAATAAAAACTGTGATCTGATCTTTTGCCATTATTGAGGAAAGACATTAAACAAAGAAAACGGAAAAACAAGGGTAATAGGGAGTGCTTTTAAAATAATTGTGAATAAATTATAAATCATGTTAATGATTAATAAATTATTTTAGCATTTTTCACTTAGTAATTAATATTGAACTACAAGACAGTAATACTTGTTATGAGACAGCCTTTAATTGTTTGTGCAACTATTAAATCTTTCTGTCTGAATGATTTTTGGAGTCCATTTTAAAACATTAGCAATAGGACTCCACATAGAGCTTCTGACGATCAGCTTGTGGTTTTAATTGAGAGCTCAAACAAGGAGTTCTCTATCTCTGTCTTTTTTCACCTTGCAATCATATATATATATATATATATAAAGGTTAATCTAACACCATTTCTATAAGCCTAAGAGTGATTATTATACTAAAAGACTTTATATCACATTGGACCATATATCTCAAACTAGTAGACTCCACCAATAGAAATTCATGTATATATATATTTGTGTGTGTGAATAAAAGCTGGAAATTCTTTTGTTATTTAACAATAAGTGTATGTTTTTAGATCCCTGTAAAAACTAGATTGCTTAACCTAATTAATTAACCAAGTGAATACTTAGATTTATTATTCAGATCTAGGTTAAAACAAAACAATCATATCATGCAAAGTAGCGAAAAAATAAATAACAAAACGATATGATGACGCAGGAAAACCAAACCTAGTGACGGCGCCACGTTTATATATAATAATTTTTTATTTTATTTATCTACCCTTAAAAAAATTTAGAACACCCTCAAACTCGTCAGCACAACATGTCATTACCTGCATTGAACGCCTAAAAAACAAATCCAGCCATCGTAGAGGTCGCCCCTTCTTCTTCTTCTTCTTCTTCTTCCTTTTCTTCTTCTTTGCTTCGTCTCAGATGCTCTGCTAGTCTGCCTCGTTTTTTACTCTAGTTTTTGCTTTGTC
This sequence comes from Quercus gilva, assembly GCA_023621385.1. NCBI lineage: Eukaryota > Viridiplantae > Streptophyta > Magnoliopsida > Fagales > Fagaceae > Quercus > Quercus gilva. The sequence continues at coordinate 92,244,974 of CM042476.1, read as the reverse complement.
AGGTTTTTTCTTTACTTTGCCTTTTAGACTTTTAGTTTGCTGACTCCACCCACGTGACAAAGCTTTAGAAATGACAAAACTCAAAAAGCTGACAAAAGAGTTTGATTTCAAACTTATTTATTGAGTCTTGCCTCTTCCCAATGTGATATACATATATACACTCTGATTGTACCCTTTTTGGTTGTTGTTTTTCATTATTTAATTACATATTTATGTTTTAATATTCTAAAAAAGTAATTGTTATGTAATAACTAAATAATTTGAGTTTCAAAAAAAAAAAAACTAAGGGTCTATTTGGTAATGTTATTCTAATAATGTTGTTTGTATTTTTTGAAAATACGTATGAAAAAAAAGTGTGTAGAAATATGTGTAATATTATTTAAAAACTAAAAACATGTGTTTAAACACATATACCAAACATGCCCTAAATAATTTGTTTTATTTGAGGTTTACTTATTTGGATCAATAATTTTATGTTGTATAAGAAAATACAAATATATATTATTTTTAATTTTTTTTAGAAACCTCGAAACAACCTGAAATGGTACACCGAAATAGACCGGTATCAAAATATTCCGTTCCATTAAACAAACCAAAATAGGGTCTGAAACGATATTCATAACATTGCTTTCAAGCAAAAAGAAAAAGCTAAAAAAAAAAAAAAATTGAACTAAAATCTTTAAAAATATATATATATATATAGTAAGAGAGCAAGCCCACCCAAGAACACCCTGAGAAACATTCCTAGAGCCGCCACTAATCAAACCGGTAAAAAATTTAGGAGGATTTAACTTAGTTATCCTCAAGGTAAAAAAGCAAATCCACTATAAAGAATCGAAGTTTACAATAATACTTAGACCACTAACATCTTATTGTTATCACATGTAGAACTTACTGACACGACCACATGCAAGCTCCGAATCCACGGGCTCCTTCTCTATTAAGCCTTTGCAAAACACAAGCACCCACACTTGTGACTTTGAGACTCCACTTAAAGGTTTTGGATCTTCTTAGACGTTGATCTTGTATGCAGCAATTTCTACAATACCGGATCTTGAGATTTTTCAAGGAATAACATTAGTAGAAGACATGAAAGAGCTTTTTGAGTACAAAACCCTAGATCTACAAAAGAGGCACAAGATGCACTCTAATCTCTTTAAAAAACTATGAAAACCCTACCTAGGGTTATCTTATGATGTCCTTCAAATATTGGAAAAAACAGATCGCAATTTGAGCTTCAAACAAATAAGTTATGGTCTTTTTACGTTTATTGATTTTTGCTGATATGTAACTTTCGATCGATCGAATCTAATTTTCGATTGATCGAGTCTTGCAAAAATTGAATAGTAATTTCCTACAATTACTCAATTCCAAACTTAACTTAAACCAAACTTTGAGCAAGTCAAAACCTAAACTAAATGTTTTGATCATAGTTTGACAATATAATACAAATTGAAGTTCTAATACATTTAGTTCCTAAAGTCTTAGAACCTAACAAACTCCCCCTTTGGCAATCCGTGACAAAACACATCACAAAAATAGAAAGCTCAAAGTAAAAACAACCCAATTAACAAACTAAAGCCCAAATTACATCACAAATCCCAATTTAAGACTCCTAGCCTAGAAGTTGCAAGAAGAGGTAGAAGATCTTGATTAGAATGTAGCTGTCTTTCCTGAAAACACTCAAAAGAACACATCACCGAATGTGTGGAAAGAAATACACATAAACAAAATGAAGCACAATATAAGAACAAAAGTAAACTAACTCTTCTCCTAAGTTAGATACATAAAATAAATAAATAAATAAAATTTTTTTATATTCTCTCCCTTTCAATAACAATTTCAACTCTCCCTATACAAAATAAACAGAATTCCTACATTTCATCTATTTCTCCCCCTTTTTGTCACATTTTGACAAAGACAACTCAAACAAAGAGTAAATAGAAAACAAACGCAATAAAAGTCAAGAGAAAATAGAGAATCAAGGAAACAAAAGAATCCAGTTCTATAGAGAATAGAGGCAACTCCCCTTATGAAGAGCAACAACTCCCCCTATGAACAGCAAAGATTAAAAACAAGCTTCTCCCCCTATAAAAATAGGAAAAACAAAACAAATTTTGGAAAAAACAGTTTTAGAGAAAATATAGGAGGTGGGGAAAAGTAAAGACACAAACCAAACTAAAAAAAAATTGAGGTTACACATGAACACAAATATTCTCTCTTTCAATAAGTGCAAACTTGATACTATGTGACCCATAAACAGATGGTGTTTGAACTCAAAGCAAGTAGAGAAAATATTTGCACATTATTATCCATCATATTTCTTTAGAAAAATATTTTCTGCAGTTCACACATAAAAATAGCATATACTAAAAAGTACATAACTTAAAAATTAACCAATCAATTTATCAAGTTGAGTACCCAATTTAGCAAAGTGTATGAATGTTATATGTGAAAATAATGAGAGATATGACTGCAAAACTGCAAGATGGATACAGAAAACAATGCAATGCATGTAAATCCTAAACATAAATGATGCAAAAAAAAAAAAAAAAAAGATTGGTCAAATACTTAAAAACTAAAAAATTTTAGTTTCGATCGGTCGAGCATTGATTGAATACCAATTGAGCCAAGCAGATTCAAACAAAAAAATTTTAACACATTTTCGATCGGTCAAAAAATAGCATCAATTGATTGAAATTCTAAAATTTTGAAATTTTTGAAAAACACTGACCATTTTATGCAGAAGCCACTTAAACCAACATATTTCATGAATGAAATGCATGAGTATGAGTTTAAAATTTTTTCAAAAACACTTGAAATCAACCAAAATCTTCCAAAAACAAGATTTTCACATTTTTGTCCCAAAAACTCAAACATTAAACATATTTTGCATCAAAATCAAGAAACATATAATCTTGGATGGCCAAAACAAATTCACACACAATATCATGTACTAAGTTTAGCAAAGAATAACTTGTGTAGTGTGTGCAACTAGCAATAGCATGAGATACATGTGAGGTGATATGTAGATAGTAATCTGTGCGCGCCCAAAGAGTCTTTAGTGGGCTCAACCTATACTTGGGCTCATAACTTATTTGTACAGTGTGCTTCAAGTTTACTACTATGGGTAATTCCTTGCTCGGCACCTAATTGCACACTCTTGTAATCATGAGCTTCTTCCTTTTTCCTTTCGTAGGTTGCTGGTGTGATCACTCTCTACTCTTTGTTTTTCTTTTCAGAATTAACAACCCCCCAACCTCTCACCCCATTATTTATAACTTGAGATGAGTGGAGGTGTCATGATTACTTCCTAATCTCACTCGTGTGAATGAAGGTCCATTTCCATCATCTTTAAGTGGATGTTCCGTTGGGAATGGTGGTAATGGCATTGGAACTGGTTCCCACCTCCAAAAGACTGTTCGGCAGTAATATTCTCCAAGGCAATATTGGGCTACCAAGACCTTGTATCCCCACGCAATCACACTCCCGGCAGAGTTAAGGTGATGGAATGATTTTGTTATGGTTTTTGAGCTTAGATTAGGGCTTGTGGCGTGTCTGGATCAAGGTCATAGGTCAACGAGGATAGGGTCATACAATGTATTGCAAGGCTTAGGTCCAAGGCCCATTAGGCCTTGGGCCCACCCTCGTACACTAGCCCCCCTTTTAATTCATGTTTGAATCTTAGGAACGAATCAAGGAAGACATGTGCCAGAGACTTCTCGGGAAGCTCAGTTGTTAGTCACTGAACGGATGGGATGGTCATTAATGCGCTCTCAAAAAGGGTGTTATGCTAGGCTGTTAGGATTAACCGCCATCATAACCTGATGGTTTGCAAACCAAAGTTGCGCATATGGGGGTTATAAAAAGAATCCAAAAAGGTTTTCTTGCCTCTCACTCCATTAAATGTTCCCATCCTATAAATACTTCCTGTTCCTCCTTCAAATCACTTTTCGCTTCCTAACTCTTCAAAATCTCTCTCTGCCAAGCACTCTTCTCCCGTGCATAAATCCTTCAATCAAGATCACCCATTCCTAGAGCCCACAGTAAGTTTCTCTACTCTTTTCTTCTTCTTTCAATTTTTTCTTTCGCTTTAGAGTTTAAGAATGGGGTTTTCCCACCTTCTATCTTCTGAGGCATCTTTAGCTAACTTTAGGGAGGTTTTCAACATCCTTGGGGATGTGGATGTGGCGTATTGTCACAAAGGTGACATCGCTTTCCATTGACGTTCTAGGTCTAACACAACATTTTTTCCTTTAATGGCTATTCTAGAAGGAGGGGTTAGGTTTCCCGTGTACCCTCTTTTACTTAGTACCTTAGGTTCTATGGTTTGTGCCATGATCAATTTCCTCCCAATTTTTACCGAGTCATTAGTTGCGTTAGTAAATTAAATCGGATATATGGGTTACAGTTAAACCACCACGACATAAATTTTTTGTACAGTTTGTATGGCAATATCAGGTCTAACTATTATCTAAAGGCTAGGGATCTACGAGTACAGCTTATATCATGCCTTCCTGATTCTAATAGAAATTCTACGGGGGAATATGTTCAGGTGAGCGACAATTGTCTTGTTGATGAGGTCCTTTGTCCACTCTCGCCACGCAATATTGGTTGGTACCGAGTATCTTTTACTCTTTAATTGTGTTTTACTCATGATTGTTTTGCTCAAATAGGCACTAACCATCTTTTGTATTATTTTGATGCAGATAGCAAAAGGTTTTGGCAGAACATTAGAGTGGTGCATGTGAGAGACCTGAATTTCGTGCTTCGGTCCGAAATATTTGTGAACTCCGACGGGTAGCTCTAGGCATCGCACCTCATTTTCAGCTGCAATCCTGTCTATACAACTTGGCAACCTTTCAGGCCCGCTTTGTTGGTGGACAGCCCATTGTCGTCATACATAGACATGCGGCATGACAACTTTCTTCCCCCGCAACTAACTGTAGGTGAAGGTAGAGACCTTAGCCTTCGGTACACCACCGTGGATTCTCTTGCATCAGTAAGGGACGCTTCAACGGATCTCGTATCTCAAAGCCGTAGAGTCCATGTACCCATCGAAGAGCAAGAAGCTCTAGCCCGAGCAGCCGAGCCAACAGTAGCCAAGTCGGTCAATTCCTCGACAACAGAGGCTGATCAAGGCACAGAGATGGTGACCAAGCGAACAATGACCATCAACCGATTCTTGCCCAGCACTCGTCCTGCGGCTCAGCCTCAACAGTCGTAAGGTCAGGATTAGACTCCTTCTCTTCCTCCCGCTAGTCACGCCAAAAAGAAGCAGTGCCTCGCCGATCAATCGCCCAAGGTTCTGAGTAACGCTCCCTCGAGGACCCCTCCCCAGGTATTTGGTGGGATCACGATCCGGGAGTTAGTTGGTAATTCCTGGCCAACAAACCAGGTCGGGGCCAATGTGGCATCCTCTTCTCGACTCGAGATGGGTTGGCAGGCCACCTTCAAACTTGACGACAAGCCTCTACTAGGTTCTGCCAGAGTAAGGACATGGGCTCGGGCAAAAGGGGGCGAGTTGCCTAGAGCCTGGTGCAAGGCCTCTTATTGCCCGAGGATGTTCACTTTTTCTCAGACGGGACTAAGGAATTGCTGGCTAGGTGGTTGCAGTGGCACACTATAGCAATAAATTTCTATCCCTCTCCTTTCCATTTGTTTTGATGCGTGTGTATCCTCTTTGCCTTCATACTTATCATCATTGCGTTATCAAGCTGCGCAGCTGACCCACGTTCTTGATGAAAGGCTGAAGGAGCTTGCCGAGGATGCCGAATGAGAAAAGGCCCTCAAGGACGTTGTGGTTGCCACGGCAAAGGATAAAGGCAAAGTTGCTGAAGCTGCCGAGAAGAAGGCTTAGTCTGCTGAGAAAGCCCAATTGGTGGCAGAGAAGAAGTTGACTGAGGTGGAGGTCAAGTTGGTGAGTGCAGAGCTCAAATTGGAGAAGGCAGAAAGCCTAAACTTGGCTCAAGCTGACGAGATCGCTGACCTTAAAGCGGCCCTTGGTGCCTGCGAGGAAAAGTGGTACAATGAAGGTTTCGCAGATGTTGAAAACTCTGTGGAGACCATTGTCCATCAAGCCTAGCATCATGAGTTCGAGAAGGGGTGGCTGGCGGCCCTACAAGCAATGGGAGTAGCAGACGATTCCTCATTGAGGAACCCCAAGCAAATTCTATAACTAGCTCCTCCCCCCCCTCCCCCCCGCGTCCAGAGTCAAGCTGGTGCGCGCGATTGACACCCATGTGGAGATAGTCGATCTTGAAGTGACCAGCAACCTCAATGCCACCAAGAATGTATAAGTCCAGACGCTTGCCACCGATCCACCAACTGAGGATGCACCCGAACGGCCAGTCAATGATGCAGTATAGTTCCCACCCGCTGACGTTTAAATTTAGGCTGCCTTTATTTCTTGTGTTTAGTTTTTCTTTTCGTTCGTTTGGTTTACCTATAGTCACTGGGTTGTGGTGACAGAATAATGGTTTAACTTTAATTCCCGTTTGCTTTATTTGATTATTAAACGAACATTTACTTTAGCTGTGTCTATAAATGATCATTATATTGTCACTAAGTTATTTTTCTGTCGCGTTTATTCCTAATGACCGGGTGGCCTAATCAAGACTTGTCTCTTTAATTTGACGCATGCTTGTATATTTAACGAAAATGAATGCCAGGCTTCCGTTCTTAAGGAAACTCAGTGTTAGGTCCCCATCTGTTAGGTGATCGGGCCAAGTCGAGAACGGGATTTTCGTCGTTAGGTAATATTTACCATAAGGTCTCCACTTGCCCGATGAACAGTTTTTTGACTTTAGAATAATTTGATGTAAGGGTTCCGCTTACTCGGTGATTAAGAGTGAACCGGGAGCGAGTTTCGGCCCTTGAAATAGTTTGATATAAGGTTTCCACCTGCTTGGTGACTAGGATCGAACTGGGAGCAGGCTTCAGCCTTTAGAATAGTTTGATATAAGGTTTCTACCTGCTCGGTGATTAGGATCGAACCGAGAATAGATTTCTGACCTTAGGTAAAATTTGAAATTAGGTTTCTACCTGTCAGGTGATGAAGGTCGAACTAGGGACAGGTGTCTGACCTTAAGTAAAATTTGAAATTAGTTTTCCACCTATTCGGTGATGAAAGTCGAACTGGGGACAAGTTTCTGTCCTTAGATAAAATTTGTAATAAGGTTTCCACCTATCCAATGATGAAGATCAAATCGGGGATAGGTTTTCGTCCTTAGGTAAAATTTGGAATTAGGTTTCCACCTGTCCGGTGATAAAGATCAAACTGGGGACAAGTTTTTGTCCTTAGATAAAATTTGAAATAAGGTTTCCACCTGTCCGATGAAGAAGATCAAATAAGGGACAAATTTCTGTCCTTAGATAAAATATAGGCTTGGTTTTCTTTGTGTTTGCTGACCGAAGTTAGTCAATTAACAGTGACGAAACCAAAAGTATGAACTCATCTGTAAGGATGAACATCGCTATCATATTACTTAGTATTGTACATATACGATATTATACCTAACCCGTACTTATATGCACCGACAATCAGTGGTAAAACTTTTTTAGATTGTGAACATTCCATGACCGGGGAAGTGGTATTTTGTCTAAGTATGCTCCCACGCTAGCGATGGCGGTCACTCTATAAGGTCCTTCCCAGGTCGGGGCTAACTTTCCCACATTAGTGTCTCACATATTTCCTACCACTTTTCACAGTACTAAGTCTCCGACGTGGAATTCCCTTGTCTTCACATTCCGATTATACCGTCAGGCAAGCTTCTATTGATACTCGGTTAGACGTATAGTCGCTGATTCTCGGCATTCTTCTAACAAATCCAACTGCTTCACCATTAATTCGTCATTCTGGGTAGGGGCAAATCCCATAACCCGTGCACTACATAGGTTTACCTCGGCCAGTATGACGACTTCCACTCTGTACGTTAGGGAAAATGGAGTTTCTCCCGTAGACCTTTTGGGGGTTGTACGGTATGCCCACAAAACGTTTGGAAGCTCCTCGGCCGACCTACCCTTTGTACCCTCCAATCTTTTCTTTAATCCGTTTAAGATCACTTTGTTGGCAGCTTTAGCTTGGCCATTGATTTGTGGATAAGCTGGGGTGGAATATCTATTTTTGATTACCAAGATCACTGCAGAACTTGCGAAAGGCTTTACTGTCGAACTACAACCCGTTGTCAGATACGAAGGACTTCGACACTCCAAATCTTGTAACTATGTTTCTCCACACAAACTTTTTAACATCTACATCCCATATATTAGCCAATTCCTCAGCCTCCGTCCATTTAATGAAGTAGGCCACGGCCATTAAAACAAACCTGCAATTGCCCGTGGCCTGGGGAAACGGACCGACAATGTCTAGCCCCCACTGTGCAAAGGGCCAAAGGCTGTTGATGGGATTCAGACTTCCTACTGGTTGATGGATCAACGGGGCATACTTTTGGCACTATTTGCACTTTTGCACGTATTGGGCAGCATCCTTTTGCATTTGTGGCCACCAAAACCCCTAGGTCATCACTCGATGTGCCAATGAGCATCCCCAAACATGACTGCCACACACCCCGTTATAGAGTTCAGCCAAGAGTTCATTAACTTTCTCGGGGTGCAAGTATAAAATATATGGCCCCCCAAAAGACCTCCAGTACAACTTACGGTCTGCTAACAACCAATACCGAGCGGCTACTCGACGATTTGATGATAACCCTGAAAAGCGTCCAGAAAGCTCATTCTCGGGTGCCCATATATGGCATCTACGAGTTGATCAATCTTCGGCATGGGGAATGAGTCCTTTATGCATGCTTGGTTAAAATCAGTAAAGTCAACGCAAAATCTCCATTTGCCGTTCTTCTTTTTTACCACCTCGGTATTAGCAAGCCACTCCAGAAAGAAAATCTCACTTATTGCCCCAGCCTTCTTCAATCTCTTGACCTCCTGTCAAACGGCCTCGACATGCTCCTTAGCCGATTTACTCGGCTTCTATTTCTTATGAGGGAACAATGGGTTCACGTTAAGCTTGTGAACTATGAACTTGAGGTTCACCCCGGGCACCTCATACGGGCTCCAAGCAAACACGTCCATATTCTGCATAAGAAACAGCAGCGTCTCCACCCTACCTTCGTCCTTCATACTTGCACCTATATGAAAATTCCTATCACCATCCGACAGTATCCTAACTTTTACCAAGTCCTCAGCGTAGCTAGCCCCTATTTCCCCCTGGGGTTCCTGTAATTGCTATAAGGGAACCTCTTTGGTCGTTCCTTTCTGTTTGATCTCGTGGTTAACTGTGGCCAGTAACACTGTCTGGCCATTTGCTGGTTTCCCTTTACTATAGCAATACCTTGCTCGGTGCAGAATTTTCCTTCACATGTAGGGTGGACGGGACAACCCTCATTGCATGAATCCACAGCCTTCCTAGGATCGCCGTATACAGAGAAAACATAGCGACCACTATGAATGTCACCATTACTTCCTTACCTTCCATATTTACAAGAAGCGAAATCTGCCCTTCGAGGATGACCATTCGACCATCAAACTTGACTAGGGGCATATCATACTTGAAGAGATCTCCATTCTTCAGCCCAAGCCCCTTGAACAGGTCGGGGTACATCACTTCAACACCACTCCCCTAATCTATCAATACCCTCTTTACTATAAAACCACTTATCCAGGCTGTAACCACCAAAACATCAATGTGCGGCTGAATTGTTCCTTCTAGATCACCGTCATTGAAAGCAATGGGCTCCCGAGTGAATTTCAACTTCTTCTCGGAGGGCTATTCTCCCGAGTAACCTTTCGCCGGCACCACGACCAGTACCCCTCTGCTCTTAGTTATCGTGGAACCCCTTAGAGCTACGTGGATAACCTTTATTACTCCTAGCGGGGGTGGGAGAGGATTCCCCCTTGGTCGAGTACCCTGCCTTGTATCCTGATTTCTTGAATCCGCTACAAACTCTTTTAAATACCCTACCTTCACCAACTGCCCTAAATGATCTTTTAACACCCTGCATTGCTTGGTGGTTTCCTCCTTATCTCGGTGGTAAGTACAATACAGGTTTTGATTTCTCCTCGATGGGTCTACCCCTCATCTTGTTTGGCCACTGGAAATACGGCTCATTCTTGATTCGATTCACGATCCTGTGCATTGGCTCCGTAAACGTTACATTCACTTCCCCCACTTGTGTTCCCGGCTCTTGAATCCTCAATTCCTTCCTGGGCCTTGACTAAAAACTGCCTTGACAAGGATGACTTATAGCCAAGGCCTTACCTTTGTTATGCAGCCGGCCATCCTTTAACTGTTTATATTCTTCAACACACCTCATCAGCTGCATCCTATCCTCGAGGGGCCTCCTTATCAGTGACTCTCACAATTCGAAATCCTTGGGCAATCTTAGTCAAAAGGTACTTGTCGCAATTTTTTCTTTGCCCCCGCCAATCTCGTTGTAAAGCTCCCAGTACTAGCTAGTGTAGCAGCGAAGTGTTTCTCTAGCTCCCATTTTCATTGATAACAATGCGCCTACTAGTTGCAGCACCCGGCTGTAGGTTATAAACTGGACACCAAATTCTTTGATCAACTCGGCAAAATTGTGAATTGAGCCTTTCCTTAATCCATTGAACCACCTTAAAGCAGTGGGCCCGAGACTCGAAGGAAACACCTTACACATTAGCGCATCGTTATGAGTGTGTAAAGACATCATTTGGATATAATGGCTTACGTGTTCTATCGGGTCCATTTTTCCATCATAAGAGTTGAATGGTGGCCATTTAAATTTGCTCGGCATGGGGGCCCGTTCAATATCCCCCGAGAATGACGATCGAGTATCTCGGCGTAATGCTTGGCTCATAGCGTCCATGGTGGCATTCCAGGGTCTTCACTCTTCTGGGGATGTCAAATCCCGATCTGCATACTCTCATGAACGTGAACGATCTCGGTGTCATTGGGAACCAAACTGATGGGACCCGATTCCGTAGCGTCCTCCCACACTAGTGGACCTTTCTTCATGTTCCTCATGGTCTCTTCTTTGACGCCTACTTCTTGCTTCCAACTCCAAATCTCTTACTAACCTACGCAAACGTTCAAGTTCCTCGTCTCTCTCATAAAAAAGCCAACGCTTCAAAGTGCCTGATATTGTTCGGTGAGTTTGATATGACCATTCTCCAAGGTTGGACTGCTCTTCTTCCCACTCATGCTCCCTATCTTCACGCCTCTTTTGCTTTCTTTCTCACTAGGTAGATCCCCAAGAAGATCTCCTAGAACCACTTTCACCATAACTCTCTGACCATACTTCAGACATTTTCCCTGCGTGAGTCTCGGCAGAACCACAGCTACGTAGGAGATTCCTATAGATGGCGCCAATTATGCGCGCCCAAAGAGTCTTTAATGGGCTTAACCTATACTTGGGCTCACAACTTATTTTTACAGTGGGTTTTGAGTTTCCTACTATAGGTAGTTCCTTGCTCTGCACCTAATTGCACACTCTTGTAATCACGAGCTTCTTCCTTTTTCCTTTCACAGGTTGCTGGTGTGATCACTCTTTACTCTCTCTTTTTCTTTCCAGAATTAACAAACCTCCAACCTCTCACCCCATTCCCCTATTTATAGCTTGAGATGAGTGGAGGTGTCATAATTACTTCCAGATCCCACTCGTGTGAATGGAGGTCCAATTTCATCGTCTCTAAGTGGATGTTCCGTTGGGAATGGTGGTAATGGTATTGGAACTAGTTCCCACCTCCAAAAGGCTGTTTGGTAGTGATATTCCCCAAGGCAATACCAGGCTGCTGAGACCTTGTATCCCCGTGCAATCACACTCTCGGCAGAGTTAAGGTTGATTGGGCGGAGCTTGCTTTTGACATTCCGATGGAATGATTTCATTATGGTTTTTGAGCTCAGATTGGGCCTTGTGGCGTGTTCAGATCAAGGTCGTAGGTCAACAGGGATAGAGTCGTATCACGAGGCTTGGGTCGAAGGCCCATTGGGCCTGGGGCCTAGCCCCGTACATAATCAATCACAATTTTTACATTATTTATCATCTAAGTTTGAAAGAGACTATCACCTAAAGAGTTACATCATATAACTCTCACATCTCCTAGAAAACAAGCTTGCAATCATGTATATATATTTTTTTGTTTTGCCTCATAATGCACACACCATTTTTATTTATTGTGAAATTGATAGTTTAGCTAGATAATGTACACATCAATTTTATTTCATTGTGTCATCTTTATTATAGCCTAATAATGTACACACCAATTTTATTAGTAATCCGAGGTTACACCTTATGTTCTTTTTATGCATGTGCTACACTTTCTCAAGAACAAAATCTTATAATATGCACTAAGGTGTTCATGATTGGCTAGTAAACAGTAGTGAGATGGTTATTTATGTCTTTCTCTTAGGTTCTAGTCCTAACATTCAAAAGCATGTGACTCCAAAATCAAGATCATGTTATTAAAAACTATAAACAACTCCCACACAAGCTAAACATGGTACAAAAGCATGTTATGTAAAAAAAATATGGCCAACCTTAACTATAAATCCAAGATATGTAATACAAAACACATCCTTCTATATCCCTTTTTCCAATATTTTTAAAAAAAAAATTTATGACCAAAAACAAAAAGCACACATTATGCTAAATGAACAATGCAAAAGTAATGCATGATGGTGCTTAACTAAGCTATAAAGGGTACACAAACAAGAAATATCAATTTCTTAATTAACCCTTGAGTACATGTGCAAACTAGTACATACTCACTTAAAATCAGAAATAGCTTAGCACTTATATAACACATACTATTCAAGTTTCTCCACAATGTCAAGCATGTTCTAAATCAAGAGTGAGATATTATAATTCATGTCATATCAAAAATAAAAATAGACACAAAATAAAATATTTGTCTTTTTCAAAATTTTTCAATGTTTTTGGATTTTTGAATAATCAAAACAACCTAAGAAAATAAAACAACCAAAAACTAAAAGTAAACATGTCCACAAATAATTGAAAGAACCAAATTAGGGACAAGTCAACAACACTCACTTTAGAGAATTTTTTCTCACCCATATAGTATGAGTCTTCGGCTTTGTAGGTGAAAAACCATGTGAAGCAGAGTTTATTTGAGGGATTACACCAATCTTCTAAGAGAAACTGAAATCCTGCAAATTTTTTTCACAAGCCTTAAAAAGATCAACTGAAACAATAGTGTCATTTTTATTCAAATGATCACAATCAAAAACAGTAAGACACTTAAAATTGTCCATGATAACAGGGATCAAGGATCAACTCATAGATTAAGAGATCTAATACAAGAGCTAACCTACTCTGATACCACTTGTATGTTTTTAGATCCCTATAAAAACTAGATTTTTTAACCTAATTAATTAACCAAGTGAATACTTAGGTTTATTATTAAGATCTAGGTTTAAACAAAACAATCATATCATGCAAAGCAGCGGAAAAATAAATAACAAAACGATATGATGACCCAGAAAAATCAAACCGGTAAAAAACCTAGGGATGATTTAACCTAACTATTCTCAAGGTAAAAAAGCTAATCCACTATAGAGAATCGAAGTTTACAATAAGACTTAGACCACTAACATCCTATTGCTACCACATGTGGAACTTACTGACACGACCATGTGCAATTACTCAATTCCAAACTTAATTTAAACCAAACTTTGAGCAAGTCTAAACCTAGAATAAATGTTTTGATCATGGTTTGCCAATATAATACAAATTGAAGTTCTAACACATTTAGTTCCTAAAGTCTTAGAACCTAACAATAAGGATTAGTATTGTTAACTTACCATTGGATATCTATTTGACTTATTCTCTGTTTGGAGCTCCTTTGTTAATTATTATTATTTTTTAATAAATGTTACATGAAAAAATGCTCGAACTACATGATAATCGATTAATCAAACATCAGCAATTTGATTCTTTTCGTTTAGTAAAACGCAATCATATTTCCATTGTAGTTTATTAGGCTTCGCATTTGTTTCAGGCACTGGAGAATGTGGTATTGCTTCTAATACTCCATTATTTTGGTTTTGTTATGTACAACAAAAGAATCAGAGCAGCAGCGTAGATTTATCCATCCTTACTATCGGGGCTATACTATTGGATGTTAGTGGTTTTATACTATTACGGGTATGTATTATGGAATATTGTTTTAAGTATTTTGGATGATTATGTATTAAAACTTGGATGGTGTAGCATGTGGTAGCAAAATGGGAATTATAATGTTGGAATTTTAGTTGTATAGTTTATTTTCAGCTAATTCTACTCTACTCCCCTCCCCTCCACTCCCCCTCCCTCTTCCCTCAATTCAAACGGGCCCTAAGGTTTTTTTTCATCCCCCTTTGTTTATTTAATAGTTGTGTATTGTGTGAGTGTTTTGAGTCTTAGCTGGTAATCATAAATGGGTTTGACAATGATAGTTGTGGAATTTGAACTGTGTTGCTTTCTCCCAGCTAGCTGAAGCTGGATGAAACCCTGTTTCTCAACTTGATTTGCATTCACGAGTTTCTTTCTTTAGCTTATGTTTTAGCGTGCTACTATAGATAAAGTGTGTAACGTTTTATGATTTGTTCCAACAAAAAACTGTTTATTGCTTTCCAGTAAACAGTAACAGGCTTGAGTGCAATGTGTGAGATACCTTATTCAATATCTCACGTACTTGAGCATTCCTTGCATACTAAACATCTCCGTGTACATTTGCATCTTATAAGCAGTTACTAGTAAATTCCTATGTGATTAACCATTAAAACCAACAATGGGCTGTTGTGGAGCTCAAACAAATGTTGAGTATTTTTTGTTGCTAAGCTAATGTGTCATGCTCCAAACCCAAGTAAGAGCTAGGCACATGACAACAGTCACATACTTACAAAATTTACACCCTAAAAGTGTGAAAGGCCTTCTTAACAACTAAAGAATTATCTTCAAAGAAAATTTCATCAATAAATTTAAAAATATCTTCAATAATGCAATTCTCAAAAGATCTCCAAATAATAATCTTCCAACATCAAAATAAAAATAAACTAAATCCTTTAAGTCTAAAAGTCTACACAAATGGTAATTTTAAACATAAAAGTTTAAATCTTATTCCATTGATTTCCTAAACTTCACTTACACGCATATCCCAGCGGAAGCCCAAACATACGCTACTCTTCCTAATTAAAATCTAAAAGGGGAAAAAGGGGAGGGGGGGGGGGGTGTCAATTGACAACTCAATAAGTAATCAAAGTCCTAATAAATTCTATCAAGCAAATAGATATGTAAAATAATAAGTTGTATATAGATCAAATATTTTAAATCTTACAAATATATCGTAGATGAATTAGAAATTAATCTGTTTTCCATATATATCAAAGCTATAATTTACAATAGGTGTGAGTTTGGATAGCACTGAGACTTCGTTTCTGTGCGTCTGTGTTTTTTTTAGTGGGTCTGTAAAGTTGTAATTTACAACTATGTTTTTGTTGGCTTTTATTCCGTGCCAAATTTGATTGTAATTGATTTCAATCTTGTATACCCTGTATTTATTGTGGGATTTATTGTAAGGGTTGTGTGTGTGAGAGAGAGAGTGTGAAGACTCAAGAAATTGAAGACTGAAGAGTTTTCGCGGGTATCTCGCTACTACGCATCCCGCGAAATGGTGCATGTGCCCTGCACGTGTTGGAAGCTGAAGAGTCACGCCAGGCTGTCATTTTCGCGAGTGTCTCGCTGGTAAGGCCTTCCCGCGAGAGAGTCGCGAAACTTTCTGCCTGGAGGATTTTATTGAGTGACCTTCTTACCCTTCACCCACTCTATATATATACCCTCATTACCCACATATGTTGGAGTGGCTATTCAGAGAGAAAAACCCTAGATAGGTTTTCTACAACTCACCCACCCATCTTTTGAGAGAGAGCTACTCCTCCTTAGTGAGAAATCATTATAGCCTCTTCTCCATCCCTCTCCTATTATCATACCTTGAGAGGAGATTTATACCCAAACACAACCCACACACATTCAGAGTGTAGAGAGTGTTTTGGAGCTATTGGGAAGCATTGGAAGAAGCCAAGGATGGCAAATGCAACATGGAGCTTGTTGCGGGATCCGGAGAGCTAGACAAGACACGGTTCCGAGAAGCCTTGTTGGAGTAGGAGCTTGGAGGGCTTAGGTACATCGGGTAGACTAGGCTTGGAGGGTCTCTTGCTAACCCATGTATCCCAACTGATTGTTTAGTGGATCGATTTCCGCTTGGAGGGCGGCGGAGAGGTTTTTCGCCGAGTTCTTCGGTTTCCTCTTCGAGAACACGTCTTGGTGTTTTCTGTGTTTGCATCCTTCTTCCCTACTCTTGTTTAATTCCATTATACTGCTGTGTTGCTTAGTTTATGGATTAGAGTAGCTTACTTGTTCATCCGCTCGCTTTTACACTATTCCGCACTTTGTATTAAAGTTGTGTAAAATCTATCGAGCCGTAATTTTTATTTGGGGGTCTAAACAGCTCTTGTGTTTTCAACACATTTTCGAGCTTTCAGGGTCCATAGGTACTATTCACGGACCTACAAAAGTCAGTAAATAAGTTTTCAGCAAAATAACTTTGGGTCCCATAACACTATTCACACCTTTAAAAATTATTTTGCTATAATGTTTTCAACAATAAGTTTTCAATTTTCAGCAAATAAGCGGTATCCAAACATACCCTAGGTTCCAAAAACACATAAGCAGTTTCAAGGACTTAAAACAATTCAAATATTCAACATAATTCTTATTCTTAACAATCTTTACAACTATGGTCATGCTATATCCTCGTGACTAGGCATCAGATTCAAATGAAACTAAGTTCTGTGCTAATGTATATCCCCCATTAGCTAGGTCCAAAAACACGATAAGCTTGTGATGCCCTAGATAGAACTAGTTTTAGTACCAATGAATAACCTCCATTGGCTGGGTATCAGAGTACCAAAGAATAACTCCCATTGACTGGGTATTAGAGTCAAAGCATAGTCAGATTGTCTAAAATCATATACATCAAATTATAGTTCAAACAAAAATATATTTCATTCAAATACATACATAAAATCATATATTTAGTAAGTCAAATATATTTGAGATAATTCTTTTTTCTTTACTTTAAATCAATCTAAAACAATTAAATAAAATTATAACAATTATAAACAATGTTCAGTAGTTAAAATATGCAAAAGAAAACCAATTAGGATTAGGTTACTTGCCTCAGCTAACTCACCACAAAAGAACTTCTCCCTAACACTTTCTCTAAAATCTTTAGATATCGCCTAAACAATTTTAAAGCACCATTTACTCAATAACCAAATAATTCAAGAAAAACTTATAATGGTACCCGACCAGAAGAGGGACTAATAAAAATATCCAATAACTATCTACTGTTATCTCACACCAAAATTCCACCTATTCATAATATTTTTCTTTATATATATATATATATATATTTTGCCACAACTAAAGCCCTAGAGATAAGACCATAACTCCTATTACTATGTAGGCACGTGGGCCATCTTCAAGAACATGTGTTCCTCTTTTTTTTTTTTTTTTTTTTTTTTGCCACCTGCCACCATTATCATCTTTTGAGATTATGACAACTCCAAGTACAAGCTAAGCACATGGCCTTACGGAAAAACAGCCATTATTCCTTTTTTCTTTTTTTACACTATAATTTATGACTTGTCAAACTTCATTGATTTCCTATTCACCCGTACCAAAACTAATAAACAAAATAATATAATAATAAAAAGAAGATGAAGGCTACTTTTTTTTTTTTTTTTTTGGTTTCCTACTATGTATTCTCAAAATTTTCAACTATAGACTAATCACTGTTCGCGACAGGTAGGCCCTAGTAGGGTAAATTGCTAGCCCAATGGGGTTTTTTCAAAGCCCAGGTACCCGGACTCGAACTAAAGAGTAGACTTAGTCGAATTTAGGACAAACACTTTAAGACCAAGTGCCCAACTACTTGGCCAACCCACCAGGGTTAAGATGAAGGCCACTTTATTTCTTGTTTTTTTTTTTTTGCCCTCATCTGTACTAACACACTCACACCATTAATACGATGTTGCTGCTGCATCGACTTTCCTATTCACAAAAAGTACAACTTTTTAAGGCAAAAACTGTGTAGAACTGGACCTAATGACCATGCCTAGCCTTCTACAAATTCATCTATACTTACAAATCGTACCGACCATGACCATGCTTAATTTTTTGAAGATCAATCTACACTTAACGCAATAGTGGCATAGGAAAAGAATAATTATTATCAAAACAGTACAGATACTAAAAATATAATTTAATCCCTTCTTTGGTCACATCATAAAATTCATTGAGTATTTAAATAGTTTTACCGTCAAAATACCCAAATAAAATATACTCTAAGCCCAAATAAAGCTTAGACTTGACAAGAAAGAGATTCTCAGGCTCTTACCTCAATTATGCAATCAAAATTTCTCTACTTGAGTTTTTTGGGTAGTTTCCTCTCTCAAAATATCTGTCATTATATGCTAACTTAAATTAGACTATATATTGCTAGGGTTTCAACCTTATTTTCTAAAAAACCCCTTTAGTAATATTAAGTATAAAATTGACCCCATAAACAAATCTATTTAAATACCCTTCCCTTTAAATCTTTTTTTTTTTTTTTTTTTTTTTTGGGTATTACATTCTCCCCTCCTTAAAAGAAGTTTGGTCTTCTAAACTTGACATACCTCAGTCCTAAAAAAGATATGGGTATTTCTCCTTCATTTCATCTTCTAATTCCCATGTAGCCTCTCTCACAGACTGGTTCCTCCATTAAACCTTGACATAACGTATGGTACGATGCTTCAACTCTTGCTCCTTCATGTCCACAATTTTAACTGGTTATTCTTCATAAGTTAAACTATCTCTTAATTTTAGAGGCTCTTAATCCACTACATGACTAGGGTTTGGAATGTATTTCCTCAACATTAAGACATGAAAAACATAATGTACCCCTGATAAAGAAGGTGGTAAGGCGAGCCTATAAGCAACTTTACACATCCTTTCCAAGACTTCAAAACATCCTACAAAACGAGGGCTCAACTTACCTCGAAAACCAAACCTCATAACTCCTTTAGTATGTGAAATCTTCAAGAACACATGATCACCCACTTGAAACTCTAATTTCCTTCTTCTAAGGTTTGCATAACTCTTCTGCCTACTCTGAGCCATTTGGAGCTGCTCTTTAATCACTTGAATTTTATCCACTGTTTGATGTACAATCTCAGGACCCAACAATCTTCTTTCTCCAACATCATCCCATCATATAGGAGACCTACACTTCCTACCATACAAAGCCTTATATGGTGCTGCTTTGATACTTGCTTGGTAGCTATTATTATATGCAAACTCCACCAAAGGTAGATGTTCATCCCATGAACCTTTAAAATCAATTACACAAGCTCTCAACATATCTTCCAATGTTTGTATAGTTCTTTCTGAAAGTCCATCTGTTTAAAGGTGAAAAGTTGTGCTAAACTTCAAGTTAGTACCCATTGCCTTATGCATGCTCTCCCAAAATTGAGACACAAATCTTCAGTATCTATCAGACACAATGGACACAGGAGTACCATGTAATCTCACTTTTTCATTGATATACAATCTAGCTAACCTTTTGAGTGAGAAATCTACCCTAATGGCCAAAAAGTGTGCAGATCTTGTTAACCGGTCCATAATCACCCAAATTGCATATTTACTAGTAGGGGTTCTAGGCAGCCTCGTCACAAAGTCCATAGTAATATCCTCTCAGCTTAGTTTTGGGATGGGAAGAGGTTGCAAAAATCCAGCAGATTTTTGATGCTCAATCTTGACTTGTTGACACACTAAACATTGAGCAACATATTAAGCAATCTCCCTCTTCATGTTGTTCCACCAAAATGTCTCCCTTAAATGCTAATACATCTAAGTACCTCTTGGGTGTATTGTGTAACTCGTGTTGTGAGCCTCCTTTAGAATTTCTTCCTTAAGGTCTAGATCATTTGGCACACAAAACCGATTACCAAACCTCAAGGATCCATCCTCATGAATGCAAAACTCAGATTAAGAGCCTAGATTTATCAAATCTTTTATCTTCTACAACTGTGGATCATTACATTGTGCAATCTTTATCCTTTCAATCAAGGTAGGCTGAACTCTAAGGTTTGCCAGTTGTACCTTTGCTTCATGAAACTGTACTTCTATCCTCATCTTCCTTAAATCTTCCAGGACGTGTTTTTGTGTAGTCAACAATGCTGTCAAATTTCTTGCAGACTTCCTACTTAAGGCATCAGCTACCCAGGATGCACTACAAAAAAAATGCCTATTAGCGACCAAGAATTTGTGACGGACCCAAAAAGCCCGCTAAAAAAACCTTATTTGTGATGGAAAAATAAAACCCTCGCAAATACTTGGTAAAATGTGAAATATTTGTGACCAACAAAAAAAGCTGTCGCTATTATGTGTTATAGCTGTCACAAATGCTAATATTTTGGAGGAAAATTTTCCCTCCATATTATTTGCAAGGGACAATTAAAAATCTCTCGCAAAAAGTGTATTATTTGTGACAATTAAAAAAACGCCGTCACTAATACTAAATTATTTGCGAGGGTTAGGATCGACCTTCACAAATAATCATTAAAATGTAAAAAAATTTGGAGGGAAATGTTTCCACCAAATTATTTCCGAGGGACAATAAAAATTCCTTGCAAAAAGTTTGTTTTTTGTGTGAGTTAAAAATATGTCCTTACTAATACTAAATTATTTGCGAGGGCCACGATTGACCTTCTCAAAAAATCATTAAAATATTAATTTTTTTTGGAGATAAAAGTTATTCTATGATTCAAAGAAAAATAAAAAGAAACGTATAAACATATAGCACTTTGTATTCTTTTGATGAACCTTTTGTTTACAGTCTAAAAAAAAAATAAAAAAAATTATATACATCCTATATAAGAAAGATTTGTCCTTATTTTCTAAATTATTGTACCCATAAAAAAAAAATTATAGCACTTTCAACTTCAAAATAATAGCCTAAAATTCAAGAATTTTAGCCTTTTGTACTCTCCCTCTTTCTCTCTCTCACTCTTTCTCTCTCAAAAGTGAATAAATATTTCTTCCCATTAAAATAATGCATAAAAGATAAGTTTATAGATCAAATGGTAAATTACATCCGATTGATATGAAAATTGGCATGCATGTTAAAAACATATAGAACATGTAATCCAATGGTTGGATTTTCAAAATATGAATTCAATAATAAATTATTGGGTGATGTAACATTTTTTAGAGTTACAACACGTGTAACTTGAACCCAACTCTATATTTCATAATTCGATGTGAATTTTTACGAATTTACCGTTAGATTACATTATCTTCATATATTTTTCATGCTTATAAAATTTTAAGGTGACCAAATATTAATTGTCATGTCATCAGATAATTGTTCAAATTCAAGTTTTTGTAATTTAAAATAATGTATGAAAGATAAATTTATAGATCAAATGGTAAATTACATCCGATTGATATGAAAATTGGCATGCATGTTAAGAACATATAGATCATATAATCAGACGGTTAAATTTTCAAAATATGAATATAATAATAAGTTATTAGGTGCAACATTTTTTAGAATTACGTTAGGTGTAACTTGTAGCCAACCCTATATTTCTTAATTCGATATGAATTTTGACAAATCTACCGTTAGATTACATTATCTTTGTATATTTTTTATGCTTACAAAATTTCAAGGTGATCAAAGATTAATTGCCAAGCCGTCAATCAATTGTCTAGATTCAAGTTTTAGTAGTTTAAAATAATGCATAAAAGATGAGTTCATAGATCAAACGATAAATTACATCCGATTGACATGAAAATTTGCAAGTATGTTAAGAACATATAAAACATGTAATCCAATGGTTGGATTTTTAAAATATGAATTCAATAATAAGTTATTGAGTTATGTAACACTTTTTAGAGTTACAAAACGTGTAACATGAACCCAACTCTATATTTCTTAATTCGATTTGAATTTTGACAAATCTACCGTTAGATTACATTATCTTCATATATTTTTCATGCTTATAAAATTTTAAGGTAACCAAATATTAATTGTCATGTCATCAATCAATTGTTTAAATTCAAGTTTTTGTAGTTTAAAACAATGTATAAAAGATAAGTTTATAAATCAAATGGAAAATTATATCCGATTAGCATGAAAATTGGCATGCATGTTAAGAACATATAGAGCATGTAATCCGCCGGTTAGATTTTCAAAATATGAATTCAATAATAAGTTATAGGGTGGTGTAACATTTTTTAGAATTACGTCAAGTGTAACTTGTACCGAACCCTATATTTCTTAATTTGATGTAAATTTTTACAAATCTACTGTTAGATTATGTTATCTTCGTATATTTTTCATAATTAAAAAATTTCAAGTAGATCAAAGATTAATAGCCATGTCATCAATCAATTGTCTAGATTCAAATTTTAGTAGTTTAAAATAATGCATAAAAGATGAGTACATAGATCAAATGGTAAATTACATCCGATTGGCATGAAAATTGGCATGCATTGTAAGAACATATACAACTTGTAATCCAACTGTTGGATTTGCAAAATATGAATTCAATAATAAGTTATTGGGTGGTGTAATATTTTTTAGAATTACGTCAGGTGTAACTCATACCCAATCCTATATTTCTTAATTCGATGTGAATTTTGATAAATCTACCGTTAGATTACATTATCTACGTATATTTTTCATGTTTACAAAATTTTAAGGTGATCAAATATCAATAGTGATGTCATCAATCAATTGTCTAGATTCAAGTTTTAGTAGTCTAAAATAATGCATAAAAGGTGAGTTTATAGATCAAATGGTAAATTACATCCGATTGGCATTAAAATTGGCATGCATGTTAAGAACATATACAACTTGTAATCCAACGGTTGGATTTTCAAAATATGAATTCAAAAATAAGTTATTGGGTAGTGTAACATTTTTTAGAATTATGTCGGGTGTAACTCATACTCAACCCTATATTTCTTAATTCAATGTGAATTCTGACAAATTTACCGTTAGATTACATTATCTTCATATATTTTTTATGCTTACAAAATTTCAAGGTGATCAAAGATTAATAGCCATGTCAACGATTAATTGCCTAGATTCAAGTTTTAGTGGTTTAAAATAATGCATAAAATATGAGTTTATAGATCAAATGGTAAATTATATCTGATTGGCATGAAAATTGGCATGCATGTTAAGCCCATATAGAACATCTAATCCAACGGTTGGATTCTCAAAATATGAATTTAGTAATAAGTTATTGGGTGGTGTAATATTTTTTAGAGTTACGTCAGATGTAACTTGAACCCAACCCTATATTTCTCAATTCGATGTGAATTTTGACAAATATACCATAAGATTACATTATCTTCGTATATTTTTTATGCTTAAAAAATTTCAAGGTGATCAAATATCAATAGTGATGTAATCGATCAATTGTCTAGATTCAAGTTTTAGTAGTTTAAAATAATGTGTAAAAGATAAATTATAGATCAATGGTAAATTACATCCGATTGGCATGAAAATTGGCATGCATGTTAAGAATATAAACAGCTTGTAATCCAACGGTTGGATTTGTAAAATATGAATTCAATAATAAGTTATTGGGAGGTGTAACATTTTTTAGAATTATGTCAGGTGTAACTTGAACCCAACCCTATATTTCTTAATTCGATGTGAATTTCGACAAATTTACCATTAGATTACATTATCTTCATATATTTTTCACGCTTATAAAATTTTAAGGTGACTAAATATTAATTGTCATGTCATCAATTAATTGTTTAAATTCAAGTTTTTGTAGTTTAAAATAGTGCAAAAAAGATAAGTTTATAGATCAAATGATAAATTACATTTGATTGACATGAAAATTGGCATGCATGTTAAGAACATATAGATCATATAATCCAACGGTTAAATTTTCAAAATATGAATTTAATAATAAATTATTAGGTGTAACATTTTTTAGAATTACATCAGGTGTAACTCGCACCCAACCCTGTATTTCTTAATTCAATGTGAATTTTGACAAATCTACTGTTAGATTACATTACCTTTATATATTTTTCATGCTTACAAAATTCCAAGGTGATCAAAGATTAATTGTCATGTCATCAATCAATTGTCTAGATTCAAGTTTTAGTAGTTTAAAATAATGCATAAAAGATGAGTTCATAGATCAAATGATAAATTACATCCGATTGACATGAAAATTTGCATGTATGTTACGAACATATAGAATATGTAATCCGACGGTTAGATTTTCAAAATATGAATTCAATAATAAGTTATTGGATGATGTAACATTTTTTAGAATTACGTTGGGTGTAACTCGTACCCAACCTTATATATCTTAATTCGATGTGAATTTTAACAAATCTACCGTTAGATTACATTATCTTTGTATATTTTTCATGCTTATAAAATTTTAAGGCAACCAAATATTAATTGTCATGTAATCAATCAATTGTTTAAATTCAAATTTTTGTATTTTAAAATAGTGTATAAAAGATAAGTTTATAGATCAAATGTAAAATTATATCTGATTGGCATGAAAATTGGCATGCATGTTAAAAACATATAGAGCATGTAATCCAACAGTTAGATTTTAAAAATATAAATTCAATAATAAGTTATTGGGTGGTGTAACATTTTTTAGAATTTCGTCAGTTGTAACTCGTACCCAACCCTATATTTCTTAATTCGATGTGAATTTTGACAAATCTACCGTTAGATTACATTATCTTTGTATATTTTTCATGCTTATAAAATTTTAAGGTGATCAAATATTAATTGTCGTGTCATCAATCAATTGTTTAAATTCAAGTTTTCGTATTTTGAAATAATGTGTAAAAGATAAGTTTATAGCATTGTTATTAATACCGTTTCGGACCCCGTTTCGGTTTGTCCAGTGGAATGGAATATTTTGGTACCGGTCGATTTCGGCGTATCGTTTCAGGGTGTTTCGGGGTTCTTAAAAAATAATTTATATATATTCTTGTTGAGCATAAAATTGTCAATTTTAATAAATAAATAACTTAATATCAAATAATACAAATCATTTAGTCTTAACTCTTAAGTCTTAAACATCAACATAACATCAATTTAACATCACACAATAAGAAGATTTACAAAACAATAACTAAATATCAAAAAATACAAGATTTACTCCTCCTTCTCATCATCATCCATGAGAGAAGGATCAAATTCATCATCAAAAGAACTCCCAAGAACTACTAGCACCCATTGGACCTTTACTCTTTTTTTTCTTTTTCTTTTTTTTTTTTTTTTTTTTTTTTTTTTTTTTTTTTTTTTTTTTAATAATAAGCCAAATCCGATACCGGCCAAAATTTGCATCTCGGCCAGAATTGGTCGGAATTGACCGGAATGACCGGAATGGCCCGAAATTTGACCCGAGGTGGAATGTGGGGTATTCCGGTACCGGTTTGCATACCGGTATGAAAAATTCCGGCCGTTCCGGCCGGAATGGAATGGAATCAATAACAATGGTTTATAGATCAAATGGTAAATTATATCCGATTGGCATGAAAATTGGCAAGCATGTTAAGAACATATAGAGCATGTAATCCGAAGGTTAGATTTTCAAAATATAAATTCAATAATAAGTGATTGGGTGGTGTAAAATTTTTTAGAATTATGTCAGGTGTAACTCGTACCCAACCCTATATTTCTTAATTCGATGTGAATTTTGACAAATCTACCGCTAGATTACACTATCTTCGAATATTTTTCATACTTAAAAAATTTCAAAATGATCAAAGATTAATAGTCATGTCATCAATAAATTGTCTAGATTCAAGTTTTAGTAGTTTAAAATAACGCATAAAAGATGAGTTCATGGATCAATTGGTAAATTACATCCGATTGGCATAACAATTGGCATGCATTTTATGAACATATAAACTTATAATCCAATGGTTGGATTTGCAAAATATGAATTTAATAATAAGTTATTGGGTGGTGTAACATTTTTTAGCATTACGTCAGGTGTAACTCCTACCCAACCCTATATTTCTTAATTCGATGTGAATTTTTATAGATCTACTGTTAGATTACATTATTTTCGTATAATTTTCATGCTTAAAAATTTCAAGGAGATCAAATATCAATAGTGATGTCATCAATTGTCGAAAACACACGAGCGGTTTAAACCCCCAAATTAAAATTACGGCTTGATTGATTTTACATTAACTTAATGATAAGTGCGGAATAGTGTAAACACAAGCGTAAAGGCAAAACAACTACTCTAATCCATATTTAAAGCAACACAGCAGTAAAAAGGAAATGAACAAGAGTAGGGAAGAAAGATGCAAACACAGATAACACCGAGACGTGTTATCGAAGAGGAAACCGAAGAACTCGGCGAAAAACCTCTCCGCCGCCCTCCAAGCGGAAATCGATCCACTAGACAATCAGTTGGGATACATGGGTTAGCAAAAGACCCTCCAAGCCTAGTCTACCCGATGTACCTAAGCCCTCCAAGCTCCTACTCCAACAAGGCTTCTCGGAACCGTGTCTTATCTTAGTTCTCCGGATCCCGCAATAAGGTCCATGTTGCATCTGCCATACTAGGCTTCTTCCAATACTTCCCAGCAGCACCAAAACGTCACACAGCACTCTCAAAGGTGTGGTAAGTGTTTGGGCTATCAACCTCTCAAAGATATGGATAATGGAGAGGGAAAAGTTCAGGAGATACCACAAGCAATTGTATAGAGAAAAATGGGGATGACAATCTCTAATTCACAATGTATTTGGCTAGGGTTTTCTCTCTGAAGCATTCCTCCACATTTGTGGGTAATGATGGTATATATAGGATAGATGCAAAATGTGTGAGTCAGTCAGTACAGGCTGGTAGAACAGCTTGTCTCGCGGGAAGGCTTACCCGCGAGAGACAGCTAGTCTCCACCTGGCCTGACCCTTCGCATTCCAGCACGTGCAGGGCACATGCTTCACTTCACAGGAAGCTAGGTCGCGACATACCCGCGAGAATCCTTCAGCCTCCAAATGCTTAAGTCTTCACACACACTCTCTATCACACAACCCTTACAAAAAATCCCACAACAAATACAGGGTATAAACGATTGATAATAATTACAATCAAATTTGGCACGGAATAAAAGCCAACAAAAACACAGTTGTAAATTACAACTTTGCAATCTCCCCCTTTGGCTATTCCGTGACAAAACCCTAAAACAGACTCTAGACTTAAACGTGAGTTTAGGAACAAAGGCAAAACTCACTCACACCTAATTCTAGATTCTGAAAAGCTCTTGAAACATATGAACAAGTAACTCCTGAAACACAACAACACAATAACATCATTGTATGCAAAAAACTTGAAAAGTATATGGAGCAATAATAGCATGATCAAGCAAAATGAAATAGAAACACTAGAACATGGCAAGATCAAACAAGTAATCACTATACACAAGCAATTACTATGCTCATTCACACATGGAATGAACATCCGGATATGCAAGATGATAAGCTTATTTGAAGAGTATCATTTGCAACTCCAACACTCAACCAATGCTAAATACACGAAGTATTTGCATCTAGGAACAATCCTACTAGGGCACAAGAGTGTTCATCACTTAACCAATGCATAGAACGTATATGCATCTAGGAACAATCCTACAAGGGCACAAGAGTGATGTACTTGAAGTAAAATGCATGACATTGAACAACAAGCAAACATGCATAAAGGCTGCATAAGCATGGTACATAAGCATGGTATTGCAAATGCATGGCACAAACCACAAAGGCCTACAAACAATGCATGAAACAAACCCTAAAAGCTTACATAAGCAACATGGGTACAAATCAAAAGCCACAAAGCAGGTATGCTACAAAGCATAGAAAATAAACATGAAGAACTGAAATTATACTGAAATTAATACTGAAATCAAAGCATAAGTGTCAAAACTTTAAACCTAAAATAGTAAGGCAGTAAACATAAACCAGTTATAAAACTAAAGGAAACTGAATAAACTCGTTTGTAAAACCAATAACCAATAGCTAATGCAACTATGTTTCTAAGCTACGCTCCCCCTAAGGCTGTGCAAGCTCTTCTTCATTAGTTCCCTTTCAAAAATGTTCTCCCCTTTTTTGACCGGAATGGCCAAAGGGCTAGAACTGGTCGGATTCGGAGTCTGATCCATGTGTAGAGGATAAGCTCTGAATCTGAGATGATAATGTGGTGATCTGCTCCTGGAGGTATGCAAATTGATCCGCTGTGTGCTGTACGTGAGTGTCAAGCACTGTAGACATGTGATCCATCTTTGCTAGTATTTGATCAAGCTTGCTGAAACCTTGCGCTGGAGCAGAAGACGAGGGATGTGTTGACGTCTCTGGTGCAGAAGTGAACCTGTCAATCTCCTCCTCTGTATCCCTACCCTCATCTGGCACAGCCCGAGGCGGTGGAATGTTATGCACACCAGTCTTGGGGCCTTTAATGTGTGCTGTGCTCCGAGTCAGAGTATTTGCACCAATGGGGTAATCCCTTTGAACTATGGTAAGACCACTTGGGAATTTCAGCTTCGTCTTGGCAATGAACCCCATGATCAATGAGGGAAAATGCATTATGTTTTGTGAGTTCTGCTTCGTAATGCTCTTTTTCAGAATATAGAAGATGTGGCTGCAAATGTCAATTTCCTTGTGAGTGAAAAGGTTGTAGAGAAACCTCGTCCTTGGAGCAGATAGAGTGGTGAGGTTGGTGACCGGATACAGGTTATGGATCATCACAGAGCTCAAAGTCCTCATTTCTGGGGTAAACTTGAGAGTATCCATTGATGATTTCTTTGGAACCCCTCCAAGAGTTGATATCATTTCCTTGATAGACCCCAATCTCTCATCATATTGAACTGACATTGGCTGAGAGGGAGGACGTATCTCCAAAAGGTCTTGAATGCTATCCCTTGTGATTTCAAATTCATTGTGCCTCACATAGCAAAGTATCTTGTTATCTTCCACCTCAGCATTAGAGAAGAATTCCCTAATAATTTCCGAGTATACATTCCCAATTGGATTTAGCAACTTTGTCCAAGTTCTCTCTTTGAGCACATCCGGAATGAATGTGTGCTCAAGCTCCTCCAATTGAACTACCCGTTCCATGACAATGGTTGCTCCTTTGTAGCAGTCATTGTACTTCATATCTGCTTCTGCAGACTTGAAGTTATCAGATTCAGTATGCGCACGCTTAAAAGACTTCTTCTTTGTAGCTGCATGTTTGGTGGGAGACATCTGCACAAGCAAAAGAAACTGCACAAACACAAACCACAAGACAAAAACTTGATTAGATTCAGGTTAGTTCCAAATCATAGTTAAACTAACTGAGAACATAGCATGGTTGACTCTTAATAGCATGCTTAAAAAAAACAAAAAACAATAAACACATAACCAAAATGCATGAAAAACAAGACATTGTGCATGAAATCAAATAACTGTGCATGTGTGTGCGTCTGTGTGCATGTGCTAATGCATGTAGGGTGCCTAAGAGTGCCTAGGTGTGTGTCTAGTGAGTGCATTATGGGCAAAGTGTATAAAACTCTTGATCAAAGACCAAACTAAGGACAGACATATGAAATCTCACAAAATGGAACTCTCTTGAATTCAATTAAGCACAACAATGTCACTTAGACATTCTATCAAACACCTAACATGCATAAAAACACTCTAAGTATGAGCAATGCATGATCATGGTAAAATCTTGCCTAAATACAGGTTAAAATGCCACAAGGGGCCAACACAGATGCACAACAAGTAAATGGGACTCAGCCCAATCAAGGAAATTGAAGAATTTACCAAAATTTAAGAAACCCACCCCAAATTTCGAAAATCCCCAATTTTTCAAAACCCCAAACAAAAATCTACAAAATCTAAGCAAAAACATGAAAATGATGCTTTAGAAAACATACCTTGAGAGAGAAACTGCAGAAAAAATGCTTGATTTGAAAGGATTTTGATTGAATAGTGAATTGGGTTGAAAATGGCTTTGAGAGAGGTTAAGCGAGGGAAGGAGTTATGATTTGAAAAACTGTCACATCAACCATATAAAACTGAAAACACGCGTTTTTCGTGGGTTAGGGAGTAGCGACATAGTCGCGAGACAACCGCGAAAAGGGCCACTGAAGCAAAAAATTTTTGCGAGAAGCTCTAAGTCGCGAGACAGTCGCGAAACTCTCTGTCTAATTTTGAGAAAATTCCAGTTTTTGCCAAACAGCATTTCGCTAGAAGCTGTTGGTCGCGAGACAGTCGCGAAAGTCTCTGAGTGACAGGATGAAAAAAAATATTTCCCTCAAACCTTTTCGTGAGAAGCTTTAAGTCGCAAGTTTCTCGCGAAACAACTCCTGAACCAGTTTTTTGATGAAAAACACACAAAATGCATTTTGACCAAAAATGAAACACAAGAAAGTATAAAATCACTTTCAAAAACATATAAAACTCACAAAAATCTTTTTGGATTTGATCAACAAGTTCATGGGCATACACATCACATTTGGACATATACAATCACACAAATGAGATAGGCATTGATTGAATCAAAGACTTGTGTGTTGTGTGTGAGTATCAAATGTGAAATATTCCTTAGACTAGAGCAAAGCTTCAATGATCAATTCAATCGAGTCATATACAACTAATACGAAATCAAGTAGACTATCTCCATTATAGAAGTAAGTATATATGACCTCCCACACAATGAAAACATAACAAAGAAGCTTTTCATTTGGCTTCACATAACTCATAACAATTGGTCCTTTTTCATTTTGATTGGACAAAAACATCTCTTTTTGAGATTGGTGCTTGAAATTTATGATATTTCAATATTGATGATAAGCCTTTGGCCTTTTTGAGCACCATATAAAATACATTTAAAAAGAGTCGCTTTCCCTTTTTCCTAGTCAAATACTAGTGTGTGCGACAGGTTTTTGCAGCTCAATATCTCTTTTCATTTGGAGATTTACAATTGGTGAGCTCTTTTTACAAAAACATAAAAATAAAGTGGGAAGAGATATAGACACAAGTCTATGCAAGTATCAAGACCAACAAGACTATTGACCAATCATTCATGACAAGCTTGAAGATCTATTTACAACAGTCACACATAGTTTTCAAGATTTCTTCCACATAGAAAAGAGTGCATACAAATCAAGTTAAGATCGTAAATGCACTACGCCATAAGTACGAAGGTACTAGGCCAAACTCACATGAGATATGCACAAAACAAGTTATCAAACTTTTTGAGATTTTTCAATTTTTATGGGTTTTTGAATTTTTTGAAACACACCTAAAACAAAACACGAAAAGTAAGATCAACAAAAACAGGTTCAAACCAGACAAAAGAAAATTAAAATGAAAGCAATGCGTGATATGATGCAACAACAAATGTCCCTAAACATTGAAAGAATTAATGCATGGACATATTATAATGCTTATGCATGAGTACCCCTCTTCACCCACAGGTCACGTGCGTTTGGGGTGATATCCTTTGCAGATTGGGTACGAGTGTTGGGACTTTCAAACCTCCTGGTAAAACTCTCCAAGCAATTGGTGAAGGCACCAATCATCTTCATCACGTCCGTCATTCCTAGATCATGGTTTTGACTTCTTGGTTGCTCACCACCCCAAGACCTCTTGTCATTTCTTCTTCCTTGTGACCACGGTGCGCTTGCATTATTGTTTGCTCTCAACTTTTAACAGTTTGGTCTAGTATGTCCTCGCAGTCCGCAATAGTGACACACATAATCTGCTCTAGGGCCCCGTTGAGGTCTTGAGAGAGATCTTGCTCTGGTTTCGTGTCTGCCTACATATTGATTTCGGGGCTTATTCACCATCTGTTGCTCAATTACATTCTTCTTCTCAACCTTAACATTCTCAGGGATGGTCTTTTCTACAATCGGCTCTATGGCCTTCACAAATTTTACTTCTTTGGTAGCTTTGACCGATGAGCTACTCCCTCTGGCATATCTCACTCCGGACTTATGTGAGAAATTTTTTTGGGATGAGATAACGTCATCCAACTTTCTGGAGGAGACCCTTTCTATCTTGGCTTGCGCTTGCACCACCTCTTGTTCAAGAAATTTGATCTTTAAGTAAGCTTCTGACAGCTCACCATTCATCTTTTCTATCTCGCATTTTGCCTCCCTATGTCTGACCAAGAGGTTCCGGTAATCTTCCTCAGCCTTCTTCATTTTTCTGACAGCTGCCTTGGCTACCCTTGCATATTCTCCTGACTTTTCAAGGAGTAATGAGTAGTTTTCTTGAAGATTAGCTGTACTCTCTTCCTCTTCCGCATCTGATTCTTCCCCAATTCCAATAGATTCTGAATCAGAGTGCTCACCCAGTTCCTTCGCAAGTGCTCCCAAGTCATCCGAAGAGTCTACATGAGCAATGGTCATGAAGGCGGAGTAGTTTCCCTCACCGTCACAGCTCTCTTCCGAGTCAAAATCAGAAGAGTCAGAATCACTGAGCGTTGTAGCATACGCCTTCCCTTTTTCCTTCAGAAAATTCGGACACTCCTTCTTTAGATGTCCATGGCCATTGCACTCATAGCACACAATGTCTGAAGAAGGTTGAGAATCCTTCCCTTCTTTTCTCTTAAACTCTTTCTTATCACCTCTTGAAGGAGAGAACTTTCCTCTATTGAACGGTTTCCCACTATTCTTCATTTTCAGAAATTTGCCGGAAGTTCTTTGCAAGATATGCTACTTCCTTCTCCACTCCATCTTCTTCGGAGGAATCATTTATTCTTTCGGTGATGGTTTTAAGAGCAAGCGATTTACTCGTCTTATGGGAAGGTAGTCCCAGCTCATACGTTTGGAGAAACCCGATCAACTCTTGAATTTTAATCTCATCCAAGTCTTTACTTTCTTCTATGGATGTAACATTTGCTCTAAAACTTTCAGGCAGGGACCTCAATATTTTTCTCACCACCTTAGTGTCTTCAATCTTCTCCCCAAGATTGAGTTTAGCAATGAAAATTTCATTGAGCTTCCCATAGAATGAATCAAATGGTTCATCATCACTCATCTTGAGTTCTTCAAATTTGGTGGTAAGCATCTGAAACTTTGTGTCCTTAACTTTCTTTGTACCTTCATAGGT
Source organism: Quercus gilva (assembly GCA_023621385.1). Lineage (NCBI taxonomy): Eukaryota > Viridiplantae > Streptophyta > Magnoliopsida > Fagales > Fagaceae > Quercus > Quercus gilva. The sequence continues at coordinate 92,211,764 of CM042476.1, read as the reverse complement.
AGTCTCTAAAATCTCCCAAGCTTCCTTGGCTACTGTCATATGAGAAATCCTGTGGAATTCATCAGGGGCCACACCACAAAAGATAGCATTTAAAGCTTTACTATTAGCGTTGGCTGCTGCTAGAGCTACCTTATCCCAAGTGGACTTAGGAGCCTCCGGCTTAGTTCAACCTATCTCAACCGCATCCCAAACGGTATCATCGATAGAGCATAAGAATGCTCTCATTCTAACTTTCCAGAATGCATAATTATTCCCATAAAAAAATGGTGGAACATTGAGCGATTGAGACTGGCCCATCTCAAAAAAGGTCAAGGATCACACTAAGGTTTTTAAACCGCAGCAAGTGTACCCGCTCTGATACCAATTGAAAGCTCGAAAATGTGTCAAAAACACACGAGCGGTTTAGACTCCCAAATTAAAATTACGGCTTGATTGATTTTATACTAACTTAATGATAAGTGCGAAATAGTGTAAACACAATCGTAAAGGCAAAACAACTACTCTAATCCATATTTAAAGCAACACAGCAGTAAAAAGGAAATGAACAAGAGTTGGGAAGAAGGATACAAACACAGATAACACCGAGACGTGTTATCGAAGAGGAAACCGAAGAACTCGGCGAAAAACCTCTCTGCCGCCTTCCAAGCGGAAATCGATCCACTAGACAATCAGTTGGGATACATGGGTTAGCAAAAGACCCTCCAAGCCTAGTCTACCCGATGTACCTAAGCCCTCCAAGCTCTTACTCCAATAAGGCTTTTCAGAACCATGTCTTGTCTTAGTTCTCCGGATCCCGCAACAAGCTCCATGTTGCATCTGCCATACTAGGCTTCTTCCAATGCTTCCCAGCAGCATCAAAACGTCACACAGCACTCTCAAAGGTGTGGTAAGTGTTTGGGCTATCAACCTCTCAAAGATATGGATAATGGAGAGGAGATACCACAAGCAATTGTATAGAGAAAGGTGGGGATGACAATCTCTAATACACAATGTGTTTGGCTAGGGTTTTCTCTCTGAAGCATTCCTCAACATTTGTGGGTAATGATGGTATATATAGGATAGGTGCAAAATGTGTGAGTCAGTCAGTACAGGCTGGCGGAACAACTTGTCTCACGGGTGTCTTGCAGGAAGGCTTACCCGCGAGATACTCGCGAGAGATAGCTAGTCTCTACCTGGCCTGACCCTTCGCATTCCAGCACGTGCAGGGCACATGCTTCACTTCGCGGGAAGCTAGGTCGCGACATACCCGCAAGAATCCTTCAGCCTCCAAATGCTTGAGTCTTCACACACACTCTCTATCACACAACCCTTACAACAAATCCCACAACAAATACAGGGTATAAACGATTGATAATAATTACAATCAAATTTGGCACAGAATAAAAGCCAACAAAAACACAATTGTAAATTACAACTTTACAGGTTTGATTTGTAAAATATGAAGTCAATAATAAGTTATTGAGAGGTGTAACATTTTTTAGAATTATGTCAAGTGTAACTTGAACCCAACCCTATATTTCTTAATTCGATGTGAATTTTGACAAATTTACTGTTAGATTACATTATTTTCATATATTTTTCATGCTTATAAAATTTTAAGGTGACCAAATATTAATTGTCATGTCATCAATTAATTGTTTAAATTCAAGTTTTTGTACTTTAAAATAACGCATAAAAGATAAGTTAATAGATCAAATCGTAAAGTACATCCGATTGACATCAAAATTGGCATGCATGTTAAGAACATATAGATCATATAATCGAACGGTTAAATTTTCAAAATATGAATTTTATAATAAATTATTAGGTATAACATTTTTTAGAATTACGTCAGGTGTAACTCGTACCCAACCTTATCTTTCTTAAATCGATGTGAATTTTGACAAATCTACCGTTAGATTTCATTATCTTCATATATTTTTCATACTTAAAAATTTTCAAATTGATTAAAGATTAATAGCCATGTCATCAATCAATTGTCTAGATTCAAGTTTTAGTAGTTTAAAATAATGCATAAAAGATGAGTTAATAGATCAATTGGTAAATTACATCCGATTAGCAAAAAAATTGGCATGCATGTTAAGAACATATACAACTTGTAATCAACGGTTGGATTTGCAAAATATAAATTCAATAATAACTTATTGGGTGGTGTAACATTTTTTAGCATTACGTCAGGTGTAACTCCTACCCAACCCTATATTTCTTAATTCGATGTGAATTTTTACAAATCTATTATTAGATTACATTATCTTCGTATATTTTTCATACTTACAAAATTTCAAGGTGATCAAATATCAATATTGATGTCATCAATCAATTGTCTAGATTTAAGTTTTAGTAGTTTAAAATAATGCGTAAAAGATGAGTTTATAGATCAAATCGTAACTTACATCCGATTGGCATTAAAATTGGCATGCATGTTAAGAACATATACAACTTGTAATCCAACGGTTGGATTTGCAAAATATGAATTCAATAATAAGTTATTGCGTGGTGTAACATTTTTTAGAATTGCGTCAGGTGTAACTCATACCCAACTTATATTTCTTAATTCGATGTGAATTTTGACTAATCTACCGTTAGATTACATTATTTTCATATATTTTTCATGCTTACAAAATTTCAAGGTGAACCAAGATTAATAGCCATGTCAACGATTAATTGCCTAGATTCAAGTTTTAGTGGTTTTAAATAATGCATAAAATATGAGTTTATAGATCAAATGATAAATTATATCCGATTGGCATGAAAATTGGCATGCATGTTAAGATTGTGTAAAACATGTAATCCAACGGTTGGATTTTCAAAATTTGAATTCAGTAATAAGTTATTGGGTGGTGTCACATTTTTTTGAGTTACGTCAGGTGTAACTTGAACCCAACCCTATATTTCTTCATTCGATGTGAATTTTGACAAATCTACCGTTAGATTACATTATCTTCGTATATTTTTCATCCTTACAAAATTTCAAGGTGATCAAATATCAATAGTGATGTCATCAATCAATTGTCTAGATTCAAGTTTTAGTAGTTTAAAATAATGCATAAAAGATGAATTATAGATCAAACGGTAAATTACATCCGATTGGCATGAAAATTGGCATGCATGTTAAGAATATATACAGCTTGTAATCCAGCGGTTCGATTTGTAAAATATGAATTCAATAATAAGTTATTGGGAGGTGTAACATTTTTTAGAATTATGTCAGGTTTAACTTGAACCCAATCCTATATTTCTTAATTCGATGTGAATCTTGACAAATTTACTGTTAGATTACATTATTTTCATATATTTTTCATGCTTATAAAATTTTAAGGTGACTAAATATTAATTGTCATGTCATCAATTAATTGTTTAAATTCAAGTTTTTGTAGTTTAAAATATGCATAAAAGATAAGTTTATAGATCAAATGGTAAATTACATCCGATTGACATGAAAATTGGCATGCATGTTAAGAACATATAGATCATATAATCCAACGGTTAAAATTTTAAAATATGAATTTAATAATAAATTATTAGGTGTAACATTTTTTAGAATTACGTCAGGTGTAATTCGTACCCAACCCTATATTTCTTAATTCAATGTGAATTTTGAAAAATCTACCGTTAGATTAGATTATCTTTGTATATTTTTCATGCTTACAAAATTTCAAGGTGATCAAAGATTAATTGCCATGTCATCAATTAATTGTCTTGATTCAAGTTTTAGTAGTTTAAAATAATGCATAAAAGATGAGTTTATAGATCAGTTGATAAATTACATCCGATTGACATGAAAATTTGTATGTATGTTAAGAAAATATAGAACATGTAATCGACGGTTAGATTTTCAAAATATGAATTCAATAATGGTGTAACATTTTTTAGAATTACGTCGGGTGTAACTCATACCCAACCCTATATTTCTTAATTCGATGTGAATTTTGACAAATCTACCATTAGATTACGTTATCTTTGTATATTTTTCATGCTTATAAAATTTTAAGGTGGCCAAATATTAATTGTCATGTCATCAATCAATTGTTTAAATTCATGTTTTTGTATTTTAAAATAATGTATAAAAGATAAGTTTATAGATCAAATAGTAAATTATTTCCGATTGACATGAAAATTGGCATGCATGTTAAGAACATATAGAGCATGTAATCCGACGGTTAGATTTTCAAAATTTGAATTCAATAATAAGTTATTGGGTGGTGTAACATTTTTTGAATTACGTTAGGTGTAACTCGTACCCAACCCTATATTTCTTAATTTGATGTGAATTTTTACAAATCTACCATTAGATTACATTTTCTTCATATATTTTTCATGCTTACAAAATTTCAAGGTGATCAAATATCAAAAGTGATGTCATCAATCAATTGTCTAGATTCAAGTTTTAGTAGTTTAAAATAATGCATAAAAGATGAGTTTATAGATCAAATAGTAAATTACATCCGATTGACATTAAAATTGGTATGCATGTTAATAACATATACAACTTGTAATCCAACGGTTGGATTTGAAAAATATGAATTCAATAATTAGTTATTGGGTGGTGTAACATTTTTTAGAATTGCGTCAGGTATAACTCATACCCAACCCTATATTTCTTAATTCGATTTAAATTTTGACAAATCTACCGTTAGATTACATTATCTGCATATATTTTTCATGCTTACAAAATTTTAAGGTGATCAAAGATTAATAGCCATGTCAACTATTAATTGTCTAGATTCAAGTTTTAGTGGTTTATAATAATGCATAAAATATGAGTTTATAGATCAAGTGGTAAATTATATCCAATTGGTTTGAAAATTGGCATGAATGTTAAGACCGTATAGAACATGTAATCCAATGGTTGGATTTTCAAAATATGAATTCAGTAATAAGTTATTAGGTGGTGTAACATTTTTTAGAGTTACGTCAGGTCTAACTTGAACCCAACTCTATATTTCTTAATTCGATGTGAATTTTGACAAATCTACCGTTAGATTACATTATCTTCGTATATTTTTCATGCTTACAAAATTTCGAGGTGATGATCAAATATCAATAGTGATGTCATCAATCGATTGTCTAGATTCAAGTTTTAGTAATTTAAAATAATGCATCAAAGATGAATTATAGATCAAATGGTAAATTACATCCGATTGGCATTAAAATTGGCATGCATGTTAAGAATATATACAGCTTGTAATCCAATGGTTGGATTTGTAAAATATGAATTCAATAATAAGTTATTGGAAGGTGTAACATTTTTTAGAATTATGTCAAGTGTAACTTGAACCCACCCATATATTTCTTAATTCGATGTGTATTTTGACAAATCTACCATTAGATTACATTATCTTCGTATATTTTTCATGCTTACAAAATTTCAAGGTGATCAAAGATTAATAGCCATGTCATCAATCAATTGTTTAAATTTAAGTTTTTGTAGTTTAAAATAATGTATAAAAGATGACTTTACAGATAAAATGATAAATTATATCCGATTGGCACAAAAATTGGCATACATGTTAAGACCAAAGAGAACACGTAATCCAACGGTTGTATTTTTAAAATATAAATTTAATAATAAGTTATTGGGTGGTGTAACATTTTTTTGAGTTACATCAAGTGTAACTTGAAATAGGACATTTTTTTTTATACTTATATATTAATTAATTTAATGTTTATTTAATAGAGAATTTTTAAAAATCAGGACTTTAGGTGAAACACATGGTTTAAAACATAACTTAAAAGAAAGTACGTTAAGCGAACCCCCTGTCACTCCTATGTGTGATCCAAACAGATACTTACTTGCAACTTACCTTTAAAATGAAAAATTTGAAAATCAGAACCTCCAATTGACCAAAATGCTATTGAAACTACAAAATGAGCAAAATACTTATGGAACATCCAAATAATGATACATGTTGCACCAAGAACGATTCTTGTGTACAGATATTCATGGTTTTGATTTTAAAAGAAAAAAAGGTTTTAGTTTGAAAACCATTTTGAAAAACATGTGACAGCTAGGAGTGACGTTAAGATGGAATGACAATGAAAATCCCAACATTTCCCAAGTTGCAGTCACATATTGCAGAGACTCCTAGCCACATCAAGATGCCATCATTCTATAGTGAATGATGTGATTCGTCGATTAATGAGGATTGAACTAAGCGATTACGCAAAAAGAGACCTCCTTCATGATTTCATTAGCCAGTGAGGTTTAATAGTAGACCTATTATGAAACAAGTTCTCGTAAAATCAAATGCCAAGAACCCTTAAATTTAAAATTTTTAATTTATTGTATATGATTTAGCTCATTGTGGGGATTACATATTGTTCTTATCTCACTGTGGTGATTAAATATTTTTCTTTTATCATATGACTTAAGATAATTAATATTTTTTATTATCTATTTTTGGCCAATTATTCAAATGTGTGAATGGTATCTAATTTATTTCATTTTTATTTTATTAATTAATCTATGTGTTGCATAGACATGTTCCATAAAACGTCGCTATATACTTCCCTCCAAATTTTTCATTGCCGCACAAAATTTCTCCATATTCTTCATTTCCCACCTTTTTTCCCCTCAAAGCTTTTTTCTTTAATTTTTTTTTCTTTCTTTTCATTCGACTCCCACTTCTCAAGCTCTTAAAAGTTAAAAACCCATTTTTCATTTCCCACCAACTCCTTTTTTTTTTTCTAAGCTATTTTCATTTTCACCATGCGGAGCTCTCTCTCACCATCGTCGAGCTCTCTCTCTCACATCTCCACCACCCCTAGCCGCCGCCATCGCCCTAGCTGTAGCCATTGCCACTATAGATCTACTCTCTCTCACCTCAGCCACCACCCACTGCCACCGATCTGATCTTCTTCATTAGATCATCTCTAAAACCCACACTCACTGTAAGTTCTTCTTTTCTTTCTAAAGGTTTTTTTTTTTTTTAATTTTTTTTGTTAATTAATGAATGCCATTGTTGCTACTACTCTATCACTCCCAGATCCCTTTCTCTTACACTCCTTCGCCAATCCGCCATTAACACCACCACCACCACCACCACCAATGCTCTTAGACCTTTATCTTCTTTGATTCTGAAACAAACCCAACTCTCCAATCCTTCTTCCAAGCCTATCCCATTTCCCCAATCCCCTTTCTCTTCCTCCACCATCCCAATTTGCTTGCTCCGCACTGGTCGCGACCAAGGCACTAGGTACTTTCACCTATAATTGTTTGGATTCTTTGTTTTTGTTTAATAATTGGGTGTTGATTTTTTTTTTTTTTTTTTTTTTGAGGAAAGTTATGAGATAACTCCACCAGTGAATTGAGGGATTCGGATTGTGCCGGAGAAGAAGGCGTATGTGATTAAGAGGTTCAGAAAGTATGTGAAGACTTTGCCCTTCGGTATCCATTTCTTGATTCCTTTAGTCAATCGGATTGCCTATGTCCATTCCTTGAAGGAAGAGGCCATTCCCATTCCTGACCAGTTTGCTATCACTAAGGATAATGTGAACATTTTGATCGATGGGGTGCTCTACATCAAGGTACTTCTTGAGATTTTAACAACTGGGTTTTTGTTATTTTTGTGTTTTGGTTAATGGGTTTGCCTTGTTTTAAGCTCTATTGGGTTGAATGTTATCTGGGTCTTTTGTTGTTTGGATTTGTTGGTTAAGGGGTTTGCTTGGTTCAAATGCCTTTTGGTGCAAATTGTGGACCTTAAACTAGCATCTTATGGTAAGATCACTCTCGACAAGACGTTTAAGGAAAGAGACACACTGAATGAGAAGATTGTGGTTAGTTTGTTTAGCTCAAGTTGTTTTTATAGTTTTGTTTGTGAAAATAGTTTGGCATGTGCATTCTTGTTTCAATTTTCTGTTTTAGTTTTCTATGATTAAAACTTATGATTCAGTGGATTCAAGCATGTAAAGCAAACCATTGATACGAATGAAAAACACAATATGAAAATCTAAAAATTTTCTTCTTTAAAATGTTATCATAATGGATGTTAATTGTAGGAAGTCATTCTATTTTCTTGGTTTACGCTTTGACGGATGCTTGTAATTTGTGTACTTGATTGTATTGGTCCCCACTTATATACATCATGCATGCTTGGGTGACTCTTTTTTCTGAGTTGAATAAAATTTACATTACTTATCACCAAAAAAAAAAAAAAAAAAACACACACACACACACACACACACACTAGTACACCTTCTACTGTTACTCCTAACCTAAGGAAAAATGCGTTTTGGATTCTATAAGGAAAATATTCCATGTAGTTCATGCTCATACCTAGTTTTTGTGGCTTTACTTTACAAAAATGGCAATAATTAATATACAACAACAAAGTCTTTGTTCCAAAATTTTGGGCTCAATTATAGATCCTTAACAGACTAGTCAGGCTGGGCCTTAAGTTTTCATTTCCACCATTTTTTTGCTATCATTCTCCCTTTACCTCTCCACCCCCCTTTTTTTCTCTTTTTGGATGCTGATATTCTTTAGGAGCTTGGATGGGGGTAGGAGTTGGGACTTGGGAGTAAATACTTTGTAAGTTTATTTCATTCTAACTTGATACCTTTTGCAATGAAACACAATTGGCTACATCAATAAATATGTGTTATAGAAATAAGGTTAAGCTGTTGAAGGTTATGTGAGGACAAGTCTAAAATAGGCAATAGGCTTGTGTGCATAAACTATGTTTTTATGTTCTATTTGTTTTTTTTTGGAGAGATTTTATGTTCTAATTAATTGTACTTGAATGAAACCAATTATCATGATCTGGTTTGAATTTGGTTTTAACAACCAGCTCCTGCTCCCACCTTTAGGGCGGGGTGGGGAGGGAGGGGAGGGGGAGCAGTTGGGTTCCTTATTCTAGGTCCATTCTTAATTTAAAAACATTTAAGTATTCTTTGGGCCTTTTGCTCTCACATTTATAATATTCCGATATGAAAAGTAAGTCAAGGTCAATTGTGGATCAGCAAAATTATAGGTTGGATTGTGATCCTACTAGGTCCTATGATCCCATAGAAATCCATACAATATGAATCCTTATCCTAAAAGATTTTAAATTCAAATTTCACCCTTTTGAGCTTCTAGGTTCCTATAACCAAAAAAATTAAGGTTGAGATCTGGATTTTGACAACCATGTATATGCCTAGTATTTGCATAGAAAATCAAATTGCATTGCCTTGACTTGAATTCTTGTATTTTGTGACTCTATAAGTTGCATTCAGATTATTAGGATGTGTCTGCTATTTTGCTACTAACAGGAAATCATCTAAATTCCAAGGGATAGGATTAAAATTTAAAAGTTAGAACAAGTGGTTCAACAATGTGGCTGCTTTTTCCTACAGTTTTCTTTTAACTGTATTTTGAGGTTGCAGTACTTTCTAATTTGTTTACCAATAAGCCTTGAATTTAATTTGGGTTCTCTGCAGTTTCAATATTTTTTTGACAATTTCATAAATTAATTTAGAGAAAAAAAGGGTAATAGCTTTTTGTAATGGCTTCATGTTGCAGGAGTCTATTAATGTGGCCGCAAGAGATTGGGGCCTATAGTGCCTCCGTTATGAAATAAGTTAGTCACTTTTGGCTTTTGTTCTTGTAGCCGACTTTTCATTGTAATTTTCCCACATCATCTCTTATACTTGCTTCACTCATCTTTCTTCAGGGGATATATCTCCTCCTCGTGGAGTGAGGGTAGCTATGGAGATGCAAGCCGAAGCAGAACGAAAAAAGAGAGCTCAAGTTCTTGAATCTGAAGGTAATGAAGCCAGTTTGATATGCCATGTTGTTCCATGTGGTTATATAAATGTACTTAACCCACACTCACTCTATGTTGTGAATTTTGTAAGTTATTTTTTATCATGCCTAGTTTCCTTTTCTTATTAAACCCATGGACAAGCCTATGTTACCATTTTTTTTTTGGTTAACAGGAAATATTATTAGACAACTAAGCCAAAATGGCTAAATTAGAGGCAGTAAACCTACAAACAGTTTCCCCAATAGTATCAGAATACATAAAAGCTGAAATTACATCAGATAGGGGATTATCCCAAAATACAAAATGATCTTGCATTACACAACCTAACTTAGCCATAGCATCCACAACTCTATTCGCTTCCCTAAAAGCATGCTGCACTCTGTACTACTGAAACTTACCCAGAAGTGACCTACAATCAGCCAACAAGGAGGAATAAAAAGCACTGAGGGAGAGTAAGACTGCACTAGCTCAACAACCACTTTAGCATCTAATTCAATCACAAGATTCTGCACCCCCATCTGAACAGCCTGCAACAAACCATCCCTTAGAGCCCAAAACTCAGTAGTGATGCTGGTTGTAAAGCCAATAGACCGAGCAAAACCTCTCAACCATCTACCCTCACTATCTCTTATAACCCCTCCTCCTCATGCCCTTCCTGGATTACCAAAGGAAGCCCCATTAGTATTTAGTTTACACCATCATAAGGGAGGTTTTTCCCACCTAATATTACAAACCACCTTATTCTTTTGACTCCTAATCTTACCCACACAGTATTAATATTCCAAAGCTTGTTTTCTACTAACATTATGTAAGCTTCCATTCAAGATATTATTATTATACACCATGCCATTTCTATGTTTCCACAAATTCCAAATTGCAAAGGAAAAAACATATGACCAGGCATAGAAGAAAAATGTAATGCCTTACTTTGGCAATTAACTTTCAGCCAGTCAAACAAATCCATTTCAGCAAAGGAACTAACCATTTCATGGGGAACCTTGAGTTTAAACCAGAAATCTTTTGCCACCACACACTTTTTCAACAGATGACTAATAGTTTCCGAAGAATTATTACACAAAGGGCAACAACTCTCCCGTGTTATGCCTCTCATAGCCAAAACAGATCTAACAGGCAAGCTGTTATGTATACACAGCCAGAGAAAAGTAATAATTTTTGGCAATATGTCTATCTTCCATATCCACTGCCCTTGGAAATTAACTTCCTCTTGCTGAGGTCCATTCAGCCAAGCATAGGCAGAAGAAGTAGTGAACTCTCCATCCTTAGAAAACTTCCACATAATCACATCTTCTCCTCTTCCAACTAGTTGCCTTGGAATAGCTTTAATCCTATCTTTAATACTAATCGACAGCTCAAAGGATAAAGCTTCCCACTTCCACCCCTGTTTCGAATCAAGAACCAACTCTGACAACTTCATATCCATTTCCCTTTGAGTCAAAGGGCCTACAATCAATTCTCTCAATGAACATCTCCTTATCCAACTATCTGACTAGAGATTAATTCTTTCCCCATTCCCAACCCCCCAACAAATACCATCAGCAAAGGTCTAAAACCCAGCCTTTATAGCTCTCCAATTTGGAGAACATGGCAACTTATCTGGGTCTCTAGCTCTCATTCTATCCACTGAACAATACTTCTTTAGAATTACCTTAGCCCATAGACTTTCCTTTTCCTGATTTAGCCTCCAATTTAGCTTTGCTAATAATGCCAAGTTCTTAAATTTAGCAGCTTGAATTCCAAGGCCTCCCTCTTCCTTTGGCCTAATAATCTTACTTCACCCAACCAAATGAAGTCTTCTCTTTTTACTTGTTGAACCCCACAAGAAGTCCCTATTAATTTTATCCAATTTATCACAAATGTGGGTAGGAAGGGCATCGGCCTGCATTACATAATTCAGAATAGTGGACATGACAGATTTCACCAATACCGATCTACTTGCAAAGGAAAGAAATTTAGTCTTCCAACCAGCCAGCTTGCTCATAACTCTCTCAACTATAAAGTTCATTCTATTTCTTGGAACCCCTTTATGTTTGATTGGAAAGCCAAGGTAATTTCCAATATTCACCGTGGCTTGAATTCCCAACCTTGAACAGACTCCACTCTTAACTTCAGCTTGCACATTAGGGGAAAAGTAAATTCTTGACTTCTCCATACTCGCCTTTTGGCCCGACTCCTCATAAAATTCATCCAACACTTCCGAGATAGCTTCACAAGCATCCTCATCTACTTTGGCAAAAAGAATTAAATCGTTCGCAAAAAATAGATGGGACATACCTATATTCTCTCTTGAGGCTTTCAAAGGCTTTCACACTCCCTCCATACATTTCTTCTTAATTGAGTGGCCTAAGTACTCCATGCACAAAATGAAAAGATACGGCGAAGGATTGAAAGCCTCCAACTTCCCTCCATTAAACAAAATAGACACCTTGGTGGAAGTGACACAATTCATTATCACCCTAATAAGATTCTGAGGAAAACGGAAAGCATGAAGAACTTTGTGTATAAAACACCATTCCATTCTATCATACGCTTTCTCCAAATCAACCTTTATGGCCATATACCCCTCATTACCTTCTTTCTTATCCAAAGCATAGAAAAGCTCTTGGGCAACTAATACATTATCTAATCCTTTCCTCTTAGGCACAAAGGCTGTTTGGACAGGAGATACAAGCTTATTAAGATAAGGTCTGATCCTCTCCACTAGAACCTTAGAAATAATTTTATAAATCGAATTGCAAAGACTAATCGGTCTATAATTATTCAGAGACTCAGGGCTCTTACATTTCAGAATTAATGTCACAAGCGTTTCATTAAGATGGTCCGGAACTATACCATCCTTGAAAACATTCTTCACCTCCTCACAAACTGAGTTCCCCACCTCATGCCAAAAATACTGATAAAAGCCAGCATGGAGACCATCTGGCCCTAGAGCTTTAAAAGGTTTCAAAGCCCATAAACCACTCCTCACATCTTCATCGGACACTTTCCTTCCCATCCAATTCCTATCTGTTTCAGTGAGAAAACTACCTGAGAATTCAGAAACAGCGGAAGACTTGTAGGACATCTCCAATCCCGTAGAATAAAGCTTCATAAACCCATTTAAGATATGTTCCTTCACTGCCTCTTCCTCAACTATCCATTTGCCCATACCATCCTTCAAACACCTTATTTTATTCCTTTGCCTCCTCACCACCGTATTCATATGAAAATAAAAGGTGTTCCGGTCCCCAAAGGCAGCAACATTTATCTTGGACTTGAGGGCCCAAAACTCATCTTCTTGAAACAAGATAGAGGAGTACTCTTCAATAAGTTGATTCTCAAGCCTTAAAAGAGACTCAGAAGCATTGTCAGCCAATGCCTTTTAGGTACCATTCAACCTGGCTAACACCCTCTTCTTCTTCATAAAAAGATTACCAAAAACCTCATAATTCCACTTCTTGGCCTTCCTCGTAAAATCTATAGTTGCCACTTTTAAATTTGCACCTTTAGGCCAAGCTTCTCTAACGATCCTATAGAAATTCGGATGGAGAAGCCACATAGTCTGAAAACGAAAAGGCCGGTCCAAACCATTCACATTACGTTTCCATAATTCAATCAAAACAGGATGGTGATCAGAGAAGGTTCTAGGTAGATGAGTAACAACCGCCTCAGGGTACAAAATTCTCCAAATTGGATTGGCAAAGCATTTATCCAATCTTTCCAAAATCAAATATGCAATCTGCCTTTTATTAGTCCAAGTATATTTAGGGCCTGCAAACCTAAGATCAACAAAATTGCATGAATCCAGGCATTCTTTAAACTCAAGGGCCCTGTTTAAATTAATTTGGTTCCCCCCAAATTTATCCTCCCTACCAAGTATTTCATTGAAATCCCCAATCATCAACCAAGGAAGATTATGCAATTGCCCTACCTTTTCTATATTAGACCACAGGATTCTTTGCTCAGCTAAACGGGGACTAGCATATAATGCTGTAAATAACCACGAAAGGTTTGAAGCACATACCTTAACCATTGCATGTATTTCCTGTTCTATTGCTAATAACAACTTAACTTTCACGTCTTCACTTCTCCATAGAATCCATAATCCACCCGCATACCCAATAGTATCCGTGGTGATGAAGCCATCAAATGGAAGCGCTTCAATGATCTTCTCAGCTTTGCTACCCCCTACTCTGGTCTCTGTTATAACCATTATCGAAGGACGGTGGTTCACAGCCATTTCAAACACCCTCCTCTTAATATCCGGGTTCAATGCACCTCTGCAATTCCACATTAGAATGTTCATCTTCACAAACTGACCCATTGGAACCTCAACATGATTAGGATTCATAGCTGCAACTTCCACCATACTCCATCCCAGCCTCCTCAACAAGTCCTTCGAGTGCTTCCACTCCGGTTTCCATATTATCATGTACTTCAATATTCCCATCACATCTTCTTTGCAACTTATCAGCACATCGCACTTCTCCACCGGAATGAGAATCTGGATTAGTTTCAGCATTGGGTGGTTCCCTATTAGTGCCGTGGCCATACCCCTCTGATCCACTAACTTCCTTTCCTGAATCAACCATCTGGATTCGTCGAAGTGCGACACCACCGATGGCCTTCTCTACTTGCTCAAGGCTTCGGACTCCTCCCAAGAAACTAAAGGCACGTCCGTTATGAAGTTCCATCAAGGATTGGCCGTTAGCCCCCATGCCGGATGATCCAAAGAAATTGTCCTTGTTCCGCAACTCTCCGGAGTGATTGGGAAGATATTTTTCCACATCGGACCCCACTCCACTTCGCACCACTCCAAGTCCTTCGTCAAAGATGCCCTTATCTGAAGAATGACTTCGTCTAGAACCTCCACTAGCCTGCTTCGGTGCCAAATCGCCCAACCACTCCTTTTCGGATTGTAATTCGGACTGCTTCGACCCACACGGAGTCCTTCCATTCTCTCTTTTCTGCAGATTTTTGGAAGAACTAGCTCTCTACGAAGACGTAGAAGAAGATGGGTATTGTCTCTTCAAAGACTTAGAGCCTTTCCTTCCATTAATTCTATTGCTTCTTGTACCTGAGCTCGAGAAACCCATCTAAAGCTTCCCATCAGTCCGTGTCACCCCATCTCCCTGCTTCGGACTTGACGCACTGAATCTGATCTCCAGATTTCCCAAATCTTCATTCGGCGCTATCCCTTGGATAGGATCGTTCCTCACAGCACGTATGTGATCAGACTAAGTGGACAACACTCTTTCTTTAATGGGTTTGACTGAACTACCCTCTAAATTTTCCCCTCTTTGGATGTTCATGCCTTTTGGACTAACATCATCCTTTGAATCACTCCCAAAGGCAGATCTGGACCGTCCATTTCTAACCAAACTCCTTTTCCTTGTAACCAGCATCCACAGACCAAAGTTAGGATCTGACTTTTCCTCCTCACTCTTGGTTCGGGCTTTTCTTTACAACACCATCATTTGATTTATCTTTCTCCCGTAACTAATTCAAACTCGTCTCTTTTCCACGCCTATTTTTTCCTTTTTCCTTGACCTGATAACAGCAGTTCTACTGCTTGTGCCCAAGCCTCCCACAGCAAAAGCAAAGGGAAGAAATACCTTCATATTTTACTTGTTCTGCCAACCTCCCTATCCTGATGGAATTAATAAGGGCTTATCCAGGTCTATTTGTATACAGAGCCTTGCATAGCTTCCACGTGATCCAGTGGCCGTGTATGAATCAATACGAAGTACTGGGCCAATAGCACTCCCTATCTCCTCTAATACTTCCATATCATAAAACTCAATAGGTAATTCAAGAAACCTCACCCACACAGCAACAAAATTTAGATTATCACCTGAAGCTTTGAAGTAAGGTTCCCAAGGCTTGATGGCCAAAAAGTGCTCACCAATAAACCAAGGGCCTCCATGAAGCACTTTATCATAATCATCCAAACAATAAAACTTAATCAAGAAGTAATCCTTCCCAAGATTAACACAGTCCATCCTCATTGCAAGTTTCCATAATGCATTTAGCTTGAACGTGAGATAGCTGAATCCAACAGTTCTACCAAACACTTTTACCATTGACGCCTTTGACCATGGGGCCTTTATACGAGCCTTGGTCTCCTTGGACAGCTTCACTTCTGCCATTCCTTCAATGAGAGGTTCCACTTCTGCATCCGACTCCTCTCCATCATCCTAGACATTATCCAACTTAAATGCTTGTTCATATGCTCCAGGAATGTCTCCCATAAGAGTATCTTTATAACTGATAATATTCCGAGGTGGGTTAAACTGCTTAACTCCACTGCTCTCTTTGAATTTCTTAACACTGCGTCCTAACTCATCTTCTTCCCCACTTGATCTTGGCGGTTCATTGCAGTACTCAGCTTCCATTCTCTCTCAAGCTTCTTTGGATATAATTACAGCTGAACAAAATGTTAAATTTTGAATTACATGCCTATGTTACCATTGATCAGCACTCTACCGTTCTACTAATTTTATATATTAGTACAATAATAGGCTTGTATAGCATCGGAGTGGGGCTCATCAAAGAACTAAGAACCCATGAGGTTGCCATTGCCGAACTCAATAATCTTTCTTCATCTAGGTAACCTTATCAACCCCTCTTTGTTTGTTACTCTTTACTATAATACCATACTACTTTTGGTTCTATGTTTTATCTTAGTAATCAACTTGGACTTGCCCTGGTCTTTTGCTAATGTCTTTTTTATTGTTTCCATTATTTGTGGTTTACATTTTTCACAATTGTTATATTATTTTAATTTATATTTAATTTTGATAGTGGTTTAAGTAATCAAATTAAGTTATTATTATTGTTAAATTAAAAAAAAAAGTTATTACTGTTGTTTATGATATATTATATGATTATATTTGATATAGTAATATGTGTAATTATTTATTAAAGCATTGATACAAATACAAATTCACTTTAATTGTTTCATTTTAACTCATGTTTAATGTTTTTTTTTTTTTTTTTTTTTTAACGGATGGTACTAGCAGAGATGAAGAGGACAACTCAAACAATAACATGGAGGTTGAAAGCAACTTGGAGGGTGACCTAGAGGAAAACTAATATAGATCTTTTCATAATTCTAGTTGTTTAAAACAATATTTTTATGTTATGGTTTAATTTTAGGATTTCTTTGTATATTCTATATTTTAAAGTTTGAACTTATAAGAATTTTTATGTTTCAATGGATCAATTTTTAGTAATCATTATACTATTGTAATAGGATAGTTAAGCAAAAATGATATAAAATAAATTATAAATAAATAAATAATAAATATTTAAAATATTATATAAAATATTATCATTGACATAAAAATTTGGTCATAAATAATTTTATAGTGACGACAAAATCCCTCGCAATTTATAGAATAGCGACGCCACTTAACCCCTTGCAAAAACGTTTTAAGTGACAGTTTAACGTTGTCATTATTATTTCTAGCTAATTGTGAGGGGTCAAAAGTTCTCACAAATAAATTTTAGCGACGACACTAATTGTCTCTAAAAAGTATGTTGTCAATTTGGAATTCGCAAATAATTAATTGTGAGGGTATGAAGGTCTTTACAAATAGTTCTTAACAACGACTGCTTCCCCTCGCTAAAAATAAGTCGCCGACTTTTCTCGTCATTTGGTAATATATTTGCGAGGGCAAATTTGTTCAATAACGATGGTGGATTGCCCTCGTAAATTATCTATTTGCAAAGGTATGGTTGCAAAATCTCTTTTAGTAACAAGAGCAAATACGACGGCCTTCGAGGGCCATATGCCCTCGCTAATAACCTTTTACGACGATATTTGAATTTTTGCGAGGGCATTTTACTCTCGCTAGTAGACTCTTTTCTTGTAGTGATGGTAACTAATAGTCAAATCATAGTCCTTTAATAGCTCCAACCATCTCCTTTGTCTCATATTCAACTCTTTTTGAGTAAAGAGATACTTAAGGCTCTTGTGGTCAGTGAATATCTCACATTGTTCTCTATACAAGTAGTGCCTCCAAATTTTTAGAGCAAAAACCACCGCTGCTAACTCCAAGTCATGTGTGGGATAATTTTGCTCATAAGGCTTCAATTGTTTATTGGCATATGCCACTACCTTCCCATGCTGCATAAGAACACACCCCAAGCCTTTCTTAGAGGCATCACTATAAATGGTGAAACCTATACTCAAACTTAGCTCCCTTTTGGGTCAAGCGAGTCAAAGGCATGGCTAAGTGAGAAAATCCTTCAACAAACCTCCTGTAATAACTAGCTAGTCCCAAAAAGCTACAAACCTCTATCACACTGTTCAGTCTATTCCATTCTACTACTGCTTCCACTTTCTTAGGGTCAACAACAATCCCATCTTTAGATATAAATGCCTAAGGAATGCAACACTTTCTAGCCAAAATTCACATTTTTTTAAGCTTTGCATACAACTTCTTCTCCTGCAATAGTTGCAGTACAAGCCTCAAGTGATTCTCTTGCTCCTCCACACTTTTGGAATATATCAAAATATCATTCATAAAAACCACAACAAACTTATCTAAGAAGGGTTTAAACACCCTATTCATCAAGTTCATAAAGGCCGTTGGTGCATTGGTTAAGCCAAAAGGCATCACCAAAATTTCATAATGGCCATATCCTGTACAGAAGGCTGTCTTAGGCACATCAGCAGTCTTAATCTTCAATTAATGGTAACCAAAACTGTCGACGCCCAGCCTCGATCGGGAATGGTAGCGGAAAAAATCGCCGCCGCTGTTGTGGGCCTTCGTTCGACCACCCGTCGTGGTGAAAGCTCCTGTGCGCGTGAGGCCCCGTTAGAGGGCCTCTCTCGAATGATGATGTGGGTGCACGTGTGTGTGCTTCACGTGGAGTTTCGGGTGCTTTCTCTCTCTCTATGGAGGAAGGTAGGTCTACCTTTGGTGTAATGGTAGGAATCTGGGCCAAATTTTAGGTGATTACCAAAGGTGAGTGGAGTCGCCACCAATCATTAGGTTTTTCTAAGGTGTGATTGGTTACCTATTTCTAGTTGATTTTATTACCAATCCTAGGTTAAGAAAAAGGTCATTTTTCCTAATCTAATATGGATGGAAAAAAATCTTGATTCTTAGGTCTGGAAGTTTGGTTATGTGTGGGGAAGGTGTTAGGCACCTTACAACGCTTGTCCAAGGACAGTCCTTTGTTTTAATAAAAACTTAATTTTTGAAAATTGGTAGTAAAAACATGATTTTGGCATTGGCTTTCGGGGCTTTGCATTCATGGGGCTTTGAGGTTTGGCTTTTGAAAGGGTGTGGTCTGAATCTATGCTTTCCTATAGCCTTTGAGCTGAGTACCAGATTTCCATGGAAAAAATCCAGTGACATGTCACCTTACTTTCACGGCAGAAATTAGGCATCACCTGCCTTAGGTGACACGGACTGTGACAATCACATCGAGAGGGGGGCGAGCAGGTATCTGTATACATACATCATGCACAATGCAAGCACATAGAGCGGAAAAGTAAATGCCTACATCCCTAGAACATGGCCCAAAATATATGTGCAGGAAAGTAAATAGGGGTCGCCATACTCTAGAAATGAGGACGAATGGTACATGACATGATAGACTTAATACAAACCATCTAAGAGAGAAAGGGAGGACGAAGAAATGGGTTTTAAAAGAGTACATAACCAAATGGGAGGGCTAGACCCCTAAAACTACTGAACACAGCCGCTTATCTTACATCCGCATGCTCGTATCCTCATCCTTTTTACGTGCGCCTGGGAGATCGTGCCTTAGCTCCATACGTCCTCGCTCCATGTGTGTACATGCAAAGACAAAGACAAGAAACCAGTCGACAAGAAATGGAAGGAAAGATGCAAGTAGCATATGAAAGAGGCATAAAACAGATAAGCATGATAGTTATAGCAAGCATAGCATATGGCAGGAGGCACGATGAGCCACAAGATAATAAACAATCAATAAAGCAACAAGGTGAACAGGCAAGCAAGCAAACGAAAGGTGGTGTTCGCGAGGGACAAATGTAGGTTTGGATCAGATGTCCATAGCTCATTATGTTGAAGCATGAACGACACACTAGCAAGCAAGACTCATGAATGGATATGTAAGCAAGCGTGTAAATATGCACAGAAAGCCAATAGGTGGCATAAACAAGCACAGTAAGCATATCATCGCACTGAGCGGAAAAGGGAAGGATACGAAAGGAGCGACCCAGCATCCAGAGATGCCTCCTAAATGGTTACATCCGAACAAGGCCTCATGGTGTCGGGTGTAACCAAACAAGATCAAGCTCGTGGAGGGCATCAAGCATGGCAAAGCCTAGAACAAGAGAGGCTAACACAGGCATAAAGCATAGAAGCAAGCAAGCATAGACATGCAAATAGGGTGATCCAAACCCTTTGATATGGGCCAAGGTGTACGAATAGTGACAAAAACCATAGGGTCTAGATTGGGTTCAATCTAATAGGCCAAAACACAAGAAAGAAAGATGAAGTGTCAAAAGGGCTACAATAGCACATGGCATGACAAACATAACCTAGGTCTAGGCACACGAACATGGCGTGGAGCGTATAAGCACATGGAAGATAGCATAAAACGTGTAGAGAACATAGACCCGAGCATACAAGCATGTGAAAACAGAGATCCAGACATATAGGCATGGAAATATGCATGTAGGCATGTAAATGTACACCTAAGCATGTGGATGTGAGCATAAAAGCATGGAAGAATGCAAATCCAGGCATACAAGCATGCAGAGACATAGATATAACCATATAGCATGGAAACACACGTGAAAACTTGTGGAAACTTAGCACCTGCATAAGCATAGACATGATAGAACACGGATTCGAGCATACAAGCATGTGAAGACAAGGATTTAACCATATAGCATGGAAATAAACACATAAAACTATAGATCCAAGCAAGGCATAGCCAACGACATCATACAAGCATGTGAGCATGTAACCCTAACATCAACATAGAGGAAAAAGAGGAACAAAACACAAGAAAACACGGCATAAAGAATAAAACATGTAGGAAAGACCAATAGACATGTAAACAAGCATAGAAACATGTGGATCTAGCCAAACAACAGATGGGAAAAATAGATCTGAGCATAGAAAGCATGGCACAAAGCATAAAGCATGTAGATCTAAACATATAAGCATGTAAGGATGTAGATCTAAGCATAAAAGATGGCATAAAGAATAAAGCATGTAGATCTAAACATATAAGCATGAAAGGATGTAGATCTACGCATAAAAGATGGCTTAAGGCATAAAAAGCAAGGAGATTTGAACTAGAAGCATAAATAAAGCAAGAAACATGCTAGAGAAAGCAATAAATCATGTTATTCAAGCAAAAAGAAAGGGTAAAAAGCTTGATGAAGATTTAAAGAAAAAGGGGTATGGATAGTAGCTAAAAAGCTATATCCATACCCCTTAAACCTCAAATCTAAGGTATGGAACCAAGGAAAGGAAGATGGAGGGTATGAACACTACCTTCTATTTTTGGAGAAGAGAGAAGAATCAACAAGCTCTGATGTATTTTTGTGTTTTTTTTTAGTGAAATATGGTGAGAAAAGAGAGAAAAAATGCCCAAAATCGCCCAAAACAGCTCCTAGAAACTAAATTTTCAAGTTCTGGTCCAAACTAGGGTGCTAGGGGCTATTTATAGCCCTTGGCACGCTTCTGGAGGCTAGGGCCGCCGCTGATGTCGTCGTGACATCAGTAAATTCATCTTGTAGCACTTTTTCATTTTTGCCTTCGGATGCGCATTTGGAGGTCTTCTCGGACTCGGATTGAGGCGATCTTGGTGACTCTGGAAAGTTTTGGATGTCTAGTTTTCAGAAAGCTAAAGAAATTAAAAATCCAAAAGTTAGATTAAAAGTTATGATCTCAGGAAGTGTGCTGACACGCTTTTCACAGTTTTTTTAATATCTCAACCGTTTTAACTCCGATTTTGACCCATGAATAGTCGTTGGAGTAAGAATTTGATTATCCTTTCAATGGAATTAGTTTCAACTCATTCCAACAGCTAGATCAAAATTAGAGTTTTTGGGGCCCACTGAGAGTCAACAATGAGTCAAATTTGGTCAAAATTGCCAAAAATTTTTTAGAAGCCCGGGTTTGATATAAAACCATGAAAAATGTTGTTTTGTGAGGATTCTGACCTTGATTGACCTTTGGTCAACCTAGGGTTGACCAGGGGCATTTTGGTCATTTTGGATGAAAAAGGCACTTTAAGCGCCTTGGTGTCCGAACGAGTTGCGCCACGCCATTATATATGTTCTCGTGACCCCATGGAGAGAAAATGATATTTTTGGGTTTTTAAGGGTCCAACACTGAAATCGAGGGTGGACAAACTACAGTATCAATAGCTACCTCTTCTTTATCTGATACACTGAGTGCAATGAGAGGTGTTGGAAAAAGAACGTGATTTCATATTTTGTCGCCCCTAAATCACGTGCAGAGGTTATTCATGTATCGAGACTAGTTTTTTACCTGAGGTAGTCGAGCTGCTACAACTGCTTCTGAAACTTTTTCTAGACTTAAGGTTAGTGTCTATTTTTCTTCTTCTCTTTCTTTTTTTTGAAAAATGTTAGTAGCAATGCAACAAGGAAAGCATGCTAGATTTTTTTTTTGGCTAGGTAGAAAAACATGCAAATGCTAGATGCAATGGATGCATAAAATAAAATGCTAGGCAAAGTAAGGGGACTTACCTGGTGATTGGGAACTTAGGATTCTTTAAGAACTTGGTGATTGTGGGGTGGAGAGACGTACGACACTGCCGCTAGTTAGCCTCAAAATAAGATTAGTCGGAGATAAAGGATATCTGAATAGCATGCTTGATGAATGATTCCTATGTCGTGGAAGCGTGGAGAAGTTCCTACACTGTGGAAATGTGGAAAGGGTCCTATACCGTGAAGCATGGAAGATTGTGCTGATTTGTTGTTGGGTATCAAGCACCATAATGACTCCTAGACCAAGAGAGGAGAATTTCCTACACCATGGAAGTGTGGAAAGGGTCTTACACGGTGGAAGCATGGATGATTGTGTTGATCCATTGTTAGGTATCGAGTACCATAAAGATTCCTGCGTTGTGGAAGCGTGGAGAAGTTCCTACACCGTGGAAGTACAGAAAGGGTCCTATATCGTGGAAGCATGGACGATTGTGCTGATCTGTTGTTAGGATTTGAGCACCATAATAAACTCCTGGAACAAGAGAGGAGAAGTTCCTACATCGTGGAAGTGTCGGAAGATTCCTACGCCGTGGAAGTGCAAAAGATTGTGCTAATCCGTTGTTGGGTATCATGCACCATAATGATTCTTATGTTGTGTTAGCGTGGAGAAGTTCTTACAGCGTGGAAGTGTGGTGATGTTGCCTTTAAGAGAGTTGCTGATTAGATTCCAACACCATGGTAGTGTGGAGAAGTTCCTACACCGTAGAAGTGTGGAGATGTTGCCTTTAAGAGGGCTACTGGGACTCCTACGCTGTGATAGTGTGGAGAAGTTCCTATATCGTGGAAGTTTAGAAAGGGTTTTATACTATGGAAGCATGGACGATGATGCTGATCTGTTGTTGGGTATTGAGCACCATAATAGATTCTTGGAACAACAGAGGAGAAGTTTCTACACAGTGTAAGTGTGGAGATGTTGCCTTTGAGAGGGCTGATCAGATTCCTACACTGTGGTAGCATGGGGAAGTTCCTACACCGTGAAAGTGTGGAGATGGTGCCTTTAAGAGGGCTGATTAGATTCCTACGCCATGGTAACGTGGAGAAGTTCCTACACCGTGGAAGTGTGGAAAGGGTCCTATACCATGGAAGCACGGACGATTGTGTTGATTCGTTGTTGGGTATCAAGCACCATAATAGACTCCTGGAATAAGAGAGGAGAAGTTCCTACATTGTGGAAGTGTGGAGATGTTGCATTTAAGAGGGTTGATAAGATTCCTACGCCATGGTAACATGGAGAAGTTCCTACACCATGGAAGCGCGGAGAGGGTCCTATATCGTGGAAGCATAGACGATTGTGCTAATTTGTTGTTGGGTATCAAGCACCATAAAAGACTCCTAGAATAAGAGAGGAGTAGTTCCTACACTGTGGTAGTGTGGAGATGTTGCCTTTGAGAGGGTTGATCAAATTCCTACGTCGTGGTAGTGTGGAGAAGTTCCTACATTGTGGAAGTGTGGAAAGGGTCTTGTATAATTTTGGAAATTACCTTTGAGAGGGCTGATAAGATTCCTGGAAATTGCCTTTGAGAGGGCTGCTGATGTATGATTCTGGAAATTGCCTTTGTGAGGGTTGCTGATGTATGATTCTGGAAATCGCCTTTGAGAGGGTTGATTAGATTCCTACACCGTGGTAGCATGGAGAAGTTCCTACACCGTGGAAGTATGGAAAGGGTCTTGTATAATTCTGGAAATTACCTTTGAGAGGACTGCTAATATATGTGAAAAACAATGCCTTTGATTAATACTTACATGTATAGTTCTAGGAAATTGCCTTTGAGAGGGCTGTTGATGTATATGAATGACGATGCCTCTGGTTAGGACTTATATGTATGATTCTGGAAACTACCTTTAAGAGGGCTGCTGATGTGTGCAAGAAACAATGCCTCTATGTAGGACTTACATGTACAATTTTGGATGTCGCCATTAAAAGGGCTATTGATGTGAGCAAGAAATAATGCCTCTGGGTAGGACTTACATGTACAACTCTGGATGTTGCCTTTCAAAGGGTTGTTGATGTATGCAAGAAACAATGCCTCTGGGTAGGACTTATATGTATGATTCTAGAAATTGCCTTTGAGAGGGCTGCTGATGTGTGCAAGAAACAATGCCTCTAGGTAGGATTTACATGTACAATTTTGGATGTTGCCTTTAAAAGAGTTGCTAATGTATGTAAGAAACAATGCCTTTGGGTAGGACTTACGTGTATAACTCTTGATGTCGCCTTTCAAATGGCTGCTGATGTGTGATTCTGTAAATTACCTTTCAAAGGGCTTTACATGTATGATATTGGTAGTACTTGCATCGTACCGTATCCTCACAGGTTTACCAATTCAATCTAATAGTGATCAATCCACTGAGGGAGATGAAAAAGGGAGAGACCACATAAAATAAAGCTACCCAATTGTAGGTTTTATGCGGTTCTTGACATGACAAGAAAAGTCCTTGGCGGGATGGACCCGTTCTTGCATATTGATTGGCACAAAGTGAATGGAACCGCGCAAAATAAACTGCCTAGTGTAGGATTTTGCGGGGTTCTGGATCGGCGAACTAAATTGACATGGGTTTGAGCTTGTTTTGGACGATTATACCACAATGGGTTCCTTGATTTGCTGAATTTTGGATTCAAAGTTTTAGGCAAGATCCGCTTTTGGAAATGCTGACACTCTTGGTCATAGCTACACAAAAACTACCTGAATGTTGAGTTCTATGTGGTCTTGATGTATTGTGCATGCTGGGCACCTATCTAGGCTCTCACAAGGAGAGATTCCTCTTTCTCCTAGTGGATATCTTGAATTGCACTAGAGAAAGGGAATACCATCTATGGTTTGGAAATATTAGAAATAAAACTGCCCTAATGTTAAGATTGAGACTGAGGCCAACCCTTGGGCATTAGGGGTCATGTTTGAAGCAATGACTCAGGCATCCTCTGTCAAGATGAGTTCAAGACGCTCGAAAAGTGTTTAGGGTAATGATGCCCGAATGGTGTTTAAAACCTGGGGTTGAGCATTTGGATCTTTTGGGGTTCAGGTTTTATGGAGATGCCTGATAATCACTGAGAGAGGCTTGCATTAACCGTTGCAATCTTAAAACCTTATTTTTCTAGAAATTCCTCAAGAAGAAACGAATAACCCTTAAGGATTTGTTTTTGGACTTGAAAAGTTTGGAGGATCCAAAATCCTTATCATTTGAAATCTTTGAGGGTCATCATTTTTCCCTTCTATTTCGATTGGTTTTGAAAACCAGGTTCACAAATTTTGGAAATTCATTCATGATCATGAAAATTTGTTTAAATGCATGTACCACAAGAGGGGCTCGTTAAGGCCATGTTTCCTATGTGGTTTTTGAGTGTATGTGCTCGATGGCTATCATTTACCCTGGATAGAAAACATGCACGCAAGCAAGGATTTCTTGAGCAATGTGCTTGTGTTGACTAAATGCATGGGTGTCCCTTTTTAAGCTATGTAGGGAAAACATGAATGATGTGTTTGGATTTTTGAACTCATTGGGTGGGTTGGGAGAGGACCTTACCCTTTTGAGGCATAACACGTTGGCATAAGCGGATGATTTCATCATCAATGATTGACCAAATGTTCAATGTACCATAACTAGCCGATCCTCAGTGATTAGTGAGGTCTTACATTAGGTTGTAACGTGGCCTTGGGGTTAATTGGGTGCTTGAAATGAAGGATATCAGGCTAAAAACTTTCATATGTGGGTGATTATTTGGCATAAGCTCCATAGACTAAGTAGTCGCTCTTAATTAGGAAGGACTTTCTTAGGACCGTAATGTAAGGATATGGGTTTCTTAGGCTTACGAAAGGATATTTTGGCTGTGAAATTCTTTGAAGGGTTTTCTAAAGTCAAGGATTACACTTCATCGTGAATCTTTTTGGTTGCCTCTCATGCTCGGCTATATCCTTAATTTGAGTCCATTTCTTGAATTTTGGCAATTTCATTTTTGGGGCTTTCATTTGATTTCCTTTGGCTCGTGTTTCTTGATTGTTTCAGGCTGAATTTTTCTTTTGCCCTTTTCTTTGCTTGGGGCTTCATTAGGCTTGATTGCCCATGACTTTTGTCATTTGATTTGTTTTTTTTTTTAATTAGGGACTCATTTGATGGACTCTAATTGGAGATTTCCTAGCATGAGGTTCTTATAACCATCTAACCTGCCCCAGTGTGGGGGGTAATCCTTGGCTGGGTTAAATCAAGAAAAGAATTCAACAGGCTCAACTGGGCTAGCAAGGGATATTTCTCTACAAGCGGGACAGTAGTGAAATGAATGCCTTTCTCCATCATCTTGAATGCTTACTTCTTAGCCTCAAGAGCTCATATGCTAGATTATAAATTCGGGTGATTTTTGAAAAACATTTTCTTTTTGGTTTAAAAGGGCTATCAAGTGATATAACTGTTTGGATAGCTAAAACAAATGCATCCATCATTTCAAATCGAATCAGTTGCTCAAAAAAATGCACTTTAAAACATAGATTTTCATGATTTGATGTTTGATTTGAACATTTATGCTTTGATCTTATATTGAAAAATCTTTTTTTTTTTTTGAAAAATGTGTACAAGATTGCAACAAACCTAAGCCAACTGAAATGAGAGAAGGTTTTGTTGAGATAATGCTGGGATGAGTGACAAGGTCAAATTTTTGTTCCAGTGTTTTGGATGGATGGCATTCCCAATATCCTAAAGCTTTCGCAAATATCCACTTAGGGGATGGAGGTCTTTCCCTTGTAAAGAAGCCTTAGGTGATTGATTCCATGCTTGGTATACTTATTGGGATGAAGATTTTCTAATTTGTGGTGAAGATTCTTGTGAGGCACAAGTAACAAACTTCATTTTCCATATCAGTTGTTGAATTGACTTGTCAAGGAAAACATGCCACATTAGGGATCTAAGATAGGCAACATGAGAATGACAAGAAGGGATGTTAATGCAATTCCCTGAAATTTTGATGGGGCACTGTCGCCTAGATGTTGAGTAGGTGAATAGCTCTATCACAAATGCTCAAATGTTTGGTCATCACTATTCATTAAAGAATGTGATGTGAATGACGTCTTTTTGGCTTGACTAAAGCATGTCCCTGAAAAGAAAATTGATTGAAGGAGTTAGTGACATGTCCGGGCTATGACAAACCTAATAAAATTGGAAGCATTTTGGCTCTCATTCGACCACATTTAATCCATTTACTCTTCCTCCATGGTTTCTTATGTGGGCGCCCATTACAAGCAAGTTCTGACATTGTATTGCTGAAGTAGACAAAGCTGATTTCTCACGGATTTGAGATCTGTCAAGTGAATCATCATGATTGAGGTGGTCCCAATACTGTTTGAATGTTCTTGAGAAGGAAATGGTCCAATGTAAATGAATGCTTTGCTCATGGCAAGATTCGATAAACTGGAGATAGTTCATGATTCTCACTAAATGTAGGCTTGGTTCGCCATTTTTCACTGTCAATGCGGAAGTCAGGCTTCCAAGGAATGCTTCGAGCAAGCTATACGAGATCTTTTGATGGCCTTGCAAAGAAATTGTGACCATGGTCTTTGCTAAAATTCAAGATGCTATTGAGGCTATTGAAAAGAAGTCCATTCTGAGGGGAGAGACCGTGCGAAAAAAAAGCAGCCCCAGTGTGGCGTTTTCCATTGTCTCTTAATCACTTTCACAACTCTGTGAGATTTTCAACTGAAGGGTGTGAGGATTCACATATCAAGAAACCTAAAGGCATCTCAGGACACTTGGAGAAAGGGAGGATTTTTTTTTTTTTTTTTTTTTCAGAAAGACCTGGAGGTGATCCCCCCCCCCCCCTAAAGAAGACCCGAAGGAATATTTTTTTGGGGGAAAGAAGATTTTATTTGAGGAAGACTTAAAGGAAAAACCTATTGAGGCAAGCTGATGCTAACGAAACTTGAGTTGCTTGATCTTTCTTGAGAGATGTTGGGTTCTTTTACCCTTTTGAGATGCCTTGACAAAGGAGCTATATGGATCAACTCTGATTTTTGGCAAAATTTTTCTCTTAGGCTTACGGTAGCTAGCCTCTACAGATAATGTGGAGATCACACAAGATGGATTTTTAGTGGTCTTATGGGAATGAGACCACAAAAAATCTGCCCTAGTATCATAATGAGAACAACTAAATCCATGTGTCTCCCACC
Organism: Quercus gilva; assembly: GCA_023621385.1. NCBI lineage: Eukaryota > Viridiplantae > Streptophyta > Magnoliopsida > Fagales > Fagaceae > Quercus > Quercus gilva. Next base: position 92,183,121 of record CM042476.1, on the reverse strand, counting down.
AAGATCGGACTCTTGAAGCTGTCGTCCATTCATTATTTTGTGCTTGGGATTAAATTCGGATCACGTTCTCAAGATTTTGGTAACACTTGCATAGAGATATTGGGACTTTCCATATTTTACCCTATTGAGTCAACCCTGGAAACAAAGAGGGAAGGTTAGAAACCGTCCAAGAAAAAAAAAACCCTAGCAAAACAAAATATTATACTAATGAAAAGGATCATCATAGCACATGGCGCTCAGGTAGTGTGCTTAGGGCTTAGGAAGAGTCTCAAATCTTAATTACAAACTGAATTTAAATTGTCTCATGCTCAAACATAACGACATAAAGGAAATAGGAAATGCGAGAATAACAAAAGCATAAATATAGTGAGATGACGTTTGGTTTCGGGGACTTCTTCAATAGTATGTGGCCAACTTGGTGCTGGCTCAAGTCGGGTGTGCTCTTGAGAAACGTGGTTCGGCTGTCCAACTGCTCGAGTGTATAAGCTCAAGCTTTCAAGGAGCAATTCTAGATCTTGATTTCCTTGTAAGGACCACTTGAATATCTAGTTCTTTGGTTATGTGGACATATGAACTTTGGGCTCTAACTAGCCGCTTTTGATAAGACCTTGAACCTTTTGTTTGAGTAGCTCACACATGTCAGTGGAGTGGCTAACCATCGCCCTATGATAGTCACAATGATTTTCAGAATTGTAAGTCTCTGATGAAAGTTTTGGTTGGATCTTAGATGCCATCAATTCTACCAAGTTCGCCTTTAACAATATTGGCAATAGCATGGATAACGGGACTGATAAAAGGTCCGAGGCAGTTGTGCCACTTGAGCCATAAAAAGGCTATCTAGATACCCATGCAGATCTTTTGGATCAGGACGGTCATCTTCCTCTCTCATTATTGCATTCACTTCCTCACCCTGAGCATTAACGGTCGTGGTAGTGGCAACTTTGGACTGCATAGCACCCTCGAATATTAAGGCACCGCCATTAATCTGGCTTTGGATCTTATGGCTTAATAGGTGACATTCTTCTGTTGAATGCCTTGGAGCATCATAGTGAAACTTACCTTTGAGGGGTCATAACCTTTTGGAAGATTGGTGACTGGCTTTGGGACGACTGGAGCAATTAGGCCTTCATTTAATAGAATGGAGTACAACTTGGTAACTGACATGGGGAAGTGGTGGGACTTCTTCAGCTTCTTCCCTAGATTCCCCATAAGATGTGAATTTTCTTTGGCCTTTTGGACGGGTAATGACTTAGCCAATTGTAACCCTTATCTTTAGCCACTATATGGACATCTCCTTCTTTGACCTTGACGTTAGTTCCCTTGAGCTATTGCTCCATCAGAGAATAGAGGATAGTTGGTTCAACAATCTTCTTCGTCTTAATACCTTCATCGATATGCTTCCTAATAGGAATCAGGCTAGCAAAACGAGTGACTTGGGCATTAATCATCTTCTCATAGTAAGGAGGCTAAAGGTTATCAATGAACCACCTAATCATCTCATCTTCCCTCATAGGGGGTTGCACTTGTGTGGCTAGCTCACACCACCTCTGGGCATACTCTCAGAAAGATTCCCTATTCTTCTTCTCTGTTCTCATAGGGACTATGCGGTCAGGAGCTATCTCGGTGTTGAACCTATAGTATTCTAGGAAAGAGTTGGCCATTTCCCTCCAGCTAGAGGTCTTTTCCAATCTTGTATACCATGTGGCCGCGGGGCCGGTGAAACTATCAGGGAAAATCTGACAAAGCAGAGGGTGATTATCCCCATAGGGAGCCATCTTCCTACAGAACATGCAAAAGTGTGTGCACGGGTCTCCCATACCACTGTACTTGATGAACTCTAGTGCCTTAAACTTGGGAGGCATAACAACCTTAGGGAAGTTAGTTAGACTATCTAGATTGATACTTCCATGGGCGCTGAAGCCCTCTATGATTCGAAGCTTTTCGGCTAGAGTTTCCACTTGGCTCTTGACTTGGCCATACCTAAATCCGGGGTTCTTATGCTTAGAAGGATCTGTTTCTTGGTCATTGCCCTAGGGCGGTACATTGTGGCCCTGTTCCTTTACTAGTGGAGGCTTTCATTCTTAGTTTGGGGACCTCCTTGACTATGGCCAGAGGAGTTTATGTTGGAAATATATATGTACGCAGCGGAAAATTAACGAATCTACTTCATTTAGAATTGATAACATGCATTATGTAAGTTTCAGAATATTGAACAAGAGAATGTACCTTGGTGCAGTGAATTTCAAAACCAAAGATCAATAGTTCTTAGGAACACTTTCAATTTTCACTCCAATTCCACTAACGCCCAAGCTGTGTGGTCTCTCAATCAGTTTCCAAGGGAGAATAATCGAGTGGCTTCACTCACATATACACACCATTTCACAATGGTGTCTTTCCTTTTCTCTTATCTATATTCTGTATGTGTCTCCCTTTATATTTAACTGATTATCTAATTGGGCTGGCCTATTGGGCCTTTCCAATTGGGTTTTAGTATGTGGCTTAGAGTGGGACCAAAAGGGACCAATAAGACACTAGCTCCAATGGGGCTTGGGCTTTTCTGTCAACTCTTGACAAGTCCAAAGTTACCATTAATTATATTTAATACCACTATATAAATATAATTGCACTCTAGGCCTTATTAATAAATTATATCCCAAGATTTTATTGTACATGCCATCCCTTCATAAAATATTCATAGTAATATAAAGTCATGAATGAAGATTGTCACTTTTTAGATTACTACATCTTAATCCTTGAGTACCCAGTTTAATCTTTTTAAGTTATTCATTATATATTTATGAAATCCAATTTCATAAACATATACTTTAGTAATTTCTTACCAAAGTTGTTAGGCCTAACTCTTTGAATAACTAAACCCATTAAACTTATCTTAAGGTAATATTTTATATCTCCGTTAAGAGACTATGAATTCCATCTTGAGAATATATGTTCCATCAACACTAAATGTGGCTACCCAACATACTGAGGTTTTGACCGTTACTTTAGATCTCACTCCTGATATATCAAAGCAACCTACACTTCATGATCAGGTGCATTATTCTCTCAGGATTAAGAGTTCATATGAATATAAATCATGAGATTTATTATTCAACTGACAATCATTAGGAGAATAATAAATCTCACAGTGGTCCAGTTGAATATGTCTTAACTCTTAAAACATATCAACATATCAACTAGAAGTCACCACTTCCATGATCAAGACAAATCATCTTAGTTGACATGTTATAGTCTTCGCAGATGAAATGCCCAATTTCATCACCGACTACGAACTAAAATTCTGAGTTTACAAAGAACTTGCGATTTATATGTTCTGTGACTTTTCACAAAAATCACATACTATGCATCTCATGGACTATATGATAATGTCTAAATATTCATGTTACCATTATTTTAGATAATAATAAAACAACTTTATTAATTACAATATTAAGTCCTACATCATGTCATACATAGCATCATACAATAGGATTCTAGGGCACTAATCCTAACAGTTTAGTTCTCCTCCTACAACCAGTTGTTGCATCATATGCATCATTTTTGCCCTTTGCTCTTTCAGAAGAGAAATTTCTTGAGCATTTTCCTCATGGGGAGAAGTACCACTAGTAGACATCTCTCTTGCGTGAGACCTAGTGACGATGGGATCACGGTGTGGCGATAGCTTAGCCTATTTCTTTCTAGCAATCTTTTGATCCTGAGAGAGAGTGAGAGGTGAAGGAAACAGGGTGCGTTTGACAAAGGGGAAACACAACACCAAAATCAAGTTAGTTTATGCCTTTGCTATTTAACACGCACCTACCATTTTTAGAAAAGTTTGGCTTTGCACCCTTGATTGGGTATTTATCATGGTGAATTTCTACTATGATGTAAAATTAATGTACAAGATTGGCAAGTAACCGAAACTGCTCAACAATGAAAGAAGGACCATTCCTTTGATTACATGCTTGTACAAAATTTTGTTTTACAACACTGGGTTCATTGGCTCCAATAATGGGCCTTTTACAATACAAGAAATGCAACTGCGAGGAAAAGCTCAGTTTCTGATACTAAGGACTTCTCGAGGAAGCTCTTGGACACTTGGATCTCTTGGTAACTTGGACATCATGGATCTCTTGGACCTTTGGATTTCTTGGGGGAGCCCTTGGATTCTTGACATCTGGGACCTTTGGCAATTTTGACATCTTGGCAATTCGGATCCTTTAGCAATTTGGACAACATAGGTCTCTTGGTAATTAGGACCTTGGACCCTCTTAGCCACTTTAACATCTTGTGATCCCTTTGAGGATTTAAGCTTCTGGGCAACTCTTTTGGATCTTTTCTAGGAGAGCTCTTGAAGCTTTGGGATTCTTGACAGCTTTTCGACAGGATTTCCTCGTGAACGAAGTTTCGATTACTTGCCACAAATTTTATCTTTTCACAATTAGGTAACGAAACCAATTAGTGTATGCATGAATGCCGTTATAGGGTTGTAAACCCTTAGGGATAGGGTATGGTCTAGCATGTACAAGCATGGGGTTGCTTTTCCTAGGGGTTTAATCGTGGATGCTGTGCAAATAGGATAGAAGGAACCTGGAATAGAGCAAAATTTCTTTGGCATAAGAAAAAAGGGCGCACCTGTTACAAGACACTTGCCCCTGACCTCTAGCCCTATAGGGGTATCCTTTCCTAGGCTCGGATGCTCACTCTTTAGGTTTCACCTAGTCCTAATGGGCTCTAGGCTTAATCTAGTCCTCACAGGTTTGACATAACTAGGCCAACTATATGCAAAGGCTTAACTGGTAGATGGTTCCTGTCCTAGGGTACTTAATTGCCATACCTCTCCCTTCATGGAAGTTATGGGGTAGGAAGGATCAAGGGGGCCTTTTCAACTACTCTTGTCCACCCATGGACCTAGAAGTGCGTACAACATCAGCCCCGAATCTAACTATGGGTAACACTGCTGATGTGTGTATTTGGGCATTTGTAGACTGGGTGATGAAATCCCCAAAGAGATGTGACTACGCCAGCAGTGTGGAGCCTGGGTTTAGTTCAAAAAGGGTGTAAATGTCATGCAATCCTTAATAAAGGGGAAAGACTTTTTCAAAGCACAGCAGATATATATATATATATATATATATGGAAAGCAGATAAAGGTGCTGCGGAAATTAAGTTTTGTTACCCTATGTTTGTATGGGAGGAAAGCTGTAAAGCATGTGAGGAAAGTGGTAAAGCATGTGAAGAAAGCGGTAAAGCTCCTTGTGAAAATGCCTCAAAGCCACCCTTTTGGAAAGGATTTTTTTTGGAATTTTTTTTTTTGCTCTCTTGAAAAGGTCTACTAGGAAATAGTAGAAGCCTTTTTCAAAAGGATAGCTCCGAAGGCCAATGCCAATTTCTGTGTTTTTGAAAGCCAATGTCCAAAGATTATGGTTTTATCAAAAACTATAATGGCTAAACTCTTATCGATCCCCAGCAAAGTTGCCAGTTTATTGACGCTCGGCCTCGATTAGGAATGGTAGTGGAAAAAACCACCACCACCGTCGCGGGCCTTCGTTTGACCACACATCGTGGTGACAGCTCTTGTGTGTGCGAGGCCCCGTTGGAGGGCTCCTTTTGAATGATGATGTGGGTGCACATGTGTATGCTTTGCGCGGAGCTTTGGGTGCTCTCTCTCTGTGTGGAGGAAGGTAGGTCTACCTTTGGTGTTATGGTAGGAATTTGGGCCAATTTTAGGTGATTACCAAAGGTGAGTGGAGTCGACACTAATCATTAGGTTTTTCTAAGAAGTGATTGGTCACCTGTTTCTAATGTGGATGGCAAAAAATCTTGATTCTTAGGTCCGGAAGTTTAGTTACGTGTGGAGAAGGTGTTAGACACCCTACAACGCATGTCCAAGGACAATTCTTTGTTTTGATAAAACCTTAATTTTTGGAAATTGGCAGTAAAAACATGATTTTGGCATTGGATTTTGGGGCTTTGCATTCATGAGGCTTTGAGGTTTGGCCTTTCAAAGGGCGCGGTCCCAATCTATGCTTTCTTATGGCATTTGAATCGAGTACCAGATTTCCGTGGCAAAAATCCGACGACATGTCACCTTACTTTCACGGCGGAAATTAGGCATCGCTTGCCTTAGGTGACACGGATTGTGATAATCACACCGAGAGGGGGGCGAGCAGGTATATATATGTATACATCATGCACAATGTAAACACGCAGAGCGGGAAAGTAAATGCCTACATCTCTAGAGTATGGCCTAAAATATATGTGCAGGAAAGTAAACAGGGGTCGCCATACTCTAGAGATGAGGATGAATGGTACACGGCATGATATACCTATTACAAACCATCTAAGAAAGAAAGAGAGGAGGAAGAAAGGGGTTTTAAAAGAGTACATAACCAAATGGGAGGGGCTAGACCCCTAAAACTACTGAACATAGCCGCTTGTCTTACATCCGCATGCTTGCATCCTCACCCTTTTTGCTTGTGCCTGGGAGACCGTGCCTTAGCTCCATACGTCCTCACTCCATGTGTGTACATGCAAAGGCAAAGACAAGAAACCAACAGACAAGAAACCAACAAACAAGAAATGGAAGGAAAAGATGCAAGTAGCATATGAAAGAGGCATAAAACAGATAAGAATGATAGTCATGGCAAGCATAGCATATGGTAGGAGGCACGATGAGCCACAAGATAACAAACAATCAAGAAAGCAAGAAGGCGAACAGGCAAGCAAGCAAACGAAAGGTGGTGTCTGCGAGGGACAAATGTAGGTTTGGATCAGATGTCCATAGCTTCATTGTGTTGAAGCATGGACAACACACTAGCAAGCAAGACTCATGCGTGGACATGTAAACAAGCATGTAAATATGCACAGAAAGGCAACAGGTGGCACAAAAAAGCATAGTAAGCATATCATCGCACGAAGCGGAAAAGGGAAGGGCATGAAAGGAGGAATTCGACATCTAGAGATGCCTCGCAAATGGTTACATCTAAATAAGGCCTCATGGGCGTTGGGTGTAACCAAAAAAGATCAAGCCCACGGAGGGCGTCAAGCATGGCAAAGCCAAGAACAAGAGAGGCTAACACAGACATAAAGCATAGAAGCAAGCAAGCATAGATATATAGGGTGATCCAAACCCTTTGATATGGGCCGAGGTGTACGAACAGTGACAAAAACCATAGGGTCTAGATCGGGTCTGAACCAATAGGCCAAAACACAAGAAAGAAAGACGAAGCGACAAAAGAGCTACAATAGCACATGGCATGACTGTTAGGACATATGTGTTTACATGTTAGGAACATATGTCACATTTTATGTAAATTGGCTAATCCTTTGACAAAACGCACTCTACTTGTAATTGGGTAGTTCTAGGTGTATTTAATACTTCAAGAAACTATGTTTCAAGATCAAGTGTTGAAGTCATCAAGTCTGTCCAAGAAAAAGTAAGTTGAAGTGCAGAATTTTTAAATCTCGACACCTGCTCGACACATACCTCGACACCTGTTAGCTGTCGAGAATTACAAAAGTCAGAATTCTAATCTGATTTTCTTGGGATCCGTGAATGTGTTTTTGGGCCTTCTTTTCTTCTAACCCTAAACATATTTAAGGAGTGTTTTAAGAGCCGTCAACATAGACACAAGTTGCATAAGCATTGAGCAATCCTTGTTCAAGCAAATTGTGATCTAAGACGAAGTTCTTGACCTAGTTCATCTTCTTCAAGAAGTTGCTGTGTACTTTGCACCGTAGGGTTTTGTGACCAAGCATCTTCCTGATCTTCATTGCATAGGATGATCTGAAGAACTTTACAGCCAACCTCTCTTCCTAAAGTTGGTGTTTGAAGTCGTGTACTGGGATCCGCGCATCTGGTTAGTCACGTACTTAGGAGCCGTGCATAAAAAGGGGGAACTATCACTACAGATCAAGTCCAATTGGGTATTGGGGTAAGAGTTCAACTGTAGGTTGATAAGGTACTTGGGATTCCTTATTTGTAACTGCTTGATTTGATAATAGTGGAGTTTCGGGAGTGGTGACCTGAAAATCACCCGGTGGGGTTTTTGCCGTTAGGGTTTTCCCCATTCGTGAACAAATCACCGTGTCATTTATTTTCTGCTGCATATTTAGTTATTCGGTGATTGGTTTGTGCTGCCACGCGTTTGCATGTTAATTGAACCTAATTAATTCACTTGGCTAATTAATTGGTTAATTAATCACAAGGGGTCATTCAATTTGTGGCCTATCAAGTGGTATCAGAGCGGGCACACTCTGATTAGTTATTAATCTTTGCTGTGATTGATCCATTGACCCCTGTTTGTCATGGATAGAGGACAATCTCTTATTATACCTCCTTTATTTGATGGGACTAACTATGCCTACTGGAAGGTACGCATGAGAGCTTTTTTGCAGTCCTTAGATGAGAAGGTGTGGCAAGCTGTGGAGATTGGCTGGACAAAGCCAAAAGAAGCGCCGGCTGATTGGGATGAAGCCAAGATCAAGGCGGCGAACTTCAACAGCAGAGCGCTGAATGCTCTATTTAGCGCTGTCACCAATGAGGAGTTCAAGAAGATATCCTCAACAGAAACTGCCAAGGAGGCGTGGACCATCCTCCAGACAACCTATGAAGGAACAAAGGCTGTCAAAGATTCAAAGCTACAGAGGCTCACTACTAGCTTTGAAGAAATTAAGATGGAGGAGGATGAGTCGTTCGATGAGTTCTATGCCAAGCTGAAAGACATAGTGAACTCAGCCTTCAATCTTGGGGAAACCATCCCTGAACCCAAGGTTGTAAGGAAGGTGCTCAGATCTCTACCTGAGAGATTTCATGCCAAGATTACGGCAATTGAAGAATCAAAGGACATTGATAAAATTCCTTTGACTGAGCTGGTTGGGAACTTGCAGACCTACGAGCTAGAGTTATCAAGGATAGGCAAGTCAAGCAAGGGCAAGAGCATGGCCCTGAAGGCGAAGAGCAGTGATGCAGATGAGTCTTTCGATGATGAAGATTCAAAGATGAAGTCCTACATTACGAGGCAGTTCAAGAAATTTATGAAGAATGCCAATGAGAGGAGCTTCGACAAAGACCGCAGGCAATCCAGTTCTTCACAGTTCAAGAGCCAAGACAAGGGAAGGAAGGATGCCAAGGATGGCGGTCAGCACACTGTTCCTGCAGGACCAAAGTGCTTTGGGTGTCACGGGTTTGGACACATGAAAAATGAGTGTCCTACATATCTGAAAAGCATTGGGAAGAGCAAGGCTCTAGCTGCAACCCTTAGTGACACTGAGCCTGAAGTTGATTCCGAAAATGAGGATGATGGAATCCTAAATGCTTTCACTGCTTCAGTCAATTCTACTGATGGGATTGTTGAAGAATAAGAAGAAGAATTGGTGGACACTGAATGTGAAAAGATGGATGACAAAGATGATATCCATTCAGCCTATGAGAAGCTTTACAAGCTCTCTGAGAAGCATGAGAAGCTATACAGGCTGGCCACCAAGAAGCTCAGTGATGTGGAACTTGACCGTGAAGAGTTGTCCACAAAGTTTGATGAGGCGAATCAAACTATTGGAGCACTGAGGTTTGAGAACAACTTCCTAGCTGAGAAGACCAAGAAGCTTGAAGCAGAGCTGTCTCAAGTCAGAGCTCAACTGGAGAGGACTTCAAGTGCAAAACTTGATGAGATGCTCAGCAACCAGAAATCTGCTTCAGATCGAACAGGTTTAGGGTATGGTCTTTCTTTCTCTAACTCTGCTTCTACTAGTTCTACTGTTTTTGTTCCTCCTGCTGATACTGTTAAAATTAAGAACATTGATGTTAAAACTGAATTAGCTAGTGAGAATGTAGACAAAGGTAAATCCATCTTAGGAGCACCCCCTAAGTTAGAAAAGAAAGATGCTAAACTCCCTAAGGATAAGAAGGCTAACTCTCAAAAGCCCAAACAAAAGAAGCAGCATCTCTGTTATCATTGTGGAGCAGCAGGTCATACTCGACCAAATTGCTACAAGTGGCTAGCCACCCAAAAGAGCAATAGTATGACAGCATCTGGAAGCCAAAATCAGCTTCAATCCTCTCTTGCTCCTCTTGGAGATCTTCTGAAAACCATCATGTTCCTTTCGAACTTGAACGGTTTTAATTCTTCCCCCTCACCGCCGGTTCAAGGTTTCAATCAAAGGAAAGGCTCTTCCAAGGCGTGGAAGAAAAAGGACTCTAAGTGATTTTATCACTTTCTTCTCCCTTCATGTTTATCTTATTTGTTGCATTGCTTGTGTGTTTTGCATTTTTGCTGAGTCAGTCTAGTTTTATGCATTGTTTTTGTTTTTCTTAACATGTCTTTGTGTGTTTACTTTCAGTTTTGTTTATTTTGTTTTTCATATAAAAATAAAAAAAAATTGAAAAATTGAAAAATACAAAAACAGTGTGTGTTTTGTGTACATTGGTACTTGTGTACCTTAGGATGGCCAATGAAACAAAGTTTTCTAAAATTTGTATCTCTTGTAGCTTAGATGAGCATCTCTATGCACAACTAAGCAAGTGAGCTTTGTGGCTCGTGTTTGTGATGAGTAAGATTAGGTTATTTCTTAAACTTAACACTCATATCACTCTTTTTGACGGGTAGGACTAGAAAATCCTAAGAGAAAGGCATAAATAACCATCTCACCACTGTTACCCGCCAATCATTAATGACATCTGTATGCTTCGGCATAGCAAAAATGTGATGTCAATGACATTTGTGTGCTTAGGCATAGCAAAATTGAAATGTCAAATATCAATGGGTATTTCTTTTCTTTCTCATAAGCCCACGTATGATATATGTAAAAAGAAAATATGCAAAGAAATAAAAAGCAAAAAGATTAAAAATGCTTTAAAATGGTTGCAAGCGTGTATTCTAGGAGATGTGGGAGTTATAGGATGTACCTCAAAGGTGATAGTCCCCATCAAACAGTTATGATTGTGTGTGAGTTAAAGTTATTTTCTCATATCTCAGATCGTCATAACATGTATACACATATGCAAATCTTGCGATGTTTTTCACACACAACACGCAATATTCTTTGCTACTTTTGATGCATGTGCAGGTACAATGTGATTTGGCCATCACAAAGGTTTTACATGTATTGTTGTATGCTCACTAAACTGTCATGACTTATTTTTGAAATATAAAATTGGTTAGACTTGTTTAGTGTGTGTGTGTGTTCTTGGAAGATTCATGTGCTTAAATTATCTTTGAGAGATTATTTTTGAGAGCTTTTTATGTTGGTTGGATCATGTTTGAGGTGCATGTCTTGATTGCATTCATGTTTGTGTTTTTCACTTCTCGAAAAACTGCATTTCATAGCTGGCTCGACACCTTCTCGATACCTCCTCGATACCTGGTCAGCTGTCGAGCCTCTATAGTCTTTTTCTTATCGCAATCTCGACACTTCCTCGACACCTGGTGGATCGATCGAGAAAATCTCTGTCTCCTCGATACCTCCTCGACACCACGTCGATCGATCGAGCTTCTTATGTTGGATGAGCTGTTTGGTACCTCGATACCTCCTCGATACCTTAGCTGTCGAAGGCATATTCTCTCGACACCTTTCTCGACAGCATCTCGATACCTCTCGACACCTCTGCTGTCGAGATTTACTGGAGATCCTATTTAAGCTCTGTTCGCGATTTCCCTCTCATTTCTCTCGATCTCTCTTCGATCTGTCCGAGGCGGTTGGTCTTCCTGTGCATTTTTCTTCAATCCAATCTCGATCCCAAGTGATTTTCAGCCTTTTCTTGCTTCAAATCAAGTGGTATGATCTTCTTTTCCATTTCTTTTCATGCATTTCATGATTTGAAACTTAGGTTTTGGGATTTTTTTTGAAAACTTTGGGTTTTTCAAAATCTTTGAGTTATTGGTGAAATTTTGGGTTGGTTTTTCACTTAAATGTATTTAGAATGTCATGCATTGCATTCCATGTGCATTAGAATGATATTTTCATGCATTTAGTTGTGTGATTCTTGAATGTGTGCTGATAGGATTGGATTGGGCTGAGCCCATGATGCTTTTTATGTTTGCATGTCACATGATCATGCATTCCCATGCATACGTCCATTTTGTTCAACATATTTTGATATTTGAACTGTTTGAGACTTTTCTGATTGTCTCCCTCTCTATCTCTTTTCTCATTCTTTTACGTTAGTTGCATCTATGGCACCTAAACGTAAATCCACTCCGGCTCGGAACCCTCTACGTTCTGGAGCTTCTTCATCTTCTGATACTGCTCCTCATAATCTTCGGTTCCGTGATGGAGATGCCTACAAGGCATTTACTGAGAACTTTTCTAAACGAGGTGTTCATTCGGAACGTCACGTTGTTCTGGCAGACATTGCCGACACTGACCTTCCCTCTGTCATTCACAGTAGGGGTTGGGGGTCACTGTGTGACATCCCGGTCACCTGTCCTCTCGTGCTGATTCAGGAGTTTTACTCCAACATGCACGGGATTGATCGTTCAGTACCTCTCTTTTTTACTCGCGTTCGAGGTACGCGCATCCCTGTCACACCGCAGCTAGTGGCGGATGTGCTTAGGGTTCCTAGGATAGAGTTTCCTGACTATCCTACATGTGAGCGACTGAGGACTGTGTCCAGGGATGAGCTCATTTCTGCTTTCTGTGAGCGCCCTTCTGAGTGGGGTGAGCATATGTACACATCATGTAGACCTTTTGCTAAAGGTCCTAGGTTCCTTAACATGGTGATGACCTTTGTACTTCATCCTCTTTCCCATTATAACTCTATCACCGAGCCTCGTGCTCGTTTCTTGCTTTCTCTACTTGAGCATCTCACGATAGACTTTCCTTCTCACTTCATTTTCTCTATCATAGATGTTCATTTAGATGCGGCGTCCCGTGATAAGCTCATCTTTCCTTCCGCTATCACGAGGATTCTACGCCATTTTTCCATCCCTTTCCCTTCGTCCGACCACTTCACACACATCTCAGCCATAGATGCCGCTACCGTAAAACGTAGTGAGGCACAGTTCAGGGCGAGACAGCTGGATTCCGCTCCTCCCTCCCGTTCGGCTCCATCCAAATCAGCTCCATCTACATCGGCTCCTCCTTCTTCTTCGGGCGATGTATCTCTTGGAGACATTATGGCGCAGCTGCAGCGCATGGATGCTCGCCTCGATACACTCACCACTGAGTTGTATCAGGTGAATGTTCGTGTTGGTCGTATTGCACGACGGCAGGCGACCATGGGTGGTTTTGCTTCTGAGGCTTCTCCTCCACCACCTCCTCTAGTGGCTTCAGATTCTGACTCTGAGGATGATGATGATGATGGTGATGACGATGATGCTTCAGATGATGATGATGGAGATGCTAGCTCTACTGATGAGATGTCTACATGACACTCTACCCGTTGTCATTCATGACAAAAAGTGGGAGTAGTTTTGGATTATGAGAGTAGTCATCTTAGGGGGAGAGTTAGGATAGGACATTTTTGATAGGGGGAGTGTTCATACTTTTTAAGGGATGTAGTGAGGCTTTTGATGTATCTTTTTCTTTTCTAGTCTTATTAGATACATTGGTCTTGTATATCAGTTTACATACATTGTACTTATCTTCTATATATGTGGATGTATGTTTCTTTTTCACCTACCTCTTCATGTGTTGTTTCTTTTCTCTCTTTATACACATGTTCTTTATATTTGTATGCAATCTAATTATTTCTGTTTCACACAAGATGCCTTGATGAGTTTTGTTTATAAGTGTTTCAGAAATACAGGTTGTCAAAGTCTACTTGTCATAAACTCTCTTCTTGCAAAGTTTTTCAAGAGTTTGTGTTAGGATAGATTTTATTGTATCTAACAAGTGAATATGAGTTGAGTGATTTATGACTTCTCTCATATGTTCATTTGTTGGTTGTGGTTTTGTCACGGATTGCCAAAGGGGGAGATTGTTAGGACATATGTGTTTACATGTTAGGAACATATGTCACATTTTATGTAAATTGGCTAATCCTTTGACAAAACGCACTCTACTTGTAATTGGGTAGTTCTAGGTGTATTTAATACTTCAAGAAACTATGTTTCAAGATCAAGTGTTGAAGTCATCAAGTCTGTCCAAGAAAAAGCAAGTTGAAGTGCAGAATTTTTAAATCTCGACACCTGCTCGACACATACCTCGACACCTGCTAGCTGTCGAGAATTACAAAAGTCAGAATTCTAATATGATTTTCTTGGGATCCGTGAATGTGTTTTTGGGCCTTCTTTTCTTCTAACCCTAAACATATTTAAGGAGTGTTTTAAGAGCCGTCAACATAGACACAAGTTGCATAAGCATTGAGCAATCCTTGTTCAAGCAAATTGTGATCTAAGACGAAGTTCTTAACCTAGTTCATCTTCTTCAAGAAGTTGCTATGTACTTTGCACCGTAGGGTTTTGTGACCAAGCATCTTCCTGATCTTCATTGCATAGGATGATCTGAAGAACTTTGCAGCCAACCTCTCTTCCTAAAGTTGGTGTTTGAAGTCGCGTACTGGGATCCGCGCATTTGGTTAGTCACGTACTTGGGAGCCGTGCATAAAAAGGGGGAACTGTCACTACAGATCAAGTCCAATTGGGTATTGGGGTAAGAGTTCAACTGTAGGTTGATAAGGTACTTGGGATTCCTTATTTGTAACTGCTTGATTTGATAATAGTGGAGTTTCGGGAGTGGTGACCTAAAAATCACCCGGTGGGGTTTTTGCCGTTAGGGTTTTCCCCATTCGTGAACAAATCACCGTGTCATTTATTTTCCGCTGCATATTTAGTTATTCGGTGATTTGTTTGTGCTGCCACGCGTTTGCATGTTAATTGAACCTAATTAATTCACTTGGCTAATTAATTGGTTAATTAATCACAAGGGGTCATTCAATTTGTGGCCTATCAATGACAAACATAACTTAGGTCTAGGCACATGAACTTGGCATTGAGCGCACAAGCACATGGAAGATAGCATAAAACATGTAGAGAACATAGATTCGAGCACACAAGCATGTGAAAACAGAGATCCAAACATATAGGCATGGAACATGCATGTAGGCATGTAAATGTACACCTAAGCATGTGGATGTGAGCATAAAAGCATGGAAGAACGTAAATCCAAGCATACAAGCATGCAGAGACATAGATATAACCATATAGCATGGAAATACGAGCAAAAACTTGTGGAAACTTAGCAACGCATAAGCATAGACATGGTAGAACATGGATCCGAGCATACAAGCATGTGAAGACAAGGATCTAACCATATAGAATGGAAATAAACACATAAGACCATAGATCCGAGCAAGGCATAGCCAACGACATCATACAAGCATGTGAACATGTAACCCTAACATCAACATAGAGGAAAAAAAGGAACAAAAGACAGGAAAACACGGCATAAAGCATGAAACATGTAGGAAAGACAAATAGACATGTAAACAAGCATAGAAACATGTGGATCTAGCTAAACAACACATGGGAAAAATAAGTTTGAGCATAGAAAGCATGGCATAAAGCATAAAGCACGTAGATCTAAACATATAAGCATGTAAGGATGTAGATCTAAGTATAAAGCATGTAGATTTAAACATATAAGCACGTAAGGATGTAGATCTAAGCATAAAAGGCGGCATAAGCATAAAAAGCAAGGAGATTTGAGCTAGAAGCATAAATAAAGCAAGAAACATGCTAGAGAAAGCAATAAATCATGTTATTCAAGCAAAAAGAAAGGATAAAAAGCATGATGAAGCTTTAAAGAAAAAAGGGTATGGATAGTAGCTAAAAAGCTACATCCATACCCCTTAAACCTCAAATCCAAGGTATGGAATCAAGGAGAGGAAGATAGAGGGTATGAACACTACCTTGTATTTTTGGAGAAGAAAGAAGAATCATGAAGCTTTGATGTGTTTTTGTGTTTTTTGTTTAGAGAAATATGGTGAGGAAAGAGAGAAAACATGCCTAAAAACGCTCAAAACAACTCCTGAAAACCAAAATTTCAAGTTCTGGTCCAATTTGGGGTGCCAGGGGCTATTTATAGCCCTTGGTATGCTTCTCGAGGCTCGGTGGCCCTTGTAAGGCTGCCGCTGATGTCATCGTGACGTCAGCAAATTTGTCCTAGAGCTCTTTTTTAGTTTTGACTTCAGACACTCATTCGATGGTCTTCTTGGACTCAAATTTAGGCGATCTTGGTGTCTCTGGAAAGCTCTGTATGTCTACTTTTCGAAAAGCTAATGAAATTAAAAATCTAAAGATTGGATTAGAAGTTATGACCTTGGGAAGTGTGCTGATGCGCTTTTCACAGTTTTCTCAATATCTCAACTATTTTAACTCCGATTTCGAAAAATGAATAGTCATTGGAATGAGAGTTCGATTATCCTCGCGCAATGGCATTGGTTTCAACTCATTCTGACAGCCAGATCAAAATTAGAGTTTTTGAGGCCCATCGAGAGTCAACTCCAAATCAAATTTGGTCAAAATTTCCAAAACTTTTCGAGGAGCCCAGGTTTAATATAAAATAATGAAAAATATTTTTTTGTGGGGATTCTAACCTTGTTTGACCTTTGGTCAACCCTGGGGTTGACCAAGAGCATTTTGGTCATTTTGGCTAAAAAGGCACTTTGAACGCTCTGGTGTCCGAACGGGTTATGCCATGCCATTATATATGTTCTCGTGACCCCATGGAGAGAAAACGATATTTTTTGGATTTTCAGGGCCTGACACGCAAATCAAGGGTGGACAAAATATGGTATCAATAGGAACGAAGATCAATCTTAGAGAAAACCTGTGCTCCTTGGAGTTGATCAAACAAATCCTCTATCCTTGGTAAAGGGTACTTATTTCGCACTGTCACCAAATTCAGCTCCATATAATCAATGCAAAGTCGCATGCTCCCATCCTTTTTCTTTACAAACAACAAAGGTGCACCCCAAAGGGAAACACTAGGCCTAATGAAGCCTTTGTCAAGTAGCTCTTGCAATTGTTCTTTTAATTCCCCTAACTCAGCAGGTGCCGGTATAGGGCTTTAGAAATTGGGCTAGAACCTGGTAATAGGTCAATAGAAAACTCTTTCTTCCTATCTGGTGGTAACCTTGACAAGTCTTCTAGAAACACATTTGGAAACTCTTTCACTACAGAAATGTCCTCCAGCTTCATTTCACCTTGTTGTGTGTCTCTCATGGTGGCCAAATATCCTTTACACCCTTTCTTTAACATACGTCTAGCTTGTAAAGTTGAAATCACCCATAGAGAAGTCTATGCCCCACTTCCCACAAAACAATACTCAATCTCACCAAGTACTTGGAAAATTACCTTTTTCCTATGACAATCAACTATGGCATAATGGGCAGCCAACCAATTCATCCTAAAGATTATGTCAAAATCCCGCATCACTAACAATGTTAGATTTGCTAGTAACTATCCATTTGCTATTTTGACAACACAAGACTTGCAAACACTATCAGTAACTACTAATTCAGACTCCATAGGCTCAAATTTAAAATTACGCTTCTTTGCAAAATTAGTAGATATGAAGGAGTGAATGGAACCAGGATTAAACAATGCATAAGCATAAGTTGTGGAAACTAGAATAATACCTGTTACCACAACATTAGAAGTATTAGCATCCTGTTGAGTGAGTGCATAAACCCTTCCTTGGATTTTGTGCTTTTGGCTTGATCCCTAACTCTGTCCTATTGTTGGTCTTGGAATGGTCTGAACCTCCTTCTGTTGGGGACATTCAGCAATCCTGCGACCCTTTTGTCCACATGAGAAACACGCCTCAGTATTCCAGTGGCAATCCTTATTTGCATGAGACCTACCACATCGAGAGCACTTTGGCAGTGCCTTGGTATCAACACGTTGTGTTCCTTGTTTTTTTGGCTTGAAAGCTAGAGCTTTAAACTCCTTGCCTAGACCTCTTCTTTTGGTTGTTATCTCTATATGCCTGAGCCTCATTAAGCCCCATCTCTACTAATAAAGCCTCACTCACCATTGCCTTAAAGTTAGTCAACTAAAAGGGCACAACTCCTTGCTTGATTCGGAACCTTAATCCATCTTCAAACCTTTAAGCCTTAGTTTCTTCATCCACCACCATTGTTGAAGCAAATTTGGCTAACTTGGAAAATTCTACTTCATACTAAGCAATTGTCATGCTACCTTGTGTTAGCTTGATAAACATTTTTTCCTTCTAAAAACGGATGCTCCTAGGAAAATATTTCTCATAGAATACAGACTTAAATAGCTCCCAAGTCCAAGGCTTAGTCTCTTGGCCACGTTTATCTTCTCCAGCCGCCACCAGTCATAAGCATCTAATTCTCCATGCAACATATATGTTGCATAAGCCACTTTCTCACCCTCAGAGCATTCAGGAACTCTAAATACTTTCTCCATCTCAATGATCCATTTTTCTGCTTCCATAGGCTTAGTAGTCCCCTCAAAAGCTGGAGGAGACAACCGCTTGAATTCAATCATCCCACCATGATGACCTCGGCATTGCTCTATCATCCAGCCAGGTTGTCTCTAGTATTGACCTATTGTTAGACCACTCCAACCAAGGGCTGCATCATCTAAATCATCTCTGGTGGCTGGCCTTGGTTGTGCCTAAGTTCTCGGTTCCCATCTTGCTGATTCCTACCATTGCCAGAGTTGTTGGGAGTTTTCCCAATGTTTTTGCTACGAGGTGGCATCCTAACCTCTGTTCATTATGCACATGACAAACTAACATGTTATCAAATTTCTAATTTAATTACAAAAAAAAAAAAGCAAATAAAAAACTCATCTAGTATATATATCATACAACGTATCCCCAAATGCCTAATTTCTACCCCTCTCATCATTTAGTTTCATAAATCAATGCCTAAGGATCCAACCTAGAGCTCTGATACCATAAATATTGTCACACCCCGAACCCAAGTAAGAGCTAGGCATGTGACAACAGCCACACACTTATAAAGTTTACACCCTACAAGTGTGAAAGGCCTTCTTAACAACTAAAGAATTATCCTCAAAGAAAATTTCATCAATAAATTTAAAAATATCTTCAATAATGCAATTCTTAAAAGATCTCCAAATAGTAATCTTCCAACATCAAAATAAAAATAAACTAAATCCTTTAAGACTAAAAGTCTACACAAATGGTAATTTTAAACATAAAAGTTCAAGTCTTATTCCATTGATTTCCTAAACTTCACTTATGCGCACATCCCAGTGGAAGCCCAAACATATGCTACTTTTCATGATCAGAATCTGAAAGGGGAAGGGGGGGGGGGGGGAGGTGAGTTGACAACTCAATAAGTAACCAAGTCCAAATAAGTTCTATCAAGCAAATAGATCTATAAAATAATAAGTTGTATATAGATCAAATATTTTAAATCTTACAAATATATCATGGATGAATTAGAAATTAACCTGTTTTTCATATATATATCAAGGCTATAATTTACAATAGGTTCCAAAAACACTTAAGCAGTTTCAGGGACTTAAGACAATTCAAATATTCAACATAATTCTTGTTCTCAATAATCTTTACGACTATGGACACACTATATCCCCGTGACCAGGCATCAGATTCAGATAAAACTAGTTTTGTGCTAATGTATATCCCCTATTAGCTGGGTCCAAAAACACGATAGGTTCGTGATGCTCCAAATAGAATTAGTTCCAATGCCAATGAATAATCCCCATTGGCTAGGTATCAAAGTCAAAATATAGTCAGATTATCCAATATGATATATATTGATAGGCCAAAAACGTATTGACCCCTTAAGATGAATTAATTGATTAATTAGCCAAGTTTATTAATTAATCAAATTAACATGCAAACGCGTGGTAGCACAAACAAATCGCCAATTAAACTAAGCATGTAGCGAAAAATAAATTGACACATTGATTTGTTTACGAATGGGGAAAACCTACACGGCAAAAACTTCACTGGGTGATTTTAAGGTCACTACTCTCGAGAATTCATTATTATCACAACAAGCGGTTACAAGTAAAGAAATCCTAGTACCTTATACTAACCTACAGTCGAACCCTTACCCATATACCCAATTAGACTTGTTCTGTAGTGACAATCTCTCTTTTTCAATGCATGACTCGTAGTATGTGACTAACCAATTGCGTGGATCTCAGTACGCGACTTCAATCACCCACTAGAGAAGGATGTTGGCTGCAAAGTTCTTCAGCTCATCACACGATAAAAATCAAGAAGCTCTTTGGTCAGAAAACCCTACGGTGTACAAACACAGTAGCTTCTTCATAAGAAAGATGAACTAGGGCAAATTCTATCTCCAGTTACAATTTGCTTGAACAAAACTTTGCTCAACATTTGTGCAACTTGTGTCACCTTTGACGGCCCTTAAACTAATCCTTATATATGTCTAGGGTTGTGAGAAAACAAAGCCCAAACATATAATCATGGATTGGATGAAAAACAGTATTGAAAAACTAAATTTCATAAACCTCTACAAATACCTCATTTGTCGAGCAGCTGTCAAGCCACGGGATTCAAACAGCTCTCTAAGCCTCGATAGATGCTAGCTATCGAGCTTTAATGAGCAGTACTTTCACACTTGATTCTTGGACAGACTTGCATGGCTTTAATACTTGAACATGAAACCTTGTTTCTTGAAGCATTAAACACATCCTAGATCTACCCAAATACAAGTAAAGTGCGTTTTGTCAAAGGATTAGCCAATTAAATTAAATAGTGATATATGATCCTAACATGTGAAATACATATGTCTTTACAATCTCCCCCTTTGGCAATCCGTGACAAAACCACAACAAACAAATGAACAGATGAGAGAAGTCATAATCATTCAACTCATACTCACTTGTTGAATACAATAAAATCTATCCTAACATAAACTCTTGAAAAACTTTGCAAGAAGAGAGTTTATGACAAGAAGACTTTGACAACCTGTATTTTTGAAATACTTTAAACAAAACTCATCAAGGCATCTTAATGTAAAACAGAAATAATAGGTTGCATACAAGATATAAGAAGCATGTGCATAAAAAGAGAAAAGAAACAACACATGTAAGGGTATGTGAAAAGCATACATCAATATATAAAGAATATAAGTACAATGTATGTCAAAATGATCACAAGACCCATGTACAAGAACAATGTATCTAAAAAGGAGAGAAAAGAAAAAGATACATAAAATCCTCACTACATCCCTCAATATCAACACTCCCCCTAACAAAAATCTCTTATACTAACTCTCTCCCTAGCTATGACTACTCTTTTAACCAAAACTACTTCCCCTTTTTGTTACGAGTGACAAAGGGTAAAAGTATCAAGTAGACATCTCGTCAGCACTGGAAGAGCTAGCATCTCCATCATCGTCATCATCAGAAGCAGTAGCATCATCGTCATCATCATCATCATCCTTAGAAGCCTTTGGAGTTGGTGGAGGAGAAGTAACGAAGCCACTCATGACTGCTTGGCATCAAGCAATATGACCAACACGGGTGTCCATGAATTGAAGCTGTGCCATGATGTCCTTGAGAGTCACACCACTCATAGAAGAGGAAGGAAAGGATGTGGATGGAGCCAAAGGAGTGGGAGGAGCTGCTGACTCAGACCGCCTCGACCAAAATTGTGCCTCGCTCCGTTTAATGGTAGCGACATCTATAGCACCCATAACAGAGAAGTGGTCAGACACGGGAAAAGGGAACAGAAAAATGGCATAAAATCCTTGTGATAGCTAAAGGGAAGATAAGCTTATCACGGGTCGCCGAATCCCTATACACATCTATGATAGAAAGAATGAAATAAGAAGGAAAATCTATACTAAGATTCTCTAAAAGTGAAAGAAAAAACTGAGCACGAGGCTCTGTAATAGAGTTATAATGAGATAAGGGATAAAGAACAAAGGTCATTACCACGTTCAGAAACCGAGGGCCTTTAGCAAAGCCCGAACAGTAAGTAAACTGACGCTCACCCCAATTAGAAGGGCGCTCACAAAAAGAAGAAATAAGCTCATCTTTAGACACTGTCTTAAGATGATCACAACCAGGGTAGTCAGGATGCTCTACCCTAGGGACACGAAGCACATCGGATACAATATCTAGTGTGACAACAATGCGCGTACCTTAAACGCGAGTAATAAAAAGAGGCATTGAAAATTCAAATCCATGCAGGTTGGAGTAAAACTCCTGGATCAAAACGGATGGACAAGTGACTGGGACATCACACAGCGACTCCCACTCCCTATTGTGGATGACAGTGGAAAGGTCAGTGTCGGAGAAGTCCGACAAGATGACTTGGCGTTCAGAATGAATGCCTTGTCAGGAAAAGTTCTCAATGAAGTCTGATTTGGCCTTCTCATCACGGAATTGGATAGAAAATGGTGTAGGATCAGAAGAAGTGGATGCCCTGGAACAAAGAGGGTTCCGGGACGGAGTAGATTTTCGTTTGGGTGCCAAAAAAGCAGACTAATGCAAACAGAAGAGAGAGAGGGAGAAAGAGACAATCAGAAAAGTCCCAAGCAACCAAAATATATCAAAATACAGTGAATAGAAAGAACGTATGCATGGGAATGCATGAACATATGACATGCAAAGGTAATTGTATCATAGGCTTAGCCCAATCCAATCCTATCAGCACACAATCAGTTGCACATGTATAACACACATCTAAATGCATGAAAATATAGCTGTAATGCAAATGAGATGAAATGCATTTAAGATCAAATCTTTAAAACCCATCCCAAAAAATTTGCAAAAAACCTCTTCAATTTGAAAAATCCAAAACATTTTCCAAAAACACCAATTTTTAGGTCAAAAGATATGAAAATGCATGAAAAAGAAGGATTAGGACACTTACCAAGTGTAGAAAACTTGATTAAGGCTGAAAAATCCTTGAGGAAGAGGTTTAGAGTGAGAGAGATGTTGAAAAATTTGGTTTTTTATCTCATACAAAACACACAGTAGAAGTAACAAACATGGATCTATTTCATTCATGATTGATAGCATGCACTATGTAAATTTTAGAATTTAAGAACAAAATAGTGTACCTTAGTGCGGTGAAATTCAAAACAAAATATTAGAAGTATTTGGGAAGACTTTTAATCTTCACTCTAATTCCACTTTACGCCTAAGAAGTGTGGTCTCTCAATCAGTTTCCAAGGGAGAATAATCGAGTGGCTTCACTCACACATACACCATTTCATAATGATGTATCATCTCTAAAAATAAAATTTTGTATCTTTCTCCCTTTATAACTAACTGATTATCTAATTAGGCTGGCCTATTAGGCCTTTCTAATTGGGTTTTAGTGTGTGGCTTGGAGTGGGACGAATAAGACACTAGCTCCAATGGGCCTTGGGTTTTTCTGTCAACTCTTGACAAGTCCAAAGTTACCATTAATTATATTTAATACCACTATATAAATATAATTGTAATATAGGCCTTATTAATAAATTATATCCCAAGACTTTATTATACATGCAACTCTTTCATAAAATATTCTTAGTAATACAGAGTCATGAATGTAGACTGCCACTTTGAAGATTACTACATCTTAATCCTTGAGTACCCGATTTAATCCTTTAAGTTATTCATCATATATTTATGAAATCCAATTTCATAAATATATACTTTAGTAACTCCTTACTAAAGTGGTTAGACCTAACACTCTAAATAACCAAACCCATTAAACTTATCTCAAGGGAATATTTTATATCTCCGTTAAGAGATTATGAATTCCATCTTGAGAATATATGTTCCATCAACACTAAATGTGGTTGCCCAATATACTGAGGTTTTGATCGTGACTTTAGATCTCACTCCTGATATATCAAAGTAACCTACATTTCATAATTAGGTCCATTATCCTCTCAGGATTAAAAGTTCATGCAAATAGAAGTCGTGAAATTTATTATTCATTTGACAGTCGTTAGGATAATAATAAATCTCAAAGCGGTCCAGTTCAATATGTCTTAACTCTTAAAACGTATCAACTTACCAACTAGAAGTCTCCATTTCCACAATCAAGACAAATCATCTTAGTTGATATGTTATAGTCTTCGCAGATAAAATGCTCAATTTCATCACTGACTACGAACTATAATTCTGAGTTTACAAAGAACTTGTGATTTATATCTTTTGTGACTTTTCACATAAATCACATAATATACATCTCATGGACTATATGATAATGTCCAAATATTCATGTTACCATTATTTTAGATAATAATAAAACAATTTTATTAATTATAACATTAAGTCATACATAATGTCATACATAGCATCATACAATAGGATTTAAGGGCACTAATCCTAACAAGAGAGAGGTTTTGGGAGGTGAGAAGTTTGGACAGATTGAGAGAGATCGAGCGAAATGAGAGCTGAATCGCGCTGACCCTATTTATAGAATCTCACTTATTCTTGACAGATCGAGAGGTGTCGAGATCTAATGGGGTTGAGAGATGCATCTATCGAGCAGGTGTCCAGAGGTGTCCAAGGCAAAACGAAGCTCGTTGGATCGAGGATCTGTCGAGGAACTATTGAAGAGACAGAAAGTTTCTCGATTGATCGACCTAGCTATCGAGAGGTGTCGAGATTGTGATAAAAAGCAACTGGAGAGCTTGATAGATAAGCTAAGTGTCGAGAGGTGTCGAGGAGCTATTGAGATTACTTAAAAACAGTTTTTCAATGAAGAGAAAAACACAGATATGAATGCAATCAAACATGCTACTTAACCATGGATCGAAACAACATTTTGAACTCTTAAAATCATCTCTCAACAAAGAATTGTGAAGCACAAAGATCCCAAAACACACACACACACACACACACAACAAGTCTAACCAATTTTATATTTCAGAAACAAGTCAAGACAGTTTAGTGAGCATACATTAACACATGTAAACCTTGTGATGGCCAAATCACATTGTACTTGCACATGTATCAAAAGTAGCAAAGAATATTGCGTGCTGTGTGTGAAAAACATCGCAAGATTGCATAGGTGTCTACAAGTTATGACAATTTGAGATATGATAAAATCAATTTAACTCACACACAATCATAACTGTTTGATGGGGACTATCACTTTCGAGGTACATCCTATAACTCCCACATCTCCTAGAATACACGCTTGTAATCATATATAAAGCATTATAATATTTTCTCTTTTATTTTGCTTTGCATATTTTTCTTTTAATAAGCATATCATGTATGGGCATATAAGAGAAAGAAAAGAAATACCCAACGATGTTAAGCATTTGACATTGCACTTTTGTTATGCCGAAGCATACGGATGTCATTTCATGATTGGCGGGCAACAGTGGTGAGATGGTTATTTATGCCTTTCTCTTAAGATTTTCTAGTCCTTCTTGTAAAAAAAAGTGATATGAGTGTTAAGAACAAGAGATCACTTAATCTTACTCATCACAAACACGAGCCACAAAGCTCACTTGCTTAGTTGTGCATAGCGATGCTCATCTAAGTTACAAAAGATACAAAGTTTAGAAAACTTTGTTTTAATGGCCATCCAAGGTACACAAGTACCAATGTACACAAAACACACACTATTTTTGTATTTTTCTGATTTTTTTTTTTTAAAATTTATTTTTATTTTTATATTAAAAACAAAATAAACAAAACTAAAAACAAACAAAAACATGTTAAACAAAGCAAAGCATAAAAACTAGACTGACTCAAAACTTGAAAGCAAAACACATTAGTAATGCAAACACAAAAACAAGAAGAGAGAAAGAAAAAGTGATAGAATCACTTGGAGCCCTTTTTTTCCATACTTTGGAAGAACCTTTCCTTTGAGTGAATCCTTGAACCAGAGGTGAGGGGGAAGAATTGAAACCATTTAAATTCGAAAGGAACATGAGGGCTTTGAGAAGATCTCCAAGGGGAGCAAATGAGGATGGAAACTGATTCTGGTTTCCCGATGCAATCATGTCGTTGCTCTGTTGAGTGGCTAACCACTTATAGCAATTAGGTCGAGTATGATCGGCTGCTCCACAGTGATGACAGAGATGCTGCTTCTTCTGTTTAGGCTTTTGAGAGTTAGCCTTCTTAGCCCTAGGGTTTCTAGTTTCTTTCTTATCTTGTTTAGGGAGTGCTCCTAAGATAGATTTACCCTTGTCTATGTTCTCACTAGCTAAATCAGTTTTGACATTAATGTTCTCAATTTCAACATTATTACTAGGAGGAACAAAAACAGTAGTACTACTAGAAGCAATATTAGAAGAAGAGAAATCATACCCTAAACCGGTTCGATCAGAAGCAGATTTCTAAAGACTGAGCATCTTATCGAGCTTAGCGCTTAAAGTCCTTTCCAGCTTAGCTCTGACTTGGAACAGTTCTGCCTCAAGCTTCTTGGTTTTCTTAGCCAAGAAATTTTTCTCAAACCTTAGTGCTCCAATAGTCTGATTGGCTTCATTAAACTTTGTAGAGATTTCTTCTCACTCAAGCTCCACATCACTAAGCTTCTTGGTGCTCAACCTATACAACTTCTCATGCTTTTCTAAGACCTGGTATAACTTTGCATAGGCTATGTGGATGTCATCTTGTTCATCCATCTTCTCAAATTTAGACTCCACCAATTCCTCTACTTTATTCACATTTTCAACAATCCCTTCAGTAGGATTGACAATGGTAGTGAAGGCGTTCAAGATTCTGTCATCATCGTTGTCGGAATCATCCTCAAGCTTAGTGTCGCTCAATGTAGCAACAAGTGCCTTGCTCTTCCCAATGGTCTTAAGATATGTGGGGCACTTTTGTTTCATGTGACTGAAACCTTGACACCTAAAGCACTTTGGTCCTGAGGGAACAATGTACTGACCGCCATCCCTAGCATCCTTCTTCCCTTTGTCTTAACTCTTGAACTGAGAGGAACTAGATTGCCTACAATCCTTATCGAAGCCCTTTGCATTGGCATTCTTCATGAACTTCTTCAATTGCCTGGTGATGTAGGACTTCATCTTGGAATCTTCATTATCAGAAGGCTTATCAGTATCACTGCTCTTGGCCTTCAATGCCATGCTCTTGCTCGATTTCCCAATCCTTGTTAAACCCAACTCATATGTCTATAGATTGCCAACTAACTCTATCAAAGGAATTTTGTCAATATCCTTTGATTCCTCAATTGCAGTGATTTTGACATGAAATCTCTCGGGTAAAGATCTAAGCACATTTCTCACAATCTTGGGTTTAGGAATGGTTTCCCCAAGATTAAAAGCCGAGTTTACTATGCCCTTGAGCTTGGCATAGAACTCATCAAACGACTCATCCTCCTTCATCTTGATTTCTTTGAAGCTTGTAATGAGCCTCTGAAACTTTGAATCCTTGACAGCCTTAGTTCCTTCATAAGCTGTTTGGAGGATGGTCCATGCTTCCTTAGTAGTTTCAGTGGAGGATATCTTCTTGAACTCCTCATTTGTGACTGCATTGAATAAAGCATTCAATACCCTGCTGTTAAAGTTTGCCGCCTTGATCTTAGCATCATCCCAATCGGCCGGTGATTCCATTGGCTTAGTCCAGCCAATCTCTACAACTTGCCACACCTTCTCATTTAAAGACCGCAAGAAAGCTTTCATGCGTACTTTCTAGTATGCATAGTTAGTGCCATCAAATATAGGAGGTATAATAAGAGACTGTCCTCTTTGCATGATAAACAAGGGTCAATAGATCACACAGCAAAGATTAAAACCTAATCAGAGTGTTCTTGTTCTGATACCACTTGATAGACTAAAAACGTATTGACCCCTTGTGATGAATTAACTGACTAATTAGCCAAGTTTATTAATTAATCAAATTAACATGCAAATGCGTGGTAGCATAAACAAATTACGAATTAAACTGAGTATGCAATGGAAAATAAATTGACACAGTGATTTGTTTACGAATGGGGAAAACCTACACGACAAAACCCCCACCGGGTGATTTTAAGGTCATCACTCCCGTGAATTTACTATTATCACAACAAGCAGTTACAAGTAAAGGAATCTCAATACTTTATACCAATCTACAGTTGAACCCTTACCCCAATACCCAATTGGACTTGTTCTATAGTGACAATCTCTCCATGTTTGTGTTGTGTTGTGCATATCATATCCATAATAAAATGTCTCATAGATGTTTTCGTGTGGTTCTTTGGATTCCATGGAATACAAAGGTTGTAGGGATAATCATATGGTTTTGATTTTGAAACATCATATGATTATGTGTTGTTACACTTAACCCTAATATGCGCACACACACTTTTTCACATGATTAAGAACTTAATGTCAAGATTTGAGTTTTTTTTTTTTTTTTGTTCAAAAATTTTGATTTGGGACTAACTTAGTGCTAATAAAGTTTGTTGTCATTTGTGTTCTCTCTTGCCCTTTGATATTACATGATATAGCTTGACAATGTCTCTGTTCAAGAGATCAGTCGTGAAAGGAAGTAGTAGCAAAGGATAAGAACCAGTGATTGATCTTGAGAGCCCTACTCCTAAGTCAAAGAAAACTCGATCTTCGACAGGATTCTATGATGTCAGCAGGTTCAAATCATATGCAGCATCTCAAGCCTATGAGAACTACTCAGCATCTCAAGCCTATGAGAACTACTTTAGAGATGCTCCCTTGTTGGTGGAAAGGGTGCTTGAGTAGAGTTCTCTTCTGGATACGAACATTCCGAAATGGTTTGCTAACAACGATTGGAACTTCCTCATATCCAGCTTAAATGAAATGTATGAACAAATTGTAAACGAATTCTATGCAAATGCAATTTCTGATGGTAATGAGCTAAAATGTTGGGTTTGAGGTAAGGACTTCTTAGTGACACCTTCTTATCTTAGCATCATCTTAAATATCAACCGATTAGTGTTTCGAAAACCAACGGTGTATGATGACTTGAATCCGGAGGAGGATTTACTTTGGGAAACTCTCGAAGACAACATGGAATTCTCTCCAAATGGGAAATCGATTAGTTTTTCTTCATTATCTCCCGAATTGAGGGTGCTCACTACAATCATGTTCCACAATCTTTATCCACTCTCAAGCACTAGATACATGAATCTCGGTAGAGCTCTATTTCTTCATGATCTGGTTAATGATGAAGAAATTGACATCTACTCTCATATCTTTCATATTTTGTGCAAAATTGCCAAGTGAATTGCCTCAAGGAACTGTATTCCTTTTGGCTTCCTCATTTCAAAAATTTTGAAGCTCAAAGGTGTTCATCCATTGGAAGATGAGTCTCCTTATAACAAGCCAAGTCTGATTAACATTCATACTCTTAATGCAAGCATCGGTCATAGTTGAAAAGGAGTCAAGCAAGAGGGTCATGCCCATCATGGTGGTTCATGCTCTAGCTCATATTCATATGATAAGAAGCTAGACAACATTATGGCATCTGTCCAAGAGCTCAGCACCAAGATGTCCGGACTTGCAACTATCATGCACTTCCATCACATCCGATGTGAAACAAAGTTCACATCTCTACAAACTCAATTGAACCAAATCCAAAGGAAGTAAAGGAAGATGAAGACAAGCTATTCCATGACAAAAAGGGGGAGATGGTTCATGATAGGGGGAGTGATATGATAGTGAGAGAAAGAGCTTTGTGTTATATTATCTATGTTTTTTTGCTCATAGTTCATGGTTATGTTTAGCTATTTAAACTATGCTTTAATTATGTACCCTTGCTTTGTAGCTTAGTACTATTAGTTAATATTATGCATTTTTGTTAGTACATCACACTTATGCCCTTATTGGATTTTATATCCTTGATGCAATTACTTTGTGTTTTTGTATCGGTTGTGTGTTGGACATGCAAATGATATTTTGCATTCAGCTTATTTGCATGCATGTCTAGATGTTCATTCCTTATGTGAATAATCATTGTGATCACTATTTATAGTGATTGTTCTTGTTTGGTCAAGCCAAGCTCTTTTGTTATATTCTTTGTTGCTTGATCGCATTTTGCGTGCTCCATATGCATTTCAAGATTTCTGCTTACAATGATCTTCTTGTTTTCAGGAAAATTGTCTATATGGTTCAAGAGCTTCACAGATTCTAAAGTTAGGTGTGAGTAAGTTTTGGTAACTGTTCCCAACTCACATTTTAAGTATAGAGTTTGTTTTAGGGTTTTATCATGAAATAGCCAAAGGGGGAGGTTGTAAGGTTGAATTTATTCAATCATGTGTTGGCTTTATTACGTACCAAATTTGCTTATACTTAGATACACTATATTTAGGTAGGAATCATGTAAGGGTTGTATCTGAGAGAGTGTGAAGATAATTCAAGATGTGTATAAATCAAAGGAGTCTCGCGACTGGATCTCACGACTAACTCGCGATTGGCAAGTCCCCAAAGTGGCACATGTGTGAAGCATGCAGGGAACTGAAGGGTTAGGACAGTTGGAGCACTACAGGACAAAAATATACAATCCAGCCAGGCAATTAGCTCACGACTCAAACTCGTGACTCATTCCAATTGCGAGGTTGAGTCGCTAGAATGCCCTGTTTGGATGAAACCTGAATTTTCACATTCCTCACATACACTGCTATAAATACCCTTATACCCATGAAATGTAGAGAGCTTCCCGAGAGAAGTTTTAGAGAGAAACCCTAGAGAAAAACAAGATTGACTCATCCACAATCTTTGTCATTTGATTCTCCAAATTCCTCTACTCTTACCCTTTCCATTGACATATCATTGAAAGGTACATTTTGCCAAATCCTTATCTCACCATACCTATATTAGTGAGGAGGTATTTTGGTGCTTGGGAAGCAGTTCAGAGATGACCAATTTACTTGGTTGATGCAATGGGCTTATTGCGGGATCCAGGAATCTAAAGAAGACAAGGTTAGGCGTAACCCTGTTGGAGCAAAAAGCTTGGAGGGCTTAGGTGCACTGGGTAGATTAAGCTTAGAGGGTCTTCTGCTATTCATGTATCCCAACTTTATTCTTTAGTGGATCATTTGACCACTTGAAGGGTGGTGGAGAGGTTTTTCACTGAGTTTTTCGGTTTCCTCTTCGATAACACGTGCTGGTGTTATCTTTGTATTTGCATCTCTCTTCCCTTACTCTTTACCTTTTAATTGCTACTGTGTTTGTGATTAATGATGGTTTAGAGTGTTTTACCAATTTGGTTATAGCTTATATTCATCATTCCGCACATATATTGTTTATGTATAAGCTTGTGTTGGTATTGTTAAATTTGGGGGTCTAAACATTTATTAATGTTTTACACACTAATTGAATTTTCAAAGTGGAATAGTCTCTAGTCGTGTCCATATAAGCGTCAAAGGCACCCACTGCATACTTCGGGTCATCCAGAACTATGGCCTCAAGCGACAAACCATAAGGAGGTGAATCCCTAGGTACTCCATAGACTGGCATAACCTGATGAAAGGTCCTCTTTGCTAGAAAGAACTCCCAATTCATCAGGGCCCAAAACCAACATTGGATCCTCGACAGGCCCATAGCTATAGTGAGCTCCTGTCTCCTCTGTAACGTACCATCATATGGATGAACTACGTTCTCGTCCCGGGTGACACAGTCTAGAGTGGCGAAGATGGTGATTTGTTGCACTAATACTACCCTCGTGATCCTACAATGAGCCCATGCATATGCTCGAGGGTATGCTGTCAAGGACAATCCTGTATAATGAGGCTGCAAGGCTGGGATGTACTCATATGCCTACCACATCAATATCTACCAACATCCCTCTAAACTCTTTAAGTCTTGATAGGAGGCCCGCCTCAAGAAGGAAATGTAGAAGCCTTAGGTCACTGATCCCCAGTAGTATATCCTAATGCTAGAGACTACCCTAATAGCCCGCAATAGCTGACAAGTTAACACTGATTGGTTGTTACCTAAGAACCAACTTCTGAGAAACCATAGGAAGCACTGACAAAGATGAGTGTAGGTGGGGGCCTCACCCCAAGGGTACTACGCTACAGCCACTCAGTATGGATCTGTAGCGACATAGTGGGCTTGAAATACCCCCTCGTCTCAGCAATCAATGGGAGAGGGATGCCCAAGAGATCGCTGGCTATCTCAAAGGTCATTTAATCCATCAGAATCTGGTGGCCACAAAACCTGATACCTAGAATGGCTGTTTAGTCAATAGGGAGGACATTATACTCCCCGCAACTCAGATGGAAGGTGCCTGTCTCAGCATGAAATCGTTGCATCAAGGCCTCAACAATTTTGTGCCTCATGATGAACGGGGGGATCCGCAGGAAGTCCTTAAATCCCTGCTCTCTTAGAAATGTGGCATACCGAGGATGGGTCCTAGGAGCGAACATTGTCCAGAAGTAGGTGGACCAGGCACCCCGGCCACAAAGCCTTTCGCTTCCCTACATTTAACATGGGTGCTATTCACCTGCCTCTGAATCACTTTCCTCAGGGCTTGTATGATCCTCCAATAATTGGTCCCCCATTGATCATCCTTATCTTTCCCACAATGGGCTTAAGATTGTCCCGATCTTCCTCTGTTTGGTCGTCAGTGGGTTTCTCCTCTGTCTGCTGACGAACTTGATAGGCTTTCCTAACAAACTTTTGGAGCCATCCCCTTTGGATCAACTCTTCTATCTGCTCTTTCAAATCTTGGCACTCATTTGTGTAGTGTCCATGGTCTTTATGGAAGCAATAGTACTTCTTTGGATCTCTTCGCTTTGAGGATGAGCTCAATGGCTTAGGCCATTTCAAGGTAGGGTCGTCTTTTATCTGCATGAGGATCTTGTCCACAAGCATTATCAAAGGGGTAAAGTTTAACTTCTTCTTTGATGATGCCTCCAGAATACTTTTGCTAGTCATAGCTTCCGCATGACTAGCTTTGTGCTCCTTCTTCTTGCTTTGGGACTCTGTGCTTTCATCCTTCTTTCGTTTACCCGCCAGTCCCTTTGTCTTCCCCATTCATGTATTTTTGCACTTTAAATAGTAGATCCGTCATCGAGGTTGGAGGAGTTTTCCCTAGGGAGAAAACGAGGTAAGGGTTGTTCAGGTCAGCCTGGAAGGTCGTCATTATCACCTGCTCGTCAGCCTTATCGATTTCTAAGACTGCTTTGTTGAATCGCTTCACATATTCCCTCAGAGTCTCTCCTTCCTGCTGTTTCACAATTAGCTGGTAGGAAGTAGGCCTCTTATGACGTTGGCCTCCAATGAAGTGGCGGACGAAGGAGTCACTTAACTGGTCAAAGTTTGCAATGGATGCTACGGGCAGTTTACTGAACCATACCTGTGATGCTCCCTTAAAGGTTGCTAGGAATGTCTTGCAAATAAGTTCATCTAGGGTCTGTTAGAGGCTCAGAAGTGTTTTGAATGCTCCTGTTGGTCTGGACGGTCTTTAGTACCATCATAGACCTCCAGTTGAGGAAGGCGGAATTTGGGAAGCAAAGGGCGCTCCAGAACGCTAGCGGTGAAGGGCGAGTCAATCCTTTTGATCATGCCATCCAGGTTTATTGTTGTTTTACCTTTCATGGCATTCCTGACCTTGTCCAACTCCTTCCTCATGTTTTTAATCATTTGGTCATAACCACGAGTTGACTACGCGGTATGCTTTGATCTACTATTCTCTAGACTATGGCCCTCGTCAACATTGTCATTACGACTGCGTCAAGACTGTGACATGGTCAGAGTCTCAGAGCACGCCCTTCGCTTCAATTCTTCATTCTATTTCATTAACTCTTGCACGTTAGCAGTGAGTGCTTGAATCTGTTGGGCCATTATGGTTGGGCCCGTAGGAGGTGAAGAAGTAGAAGTGTCCATGTGTCTCGAGGAACTTTGTTAGTAGAGATACGATAATGATTTTCCTGACAAAATTGCAACTTAATCGTTCCCCACAAATGACGCCAAACTGATGAAGTAGCAATTTGCCTCATCATACGTGCTCATCTTCCTGTTTTCACACCATCTATAATCACAAATGTTAAAACTGTTTACAATTTTAGCATCTACATGTTATCCGTACATCTCATAGTTTCAACCATTTTCAAGAACAAGCTAGTGCCTTGCATGGTGCAAAAGTTTAAGGGCAAATTGGAGTAAACTCACTTGTGGTTAGGCCCGTTTTCACTTTGCCTACCCATAGTTTGAAACTTAACACTTTTCCCACCTAAGATTACCACCGTTAGTCTCCCGCTATCCACCTCTGTTTAAAAAAGGATAAATATGTATTTTTGCACCACTTTTTGTCTCTCCCCTCCCAAAACATAAAAATTCAAGAGAAAACCATATCAAAATGGAATTCGAACAATTGATAGGTCAATCCATTTCCAAATATCTTCCAAAATTATAAGTTTTTTTTTTTTTTTTTGTCTGCCATTATTTTTGTCCTTAGTTCACTTGCTCTACCTTCATCACTCTTCTTTTTCAACTGGTGTTCTAGACCGTTAGCAATGGAACTATGAATTTCTTTAAGATTCATATTTTGCGACATAGTGACAATCACCACACGACGAAAGAGACTTTCCCTCTTGACTGTTAGGACATATGTGTTTCACTTATTAAGAACATATGTCATTCTTTTATGTAATTGGCTAATCCTTTGACAAAACTTTACTTGTAATTGGGTAGATCTAAGTGTTCTTAATACTTCAAGAAACAATGTTTCAAGATCAAGTGTTAAAGCAATTCAAGTCTATCCAAGAAACAAGTTGAATAGTGTAAATTCATTAAAGCTCGACAGCTGCATTTATCGAGCTTAAGAAAGCTATTTCAGCCCGTGTGCTCGACACTTGCTCGATAGATCCTATCTGTCGAGGTTTAAGAATTTCAGAATTTTGGTATGATTTTCTTGGGATTCTTGAATGTGTCTTTGGGCTTTCTTTTCTCCTAACCATAGACATATAAAAGGATTATTTTAAGGGCCATCAAAGAGTTCATAAGTTGTACAAGCATTGAGAAAAATTTGCTCAAGCAAATTGTGATCGGAGACAGAGTTTTGCCCTATTTCATCTCTTCTGAAGAAGTTGCTGTGTTTATTCACCATAGGGTTTTGTAACCAAGCATCTTCTTGATCTTCATCGTGGATGAACTGAAGAACTTTGTAGCCAACAATCTTCTCTAGTTGGTGATTGAAGTCATGTACTAGGATCCGCGTAAATTGGTTAGTCACGTACTTGGGAGCCGTGCATCAAAAGGAGAAATTATCACTACAAAACATGTCCAATTGGGTATTGGATAAGGGTTCAATTGTAGGTTGGTATAAGGTACTGGGATTCCTTTACTTGTAATCGCTTGTTGTGATAATAGTGGAATTTCGGTTACTTGTAATCGCTTGTTATGATAATAGTGGAATTTCGGGAGTGGTGACCTTAAAATCACCCGGTAGGGTTTTTGCCGTGTAGGTTTTCCCCATTCGTAGATAAATCACCGTGTCAATTTATTTTCCGCTGCGTACTTTAGTTATTGATGATTTTTTTATGCTACCATGCTCTTTGCATGTTAATTTGATTAATTAATAAACTTGGGTAATTAATCAATTAATCCATCACAAAGGGTCAATACGGTTTGGCCTATCAAGTTGTATCAAAGCAGGCACACTCTGATTAGGTTTAATCTTTGTTGTGTTGATCCATTGACCCCTATTTGTCATGGATAGAGGAAAATCATTAATTATACCTCCTTTATTTGATGGTATTAATTATGCATACTAGAAAGTACGCATTAGAGCTTTCTTGCAGTCTTTAGATGAGAAGGTGTGGCAAGCTGTAGAGATTGGCTGGACCAAGCCAAAAAAGTGCCGGCCGATTGGGATGAAGCCAAGATCAAGGCGGCAAACTTCAACAGCAGGGCATTGAATGCCTTGTTCAGTGCAGCCACCAATGAGGAGTTCAAGAAGATATCCTCCACTGAAACTACTAAGGAAGCATGGACCATCCTCCAGAAAATGTATAAGGGAACAAAGGCTATTAAGAATTCAAAGCTTCAGAGGCTCACTACAAGCTTTGAAGAGATTAAAATGGAGGAGGATGAGTCATTTGATGAGTTCTATGCCAAGCTTAAGGACATAGTAAACTCAGCTTTCAATCATGGAGAAACCATTCCTAAACCCAAGATTGTGAGAAAGGTGCTCAGATCTCTGCTTGAGAGATGTCATGCCAAGATTATGGTGATCGAGGAATTAGAGGATATTAACAAGATTCCTTTGACTGAGATAGTTGGAAACTTGCAGACCTACGAGCTAGGGTTAACAAGAATTGGTAAGTCAGGTAAGGGCAAAAGCATGACTTTGAAGGCCAAGAGTAGTGACACTGATGAGTCTTCAGATGATAAGGATTCAAACATGAAGTCCTACATTACAAGACAATTCAAGAAGTTCATGAAGAATGCCAATGGGAAGCGCTTCGACAAGGACCGTAGGCAATCTAGTTCTTCTCAGTTCAAAAGCCAAGACAAAAGGGAAGAAGGATGCAAAGGATGGCGGTCAGTACACTGTTCCCGTAGGACCTAAGTGCTTTAGGTGTCATGGCTTTAGACACATGAAACAAGAGTGTCCTACATATCTCAAGAGCATTGGGAAGAGCAAGGCACTTGCTACTACCTTGAATGACACCGAACCTAAGGATGATTCCGACAATGAGGATGACGGAATCTTGAATACCTTCACTACCACAGTCAATCCTACTGAAGGGATTGTTGAGGACGTGGATGAAGGAAAAGAATTGGTGGATTCTAAGTGTGGGAAGTTGGATGATCAAGATGATATCCATACCGCCTATGAGAAACTATACAAGCTGTCTGAGAAACATGAGAAACTCTGTAAGCTAGCCACCAAGAAACTCAATGATGTGGAACTTGACCGTGAAGAGTTGTCCACAAAGTTTGATGAGACTAATCAGACTATTAGAGCACTAAGGTTTGAAAACAATTTCTTAGCTGAGAAGACTAAGAAGCTTGAAGTGGAGCTGTTTTAAGTCAGAGCTCAATTGGAGAGGACTTCAGGTGTAAAGCTTGATGAGATGCTCAGCATTCAGAAATTTGTTTTAGATCGAACAGGTTTAGGGTATGGTCTCTCTTCCTCTAATATTGCTTCTACTAGTACTACTGTTTTTGTTCCTCCTAGCAATAATGTTGAAATTAAGAACAATGATGGTAAAACTGATTTAGCTAGTGAGAACATATACAAGGGTAAATCTATTTTAGGAGCACCCCCTAAGCAAGATAAGAAGGAAATTAAAAACCCTAGGGCTAAGAAGGCTAACTCTCAAAAGCCTAAACATAAGAAGCAGCATCTCTGTCATCATTGTGGAGTTGCCGGTCACTCAACCAAATTGTTATAAGTGGTTAGCCACTCAACAGAGCAATGGCATGATAGCATCTGGAAGCCAGAATCAGCTTCAATCCTCTTTTGCTCCCCTTACAGATCTTCTCAAAGCCCTCATGTTCCTTTCGAACTTGAACGGTTTCAATTCTTCCCCCTCACCGCCGGTTTAAGGGTTTAATCAAAGGAAAGGTTCCTCCAAGGTATGGAAGGAAAAGGGTTCTAAGTGATTCTATCATTGTCTTCTCTCTCTTCGTGTTTTTGTTTTTGCATAACTTGTGTGTTTTGCTTTTGTTAGGAGTCAGTCTAGTTTTTGCTTTGCTTTGTTTAACATGTTTTTGTTTGTTTGCTTTTCAGTTTTGTTTATTTTTTTTTTCATATAAAAATAAATTTTTTTTGAAAAATCAGAAAAATACAAAAACAGTGTGTGTTTTGTGTACATTGGTACTTGTGTACCTTGGATGGCCATAGAAACAAAGTTTTCTAAACTTTGTATCTTTGTTAGCTTAGATGAGCATCTCTATGCACAACTAAGCAAGTGAGCTTTGTGGCTCTTGTTTGTGATGAGCAAGATTAAGTGTCTCTTGTACTTAACACTCGTATCACTTTTTTTGACGAGAAGGACTAGAAAATCCTAAGAGAAAGGCATAAATAACCATCTCACCACTGTTGCCCGCCAATCATGAATGACATCTGTATGCTTCGGCATAGCAAAAGTGCAATATCAATGACATTTGTGCGCTTTAGCATAGGAAAATTGGAATGTCAAATATCATTGAGAATTTCTTTTCTCTCTCTTATATGCCCATGCATGATATGCTTATTAAAAAGAAAAATATGCAAAGAAAAATAAAAAGCAAAAAGATAAAAAAAAAAAAAATGCTTTAAATATGATTGCAAGCGTGTATTCTAGGAGATATGGGAGTTATAGGATGTACCTCGAAAGTGATAGTCCCCATCAAACAGTTATGATTGTGTTTGAGTTAAAGTGATTTTCTCATATCTCAAATCATCATAACATGTATACACTTATGCAATCTTGCGATGTTTTTCACAGACAACACGCAATATTCTTTACTACTCTTGATACATGTGCAAGTACAATGTGATTTGGCCATCACAAGGTTTTACATGTGTTTAATGTATGCTCACTAAACGGTCTTGACTTGTTTTTAAAATATAAAATTGGTTAGATTTGTTTTGTGTGTGTGTGTGTGTTTTTGGGATCCATGTGCTTAAAATTATTATTGAGAAATGATTTTGAGGGCTTAATATGTTGATTGGATCATTGGTTGAGTTGCATGTTTGATTGCATTCATGTCTGTGTTTTTTCTCTTCTTGAAAAACTGTTTTTAAAAGCAATCTCGACAGCTCCTCGACACTTGGTTGTTTGTCGAGCTTCTCAGCTTTTTCTTATTGCAATCTCGACACATTCTTGATAGTTGGTGGATCGATCGAGAAAACTTCTGTCTCCTCGATAGCTTCTCGACACTTGGTGGATCGATTAAGCCTTTTGTTCATGTGTCTGGTGATTTGTTCCTCGACACATTCTCGATAGCTTCATCTGTCGACATTGTTTTTCTCGACACCTTCCTCAACAGATTTCTCGACACCTCCCAACACCTCTATTTGTTGAGATTTATTGAATGTCTATATATTTGTTTAGCGCGATCCATTCTTCATTTCTCTCGATCTCTCTCTCGATACCTCTGATTGTTCTCATTCCCAAACCTCTCTCAATCACTCCAAACTTGTTACTCAAGGTTTCTTCAAGCTTTTTCAAGTTTTCCTTCACTTGGTAAGCTTCTAATCTCTCATTCTCATGCATTTTCATGATTTGAAACCTAGGTTTTAGGGTTTTTGAAATATTTTGGGGTTTTTCAAAATTGATGAGTTATTGTTACAATTTTGAGATGAGTTTTTGTTTTAATGAGTTTAAAATCTCATGCATTGCATCACATTAGCATAATAACAGTATTATCATGCATTTAGATGTGTGCAAGTTGATTGTGTGCTAGTAGGATTGGATTAGGCTGAGCCCATGATGAATTTTCTATTGCATGTCAAATGTTCATGCATTTCCCATGCATATGTACTCTATTTTCAATATACTAGCTATATTTGAACTGTTTTGGAGATTTTCTGATTGTCTCTTTCTCTCCCTCTCTTTCTGTTTACGTTAGTCGTGATTATGGCACTTAAGCATAAATATACTCCTGGAACCCTCTTTGTTTTGGGGTATCATCTTCATCTGATCCTACTCCCTCTCATCTTCGGTTCCGTGATGAGGATGCCCGAAAGGCTTTCTCGAAGAACTTTTCCCGATAAGGCATTCATTTTGAATGCTAAGTCATTTTGGCAGACTTCGCCGACACCAACCTTCCCGATGTCATTCACAATTGGGGATGGGAGTCACTTTGTGACGTCACGGTCAGCTGTCCTTCTGTGCTTATAAAAGAGTTTTACTCCAATATGCATGGAATTGATTGTTCGGTACCTCACTTTTTCACTTGCGTTCGAGGTACACGCTTTCTTATCACACCGCCACTTCTTGCAAATGTGCTTCGGGTTTCTAGGGTAGAGTTTCCTAACTATCCTAGTTATGAGCATCTGAGGACTGTGTCCAAGGATGAGCTCATGTTTGCTTTCTGCGAGCGCCTTTTTTATTAGGGTGATCATCAGTTTACACCATGTAGGCCTTTTGCTAAAGGTCATAGATTCTTGAACATGGTAATGACTTTTGTTTTGCACCCACTCTCTCATTATAACTCCATCATAGAGCCTCGTGCTCGGTTTTTGTTATCCCTTCTTGAGCATCTTACTATAGACTTCCCTTCTCATTTTATTATTTCCATTATAGATGTTCATCTGGATTCGACATCCCGTGATAAGCTCATCTTTCTTTCCGTTATCATGAGGATTTTACGCTATTTTTCTGTCCCTTTTCCGGTGTCCGACCATTTCACTTTTATGTGTGCCATAGATGCCGCTACTGTTAAACATAGTGAGGTGTAGTTTAGGTCACGGCAGTCGGTTTCAACAGCTCCTCCCTCCTATTCGGCTCCTCCGTCTTGATTTGCTCCATTCACATCTGCCCCCTCCTCTTCCATGGGTGATATGTCACTCGGAGACATCATGGCATAGCTTCAGCGTATGGATGCACTCCTTGATACATTCTCTACTGAGTTGTATTAGGTTAACATTCGTGTCAGCCGTATTGCACGACGACAGGCGACCATGGGTGGTTTCGCTTCTGAGGCTTCTCCTCCACCTTTTCCAGTGGCTTTTGATGATGATGGCGATGACAATGATGCTTTTGATGATGATGATGGAGATGCTAACTCTATTGATGAGATGTCTACTTGACACTCTACCCTTTGTCATCCGTGACAAAAAGGGGAAGTAGTTTTGGATATAAGAGTAGTCATACTTAGGGGGAAAGTTAGTATAGGACCATTTTGTTAGGGGGAGTGTTGATATGAGGGATGTAGTGAGGATATTATGTATCTTTTCTTTTTAGGGATGTAGTGAGGATTATTTGTATCTTTTCTTTTCTTTCTTTTATAGATACATTGTTCTTGTACTTTGGGTCTTGTGACCATTTTTGACATACATTGTACTTATCTTCTTTATATGTTGATGTATGTTTCTTTCACCTACCCTTATATGTGTTGTTTATTTTCTCTCTTTATACAAATGCTTCTTATTACTTGTATGCAATCTATTATTTATGTTTCACACTAAGATGCCTTGATGAGTTTTGTTTAAAGTATTTCATAAATACAAGTTATCAAAGTCTACTTGCCATAAACTATCTTCTTGCAAAGTTTTTCAAGAGTTTGTGTTAGGATAGATTTTATTGTATACAACAAATGAATATGAGTTGAGTGGTTTATGACTTCTCGCATGTGTTCATTTGTTTGTTGTGGTTTTGTCACGGATTGCCAAATGGGAAGATTGTTAAGACATATGTGTTTCACTTATTAAGAACGTATGTCATTCTTTTATGTAATTGGCTAATTCTTTGACAAAACACAATTTACTTGTAATTGGGTAGATCCAGGTGTTCTTAATACTTCAAGAAACAAGGTTTCAAGATCAAGTGTCAAAGCAATTCAAGTCTATCCAAGAAACAAGCTGAATAGTGCAAATTCATTAAAGCTCGACAGTTGGCTCGACAGTTGGCTCGACAGCTGCATCTATTGAGCTTAAGAAAGCTATTTCAGCCCATGTGCTTGACAGCTCCTATCTGTTGAGATTTAAGAATTTCATAATTCTGATATGATTTTCTTAGGATTTGTGAATGTGTCTTTGGACTTTCTTTTCTCCTAACCCTAGACATATAAAATGATTATTTTAAGGGCCGTCAAAGAGTTCATAAGTTGCACAAGCATTGAGAAAAATTTGCTCAAGCAATTTGGGACCGGAGATAGAGTTTTGCCCTAGTTCATCTCTTTTGAAGAAGTTGCTGTGTTTGTACACCATAGGGGTTTGTAACCAAGCATCTTCTTGATCTTTGTCGTGGATGAACTGAAGAACTTTGCAGTCAATAATCCTCTCTAGTTGGTGATTGAAGTCGCGTACTAGGATCCGCACAAATTGATTAGTCACGTACTTGGGAGTCATGCATCAAAATGAGAACTTGTCACTATAGAACAAGTCCAATTGGGTATTGGAGTAAGGGTTCAACTGTAGGTTGGTATAAGGTACTGTGATTCCTTTACTTGTAACCGCTTGTTGTGATAATAGTAGAATTTCAGGAGTAGTGATCTTAAAATCACTCCGTGGGGTTTTTGCCGTGTAGGTTTTCCCTATTCATAAACAAATTACCGTGTCAATTTATTTTCCGCTGCATGCTTTAGCTATTAGTGATTGTTTGTTCTACCATGCTCTTTGCATGTTAATTTGATTAATTAATAAACTTGGGTAATTAATCAATTAATCCATCGCAAGGGGTCAATACGTTTTTGGCCTATCACTGACCTTTTTGGCTACTTGTTTAACCATTGTTGTCTTCCCCATGCCGCCCATCCCATACACCCCGACAATGTTGCGGTTGCTATTGTTGTTCTTGTCATTGTTGTTCTTGTCATCTTTCAGTTCTTTCAAGACATCTTCCATTGCATTTTGAGTGGATTTAAACGACATGAAATGACTGACTGGAGCTGAATCTGATGCTGGTGCTGGAATGGGAGGAGGCAGAGAGACAGTATCAAAATTATTATCCCCATAAATGACACCAATCTCTTTAGCAATGCTTGCCGCTTTCTTGCTCAACTTGTAACGTGAAAACCAATAAGGAGAACAACAAATGCAGCAGCATCTTTGGTTTGCTGTGACTTTATTCTCCTAATCTTGCGCCCCCTTGACTTTAGTATTGGCTCTTCCTACCCAGTTCTGGAATTGATTTTTGATTTATTCTCCACAAGTTTTGGCCTGCTCGACTAATAAGTTCACGCCCAGCACCATAGCTTTTAGTTTTTCTGCTTGTTCTCTAAATTCTTTTATGTTCTTCTTGTAGTGAAAGACGTAATCAGTACTCTCTCGCAGAGGAGGGCAAAAAAAGAAATCTAATGGCTTTTCGATCCAAGAAAGGGTGGCTTGCTACTTAGGGGTTGCAACAAGCGTTGAGAGAGAGAGAAATCTATTTGAGTAGAGCTGTAAATATAAACCATTTTTAATCTTGTGTTAGTGTTCTCATTGAAGCTTTTAAAGCCTTCAAATATTTTTACAAAAAACAATTTTTGATCTTGTATTTTCTATTTTTGTTATGTTTTTTGTGTTTGTAATGGTGTAAGTGATGGGGTAGGTAATGACAGGCTAATGGTAATAATTTCAGGTAGGTAAAGTGTCAAGTTTTAAATTACAGATAAGTAAGGTGAAAATGGGTCTAACCACAGGTAGATTTATTATAATTTTCCCTAAGCTTAATTTAAAAAAAAAAAAATTGTATCAAGTTTTATATAAGGTTTATGAATGATGCTCATTTTGTGGTATATGACATCATTAACATGATATTACATGTGCGTTTGCCTAGCACTACATCTGCGTAGAAGCTGCATTTGCATTTTTTGGCTGGTCCCTTGGCACTGTTCATGAACCAGCCAAAGCACAAAAACGCGTGAATAGTATTCGTGAACAGTGTTTTGTCTTTTAAAAAATATTTTCCTAAAGTATTTTCAGTAATAAGTTTTTAGATTTCAGCAAATAAGCGGTATCCAAACAGACTCTACATACCTGCTATTAAGAAGATGAACTGCATCGGGAAATATAAATGGTTAAGAAAGATATAATTATTTAATCTATATAGTATATTATATTAAGTATATAATTTTATTGCTGGAGCAAGTTTACTATTTTTTTATCTATATATTAAGAAGAGGAACTAGATCATTAATTTTATGATTCCAGTCCCTCACTGTAGAGTTATCTCATTACATCCCAGCCATTCTCTCAGAGCTTTGAGAGTGTTGTAGCATTATTTGTTTTTGGTTTTGCTTGATGTGATCATATTATTTGTCTTTTTTATTTTATTTTATTTTCTATGATGTGCAAATATGTGTATATTATTTGTTTTTAGTTTTTTTGGCTGGATTATTTGTTTTTATTTTTTTGACTGGATTATTTGTTTTTATTATTTTATTTTATTTTAGTAGGTGATGTTCAAAAAATGGAAAGCAAGCATCAACGTTTGATAAAAGACAACTAATTTTGCTACCGATGAGGATATATTATAACCATTTAAAGTATTTTATATAATAAAAAATAATAAAATAATAAAAACTAGAAATGAGTCAAAGCTAAGATTTTATGACCGTTCAAAGGATTTTATCTTTGAGTGAACTTGAATTTAGTTAAAGTTGACGTTTTATAACCGTATTTACTTCTTAGTGAACTTGAAATGAATTTGAGACTTTAATACTGTTAAAGTGTTTCTTCTTTGAGTGAATTAATTGGGGTTCCATGACCATTTAAAGTGTTTTATCACTGAGTCGATGAATTTGAATTGGGGTTTTATGATCATTTAAGATGTTTTACTTATGAGTGAATGAATTTGAATGGAGTATTTAGAGAAATGTTGTGTTCTAAAGTGGCAGGTTGTTATGAGTTATTATTGGTGGGGCAAAAAAATAATTTTAGTGGTAGGTTCAAATCAGAACCAATAACAACTAACTAACTATAATTTATTATAAAAATATTGTAGACATAGCACTTTTCGAGAATTTATAACCATTTAAGTTATTTTACCTCGGGAACTGAGATAAATTTTACTATTCTACTTGGGAATTTTGCTATGTAACTGAATGATCCATTGGGTATGTTGTTTTGCACGCACAAAGATTTGCATCCAATTCATAGATCTTGATAAATATGGGTTTATTTGTTGGCCCATGTGAATGGACAAAATTTTGAATCAGATTGGGCTCAATTTGAATGCAAGGCATCATTTGTCTTTGAGGCCTAAACATCTAAAACAATTGTGGTACTTAGTTTTGAAGACCCTTGGTTTGTCCCTTTATTTGGGCTGACCCATATTGGGTCAGCTTTGATTGCATTTGGACCACTGTGACCCAAAATTTTGCTTAGTTACCCGCTTTTTGA
Organism: Quercus gilva; assembly: GCA_023621385.1. Classification (NCBI taxonomy): domain Eukaryota; kingdom Viridiplantae; phylum Streptophyta; class Magnoliopsida; order Fagales; family Fagaceae; genus Quercus; species Quercus gilva. The sequence continues at coordinate 92,138,311 of CM042476.1, read as the reverse complement.
AGAGAAGTGATAGACCCTTTTATTTCCCGCGAGCTGAAACGGCCAAGGGAAGTCATTTCTCTCAAAAACTTTTGATTTCTCAAGACACATCAAAGCACCGATCCCATGAGGCTAATTAAGTGCCCTCAATCTTTGTTTTTGTTTGATCGAATGGGTTATTCATTTGTAGTTTGTTGTGGTTAAGAGAGTACTCCTTTATTTAGATGACTTTTCTGTGTTTCAAACTTGAGTTTTATTTTTTTGAAGATATGGGTTTGTATGTTTACAATGTGGGTGGTGGTGGACGAAATATGGGATTTTTGATGCTTGGTTTGTTGGATTGTATATGGGACGACTTCAAATTTGAGATCATGGCTATGTATGTTCGCCTAGTGTTTGTTGTTGGGGTTGAATGTAGAGGCTTTGAATTTGGTGTGGTTTGGGAATTTCGATGCTTGGTTGTCAAATGAAGAAATTTTGATGTTTGATTTGTTACGTGCTTGATGTGGTTTTTGTGATTGTTTATGACTGTTGAAACTGATGAATGTAGCTGGAAAAATGAAACATTGAGGGTCCATCATGCTTAAGAATTTGATAGTTTATGAGTTTGTGAATAGATTTTTGATGTTGCAGTAGCACAAAGAAAGCGCACACAATACTCTTTTTGATAGACAGAAACAAAACTGCTAGTTTCTGGATAATAAACCTTGAATCCACTAGGGATACCTTGAATCTATAAGGTGATAGGGTTCTGGAATCTATCAAAAATAATAAACAAAGTTTGCATTTTTATAAATTTGAAAACTGAATTGTCTTCAGGGATTACAATGTGTTTAAATAGTAAAAACAAAACCTATGGCAACTAGAAACCCTAAGGTGGCTACGAAAGTATATAAAACCCTAATTTAACTAAACAACATTAAAAGAACTTAAAAAGAAGGAAATAAATAACCTAAAAACCTAAATTTAACAAAAATTACATAAAAATTATTATAATTAAATAATTACAAAATTTAAATATCAAACTGTGCCCTACATCAGACCCCTCCACTTGAAAAAAACTCGTCCTCAAGTTGATAGTTGAAATCTAAAATCTTCCGTTTCAAATAAACAAATACTTTGAATGCTTTAATAACTTGATCAGGTTTTGAAACTTGAATCCTTCATAAAGCGTAGCATAAAATTTCTTCTCATCTACCTTTAATTTATTTGCAACATTAAATTAACAAAGGACTGATATGAAAATTAAAATTTTCTACTCCAAGAAAATCAACATATTGTGCAGTTATCTTCAACAAATCAACCGAAACTTGAGGATTGTGAGTTGTGGACTTATCCTCATATTTAATTTCAATTGGATCTTCCTCAATATTCTCAATAATTAACATCTCTTATTTTTGTCATTATCCACAATCAACTCAACCTTCTTCTTTTCTTTGACATGTTCATCAAATTTTTGACAAGTGGTATCTTCAATCTTCAATTCAATAACTTGTTGCAAGTCTTGATCTTTTTTAACCACTTCAAAATTTTCTTTAGAAATAGGTTGCTTCTTTTCAACACTCAAATTCTTTCCTTTGCTTGACACATGGACTTGGCTGTGAGAATTTTGGTTTTGTGACTGACTTTCATGTTTTGAACATATTGCTTTCCATATGAATATATAGATTTATAATCAATACTTGTATAATCTAGTATATAATAATAGTCATTAGGGAACCATAAATCAGTAAATACATTTTTCATTCTTTGCAAATAGTAGATTGGATGCTTACCTCGCTGTTTTCTATCGATTTGAATGTCTTTCCACCATTTCTCTGCTTCATCGTCTAATTTATTAGGTGCAAGGTGTACTCTTTCTTCATCACAAATATTTCAAAAATTAAAATACTCTTCCAAATCAATAAGCCAGTCAATAAAATCCAATTTACACATATCTCCATCAAAGAATGGAATTTTCTTGTAGTTAGGAGTGCGTCTTTGAATATATTGATCATTGTTATTGTGAGATGATTTCCTAGCAAGAAGAGTAGCAATCATTTGCTTAATTTTGCCTATAATTTGTTAACTCTTTTCACGAAATTGGTGGAACTCTGCCCTAGCGTGAACTGCATCTTCAACTTCGTGGTTGTAGTTGTAGTGGTTACCGTCTCGCCGGTTAGCCATTAGACCCGGGCATGTCAAGGCTCTGATACTAGCTGATGTCGCAGAAGCCTAAAGAAAGCACGCATGATGCTCTCTTTGCTGGACAAAAACTAAATTGTTAGTTTCTAGGCAGTAAACCTCGAATCCACTAGGGGTCTCTTAAATCCATAAGATGATAGGGTTCTGGAATCCACCAAAGTGCAATAGACAAAATCTGTATTTTTATACATCTAAAAACTAAATTGCATTTGGAGGCTACAATGCATTTAAATAGTAAAAACAAAATCTAAGGCAACTAGAAACCCTAAGGTGGGTACGAAAGCATATAAAACCCTAAGACTAAACAACATTAAAAACACCTAAAAAGAATTAAATAAATAACCTAAACCTAAAATAACAAAAATTACACAAAAATACTATAATTAAATAATTACAAAATTTAAATATCAAACTGTGTGCTACGTCGATTTTGAAAATGATTTTGGGGGTGGTTTTTGAGGGCATGTGAATTTGTTCGCTTATTGCTTGATTTTGTAGCTATATTGTGTTGATGTATTTAGGGTCTGTTTGGATACCGCTTATTTGCTTAAAACTGAAAATACTGTAGCAAAATAATTTTTAAATGTGTGAATAGTGTCGTGGGACCCAAAAATGCATGGGTATGCGCATTTTTGCATTTTTGGCTAGGTTGTGAACAATGCCGTAGGACCCAGCCAAAAATGCAAATGCTGAAAACTCAATTCACAAACACACGCTTAGCTATGTGTTTGAGCTAGTTAGACCTTTGGTAAGTGTTGGAAACCATTTGGTTTGGAGTTATTGCATGAAATCACAAAGGACTACAACTGTTAGTGCAGTTGTCACTCCAGTTCTAGAGTAATTTGCATTTTGTTTGTTTGTTTGTGTTTGTTAACATGTAATAGATTTTAGGATTTAGGCCCACCTTATTTACTTGTGATAGGCCACAAACTGAATGACCCCTTGTGATTAAACCAAATAATTAATTAGCCAAGTTATTAATTAATCAATTTATCATGCAATTGTGTGGCAGCACAAATAAATCACCAATAAACTAGATATGCAACGGAAAATAAATAACACGGTGATTTGTTCACGAATGGGGATAACCCTAACGGCAAAAACCCCATCGGGTGATTTACAGGTCACCACTCCCGAAACTCCACTATTATCAAATCAAGTGGTTACAAGTAAAGGAATCCCAAGTACCTTACCAACCTACAGTTGAACCCTTACCCCAATACCCAATTGGACTTGATCTGTAGTGACAGTTTCCACCTTTGATGCACGGCTCCCAAGTACGTGACTAACCAGATGTGCGGATCCCAGTACGCGACTTCAAACACCAACTTAGAAGGCGAGGTTGGCTGCAAAGTTCTTTAGTTCATCCTACACAATGAAGATCAGGAAGATGCTTGGTCACAAAACCCTTTGGTGCAAATACACAGCAACTTCTTCAGAGAAGATGAACTAGGTCAAGAACTTTGTCTTTGATCACAATTTGCTTAAACAGAGATTGCTCAATGCTTTTGCAACTTGTGTACAATATGACGGCTCTTAAAACAATCCTTTTATATGTTTAGAGTTAAAAGAAAAGAAGGCCCAAAAACATATTCACGGATCCCAAGAAATCAAATAAGAAAATCTAACTTTTTAATTCTCGACAGATAGCAGGTGTCGAGGAGCTATCGAGTAGGTGTTGAGCTTTAATGATTTTGCACTTCAGCTTGTTTTTCTTGGACAGACTTGATGACTTCAACACTTGATCTTGAAACCTTGTTTCTTGAAGTATTAAAAACACTTAGAACTACCCAATTACAAGTAGAGTGCGTTTTGTCAAAGGATTAGCCAATTTACATAAATAAGTATGACATATGTTCTTAACATGTGAACTACATATGTCCTAACAATCTCCTCATTTGGCAATCCGTGACAAAACTACAACAAACAAATGAACATATGAGAGAAGTCATAAATCACTCAACTTATATTCACTTATTGAATACAATAAAATCTATCCTAATACAAACTCTTGAAAAACTTTGCAAGAAGAGAGTTTATGTCAAGTAGACTTTGACAACCTGTATTTCTGAAACAGTTTAAACAAAACTCATTAAGGCATCTTGTATGAAACAGAATTAATAGATTGCATACAAATATAATGAACATGTGTATAAAGATAGAGAAGAAACAACACATGAAGAGAGAGGTGAAAGAAACATACATCCACATATAGAGAGAAAATAAGTACAATGTATGTAAAACTGGTCACAAGACCTCATATACAAGATCAATGTATCTAAAGAGAATAGAAAAGAAAAGATACATCAAAACCTCACTACATCCCTCAAAATATCAACACTCCCCCTATAAAAAATGTCCTATACTAACTCTCCCCGTAAGATGACTACTCTCATAACCCAAAACTACTCCCCCTTTTTGTCACGAGTGACAAAGGGTAGAGTGTCATGTAGACATCTCATTAGTAGAGCTTGCATCTTCATCATCATTATCTGAAGCATCATCGTCATCACCATCATCATTATCATCCTCAAAGTTAGAAGCCGCTGAAGAAGGTGGTGAAGGAGTAGCCTCAGGAGCAAAACCACCCATGGTCGCCTGCCGTCGTGCAATACGACCAACACGAACATTCACCTGATACAACTCAGTGGAGAGTGTATCGAGGCGAGCATCTATGCGCTGCAGCTGCGCCATGATGTCTCCAAAAGCTACATCGCCCGTAGAGGAAGAAGGAGCAAATGTAGATAGAGCATATTTGGATGGAGCTGAACGGGAGGGAGAAGTGGAATTCGTCTATCTTGACCCAAACTAAGCCTCACTACGTTTTACGGTAGCGGCATCTATGGCACAGATGTGTGTGAAATGGTCGGACACAAGAAAAGGGATAGAAAAATGGCGTAAGATCCTCGTGATAGCGGAAGGAAAGATGAGCTTATCACGGGATGCCGAGTCTAGATGAACATCTATGATAGAAAGGATGAAATGAGAAGGAAAATCTATAGTAAGATGCTTAAGAGAAGATAACAAAAATCGAGCACGAGGCTCTGTGATGGAATTGTAGTGAGAGAGTGGATTGAGTACAAAAGTCATCACCATGTTTAGGAATCTAGGACCTTTATCAAAAGGTCTACATGATGTATACTGATGCTTACCCCAATCAGAAGGGCGCTCACAAAAAGCTGAAATAAGCTCATCTTTGGACACAGTCCGTAGACGCTCACAACCGGGATAGTCAGGATGATCTATCCTAGGAACCCTAAGCACATCCGCAACTAGCTGCGGTGTGACAGGGATGCGCGTATCTCGAACACAAGTGTGAAAGAGAGGTACTGAACGATTGATCCTATGCATGTCGGAGTAAAACTCTTGAATCAGCACGAGAGGACATGTGACCGGGATGTCACACAGTGACTCTCATCCCCTACTGTGAATGACAGAGGGAAGGTCAGTGTCGGCGAAGTTCGCCAAAATGACTTGGCGTTCCGAATGAACACCCCGTCTAGAAAAGTTCTCCGTAAATGCCTTGTGGGCATCTCCATCACGGAACTGAAGATTTAGAGGAGCAGAATCAGAAGATGAAGAAGCTCCAGAAAGCAGAGGGTTCTGAGCCGGAGTGGATTTACGTTTGGGTGCCATAGACACTACTAACGTAAACAGAATGAGAAAGAGATAGAGAAGGAGACAATCAGAAAAGTCCCAAAACAATTCACATATATCAAATATATTGAACAAAAAGTACATATGCATGGGGAATGCATAAACATGTGACATGCAAATTAAAAAGCATCATGGGCTCAGCCTAATCCAATCCTACTAGCACACATACATAGAACACACATCTAAATGCATGTAAATATCATACTAATGCACATGAAATGCAATGTATGACATTTTGAACACATTTAAGTGAAAACTTAACCCAAAATTTCAAGAAAAACTCATTAATTTAAAAAAACCCCAAAATTTTTCAAAAATGCCAAAACCTAAGATTCAAAACATGAAATGCATGAAAAATGAAGGAAAATGAGATCATACCAAGTGATTTGAAGGAAGGAAGGGCCGAAAATCACGTGGATTGAAGGTTTTGAGTGAGAAAAAGAGGTTAGGGAGATGAACAGCCACGGACAGATCGAGAGAGATCGAGAGAAATGAGATCAGAATCGCGACAGAGTTTTATATAAGAACCTCAATAATTCTCGACAGCTGAGGTATCGAGAGGTGTCGAGGTAGGTGTCAAGAAAATGAACTTCGACAGCTACAGGTGTCGAGAAGGTATCGAGGAATAGACACCAAATCCCAGAACATAAGCTCGATCGATCTACAAGGTATCGAGAAGGTATCGAGGAGACAGGAACTTTCTCGATCGATCCACCAGGTGTTGAAGAGGTGTCAAGATTGTAATAAGAAAAAGGCTTGAGAAGCTCGACAGATAACAAGGTATCGAGGAGGTGTCGATGAGGTGTCGAGCCAGCAGTAAAAGTTAGTTTTTCGAGAAGTGAAAAACACAAACATGAATGCAATCCAACATGCACCTCAACCATTTATCCAATCAACATATAAAGCTATCAAAATCATCTCTTAATGAAAAAATTTAAGCACATGGATCCTCAAAAACACACACACACACACACACTAAACACGTCTAACCAATTTTATTTTTCAAAAACAAGTTAAGACAGTTTAGTGAGCATACATTAGCACATGTAAAACCTTTGTGATGGCCAAATCACATTGTACCTGTACATGTATCAAAAGTAGCAAAGAATATTGCGTGTTGTGTGTGAAAAACATCGCAAGATTGCATATGTGCATACATGTTATAACGATCTAAGATATGAGAAAATAACTTTAACTCACACATAATCATAACTGTTTGATGTGGACTATCACCTTCGAGGTACATCCTATAACTCCCACATCTCCTAGAATACACGCTTGCAATCATATTTAAAACATTTTTAATTTTTTTGCTTTTTATTTTCTTTGCATATTTTCTTTTTAAGCATATCATACATGGGCATATAAGAGAGAGAAAAGAAATACCCATTGATATTTGACATTCCAATTTTGCTATGACGAAGCACACAAATGTCATTGACATCACACTTTTGCTATGCCGAAGCATACAAATATCATTTAAGATTGGCAGGCAATAGTGGTGAGATGGTTATTTATGCCTTTCTCTTAGGATTTTCTAGTCCTACCCATAAAAAAGAGTGATATGAGTGTTAAGTTTTGAATGATAACTTAATCTTACTCATCACAAACAAGAGCCACAAAGCTCACTTGCTTAGTTGTGCATAGAGATGCTCATCTAAGCTACAAGAGATACAAAGTTTAGAAAACTCTGTTTCATTGGCCATCCAAGGTACACAAGTACCAAAGTACACAAAACACACCCTGTTTTTGTATTTTTCTGATTTTTCAATTTTTTTAATTATTTTTATATAAAAAAAACAAAATGAATAAAACTGAAAGTAAACACACAAAAACATGTTAACGAAGCAAAGCATAAAACTAGATGCAAATGCATGAGGAAAAGGAAGAAGAGAGGGAAATCAATCCATGGAGATAACACCAATGTTTTGACGAAGAAATTCAAAACGTTTGTTGTCAAGAGGTTTGGTGAACAAGTTAGCCTTTTGATCATCAGTGTGGATAAACTTAAGAGTGAGAGTACCATCTTCGACAAGCTCCCTAATGAAGTGATGTCGAATCTCTATGTGTTTGGTTCGAGAATGCTGAACCGGGTTCTTAGAGATATTTATGGCACTGGTATTGTCACAGTAAATAGTGAGATTCTCTTGACAAATACCATAATCATGAAGGAGTTTTTGCATCTAGAGGAGTTGTGTGCAACAGCTACCAGCAGCAATGTGCTCAGCTTCTGTAGTGGATAAGGAGATGAAGTTCTACTTTTTTCTCATCCAAGAGACAAGATTGTTGCCTACATAAAAACAACCCCCCGAAGTACTCTTCCTATCATCAGCATTCCTAGCCCAATCTGTATCAGAATATCCAGCTAAGACACCAATTGTGTCCTTGCTGTACCACACACCGAACTCAGCGGTAGTTTTGACATACTTTATAATTTTTTTTAAAGCAGTCATATGTGATTCTTTAGGATTAGCCTGATATCTAGCACACATACCAACACTGTAACTAATGTCAGGTCTACTAGCAGTAAGGTAAAGAAGATTACCTATCATGCTTCTATATAGAGAAGGATCAACACTCTTGCCTAACATATCTACAGTGATTTTAACATTTGGGCTCATAGGGGTTCTAACAGAATTAGCAGATTCCAAACCAAACTTTTTCACAAGATTCTTAGCATATTTAGATTGAGAAAGGAATATATTTGAATCTTGTTGGCGAATCTGCAATCCTAGGAAGTGAGTCAGCTCTCCAATCATGCTCATCTCGAACTTGGCTCGCATGAGTTTTGAGAAGCCATGAGCAAGTTCATCCTTAGTCGACCCAAAGATGATGTCATCAACATACACTTGAGCAACTATCAACTCGCCATCTTCCTTTTTGACGAAGAGAGTTTGGTCAGCTTTTCCTCTTGTGAACCCATGTGACACCAGATATTGTGTGAGTCTATCATACTAGGCTCTAGGAGCTTGCTTCAACCCATAAAGTGCCTTTTTAAGGTACAACACATGATTCGGAAAGTGTGGATCAATGAATCCTTTTGGTTGAGCCATATAGACATCCTCTTTGAGTAACCCATTCAAGAAAGCAGTCTTTACATCCATCTGATAAAGTTTGAAATTCAGTTGACATGCTAGGGCAAGGAGAATTCTGATGGATTCCATTCGAGCAACTGGGGCAAATGTTTTAGCATAGTCTACTTCTTCCATTTGTGAGTATCCCTGAGCTACAAGTTGAGCCTTGTTGCGAATCACATTGCCTTCTTCATCGGTCTTATTGCGGAAAATCCACTTTGTACCAATGATGTGCTCACCCTTCAGTCTAGGTACAAGAGTCCAAACATCATTCCTCTAAAACTGGAGCAGTTCATCATGCATTGCTTTAACCCAACTTTCATCTTGTAGTGCTTCCTCCACTTTCTTGGGTTCAACCTGTGACAAGTAGCAAGAATAAGACACAAAGTTAGCAACACATTTATCAATTGTACGTTTCCTTAATGTGAGTTCATTCATGTTTCCCACAATAACTTCTGGAGGATGATTCAATTTAATCCTAGAGAAAGGTCCTTTCTCTTGATGAGATTCAGAATCTAGTGAAGTTGGTATTTCTGTAGATTCTTCCACAACACTGGGAGTACTAGGAGATGCAGGTTCTTGATTAACAATGTCTTGAACTTCCATAGGCTCAAGGGGAAGAATTTCCTTGGGGAGTTCATCAACACCTTTCTCAGAATTGGAATCTGAAGACTCATCAATGATAACATTTACAATCTCCATTACTTTCATAGTTCTTTTGTTGTATACCCGATAAGCCTTGCTAGTGGAAGAGTAACCTAGAAATATGCCTTCATCACTCCGAGAGTCAAACTTTCCCACATTCTCTCTATCCTTGAGGATGAAACAAGTACTTCCAAAGATTCTGAAATATTTCACATTTGGCTTTCTTCCTTTTCATAACTCATAGGGAGTCTTTTTGGTACCAGGTCTGAAGTACACCCTATTCACCGTATGACATGCAGTGTTTACGGCTTCTCCCCATAAGTTTTGAGCCACATCTTTGTTATGCAACATGGCTCTAGCCATCTCTTGAATAACCCTATTCTTTCTTTCTACCACACCATTCTGCTGAGGTGTAATAAGAGTAGAGAATTCTTGAGATATACCTAATCTTATGCAAAAAAACTCCATGTATGAGTTCTCGAATTCTTTACCATGGTCACTTCGAATTCGATCAATCTTTAAGCTCTTTTCATTCTGCAGTCTTGTGCATAAGGCCTTAATGTGCTCAGGAGCATCAGACTTGGATCGTAGTAAGATAACCCAAGTGTATCTAGTGAAGTCGTCTACCACAACCATGATATATCTCTTACCACCAAGAGACTCGGTTCTGGTTGGACCCATAAGATCTAAATGCAAAAGCTCCAATGGTCTGGAGGTAGCTGATGTCTGAGTGTCTGGATGCTTAACTTTTGTCTGTTTCCCAAGCTAACATAGTCCACACACCATATTGCTCAATCTACTAAGCTTTGTTATCCCCAAGACTGATTCATGCTTAGATACAATGGATAGATGCCTGTAACTAGCATGTCCCATTCGTTGATGCCATATATCTTCATTTGGCAAACGAATGCTATTACACACTATATCAGCATCAGGAACCAATCCATAATAGTTGTCCAATGTGCGAACCCCACTAATTAGCTTCTTTCCAGACTCATCCATGACAAGACACTTTCCCTTTGAGAATAGCACCATGAAGTCTTGATCACATATCTGACTTATGCTCAATAGGTTTACCCTTAAACCTTCTACATAAAGAACATTTGCAATGTCTGGCAATCCTGGTAGAGATATGATTCCTTTCCCTTTAATCTCTGACTTGCTTCCATCACCAAAAGTCACATTACCATCTTTCTTAGGCTCAAAGATCTTGAAGAAAGATCGGTCTCCAGTCATGTGTCTTGAGCAACCACTGTCAAGATACCATAGACATGTATCCATCACTTTGAATGCAGACTTCATCATGAAACACACTTCAAGCTTAGATGACAAATCAGAGGGAATGGTTCTTTCACTCAATTGCCTTTTTTGAGCCAAGCCTTTAACTTTTACTCTTCTCAGACGAACTCCTTTGCACATTTTCATTCTGAGACAGTCTAGTTTCTTCTTAGCCAAACTGAGATCTTTTCCAATAGTCATTATAAGAGAATTCAAATAACTTTTGGACTTGTATTTTCTGAGACACTCAAACAAATAGTGATTAGAAAAACAAGATATATTTGAAAACATAGATCTCTTCAAGCCGGTTATAGCCATGACAACAGGGGTCAATGGATCAACACAACAAAGATTAAACCTAATCAGAGTGTGCCTGCTCTGATACCACTTGATAGGCCACAAACTGAATGACCCCTTGTGATTAAACCAATTAATTAATTAGTCAAGTTATTAATTAATCAATTTATCATGCAATTGCATGGCAGCACAAACAAATCACCAATAAACTAGATATGCAGCGGAAAATAAATAACACGATGATTTGTTCTCGAATGGGGAAAACCCTAACGGCAAAAATCCCACCGGGTGATTTTCAGGTCACCACTCTCGAAACTCCACTATTATCAAATCAAGCGGTTACAAGTAAAGGAATCCTAAGTACCTTACCAACCATACATATGAACCCTTACCCTAATACCCAATTGAACTTGATCTGTAGTGACAGTTCCCACCTTTGATGCACGGCTCCCAAGTACGTGACTAACTAGATGCGCAGATCCCAGTACGCGACTTCAAACACCAACTTAGAAGGAGAGGTTGGCTGCAAAGTTCTTCAGTTCATCCTACACAATGAAGATCAAGAAGATGCTTGGTCACAAAACCCTTTGGTGCAAATACACAGCAACTTCTTCAGAGCAGATGAACTAGGTCAAGAACTTCGTCTTTGATCACAATTTGCTTGAACATAGATTGCTCAATGCTTTTGCAACTTGTGTACAATATGACGGCTCTTAAAACAATCATTTTATATGTTTAGGATTAGAAGAAAAGAAGGCCCAAAAAAATATTCACGGATCCCAAGAAATCAGATTAGAAAATCTGACTTTTTAATTCTCGACAGATAGCAAGTGTCGAGGAGCTATCGAGAAGGCATCGAGCTTTAATGATTTTGCACTTCAACTTGTTTTTCTTGGACAGACTTGATGACTTCAACACTTGATCTTGAAATCTTGTTTCTTGAAGTATTAAAAACACCTAAAACTACCCAATTTCAAGTAGAGTGCGTTTTGTCAAAGGATTAGCCAATTTACATAAATAAGTATGACATATGTTCTTAACATGTGAACCACATATGTCCTAACAACTTGTATAGCGCACATACTTATACTACACACTCTGCCTCCTATATAAAGACACTCATGTATATTTTATGACTTGAGAAATACAATACATTCATTCAGTATTTTTAACATGGTATCAGAGCCACTACTCTAACCTTTTTGGTGTCTTGTAGTCTTGTGTTCTTCGACATTCTTCGATGCCTCAACCTTCTCTGATCACTAAACCCATTTGTGCCCTTTTTCTGACTACTCCGCCACCGTTAAAGGCACTCCGCACCGCTAAAGGATCTCTCTCCGCCGCCAAGATAACTGCCTTTGTCGGATCATTTAGTTCTGAAATTTCGATTATGACACCAAAGACACAGTCCTATAGATCGTCAATCGATCTACTTAACGTCGCCAGAATCGCCACCTTCGAAGTACTCACACGCCCCCATGTGCCATTCAAAGATTCAGCGAGTTGTCCCATGTGCTGCACGCACCACCACGTGCTGATATCAAGTTTGGCATGCGCTAGTGAAGTACCTGCTAACGTCATCACTACCACATAAGCTGATTAGGTCATCTGCCACATCAGCCACTCACGTCATTTGCCATGTCAGCAGCTTATGTTAGCACACCTACATCATCCGTTGACCTGTTACGTCAGCCGCTGTTGACTTTGATCGTGAACTTTTACTAGCATTGACTGTTGACTTTTACCAGGTGCTCCTTACCCAGTTTTTCTCGTAAATTTCATTTTTACAGTTCATTTTTGTATATTTTGCTTCTATGAAGAATAAGGACAGGTTTTCTTCTTATTGCAATAATCGTCGCCAACAATCCAACAAACGTTTTTGCAATTTTTGTAAACGTCTTAGCCATAATATTGAGACTTGCTATCATCGCAACAAATAAGATATTTCCATTTTTGCTGCTACTGTTGCTAACACTAAGAGTGTCTAACCAATGGCTCCCATCTTTGCAAAGTCTAAGTCTTCGAGATCCATTATCACCATTTTCACAGTCGACCTTTAAAATATCATTGCTAATACCATTCGTATGGTTGGTGATGAATCAGAAATTTATGGTCGTCATTGCACGAAGATCGTCATTTACCCAGGGAAGACATTATGCATTTATTACAATCATTGATAATGAAACGTAACGGACGGAGCAACGGTCATAGAATGAGCTATGAACTCTAGACAAAGATTCTGTAACACTAACCATTGAGCATAAATACAACACATCATTGCCCATTAATAAGGCACACAACTATAAAAGAGAAGGTAACAGAAGTTAAAGGTACACATAAATACTCTACGAAATCACTCTCTACTTATTTTCTCTCTAGAATCTTTCTCCCTTGCTAACTTAAGCATCGGAGGCAGTTTGGCTAACGCCACAGTGGCGTGTTACTCTTTCATTCAACTCATTTTGCAAGTTTCTTATCTTCAAAGACAACCTCATTCATAGCATCATTCATCCGCCACAACGAAGAGCTCAACTATTGATTTTTTGCATCATCAGTTTGGCACTGTCTATGGGAAATGCTAATCATAAAAGCTATCTTTCCTAGTGACAAAAGAGTTCCTCGAAGTACCAAATAGAAGCAGAGACTACACCTCAGCTAGACGCTGTGCAACAACAACAAATCCAAGCCCTCTTGGCTAATGTGGAAGAGCTGACTCGCCAGAATGAAAAGCTTCAAAAGACATTGGAGTCTTAAAACGAAGAACAACGGTGAACAGGTGAAAACCAAAATGAAGAAAAATCAAACTCTCAAGCCAACAGGCGAGACAGAACTTCAGGAGAATATTCCACTAGGGTGGAAAATGAGCTTCGCAACATGATGAAGGAAATGGACGAACTAAAAAGCGCTATGACAGACAAAGGCGGAGAAAATTTGGATGGGATGATTTGAAGGATGGACTCACCATTTACCAATGAAGTGTTAAACCGTCCCCTCCCACCAAAATTTCGTCTTCCACAATTGGAGTCGTATGACGGTTCCAAGGATCTCTTGGATCACATCGAATCATTCAAGATGCTGATGCTGTTGCAAATGACCCCAAACGAGGTGATGTGTAGGGCAGTTCCAACAACACCAAGCAGCTAGAGTATGGTTCAACAAGATACCCCCAGGAACTATTACAAACTTCGAACAACTCAGTAAAGGTTTTGTTCATCATTTCATTGGGGGGCAAAGACACAAAAAACCAACTGACCATCTTCTCAACATTCAGCAAGCAGAAGGAGAATCACTAAGACAGTACGTCACTTGATTCAATAAGGAGCTACTGCAGGTAGACAAAGCTGAAGATCAAGTTATTTTAACAACATTCCAAGCAGGGTTGCTGCCAGAAGATTTCTTCTTCTCAATCACTAAAAGCCCAGTAAAAACAGTCGCAGATTTGCTCCATAAGGCTCAGAAGTACATGAATGTAGAAGATACGGTGCTTGCAAAAGAGATGAAAGGAAAAAGAAAAAGAGACGAAAGAACAAGCAACAATAGCGATAAGAAGAAGGAGGCATGAAGTGTTGGGCAGACCATAGGGAAAAAGAAGGAACTTCCAGACAGGAAACCCAAGTTCACTAACTTCACTCCTCTAATAATGCCAAATGAGAAAGTCCTTATGTAGATAAGAGATGATCCTTCCCAACAATGACCGAAGCCAATTAGCACCCCTATAGAAAGAAGAGACAAGAGCAAGTACTGTAGATTCCACTAGGACCACAGGCAATGTATTGATGAGTGCAGGCATTTAAAAGATCAGGTGGAGACTTTAATCCGACAAGGGAAGTTGCAAAAGTACGTCAGAAAGACGGAGCCCCACATGTACCAAAGAAAGGACGACCAAGACAGAACTCTGGAGATAGGGGATACCAAACCCCTGCAGGAGAAATAAAGACGATCTCGGGAGGATTAATAGTAGGCAAAACATTGAAGTCCCTAAGAAAAGCACAAGGAAGAGAAATAAATAGTGTCCATTCGCGGCTCCCTTCAATGAAGATGCCAAAAAATGATGAGCTTGATATTGTCTTCTCAGAGAGAGATGATCGTGGCATCAAGCAACCCCATGATGATCCACTAGTAATCATGCTCAAAGTAGAAGAGTTCAACATCCACTGAGTGCTCATTGATAATGGAAGCTCAGCAGATATCACATATTTGCCCGCTTTGCAGCAGATGAAGCTGGATAAGAAAAGGATTAGGCCTTTCACCTCACCTCTGGTAAGCTTCACAGGGGATTGAATCGTCCCTTGAGGCATCGTCACTCTAATTGTAATTGCAGGAACTTATCCAGCATAGGTCACCAAGAATATTGATTTCCTCATAGTTGAGTGTCCTTCAACATACAACATCATCTTGGGAAGACCTGCACTCAACAGACTAAGAGTAACAACATCAACGTATTACTTGAAAGTGAAGTTTCCAATAGCCCATGGGGTAGGAGAAATCAGAGGAGACCAAGTTTTGGTAAGAGAGTGCTACCAAGCTACTTTAGCTTCTAGCGAGAACCACACATGGGTGATCAATGAACCAGAGCCCATTCCTAAACCATTAGAAACACCACAAAAAGTTGAGATCATCCCATGAGATTTGACAAAGGTATTGAAGATTGAAACAACACTCCCAACTTTAGAGAAAGAAAAGATGATTTTCTTCTTATAGGCAAGCCAAGATGTTTTCACCTAGAAACACAAGGATATGCTCGGTATTGATAGGAAGATCATACAGTATCATCTCAATGTCAACCCAGAATGCAAACCTATACAGCAATAACAGAGGATATTTGCACCAAAACACAACAGAGCTGTAACTAAAGAAGTAGAGAAGCTACTAGAAGTTGATTTCATCAGGGAAGTCTTCTATCCAGACTAGCTAGAAAACATGGTCATGGTAAATAAGAGCAATGGCAAGTGGAAAATGCGCGTCGACTTCACAGACCTGAATAAGGCCTACCTAAAGGATAGCTTCCCCTTGCCAAGGATTAACCAGCTAGTAGACTCAACTGTTGGACACAAGCTCTTGAGTTTCATGGATGCATTCTCTGGATACAACCAGATTCTTATGGACGAAAACAATCAAGAGAAGACCTCGTTTGTCACCAGCTAAGGGTTGTACTGTTATAAAGTGATGCCCTTTGAGCAGGAGTAGTGTTCATATCTCTAGAGAAAGAAACATTAAAGTATACAGTCAGATTGCAGTTCCCAGCAACAAATAACGAGGTAGAATATGAAGCATTGCTAACAAGGCTAAGTCTAGCAAAGGCTCTAAGAGTAAAGAACCTTATCATCCAAGCTGATTCTTAGCTAATAATTGGACAAGTGAAGGGAGATTATGAAGCCAAAGAAGAAAGGATGCAGAAGTACTTAAAGATCATTCAATGACTCTCACGGCACTTTAACAGTCTAAACTTTGTGCAAATCCCTCGAGCAAAAAATGCAGAAGCTAATTTTCTAGCATGATTAGTCTCGTCTAACGATTACAATGCAACCTCCAAACTATGTGTAGAGATAAGGGGATAGCCAAGCACAGAAGGTGAACAAGTTCTAAAGATAAAAGAATAAGACGAATGGATGACTCCCATCGTCCGTTACTTGAAAAAAGGATGGCTCCCAGAAGATAAGACGGAAGCAAGGAAGATATAGATCAGAGTAGCTCACTTCGTCATTATTGACGACGTGCTGTATAGATGAGGATATTCACTCCCATATCTAAGATGCGCCAGTTTAGAAGAAGCAGATTATATGCTCCGTGAGATACACGAGGGAATCTGTGGAAACCACATTGAGGCAAGATCCTTAGCAGGAAAGGCGCTTAAAGCAGGACATTATTGGCCAACCCTACAGAAAGATGCATACAACATCATCAGAGCATGCGACAAGTGTCAACATTTTGCAAATGTCCAAACGAGACCAAGAGAGACGATGACCCCCATATCCTCATCATGGCCCTTCGTCCAATGGGGAATCGACATCATGGGTCCATTCCCCCTAGGGAAGAAGCAACTCAGATTTCTAATCATCGCCATCGATTACTTCACAAAATGGATAGAATTAGAGCCAGGGATGACAATAACAAAGGCTAAAGTTACAAGCTTTGTGTGGAAAACATCATTTGCAAGTTTAGAGTCCTACATGTCAAAATATCGAACAATGGAAAGCAGTTTGAGAACCTCAAGTTTCAAAAATTTTGCCAAGACTTAGGAGTTAACAATCACTATCCTTCTTTAAGACACCTTCAGGCCAACGGCCAGACAGAAGTAACAAACAGAAGCTTACTCAAAATTATCAAAACTAAGCTTGAGGGGGCAAAGGGGGGCATGGCCTGAAGAACTACAAAATGTCCTTTGGGCATATAGGACTACCACAAGAGTTCCAACAGGAGATACACCATTCAAACTGACATTCGACACTGAGGTCGTCATACCAGTGGAAGTAGAACTGACGAGCTACTGAGTCAATACATATGAAGACTAGAAGAATTAGCAGAAGCTTAACAACAATCTAGACCTAGTTGATGAAGTCAGGGAAGAAGTTATGAAGCGAATGGCCAAACACAAGGAAGCAATGGCCAGATACTATAACAAAAAGGTTAAGGTAAGAAGGTTTAACACAAGAGACCTTGTCCTTAGAAATGTATCATGGGCAACAAAGGACCTATCCCAAGGAAAACTGGGGCCAGCCTAGGAAGGCCCCTACGAAGTAATCTGTCATTCCAGAGAAGGTTCTTACTACCTGAAGTGTTTAGACGGCCAAGAACTGCCTTGACCACGGAACATAGAACACTTAAAGAAATACTACCAGTAAGGAATGCTTACATTTCAAGTTAACTAATCTTCATATCAGTATGTATGACAGTCATTACATTCGTCGTTCATGAGATCAATAATACATGAAAGCATTATCTATGCATATTTATCAATGATTATCCATGATCTATCAAAACAAAGTACAATCCATATTTATCAATGATTATCCATGATCTATCACTATCAAAACATGTGTAACGATTAGGAGTTGTCCTTGGGAGATGTCTCAAGGCCTTCCGTCATTAAAATTTCAAATCAAAAGCTATAGCCATTGAAGTTGCTGATACACAACTACCAAAGTCAACTATGATAGGCCACAAACTGAATGACCCCTTGTGATTTAAACTAATTAATTAATTAAGTCAAGTTATTAATTAATCAATTTAACATGCAAATACGTGGCAGCACAAACAAATCACCGAATAACTAAATATGCAGCGGAAAATAAATAACACGGTGATTTGTTCACGAATGGGGAAAAACCCTAACGGCAAAAACCCCACCGGGTGATTTTTAAGTCACCACTCCCGAAACTCCACTATTATCAAATCAAGCAGTTACAAATAAGGAATCCCAAGTACCTTATCAACCTACAGTTGAACTCTTACCCCAATACCCAATCGGACTTGATCTGTAGTGACAGTTCCCCCTTTTGATGCACGGCTCCCAAGTACATGACTAACCAGATGCGCGGATCCCAGTACGCGACTTCAAACACCAACTTTAGGAAGAGAGGTTGGCTGCAAAGTTCTTCAGATCATCCTATGCAATGAAGATCAGGAAGATGCTTGGTCACAAAACCCTATGGTGCAAAGTACACAGCAACTTCTTGAAGAAGATGAACTAGGTCAAGAACTTCGTCTTAGATCACAATTTGCTTGAACAAGGATTGAACAAGGATTGCTCAATGCTTATGCAACTTGTGTCTCTGTTGACGGCTCTTAAAACACTCCTTAAATATGTTTAGGGTTAGAAGAAAAGAAGGCCCAAAAACACATTCACGGATCCCAAGAAAATCAGATTAGAATTCTGACTTTTGTAAATCTCGACAGCTAGCAGGTGTCGAGGTAGGTGTCGAGCAGGTGTCGAGCTTTAAAAATTCTGCACTTCAACTTGCTTTTTCTTGGACAGACTTGATGACTTCAACACTTGATCTTGAAACATAGTTTCTTGAAGTATTAAATACACCTAGAACTACCCAATTACAAGTAGAGTGCGTTTTGTCAAAGGATTAGCCAATTTACATAAAATGTGACATATGTTCCTAACATGTAAACACATATGTCCTAACAATCTCCCCCTTTGGCAATCCGTGACAAAACCACAACCAACAAATGAACATATGAGAGAAGTCATGAATCACTCAACTCATATTCACTTGTTACATACAATAAAATCTATCCTAACACAAACTCTTGAAGAACTTTGCAAAAAGAGAGTTTATGGCAAGTAGACTTTGACAACCTGTATTTCTGAAACACTTATAAACAAAACTCATCAAGGCATCTTGTGTGAAACAGAAATAATTAGATTGCATACAAATATAAAGAACATGTGTATAAAGAGAGAAAAGAAACAACACATGAAGAGGTAGGTGAAGAAGAAACATACATCCACATATATAGAAGATAAGTACAATGTATGTAAACTGATATACAAGACCAATGTATCTAATAAGACTAGAAAAGAAAAAGATACATCAAAAGCCTCACTACATCCCTCAAAAAGTATGAACACTCCCCCTATCAAAAATGTCCTATACTAACTCTCCCCCTAAGATGACTACTCTCATAATCCAAAACTACTCCCCCTTTTTGTCACGAATGACAAAGGGTAGAGTGTCATGTAGACATCTCATCAGTAGAGCTAGCATCTCCATCATCATCATCATCTGAAGCATCATCGTCATCACCATCATCATCATCATCCTCAGAGTCAGAATCTGAAGCCACTGGAGGAGGTGGTGGAGGAGAAGCCTCAGAAGCAAAACCACCCATGGTCGCCTGCCGTCGTGCAATACGACCAACACGAACATTCACATGATACAACTCAGTGGTGAGTGTATCGAGGCGAGCATCCATGCGCTGCAGCTGCGCCATAATGTCTCCAAGAGATACATCGCTGGAGGAAGGAAGAGGAGTCGATGTAGATGGAGCAGATCTGGATGGAGCCGAACGGGAGGGAGGAGTGAAATCCGACTGTCTCGCCCTGAACTGTGCCTCACTACGTTTTACGGTAGTGGCATCTATGGCAGAGATGTGTGTGAAATGGTCGGACGAGGGAAAAGGGATGGAAAAATGGCGTAGTATCCTCGTGATAGCAGAAGGAAAGATGAGCTTATCACGGGACGCCGCATCTAAATGAACATCTATGATAGAGAAAATGAAGTGGGAAGGAAAATCTATCGTGAGATGCTCAAGTAGAGAAAGCAAGAAACGAGCACGAGGCTCGGTGATAGAGTTATAATGGGAAAGAGGATGAAGTACAAAAGTCATCACCATGTTAAGGAATCTAGGACCTTTAGCAAAAGGTCTACATGATGTGTACATATGCTCACCCCACTCAGAAGGGCGCTCACAGAAGGCAGAAATGAGCTCATCCCTGGACACAGTCCTCAGTCGCTCACAAGTAGGATAGTCAGGAAACTCTATCCTAGGAACCCTAAGCACATCCGCCACTAGCTGCGGTGTGACAGGGATGCGCGTACCTCGAACGCGAGTGAAAAAGAGAGGTACTGAACGATCAATCCCGTGCATGTTGGAGTAAAACTCCTGAATCAGCACGAGAGGACAAGTGACCGGGATGTCACACAGTGACCCCCATCCCCTACTGTGAATGACAGAGGGAAGGTCAGTGTCGGCAAAGTCTGCCAGAACAACGTGGCGTTCCGAATGAACACCTCGTTTAGAAAAGTTCTCAGTAAATGCCTTATAGGCATCTCCATCACGGAACCGAAGATTATGAGGAGCAGTATCAGAAGATGAAGAAGCTCCAGAACGCAGAGGGTTCCGAGCAGGAGTGGATTTACGTTTAGGTGCCATAGATGCACTAACGTAAAACAATGAGAAAAGAGATAGAGAGGGAGACAATCAGAAAAGTCCCAAACAGTTCAAATATAACAATATGTTGAACAAAATGGACGTATGCATGGGAATGCATGATCATGTGACATGCAAACATAAAAAGCATCATGGGCTCAGCCCAATCCAATCCTATCAGCACACAGACAAGAATCACACAACTAAATGCATGAACATATCATTCTAATGCACATGGAATGCAATGCATGACATTTTAAACTCTTTTTATTGAAAGCCCAACCCAAGATTTCAATAAAAACTCAATGATTTTGAAAAACCCAAAGTTTTCAAAGAAAAACCCAAAACCTAAGTTTTAAAACATGAAATGCATGAAAAACAAAGGATAACAAGATCATACCAGGTGATTTGAAGCAAGAAAGTGCCAAAAATCAAGTTGAATGAAGGTTGGAGAGAAGAAAACTGCTCAGGAAGACGAACCGCCTCGGACAGATCGAAGAGAGATCGAGAAATGAAGGAGAAAATCGCGATCGCAGCATTTATAGGACCTCCAGTAAATCTCGACAGCAGAGGTGTCGAGAGGTATCGAGATGCTGTCGAGACAGGTATCGAGAGAAAATGCCTTCGACAGCTAAGGTATCGAGGAGGTATCGAGGTACCAAACAGCTCATCCAACATCAGAAGCTCGATCGATCGACGTGGTGTCGAGGAGGTATCGAGGAGACAGAGATTTTCTCGATCGATCCACCAGGTGTCGAGGAAGTGTCGAGATTGCGATAAAGAAAAGGCTTAGAGGCTCGACAGCTGACCAGGTATCGAGGAGGTGTCGAGAAGGTGTCGAGCCAGCTATGAAATGCAGTTTTTCGAGAAGTGAAAAACACAGACATGAATGCAATCAAGACATGCACCTCAAACATGATCCAACCAACATATAAATCTCTCAAAAATCATCTTTCAATGAAAATTTAAGCACATGGATCTCCCAAAAACACACACACACACTAAACAAGTCTAACTAATTTTATATTTCAAAAATAAGTCATGACAGTTTAGTGAGCATACAAAAGCACATGTAAACCTTTGTGATGGCCAAATCACATTGTACCTGCACATGTATCAAAAGTAGCAAAGAATATTGCGTGTTGTGTGTGAAAAACATCGCAAGATTGCATATGTGTATACATGTTATGATGATCTGAGATATGAGCAAATAACTTTAACTCACACACAATCATAACTGTTTGATGGGGACTATCACCTTCGAGGTACATCCTATAACTCCCACATCTCCTAGAATACACGCTTGCAACCATTTTAAAGCATTTTTAATCTTTTTGCTTTTTATTTCTCTGCATATTTTCTTTTTAAGCATATCATACATGGGCTTATGAGAAAGAAAAGAAATACCCATTGATATTTTGACATTTCAATTTTGCTATGCCTAAGCACACAAATGTCATTGACATCACACTTTTGCTATGCCGAAGCATACAGATGTCATTAATGATTGGCGGGCAACAGTGGTGAGATGGTTATTAATGCCTTTCTCTTAGGATTTTCTAGTCCTACCCGTCAAAAAGAGTGATATGAGTGTTAAGTCTAAGAATAACCTAATCTTACTCATCACAAACAAGAGTCACAAAGCTCACTTGCTCAGTTGTGCATAAGGATGCTCATCTAAGCTACAAGAGATACAAAGTTTAGAACACTTTGTTTCATTGGCCACCTAAGGTACACAAGTACCAAAGTACACAAAACACACACTGTTTTTGTATTTTTCAATTTTTCAATTTTTTTTTTTTAATTTTTATATGAAAAACAAAATAAACAAAACTGAAGGTAAACACACAAAGACATGTTAAGAAAAAAAAAAAACAAAACAATGCATAAAACTAGATGCAAATGCATGAGGAAGGGAAAGAGGATAGGGAAATCACTCCATGGAGATAACACCAATGTTTTGACGAAGGAATTCAAAGCGTTTGCTGTCAAGAGGTTTGGTAAACAAATCGGCCTTCTGATCATCGGTGTGAATGAACTCAAGAGTGAGAATACCATCTTCGACAAGCTCCCTAATGAAGTGATGTCGAATCTCTATGTGTTTGGTTCGAGAATGTTGAACCGGATTCTTAGAGATATTTATGGCACTGGTATTGTCACAATAGATAGTAAGATGATCTTGACACATACCATAATCATGAAGGAGTTTTTGCATCCAGAGGAGTTGTGTGCAACAGCTACCAGCAGCAATGTACTCAGCTTCAGCAGTGGATAAGGAGATGGAGTTCTGCTTTTTGCTCATCCAAGAGACAAGATTGTTGCCTACATAAAAACAACCCCCTGAAGTACTCTTCCTATCATCAGCATTCCCAGCCCAATCCGCATCGGAATATCCAGCTAAGACATTATTAGTGTCCTTGCTGTACCACACACCGAACTCAGCGGTAGTTTTGACATACTTTATAATTCTTTTTAAAGCAGTCATATGTGATTCTTTGGGATTAGCTTGATATCTAGCGCACACACCAACACTGTAGCTAATGTCAGGTCTACTAGCAGTAAGGTAAAGAAGACTACCTATCATGCTTCTATAAAGAGAAGGATCAACACTCTTACCCAACACATCTACAGTGAGTTTAACATTAGGGCTCATAGGGGTACGAACAGAACTAGCAGATTCCAAGCCAAATTTTTTCACAAGATTCTTAGCATACTTAGATTGGGATAGAAAAATACCTGAATCTTGTTGACGAATCTGCAATCCGAGGAAGTGAGTCAGCTCTCCAATCATGCTCATCTCGAACTCTGCTTGCATGAGCCTTGAGAAGTCGTGAGCAAGTTCATCCTTAGTCGACCCAAAGATGATATCATCAACATACACTTGAGCAACCATCAATTCACCATCTTCCTTTTTGATGAAGAGAGTTTGATCAGCTTTTCCTCTTGTGAACCCATGTGACACAAGATATTGTGTGAGTCTGTCATACCAAGCTCTAGGGGCTTGTTTTAGCCCATAAAGTGCCTTTTTGAGATATAATACATGATCCGGAAAGTGTGGATCAATGAATCCTTTTGGTTGAGCCACATAGACATCCTCTTTCAGCAGCCCATTCAAAAAGGCAGTCTTTACATCCATCTGATAAAGTTTGAATTTCAGGTGACATGCTAGGGCAAGCAGAATTCTGATGGACTCCATTCTAGCAACTGGGGCAAATGTTTCATCATAGTCTACTCCTTCCATCTGAGAGTATCCTTGAGCCACAAGTCGAGCCTTGTTTCGAATCACATTGCCTTCTTCATCGGTCTTGTTGCGGAAAATCCACTTTGTACCAATGATGTGCTCACCCTCCGGTCTAGGTACAAGAGTCCAAACATCATTCCTCTGAAACTGGAGCAGTTCATCATGCATTGCTTCAACCCAACTTTCATCTTGTAGTGCTTCCTCCACTTTCTTGGGTTCAACCTGTGACAAATAGCAAGAATAAGACACAAAGTTAGCAACACATTTATCAACTGTTCGTTTCCTTAATGTGAGTTCATTCAAGTTTCCCACAATAACTTCTGGAGGATGATTTAATTTAATCCTTGAGGAAGGTCCTTTCTCCTGACGAGATTCAGAATCAGGTGAAGTAGGAATTTCTGCAGACTCTTCCACAACACTTGGAGTACCTGGAACATCAGGAGATGCAGGTTCTTGATCAACAATGTCTTGAACTTTTACTCTTCTCAAACGAACTCTTTTGCAGATTTTCATTCTGAGACAGTCTAGTTTCTTCTTAGCCAAACTGAGATCTTTTACCATAGTCATTATAAGTGAATTCAAATAACTTTTAGACTTGTGTTTTCTGAGACACTCAAACAAATAGTGATTAGAAAAACAAGATGTATTTGAAAACCTAGATCTCTTAAAGCCGGTCATAGCCATGACAAACAGGGGTCAATGGATCAATCACAGCAAAGATTAATAACAAATCAGAGTGTGCTTGCTCTGATACCACTTGATAGGCCACAAACTGAATGACCCCTTGTGATTTAAACTAATTAATTAATTAAGTCAAGTTATTAATTAATCAATTTAACATGCAAATACGTGGCAGCACAAACAAATCACCGAATAACTAAATATGCAGCGGAAAATAAATAACACGGTGATTTGTTCACGAATGGGGAAAAACCCTAACGGCAAAAACCCCACCGGGTGATTTTCAGGTCACCACTCCCGAAACTCCACTATTATCAAATCAAGCAGTTACAAATAAGGAATCCCAAGTACCTTATCAACCTACAGTTGAACTCTTACCCCAACACCCAATCGGACTTGATCTGTAGTGACAGTTCCCCCTTTTGATGCACGGCTCCCAAGTACGTGACTAACCAGATGCGCGGATCCCAGTACGCGACTTCAAACACCAACTTTAGGAAGAGAGGTTGGCTGGAAAGTTCTTCAGATCATCCTATGCAATGAAGATCAGGAAGATGCTTGGTCACAAAACCCTATGGTGCAAAGTACACAGCAACTTCTTGAAGAAGATGAACTAGGTCAAGAACTTCGTCTTAGATCACAATTTGCTTGAACAAGGATTGAACAAGGATTGCTCAATGCTTATGCAACTTGTGTCTCTGTTGACAGCTCTTAAAACACTCCTTAAATATGTTTAGGGTTAGAAGAAAAGAAGGCCCAAAAACACATTCACGGATCCCAAGAAAATCAGATTAGAATTCTGACTTTTGTAAATCTCGACAGCTAGCAGGTGTCGAGGTAGGTGTCGAGAAGGTGTCGAGCTTTAAAAATTTTGCACTTCAACTTGCTTTTTCTTGGACAGACTTGATGACTTCAACACTTGATCTTGAAACATAGTTTCTTGAAGTATTAAATACACCTAGAACTACCCAATTACAAGTAGAGTGCGTTTTGTCAAAGGATTAGCCAATTTACATAAAATGTGACATATGTTCCTAACATGTAAACACATATGTCCTAACAAACTAAATCAAAGTTGTTCAAACACAACCAACATAATTGTCATTCAAGACAAAAAAAAAAAAAAAAATGGTTAACCTAAAAGACACTCCAATACCACGACTCTAAGTCACGAGTATAGCGCAACATCGTCATTCAAACATGACTCAACAAAGCTGTTCAAACACAGCTAAAAAATGCTAATGTTGGTGCAAACACAATAATAATGGAAACAACATAAAGAGAAATTGAATAATACGCTAAATATTATTAATTTGAAGAGATGAACACAACACTATTTGGACTGAGGCGTGACACTTTCTCTCTTTAAGGAGATTCAAGCCCTTGGTTGGCTAATCTTTGTAACTGGTGTAGACCTTCTCTGACTTGTCTCCGCTAGGATACAACAGCCCAACAAATGTTGTATGGCTAGAATAGCTTCTACACAAAGTGTTCAAGCCCAAAGCTCCACCAAAAGAACACATTTCTTTAGCTCGAAATCTCTCAAGTATTTAGAAATATTATTGAATTCACTCTCTCAAACTATACTCTTTGTTTTAACTATTTCTCTTCATTCACTCTTGATATGAAATTAATCCATAGCATAGCCATATATATAGTCTTCCAACCCTTCACACAACCTACATGTTATTTATTAATTTGGAAAACTTCTCTTAATTTATTTAATCTAACTTACATACATGTAACTCTTTCTTTAAAAAATTTTATTCTAACTCGTCTCTTTATTCATCTTAAGTTATTTTGAGTTTTCAACATATTTAATTTAAAATGTACTAACATTCCCCCACTCATTTTAATATTAAATTCAGAAAATGAGAGATTACCGGGCAAAGAGGGATTATTAAGCATCGTGAAGGTGTGCTCTGCATTGAACCTTCACTTAGTGAAACAACAATCTCTACTCCAGAGTCAGTAGTGGTCTCCGACTTGAACTATGACTACTTAAGGGAAATAAAGCATTACTGCTCACACATAATGATCGAGGTGTTAACATGAGCTTTTATAGCTAGCACTTTACGGCTGTGTGCTGATCCCGGTTTCATGAGTCTATTTGAGATTAAGTCCAAATCTCATAGGGAGCGGCCCCACCCCCACACTCACATAGGTGAAATTTTGTCAAGAGTGCTCTTGTAATTCTGACACCCCACTCATACGAGCTACAAATTTCATTAAGAGTTTTTTACTCAACCTTTCCACATTACAAGATAAATGCACTTACATCATAGGGATGAACAATTAAAAAATTATTTACAAGATAAATAATTAAAAAAAAAATTGTGCATTTCTTACGACCATCGTACGATTCGTTTTTCCCATTGAACCAAATTCTCAGGATCTCTATTCATTGGGTTGGGTATCCTCATACATGGCTCATGATTCTATGGACTTTAGTCCCGTCCCCCTCGATGTATTCCAAACTCTATCTTTTGCCAAGGCCTTGGTAAATGGATCTGCAAGATTATCATTAGATTTAATATAATCCACAGTTATGATGCCACTTCTCAAATAAGATTGCACGGTACTGTGCTTTCTTCTTATAGGTCTAGATTTACCGTTGTAGTAACAGTTTTTAACTCTACCAATTGCAGCAATGCTATCACAATGAATTAATATAGGTGGAATTGGATTTTCCCAAAGTGGAATTTCATACAATAAGTCTCTAAGCCAATTTGCCTCTTCACTAGCTGAAGCTAATGCTATTAATTCAGCTTCCATTGTTGAATTAACAATTATTGTTTGCTTTTTAGATTTCCAACAAATAGCACCACTACCTTAGGTAAAAATATAACTAGTGGTAGAGAGAGAATCACCTGACAAAGTATTCAAATCGGCATCACTAAAAGCTTCAATCACAGCAGGGTACTTTTTATAAAATAGGCCATAGTTTTTGGTACCAATTAAATATCTCATGACTCGCTCAATAGCTAGCCAATGATCTTTACTAGGCTTGCTAGCAAATTTGCTAAGCACTCCTACTGCATATGCAATGTCAGGTCTAGTACAATCAGTAGCATAACACAAACTACCAATGATGGTAGCATAATCCTTTTGATTAAAAATCTCATCATCATTATTCACATGATATAAATGAACACTAGAATCAAAAAGAGTAGTTACACTTTTGTGATCATGAAAATTATATTTTCTCAATATTTTCTCAACATAACGTGATTGATCAAGATATATTCCATCACATGCTTTTGTAATTTTCATGCCCAAAATAAAATTAGCCTCACCAAGATCTTTCATATCAAAATGGCTTTTAAGCATATTTTTCGTCTCATTTATAACATGCATATTTAAGCCAAAAATCAACATATCATCCACATAGAGGCTAATAATAATATGTAAATTATTCCATGAATTAGAATAAATACATTTATCACATTCATTTGATTTATAACCATTCTCAATCATGCAAGAATCAAACTTTTCATGCCACTGCTTAGGTGCTTGTTTTAAGCCATATAGGGATTTAGTTAGCTTACATACCTTGCTTTCTTGTCCAGGCTCTACAAAGCCTTTGAGTTGATCCATATAAATCTCTTCCTCTAGGTCCCCATTTAGAAAAGTAGTTTTTAAGCACACAACCTATGGTCTTACAACCCGGTGGAAGATTAACTAATTTCCAAGTTCTATTAGAAATGGTGCAAACACAATAATAATGGAAACAACACAAAGAGAAACTGAATAATACGCGGAATATTATTAATTTGAAGAGATGAACACAACACTATTTGGACTAAGGCGCGGCACTCGCTTTCTTTGAGGAGATTCAAAGATCGTCATTCAAACATGACTCAATAAAAAGTTGTTCAAACACAGCTAAAAAATGCCAAGTTGTTGAAATACAACTAAGATTGCCATTCAAATATGACTTAATAAAAAGCTATTCAAGCACAAGCTAAGTATGAAAAAGCAGTTCAAACACGAGCTAAATATAAAAGTTGTCTCAGCATAACTAACATCGTCACAAAAGGTTATCCAAGCATGAAAGAGTTATTTACTACAACTAAAAGTAGGAAATCCATAACCTTATCTATCATCGTCAAAGAAATTATTTAATTGCCCAAAACAACAAGCCTAAAGGAGCTGTTCAATCTAAAACAGCAGGCCCAACGAGAAATATTGTTCTTGCCTTGCATTAAAAGGAAAGGAAAAAAACATAAAGATTACTGCTCTTCAGGGACAGGATCAGCAGGGGTTGTAATCATGGCCTCTTCCATCACTCGGGCAACGTCTGTGGCTTCCTCTGTCACGTTCTCTACTGTAGCCTCAGAAGAACAATCAAACATAAGCTCTTTCTCGACGTCGTCCATAGCCAAGCTAGAAAGGTCTAAGCTAGGGTGATGCTTCGCCATCCACTTCACGAGAAGATCAAAGCCCTCCACGTAGTACTTGCATAACTCATCAGAGTCTTTGAAATCCTGTACCGCTGTGGCCCCACTGTTCTGCAGCTTCAGCTCCAGGCCACCAATCTACTTGTCCTTCAGCTTGCAAAAGTCCTTCTCCACTTGTAGGCTCTTCTCCAAGGTTGCCGCACCCTCCTTTTCATTTTCAGCTTCAGCAATGAGAATAGCAACCTTGTTCTTAAGCATCTCATTCTCAGCGAATAAAGACTTGACCAAAGGCTCAAACGTAGCCACCTTCTTTTCTAAGTCCAAGAGCTTTCTAGAGATGAACAGAGACTCCTCCAAAGCCTACAAAGAAATTTTCCCTTAGCAGAAGCAAAACAGAGAAAAAGAAGAAGTTAAAACAACCTACCTGCACAAGCTATTGGATATGGGACGACATCACCTCACTGGATGACTTCGCCATCAGAGGACTCAGATCATCCATAGAGAATGCCTCATGGGTTTTCAAAGTCTTTGCATTAGCATCATCTCAAAAGGTAGGAAGGAAAGATTTACCACTAGCCTTCTTCTTCTTCCTAATCTCCTCTCCACCAAAGGCAATCATCTCCAATGACGAAGTGGGAGAGGCAGGGCGTTTGGCAGGCGAGTGGGTAGGAGGAGGCGTTATCACAAGATCTTTCTTAAAGAAGCCACAAGCCTTTTTCTTGGAATAAAGACCGCTGACGGTGCCATCCTTAGCCTTCTTCTTTTAGGCCTCAGCTAATTTCTGCTTGCTAAATCTAGTCGTCATTCCTGAAAGCATGAGGCAAATAAATAAAAATAAAAAAATAAAAAAATAAAAGAGAAGAAGAAAAGAAAGAAGAAGGCAGAGGGAAAGAAACACTTGCTTTTTCTCGCAACATCCAAATTCTTACGAACCTTAGTAGACAGTTCTAGACCCAAAAAGTGCAAAAACAAAGACTAAGGAGAAATGAGTTTGTCAAAATCCTTGACGGGCTTAAGATACTCCTTTATTCTTTCAGCGCGACCCTGGTACCTCTTCTTCAGATGAGGACGCTGGGAAACTGCAAACAGGAACATAAGTAAGTCACCTATCATCGTCACTCATAAAAGAAGGGAAAAGCAACTGAAAGTCAAGAAAGACGCACCAGACACGGGAACTCCCCAACTACAAAAAAACTTGGGGGCTTCATCCAGGTCCTCACTAGGGACGAACTCCCAACCACTTCCAAAGATAAAAAAAAATAAATTTGGCTTCCAATTTTCGGAGAGATGTTAGGTAATCAAGGATTAACCTAGAAGCCTTATCCCACGGCTTAAACTCATAATAGCCGGGATTCTTGGATTTTCTCAAATGATAAAAATGGAGGAATTTGTCCCTCCTAATGACATCACCGTCGTTGGCAGACATCCATACCACCATGCAAGAGTCAAGGATCTGCCAGGAGTTAGGCACTAATTGTGCCAGAGCAAGATGCAAGTAGGAAAAAAATTCCCTAACAAAGGGATGAACAAGGAAAGAAAGGCCACTGGTAAAATAGGCCTCGCAAAAACAAACCTCGTCAACATAAGAGTGACAAGCCCTTTCTTCTTCACTCGGGATCCTAATTGTTACAGAATTAGGGAACTGAAATCTATCCCTGATCTGTTGCTCGTCCTTCCCCATAAGGGAACACGAGATAGCCCCGTCTCCAGATCACTAGACCTCACCTCAAACATCTTTAACAACCTAGCTACCCCAGCAAAGTGGGAAACCAGAGGGAATAACGAAGAAAGAACGGAAGTGCATAGATAGTCCTCCCCTACAAAGAAGCTAACCCTCTCAAGACATTCGCCCTCTACAAACTCAAGTAAATAGCCTAAATGAGCAAAAAAGAAAGCTATAGCTACCCTAACAATAGAATAATCTATGATGGAAGAACCAAAAAAGAAGCAGGAGCATGAAGGTCTTACTAGGAAACGCTGGGGCAAAGAAAGAGAGCTCGGAGAAGAAAACCCTAGAATAGAAACTAAATAAGGAAAAAATACAAAAGAAAGGAAAGAGGAGGAAAAGTTCAAAACAAGTGGCTAAAACGTGCGTGGGAAAACCAAGACATGTTCGCACGTCGAACGCATCCTGACCGTACACGTGGCACCCAACCACCCAGACATCGAATCGTAAAAAATGCACAGTACACAGAATATGAAGCGTCAGACGAATTTGTTCTTATCTTGCCTACAGACGACAATACAAACAAGGAGGCAGCTAATGAATCAGAAATTTATGGTCGTCATTGCACGAAGATCGTCATTTACCTAGAGAAGACATTACGCATTTATTACGATCATTGATGACGAAACATAACGGACAGAGCAACGGTCATAAAATGAGCTGTGAACTTCAGACAAAAATTCTGTAATGCACTAGCCATTGAGTATAAATATAGCACATCATTGCCCATTAATGAGGCACACAATTATAAAAGAGAAGGTAATAGAAGTTAAAGGTACACACAAATACTCTACGAAATCACTCTCTACTCATTTTCTCTCTAGAATTTTTCTCCCTTACTGACTTAAGCATCAGAGGAAATTTGGCTGACGCCAAACTAGTGTGTTTCTCTTACGCTCAGCTCATTTTACAAGTTTCTCATCTACATAGACGGCCACATTCACAGCATCATCCATTCGCTGCATAGAGGAGCTCAACTATTGATTTTTTGCATCATCAGTTGGTAATGCATCTTATTCCTCTTGTCTCTCAGTTTTATTCGATATGTCTCCTTCCTCTTGGCTTATGGATTCTGCTTATTGTAATCACATGACACCTCACTTGTCCATATTTTCTCAACTTGAATCTGCACCACACCCTTTTAATATTCGCACAGCTAATGGTTCCACAATATTTGGTCATAATATTGGTTCTATCTCGACCTCCAACCTCTCGGTTCTTGGGGTCTTTAATGTTCTTAACCTTTCTTACAATTTCTTTTCTATGAGACAATTAACTAAGTTGGTTTATTGCATTATCTTTTATTATTCTGAATGTATTGTGCAGGATCCAAGGACAGGATAGGAGCTAGGGACCGGTCGCAAAATTAGGCATATGTTTCCCATGGACAACCTTTGTCTTCTACCTGTTGCTCCTATTTCTTTTGTTGCTACAGTTGCTGTAGTTTCTTCTATTTTTTCCCTTGCACTTTGGAATGCCTGACTTGGTCACACATCTTCTTCTCAGGTACAACTCTTGGCTTCTAGAGATTTGTTAGGTTCAGTATCCATAAAAAATTTTGATTGTGTTTCGTGTCAATTAGGAAAGCAACTTAGCTTTGCCTTTTAATACTAGTGAATCAATGTCCACTGATATCTTTGACCTAATTCATTTTGATGTCTAGGGAGCTTCCTCTATCTCTAGTATTTGTGGATCTCGATATTTTGTAGTCTTTGTTGATGATTATTCCTGCTATAGCTAGATTTTTCACATGAAACATCATTTTGAATTATTGCAAGTATATTCTAATTTTGCAAAAATGGTTGAAACTCAATTTTCCAAACGAATCAAAATTTTTCAATCTGATAATGCTCTTGAATACACTCAATATGCCTTTCAAACTATTTTGTATTCCTATGGCACTATGCATCAATTAACTTGTCCATGTACCTCTCAGTAAAATGGTAGAGACGAATGAAAACTTAGTCATATTTTTGACACTATTCGTGCTCTCCTTCTCCTTACCAAAGTTCCTGCTCCTTTTTGGGGCGAAGCTGCTCTTCAGGATGTTCATGCTATTAATCGCATTCCCAGTCCTGTCATCCAAAATCAAACTTCATATGAGCGCCTTTTTGGGTCACCTCCAGACTATCACCACCTTCACTCCTTCGGTTTTGCCTATTTCATTCTTCTTTAGCCACATGAGCATAACAAACTTGAGCCTTAGTCTAGACTTTGTTGTTTTCTTGGCTATGGCAAAACTTAAAAGGGGTATTGGTGTTATGATCCTGTCTCTCATCATCTTCAAATCTCCCGCAATGTTATCTTTTGGGAACATCGCTCTTTTGTTAAGCTCTCTCACTTCCGTGCCACCCTATCTATCTCCTCTGTCTTAGATCTTTTTCAAATAAGCCACATATTCCTTCTATAGTTGCTCCTGATCCTCATATAGACTTCTATGTCCAACCACTAGATATTTTTTATGCCTCTTCTGGATCACCCTCTAATGAACAGGATGAATAGGTGGAAGACGAGCTACCCAAGCATAAGCTTGGGTCACTTGCTCCTACTCTGCTTGAAGATCTTGCATAAGACATTCCACCTTGTCACTCAACTCGGGTAAGATCCATTCCTGCACATTTACTTTACTATTATTGTTACACTGCCCTTACTACATTGCACAAGCCTCACACCTATCACGAGGCCTACACTGACCTTTTATGGCAGATTGCAATGAAAGAGGAACTTGATGCATTATCTAAAAACCATACTTGGGATTTGGTAACTCTCCCTCTTGGAAATCTATGGTTGGTTGTAAGTGGATCTACAAGATCAAGACTCACTCTAATGGGTCCATGGAGTGATATAAAGCTCACCTTGTTGCAAAAAGTTTTACACATGAGATGGGATTGATTATGAAGAGTCATTTGCTCTAGTTGCACGAATCTCATTTTTTTGTACTCTTTTAGCTATTTCTACTGCCAGTAAATGGGACTTTTTCAGATAGATATCAAAAATGCCTTCCTTAATGGGAATTTAAGTAAAGAAGTTTATATGCAACCTCTTTATAGTCTCTCTATTGAACTGAACAAGGTTTGTTTCCTTCAACATGTACTTTATGGCCTTAAACAAGCTCAACAAGCTTGGTTTGCCAAGTTCAGCTCTACCGTCTCTCGCTTGGGTTACATTGTCAGTCATTATGATTCTACCTTATTTCTTCATCGTATTAACAAAGACACTATTTTGCTTCTCCTATATGTGGATTATATAATCATAATTAGTGATGATCTCAATGGCATTCAAGAACTCAAAGATTTTCTCAGTCAGCAGTTTGAGATGAAAGATCTTGGACATCTCAATTACTTCATGGGTCTTGAAATCACTCATTCTACAAATGGACTTTATATTACTCAAGCCAAGTATGCTTCTGAACTTTAGTCTTGGGTTGCACTCACTGATAGCAAGACTGTTGACACTCTAGTTGAACTTAATGTGCATTTGGCTCTCTTAGGGGGGAAACCATTGTCCAATCCCTTTCTTTATAGACACTTGGTTGGTAGCCTAGTTTATCTCACTATCACTTATCTAGACATTTCCTATGTTGTTCACCAAGTAATCAAATATCTGTCTGCTCCACAATCGACTCACTATGCTGCTGTTCTACGCATTCTACGATACTTGAAGAGCACTTTCTTACATGGCCTTTTCTGCTATGCTCAGTCTCCTTTTGTTCTCTGTGCATTCTCTGATGCTAATTGGGCAAGAGATCCCACTGATCACAAGTCCATCATTGGTTATTGCTTTCTTCTTAGTTCTTTTCTAATTTCTTGGCGAAGCAAGAAACAAACCCTTGTAACCCACTCCAATACTGAAGCAGAATATCGTGCCCTTGCTGATCCACATTTGAGCTCCTTTGGCTATGATAGCTTCTTAAGGACTTAGGTGTGTCCACATCCTCTGCTACTCCTCTTTATTGTGACAACCAGAGTGTCATTCATATTGCACACAATGATGTCTTCCATGAACGGACTAAATACATCGAGATCGATTGTCATTTTATCCGTTATGATCTTGTCCATGGTGCTCTCAAGCTGTTCTCAGTCTCCTCTAAAGATCAACTTGCCAATATCTTCACCAAGTCACATCTTAAGGGATGCGTTCGTGCTTTGGTTGACAACTTCAAGTTGGTCTCACACCGATCTTGAGTTTGAAGGGGGCTGTTAACGTGTAATAGGTTGTGGGCTTTAGGCCCACCTTGTTTACTTGTATAGCACATATACTTGTACTACACACTCTTGCCTCCTATATAAAAGCACTCATGTATATTTTATAACTTGAGAAATACAATACATTCATTCAGTATTTCTAACAGTGTTTGTTAGAAATATTCAAATTTCTACCTTGCCTTTGTTGTTTTCCATTTGCATGCTTTGATTTGTGATCCTGATTGACCGGTCCAGATGAATGCAAGTAGCCTCAGCATACAAGAACAAGTGGTCTACGAAAAATTTATACCAATGGGGGCACTCAATCAATTCTATGGTTGAAAAAAAAAATCAGAGGAGCTAGATTTGGTTAATTCTTGGATGTACTTTTTAATGACAAGTTGCAAGTGCACAAATATTTGATCCTCGTGAGGGCTCTAGCTGAGCGATTATGGGACACTATGAACTCATTTCATTTCTGGGAGATCAGAGTAGTAATCTTAACTCCAGAGGAATTTTTTATGATCATAGCCATGAAGATTGTTCGGGATAGGCTGGAGATCTCTTATGCTCTGGGCAAGAAGCCTGGTGTAATAAGGAAGGCTTTAGGGATGATGCTGGATATTCAGACTAGTTCAATTGTGAAGCTGACTTGGCTATATGAGACTTATGCCAAGGATAGAAAGTAATGGAGTGTGAATATAAGGGTGCTTTGTGCTGCTGATGATCAGAAGCGTGCTAGTGCCAGTAACGAAATATGTGATGAACTTGCTTTCTTTTTTTTCTTTTTTTTTTGGCGAGTTTGCAGGGTTCAGACAAGATTGGGTGTTTTGACTGGGATGGGGATACTTATTACATGGCACAATACTCTCATTGTGTTATCAAGCATATCAGTGGCCCCGTTGTGGTTTGGGAGGTAAGAACCGCTTTTCTTCAACCTTTATCCTTTTGATTTACTAAATTTGCCATTAACATCTTTCCTTTTATTTTTCCATTATCAAGTGTGGGCTTACGAGTACTTCAAGTTTGGATGCCCTCAATTGAAGCAAAATAAGTACAGTGAGTATCCTCTGTTGGTCTTTCGGTAATAGGGTAGAGAGAAGAGACGACCGCCGTTCTATCCAGGAATGGTGGCAGTTTATTGATGACCTGTCTTTCGAAAACGTAAGCCTTTTCTTTTTCCTTTATCAGGAATGGCGACCGTAATAATCATATTGGAGAGAGAGTTTGTGTGTTTTGACCTCATTATCATATCGCTTATAGTTTGTATTCACATATTGATTCAACAGTTTTACTTATTTGGTAGTGTAAGAGTGTTATTTAGGAACGCTCAAGTCCAATTCAAAGTTCTTCTTATCATGAAGTTAGTATTGACCGGATAAAGGTAGTTAAATTTATTTATTTAATCTAAAGATTGGATTAAGAAAAAAAAATTCTTATATCTGACTCATACCTCTCTTATTACCCTTATGGTTGTACAGTTATATTGCAATTGAGTACCCAATAATTGATGGGCTACACCTAATAAATCTACACTTTGGAAAAATAGGAGGATAAGAAGATTGTGAACTATTTCATTTTCTGGTTGTTGAACTTAAACATAACTAGCTTATAACCCGCACAATGTGCGGGATACTTTAATTTATTACAAAAGACAAACCATGAGTGAAAATTTAAAATTTTCATAGTTAGATAATACAAAAAAAAAAAAAAAATTTGCAAGAAAGAAACCTAAATTCAAGGAGTTTTACATAGAGGCAATGAAATGTAATCTTGAAATTTCTTGCTCATTCAACAAAATTTGAAATAGACCCAAAAAAAAAAAAAAAAATAATGTTTTCCTTCATCACACATGGACTCAAGAGAATGAAAGAAAGAAATTTTTTTTTTCTTTGTTTTGACTCCAAGAGTTAATTATTTTGTTTCTAAAACAAAAAAAGAGTTAATTATTTAAAGCATGTTCCAAAGTTCCAAAAAGATCAAGAAAAAAAATTAAAGGTGGTCCAAGAGAGATAATAGTTGTCTTTGTTTTTGCTAGAAGCAAGTACCAATGTCTTCAACTAACAATAATTAATAATTCAAATATCATGAAATTCAAATCCTAAAGTAATAACCTATGAATTACATCAACTACAGTAGTCTCACAGAATCTTCGATGCACGAACGCGACTCTAGAGGCATCGCACCCGCGTCCGACGCGGCGAGACACAGCAATGCGCGAGGGATGCCGCTGACAGCGCGTCGGTGCCGCGTCGGGCCGGTCCTGCCACGTGGTTTCTTTTTTTTTTTCCCCGACTCGGGCTGACTCGCGCGGAATTGGGACGACTCGCGCCGATTTGGGCCAAATCGGCTGAAATCGCCGATACACGCTGAAATTCAAAAAAAAAAAAAAAAAAAAAAAAAAAAAAGCAAAACGCACCAAAGAAGTGGTTGTGACAAGAACATAGAGGGTAAGATAAAAGAAAAACTGAAAAAGTAGAAAGAAGATGAGAATATAAGAGACTTACAGTAAAGATCTGGGCCATTCAAACGAAGAAGACAAAGACTATAAGAAGAGAAGACAAACCAATAGTCTAGACTCCTTAGAAGAGATGAATCTTAAAAAAATAAAATAAAAAAATCATTAGATTAGCAAACATGTTACTAAGCCTAAATAGTTTCAAGTTTCAATGTATTGGTTTCTAACTGTTTCTAGAGCAGAATGCTAAAGGCTGCATTTTTATTATTTTAAAAAAAAAAATAGTGAGTGGTTGATAGCTGATAAGGTGCTGGTAACTTAACAATACTTATCCAAGAGTAATATTTTTACTGTTTCTAGAATATATATATATATATATATATGAAGTTAAGGATTCTTTTTCTACGTACAAGAGGTGCTTTGACTTTCATATTTATTGTATATATTAAATTTAATTCATTATTTTATACATTAAATTTAATGTTGTGACTTAGGTTTGATTTTTTATTTAGTTAATAGTTATTACTCATCGTGATTTGTGAATCTGTGAATTGTGATATGATTTTTTTAATTTTTTATATAAGCTATAATGTTGTGACTTGGGTTTAATTTTTTTTATTTCATTTATGAACATCATGTTTTAGTTATTATCTAGTATTGCTCTTAAATTTGGTATATATTTATATAATGTGTGTAAAGTTGTAATTTACAACTGTGTTTTTGTTGGCTTTTATTCCGTGCCAAATTTGATTGTAATTATGTTCAATCGTTTAAACCCTGTATTTGTTGTGGGATTTGTTGTAAGGGTTGTGTGATAGAGAGAGTGTTTGAAGACTCAAGCATTTGAAGACTGAAGAATTCTCGCGGGTGTCTCGCGACCTAGCATCCCGCGAAGTGAATCATGTGCCAGGCACATGCTGGAATGCAAAAGGTCAGGCCAGGTGGAGACAGCTATGTCTCGCGAGTATCTCGCGGGTAAGGCCTTCCCGCGAGACACCCGCGAGGCTATCTGTTCTGCCAGCCTGTACTTTTTGAGTCACACCTTTTGCACTTCTTCTATATATACCATCATTACCCACAATTGTTGAGAAATGCTTCAGAGAAAAAAACCCTAGCCAAACACATTAGTAATTAGAGATTGTCTTCCCCATCTTTCTCTATACATTTGCTTGTGGTATTTCCTCAACCCTTCCCTCTCTATTATCCACATCTTTGAGAGGTTGATAGCCCAAACACTTACCACACCTTGAGAGTGCTGTGTGACGTTTTGGTGCTGCTGGGAAGCATTGGAAGAAGCCTTGAATGACAGACGCAACATGGAGCTTGTTGCGGGATCCGGATAACTAGGACAAGACAGGGTTCCGAGAAGCCTTGTTGGAGTAGGAGCTTGGAGGGCTTAGGTACAGCGGGTAGACTAGGCTTGGAGGGTCTTTTGCTAACCCATGTATCCCAACTGATTGTCTAGTGGATCGATTACCGCTTGGAGGGCGGCGGAAAGGTTTTTCGCCGAGGTCTTCGGTTTCCTCTTCGATAACACGTCTCGGTGTTATCTGTGTTTGCATCTTTCTTCCCTACTCTTGTTTATTTCATTTTTACTGCTGTGTTGCTTTAAATATGGATTAGAGTAGTTTTCTTGCTTATACGCTTGTGTTTACACTATTCCGCACTTATCGTTAAGTTAGTGTAAAATCAACCAAGCCGTAATTTTAATTTGGGGGTCTAAACCGCTCGTGTGTTTTCAACACGTTTTCGAGCTTTCAATTGGTATCAGAGCGGGTACACTTATTGTGGTTTAAATACCTTAGTGTGATCCTTGACCTCTTGGTGTTTCCTGTATAGTGTCTTGTTTGTAATCAACATGAAGGGTAGTAAAGATGTTTGTGAAAAAGACTCTATGAGCATAGTTGAAGACTGGTCTAGTAACGTGTTTTCACAGTTGTTTAAATCTAAGAAACATGCTAGAATTTTCTGTCACATGCTTAAATCTCTTGTTCATAGAAATCATGATTTACATAACAGCTTATGTGAGTCAAAGTTTTTAGTCTCTAATTATGAGAGGAGAAATAGACACCTGTGTGATAAACTTGATCATACCGCTTTGAAAGTTTTTAATTCATGCTTGTGGTACCTTGACAGCGGATGTTCAAAGCATATGACAGGAGATAAGTCACTATTCAAAACGCTTAAAGAAAAGGAAGAAGGCTTTGTGACTTTTGGAGATGGCAGTCACTCACAAGTTCTTGGAAAGGGAACGGTAGACATTCCGGGACTGTCACTGCTGAACGACGTGTTATATATTAAGGGATTAAAAGTGAACTTGCTGAGTATTACTCAGATCTGTGATGATGATTTTTTAGTTCAATTCTCAAAGAAAGGATGTCTAATTCTGAATGAAGAAGGTGTACAAATTCTGAAGGGACTTAGAACCACTGATAATTGTTATGGAGTCATTCCCAAACCAAGCATAGCATGTCGAAGTGCCCGGGTGAATCTCTTGGAATTGTGGCATCAACGATTTGGGCATGCCAACTACAAACAAGTGGCAACAGTTTCGAAGCTTGAAGCAGTTGTTGGTTTACCAAAGTTTGGGAAAATTGAGAAGAATGTTTGTGGTCCATGTCAGTTAGGAAAACAAACAAAGTCAAGCCATCCGAAAGTAAATGTGATTGCAACCTCTCGCCCTTTAGAATTACTGCATGTGGATTTGATGGGCCCAACAAGAACAGAAAGCTTGGGTGGAAAGCGGTATATTATGGTGGTGGTTGACGACTTCTCAAGGTACTCTTGGGTGGATTTTCTTAGAGAGAAATCAGAAGCATGTGACAAGATGGAGAAATTATGCAAGAGACTAATGAATGAGAAAGGAGTTCCTATAGTCAAGATCAGAAGTGACCACGGAAAGGAGTTTGAAAATGCGAAGTTTGAAGCATTTTGTAATGAACACGGCATCAAGAAGGAATTCTCAGCTCCAAAGACTCCACAGCAAAATGGAGTAGTTGAAAGAAAAAACCGGGTGATTCAAGAAATGGCTCGAGTAATGCTACTCAACAAAAACCTTGCTCAGAAGTTTTGGGCTGAAGCAGTAAATACCTCATGCCATATTGGTAATAGAATTTACTTTCGAGCAGGAACGAAGAAGACATCTTATGAAATTTGGAGAGAAAAGAAACCGAAGGTGAAATACTTCCGAATATTTGGAAGCAGATGTTATATTCTTAATGATAGAGAGAATCCTGGAAAATTTGATCCTAAAAGTGATGAAGGGATATTCCTAGGCTATTCACTAAATAGCCGAGCATATAGAGTGTTCAACAAACGCACCAAAACAGTGATGGAATCAATAAATGTGATAATCGATGATACCATATCTGAAAAAGATATTGATGATGGTGAAGGATCTGATCTGAAGAAGAGAGAGGCTGAGGATAACATGTCACAACAGGATGATACTGAGAAAGAATCACCGGAAAAAGAGTCCACACCCCCTATACCAAGAAGGGAAACTAGATCGACACATGGGCCTTCTAGCCCACTCACTCCACCGGAAGTTCAACCTCCAATCTCTCGAGATGAAGAACCTTCTACCTCCAAGAGACCGTCATCGAGGGTAATTCTCAATCATCCATCAAGTAATATCATTGGTGACATCAATGACGGACTTCGGCTGAGAAAAGGACCAAAATACAGTGCGAATCATGTGACATATAATTGTTATCTTGCTCAATTTGAACCCAAGAAGGTAGAAGAAGCTCTTAGAGATGAGAACTGGATAGAGTCTATGCATCAAGAGCTACATCAGTTTGTTAGAAATGATGTATGGGAATTGGTTCCAAGGCCCAAAGACAGTCATGTGATCGGCACCAAGTGGATCTTCAAGAACAAAACTGATGAAGACGGTGAGGTTGTTCGAAACAAGTCCAGGTTGGTAGCTCAAGGATATACTCAAGTGGAAGGCATTGATTTTGATGATTCGTTTGCACCAATAGCAAGACTAGAGTCAATCCGAATCCTATTGTCCATAGCCTGTGTCATGGATTTCAAACTGTACCAAATGGATGTGAAAAGTGCCTTTCTGAATGGTTTTCTAAATGAAGAAGTATTTTTTGAACAACCAAAGGGATTTCAAGATCCTCATTTTCCAGATCATGTGCTAAGATTGAAGAAAGCACTATACGGGTTGAAGCAAGCACCAAGAACATGGTATGATCGCCTCACAACATACTTGTTGGATCGTGGATTCAAAAGAGGGCAAGCTGATCGAACATTGTTTGTGAAGAGAGATGAGAAGTCTCTCCTAGTTGCTCAAGTATATGTGGATGATATTGTGTTTGGATCCACACTTGATCATTTGGCTCTTGAATTTTCCGAAGAAATGAAAAAGGAGTTTGAGATGAGTATGGTAGGGGAACTGAACTACTTCCTAGGACTTCAAGTGAAACAACGGAAAGATGGGATATTCATATCTCAAGAAAAGTACGCCAAGAATCTGGTTAAAAGATTTGGTCTAGACTCTAAGAAACACACGTCCACACCAATGAGCTCCTCATCAAAGCTGAGTAGGGATGCTGCAGGTGTAGAAGTGGATCCAACGCTCTATCGAAGCATGATAGGGAGTCTCTTGTATCTTACTGCAAGCAGACCAAACATTGCCTTCAGTGTAGGCGTATGTGCTCGATTCCAGGCAGCCCCCAAAGAGTCACATTTAACAGCAGTCAAAAGGATTATCCGATACATAAATGGGACATCTGATTATGGAATTTGGTACTCAAGAGATTCCAATGAATGCCTGGCCGGATATTTTGATGCTGATTGGGCCGGTTGTGTTGATGATAGGAAGAGCACCTCCGGTGGATGCTTTTATCTTGGAAACAACCTGGTGTCATGGATGAGCAAAAAGCAAAATTCAGTCTCTTTATCAACAGCCGAAGCTGAATACATTGCTGCTGCAAGTGCTTGTGCTTAATTACTCTGGATAAAGAAACTCCTTTATGATTATGGAATCACTCAAGACACAATGTGTGTATATTGTGACAATACAAGTGCCATAAATCTGTCAAAAAATCCGGTTCAACACTCGAAATCAAAGATATCGAAATCTGGTATCATTTCATTCGAGACTTGGTGGAAGAAAAGACGGTGTACTTGGAGTTTATCAACACTGACAATCAGAAGGCAGACATATTCACTAAACCCCTCGATGGCCCAAAGTTTGAATATTTGCGTAAGACCA
Source organism: Quercus gilva (assembly GCA_023621385.1). NCBI lineage: Eukaryota > Viridiplantae > Streptophyta > Magnoliopsida > Fagales > Fagaceae > Quercus > Quercus gilva. Next base: position 92,095,395 of record CM042476.1, on the reverse strand, counting down.
TCGGTGTCGGTATCACTCCTTGAACTCTATCTCTTGTGTGGAACTTTACTGCTCTTTGTTGCTTATATGTTGTTATGGTTTCACATGTTCAGTTTCAGAGGTTTTTGTTTCTTGTTTAGGTTTAAACATAGTTTTTGTTGATCTTACTTCTTTTGTTTTGTTTTGGGTGTGTTTCAAGATTCAAAAACCCATAAAAATTGAAAAATCTCAAAAAGTTTGATCACTTGTTTTGTGCATATCTCATGTGAGTTTGGCCTAGTACCTTCGTACTTATGGCATAGTGCATTTACGATCTTCGCTTGTTCGTATGCACTCTTTTCTGTGTGGAAGAAACCCTGAAAACCATGTGTGACTGTTGTAAATAGATCTTCAAGCCTGTCATGAATGATTGGTCAATAGTCTTGTTGGTCTTGATACTTGCATAGACTTGTGTCTATATCTCTTCCCACTTTATTTTTATGTTTTTGTAAAAAGAGCTCACCAATTGTAAATATCCAAATGAAAAGAGATATTGAGCTGCAAAAGCCTGTCGCACATACTAGTATTTGACTAGGAAAAAGGGAAAGCGACTCTTTTAAAGTAAATGTTATGGTGCTCAAAAAGCCAAAGGCTTCTCATCAATATTGAAATATCATAAATTTCAAGCACCTTCCTCAAAATGAGATGTGTTGTCCATACAAAAACAAAATGGACCAATTGTTATACTTTATAAAGAAGCCAAATGAAAAGCTTCTCAGTTATGTTTTCAATGTGTGGGAGGTCATATATACTCACTTCTATAATGGAGATAGTCCACATGATTTCGTATCAGTTGTGTATGACTCGTGTGAATTGATCATTGAAGCTTCACTCTAGTTTAAGGACTATTTCACATTTGATACTCACACACAACACACAAGTTTTTGATTCAATCAATGCCTATCTCATTTGCATGATTGTATATGTCCAAATGTGATGAATATGCCCATGAACTTGTTGATCAAATCCAAAAATATTTTTGTGAGTTTTATTAGTTTTTTAAAGTGATTTTATACTTTCTTGTGTTTCTTTTTGGTCAAAATGTTTTTTGTGTGTTTTTCATCAAAAACTGGTTCAGGGGTTGTTTCGCGAGAAGCTCGCGACTAAGCTGCTTCCCGCGAAAAGGTTTGAAGGAAATTTTTTTTCTTTCTTGTCACACAGAGAATTTCGCGACTGTCTCGCGACTGTCTCGCGACCAACAGCTTCTCGCGAAAGGCAGTTTGGCAAAAACTGAAATTTTCTCAAAATCAGACAGAGAATCTCGCAACTGTCTCGCGGCTGTATCGCGACCCGATGCTTCTCGCGAAAATTTTGTGCTTCAGTGGCACTTCTCGCGACTGTCTCGCGACTGTCTCGCCCCTCTATAACCCGCGAAAAACGCGTGTTTTCAGTTTTATAGGGCTGATGTGATTGCTTTTCAAACCTTAACCCATTCCCTAACCTCTCTCAAAACCATTCTTGACCCAAATCACCATTCCATCAAATCACCTTCCAAAACAAGAATTTTTCTGCATTTTCTCTCTCAAGGTATGATTTCTAAAACATCCTTTTCATGTTTTTACATTGATTTTGCAGATTTTATGTTAGGGTTTTGCTATTTTGGGATTTTCGAAAATTTTGGGCTGTGTTTCAAAATTGGGTGAAGTTTTTCTCAAAATTTTGATTGGGTTTTATTCCTGTTGATCTTGGTGCATCTGTGTTGGCCCCTTGTGGCGTTTTAAAGTGTATTTAGGCCTGTTTTCACCATGTTCATGCATTATTCATGTCATATTTGAATTTGTGCATGCTTAGTGTTCGATAAAATGTCCGAATGACATTTTTGTGCCTATTTGAAATCAAGTGATTTCAATCTGTGAACTCTCACTTCTTTAACCATTTTTCACTCCATTTGGTCATTGATTGTGTGTTTCATACACTTTACTCATTCTGCTCACTCTTCACACACAGCACTACATTTGTTTTACTCTAACCTCAATCTAATCAAGCTCTGGGCTCTATTTTGTCTGCTGTGCTCGTGTTTCCTGGTGTTTTTAGATTTTTTTTTTTTTTTGCACAGATGTCTCCGTTCAAGACTTCAGCTGTGAAAGGTGGCAGCAATAAAGGGAAAGAACCAATCATCGATGTTGATGAAGATTCCCCGAGACCAATGAGAGCTCGTGCTTCAACAGGACTCTTTGATCATAGCTTGTTTCGCTCTTATGCTGCTTTTGAATCCTATAAAAATCTCTTCCGAGATGCTCCTTTGTTGGTTGAGAGAGCAGTTGATCAGTCATCTCTTCTGGACACAAAAATTCCTACTTGGTTTGCCACAAAAGACTGGAATTTTCTTCTCTCCGATCTTGAAGATGCTTATGAGGACATGGTAAAAGAATTTTATGCCAATGCTATTGTACAAGGACAAGAAATCAGATGCTGGGTTAGAGGAAAGAGATTCTTGGTAACACCTGTGTACCTGTCTGAAATCCTACACATAAACCGTCCGATTCTACCTATACCACCTGTGTATGATGACCTCAATCCGGATGAAGAATTACTCCGAGGACAATTAGGAGCAAGTTTAGAATTCTCCTCTAGTGGAACGTCAATCAGTGTGGCTTCCCTTTCTCCAGAACTAAGACTCATGTCAACAATCATGTGCAGCAACCTCTATCCATTGTCAAGCACCGGTTTCATCAACCTAGGTACGTCTGCTCTCACATCTTCCACATTTTGGCTAAAACAGCCAACCGTACTGCTTCAAGGAATTGCATTCCCTTTGGTTGTCTCGTTTCTCGGATTTTGAAACTCAAAGGTGTGCGTCCATCTGCTGATGAGCGTCCTCATCCTAGGCCAAGTCCAATTAACGGTCGTACCCTTCAAGCAAGTATGAGTCACACCAAGAAGACTGTCAAACAAGAACATCATGCTCCTCATGGTACCTCAAGTTCTACCTCTCATTCCTATGATGACAAGTTTGACACCATCATGGTTGCACTTCAAGATCTCAGCACCAAACTTTCAGGACTTACTCAGATCATGTACTCCCAACATTCCCGTCTTGATAAACAACTAACCTCCCTCGAAACTCAGATGGATGAAATTCAAAGGAAGTTGGAAGAGAATGACAACTAGCTATTCCATGACAAAGAGGGGGAGATGATGTCATCGACAGGGGGAGTGTAGTGATAGGGGGAGATGATGTCTTTTTGTTTACTAGCTACTCTTATGCTTACTAGCTACACTTATGCTTTAACTTCAGTATTTATTTCAGTATATTTTCAGAATTCTGTGTTTAATTTCTATGCTTTGTGGCATATGTGCTATGTGGCTTTTTATTTTGTACCCATGATTTCTTATGTAAGCTTTAGGGTTTGTTTCATGCATTTTTGTAGGTCTTTGTGGTTTGTGCCATGCATTTGCAATACCTTGCCTATGCAACCTTCATGCATGTTTGCTTGTTGTTCAATGTCATGCATTTTACTTCAAGTACATCACTCTTGTGCCCATGTAGGATTGTTCCTAGATGCATATACGTTCTATGCATTGGTTGAGTGATGAACACTCTTGTGCCCATGTAGGATTGTTCCTAGATGCAAATACTTCGTGTATTTCGCATTGGTTGAGTGTTGGAATTGCAAGTGACTCTCTTCAAATGAGCTAATCATCTTGCAAATCCGGATGTTCATTCCCTGTGTGAATGAGCATAGTAATTGCTTCTGTATAGCGATTACTTGTTTGATCTTGCCATGATCTAGTGTTTCTATTTCATTCTGCTTGATCTTGCTATTATTGCTCCATATGCGTTTCAAGTTTTTCTGCATACAATGATGTTATTGTGTTGTTGTGTTTCAGGAGTTACTTGTTCATATGTTTCAAGAGCACTTCAGAATCCAGAATTAGGTGTGAGTGAGTTTTGCCTTTGTTCCCAAACTCACGTTTAAGTCTAGAGTTTGTTTTAGGGTTTTGTCACGGAATAGCCAAAGGGGGAGATTGTAAAGTTGTAATTTACAACTGTGTTTTTGTTGGCTTTTATTCCGTGCCAAATTTGATTGTAATTATGTTCAATCGTTTAAACCCTGTATTTGTTGTGGGATTTGTTGTAAGGGTTGTGTGATAGAGAGAGTGTTTGAAGACTCAAGCATTTGAAGACTGAAGAATTCTCGCGGGTGTCTCGCGACCTAGCATCTCGCGAAGTGAATCATGTGCCAGGCACATGCTGGAATGCGAAAGGTCAGGCCAGGTGGAGACAGCTATGTCTCGCGAGTATCTCGCGGGTAAGGCCTTCCCGCGAGACACCCATGAGGCTATCTGTTCTGCCAGCCTGTATTTTTTGAGTCACACCTTTTGCACTTCTTCTATATATACCATCATTACCCACAATTGTTGAGAAATGCTTCAAAGAAAAAAACCCTAGCCAAACACATTGGTAATTAGAGATTGTCTTCCCCATCTTTCTCTATACATTTGTTTGTGGTATTTCCTCAACCCTTCCCTCTCTATTATCCACATCTTTGAGAGGTTGATAGCCCAAACACTTACCACACCTTGAGAGTGCTGTGTGACGTTTTGGTGCTGCTGGGAAGCATTGGAAGAAGCCTTGAATGGCAGATGCAACATGGAGCTTGTTGCGGGATCCGGATAACTAGGACAAGACACGGTTCCGAGAAGCCTTGTTGGAGTAGGAGCTTGGAGGGCTTAGGTACAGCGGGTAGACTAGGCTTGGAGGGTCTTTTGCTAACCCATGTATCCCAACTGATTGTCTAGTGGATCGATTACCGCTTGGAGGGCGGCGGAGAGGTTTTTCGCCGAGGTCTTCGGTTTCCTCTTCGATAACACGTCTCGGTGTTATCTGTGTTTGCATCTTTCTTCCCTACTCTTGTTTATTTCATTTTTACTGCTGTGTTGCTTTAAATATGGATTAGAGTAGTTTTCTTGCTTATACGCTTGTGTTTACACTATTCCGCACTTATCATTAAGTTAGTGTAAAATCAACCAAGCCGTAATTTTAATTTGGGGGTCTAAACCGCTCGTGTGTTTTCAACATGTTTTCGAACTTTCAATGTGAAAAAGTATGCTTAGCAATATATTAAAAATTTAAATAAAAATATTTTTAATAATTTTTTAATCGCCAAGTCCCGCCACACACACACCCACCTTTTTCAAAAATTGCCGAGTCCCGCACTTGCACCGGCACCGGCACCCGAGTCCCGAAACACACCCGTGCTTCATATAGAATTCACTTAGCCCAAAAAAAAAGTCGCATTTTCACTATAAGAGTTATTCCAAAAATGTAGTGCCACTAATTTATACCAAATTATCAATTTCAACCTTTTTTTTTTTTATGACAATACCTACTACACCAAAGGAAAATATGAAAATGTAAGAAACCTTGGGTGATGCCTACCAATTGTATTAAAGCAACAAAATAATGAATAGAACCCAAATAAAGGCCAGTTTAACAGTGATAAATGTCAACCATGTATAAAAATCAAACCGAATATTACAATTTCTTGTATATATTTGAGAAATCTCAACTTTGTATAAAACTGAATATGTTATTCACTTAACTACTAATATAGATTGTCTATTTAAGGTAGCAAGATCATGCGCTCTTCCAGTAACCTCCTCATCATAATATTCACTTGTATACAAAATGTAAATAAATGAATACACAATTTATATGAGATAACACATCTATTACCAAGTTTATCCCCCATAAGTCTATGGAGAAGTAATTTCTTTATGTCCAGCTCTTATGATTTAGGTTTAATGTTATATCTTTAAATTATAAAATGCAACTTTTATATTTCAGTTATGGTTTAAATTTTGATAATGCAATTTTCATGGGATCCTCTTCCCAAAGATGCCACTCCGATTAATAATAATAAGATGCAGGCATCAAACATGTCTATGTTTTCTACTTTTAACTATCCAAGGATTGGAAACATTTTCAGTCCCCACTAACAAACCCATTTTAGCAAACAATGTAACTCAAAATATTAAGAAACAAATTAAGCAAGATGAATATGGTAATTCCTCTCCATAACTTGACAATTTAAACAGACAATTCAATTATTTTTACAAAAATATGCAAAATTAAAAATCAAAGCAAATCATTGTATCAAAAGATTCAAAACCCTTCGATTCAACAAATTTGAAACTTTTCACCACAATCTATGAAAGCACAAAATCAAAGAGATTTCAATAAAGTAAAAACTATACATTGGTCATACCTTATCTTCTAAAGACTTGGATTGGATTGCATTAAGGAAAAGCCTTTCCACCTACAAACCCAGGGGGGAAAAAAATCAATAGTAAATGAAGAGAGATAAATTGTTCTAGATGAAAGTTGAGTGAAAAGTTTGTAAACTCTTAGGTTGAAATGGTTATTCAAGAAGCATGATGCATATGCAGAGGCAAAATCTCTTATAGTAAGCAATTAGCAAAGAAGTAGTAGCACAAACTTCTGTATCAAGATTGTGCTTCACTGCTTTAACAATTTACCTTGAAAATATGAAAAAAAATGGTGAACCAAGTTTAACATCACTACATTATAGTCATGATTCAAAATCTTATGCAAAATTCAATAGACATTATAAGGAAAATTTTGATGCATTGAAGCAAATATATAACTAATCTAGACAGTCACAATACAATTAAATATGCTATACTAACTTAGCCCAAAAAAAAAAAAAAAAAAAAAAAAAAGAATCAGAGATGTAAAAAGTACCCTTTCCAGGCTTTCCAATTTGTTTCATAGCAATAGACACAACAAAATTATTAATAAAATATGAAAATTCAAATAAAGTTTAACCCTTTGCATGTTTAACTTAGCTCTGTCTCTTTGTTACAACAGGAATGAAAGAAACTGGAAAATATAACTATAAAAATTTAATGTTTCCTTAGTTTCTTTTATATATAGTGTGTGAGGACACCATTTTCATTGATATAGATTTAAAATCATGCTTTATGTGTTGGGATTTGTGCCCTAGAATCCTATTGTATGATGCTATATATTATATTTTGTATGACATTATGTATGACATGATATATGACTTAATATTGAAATTAATAAAGTTGTTTTATTATTATCTGAAATAATGGTAACATGAATATTTGGACATTATCATATAGTCCATGAGATGCATAGTATGTGATTTATGTGATTTAGTCACAGAAGATATAAGTCACAAGTTCTTTGTAAACTCAGAATTTGGTTTGTAATCGGTGATGAAATTGGGCATTTCATCTGCGAAGACTATAACATATTAACTAAGATGATTTGTCTTGATCATGGAAGTGGTGACTTCTAGTTGATATGTTGATATGTTTTAAGAGTTAAGACATATTGAACTGGACCGCTGTGAGATTTATTATTCTCCTAACGACTGTCAATTAAATAATAAATCTCACGACTTATATTTACATGAACTCTTAATCCTGAGAGAATAATGGACCTGATCATGAAGTATAGGTTGCTTTGATATATCAGGAGTGAGATCTAAAGTAACGGTCAAAACCTCAGTATGTTGGGTAGCCATATTTCGTGTTGATGGAACATATATTCTCAAGATGGAATTCATAATCTCTTAACGGAGATACAAAATATTCCCTTGAGATAAGTTTAATGGGTTTAGTTATTCAGAGAGTTAGGCCTAACCACTTTGGTAAGAAACTACTAAAATATATATTTATGAAATTGGATTTCATAAATATATGATGAATAACTTAAAAGGATTAAACCCGGTACTCAAGGATTAAGATGTAGTAATCTTCAAAGTGGCAGTCTATATTCATAACTTTGAATTACTACGAATATTTTATGAAGGGGTTGCATGTATAATAAAGTTTTGGGATATAATTTATTAATAAGGCATAGAGTGCAATTATATTTATATAGTGGTATTAAATATAATTAATGGTAACTTTGGACTTGTCAAGAGTTGACAGAAAAGCCCAAGGCCTATTGGAGCTAGTGTCTTATTTGTCCTTTTTGGTCCCACTCCAAGCCACACATTAAAGCCTAATTGGAAAGGCCCAATATGCCGGCCCAATTAGATAATCAGTTATATATAAAGGGAGAGACATACAGAATTATTATTAGAAAAAAAAAAAGAGACACCATTGTGAAGTGGTGTGTATGTGTGAGTGAAGCCACTCGTTATTCTCCCTTAGAAATTGATTAAGAGACCACACTTCTCGGGCATAAAGTGGAATTGGAGTGAAGATTAAAAGTGTTCCCAAATACTTCTAATCTTTTGTTTTGAATTTCACTACACCAAGGTAGGCAATCTTGTTCTTAAATTCTGAAATTTACATAATGCAAGTTATCAAACATGAATGAAATAGATCCATGTTTATTGCTTCTGCTATGTGTTTTGTATGAGACACAAAACCAGATTTACCTACAATTGGTATTAGAGCCAGGTTTTCATATCATAATTGTATAACATGTGATTGAATTTCAGAATCAAAGAATATCATTTTCTTTGCATGATGGGATTCTTGAATCTGCCGTGATTGTTCTATATAATCACATTTATAGGATTTTTGATTTCATAATTTATTTTTGGAGATTGACTTTGCGTTGATGTGAAGTGAATTCCTTTTAATATGGAATTCCGTGTTCAAAAGGATTTATGTTGGCCCACGGTTGTTTTTTTGTTGTCTTAAAGGATTTATTTGAATCCTTGTTATATAACAATAATTTAAGACCATTCGGTTATATAGATTGCACAGTTTTCTTTCTATGTTATTAGTGTGCATTGAATATAAACTTCTAGATGATATACATGGCTTGGCGCATATATATTTATCCTTGGCCATAAACTTCTAGTTGTTCGGATACAGTTATTGAAATAACTGTCATGTGCGTGCACTATGATATTGCACTGGTTGGATATGGAAGTATATGTTGGCATCTTTTGTTGATTATTATAAGGCTTTTGATCTTGCATGGTTTCGGGGACCCATGTGGCATTTTCAATCTGCCATTAACATGCTTTCAATTAAATATATGGGTTTATATGCAAGTTCTTGATGGCCATCTTATACGCATGAAATAATTGCCTTGGAAATATTGAATCCATATATTGTATATATATGGTGTGATAATTGTCATATATTATAATATGGGTTTATATGTAAATTGCTTATAAAGGATTCAAGGCCTAACTTCATGAATTAATTATTATATTAATGCTAGGATTAAATTATTCATTTAATGAAATTTATTCCTAATGAGATTAGGATTATGTTTTCAAGGGTTTCTAGCATTATTATGGTTCTTGATCTTAAAAACCTTTAATTTAAAATTTCTAGTGGGAGAGAGATACAAAGGTTGGATCTCACGGCCTCCATTATCAGTTCATAGTAGTGTGGGTAAGCACCTCGTCTTGGCGTATATGCCTTGCGATCCCAAAGGAGGGTGTTTACTTCAAGTACTACAAGATTGAACTAACCTGTTTAAAGTAGTGTGGACAAGCACCTCGTTTTGGCGTATATGCCTCACAATCCCAAAGGAGGATGTTTTGTTTCATGGTACTACGAGTTTAAACATTATGAGGGAGATGAAATGTGGCTACACATGATTCTAGATAATGGTGTACACTAGACTAAATGTAATGTTAACCTCCCAAAGGAGCTATGTCATTATCATTTAGAGGCTAAAGCTAATACGGCATATTATTAGTGTATGATAAGAGTTATCATGATAGCACTAATAATGAGAATAGTTCTCAATCAATTAATGTGTTTATAATAAACTTGCTACCAAGGAATTATAGACATGGATTGGTTTGTCGTTGCATATATTATTTTATGGTTTTATAAGGTTCCATATTATATGTTTATATGCTAAATTGATAATGTCTAGTTTACTTATTATATTCATGTTTGTTATTTTCATATTTAAAATCATGGCATCATTTAGCTCACTTGTTGCTATTCTTAATCAAAACAAACTGACTGGATCCAACTATGTTGACTGGAAAAGAAATTTGGACATTGTTCTTACTGCTGAAGAACACAAATATGTACTTACTCAACCATGTCCTAGCTTTCCATCATTAGATGCTCATCTTGAGGAAAAACAGCGATATGATCGTTGGCAGAAATCTAATGAGATGGCTAAGTGCTATATCCTAGCATCTATTTCAAATGTTCTACAGCATCAAATGCAGGATGTAGAACTAGCTTTGGACATTATGCTAAGTCTGAAGGAGATGTTTGGTGAGCAAGGCCGTTCTGCAAGGCAAGAAACTATGAGGCAGATTTATAATACCAAAATGGCTGAAGGTACTTTAGTAAGGGAGCATTGTCTTAGGATGATCTCTAATCTGAATACATTGGAAGTTTTAGGTGCCGATATTGATGGAGAATCCCAAGTGGATATGATACTCCAGTCACTACCAAAATCATTCAAGGAATTCAAACTTAACTATAATATGAACAAAAAGATTTATACATTGTCTGAATTGATGAATGAGTTGGTAGCGGTGGAAGGCATCCTTGGTACTTCTAGTGTTGAAGCCAATGTTGGTGAAGCTTCTACTTCTCAACCTAAGTCGAAAGGCAAAGGTAAGAAGAAGAAAAAGAAGAACTTCTCCAAGAAAGATGGTAAACAAGTTGCCTTAGGAGTTGCCAACAAAGGAAAGAAAACCAAAGGAAAGTGTTTCCATTGTGGTGAGAAAGGACATTGGAAGAGGAATTGTCCAATATTTAAGGCTGCCAAGAATAAAGGTATGAAAAGTACATTCCTTCTTGAAACATGTTTGGTACAGAATCCCACAGATTCCTGGTGTGTGGATTCAGGTTGTACTAATCATATCTGCAAATCCTTGTAGGGGTTTCAAGAGACCAAAAAACTGAATGAAGGGGAAATGTTTCTTACCTTGGTTGATGGGAACAGGATTCCAGTTGTAGCTATTGGAGTGTTTAATTTATGTTTTGAATCTAGAGTTTTAATATTGGAAGACTGTTTGTATGTACCTAATGTTTGTAGGAATTTAATTTCTGCAACTTATTTAGGTAAACATGGATATTATGTTATCCTAAAAGACAATGTTGTAATAAAGAAGGATAAAGTGTTTATCTGTTCTGGCAATATTGTGGATGGTCTTTATATTTTAACTCCTGATAAGCATGAATTACATAATTCTGAATTAGATCATAACTCTCATGTAAAATCATTAAAGAGAAAGTTTACTTCTACTAATGAAGCATATCTTTGGCACTTGCGTTTGGGTCATATTAATCTAAACAGAATTCAAAGACTGATCAAAGATGGACTCTTAGAGCCATTGGACTTTGATGAATTTCCAGTTTGTGAATCTTGTTTGGAAGGTAAAATGACTAAACGACCTTTTAATGCAAAAGGTAGAAGAGCCCAAGAATTGCTTGAATTAGTTCATACAAATGTACGTGGTCCTATGTCAACCCAAGCAAAAGGAGGTTATGAGTACTTCATCACTTTTACCGATGATTACTCAAGATATGGTTATGTATACCTAATGAGACGGAAGTCCGAAGCCTTTGAAAAGTTCAAAGAGTTTAGGGCTGAAGTTGAGAATCAATTAGGTAAACACATAAAAGCCATCCGATCTGATCGTGGTGGTGAATACCTTCTTGGGGATTTTAAGGATTACTTAACTCAAAATGGGATCATATCCCAATTAATTGCACCTGGAACTCCCCAACAGAATGGTATAGCAGAAAGAAGGAATAGGACTCTTTTGGAAATGGTTAGTTCTATGATGAGTTACTCAACTTTACCAGTTTCTTTTTAGGGATATGCACTAAAAACTGCAATGCATATTTTGAATTTAGTTCCATCAAAATCTGTTCCCAACACACCTAAGGAATTGTGGAGTGGGCGCAAGCCTAGTATGAAATATCTCCACATTTGGGGATGTCCAGCACATGTGTTGAAAAGGAAGTCTGATAAGTTGGAAGCTAAAACCGAAGTATGCATGTTTTTAGGGTATTCAAAGGAAACAAAGGGTTATTTATTCTATAATCATAAAGATAACAAAGTGTTTGTTAGCACACATGCCAAATTTTTGGAAGATGATTATATGAATAATTTTGATCCTAGAAATAAAGTTGTTTTGGCTGAAATGAATGAACCTGTAAATGAACAACCAATGGATGAAACTAGGAATGATGTGGCTGTATTAGATACACCACAAGATATTACTCATGAGATGACTAGTACACAGGTGCCTCGTCGTAGTGGGAGAATTATTCGGCCTCCTATAAGATTTAGAGGTTTAGGAGAAACTTATGAAGCTATCTCAGAAGAGGCTGAATCGGATTCCTACACTTATGAAGAGGCAATGAATGATATAGATGCACATCATTGGGTCAAAGCTATGAAATCTGAATTAGATTCTATGTATTCTAACCAAGTTTGGGATCTTGTAAAGGCGCCTAACGACATTAAACCTATTGGTTGCAAATGGGTTTACAAGAGAAAGAGAGGGATAGATGGAAAGGTTGAAACCTTTAAAGCAAGACTAGTGGCGAAAGGGTATACACAAAAATAAGGTAATGACTATGATGAAACTTTTTCACCAGTAGCCATGCTTAAATCTATCAGAATTCTCTTATCCATTGCTGCTCATTATGATTATGAGATTTGGCAAATGGATGTCAAGACTGCATTTCTTAATGGCAATCTTGAAGAAGAAATCTATATAATGCAACCGGAAGGTTTCATAGCAAAGAACCAAGAGCATATGGTATGCAAGTTGAAAAGGTCCATTTATGGACTTAAGCAAGCATCTAGGTCATGGAACATCAGATTTGATCAAGCAATCAAGTCATTTGGTTTTGAACAAAATCTTGATGAACCATATGTGTACAAAAGACATCGAGATAAAGTAGTAATGTTCCTAGTGCTTCATGTTGATGACATTCTACTCATTGGAAATGATGTAAGGGTAATGTCATCATTAAAAGTTTGGTTGTCATGCCAATTTGATATGAAGGACTTAGGTGAAGCTAACTTTATTCTAGGGATCAAGTTTTGGCGAGATCGCAAGAATAAGATGTTAGGTTTATCACAAACTGGGTATATAGATAAGGTTCTAGAACGATTTAGCATGCAAAACTCCAAGAAATGATTACTTCCTTTCAGACATGGAGTTCCTCTGCCTGATGACCGAAGGCCTAAGACTCAAGAGGAAGAAAATATGATGAGACAAGTTCCTTATGCTTCTGCAGTAGGAAGTCTCATGTATGCCATGCTTTGTACTAGACCAGATATCTGTTATTCAGTTAGCATGGTCAGCCAATATCAATCAAATCCAGGACCAAAACATTGGCAAGCTGTAAAGAATATTCTCAAGTATCTACGGAGAACGAGAGATTATATGCTTGTTTACCGAAGTGAGGATTTGATACCCATTGGCTATACAGATTCAGACTTTCAATCGGATCTAGATTTCAAAAAATCCACATCAGGATGTGTTTTCACCTTGGGAAGTGGAGCCATAACTTGGAGGAGTGTCAAACAATCTTATATTGCGGACTCCACCATGGAAGCGGAATACGTTGCTGCTTGTGAAGCAGCAAAGGAAGCTGTATGGCTCAAGAAATTCCTTTCTGACCTTGGTGTAATGAGAATGGAACAAGTTCCCATCACATTGTTTTGCGACAATAGTGGTGCAGTTGCACAATCAAAAGATCCAAGGAATCACAAGAAAGGAAAGCACATCGAAAGAAAGTATCACATCATTAGAGATATTATTGCTCGTGGAGATGTGGTGGTAGCAAAGATTGAAAGTGCAAATAATCTAGCAGATCCCTTTACCAAAGTCTTGCCTCAAAGGACCTTCGAATCACATTTAGAAGGAATGGGAGTTAGATTAGTGCACAATAGTCTTTAAGGCAAGTGAGAGATTGTTGGGATTTGTGCCCTAGAATCCTATTGTATAATGCTATGTATTATATTATGTATGACATTATGTATGACATGATGTATGACTTAATATTGAAATTAATAAAGTTGTTTTATTATTATCTGAAGTAATGGTAACATGAATATTTGGACATTATCATATAGTCCATAAGATGCATAGTATGTGATTTATGTGATTTAGTCACAGAAGATATAAGTCACAAGTTTTTTGTAAACTCAGAATTTGGTTTGTAGTCGGTGATGAAATTGGGCATTTCATCTGCGAAGACTATAACATATTAACTAAGATGATTTGTCTTGATCATGGAAGTGGTGACTTCTAGTTGATATGTTGATATGTTTTAAGAGTTAAGACATATTGAACTGGACCGCTGTGAGATTTATTATTCTCCTAACGACTGTCAATTGAATAATAAATCTCACGACTTATATTTACATGAACTCTTAATCCTGAGAGAATAATGGACCTGATCATGAAGTATAGGTTGCTTTGATATATCAGGAGTGAGATCTAAAGTAACGGTCAAAACCTCAGTATGTTAGGTAGCCATATTTCGTGTTGATGGAACATATATTCTCAAGATGGAATTCATAGTCTCTTAACGGAGATACAAAATATTCCCTTGAGATAAGTTTAATGGGTTTAGTTATTCAGAGAGTTAGGCCTAACCACTTTGGTAAGAAATTACTAAAGTATATATTTATGAAATTGGATTTCATAAATATATGATGAATAACTTAAAAGGATTAAACCGGGTACTCAAGGATTAAGATGTAGTAATCTTCAAAGTGGCAGTCTATATTCATGACTTTGAATTACTACGAATATTTTATGAAGGGGTTGCATATATAATAAAATTTTGGGATATAATTTATTAATAAGGCCTAGAGTGCAATTATATTTATGTAGTGGTATTAAATATAATTAATGGTAACTTTGGACTTGTCAAGAGTTGACAGAAAAGCCCAAGGCCTATTGGAGCTAGTGTCTTATTTGTCCCTTTTGGTCCCACTCCAAGCCACACATTAAAGCCCAATTGGAAAGGCCCAATATGCCGGCCCAATTAGATAATCAGTTATATATAAAGGGAGAGACATACAAAATTATTATTAGAAAAAAAAAAAGACACCATTGTGAAGTGGTGTGTATGTGTGAGTGAAGCCACTCGTTATTCTCCCTTAGAAATTGATTGAGAGACCATACTTCTCGGGCATAAAGTGGAATTGGAGTGAAGATTAAAAGTGTTCCCAAGTACTTCTAATCTTTTGTTTTGAATTTCACTACACCAAGGTAGGCAATCTTGTTCTTAAATTTTGAAATTTACATAATGCAAGTTATCAATCATGAATGAAATAGATCCATGTTTATTGCTTCCGCTGTGTGTTTTGTATGAGACACAAAACCAGATTTACCAACATTATGCTCATTGTAAAGTACATATCTGATGAGCCAAGACGGAGGTAGTAGTTCCCAAATCCATCCACTTTCTAGCTACTGATTCCCTCTCAACTACACGAAATATCCCCTTCAGGCTATCTTGCAGGTTTGTTAGGATGTTACCTTAAATCCTTTTTTGATGCTAAGTGCTTTTCAGCCACTGCAAACGAAGAATAGAAGAAGTTCAATATTGTTTACCCAAGGAAGAAGAAAAAAAGATGCCTGAAACTGGGAAGACAATTCCAAAAGATAGTTTAAGCAATCTACATAATTCATTCATTGAAATAATCATAAATCAAATCCTAATTTATGGTCAAGTGCAGGTTTCATCTCTGCATTCTCCGTTTTTAAAAGAGTTTTGAGAGAGGGCTTGTTTTTTGTTCTTTTGAATCAATGTAGTATAAATCTCAGTCACAACTCTAATGCAAGTCCGATTGACAACTATAATCAAACACATTCAAGGCAACTCATCAAATGACAAAACACCCAAATCTACTTTTTAATTAGCACACATTGTTGCTTTCAACAGTATAAAGATATATTTTAATGTAGAGCCATGCTAAAAACAAATCATGAACTCATGCAAATTATTCTACTAAAAAAATTAGAAAATTTCAAAACTGTGGTGCTTACTAACTTCTCTTCAAACTTGTTTTTGCCAAAAATGTTCAGTTGGCCTTTAACACTTTCTGATTAAAATCCACTTCGTTCTTCAAAAATTTCGTCTAATGCAAATGTGCCCCTATCAAACCAAAATATTTCAAAGATTTTAAGAATTAAAGACAAAACTTTATAGGTAACGATTTCGGCAATCTGACTGTGTGTGAAGACTTTGATTTTTCTTTCTCTACTTTAAAATCTCAAATCTCTACATCGTTATTCTGTAAGCCCCAATTTTTTCCTGTTTGATAATGAAACAATTTTTTTACAGCAACTGATGTTTTTCCTTTCAACAGAGATTGCCATAGAATAAAAGAGTTAAGAAGAAAGAAAAGAAAAACCAAATAGAATTCAGAGAATAAGAAGAAAGAAAGAAGAGAACAATAGCATTAACAAAATAAAGGAATATATAAATCTTAAAAATAAGAATTAGAACTGATTTTTTTTTTTCCTTAAAACTTTTAGTCTCTCTCATTCCGATGTGCGTCTTAAGAACTATTTCTCTTTGTGATTGTGGTTCTGGTGGTCTAAGTCTAGTGAGGGTAAAGCAATCCAACCAAAAAATTCAAACCCAAATCATATTCAATCCCTAGATTTAAAAAAGAAAAGGGGAAAAAAAATCTTTACTGGTTAGGGGTATGCGGAAAAAAAACCTAAAATAAATATCTATGCAACATTCAACTCTCTACTTATTTAATCCCAAAGATTTCGTTAAGATTAGAAACAGAAGTACCCAAACTAAAATCAATATTTTTAGTGATATCTGTAATCTAAAAAAACAAAACAAAAGCAAATATCTAAAATTGAGAAAGCAAACATTTTGATAGAGAATCCAAAATCCCATAACAAAAACGAATCAAATCTAAACTTTATACCCAAACCTACAAAATTGGGAAAAAAATGTACCGTTTTCGATGTCGGTTCCGGCGATCTGGTGGTCTAAATCTGGAAAGGGAACGGACGGTGGTGGGGAAACTGAACTCTGCCTCTTTCTCTGTTTCTTTCTCCGTGTCCTAGGCCTCATCGCCTCTCTCTCTCTCTCTCTATTTCTATCTCTGTGTGCATAGTATTTTAACCGGTTAATTTTTGAAATTGAATGATTTAATTCCAAAATAGACGAATTGAAAAAAATCTATTACTGAAAAAATTAAAAAAAGAATAGTCACATATAAGAAACTGATTTCCTTAGCCCTAATTTTTGAATCCAAATCTTGAACCAAATTGAAAAAATTGAATGCATATAACAGATCTAATTTACCTATTAAAAAATTAGAGACAGAAGAGAACCCATCAGAGGCGTTGTTTGTGAGCAGAGAGGCCTTCTATTAGAAACAAAGAGGCGATCTCTTCTTTCTCTGTGTACCAAGATCGCCTCTCTCTTTTTCTGTTTGTTTCACCGTGTCTTCATCGCTTCTCTCTTTTTCTGTTTCTTTCTCCGTGTCTTCATAGCCTCTCTCTCTCAATACCTCTGGGACGAACATTTGATCGCACAATTCTTCTAGTTTTTTTTTTTTTTTTTTCTCCTTCCCTTTCTCTGTATTGCAGTATCCCTTGTTTTTTTGTTTAGAGAGAAAATGTTAAGCAGTCTGACGAAAAGAAATCGGTAGGGTTTTCTTAATTGTAACGCCTTTTTTTATTTTATTTTAACGGGGTTTTTTTCTAACCGGTTTTTCAATTGCAAGCGTGACAGAGTTTTGAAAGGCCAAACGTTGGTCTGATGGATCGGTGGCCGTTGGATATTGATTTTCATCTTCCTTCTTCTTCTGCTTCTTTTTTCTGGAAAAATAAAAAAGCAAAAACATCGTTTTAGCATAAGTAGAAACAAAGAGTTTTTGAAAGGAACTGGGAAGCGGCTTTTTTTTTTTTTTTTTTTTTTTTTTCTTGATCGGAAACTATGGGCTCTATGTAGTTTTCTCAAATTTTTCTCTCTGTGCCTAATCGACTCCTCTCTTGCTCTCTGTTTATCAGAGTCGCTCTCAGTCTCTTTCAATTTAATGGTGTTTCTGTTTTTAAACCGTGTGCATCATAAATTGAACGGTTTTAGACCCCTTAACACAACCAGATTGGTTAGCCTAGATTAATTAGCCAAGTTGTTACTTAGTCAAATTATGCAATTCTAGGTTAAAGCAATCAAATAATCATATCAAAAATATAAAGCAGTGGAATAATAAAAGACACAATGATATGATCACCCAGGAAACCACACGGTAAAAACCTGGGGAGGATTTTACCCACCTATCCTCAAGGCAAACCTGAATCCACTATGAAAGAATCGAAGTTCATACAAAAGGACTTACAAGCTCCCCACTCGACTTCCTAATGCTACCCACCAGTAGAACTTACTGACACGACCACGTGCAAGCTCCGAATCCACGGACTCCTTCTTTCTTGGAATTCTTCAATCAGCTACAAGCACCTACGCTTGATATTCTTTAAGCTTTAATGGCAGCAACCTTGTTGATCATTAAGATGTAGAAAATATCTCTACCTTGAAAAGCCTAAGTTTATGAGAAGGAAAGCTCCTCAAAGATCTCACAAGAGATTCACATAAACAGCAAATATGAGCAACAAAGACTTAGAGAGGTTTGGGTACAAAACCCTAAAAATAAAAGGAGGCACAAGAGGCACTCTAATCTCTCTCTACTAAAAGTCACAAAAACATTCTAGGGTTTTCCTTATATATAGGAGTGTTTTACTTGATCCCCAAGACGTTTAAATAGAGTTTGGGCTGAACTAGAACTCTGTAGAAAAATAAATCTGTACATGGTTCGATCGATCGAGTATAATTTTTGATCAATCGAGCCTTACAAATTTAGTCTAATAAATCTGCAATCACTCGATTCCAGTTTTACAAATAAACATACTTCGAGCAAGCCTAAACAGGACTAAACATATTGTTTTGATCATGGTTTGCCAACATTACACATTAGAGATCTAAATACATAAAATCCTAAATCTTTAGAACCTAACAAACTCCCCCTTTGGCAATCCGTGACAAAACACAAACTAAAAGCTCAAAGTTTACAAAGTAAAAGCCCATTACAAAAATAATGCTCATAACAACAAATCCAACCTAACTACTATCCATCAGTTGCAAGTATAGACAACAGCTCAATTGAATCAACCTGTATATTTCCTGAAACACTAAACAAAATGCATAAACGCATGTGTGGAAAATACAAGTAAACAAAAATAAATTCTTGATTTCACATAGCACAAAATAAAGATATATACCAATGAAGAACTCATAAGTATAAATCAATAAGAAGTGAACAAGAAACAGAAATAAAAACATAAGTAAACTAACTCTCCCCCTAAGTTAGATACAACAAAAAGTTTTTATTTTCTTCCCTTTCAAAAATAATTTCAACTCCCCCTAAACAAGACAAACATGATTCCCATCAATCAATAATTTCTCTCCCTTTTTGTCACGTATTGACAAAGACAACTCATACAAAGAGTAAACAGTCAACATACGCAATAAAGGATAAGAGAAAATAGAGAATCAAGGGGAACACAAAACAATTCAACTCTATAAAAAATAGAGACAGCTCCCCCTATGAACAACACAGGTTAAAAAAAAAAACTTTTCTCCCCCTATAAAAATAGGAAAAACAAAACAAGTTGTCGGAAAAACAGTTTTGGGGAAAACTAAAGGGGGTGGGGGAAAATCAGCAGCAGCAGCAGCATCACCAACAGGATCAGGAACATCTTCACCAGCAAGACCAAAGTTAAAAACACACAAACCATGGTTAAAAACTAAGGTGAGGATACACATGAAGAAAAAATATTCTCTCTTTCAATAAAATGCAAACATGGCACTATGTGACCCATAAACAGTTGCATGAATAGAAAAAATATTTGCACGTTGATTATCCATCATATCTGTTAAAAAAATATTTTCTGCAGTTCACACATAAGAAATAGCATATACTAGAATGTACAAAACTCAAAAATTAATCAATCAATTTTTAAATCAAGTTGAGTACCCAATGTAGCAAAGTGTATGCATGTTATGTGTGAAAACAATGAGAGATATAACAGCAAAACTGCAAGATGGATACAGAAAATCAATGTAACGCATGTGAATCCTAAACACAAATGATGCATGGAAAAAAAATTTTGGTAAAAAACATAGAACCTGAAAATTTTTCAGTTTCGATCGATCGAGAATCGATCGAACATCAATCGAGTCAGGCAGACTCAAACCAAAAATTTTAATTGCAATTTCGATTGATCGAAAAACAGGTTCGATCAATCGAAAGTTTGGAAAAATCAGATTTTTGAAAACTCTCTCTAGAGGAAGTTCTAACAAAAAACTTCTGAGTTTAACATAAGGGACAACCCCCCTTAAATAGGCAAAGTTATGGATAAACAGTAATACATGAATAGTAAAAGCAAATAGTGTTCAAAATATTCTTTGACCAAGCATAGTGAAAGTGGTCGTAGAATATTTGAAAGCAGTCTTGGGATCATAAAGAATCTTCTTTTCAGTAGCATGAGCAAGAACAGTAACAATATTCTTTTCAGTAGCATGAGTACTTTAGCATGGTAAAGAACAGTAACATCTTGGCCGTTTGTGCTGGCCTGGCAAATAGGGTGAATTAATCAATCTTTTGCTAATTCATCAGCTTCATCTTCATCATGACCAAACCACTCCTCATTGTAGGGGTAGTAAGGATCTTTTGCAACAGAGGCCTCAGAAGATCGTTCATCATCTAAATCAGCCTTTTCCTTTTTTAACATTTCAATAAGGGCATTTAGTGTTTCAGGGTCCTTGCGGATATCATCCAAAGGAGAACTCACTTTATTGGGTTTAACAGATGGCTTAGTAGATTTAGAAGAAGAAGCAGATGCATCAGTAGTGACAGGGGATCGACTAACTGAACAATTAGCAATGGGGAGAGAAGCAACGGAAGAAGATTCTCTGGAAACACTAGCAATAATCCTCTGAGTATGAGGGAATTTACCCCACCATTTTACATACCAATGTCTTTGGAGCACATCACCTTCTTTTTCATACTGCCATTTTAATATCCAGGATATTTTGTATCGTTTAACAAAGTGGAGTAAAGGAGGGAACTTGGCACCATAAGCATCAACTTTATAGAACTTCTTGAAACATTCAAAGGCCTCAAGCAATGGTTCAGGAAGTATGTCATTAATAGGGCCAAATTGAGTCCACCAACGATTGAACCAAAGAGGCAGGGAGCCATGGAAATTACTATCAAAGTTAACAAACCAAGAATGAGACATGTCTTCATTTTGGTGAAGCATAAATCTTGTCCAAGTAGTGATGTAATCATAATAAGAATAATGGATGAGGGATCCGGGCATTGTTTTGGTAAAACTAGGAGAAGGACCCCACTCTTCTTCAGTAATAATATTGACTATGTAAACACCATGGTAGATGATTTTTGAGGTATCAACTTTGTCAGTAATGGTTTTAATAATAATAGATTTTTCATGACTCAAGAGACCAGAATAGTATTGTAACTTCTTTTCTCTATGCTCAGGAATCCAATGAAATCTTGGGGGAAAATAGCTTCTAGCAAGTGTGAGAGGGTTAGAAATGGAGGCTCTGTTGGGTTCAATATAAAACAGGTTTTGGAAATATTGTTTATTGGCATATTGAGGAACATTGGGGTTTTTGGGATAAACAGTTTTGATTGGTCGGTTAACAGGGGTTATTGCATAAGGGTCATATGATGAGGCAAGAACAGAAGAATAGTTGGGTTTGGGAATAGTACCTAGTGGGGTAAAACGGTTAACAATGTCCATAGAGGAAGCAGGTTTAATAACTGGGTTAATAGAGGAAACAGGTTTAACAACTGGGTTATCAGTGGCAGGTATCTTGTCTTTCGACCCTGAGGGACTGCCTAGTTTGGCCACGAACTAGGGACGGAAACTACTCAGTAAAGATGGGATATCAGCTGTTGGGAGAGTTAGAAAACAGAGAGGGAGCATCAGGGTCAAACAATAACAACCTGAGAAGTTTCTAGAAGGGAATTTGGAAGATACGGATTCCAAATAAAATAAAAAACTTCGTTGGCGAGCTTGCACTGAGTCACTTCCAACTTTGGCAAACTTACATCGGCGCAATGTAATCACCTCTCCTCTGTGCAGCAATTGTGGGAAGGACAGCGAAACCGCATTGCATGCACTGTGGGAATGTGACAAAATATAGGTTTGTTGGGGCCGTGCTTTTAATAAGATATGAAAACTTCAGCTACGCTTGGGCTCTTTCACTGAACTGGTGTCTGTGAAACAATCTGAGGAAGATCTAGAACTATTCACGGTAGTGGCATGGTACATTTGGTGCAGACGAAATAAGTGCCATTTCAATAAGCAAAGCTTGGCACCTGAGAAGTTATTGGATGTGGCAGAATCTACTCTTAAGGAATTCCAATTAAAACTTGAGAACAGACCCATGAGAATAAAGCCATAACCCCAACGTTGGTCTCCACCTGAACCTAGAATGTACAAAGTAAACTATGACGGGGCATACTTTGCTGAGGAAGAAGAAGCTAGAATTGGTGTCGTAGTGAGAAATGAACTAGGGCAGGTGATGGCGTCCTTAGCAGAAAAGTTAATCATGCCTCCAACAGTGGAAGTTCTTGAGGCGATGGCAGCAAGGAGGGCAATGATCTTCATGGGTGAACTGGGTTTGCATCGGGCCATTTTTGAAGGAGATTCGGAGACTATTGTAAAGGCATTATTAGGGGACTGCCCAGACCGGTCTAGCATTAGGCACATTGTAAAAGACTGTAAGTCTTTAATGGGTTCTTTTCAAGCCTGTTCTTTCTCTCATGTGAGGCGGCAGAGTAATGGAGTTGCTCATGCTTTAACTAGGAGAGCAAGAGAGTCTTTCCCTTTATCTGTTTGGATGGAATCCGTTCCACCAGACATTTCTTATTTAGTGTATGTTGATGTAGCGACATAAATCTTCATATTTCAATAAAATGGATCGATACTTTTTCTCAAAAAAAAAAAAAAAAAAAAGACAAAATTTAGATACAGTACCTGATGTCAAGTGCCTTAAGTTCCCCTTTTAATATTAAGACATGTGGATACTTAACCAAATACACTAAACAACGTTAAGGGCCCTTTTGGATTGAGGGGGAATGGAAGGGGACTGGAAAGGAGTAGAGTAGAGTTAGTTGAAAATAGGCTAATTTTAAGCCAGATTTACTCTACTCCCCCTTCTTCTCCCTCAATCCAAACAAACCATAAAATTCTGCACGGACTGAGAAAACCCAACTCAACAGCTCTCTCTTTGACTTCGATTGAACTCAAAAAACAAAATTCTCTCAATCCATTCCTCTCTTTGCTAGAAATCAAGCACCCATACCCTCTTGAAGAGCCGTCAGTCACTGCCTTCGATTGTAACAAACTGTGGAACTTGTTGTATCCACCAACAGTAATATAATTTTCATACACCCAATTGCTTGGCTTATGAAATTATATATTTGGAAAGAGATAAGTGGCCATTTGTCTTGAAAATATACCTTTAGAAAGAGATTTGACAATTCATTCTTCCAATTGATAACTCATTGACCAAACTTTGCGACCATAGTTTGGAATGTGTCAACAAAAACCATGGACAGCAAATCTTGACACCCTCTCTCCTCCAACCGGTTGAAGTCACTAGACATGGCAAAACGGGTCCAAATTTTCTGATCCGACCCGAAAAATAACCGACCCGAACCCGATTTTTTTGACCCGAAGCAAAAATAGGTTGACCCGTGACCCGACCCGTGTTTTTTGCAGGTCAACCTGACCCGACCCAAACCCGAACCATTTTTTTAAAACTTTTTTTTTTGGTAAAAAAAAATAGTAAAACTAAGACAATATTGGTTTAGTTATTTATCGTGAACTTTAAGGAAACAATTGATACATTTACATAACTACATGCAAATTAATTGAAAGACAAATGATTGAACAATCTGTAATGAGTAAAGATTTTTATATATCAAATAGTAAAGTACATGCCAAGATAATCTGGTTACAATAGAGTTAAAAATATAGATTTAAAATTGTAAATATGTGTGAGAAACATTCACAAGTGTGAAAATAGTGAAGCTAAAGTATCAACTTAGCATAAATTATGAATACTTAGACCTATTTTTTAATAATTTATATCCAAAATAAACAGTTTTTCAAAATAAATTATAATATTTTCTAGAGTGTTACTTAATAATAATATGATATTCATAAAAGATACTATGTATAAATAAGTAAGCAATCAAATTTTAAAGTATATCTCAAATTGAAATAGAGAGTCAACCACAATTGATAATAAATTATTAAATTAATTTTCAAGATTGTAAATTTCTTATATGTTTTTATTCTTTATCAAATGAGTTATCCAATGAGTCATTTGTAATTTTGTTTTATATTTTGGAATGTTGATACTGTGTAGAAATAAAACTTATGTATTTGTTGTACTTATCTTTGTGTTATTTTGTTTTAGATAGCAATGTTAGGTTTTGTATAATTTTAAAATTATTGAATAAGTATTAATAAGTTTAACTGAGTTTGTTCTTGACATAAGTAGTGAATTCAAAATAATGCATTTCACATCAAGTAATTTGTTGCATAACTTTCCAAATGACAAATATATGTTGTTTTCTTTATAAAAAAAATAAAAAAATAAAAAAAATAAATTCATGTGAAAAATACAGGTCAACCCGACCCGACCCGCAACCCGATTGACCCGAACCCGATTTTAACCCACTTAAAATGGCCCGTTTTTGACTCGTGACCCGTTTGACCCGAACCCGACCCGACCCGCCCATTTTGCCATGTCTAGAAGTCACGAGGAAAAAAAAAATCGACAAAGACTCTAAATTGGATAAATTACTGAAGTGGGTTTGCTTAACCTCCATTTACAAGCACAACACTAATTCTTGACTAATTCCCTCATCTAACCTAAAAAATTGAACCTAAAACTTTAATTAATCTTCAAACCCTATACCTATGTATCTAATACTATATATAATAGCAGAAGCCTTTAAGGAGGTGTTGCCACGTTAGGAAAAATGACACCTTAAAATTCTGCCACGTATAAGTTAAAAAGCAATAAATTATGTTGGTTGGCAATTTACAAATCGTTTAAAACCTCTCATTATAAATAACAAAAAAGTAACTGGTTAAAATTAAAGGACACACAGAAATAGAAATAGAGAGGCGATGAAAGAGAGAGAGAGAGGTGACAAGGAAACGGGGAAAGAAGCAAAGAAGGAGAAAAAAAAAAAAAAAAAGCTTACGATGCGGAGATGAGAAGGAGACATAGTACGTACGGCCGGCCAGCTATCACCATAATTTTCCCACCACCGTTGGTCCCTTGCCAGACTTAGGCTACCAGAACCGGCATCAGTAACCTAAAGGTGCACGCAGGATTTGAGATACGGGCATAGAGAGAGAACTCCCGAAACTCCATTATTATCAAATCAAGCGGTTACAAGTAAAGGAATCCCAAGTACCTTACCAACCTACAGTTGAACCCTTACCCCAATACTCAATTGGACTTGATCTGTAGTGACAATTTCCACCTTTAATGCACGGCTCCCAAGTACGTGACTAACCAGATGTGCGGATCCCAGTACGCGACTTCAAACACCAACTTTAAAAGAAGAGGTTGGTTGCAAAGTTCTTTAGTTCATCCTACAGGATGAAGATCAGGAAGATGCTTGGTCACAAAACCCTTTGGTGCAAATACACAGCAACTTCTTCAAAGAAGATGAACTAGGTCAAGAACTTCGTCTTTGATCACAATTTGCTTGAACAAGGATTGCTCAATGCTTTTGCAACTTGTGTCTATGTTGACGGCTCTTAAAACAATCCTTTTATATGTTTAGGGTTAGAAGAAAAGAAGGCCCAAAAACATATTCACGGATCCCAAGAAAATCAGATCAGAAAACCTGATTTTTTAAATCTCGATAGATAGCAGGTGTCGAGGAGCTATCGAGCAGGTGTCGAGCTTTAATAAAAATGCACTTCAGCTTGATTTTTCTTGGACAAACTTGATGACTTCAACACTTGATCTTGAAACCTTGTTTCTTGAAGTATTAAAAACACCTAGAACTACCCAATTACAAGTAGAGTGCGTTTTGTCAAAGGATTAGCCAATTTACATAAATAAGTATGACATATGTTCTTAGCATGTGAACCACATATGTCCTAACAATCTCCCCCTTTGGCAATCCGTGACAAAACCACAACAAACAAATGAACATATGAGAGAAGTCATAAATCATTAAACTCATATTCACTTGTTGAATACAATAAAATCTATCCTAACACAAACTCTTGAAAAATTTTGCAAGAAAAGAGTTTATGGTAAGTAGACTTTGACAAACTATATTTTTGAAACACTTTAAACAAAACTCATCAAGGCATCTTGTGTGAAGCAGAAATAATTAGATTGCATACAAGTAAAAAGAAAATGTGAATAAAGAAAGAAAAGAAACAACACATGAAGAGATAGGTGAAAGAAACATACATCCACATATAGAGAAAATAAGTACAATGTATATAAAACTGGTCACAAGACCTCATATACAAGATCAATGTATCTAACAAGAATAGAAAAGAAAAGATACATCAAAACCTCACTACATCCCTCAACATATCAACTCTCCCCCTATAAAAAATGTCCTATACTAACTCTCCCCCTAAGATGACTACTCTCATAACCCAAAACTACTCCCCCTTTTTGTCACGAGTGACAAAGGGTAGAGTGTCATGTAGATAGAATGACAGAGGGAAGGTCAGTGTCGGCGAAGTTTGCCAGAATGACTTGGCGTTCCGAATGAACACCTCGTCTAGAAAAGTTCTCAGTAAATGCCTTGTGGGCATCTCCATCACGGAACCGAAGATTAAGAGGAGCAGAATCAGAAGAGGAAGAAGCTCCATAATGCAAAGGGTTCCGAGCTGGAGTGGATTTATGTTTGGGTGCCATAAACACTACTAACGTAAACACAATGAGAAAGAGATAGAGAGGGAGACAATCAGAAAAGTCCCAACACAGTTCATATATGACAAATATATTGAACAATAAGTACGTATGCATGGGAATGCATGAGCATGTGACATGCAAATCAAAAGGCATCATGGGCTCAGCCCAATCCAATCCTACCAAGACACATACATATAACACACAACTAAATGTATGTAAATATCATTCTAATGCACATGGAATCCAATGTATGACATTTTAAAAGCATTTAAGTGAAAACCCAACCCAAAATTTCAAGAAAAACTCATTAATTTTGAAAAACCCCAAAAATTTCCAAAAATCCCAAAACCTAAGATTCAAAACATGAAATGATAGAAAGGAAGGGAAAATGAACATACCAGGTGATGGAAATCAAGGGAAGACCGAAAATGATGAAGATTTGAAGATTTGAGTGAGAGAAACTTGTTTGGGAGGTGAAAATTCTTCGGATAGATTGAGAGAGATTGATAGAATGAGAGGAAATCGTGATCAGCCCTTTTATAGACACCTCAGTAATTCTCGACAGCTGAGGTGTCGAGAGGTATCGATGAAGGTGTCGAGGAAAGTGTCGAAAATTTTGCCTTCGACAGTTGAAGGTATCGAGAGGTGTCAAGGTGCAAGACCATTTTTAGATAAGAGAATCTCGATCAATCGACAAGGTGTCGAGAAAGTGTCGAGGAGACAGGAGATTTCTCGATCGATCCACATGGTGTCGAGACAAGTGTCGAGAAAGAAGACATTAGACACAACAAGTGAATCTCGATTAATCCATCAGGTGTTGAGAATCTATCGAGGAGACAAAAGATTTCTCGATCGATCCATCAGGTGTCGAGACAGGTGTCGAGATTGCGATAAGAAAAGGCTTGAGAAGCTTGACAGATGATCAGGTATCAAGGAGGTGTCGAGGAGGTGTCGAGCCAGCAGTAAAAAGCAGTTTTTCGAGAAGAGAAAAACATGAACATGAATGCAATCAAGCAAGCACCTTAATAATGATCTAATCAACATAAAAAGCTCTCAAAATCATCTCTCAATGAAAAATATAAGCACATGGATCTCCCAAAAACACACACACACTAAACAAGTCTAACCAATTTTATTTTTCAAAAACAAGTCAGGACAGTTTAGTGAGCATACAAAAGCACATGTAAAACCTTAGTGATGGCCAAATCACATTGTACCTGTACATGTATCAACAGTAGCAAAGAATATTGCATGTTGTGTGTGAAAAACATCACAAGATTGCATATGTGTATACATGTTATAACGATCTGAGATATGAGAAAATAACTTTGACTCACACACAATCATAACTGTTTGATGGGGACTATCACCTTTGAGGTACATCCTATAACTCCCACATCTCCTAGAATACACGCTTGCAACCATATTTAAAGCATTTTTGATCTTTTTGCTTTTTATTTTCTTTGCATATTTTCTTTTTAAGCATATCATGCATGGGCTTATGAGAAAGAAAAGAAATACCCATTGATATTTGACATTCCAATTTTGCTATGCCTAAGCACACAAATGTCATTGACATCACACTTTTGCTATGCTGAAACATACAGATGTCATTAATGATTGGCGGGCAACAATGGTGAGATGGTTATTTATGCCTTTCTCTTAAGATTTTCTAGTCCTACCTGTCAAAAAGAGTGATATGAGTGTTAAGCTTTAAGAGATAACTTAATCTTACTCATCACAAACAAGAGCCACAAAGCTCACTTGCTTAGTTGTGCATAAAGATGCTCATCTAAGCTACAAATGATACAAAGTTTAGAAACTTTGTTTCAATGGCCATCCAAGGTACACAAGTACCAAAGAACACATAAACACACACTGTTTTTGTATTTTTCTGATTTTTCAATTTTTTTTTTATTTTTATATCAAAAAAAAAATAAACAAAATTGAAAGTAAACACACAAAAACATGTTAACAAAGCATAGCATAAAACTAGACTGACTCAACAAAAATGCAAAACACACAAGCAATGCAAAAAACAAGAAAAACGAGAAAGGAGAAGAAAGTGATGAAATCACTTAGAATCCTTTTTCTTCCACACCTTGGAAGAACCTTTCCTCTGATTAAACCCTTGAACCGGTGGTGAGGGGGAAGAATTGAAACCGTTCAAGTTAGAAAGGAACATGAGGGCTTTTAGAAGATCTCCAAGAGGAGCAAGAGAGGATTGAAGCTGATTTTGGCTTCCAGATGCTGTCATGCCATTGCTCTGTTGGGTGGCTAGCCACTTGTACCAATTTGGTCGAGTATGACCGGCAGCTCCACAATGATGACAGAGATGCTGCTTCTTTTGTTTAGGCTTTTGAGAGTTAGCCTTCTTAGCCCTAGGGTTTCTAGCATCTTTTTTATCTTGCTTAGGGGGTGCTCCTAATATAGATTTACCATTGTCTAAGTTCTCACTAACTAATTCATTTTTAACATCAGTATTCTCAACTTTAACAGTATTAGCAGGAGGAACAAAAACAGTAGAACTAGTAGAAGCAGAATTAGAGAAAGAAAGACCATACCCTAAGCCTGTTCGATCTGAAGCAGATTTCTGAATGCTGAGCATCTCATCAAGTTTTGCACTTGAGGTCCTCTCCAGTTGGGCTCTTACTTGAACAACTCCACTTCAAGCTTCTTGGTCTTCTCCGCCAGGAAGTTGTTCTCAAACCTCAGTGCTCCAATAGTTTGATTCGCCTCATCAAACTTTTTGGACAACTCTTCACAATCAAGTTCCACATCACTGAGCTTCTTGGTGGTTAGCCTATACAACTTCTCATGCTTCTCAGAGAGCTTGTAAAGTTTCTCATAGGCTGAATGGATATCATCTTGATCATCCATCTTCTCACACTTGGTATCCACCAATTCTTCTTCTTCATCCACTTCTTCAACAATCCCTTCAGTAGGATTGATTGTGGCAGTGAAGGCATTTAAGATTCCGTCATCCTCATTGTCGGAATCCTCTTTAGGCTCAATGTCACTCAAGATTGCAGCAAGAGCCTTACTCGTCCCAATGCTCTTGAGATATGTAGGACACTCATTCTTCATGTGTCCAAAACCATGACACCCAAAACACTTAGGTCCTGTGGGAATAGTGTACTGACCACCTTCCTTTGCGTCCTTCTTCCCTTTGTCTTAGCTCTTAAACTGAGAAGAAATAGATTGCTTGCGGTCCTTATCGAAGCTTCTTTCATTGGCATTCTTCATAAACTTCTTGAACTGCCTTGTAATGTAGGACTTCATCTTGGAATCTTCATCGTCGGAAGACTCATCTGTATCACTGCTCTTTGCCTTCAAGGCCATGCTCTTGCCTTTGCTTGACTTACCAATCCTTGATAACCTTAGCTCGTAGGTCTGCAAGTTCCCAACCAACTCAGTCAAAGGAATTTTGTCAATGTCGTTTGATTCTTCTATTGCCGTAATCTTGGCATGAAATCTCTCAGGTAGAGATCTGAGCACCTTCCTTACAACCTTGGGTTTAGGGATGGTTTCCCCAAGATTGAAGGCTAAGTTCACTATGTCCTTAAGCTTGGCATAGAACTCATCAAACGACTCATCCTCCTCCATCTTAATCTCTTTAAAGCTAGTAGTGAGCCTCTGTAGTTTTGAATCTTTGACAGCCTTTATTCCTTCATAGGTTGTCTAGAGGATGGTCCACGCCTTCTTAGCAGTTTCTGTTGAGGATATCTTCTTAAACTCCTCATTGGTGACTGCGCTAAATAGGGCATTCAACGCTCTGCTATAGGAGTTTGCCGCCTTGATTTTGGCTTCATCCCAATCGGCCGACGCTTCTTTTGGCTTGGTCCAGCCAATCTCAACAACTTGCCACACCTTCTCATCTAAGGACTGCAAAAAAGCTCTCATGCGTACTTTCCAATAGGCATAGTTAGTCCCATCAAATAAAGGCGGTATAATTAGAGATTGTCCTCTATCCATGACAAACAGGGGTCAATGGATCAACACAGTAAAGATTAAAACCTAATCAAAGTATGCCTACTTCGATACCACTTGATAAGCCACAAATTGAATGACCCCTTGTGATTAAACCAATTAATTAAATTAGCCAAGTTGTTAATTAATCAATTTATCATGCAATTGCGCGGCAGCACAAACAAATCATCAAATAACTAAATATGTAGCGGAAATTAAATGACACGGTGATTTGTTCACGAATGGGGAAAACCCTAACGGCAAAAACCCCACCGGGTGATTTTCAGGTCACCACTTCCAAAACTCCACTATTATCAAATCAAGCGGTTACAAGTAAATGAATCCCAAGTACCTTACCAACCTACAGTTGAACCCTTACCCCAATACTCAATTGGACTTGATCTGTAGTGACAATTTCCACCTTTAATGCACGGCTCCTAAGTACGTGACTAACCAGATGCGTGGATCCCAGTACGCAACTTCAAACACCAACTTTAGAAGAAGAGGTTGGTTGCAAAGTTCTTCAGTTCATCCTACGCGATGAACATCAGGAAGATGCTTGGTCATAAAACCCTTTGGTGCAAATTAACAGCAACTTCTTCAGAGAAGATGAACTAGGTCAAGAACTTCGTCTTTGATCACAATTTGCTTGAACAAGGATTGCTCAATGCTTTTGCAACTTGGTCTATGTTGACGGCTCTTAGAACAATCCTTTTATATGTTTAGGGTTAGAAGAAAAGAAGGCCCAAAAACATATTCACGGATCCCAAGAAAATCATATCAGAAAACCTGATTTTTCAAATCTCGACAGATAGCAGGTGTCGATGAGCTATCGAGCAGGTGTTGAGCTTTAATGAAAATGCACTTCAGCTTGATTTTTCTTGGACAGACTTGATGACTTCAACACTTGATCTTGAAACCTTGTTTCTTGAAGTATTAAAAACACCTAGAACTACCCAATTACAAGTAGAGTGCGTTTTGTTAAAGGATTAGCCAATTTACATAAATAAATATGACATATATTCTTATCATGTGAACCACATATGTCCTAACATTTATAGAAATATAATAAAAAATAGAAAGGTCTATCTGAGCTTAAAGCAGTGAGCTTTTTTCTTTTTCTTTTTTTTTTTGAGGTTATTTTTTGTTTTGTAAGACTGAGGTATTTTAGGCTTTTTATGGTTTTAGCAGCTGAGCATGAAAAAAACAAAAAAAACAAAAGTGCTTTATGCAGAAATAAATAAATAAATAAAACATTAGCATATAACAAGACAGAGAGGACCACATGGGAAGAGCAAGGTTTTTGAAGTCTAGATCTGAGACTACCTGAGACTATCTACATACATGGGAAGAGCAAGGTTGGTGAAGTCTGAGATAGCCTGAGACTATTTACCAAACAATGGTGATCCAAGCAACTATAAAAGCATATGGCTTCAGCTTTATGGCTATTTCAGAGCAGACGACCTTCAGCTCCAACTCCAAAATCCAAATATTTCACCATGTTTACCCTGTTCATGTTGTTTACCACCATCATCGCACCACTAATTCCAACCCTCTCTTCACAACCACCACCACCACCCTGCCCCCCATTTCCTCCTCTCACTCTGCCTCCACCACCACCACCCCCAGAGATTCAGTTTCCTCCAATCCCACCTTTTCCCCGTTTCACTCGATCATCACCACCACCCAAACCTCTGTTACCACCAAACAACATACGATCTCCACCAAATCAACGATAACCAGCACCCGTGCTGCTCGTGCTAGGGAGTATCTTGGCTCTAACAACATTAACCAGCATCCTCAGTGATGATTTACAATAGTCAACCCTACCAGCCTCAGACAGTACCGCTGCTTCCGATCCAAGTCATTCTACCGCCGGTTCTGATCAAGGAAGAGCCGACACGGGTGCAGAAAGAGGAAGAGCCTAATTCGCCTGCGTGGAGTCGTGTAAATGTGCACACGATCCGCCCGTGTTTAGGTGGGTACTCGATCACATAGTGATATACGACTAGTGAAGGTTTTTTTTTTTTTCCTATCAGTTGGACTTTTCTTTTTAATTTTTCCCAGTTTTTACCATTTGGTCCGATCTGAGTATTTGGGTGTTAGAGGTTCTGCAATGGGCTTTTTTTTTTTTTTTTTTGGAATTTACTTTTGGAATGCTTGTATTGTGTTTGACAACGTGTGCATAACTTGGATGGTCTTTTCTGATAGTAGACGTGGCAAAACATGCGGGTCGGGTCGGGTCGGGTCGGGTCAATCGGTTTTGCAGGTCAATCGAGTTGCAGGTCAAAACGGGTCAATTGGGTTGCGGGTCGAGTTGACTCGTATTTTTCAAACATTTTTTTTTTTTTGAAATAGATGCAATCTGTCAATTGTTTATGAGTTCCTTAACTGTGATTAGATTCTCACTGGTGATACTATTATCACTTACCAATTACCACTAAACACTTGATACCCAAATTTAGTGCAACTATTGTTCCAGCTTTCTAGAAACTAATCTAGGCATAATCTTCAATCTGTTAAAAGTAGGAAGAGAAAATGAAGGTGGCAAGTAAAGAATGACAAACTATAATGGAGTACATAACATATTAAGTAAAGAAGAATAAGTAAATATTTTATAAGAATTACACCTCAATCTCAATCTACTCAACGTTCGTAGACATGGCAAAACGGGTGGGTCGGGTTTGCGGGTCAATCGGGTCGCAGGTCAAAACGGGTCATTTTTAAATGGGTCAATTGGGTCGGGTCAGAAAATTCTGACCCCGTTTTGCCATGTCTAGTCTTTTGCATCATAAATTGGCTTCTTTCTCAGGAATTACTACGACCTACGAAAGGACAGTTGAGCTGTTCCTCCAAAGTAGTCCAAACCAATAGGTGTGTTTTATTTAAAAAAAAAAAAAGCAAGGCATTCATTCATTCAATAATATGTAAAGAATCTTGATACAAATCCTCCACCGCAGGTGGTGGTGAATCCTCTATCCAATAGACTGCAACAGTAATATTTTTTGCAAACTTAGCTGAAGAATGTGCAACCATATTCCCCCTTCTCTTAATACAACTTATTAAAGCATGCTGCATCCCATTCAGGTAAGCACAAATATCCTCATAAATATGTCTAACCAAGGAATTATGGAAAGACAAACCCGAGATAGCTCTCATCACTGTGTTGTTATCGCTTTTAATTACAAGCTCTGAAAATCCATCTTCCATGGAAAAAACCAATGCTTGTCGACATGCCAAAGGTTCTGCCTCTTCACTATTTCTCACATAGAGCCCTTAAGTTGACATCCCAGCCATTACTTCCCCTTGTGCAATTTGGATTATTGCTCCATTCCCAAAACTCTATTGCTCCATGAACACAGCTACATCAAAATTCAACTTATACATATTCTGATGTGGAGGCTTCCAATGTTGTCCGCTTGGTGTTGTGTTCAAAACAACCAGCTACTCTATGCCTTTTTGTACTCTTCCAGGTAATCTGCTGCTCGTCTATTCAGCTAGTAAGGATTCTTGATTTGTCCGCCATGCACCATCGTGTTCCTCTAGTTCCACATAGTCGAAGCTTACACAATAAACAGCTCCATCCTAACTGCATCAAGTCTATTCATCAATGCCTCAAATAGCTGCATAAAATCATGAAAGTTAGTGGTACATTTCTGCATCATGGTGGAACTACTAGTCCACACATCTTGGGCTACTAGACATTCCCAAAAGGCATGAATCACAATCTCTGGAGCTCTCTGACAGCAAAGGCATAAATTCTCTCTAATAATATTTCTTTTGGCCAACTTTACTTAGGTTAGTAGTATCTCATGACAAGCTCTCCAAGCAAATACCTTCATTTTGTTAGGCACCCTTACTCTCCACAGCTTCTTCCATAATTGCTACCCAAAACCTATCGAACTTTCAGCCCATTCCCTAAGCTCTTTTCTAGCCACATGATATCCGAATCTAACTTTGTAAACTCCTTCTTTATTATGCAACCACACCACAACATTAGTCACACGCCTGTGGCTTAAGGGAATTTTACATATAGCCTCTGCATCCTCTCTATTAAATATTGCCATGATGGTATCTTGCCTCCACCCATGTAAATCTGAATCAATAAGATCTGAAACCCTCCAATCCTCCTTACCCTCATGAACCGGATGTAGCACCCTGTTTGATGGATAATTAGGAATCCATTTATCCACCAAAAATTTTATAGATTCACCATACACGCCAACAAGATCCACTTCTCAAAACTGGCATGGCAGCCATAATACTTCTCCATACATACGAACAATTGGGAGACATAGTAGCATCCAAGAAGTGGCATCTCGGAAAGTATCTATCTTTGAAACATTTGAAGAAGAGAAAATTTTGGTCCTGCATTAATCTCCAACCTTGTTTAGCTAGCATAGCATGATTAAACAACCTCAAATCCCAAAATCCCATCCCTCCATCAGCCTTTGGTTGAGTTAGGCTACCCCAATTCTTCCAATGAATCTCTCTTTCATTTCCCACTTGTCATCACCAAAATTTAGCACACAAAGTATTCATTTCCTTACACAATTTAACCAGAAACTAGAAAAACCCCAGAGTATATGTAGGAATTGCTTATATAACTACCTTTATTAATACTTCCTTCCCTACTCTGGAAAAACCCTTGATACTTTGCCCTTCCTACCAAAGTAGGTAACCCCAAATACAATTCAAATCTGTCTACCACCTTCACCCCTAACAATGACACAACCTCTGCTTTTTGCCCTTCTTGAGTGTTACTGTTGAAATAGACCGAGGATTTCTCCATATTATTGCATTGGCCAGAGGCATTAGCATAGGTCTGTAAAACTTCATTAATCACCCCAACCTCTCCACTAGTGGCTCAACAAAAAATTATTGAATCATCAGCAAACATTAGATTTGATATTCTAGGTGCCCTTCGACATATGGAAGATCCACTAATACGACCATCCAAACTCTGCTTTCTCTAATAATGAAGTGAATCCTTTTGCACATAATAAGAACAGATATGGAGAAAGGAGATCCCCTTGCCGGATTCCTCTAGATGGCCGGATATTGCCATATTCTTTTCCATTAATGAGAATGGAAAAGGAGGGAGTGGTTACACACCTTATCACTCACTGAATCCATTTTTCTGGAAATCTCAATTTAATCATTATGCCTTGCAGAAAATTCCACTCAACATGATGATATGCTTTACTGATATCAATTTAATGCCAATGATCCATTTTTCCTTTTTTCCTAGAATGCATAGAATGTAAAACATCATAAGCCACCAGCACATTGTCAGTAATAAGCCTCCCTGGCACAAAAGCACTCTGTGTAGGAGATATAACAGATGCAGAATTTGTTTCAACTTGTTAGCCAACACTTTGGAAATAATAATAGGTGTTTAAAACAGCTCTTACACATCTTCCTAAATAACAAAGCGAAACAAACCATGTAATTAGATTTAAGAGTAGTGGTCCACAGCACTTTTATAATAAATTTTAATTGATAGATTATTATTGATTATAGTCTGAATCCTATCATTAAAATTATTTTTTTGTCCACCAATAACATTAAGTAATAACTTATCATCCAAAATATAACATTTCTCTAAATGTGGAGTTAACTCTAGTTAAAAAGAATTAGCTGCAAAAATACAAATAAATTTATAAACAGAAAAAATTAAAAAACTCAAAATAAATTTGAAATCTAAAAGCTCAAACTCATCGTTTGGAATTTAGTTTATTAGTGACCTTTGTCTCTCGAGAGAGGTCTTTCTCTCTCAAAGCTCTAGATTAGTTTCCTTATCCACAACCATCAGTCAGTCTTAGACTTTTATGGCCGACGAGTATAGGTTCTTACTTGGTCCATAGACATGTTTCCAAAGAATGATGAAAACGAAGACATAATCAATGTTCGTCAAAGGTGCAGAGCAATATTTTCTTTTTTCATCAAGATTTTATTCCTCTGTGTGTGTGTGTGTGTGTGTGTGTTTATTCTTTCAAATAACTATTTAACTGCTAACTTTCATTTTGAATTTATATTTACCTTAACAGTATTGAAGAAATTGTAAACTGATGCGCATGTACGAATATTGTGGAATCAGCTACCATCTAATAGCAAAGATTGATGTCTTTTGAATTGAAGATTGCGATTGTTATATTCGGTTGTGGGTTTGTTGTGAGCTTTGAACATTTTTTTTTATGTGATATAGTTGTGTGGTTTGGAATAGTTGTTTTAATTTGGAATTGTAATGATTTTGGCTTATAAAAAAGGTAGGTGGTATTTGCGGAAGTCTGTAGGTTAGTATTTGCAAATGATTTGTGTTTTAGGGGTTGATTTATGTTTTAGTGTTTGGATTTCATTGTAAAATTTTTTTATTTTGATAGTAAAATTTCTCCTTTATCCAAACAAATAGGAAAAAGCTTGTCAATGGAATGTGTTGCCTGTAAAATGCTTATAACAAGGTAGTTTGTTATGCCTGGCCAAATCCTTAGCCATAATCGAAAAGTGACTCTCTCATTGTATAAAATTAGGGGTGTCAATGTTTGATCCAACTCATGAACATGATACGGGTTTTTGCGAGTTAGGGTTGAGTCTTAGCAGGTTTGGGCCATAAACAGGTCGATCTGAATGCGACACA
This sequence comes from Quercus gilva, assembly GCA_023621385.1. Lineage (NCBI taxonomy): Eukaryota > Viridiplantae > Streptophyta > Magnoliopsida > Fagales > Fagaceae > Quercus > Quercus gilva. Next base: position 92,057,813 of record CM042476.1, on the reverse strand, counting down.
ATAAGAAACGTGTCATTAGTGGGTCAACCCATGTGACCAATATAGACACATTTGACATAGTAATTTATTTGTGTCAACTTAAAATGACCCATGTAACACAACCCGTTTAACTCACATAACAAATAAATATTTATTTTATTTTAGATTTGTCAAATACCTATTATATCCAACCTATATTTTAACTCAAAAAAAAAAAAAAAAAAAAAGTGAGTAATTACAAAAATTTACAAGTGATATAATTGTAAATTGAAACTTTATAAACCCTAGTTATGATAAGACTATTTTTTGCACCAACTCTTTCAATATTGTTACTTACCATGTAACAAGTTCTATGGATGTTATATTTTTGTTGAACTATATTTTTTTGAATTTGAGTTAAAGTGTATGCACTTCTTTTGAAATGTAAAGAACTTATTTCTAAATGGATGTTATATTTTTGTTGAATTATTTTATTTTAAATGTGAGTTGAAGACTTGAAGTGTATGCATTACCTTCACGATGTGCATAACTTATTTATATATGAATGTTATATTTAATATTAATCGAGTAAAAATGGGTTGTGTCACGTTCATGTCAACCCAACACGACCAGTTTATTAAGTGTGTCAAGTGTCAAGTTGCATTAACCTACTTCATTAACAAGTCGGGTTAGGGTTGAAGAGCCATGACATGATTTTTAAATGGGTTGGGTTCAAGTTGAGCCATTTAGTCGAATATTCATACCTTGACACGACACAAATCCGACAAGACTAATAAGGAAACATTTCATTCTAGCTATAAGGAGCCACAGCCAGCACCAGATTCGGATAAATATGGTAAGACATAGTCAACAGCACTATTGCATATTCTGCCTCTATATAGTTTAGCATAATTATAGGGATTTAATAAAGTAGACTTGCTGTGTATAGATTCAATTTCCTTGTACAGATTCTTCTTGCATTATATAAAAGTTAGTGAACCCTCCTCAACAATTCAAGTTGAGGGTTTCTCCATTATCTCTCTCAAGGTTTTAACAAAGCTTTTTCATGGTATAAGAGCTATGGATTCAGCCACTTCTTCTCCTAGCCCTCTATCCTCTACAAATTATCTTCTACGGAGGAGTCGGTTTCTTCCTCTCCTTAGAAGCCAAGGCCTTTTTGGCTATGTTGATGGCTCGGCCACAGAACTGCCATCTACTATTTCTAATAAAGACAACATAGTGGTTTCAAACCTTGAATATACCAAGTAGAAGCAGACTGACCAGTTGATACTCAGTCTGATTTGCTCTTCTCTAACTAAAGAAGCAACGAGTGAGATTGTTGGTCTCACGTCTTCCTACGAAACATGGCAAGCTCTTGAAGCTTCTTTCTCTCATAAATTCAAAACTCAAGAACCTCAATTAAAGGATAAACTTCAACTAATCAAGAAAGGCACCAGATTTGTTGCTGAATATTCTTGAGCTTTTAAGTCAGTGTGTGATCAACTTTCAACCATGGGTTGTCCTGTGGATGGTACCGACAAAGTCCATAGGTTCCTCCAAGGCTTAGGTGCTAGATTTTCTTCATTTTCTACCACTATTTTGTCCCATTCTCCAATTCCCAGCTTCAAGGATGTTGTGCCCAAGGCCCAAAGCCACAATCTTTTTGTTAAATCATTTGAAACTCAATCTGATCATTCCGCAGCCTTCACCACTCAGTGTGCTAGAAATTTCTCAACACGTGCAGGTTGTAATAATCAAGGTGGAGGTCATTCTGGCCGAGGTGGTGGTCGCAATAATTTTTCCCACAACAACTCAAATTCTCGATCTCGCTTATCCTCCAACAACAAACCACTATGCCAAATTTGTGGAAAGCAGGGACATGTTACCATTGTTTGTTGGGAGAGATATGGGCAGGCAGCCCACCTGACAAAGGCTTTCTCTTCTTGCTCCATTCAAGACCTTTCAAATCTAAATTGGTATCCTGATAGTGGTGCAACTTCTCACATGACCAACAATGCCAATGCACTTGATAATGCTACTCCCTATTCCGGTAATGATGGAGTTCTTGTTGGCAATGGAGAATCTCTTCCCATCACCTATACTGGTTCAATTTCTGCCCTTAATTCTTTTAATTACCTTTCTTTGCATGATATTTGTGTTGTTCCTAAACTAACCAAGAATCTTATTTCTATCAGTAGTCTTATGTTAGACCTCAATTGTCGTGTTATATTTGTTGCTTCTAGTTTTACTATACAGGACCTTCAAACAGGGGCAGTGTTGGGCACCGGTAGACATAGGAATGGACTCTATGTTCTTGATCATGGTTAACAAGCTTTCCTCACACTTCTTCATCAGCATCCCACACATGCTTCACTTGAGATTTGGCATGCTCGTCTTGGCCACTCCTCTCCTAAAACTGTTGAACTTTTAAATAAAAATGGTGTCATTTGTAGTGTTGGTTCTTTTGATTCCAATGTTTGTTCTAGTTGTCAACTTGGCAAAAGCCATAGACTTCCTTTTTTAAATAATAATACACGTAGTTTGTATCCCCTTGATATTATTCATTGTGATTTATGGGGTCCATCTCCAGTTGCATCCTTATCTAGTTTTTTCTTTTATGTTATTTATATTGATGATCATAGTAGATTTACCTAGTTTTATCCTCTATGCCACAAATCTGATTTTTTCGACATTTTCATATGGTTTCAAAAGTTTTTCGAAAATCAATTTTCTAGGACTATTAAAGCCTTTCAAGCTAATGGTGGAACTGAATTCATTAATCTTAAATTCAAACATCATTTAGCTCAGTGTGGCATTCAGCAGCACCTTACATGTCCTTACACTCCCAATCAAAATGGTACCGCTGAATGTAAACACCAACATATTACTGAAATCGGGCTTACTCTTCTTTTTCACTCTCAAGCTCCATCAAGCTTATGGGTGGAAGCTTTTGCCATGGCCACCTATGTCATCAATCAGCTCCCAACACCAGTTCTTCACGGTACCTCTCCTTTTGCAGTCTTGTATGGTAAAGTACCTTCTTACTTCATGTTGTGTACCTTTGGTTGCCTCTGTTTTCGTTATCTTCATAATTATGATAATAATAAACTTTCACCTAAATCCATTCCCTGTGTTTTTGTTGGCTATAGTACTTTACATAAAGGGTTTCGTTATTTGGATCATCACACTCAGCGCGTGTACATCTCACGTCATGTAGTGTGTGACGAAACTGTTTTTCCCTTTGCCACATCCTCCTCTTCTTCTATTTCTTCTTCTGTATCTGATCATGTTTTCCATTTCGATCTTCCTGCGTCTTCACCTTCTCTGTCTTGAAGCTCTAGTGGTTCTTCTCTTACAGGTTCTATCTCTACCACTCCTGGTCCGGCATCAAGCTCACTTCCCACCCCCCCATGCCCTTCTTGTACTACTAATTTTGTGTCTTCCATCTCACCTTCCTCTATCACAGCTTCTGCTCCTCCACCAGCTTCTCCAACATCTCCTCTTACTCTTGAACCGGTGGCCTCCTCTCTTCCTCCACCAGCACCATTGGTCAACTCGCATCCTATGATCACTAGAAGCAAGGCTAGTATTCACAAACCAAGAGCCTACCATTGCCTCTCTCCATTTTCAAACACTCCATTTTCTCAAGCTCTTTTTGCACTTAAATAGCCACGCGGTATCAAGTTTGCCTCTAAGCATCCTGTGTGGCTCTCAACAATGGAGGAAGAAATTGCTCTTTGGCAAAATCACACTTGGACTTTGGTTCCTCGCCCATCTGACAAAAATATTGTTTGCTATCGTTGGGTTTTCAAAACCAAATTGTTACCTAATGGTTCCGTTGAGCGCTATAAAGCGCGTCTTGTCGCCAAAGGCTACACACAACAAGCTAGTCTTGACTTTAATGAGACTTTCAACCCTACCATTAAACCCGTAACTATTCACCTTATTTTATTACTTGCTGCCACCTTTGGTTGGTCTCTTTGGCAACTTGATGTCAAGAATGCATTTTTACATGGCATTCTTAATAAAGATGTCTTTATCGATCAACCCCCAAGTTATGTTGATCCTCACTACCCTAATCATGTGTGTCGCCTCAATAAGGCTCTTTACGGCCTAAAACAAGCTCCACAGGCTTGGTTTCACCGTTTTAGCACTTTCCTGCTAGAATTTGGTTTTCATTGTAGCCGCGCCGACCCTTCTCTCTTTGTTTATTAGAAGAAAGTCAGCACTCTTTACTTATTAGTATATGTTGATGACATTGTTTTGATTGGTTACAGACCACGTCTGCTCAAGGATTTCATTGCTCATCTTAGCAATGAATTTGCCATGAAAGATCTTGGTGACTTGCATTATATTTTAGGCATTGAAGTTCATCACACTCCTTAAAGATTGTTCTTGAGCCAATCCAAATATGCTCTTGATATTCTTGACTGAGCATCCATGGTTGATTGTAAACCAGTTTCCACACCCATGGTTGTGGGACAACACCTCTCTAGCAATGGTCCTCCTTATGCTGATCTCACACATTTTCATTCCATTGTTGGTGCTCAACAATACTTGGCAATCACACGTCTTGATCTTGCTCATAGTGTTAACATGGTGTGTCAATTTATGCATGCCCCCACAAAGGAGCATTATCAAGTTGCTAAATGTATCCTTCGTTACTTCAAAGGTTCTCTTCATTTTGGTCTCACCATTTACTCTGACAATGAACAAAGGTTGCTGGCCTACTCAAACACTAATTGGGTTGGTTGCCCTGACACTAGGCGCTCAACTTCTGGTTTTGCAATATTTCTTTGCCGCAATTTTATTTCTTGGAATGCGAAGAAACAACCCACTGTTTCTCACTCTAGTGCTGAATTTGAATATCTTTCTCTTGCTATCACTACTATTGAGCTCACATGGCTATCTCATCTTCTCTGGGAGCTTCATCTCCCCGTAGTCCCAGCTACTATCTTATGTGATAATAGAAGTTCCATTTTCATGTCTTACAATCCTGTCTCTCACAATCAGTCTAAACACATTGCTCTTGACTATTACTTTGTGCGTGAGAAGGTTGTTGCTGGTCATCTTCGTGTCCAATTTGGTCATCTTCGTGTTCAATTTGTAAGGAGCCATTGCCAACACTAGATCCAGATCAATATGGCAAGACATAGTCAATGGCACTATTGCATATTCTCCCTCTATATAGCTTAGCATAATTATAGGGATTTAATATAGTAGACTTGCTATGTATAGATTCAATTTCCTTGTACAAATTTTTCTTGCATTATATAAAAGTCAGTAAACCCTCCTCAGCAATTCAAGTTGAGGGTTTCTCCATTAACTCTCTCAAAGTTTTAACAAACCTTTTTCACATAGGATTGTATTGAATATGGGCTCTAGGGATTAAAGTTAGTTTGTGTTGTAAATGAATAAACTCTTGCAATTTATCCTATTTTGATGCATTCAATGATATAAGGTGCTTATTCATCTTAAAAGTTCAAAAATAATTATAATAATAACACTGCCATAGCAATGAAAACACCATGGCAATAAAGTCATACATAAATAATAAGGCTAGTGAATGATTTGGCACTACAAATATTACACTCGCTTCACTAACCTGTTATACAATGGGTATGATTCAAAATAGCTGTGAAAGAAATTAATTTACCCTACCCAGTTATGCACCACAAAAAAAGCTCACAAAAAAAATTGCTTACAAGCATTATTTGAAGGACAAGCACTTTTCATTAGTATTAGTTTTAATGTCCTGTCTTCCCACAATTATAACAAGCCTTTCCTTCAAAGAAACATAGCTTATCTCCAAGAAACCTTCCACATGTAGGGCAAGCATTTGAACTTCTACCTTGAGCATTCTAGGGTGGATTCTTATTTTCTGGCTTATTTGTTGATGAATTACTCCAATACAATATTTAATGCCATAAAAATAACAATGAAAGCCTCAATTCCACAAAATAGTTCGTAACTGCTGTCTCCCAAGAATCTCTACTCCAATAATCTCTCTAATGTATCTGTAATGGAAAATAAAAAAGGGGGGAGGGGGGTGAGATAACTCAATAAGTGGAATTCACTAACTTTGGGGTGTGGGAACAAACCTTTCAATTAAATAATTCTTACAACAATTTCATAACTTGTAACTCATCAATATTTATCATCAAATACTTCATATATATATATACATAAAATATCTTTATATTGTGAGCCATCATAATATATATATATATATATATATTAATACCATCACATAAACAATTTCCTAGGCTTTTCTCATGGTCAACATTTACGCCCCGTTGACAGGGTTGTGCTGTCCCTTTTTTTTTTTTTTGGACTGGAACCTCTTTTTCATCCCCTTTCTTAAGGATGGTTCCCTTGGAACCTAAAGGTGCACTCCCTTGCTAAGGAGCTTCCTTTTTGGATCCTCAATAGTATACTCCCTTGCTAAGGAGCTATCAAATGTGTACTGTCCTCTTTTCTGGGACCGTCCCTTGCTAAGGACTAGATACCATACTGAGCTTCTATTCACGACTTGCCATAGGTTTCCAAAACACATTTCAATATGCTCACAAAAATAATCCATTCATAATTCTCAAAAATATAAAGATATATTCACGCATACAAGTTTAAATAAATTCAGGTTGTCCCATAAGTTTTTTATAAAACAAATAGTCAATGTGCACATCAAACATTTATAAAATATCAATCCATATATAAAATATCAACATGTTTCTTTGATATAAAATAGTTTCATAATCAACACTGTTTTGGGAAAACCCCCAAAATTAGTAAACACTGCTTACCTCTTAGTTGCAAAATAAAATGAATCAATTACCCTTGAGTCACAATGAATCGGTAGAATTAGAGCCTAGCAACACCAAAAATAGGTCCATCAATACACGAATTTCCTACTAAAATCTATTTTCATACTTAGACAATATGATCTTAGACAACACTGATATTTCCAAAATTTTACATTTATTTACGTAACTCTCCAGTTCACTTTCAGCTTTAATCAATTGTTCTATTTCACATATATTTACTATCCATTAATAAGCATGATTGTAATACAACTCTATAAAACTCTAGCAATTCACTATAGGTCTAGCCATCATATATTCTACTATTCCTTAGAAGCCACATGATATATAAACCTATTTGATCAACCTAATATTTACATCTATTAGTCAAAAGTAGAAGCTACATAATATAGTTCTGCCAAATCAATCTTAGAGCCAATGGAGGACCATATGGCTATACATACTATTCATACATAATCAATTTCAAAGCCTGGACCATACGGCCATATATAATCAATTCCTATTATAATATTGTAATCATCAACCCAAAGACCCATAATCCGCTTGATGCCATAAAGCATAAGGACACTGCTGGACACTTGAACAAGGACAACATGAAGATACATGGCAGATGGGTGGTGATATTTTGTGAGGCCATATACGGTCATATAATGTCCACAAAACACCCTTTTTCTCTATCAACATAATCATAGCCTTAGGTCCATAACAGCAGCCACTATTTTTATTTTTATTTTCTATTAGGTACGCCACTAACAGATTCTTCCTATAAGAGTGGGAAGAAAAGCTAGCCATTGAGTATTACAATTTTCCTAAGTTTAGAGCAGAGGAAAGCTGTACCTTTAGTCTCCACTCACAGCTAGAGTGAAGCAAAGCAAGGTTCAGAAGTGTGAAGCGGCTGAAGCAAAAGGAGGCACCATCAGTAAATACACGTGTAACTTAAGAGGAAAAAGGCTAGTGTTTTCAAAGCCCATATATTTACTTATGCCACCCCACTTGGGTTTCATATTCCATAGTATTTATCTTATTTTTAATATCTTAGGCCCAAATCAATTTAATCCATTTAATTATAGGCCTCCTTTATAATTTATGTATAATAATTTAATTGGTATCAAAATTATGGGGTGTTACAACACAGTTGCAGAAACATTTTGCCTCACACAGGTGTCTCTCTCTCTTGCTCTCTCTGTCTCCGTTGGCGACTTGACGTTTACCGTCTTCTTCTTCTTTTCCTTTTTTTCTTTTTTCTTTTTTTCTTTTTTTCTTTTTTTCTTTTAATTTTTTTCCTTTTCCCTCCCACTACTATTGTAGTTTGTTTACAATATAAAAAGTAAAAGTTTTGTAGTGTGTGACTAAACTAGACAAGAAAGAGTGAAATATTGAAGCTTCTGTGGGCCCCTCATCCCCTGACTGTATAGTGCTCTGTGCCTCTAACTGACCGGCTAACCTCTTGTTTTTAACTCTTTCCCCGGTACTTCACATTTGCTTTCTTTAAAGTTTTTATTTTATTTATTTTTATTTTATTTTTCATTTGCTTTCTTTTTTATATTCCTTATAATATATTATTTATTATTATAATAATCAATATATTATATACTGAATGGCATTATAAATTATAAATGTACTTGATTAGTTGATTAAAGATACTAAATCATTTTGTCACTCTTGTCTCATGATTGTTTAATTTTAATTAAATACACTTTTGTTTATAGCACATATTGAATTATGAAGTATTGTACATTACTATTTTACATGCCCCCCCCCCCCCCCCAAAGATAAATTCCTAGCTATGCCAATGATTCGCAAACTCTTCTACCTGAATTTTTCACACACAAACATCCACGTTTGTAACTCTGAGATCCCACTCAAAACTTTAAATCATCAGCTCTATATGATCTTGTTACAACAACTTCAGATCTACCGGTTTTAATAATGTGTAGATGGAATTCTGGTAGTGACTTTGAAAGGAGAAGGCGTCTGTAGACATTAAAATGTTATGACGTATTCACAGCCGTCCGATTGTTCATGATAAAATATTTGTGATCAAATTAATCTCCAATTGATGAGGTAGACGACCAGCAAATGAAATCAAGTCATGTGGCAACATCAAATAAGAAAGCCATATGGAAATGTCAGAAGAAAATACCTATATGGAAAGTTTTTATTAAATGAGAGACTAAATTAAATCCATAATTAGCTCTCAATAAATTCTGAGAGAAAATTCCAAACTAAATACTCTGGAGTTGCCTATAAATAGAGGCTTCTCATATGAGAAAAGGGAACACTAAGAGAGAAAAACACTACTGACACTCTGCCAAAATAGAGAGTCATCTCTAAAAGTTCACAAGAATTCCATTGTTCATCAAGGCCTATTCCTACTTCTTCAAATCAAAGTGGGGATTTTCCTTAAATCTAGTTCGAGATCAAGCCAACGGCCCTCGCATCAAATCAAGTACATTCAACTCAGAGGCATCAAAGCACGATTCATGATCAAGCTTCATAGCCCTTTCGGATCGTAACATTTCTTGGAGATCGAATAAGAGGAATTTATTGTATTCTTTCATTGTAAAGATTCATACAGAGGATTGTACTCACATATATACAAATCAAATACAAATTGACTATTTGTTACACTATTTCGTGATCGTGTGATTTATCTTTTACGAAAATTGTGCGTACAAATTTCTGGCACGCCCGGTGGGACCTCTCTGCCTCTCATCTCTTTCTCCATCCTAGAAATCTTCAAGTCTCCAATCCACCTAGTTCAATGGCCTCGAAGAAGTCTCAGATTTCCAAGAATGCTACCAAAAGCGTTGGGGGGTTAACAAGCAGTAGTACTTCCACAGGTCCCATGACTCGAAACAAAGCTAAGGCAATGAGGCTCCTCATATCACAAGAAGTCGAAGGAAAAGCTCCTGTGACGAAACTCATAAGTGCTCCAGCCCAACCAAAGACTGTCATCTCCTTGAGCACTTTGAGGACAAGCAAGCACACTTCCTCTAAGAGGGAGATTCAGCATTCATTCCAGAGGACTCAGTGATTAGGAGCAAATATCACTATTCTGCATCAGATGCTGGGTCGAGTAATGCTTCATAGTCAGATTCTTCACAAGGATCTCCCCGAGAAGTCACTTCATCTATCTTCTCGAAAAATTCTTCTCATACTATAGCTATGGCGGTCATGATGACAGAGACTGCCACCATTGACGAAAAGATTGTTGAAATGGGACATGCTATAGCTAAGCTTACCAAGACTGTGGAGGAGAAGGACCTTCAAATTGCCACGCTTATGAACAAGCTTGAGGTTCAGAATCGAGGGGAGTTTAGCAAAGGCCATTCTCACACGCATCAGCATACATCCTAAGATGCTCACACATCTTCTCCAAAAAAGGCTGGTGGTCCACAAGGGAGCTCTACCTCAATTTCATCTTTATTGGTCCAACAGTTACAGGACATGATAACAAACACAATTCGAGCTCAATATGGTGGGGCACCACAAAACTCTCTGATGTATTCAAAACCATACACCAAGAGAATTGACATTTTACAGATGCCTGTGGGTTACCAACCTCCTAAGTTTCAACAGTTCGATGGGAAAGGGAACCCAAAGCAACGTATCGCTCATTTCATCGAGACTTGCAATAACGCTGGTACGGATGGAGACTTGCTCACGAAGCAATTCGTGTGTACTCTTCAAGGAAATGCTTTTGATTGGTACACAGATCTTGAGCCTGAGTCCATTGATAGTTAGGAGCAAATGGAAAGGGAATTCTTGAACCGTTTCTACAATACCCGATGTACCGTAAGCATGTTGGAATTAACCAACATGAAGCAATGGAAAGATGAACCAGTGGTAGACTACATCAATCGTTGGTGCTCATTAAGTCTCGACTGCAAAGATCGCCTTTCCGAGTCTTCAAGAGTGGCGATGTGCATCCAAGGTATGCACTGGGGGTTGCTTTACATCCTCCAAGGAATCAAACCTTACACCTTTGGGGAGCTTGCTACTCGAGCCCACGACATGGAGCTTAGTCTGTCTAGCCATGGAGAAAAGGGCTTACCTATTGACCAACAGCGTAAAGAAAAGAAAGATATGAGGAAAGGGGATAAGTCTTCTAGATCCATGGTTAAGGAATCTATGGCCATTGCTGTGGAGCCTGTGAAGATCTCTAGTAAAGAGAGTAAGAGAATGGAGAAAAGGGCTGATCCAATACAAGAGTGGGAGAAGCGTCGATTGACTTTGAAGGAGATGGAAGAAAAGACGTATCTGTTTCCAGATGCTGACGTTCAAGGTATGCTCGAGGACTTATTAGAGAAGAATGTGATCAAGCTCCCAGAGTACAAGCGTTCAGAGGAAATGGGGCGTACCAACGACCCAAAATACTGCGTATACCATCGAGTTGTAAGTCACCCTGTGGAAGCTAAGGCTTTCAAAGGAGGGTAAAATTCTTTTAGACCTAGATGAAACTGCTGAGGCGAATCATGCTACGTTCGCTGTTAGATCCCTAATTTCTGTGAAGTCACCAACTCCAACGGAAGTGCGGTCCACCTTGCCATCAACATCAAGGGCATATTGCAAGCACATCCAATTTGGAACACTTGAGCCTATGCATATGTCATGTTTCAGTCCTCTAGATGATGATAAAGCTATGACGAATTGGTAGGCGACGAAGAGGGTTGGACTTTTGTGACCTATAAGAGGCTTCGAAAACAGCGTAATCCAAAACCCCATGTTCCTTACAAGAAAAGGGAACTTCAAGCAAGTGATTCAAAAGTTGCTCCCAAGGGGAAGGAAACAAATGGTCCGAAGAAACAAAGAAAGGGAGCTCGTTCGAATGAGTTATTACAAAAGGAAGGCCCACTGTTAGTCACGCTGCATGAGTTTTTCCCTAAAGGCTTTCTTACAGAGGGCCTAACGACAACCACTTATATGGTCTCTTGCCATGATGCTGATGGTCAAGAAGACCTCACCTAAAAGAAGGAAAAAATGAACCTTAAAGAAACCAAAGTAACCAAGGAAGAGGGAAGTGAAACCCATGCCTCGGAAGAAGCGGTTGCTTTATGTGCTCATTGTCGTGACAAGATGACATTCGCCGATGAGGATCTCTTATTGGGCTCCAAACCACACAATCGACCACTTTTTGTCTCAAGTTACACATGAGGGGAAAAAGTAAGTCGCATCCTCATAGATGATGGGTCTGCTGTCAACATAATGCCCAAAGGAACAATGAGATGCCTAGGCATATCCACGGAAGAGTTATCCAAAAGTTGACTTGTCATCCAAGGCTTCAACTAAGAGGGTCAAAGGGCAATTGGCATGATTCGGTTAGATGTGACTATTGATGAGTTGAAAGCAAGACCTCTCTTCCATGTGATCGATTCAAAGACCTCTTATAACCTGTTGTTAAGACAACCATGGATTCATGGGAATGGTGTTGTACCTTCTACATTGCATCAATGCTTCAAGTATTGTGATGGCAAGCAAGTAAAGGTGGTGACAGCAGATTTGCAACCATTTACAGCAGTAGAATCTCACTTTGCAGATGCCAAGTTTTACTTGGATTGCGACACAAGCTATGATGTACCACAAGAGGAGTCTATGGAAAAGAAGAAGGAAAAATGTAAGGAAGGAGGTGAGCCCCTCACGGAAGGTCCGAAACCTAACTCTGAAGTAAGACAAAAGTTTCATGAAGAGAAGAAAGAGGCACCCATGGTCTTATGATATGTGCCCGCGTCTAAACGAAAGGAAGGGCAAGCCCCATTCGGGTTGACAATGGAGACAAAGGATAAGTGCAAAAAGTCTATTCAAGAGGAAGATTTCGTTATCCTTAAAAGTGATTTCACCTTACCATTACAGAAGTTAGGCCAAGTGGCGTCCACAAAAACCCCCACTCAAAGGTTTCATTAAAGCCACACGTAACCTTGTTGAAGAAGATTCATTGCCAGTCAGAAGAACAAAAGAGGGTTTTGACCCTAAAGCATATAAACTTTTGGCAAAATCAGGCTATGATTTCCAAAATCCTCCGCAATTAGGGCAACTTTATTCGGATTACGTGGAAGAGAAGTCACATAGGCTTAACTCGACCCAAAGCAAACTGAAGCAACAAGGTTATGCGATCAAGATTCCTAGAATCGGGTTGGGGTATTCATCACAAGAGCCAGCTCAAATCTCGGCCAAAGGGAAAGGAAAAAAGGCAACATCACAACACATCACCTTTGAAGTTAAGGAGGAGGGGAAGCCAAAGCCTGTGTCAAGATCTTCTGTATTTGACCGTCTAGGAACATCTGCTCCTCGAGAGTCAGTCTTTAATAGATTAAGCATTTCTCTCCCTACGAAGGAAGGAACCTCACGCGTACGTAGGTCGGCATTTGATAGGCTTAGGTTTACGAGTAGCTCAATTGACACCTCACAACCCAAGGAGAAGAAAAGTAGCCTACAAAAGAGAAAGGACACTGAAGCCTACAGCCTTATCCCTTCACGCATGAAACGTGAGTTGATTGTAGAAGTTAGTACAGGAAACTCCCTTAAAGTAAAGCGGCAGACTATTGTGCACACACAAGAGCTCGAGAAGCAAGTTGACGATGAGGAAAAGCATCACAAGAAACTAGTCCTTCCTTCTTGCCACGTGACAACGGAAACCAATTCTGAATCAGACGTATCAGATGATGAACCAAATGAAGCTCCTCGGGTAATAGAAGATGGGGGCAAGCGATTGTAGATGAGCTCAAAGAATTAAACTTAGGGACTGACGAGGAACCTCGCCCAATCTACGTGAGTTCACTTTTGACACCAGAGGAAGAAAGCAAATACTTTGAGCTTTTAATGGAGTACAAAGATGTGTTCGCTTGGACATACAAGGAGATGCCAGGTTTAGACCCAAAAATTGCAATTCACCGGTTAGCAATAAAGCAAGGAGCACGCCCAATTAAGCAAGCCCAATGACACTTTTGACCGGAACTCCATAAATTAAGGCAGAAGTTAACAAACTCGAGCAGGCAGGATTCATTCGGGAAGTACAATTCCCAAAGGGGATTGCAAACATTGTCCCTGTCAAAAAGAAGAATGGACAAATCCGAGTTTGTGTTGATTTTCGGGACTTGAATAGAGCGTGCCCAAAGGATGACTTCCCACTTCCAAATACAGAGCTTGTGGTTGATACGACTATTGGTCATGAAGTATTATCATTCATGGATGGCTCATCAGGATACAATCAAATTCGAATGGCACCCGAGGATGAAGAACTCACCGCTTTTCAAACTCCAAGGGGATCTACTGTTATAAGGTGATGCCTTTTGGGCTCAAGAATGCCGGCACAACAGATCAACGGGCAATGCAACGAATTGTTGATGACATACTCCACAAGATTGTGCAATGTTATGTTGATGATTTAGTTGTTAAGACAAAGAAAAGAGGGGATCATTTAGGGGACTTGCGCACCGTATTTAACCGACTAAGGAAATATCAACTCAAAATGAATCCTCTTAAATGCGCGTTTGGTGTCACGTCTGGGAAGTTTCTAGGCTTTATTGTTCGACATCGAGGTATTGAAGTGGATTAATCTAAAATAGACGCTGTCCGAAGGATGCCTGAACCAAAGAACCTACGAGAGTTACGAAGCTTACAAGGCCATCTTGCATACATTCGACGTTTTATATCGAATCTAGCAGGACGGTGTCAACCATTCAGTCAATTGATGGGAAAAGATGCCACCTTTGAATGGGATGAGGCTTGTAGGAATGCATTTGAGAGCATTAAAAGGTATCTGCTTAACCCACCCGTCTTAAGAATGCCCATGCCAGGAAAACCTCTAGTGCTCTACATTGCTGCACAAGAACAATCACTTGGGCCCTTCTCAACTCAGAAAAATGAAGAAGAAAAAGAGAAAGCATTGTATTACCTTAGTCGGAAGCTAACTGGGGTATAGTTAAGGTATTCTCCAATAGAGAAGATGTGTCTTGCGCTTTTCTTCTCCATTCAAAAATTAAGTCACTACATGCAAGCACACGTAATACACTTGGTTGCAAAGATAGATCCAGTAAAATATGTCTTGTCTAGGACAATCATGCCTGGACAGTTGGCAAGATGGGCTGTGGCCTTTCAAGAGTTTGAAATCGTGTATGTGCCCCAAAAGGACATCAAGGGGCAAGCCCTAGCAAATTTCCTTGCTGATCATCCCATTCCTGCCGATTGGGAGCTCTCAGATGATTTTCCAGATGAAGATGTATTGTACACTGAAGTCCTCCCACCTTGGATGATGTTCTTTGATGGAGCCGCATGGCAAGAGGAATCTGGTGTTGGGGTTGTTTTCGTGTCGCCACAGAAACAAGTGTTACCATTTGCCTTTGTGCTTAGTGAACCATGTTCAAACAACGTTGCTGAGTATCAAGCCCTTATTGCTGGCCTCCAAATGGCTCTCAATATGAAAATCTCATACTTAGAAGTTGATAGGCCACAAACTGAATGACCCCTTGTGATTTAAACTAATTAATTAATTTAGCCAAGTTATTAATTAATCAATTTAACATGCAAATATGTGGCAGCACAAACAAATCACCGAATAACTAAATATGCAGCGGAAAATAAATGACACGGTGATTTGTTCACGAATGGGGAAAAACCCTAACGGTAAAAACCCCACCGGGTGATTTTCAGGTCACCACTCCCGAAACTCCACTATTATCAAATCAAGCAGTTACAAATAAGGAATCCCAAGTACCTTATCAACCTACAGTTGAACTCTTACCCCAATACCCAATCGGACTTGATCTGTAGTGACAGTTCCCCCTTTTGATGCACGGCTCCCAAGTACGTGACTAACCAGATGCGCGGATCCCAGTACGCGACTTCAAACACCGACTTTAGAAAGAGAGGTTGGCTGCAAAGTTCTTCAGATCATCCTATGCAATGAAGATCAGGAAGTTGCTGATGGAAATATGCATGAACGCAGCGGAAAAATAAGTTTAAACGGATCTACTTCATTCATAATTGATAACATGTGCCATATAAGTTTCTGAATTAGAGAACAAGAGAATGTACCTTGAAGCGGTGAAATTCAAAAACCGAAGATCAGAAATTCTTGAGAAGACTTTCAATCTTCACTCCAATTCCACTAGATGCCCAAGATGTGTGGTCTCTCAACTGGTAACAAAGGGATTGATTTAAGAGTGACAAAACACTCACATACACACCACTTCACAATGATGTTTTTCACTATTCAATTCTGAACGTTTTTCCCTTTTGTATCTAACCAATTATCTAATTGGACTGGCTTTTTGGGCCTTACCAATTGGGCTTAAGTGTGTGGCTTGGAGTGGGACCAAAAGGGACCAATAAGACACTAGCTCCAATGGGCCTTGGGCTTTTCTGTCAACTCTTGACAAGTCCAAAGTTACCATTAACTATATTTAATACCACTATATAAATATAGTTGCACTCTAGGTCTTATCTATAAATTATATCCCAAGACTTTATTATACATGCAACCCCTTCATAAAATATTCGTAGTAACACAAAGTCTTGAATGAAGACTGCCACTTTGTGAATTACTACATCTTAATCCTTGAGTACCCGGTTTAATCCTTTAATGTTATTCATCATATATTTATGAAATCCAATTTCATAAATATATACTTTAGTCTTACTAAAGTGGTTAGGCCTAACTCATCTGAATAACAAATCCATTAAACTTATCTCAAGAGAATATTTTGTATCTCTGTTAAGAGACTATGAATTCCATCTTAAGAATATATTTTCCATCAACACTAAATGTGGCTGCCCAACATACTGAGGTTTTGACCGTTACTATAGATCTCACTCCTGATATATCAAAGCAACCTACACCTTATGATCAGGTCCATTATTCTCTCAGGATTAAGAGTTCATGCAAATGTATGTCGTGAGATTTATTATTCATTTGACAGTCTTTAGGAGAATAATAAATCTCACAGCGGTCCAGTTCAATATATCTTAACTCTTAAAACATATTAACACATCAACTAGAAGTCTCCACTTCCATGATCAAGACAAATCATCGTAGTTGATATGTTATAGTCTTCGCAGATGACATGTCCAATTTCATCACCGACTACGAACCAAATTCTGAGTTTACAAAGAACTTGTGATTTATATCTTCTGTGACTTTTCACATAAATCACATACTATGCATCTCATGGACTATATGATAATGTCCAAATATTCATGTTACCTTATTTCAGATAATAATAAAACAACTTTATTAATAACAATATTAAGTCATACATCATGTCATACATAATGTCATACATAATATAGTACATAACATCATACAATAGGATTCTAGGGCACAAATCCCAACAATCTCCCACTTGCCCTGAAGACTATTGTGCACTAATCTAACTCCCATTCCCTCCAAATGTGACTCGAAGATCCTTTGAGGCAATGCTTTGGTAAAGGGATCTGCTAGATTACTTGCACTTTCAATCTTTGCTACTATCACATCTCCACGAGCAATGATGTCTCGAATGATGTGATATTTTCTCTCAATGTGCTTTCCTTTCTTGTGATTCCTTGGATCTTTAGATTGTGCAACTGCTCCACTGTTATCACAAAACAATGTGATTGGAACTTGCTCCATTCTTATAACACCAAGGTCAGAAAGGAATTTCTTGAGCCATACAGCTTCCTTTGCTGCTTCACAAGCAGCAACATATTCTGCTTCCATGGTGGAGTCTGCAATACAAGATTGCTTAATACTCCGCCAACTAATGGCTCCACCTCCCAAGGTGAAAACACATCCTGAAGTGGATTTTCTGAAATCTAGATCCGATTGAAAATCTGAATCTGTATAGCCAATGGGAATCAAATCCTCACAACGGTAAACAAGCATATAATCTCTCGTTCTCCGTAGATACTTGAGAATATGCTTTACAGCTTGCCAATGTTTTGGTCCTGGATTTGATTGATATCGGCTGACCATGCCCACTGAAAAACAGATATCTGATCTAGTACAAAGCATGGCATACATGAGACTTCCTACTGCAGAAGCATAAGGAACTTGTCTCATCATATCCACTTCCTCTTGAGTCTTAGGCCTTTGGTCATCAGACAGAGGAACTCCATGTCTGAAAGGAAGTAATCCTTTCTTGGAGTTTTGCATGCTAAACCGTTCTAGAACTTTATCTATATATCCAGCTTGTGATAAGCCTAACATCTTATTCTTACGATCTCGCCAAAGCTTGATCCCTAGAATAAAGTTAGCCTCACCCAAGTCCTTCATATCAAATTGGCTTGACAACCAAACCTTTACAGATGACATTACCCCTACATCATTTCCAATGAGTAAAATATCATCAACATAAAGTACTAGGAACATTACTACTTTATCTTGATGTCTTTTGTACACACATGGTTCATCAAGATTTTGATCAAAACCAAATGACTTGATTGCTTGATCAAATCTGATGTTCCATGATCTAGATGCTTGCTTAAGTCCATAAATGGACCTTTTCAACTTGCATACCATATGCTCTTGGTTCTTTGCTATGAAACCTTCCGGTTGCATCATATAGATTTCTTCTTCAAGATTGCCATTAAGAAATGCAGTCTTGACATCCATTTGCCAAATCTCATAAGCAAAATGAGCAGCAATGGATAAGAGAATTCTGATAGATTTAAGCATTGCTACTGGAGAAAAGGTTTCATCATAATCAATACCTTCCTTTTGTGTATACCCTTTCGCCACTAGCCTTGCTTTAAAGGTTTCAACCTTTCCATCTATCCCTCTCTTCCTCTTGTAAACCCATTTGCAACCAACAGGTTTAATGCCGTTAGGCGCCTTTACAAGATCCCAAACTTGATTGGAATACATGGAATCTAATTCAGATTTCATAGCTTGGACCCAATGATGTGCATCTATATCATTCATTGCTTCATCATATGTGTAGGGATCCGATTCAACCTCTTCTGACATAGCTTCATAAGTTTCTCCCAAACCTATGAATCTTACAGGAGGCCGAACAATTCTCCCACTACGACGAGGCACCTGAGTACTAGACTTGTCATGAGTAGTATGTTGTGGTGTATCTAATACAGCCACATCATCCCTAGTTTCATCTATTGGTTGTTTATTTACAGGTTCATTCATTTCAGCCAAAACAACTCTACTTCTAGGAGTATAATTATTCATATAGTCATTTTCTAAGAGTTTTGCATTTGTGCTAACAAACACTTTATTATCTTTATGACTATAGAATAAACCTCCAACAGTTCCTTTTGGATACCCAACAAAGAAAACCACTTCTGTTTTAGACTGTAACTTGTCAGACTTTCCTTTTAACACATGTGCTGGACAACCCCAAATATGGAGATGTCTCATACTAGGCTTACGCCCATTCCACAACTCCACAGGTGTTTTAGGAACAGACTTCGAAGGTACTAAATTCAGAAGATACATTGCAGTGTTTAAGGCTTATCCCCAAAAAGAAATAGGTAAAGTTGAATAACTCATCATGGACCTAACCATTTCTAAAAGAGTCCTATTCCTTCTTTCTGCTACACCATTTTGTTGTGGAGTTCCAGGTGCAGTCAATTGGGATACAATTCCATTCTTAGTTAAGTAATCCTTAAAATCCCCAAGAAGGTATTCGCCACCTCGATCAGATCGAATGGCCTTTATGCGTTTGCTTAATTGATTCTCAACTTCAGCCCTAAACTCTTTGAACTTTTCAAAGGCTTCGGACTTCCGTTTCATTAGGTACACATAACCATATCTTGAGTAATCATCAGTGAAAGTAATGAAATACTCATACCCTCCTCTTGCCTAGATTGTCATAGGACCACAAACATCAGAATGCACTAGCTCTAGCAAATCTTGGGCTCTTCTACCTTTTGCATTAAAAGGTCGTTTGGTCATTTTACCTTCCAAACAAGATTCACAAACTGGAAATTCATCAAAGTCCATGGGCTCTAAGAGTCCATCTTTGATTAGTCTTTGAATCCTATTTGAATTAATATGACCTAAACGCAAGTGCCAAAGATATGCATCACTAGTAGAAGGAAATTTTCTCTTTAATGATTTTACATGAGAGTCATTATCTAATTCAGAATTATATAATTCATGCTTATCAGGAGTTAAAATATAAAGACCATCCACAATATTGCCAGAACAGATAAACACTTTATCCTTCTTTATTACAACATTGTCTTTTAGGATAACACAATATCCATGTTTACCTAAGTAAGTAGCAGAAATTAAATTCCTACGAATATTAGGTACATATAAACAGTCTTCTAATATTAGAACTCTAGATACAAAACATAAACTATAAACACCAACAGCTACAACTGGAATCTTGCTCCCATCAGCCAAAGTAAGAAACAACTCCCCTTCTTTAAGCTTTCTGGTCTCCTGGAACCCCTGCAAGGAATTGCAGATATGATTAGTACAACCTAAATCCACACACCAGGAATCCGTGGGATTCTGTACTAAACATATTTCAAGAAGGAATGTATTATTCATACCTTTATTCTTGGCAGCTTTGAATACTGGACAATTCCTCTTCCAATGTCCTTTCTCACCACAATGGAAACATTTTCCTTTGAGCTTCTTTCCTTTGTCAGCAACCCCTAAGACAATTTGTTTACCCTCTTGCTTAGTGAAGTCCTTCTTCTTCTTCTTCTTACCCTTGCCTTTCGACTTAGGTTGAGAAGTAGAAGCTTCACCCACATTGGCTTCAACATTGGAAGTACCAAGAATGCCTTCCGCTGCTACCAACTCATTCATTAATTCAGACAAAGAGTAAATCTTTTTGTTCATATTATAATTGAGTCTGAATTCCTTGAATGATTCCGGTAGTGACTGGAGTATCATATCCACTTGGGATTCTCCATCAATATCGGCACCTAAAACTTCCAATGTATTCAGATTGGAAATCATTGTAAGACAATGTTCCCTCACTGAACTACCTTCAGCCATTTTGGTATTATAAATTTGTCTCATGGTTTCTTGCCTTGCTGAACGGCCTTGCTCACCAAACATCTCCTTCAGACTTAGCATGATGTCTGAAGCTAGTTCTACATCTTGCATTTGATGCTGTAGAACATTTGAGATAGATGCAAGGATGTAGCACTTGGCCATCTCATTAGATTTCTGCCAACGATCATATCACTGTTTTTCCTCAAGAGGAGCATCTAATGAAGGAAAGCTAGGACATGGTTTAGTAAGCACATATTTGTGCTCTTCAGCAGTGAGAACTATGTCCAAATTTCTTTTCCAGTCAACATAATTGGATCCAGTCAGTTTGTTTTGATTAAGTATGGTAACAAGTGGGCTAAATGATGCCATGTTCAAATCTGAAAACAATAAACATGAATATGATAAATAAACTGGACATTATCAATTTAGCATATCAACATATAGTATGGAACCTTAATAAAACCATAATATATTATATGCAACGACAACCCAATCCCATATTCAATATCCCTCAGCATAGAGTGAATATAAAATACTATGATTGATTGAGAACTATTCTCATCATTAGTGCTATCATGATAACTCTTATCAAACACTAATAATATGCCGTTATACATTTGGCCTCTAAATAATGATAGTAAGAACTCAGCATAGAGGATACTATAATATTTAGTCTAGTGTATACCATTGTCTAGAATCATGTGTAGCCACATTTCATCCCCTTAACAGGCTTATTTTGTAGTACCATGATTCAAAACACCCTCCGCATGGAATGCAAAGCTCGAGGCTAAGACAAGGTGTTTGATCAAACCACTATAAACCAAGAAATTCAATCTTGTAGTACCATGAAATAAATACTCTCCGCATGGAATGCTAAGCTCGAAGTAAAGACAAAGTATTTATTTCATACTACTATGAACCGACAATGGAGGCCGTGAGATCCAACTCTTGTATCTCTCTCCCACTAGATGTTTTAAAGAAGGTTTTTAAATTATTAAACATGCATAATCTAATTACACATAGCCTTGCACTTTAAACAATTGAAAAACACACAGAAAAACTTCAAAATTCCCTTCAGTGGCTTTTTCGCGAGTATCTCGCTACTAAGCTCTTCTCGCGAAAAGGCGTAAGAAAAAATAGCGAAAACACAAAATCCAGACAGAAACTTTCGCTACTGTCTCGCGGGTATCTCGCGACCAATCTCTTCCCGCGATATTGAGTTAATGCAAAATAGTAAAAACTCAAAAATCAGACAGAAACTTTCGCTACTGTATGGCGGGTATGTCGCGACTAAGCTTACCCGCGAAAAACCCGTGTTTTCAGTTTTTGAAGGGTAACTCTGAACAGTTTCAACGGTTTTCCATGAAGAAACAAATACAATATGAACATGACTGACAGAATTTGATATCAAAACTGAATTCCATTGATGCTATAGCCTTAAAATTCAATTTAACATTCTTAAATTCAAATTTAAACAACATCATAACATCATTATCAGTTTTTATCAAATCATAGTTTCAACAACCATGCAGAAAATTAAATACATATATAATCTTCTAACATATTGAAACTA
This sequence comes from Quercus gilva, assembly GCA_023621385.1. Classification (NCBI taxonomy): domain Eukaryota; kingdom Viridiplantae; phylum Streptophyta; class Magnoliopsida; order Fagales; family Fagaceae; genus Quercus; species Quercus gilva. The sequence goes on along the minus strand of CM042476.1, from coordinate 92,035,513 downwards.
TTATCTCTAATTCCAAAACTCATAAAACATGTTATACAGATTGGAAATTGAAGACCGCTCTGATACCATTTGATGGAAATATGCATGAACGCAGCGGAAAAATAAGTTTAAACGGATCTACTTCATTCACAATTGATAACATGTGCCATATAAGTTTCTGAATTAGAGAACAAGAGAATGTACCTTGAAGCGGTGAAATTCAAAAACCGAAGATCAGAAATTCTTGAGAAGACTTTCAATCTTCACTCCAATTCCACTAGATGCCCAAGATGTGTGGTCTCTCAACTGGTAACAAAGGGATTGATTTAAGAGTGACAAAACACTCACATACACACCATTTCACAATGATGTTTTTCACTATTCAATTCTGAACGTTTTTCCCTTTTGTATCTAACCAATTATCTAATTGGACTGGCCTTTTGGGCCTTACCAATTGGGCTTAAGTGTGTGGCTTGGAGTGGAACCAAAAGGGACCAATAAGACACTAGCTCCAATGGGCCTTGGGCTTTTCTGTCAACTCTTGACAAGTCCAAAGTTACCATTAACTATATTTAATACCACTATATAAATATAGTTGCACTCTAGGTCTTATCTATAAATTATATCCCAAGACTTTATTATACATGCAACCCCTTCATAAAATATTCGTAGTAACACAAAGTCTTGAATGAAGACTGCCACTTTGTGAATTACTACATCTTAATCCTTGAGTACCCGGTTTAATCCTTTAATGTTATTCATCATATATTTATGAAATCCAATTTCATAAATATATACTTTAGTCTTACTAAAGTGGTTAGGCCTAACTCATCTGAATAACAAATCCATTAAATTTATCTCAAGAGAATATTTTGTATCTCTGTTAAGAGACTATGAATTCCATCTTGAGAATATATGTTACATCAACACTAAATGTGGCTGCCCAACATACTGAGGTTTTGACCGTTACTATAGATCTCACTCCTAATATATCAAAGCAACCTACACCTTATGATCAGGTCCATTATTCTCTCAGAATTAAGAGTTCATACAAATGTATGTCGTAAGATTTATTATTCATTTGACAGTATTTAGGAGAATAATAAATCTCACAGCGGTCCAGTTCAATATGTCTTAACTCTTAAAACATATTAACACATCAACTAGAAGTCTCCACTTCCATGATCAAGACAAATCATCGTAGTTGATATGTTATAGTCTTCGCAGATGAAATGTCCAATTTCATCACCGACTACGAACCAAATTCTGAGTTTACAAAGAACTTGTGATTTATATCTTCTGTGACTTTTCACATAAATCACATACTATGCATCTCATGGACTATATGATAATGTCCAAATATTCATGTTACCTTATTTCAGATAATAATAAAACAACTTTATTAATAACAATATTAAGTCATACATCATGTCATACATAATGTCATACGTAATATAGTACATAACATCATACAATAGGATTCTAGGGCACAAATCCCAACAGATGCTTGGTCACAAAACCCTACGGTGCAAAGTACACAGCAACTTCTTGAAGAAGATGAACTAGGTCAAGAACTTCGTCTTAGATCACAATTTGCTTGAACAAGGATTGCTCAATGCTTATGCAACTTGTGTCTATGTTGACGGCTCTTAAAACACTCCTTAAATATGTTTAGGGTTAGAAGAAAAGAAGGCCCAAAAACACATTCACGGATCCCAAGAAAATTAGATTGGAATTCTGACTTTTTAATTCTCGATAGATAGCGGGTGTCAAGGTAGCTATCGAGAAGGTGTCGAGATTTAAAAATTCTGCACTTCAACTTGCTTTTTCTTGGACAGACTTGATGACTTCAACACTTGATCTTGAAACATAGTTTCTTGAAGTATTAAAAACACCTAGAACTACCCAATTACAAGTAGAGTGCGTTTTGTCAAAGGATTAGCCAATTTATATAAAATATGACATATGTTCTTAACATGTGAACACATATGTCCTAACAATCTCCCCCTTTGGCAATCCGTGACAAAACCACAACAAACAAATGAACATATGAGAGAAGTCATAAATCACTCAACTCATATTCACTTGTTACATACAATAAAATCTATCCTAACACAAACTCTTGAAAAACTTTGCAAGAAGAGAGTTTATGGCAAGTAGACTTTGACAACCTGTATTTCTGAAACACTTTTAAACAAAACTCATCAAGGCATCTTGTGTGAAACAGAAATTAAATAGATTGCTTACAAATATAAAGAACATGTGTATAAAGAGAGAAAAGAAACAACACATGAAGAGATAGGTGAAAAAGAAAAACATACATCCACATATAAAGAAAGATAAGTACAATGTATGTAAAACTGGTCATAAGACCTCATATACAAGATCAATGTATCTATCAAGACTAGAAAAAAAAAAGATACAACAAAATCTCACTACATCCCTCAAAAATATGAACACTCCCCCTATAAAAAATGTCCTATACTAACTCTCCCCCTAAGATGACTACTCTCATAATCCAAAACTACTCCCCCTTTTTGTCACGAATGACAAAGGGTAGAGTGTCAAGTAGACATCTCATCAGTAGAGCTAGCATCTCCCTCATCATCATCTGAAGCATCATCGTCATCACCATCATCATCATCATCATCCTCAGAGTCAGAATCTGAAGCCACTGGAGGAGGTGGTGGAGGAGAAGCCTCAGAAGCAAAACCACCCATGGTCGCCTGCCGTCGTGCAATACGACCAACACGAACATTCACCTGATACAACTCAGTGGTGAGTGTATCGAGGCGAGCATCCATGCGCTGCAGCTGCGCCATAATGTCTCCAAGAGATACATCGCCTGAAGAAGAAGGAGGAGCCGATGTAGATGGAGCAGATCTGGATGGAGCCAAACGGGAGGGCGGAGTGGAATCCGGCTGTCTCGCCCTGAACTGTGCCTCACTACGTTTTACGGTAGCGGCATCTATGGCTGAGATGTGTGTGAAGTGGTCGGATGAAGGGAAAGGGATGGAAAAATGGCGTAGAATCCTCGTGATAGCGGAAGGAAAGATGAGCTTATCACGGGATGCCGCATCTAAATGAACATCTATGATAGAGAAAATGAAGTGAGAAGGAAAATCTATCGTGAGATGCTCAAGTAGAGATAACAAAAATCGAGCACGAGGCTCTGTGATAGAGTTATAGTGAGAGAGAGGATGAAGTACAAAAGTCATCACCATGTTTAAGAATCTAGGACCTTTAGCAAAAGGTCTACATGATGTATACTAGTGCTCACCCCAGTCAGAAGGGCGCTCACAAAAAGCAGAAATGAGCTCATCCTTGGACACAGTCCTCAGTCGCTCACAGGAAGGATAGTCAGGAAACTCTATCCTAGGAACCTAAGCACATCCGCCACTAGCTGCGGTGTGACAGGGATGCGCGTATCTCGAACGCGAGTGAAAAAGAGAGGTACTGAACGATCAATCCCGTGCATGTTGGAGTAAAACTCCTGAATCAGCACGAGAGGACAGGTGACCGGGATGTCACACAGTGACCCCCATCCCCTACTGTGAATGACAGAGGGAAGGTCAGTGTCGGCAAAGTCTGCCAGAACAACATGGCATTCCGAATGAACACCTCGTTTAGAAAAGTTCTCAGTAAATGCCTTGTAGGCATCTCCATCACGGAACCGAAGATTATGAGGAGCAGTATCAGAAGATGAAGAAGCTCCAGAACGTAGAGGGTTCCGAGCCGGAGTGGATTTACGTTTAGGTGCCATAGATGCAACTAACGTAAAGGAATGAGAAAAGAGATAGAGAGGAAGACAATCAGAAAAGTCCCAAACAGTTCAAATATCAAAATATGTTGAACAAAAATGGACGTATGCATGGGAATGCATGGTCATGTGACATGCAAACATAAAAAGCATCATGGGCTCAGCCCAATCCAATCCTATCAGCACACAGACAAGAATCACACAACTAAATGCATGAAAATATCATTCTAATGCACATGGAATGCAATGTATGACATTTTAAACACATTTAAGTGAAAAACTAACCCAAAATTTCAAGATAAACTCTTCAATTTTGAAAAACCCCAAAGTTTTCAAAAAAAATCCCAAAACCTAAGATTCAAATCATGAAATGCATGAAAAAGAATGGAAAAGAAGATCATACCACTTGATTTGAAGCAAGAAAGGCTAAAAATCACTTGGGATGAAGATTGGAGTGAAGAAAAGTGCTCTGGAAGTTGAATCGCCTCGGACAGATCGAAGAGAGATCGAGAAATGAGAGAAAAATCGCGATCGCAGCTTAAATAGGCACCTCAGTAAATCTCGACAGCTGAGGTGTCGAGAGGTATCGAGGGTGCTGTCGAGGTAGGTGTCGAGAAATTGGCCTTCGACAGCTAAGGTATCGAGGAGGTGTCGAGGTACCAAACAGCTAAACCAATAGAGAAGCTCGATCGATCGACTAGGTGTCGAGGAGGTATCGAGGAGACAGAGAGAATCTTGATCGATCCACAAGGTGTCGAGGAGGTGTCGAGATTGCGATAAGAAAAAGGCTTGAAAATCTCGACAGCTGATCAGGTATCGAGGAGGTGTCGAGGAGGTATCGAGCCAGCAGAGAAAAGCATTTTTTCGAGAAGAGAAAAACACAAACAAGTATGCAATCAAGAAAAACACCTCAACCATGATCCAACCAACATAAAAAGCTCTCAAAAATCATCTCTCAATGAAAATTTAAGCACATGAATCTCCCAAAAACACACACACACACTAAACAAGTCTAACCAATTTTATATTTCAAAAATAAGTCATGACAGGTTAGTGAGCATACAACAGTACATGTAAAACCTTTGTGATGGCCAAATCACATTGTACCTACACATGCATCAAAAGTAGCAAAGAATATTGCGTGTTGTGTGTGAAAAACATCGCAAGATTGCATATGTGTATACATGTTATAACGATCTGAGATATGTGAAAATAACTTTAACTCACACACAATTATAACTGTTTGATGGGGACTATCACCTTCGAGGTACATCCTATAACTCCCACATCTCCTAGAATACACGCTTGCAACCATTTTTTTTTTTTTTAAAGCATTTTTAATCTTTTTGCTTTTTATTTCTTTGCATATTTTCTTTTTAAGCATATCATGCATGGGCTTATGAGAAAGAGAAGAAATACCCATTGATATTTGACATTTCAATTTTGCTATGCCTAAGCACACAAATGTCATTGACATCACACTTTTGCTATGCCGAAGCATACAGATATCATTAATGATTGGCGGGCAACAGTGGTGAGATAGTTATTAATTCCTTTCTCTTAGGATTTTCTAGTCCTACCCGTCAAAAAGAGTGATATGAGTGTTGAGTTTAAGAATTAACCTAATCTTACTCATCACAAACAAGAGCCACAAAGCTCACTTGCTTAGTTGTGCATAAAGATGCTCATCTAAGCTACAAGAGATACAAAGTTTAGAAAACTTTGTTTCATTGGCCATCCTAAGGTACACAAGTACCAATGTACACCAAACACACATTGTTTTTGTATTTTTCAATTTTTCAATTTTTTTTATTATTTATTTTTATATGAAAAACAAAATAAACAAAACTGAAAGTAAACACACAAAGACATGTTAAGAAAAACAAAAACAATGCATAAAACTAGATGCAAATGCATGAGGAAGGGAAAGAGGATAGGGAAATCACTCCATGGAGATAACACCAATGTTTTGACGAAGGAATTCAAAGCGTTTGCTGTCAAGAGGTTTGGTAAACAAATCGGCCTTCTGATCATCGGTGTGAATGAACTCAAGAGTGAGAATACCATCTTCGACAAGCTCCCTAATGAAGTGATGTCGAATCTCTATGTGTTTGGTTCGAGAATGTTGAACCGGATTCTTAGAGATATTTATGGCACTGGTATTGTCACAATAGATAGTAAGATGATCTTGACAAATACCATAATCACGAAGGAGTTTTTGCATCTAGAGGAGTTGTGTGCAACAGCTACCAGCAGCAATGTACTCAGCTTCAGCAGTGGATAAGGAGATGGAGTTCTGCTTTTTGCTCATCCAAGAAACAAGATTGTTGCCTACATAAAAACAACCCCCTGAAGTACTCTTCCTATTATCAGCATTCCCAGCCCAATCCGCATCGAAATATCCAGCTAAGACATTATTAGTGTCCTTGCTGTACCACACACCGAACTCAGCGGTAGTTTTGACATACTTTATGATTCTTTTTAAAACAGTCATATGTGATTCTTTGGGATTAGCTTGATATCTAGCGCACACACCAACACTGTAGCTAATGTCAGGTCTACTAGCAGTAAGGTAAAGAAGACTACCTATCATGCTTCTATACAGAGAAGGATCAACACTCTTACCTAACACATCTATAGTGAGTTTAACATTAGGGCTCATAGGGGTACGAACAGAACTAGCAGATTCCAAGCCAAATTTTTTCACAAGATTCTTAGCATACTTAGATTGGGATAGAAAAATACCTGAATCTTGTTGACGAATCTGCAATCCGAGGAAGTGAGTCAGCTCTCCAATCATGCTCATCTCGAACTCTGCTTGCATGAGCTTCGAGAAGTCGTGAGCAAGTTCATCCTTAGTCGACCCAAAGATGATATCATCAACATACACTTGAGCAACCATCAATTCACCATCTTCCTTTTTGATGAAGAGAGTTTGATCAGCTTTTCCTCTTGTGAACCCATGTGACACGAGATATTGTGTGAGTCTGTCATACCAAGCTCTAGGGGCTTGCTTCAACCCATAAAATGCCTTTTTGAGATATAATACATGATCTAGAAAGTGTGGATCAATGAATCCTTTTGGTTGAGCCACATAGACATCCTCTTTCAGCAGCCCATTCAAAAAGGCAATCTTTACATCCATCTGATAAAGTTTGAATTTCAGGTGACATGCTAGGGCAAGCAGAATTCTGATGGACTCCATTCTAGCAACTGGGGCAAATGTTTCATCATAGTCTACTCCTTCCATCTGAGAGTATCCTTGAGCCACAAGTCGAGCCTTGTTTCGAATCACATTGCCTTCTTCATCGGTCTTGTTGCGGAAAATCCACTTTGTGCCAATGATGTGCTCGCCCTTCGGTCTAGGTACAAGAGTCCAAACATCATTCCTCTGAAACTGGAGCAGTTCATCATGCATTGCTTCAACCCAACTTTCATCTTGTAGTGCTTCCTCCACTTTCTTGGGTTCAACCTGTGACAAATAGCAAGAATAAGACACAAAGTTAGCAACACATTTATCAACTGTTCGTTTCCTTAATGTGAGTTCATTCAAGTTTCCCACAATAACTTCTGGAGGATGATTTAATTTAATCCTTGAGGAAGGTCCTTTCTCCTGACGAGATTCAGAATCAGGTGAAGTAGGAATTTCGGCAGACTCTTCCACAACACTTGGAGTACCTGGAACATCAGGAGATGCAGGTTCTCGGTCAACAATGTCTTGAACTTCTGTAGGCTCAGTGGGAGGAATTTCCTTGGGAAGTTCATCAATGCCCTTTTCAGAATTAGAATCTGAAGACTCATCAATGACAACATTTACAGTCTCCATTACCTTCATAGTTCTTTTGTTGTATACCCGATAGGCCTTGCTGGTAGAAGAATAGCCTAGAAATATACCTTCATCACTTCTAGAGTCAAACTTTCCCACATTTTCTCTATCCTTGAGGATGAAGCAAGTACTTCCAAAGATTCTGAAATACTTGACATTTGGCTTTCTTCCTTTCCATAACTCATAGGGAGTCTTTTTGGTACCGGGTCTGAAGTACACCCTATTTACTGTATGACATGCAGTGTTTATGGCTTCTCCCCATAGGTTTCGAGCCACATCTTTGTTATGCAACATGGCTCTGGCCATCTCTTGAATAACTCTATTCTTTCTTTCTACCACACCATTCTGTTGAGGAGTAATTGGTGCAGAGAATTCTTGAGATATACCTGATTTCAAGCAGAAGGATTCCATGTAGGAATTCTCAAAATCTTTACCATGGTCACTTCGAATTCGATCAATCTTCAAATTCTTTTCATTCTGCAGTCTTGTGCACAAGGCCTCAATGTGCTCGGGAGCATCAGACTTGGATCGAAGTAAGATGACCCAAGTGTATCTGGTGAAGTCGTCTACCACTACCATGATGTATCTCTTACCACCAAGAGATTCAGTTCTGGTTGGACCCATAAGATCTAAGTGCAACAATTCCAACGGTCTGGAAGTAGCAGATGCCTGAGTGCTTGGATGCTTGGCTTTTGTCTGTTTCCCAAGTTGACATGGTCCACATACCACATTGCTCATTCTACTGAGCTTTGGTATCCCCAAGACAGATTCATGCTTAGAGACAATGGATAGATGCTTGTAACTAGCATGTCCCATCCGTTGGTGCCATAGATCTTCATTAGACAAACGAATGCTATTACACATTATATCAGCATCAGGTACCAATCCATAACAATTGTCCAAAGTACGAACCCCACTGATGAGATTCTTTCCGGACTCATCCATGACAAGACACTTTCCTTTTGAGAACAGCACCATGAAGTCTTGATCACATATCTGACTTATGCTTAGTAGATTCACCCTCAGGCCTTCTACATAGAGAACATTTGCAATGTCTGGTAGTCCTGGTAGAGATATGATTCCTTTCCCTTTAATCTGTGACTTGCTTCCATCACCAAAAGTCACATTTCCACCTTTCTTAGACTCAAAGATCTTGAAGAGAGATCTATCTCCAGTCATGTGTCTTGAGCAACCACTGTCAAGATACCAAAGGCATGTATCCATCACTTTGAATGCAGATTTCATCATGAAACATACTTCATGCTTGGATGACAAGTCAGATGGAACAGTTCTTTCTCTCAACTGCCATCTACTAGCTAAGCCTTGAACTTTTACTCTTCTCAAACGAACTCTTTTGCAGATTTTCAATCTGAGACAGTCTAGTTTCTTCTTAGCCAAACTGAGATCTTTTACCATAGTCATTATAGGTGAATTCAAATAACTTTTAGACTTGTGTTTTCTGAGACACTCAAACAAATAGTGATTAGAAAAACAAGATGTATTTGAAAACCTAGATCTCTTAAAGCTGGTCATAGCCATGACAAACAGGGGTCAATGGATCAACACAGCAAAGATTAACTTAATCAGAGTGTGCCCGCTCTGATACCACTTGATAGGCCACAAACTGAATGACCCCTTGTGATTTAAACTAATTAATTAATTTAGCCAAGTTATTAATTAATCAATTTAACATGCAAATACGTGGCAGCACAAACAAATCACCGAATAACTAAATATGCAGCGGAAAATAAATGACACGGTGATTTGTTCACGAATGGGGAAAAACCCTAACGGCAAAAACCTCACCGGGTGATTTTCAGGTCACCACTCCCGAAACTCCACTATTATCAAATCAAGCAGTTACAAATAAGGAATCCCAAGTACCTTATCAACCTACAGTTGAACTCTTACCCCAATACCCAATCGGACTTGATCTGTAGTGACAGTTTCCCCTTTTGATGCACGGCTCCCAAGTACGTGACTAACCAGATGCGCGGATCCCAGTACGCGACTTCAAACACCAACTTTAGAAAGAGAGGTTGGCTGCAAAGTTCTTCAGATCATCCTATGCAATGAAGATCAGGAAGATGCTTGGTCACAAAACCCTACGGTGCAAAGTACACAGCAACTTCTTGAAGAAGATGAACTAGGTCAAGAATTTCGTCTTAGATCACAATTTGCTTGAACAAGGATTGCTCAATGCTTATGCAACTTGTGTCTATGTTGACGGCTCTTAAAACACTCCTTAAATATGTTTAGGGTTAGAAGAAAAGAAGGCCCAAAAACACATTCACGGATCCCAAGAAAATTAGATTGGAATTCTGACTTTTTAATTCTCGATAGATAGCAGGTGTCGAGGTAGCTATCGAGAAGGTGTCAAGATTTAAAAATTCTGCACTTCAACTTGCTTTTTCTTGGACAGACTTGATGACTTCAACACTTGATCTTGAAACATAGTTTCTTGAAGTATTAAAAACACCTAGAACTACCCAATTACAAGTAGAGTGCGTTTTGTCAAAGGATTAGCCAATTTACATAAAATATGACATATGTTCTTAACATGTGAACACATATGTCCTAACAGAAGTCTACGGCAATTTGAAGTTGGTAATCAATCAACTTTTGACACGCTATGAAGTAAAACATAAGGGTTTGATTCCTTACTTTCAGATGGCTATGCGACTAATTGAGAAGTTCGACGGAGTTTCCTTAGAGCATATCCCCAGAAACGAGAATAGGATGGCAGATGCTCTAGCCAACCTAGCCAACACATTGGCTTTGTCGGAGGGTGAAAAGGCAAATGTCCCTGTCTGCAACCATTGGGTACTCTCTTACATGGAAGAATACGCAAGTTCGACGAATGCCATATCAATATCTATAGTGGAGGATGAGGATTGGCGTCAACCCCTGATTGATTACTTGGAACATGGTAAGCTACCTGAAGATCCCCGCCACAAGATTGAAGTACGGCGAAGGGTGCCTCGTTTTACACATTACAAGGGCACATTATACAGGAGGTCTTTCGACGATTTATTCTTACAATGTCTTGGCAAGGAAGAAGGTGATCAAGCCATGGAAGAAGCTCATTCGGGAGTGTGTGGTGCCCACCAATCTGGCCCCAAATTGTACCACCGGATAAAACGAATGGGTTACTATTGGCCACCATGGTCAAGGATTGTATGGACTATGCAAAGACATGTGAAGCATGCCAACTTCATGCGAACTATATCCATCAGCTGCCGGAGCCCCTGCACCCTACAGTCGCATCCTGGCCTTTTAATGCATGGGGGCTCGATGTTGTAGGACCATTGCCTAAGTCGTCGGGGGGTCACCTGTACATATTAGCTGCGATCGACTATTTTCTAAATGGGCGGAAGCCATACCTCTCAGGGAAGTAAAGAAGGAAAATGTGGTGAACTTCATCCGGACTCACTTGATTTATTGATATGGTGTCCCTCGCTATATCATCATGGATAACGGTAAGCCATTTTACAATAGTTTGGTGACCCAACTATGCGAGAAGTTCAAGTTCAAGCAATACAAGTCATCCATGTATAACGCGCTAGACAATGGTTTTGCTGAGGCTTTCAACAAGACACTTTGCAATTTGTTGAAAAAGGTAGTAAAGCGCTCGAAGAGGAATTGGCATGGAAAGATTGGAGAAGCTTTATGGGCATACCGAACAACATACAGGATGCCCACGCAAGCCACTCCGTATTCATTAGTATATGGTGTCGAAGCAATCCTGCCTTTAGAATGGCAAATTCCATCACTTCGAATTGCTATCCAAGAAGGGCTCACAAATGAAGAAAATGCGCGTTTAAGACTCGAAGAGTTGGAAGCACTTGATGAAAAGAGATTGGAAGCTCAACAACGTCTTGAATGCTACCAAGCGCGGCTTTCGCAAGCGTTCAACAAGAGAGTTCAACCTCGATCTTTCCAAGTAGAGGACCTAGTACTTGCAATGCGAAGACCCATCAACATCTCTCACAAGACTGGGAACAAGTTCACATCAAAATGGGATGGCCCTTATGTCGTGTAGGAGGTCTACACTAATGGTGCTTACAAGATAGTCGACGGAGATGGCTTGAGGGTAGGTCCCATAAATGCAAAGTTCCTGAAGTGATACTATGCATGAAGTATTGAAGTTGCTCCTTGGTAAGAGCTTAAACAACCCACCAAAAAAAAAAAAAAAAAAAAAACTACTCTCTTGAACTACGTTATGACTTGATCCCTTTTGGTTACGTAGGCAGCTTGGTATTCGTTACTAAGTTCAGTCACATATGTACGCAAAAAAAAAAAAAGAAAAAAAAAAAGAAAAAAGGAGCAAACATTGATCTGGAAATAAATGAATCTCTTTATTAATAATGAGATAGGTGTCGTTACATTATAATGACTACATCAATAAAAAAAATAAAAAAGAAAAGGGATTAACCTATCCAATCTAAATGCCTCAACTCCTCTTTGCTAGTCTCTAGTAACCCTTGTAGCTCTCTAAGTTTTGCATCATCAGAAGCTTCTAAGGTTGGAGTAGCCTCAATCTTCGATACCTTCCCCTTGATTTGAGAAATGATCACTTGTTGTTAGGCTAAGTCTGCATAATAAAGGGTGCTTGACGCTGTAAACTTTGCCTTTTGCATTGAAAGCAACTCAAGTTCCTTCTTCAATTCAATCTCTCTAGCTAAGGCCTTGTCTAAGTTCGCATTGATTGCTACTTTCTGACTAAATTTAATGGCTTCCGAGTTGAGGGCAAGAGTGAGACGATGCCGAGCGTCGGTATGCTTCTATTCGTTGTCCTTAGGTGTGATGCCTTGTGAAAGAGCATGATGGAGGGAAGAATATCGGTCTGCATCATCCATATATTTTGAAATGCACTTTCTTAAAGGCGTTGCATCCACAACTTTTATTTGTGCGATAACTTGAAGGATCTTCTCGACTCCATCTCTAAATGAAGTCACAAGAGTAAAAGGGGTTTTGACGACTTTCTCAATTAGGTCCCCTCCTAGCATTTTTGCACGCTGTCGATCGACCTTCGAAATCAAATCATCGGGTTCAAACATTGTGATAGTTGAAGTGGCTGGGATGCTCGAACTACACATTAGGGATTTATTTTGAGTCACGTCCCTTAGAGGCTTATGAATAGGGTTGGAAGAGAGAGTGGCATTAGTCTTCCTTGAACGTGATGGATCAATTTCCTTAGTAGCCAAATCAAAGGCTGTTGGACCTTGAATGGAAAACTCGCTCGTAGAAGGGCTAGTGGCAACTGGTGTACACTTCTCTCCTGCTCTTTTCAAAGGATAATTTTCATCCTACATTGGGAGAATACCAAGATTGTCATTCTCAAAAATTTCTTGGATACCAAAAATAGCTTCAAGGTCATCGTGAAGGAAACAAAGGTCTTTAATGGGTTCAAGATCAAAATCATCAAAAAGAGAATTAAGACTCACTTATGCACTGCCACCAGAAGGGTCGGGAAGCGAATCCATGTCGACACCACAATCAGTCGCCTGGGTGACCCCCTCATGATCCAAATTCTTGCTGGGATTATCCCTCTGCCTTTTGCGTCTCCAGTGAGAATCTGAGTTGCCACTGTTTCGCTTGGAATCTAATGCATCCTTACCCTTGGTCACCTCTATGTCTTGAGGCATTGAGGCTATGCAAGAAGGCCCACGCTTAGGAGAATGTGCCTTGTCCACGCCTATTCCTCCTAAAGACTCATCGGTAGCCTCCGAAATCCTAAAAGAGGGCTTCCCATCGCTTCGATGCTTCACAGGCTCAATTACTTCATTGGGCTATTTTATTTTGAGTCTTATCTTGCTTGGGTTAACATCCCCAATCGATTGCTTAGCCCTACTTGAAAAGAAACCATCATATCTTCTAGCCCACCAATTCATATAGTCCTTCGTGCACGAAGCCCCGTGCTCAGATGGGTAGGCAGGGATCAAGAACTTTGAACCAATAGCAAGATGAAGACATTGGCGCCAGAAGCATACTACTTGCTTTAAGGTGACAGTGCGAAAGTCCTCATTAAGCTCCCCAGGGATGTGTTGATTGAAACCGAACTGTCGACCAAAGCGGTGAGGGCTATATGGTTCAACTATACATATACTTCCGCGACGAGAGGCCAAGTAACTGGTGCATTGGCTGATGAAGTAATCTACATAAGAGCTAGGTAGCTTGTCATCATCCACCAGAATCTCTTGATGGCCTTTAAAAAGGCCCAAGTGATGAAACTTGAAGTTACTAATGGCAAGAAATAGCTTACGAGCCGTAACCTTGTCATAATGGTTGGTTGCACCTTCTCCAGAGTATCTAAACATGTGTGGAACATCCTTGGAGCGAGACCCTTCAAGTTCAAAATGAGTGTCGAAGTATTCGGCTAACCAAGCATTCAAGTAGTGTGCAGGAAAAGTGGCATCACATTTACTAGGAGTCTTAGAAGACGCAATTTCATTCAAGCCCCTATAAATGTTGGCTAGGACTAGGATTGCAAGGCAATATCTCTTACCATGAGCCATCACACTTGCGCTCTTGAAAACACCAGGCCTGATTAAGTTTGGTCCCCCGTCGGGAAGAGCAAACTCACACAGCCAACACGAGTTCAAAGCGGCTAACCAAGTCTCTTCTATAAGCCTTCTCTCCACTTTGAGCACATTAAAGGGAGCCTTATCTTCTTTAGTCAGAATTCTAGGGGCATCGATTTTACCAAAGGGGTTATGAGATTGCTTGCCTCTTGCTTTCCTCTGTATTGACCTTTTAGTTGGCATTTCTGATATTTAGACTTGCCACGAAACCAAAACTTCACCCACACGGCTGTGGTGACCAAGTGCAAACCACGAAGCGCAAGACTCAGGTGATGGAAGGTAGCAAATAAATGACGACAGCACGAGGGGAGAGATGATATGTCTTTAAAGTTTGGAACGACCTCTTCGTAAAATGAGCCGTACACGGGAAGCCCACCGATTGAATGCAAGTCCCATAAGCTAATGGAGACCTCTCCTACAGACGTGTGCAACATGTTCGTAGCCGCACACCAACACTCTAGAAAGGCTTGCAGAACATGGGTGTTCCGATCATATGTGAATAACGATGCAAGTAACGGCTCGTAAAGATTGGCATCACTTAAGACTTTAGTATTGCGGCTCAATATTTCTTCTAGCCACTCCCAATATTTAGGGAGGTAGGAAAACTCACCCTTATATTGTAGTGGAGGAGTCTTGGAAGAAGGTAAGGCCCATTGCACTTCTCCCGCACTTATCTGACAACCAAGGAGAGGAAATGGACTGATGTCATCTGCAGTTGAGTGAAGGTTGGAGGCCAAAGTAAACGTCCTTGAAACGACATGTGAATCCTTTCTAGTCGGGTCGTGTAGTTCATGGGATGATTCGACCCACCATTGAGATAGGCTTGGAAGACGAGGAATGGCAGTAGACAAGGATGAAGGGACACTGCTACCAAGTGGATGGACTTTCAAGACGATGCCTTTCTCTAGGGGTTCGTTCGTGGAGCGCAAGAGAGTGATGGATTGATCATTGAGAGTCCTCGATGAGTCGTAAAAGATTACCATGATGAGGTGCACTTAATGGCAGCCGCTTGGAGAAGACGAAGCTCGTAGAGGTCACGACTTGAGCAAATGTAGAAGAGTCACAAGTTGAGCAAATGGTTGGAAAGCCGGAATCACCTAACAACAAACCAAAGGAAAGGATGAATACCTTATTCATTCAAATGCTCTTTACTAATAAACAATAAAATACCAAAAAAAAGAGAGCACGTGCGGTCCTGGCTTATTAAAAAGAGGGCATGCGGCATTGAGACTAAAAAATCACAAGCAAGCTATATTAATATTCAAGCACCTAAAGCTATATTAACATACAAGTGGAAGTTTGCATGTGGTATACTAAGTGGAAAGGTCATATGTACTGTGGCTTATTAACCATTAAATATAGTATTCAAGTTCAAAACCACAAAGAAGCCACCATGCATCTCGTGAAACTAAAGTGTGGGGTGTGTCAATAATATGGCATAGGCTATTACATGCAAAGCTATGGAAATCACGAAAGTGGGGTCTTCTCCCTTATAGAAGTGGGGTCGATGAACAAGCAAACATTTCTTAGTACCAAGTGGGACACACAGAACTAGTGCATGTTCGTTGATTACGGGAGCGTCAAAAAACATTGCGACAGTTTAAGCTCAGCAAATACAGGGAGTTGGAGTACCTAAAGTCAAAAGGCACAGTGTCACGGCTTAGAGAGGACAGCTGATAGTTGCAAGACGATGGCCGTGGGAATCATGCGCGGACGAAGCTCTCGTACTGATGATTGTGAAACGAAGGCAGGGGGCAAAGGCAGTGAGGAGGATGTGCTGACGGAACCCTCGCGCCAATGGTTGCAAGACAAAGGCAATGGCGAAGGCAGTCAGAAGGATGCACAGGCGAAGCTGCCGCAGTCAGAAGGATGCGCCGACAAAGCTCTTACTGATGAAAGGATGCACCAATAAAGCTCTCACTGATGAAAGGATGCACCGATGAAGCTCTTGCACTGATGATCGCGTGACGAAAGCAGTCAGAAGGATGCACCGGCGAAGCTCTCACGCTAATGGAAGGATGCGCCGATGAAGCTTTCGCACTAATGGCCGCAAGATGAAGGCAGTGAGAAGGTTGCACAGATGAAGCACTCACACCAATAGTCGCGAGATAAGGGGCAGTGGAATGGATGCGCTGATGAAGCTTACAAACTCGGAGTCCAGAGGTGACAAGAAGACCGCTGTTGCCCGAATCCGTCGGACACTGAGATAAGAAGGACAGGATGCTAGCTTGCTTGAAATTAATGCTTGGCTCACGCAGTGCAAACTTCTATGATCTGCACAGAGTAAATCAAGTCGTTCAGCACAAAATAATAGCAAAGAAAATACAAAGACAAGCACAAGAAAGAATGGAAAAAGAGGAAGGATGCCTGCTACGGCTGAAAAAAAAAAAAAAAACGGCGCTCAATTGCCTCTAACCCAAAAAACATCACCCCCTTTTATAAAGGTGGTACTCGCAAGAAGCTCTAGTGATTCGCAAGAGTGCGACTAAAGAAAAGATATGCTTGCTGAACAAGACAATTGCAGCACCGACTTGCCTAACAAAACTAAGGTGGGCTTGCACTCCAAAGAGGATGTCCCTTGTGTGTGACCAGGCCCGTGAAAGTGAAACCCAGTGTTCAAAAAAAAAAAAAAAAAAGGGCCTTGCCGAGCAAGATAACTTCAACACTAACTCTACTAAGGAGTAAGGAGACCAACGTGGGCTTGTGGTTAAAAAAAAAAAAAAAAGGTTCTCTTGTGCAATCAAGCCCACAAGGTGCCAACTGTCTATAAAAATAAAAATAAAATAAAAATAAAATAAAAATAAAAACAACAACAACAACAACAAAGACAAGTTGAAATCCTTTTTATACGTGGATGAACTGTCAACTGTCTAAATCCTTCATGTACGTGGATGAAGGTCTTGCTTTCTGTGAACTTAGTCCAAATTGAGATTAATAAAATACTTCAAGCCTTGTCTTCCTTGCACGACAATTGGGAGCAAAGCCGAATCTTGAAGTTGGGGCATTTGTAGACATTAAAATGTTATGATGTACTCACAGCCGTTCGATTGTTCATGATAAAATATTTGTGATAAAATTAATCTCCAATTGATGAGGTAGACAATCAGCAAATTAAATCAAGTCATGTGGCAACATCAAATAAGAAAGCCATATGGAAATGTCAGAAGAAAATACCTATATGGAAAGTTTTTATTAAATGGGAGACTAAATTAAATCCATAATTAGCTCTTAATAAATGCTGAGAGAAAATTCCAAACTAAATACTATGGAGTTGCCTATAAATGGAGGCTTCTCATATGAGAAAAGGAAACACAGAGAGAGAAAAACACTACTGACACTCTACCAAAATAGAGAGTCATCTCTAAAAGTTCACAAGAATTCCATTGTTCATCAAGGCCTATTCCTACTTCTTCAAATCAAAGTGAGGATTTTCCTTGAATCTAGTTCGAGATCAAGCCAACGGCCCTCACATCAAATCAAGCACATTCAACTATTCATTCAACTTGGAGACATCAAAGCACGATTCAAGATCAAGCTTCATAGCCCCTTCGGATCGTAACGTTTCTTGGAGATCGAATCAGAGGAATTTATTGTATTCTTTCATTGTAAAGATTCATACAGAAGATTGTACTCACATATATACAAATCAAATATAAATCAAATACAAATTGACTATTTGTTACACTATTTCGTGATGGTGTGATTTATCTTTTACAAAAATTGTGTGTACAGCATCGTACCTTTTAAATCTCAAAAGAGCACCTCCAAAAGTCATCACAAAACGTGCCTTAGGTTTTCCTTTAAATACTATGTGAAGTATATCCAAAACCCTAATCACTAAATGGGCTTAGCAGGTTGTTAGGCCGAAATTAAATTTTGCAAATATGTATCTCAATCAGTCGAACTTGGCATGTTTCAAATTCCTGAACCTGCAACTTCCTTTTTCTTTTATTCAAACTTGCAACACCTTGAGTATTGTCTAATCATGCTTATAGACTTACGAATCTATATCTAGAAAAGTATGTGCTCCCCAATTGTTCTAAACTTTTAAAACCTAACAAACAATCATGTTTGTGACTTTGGGATCCCACTCAAAACATTAAATCATCAGCTATATATGTATGATCATGTTGCGGTAACTTCTTATCTACCAGTTCTAATCATGTGTAGATGGAATTCCAGTAGTGACTTTGAAAAGAGAAGGCAAGGTATCTTTTAGATCTCAAAAGAGCACCTACAAAAGTCATCACAAAATGTGCCTTAGGGTTTTCTTTAAATACTATGTGAAATAAATCTAAAACCCTAATCACTTAATGGGTTTAACTAGCTATTGGGCCGAAATTAAATTTTGTAGATCCGTGTCTCGATCAGTCAAATCTGGCATGTTTCAAATTCCTGAACCTACAACTTCCTTTTTCTTGTATTCTAACTTACAGCATCTTGAGCATTGTCTAATCATACCGATAAACTTAGAAATATATATCTAGACAAGTTTATGCTCACTATTTACCAATTGTTCTAAACTTTTAGAATCTAACAAAACCATTATATATTTTAGAAAAATATGGTTTTAAAAAAAGTGCAAGTTAATACCATGTATATTTGAACCTCTTCTAAAAAAAATATAATTTGAACCATATAACTGTGATTCTTTTTAATTGCAACCGTGCATATGCACGAAGCAACACACTAGTTTAAGTAGTAAAAAGGAAATGAATTGAATATAATTAAGTAATCTTGTTTGGATTTTTTTTTAATTTAATGATGAAAAGAAATAGAATGTAAGTAACTTTATTAGAATAAGTATTTGAAGAAATGGAACGGAATTACTTTATAACTATATTACTATTATACTCCAATTTCAAAGATTAATGTTGGCGTCACATAAAATAACATAACTTGTGTTGCAACTCATCTACATGGCGAGTTCTAAGTGGTAGAGGTATGTCTCCATATGGACCCACAATCACACTTCTATCACTCACAACTTGCCACGTGAGCAAGTTGTATCATTTTATTTAGCACCAGCATTACACTATTGGAAGCATATTCGTCCTAATTTTGGAGAAATTAAAATCTAAAATTTTAAGGGAAAAGAAAAAGAATAAATGATATTGCTTACCCATTTTATTCATTCTCGCTTAAACACAAATAACATAATTATCTTTCAATTTTCTCTATAAAACTCCCAAACAATTGAATAAAATAAATATTTTAATATAATTCTTTATCATTCGAAGAACTTAAAAAGTAATTGGTGTCCAAACAATTTAAAATACGAAACATGTATTGATATAATCCATGTTGAAAAAATTTTAGCTACAGCCTATAAGCATCCGTACCTATATATATATATATAATAGTAGAAGACTTTTAAGGAGGTGCTGACACGTTTACAATTTAAAAGGCTATGCATTACAATCTTTCACTGTGTAAAATACTGTTTGGAGCCTCTGGAGCCTCTGGGTATAAAAAGAAACGAACCGCTTAGCTGTGTTTGTTTTGGCTTCAAACAGTTTCCGGAAATTATTTTCCGGAAAATTGGGTGTTTGGTTGTTACTTCAAATTTGGTCAAACTGAAAATAATTTCCGGTTGACCGAAAATTATGCCAAAAACGGGTGAAAATGGTTTTAGGCTTTATTTTCACTTCAAATGAAATTTTCCGGAAAAGGAACAGAGAGCACGAAGAGAGAGAGAGAGAGAGAAACCCATCGCCTTCACCCAGCACCAGATCAAGCCGGAGACGTCGCCGGCGAACCCCGAGCACCGCGCCGATCTCGCCTTCAATCGCACCGCGCGATCTCGCTGCGAACGGCGAACCCCGAACCCAGAACCCATCTTCGATCGTCGATCTCGCCACGAACCCAAAACCCATCTTCGATCGTCGATCTCGCCGCGAACCCAGAACCCATCGCCTTCGCACCGGCGAGTCGCACCGGCGAACCCAAAACCCAGAACCCATCGAGTCGCACCATCGATCGTCTTCGATGCGAACCCAGAACCCATCGAGTCGCACCGTCGATCGTCTTCGATGCGAACCCAGAACCCATCGCCTCTGACTGGATTTGATTTTTTTTTTTTGGTTTTGTTTCTACTCTTGATTGCTGAAGTTGGCTGTGATTTTGAAATTTTTGGTAATAAAATTTGTTTGGATGATGAGAAAATAGCTGAGAAAATGTGAAAATTGTGTAGGAAAATAGCATTTTCAGAATAGAACCAAACACATAAAAATATTTTCCACAACAATTTTCATTACGCAACCAAACACTTGAAAATATTTTCCTTTCCTGAAAATAGCAGTTCCGGAAAATAACCTATTTTCCGGAAAATATTTTACACAACCAAACACAGCCTAAAACTGAAAAAAAAAAAAAAAAAAAAAAAAAAAAAAAAAAAAAAAAAAAAAAAAAAAAAAAAAGAGAGAGAGATTGGTACGCGAAGAAAGGAGAGAGAGATGAGGCGCGCTGAACACACACAGAGAGACCGAGAGCAAGAGCGAGAGATCCCAACAATGGCGGTATTGAGATACAGAGATAGAGAGAACTACCACCGGTAATTTTTTTTCCCTTTCTTTCTTAGATCTAGGTATGAAATATGAATTAGTTTTGAGAAATTTGGTTGGATTGATTTTTATTTAGGTATTTAGGTTACATTTGGTTTCGATTTTAAAAGAGAAGAGAGAAATTACTGAAAGGATGCGTTTTTAATAGTGATGCGTTGTTAAGGCACAAGGGAGAAAGACAGACATCTCAGGGCTGGCACTACCGTCAGCCTCCAACCACAAGGAAACTTTATTTCTTTTGCCGTCGCACCGTCAGAGCCGTTATCGGGTAGGTTCCTTTTGACTATCTGTTTATTTATTTCAAGTATAGATTCACTATGCGATCTCGACTGCACTCTTGGTTTATGTTTATTTATTTCTTGGTTTGTACGTGGAAAGGCCAAGCCTTTGAGGCAACCCAAATTGAAACCCGTGCAAGGAAAAACAAAAACATAAAAACCCAAAAAATGGTTCAGGGAGGGAGCCATGTAACGCTGAATTATTAAACAAAGAGACGGGGAGAAAGAGAATGATAGAGAGAGAGATTCGGTCAGGCATAGAGTGGAGAGAGAAAATCTGAGAAGACAGTCAGACCTCTGCCACCATCAGATCCCGTATCCTCCACCGGTTAGTCTCTATTTTTTGGTTCTATAAATTTGGGTTTAAATATGATTTAGGTCTGGGTATTTGGATTGGATTGTATTGGATTGCATTCAGGTTTTGGCTTAGATTCAGTTTTGAGTAAGGAAATTGGGTTAGAATGGTTTATGATATGCTGTTTTTAATTTTTTGTGAAATATTTTCCCCTCTTTATATTTTCGTTTCCCATGTTTCTTTTCTACCATTGTTGTCAAGGTTCTTGCAGTTTTATTTAAAGTTTTTCATTTGCAATTGCTCTGATTTGAAAAAATAAAACCCTAGAACACAGAGAATAAGAAGCTGTTGAACATAAAATTGCCTTTTTTCCTCCACTGATGCCAATCTGCTTCAAGTATTATATCTTTGTGTTTCGGATCCAAAATTAAATCGTACCCACAAAAATCCTTACACAAATCTACATCTTCAACACCCAAAACCACCATGTCTTATCCGTCTCCAAAACCAAAAATAAAAGTCCACTTAAAAATCTGTCACACTTACAGATTAAGAGAAAAGTCAGAGTGTTTTGCTGAAACACTTTCTACCTTAAGCCACTTAAAAAAAACTTGAATCGCCACACTCTTAATCAACTGCGCACACTGCAATTCAATCCAAAAAAAAAAACTGCACACACCGCAAAGAAAAGATGAGTTCCCTCCGTTCGGCAGAGGACAAAATGGCAAAATCAAACCTCTTACTCCTTCCAATTTTCAGTTTGACACCTTCTTTGTTTCACTTCTTTTCTGTAGCGCCACACTTAAAAGAAAAACGATGTATCTATATGGACCCAAATGTAATTAGTAAAACACATTTAGAACAACTATCAAAAGATGCCTAAGATTTGAAAAATGGTGATGAATCATGATAGATATAGATATAGCAAATTATTTTACAGATTACAGCACAAAAAACACACGAGATTTCTTTGTAATCTACAATGACAATGGTTAAATTGAATGACAAAAGAAAAGACATTAAAATAACACTCATTAGGAGTTTTTTTATTAGTAACTATGACAAGACTATAAGTAAAAATGACAAAAAGTAAACCTTCAGCATATAACGTCAGTTCTTAGAGAAGACATTCTATTGGTACAGCAGATGAGGTCACCTATTATCAAAGATTGGAGTCTTATATACAGGCAGCAATGATTTCTCTACTGACCACCACCCTTCACATTCTGATGCAATTGGCATTAGCTTTTGATGTTTTCCTTGATACCAGCACACAGAATCGAAAACTACAATGGCACTAAAGAGAGAGTATCCAACTCTTTCAACTATTCCCATCTAGAAGTGGACTTCAAATTTACCCATTTAAGTAAAAATCTGTCAACTTTTCAAACCTGCATAAACAAACATTCAACATGAATTCAGTCACAAGAAGAATAGAATTACATTTTCCAGTGGGTTATATGCGTCACAAGAAAGGCACTACAGTGAGTGACAGTAAAGCTTAAAGCTGGATGGTATTGACTAGGCACAAATTTTTTCAACCTTGATTAGCAATTGCCTAATATCCCTGATTCTTTTCTGGGTAGACTACAAAATTAATTTATGTAAGCATTTTAGATTTAACATTCATAGATGTATAGTCTAACTTTTTCCCTAAATTTGTGATGCCTCCCTCAATTTTTTCAAATCAGTTTGTAAATTCTCACAAAATAATAATTATCCTATGGCAAGAAAACTGCGTATCTTATTTCAACTTATCATTGACAATGAGGCTAAGTGTAGGAAATACAATTCAAATTGGATAAAAGAACAACTACAATATTTTAGTCTTTTAGTCATATAGACAATTTCATTGATAGAAGTTTTCAGTCATATTTCTGAGTAATACATATATTGTATTCATTGAATAATTACACACAAAATTCAGCTTACAGAGACTTATGTCCATTGCCTTATCTGCAATCTGTAGGCTATTTCCCTCCATATGGTGGTATGAAGTGGAGCACCCAAACAGGTTGGCCTCTTAGTTAAGACAACAAGACTGACTATAAGAGAAGACTGAAACAGAAGTTTGAAAATCCATTAATTGAAGCTTACTATTATATGCTATTTGCAGAGATTTGTAGCAGTGATTATCTGTGAAATAATTGTAACAATCAATCAAGTGTGCAAGATGGAAAGTCACCAGATGTATATCTTAGAGCATAACTTGATCATAGACAAAAAACATGCATCAAATTTAAGTTTCAAGTTGCACTTCTTAATTGGGTTCTTCAATTTCTTACAGACGTCTATTAGGAAACTACTGAAGTCACTACTACAAAGACTTTAAGTTAGGAAACCATAACATAGGATTTGAACAGCAGATGAATTGTCAGGAATCCTGCATATTCCAAAAAGAAAAAAGAAAAAAAAAAAAGGAGTTATTTTTGATATTATATATACTAGCTAATAACCCGTACAAAGTGCGGGACGCTTTCATTTATTACGAAAGACAAACTGTAGGTGAAAATTTAAACATTTTATAGTTAGATAATACAAATTATATATATATATATATATTTTAAAAAAAAAACTTGCAAGAAAGAAACTCAAATTCAAGGAGTCTTACATAGAGAGAGGCTGGAACCACTACCCATGAGTTTTTACCTTCACATTTAAGTTTGTTTGTTAAATATGATTAGGTTTTGATATTTTGTTTGGATTGGTTTCGATTTGGATCTTCAAATTCAGTGTTTCTCTTCACTTTTCAGTTTCATATTTTGATCAGGCTTTGATATTTGTTTGGGTCTTTTTTATTTTCACATTTAAGTTTGTTTATTAAATATGACTACGTTTCAAAACCAATTTCTCTATGCTTGAAATTTGCATATTTATTAATTGTTTTGTTTGTTATTGGAATACCCAACTAGACGGCTGTTTATGGCAAAGTCAATAAGAGTTTGCAACCCAGGTAACTTAATCCATTTAATATAGTCTAATTTTGGTCTTACCTTCAATCTACTGTAATTTAATTGTTGGGTCATTCTATATTGGCATTGGATAAAGCTTGAAGATATATTTATTCTACAGTATTTACTAATTCTTTTCTAGAGTAATAGTTATTAAACCAAATATAAAAGCACGTTATGATTACTGTAATATATTAGTTCTTCATATTTATATTTTTCATATTATAATGATCTTATGTGTAAATTTTTGACAATTTGTAAACAACATTTTTCATTGGAGCTGATTTAGCCTTCTAATAGGTGAAACTAGACAAATATTTAAGCCTGAACGTGTTAACACTTAAACTTAAATCTGGAATTTTGCAGATTGTACATGTATGTGTCTTAACTTTAAATGTGTTTGAAAAATATATTGATTTGAGATTGACGTATTCTCTTAGAGACAGCCATTAAATTCGCCATTATTGGGGAAGTTTGCAGATTGTACATTTGTGTTTTAATGTGTTTTAGAAAAATGAATTGATGCATTCTCTTAGGCTTAGACTGCATGATAACTAACTGTCTATTTGAGTTTATCTAATGGCCATAATTCCACACTATAACTATTTCATTTTTCATTCATGGTACTTTGAATTCCGAGTTTTAAGACATCACATGCATCATCTGAGCCTATATTATTTCTCAATTGCACTATTCACTTTGATGGTATAAACTTGGTATTATAGAAAAAAAAATAATGTCTTACCTTAAATATGGCTTCATGACTGAGTAAGATATGTATTTAAATTATGAAAATTTGTGATCAATTTGTATTCTAATCATACACCACAAATGTGTAATACTAATATCCATATTCCCAAGTCCCAAGAGGATTGATTTTTTACCTTTTGTGGCTACTTTGCTTTTAGTGGATGTGGTTTAAGACTAATTGTAAGAGTTAACACAAATCTATCTTTTGAAAAAGGAATATATTTATCTTCAAAAGGAAGATGAGTAGAGAACTTACTAGAAAAGACTGCTTCATTAATAGAAAAAATATTCCCTAGAGCCAAAATTTATTTGCAAAAAATCAGTGAAACTCGAATGGAAAGAAATGCAACTTAGATTTATGAGAGAAGCTGAGTTTCATTTTTGTTTAATATAGTAAAAGTCTTGGAGGTGGTAAATGTTTGTTTGTCAACCCTCTCTTTAATGCTATTACTTGGTTCTCTTTTAGAATAAGTTTTTGTTACTGCCAAATGGCTTTTCTTTCATATTTTCTATTAAAATTTTTTATTGCCTTTCACTCTATTTGCATAATAACGAGGATTAGGTACTTTAAACTTCTGTTTTAATGGCAGACAATTGCGAACAATGTGTTTTGTTATTATACTTTTATGGTTGCTGGTGTGTGAATTGTATTAACAAAACTGACAATGAGTGGCTGCTATTAAGTTTGCAGGTTGCATGTAATTCATTTAGTAGACCATGTTTGGTTGGAGGACACCTCCTATTCTTTGAGGTTCACACTGTAGAATACATTTGATCATAATCAAAATTTTTCGATAGTTTACATTAAAAAAAACTACAAAGATGCTCTATATATGTACTTCTTTTATACAGAATAGGTACAGTATTATTCTAATAATTATTGTTTTGTTCCTTAAGCTCATTGGCATATCTGGCTGAATTCTAATGAGCTAGAAAATTGTATTTCCTAACAGCTTTGAAGTCGTGGAAGCCTTGGCTGCAGAGGGACCATGATATTATTTGAGATAGTTGTGGATATAGTGCCACCACCACTGTTGAGCCAACTTTTTGCCAACGTCCGGTTTCCTGCCACCTTCTTATCACCAAGTTTGCAAAGAGAAACCCCTTAAGGCAGACATTTAGAGAGAGAGATCTTAAGACTGCCAACCACCACACTCTCCATCTCTTGGCTCTCCCCCCCTCCCCAAAACAATCCTAGATGTTACTTAAGCCGGTTATA
Organism: Quercus gilva; assembly: GCA_023621385.1. Lineage (NCBI taxonomy): Eukaryota > Viridiplantae > Streptophyta > Magnoliopsida > Fagales > Fagaceae > Quercus > Quercus gilva. Next base: position 92,009,308 of record CM042476.1, on the reverse strand, counting down.
GTCCTAAGGTGATTTTTTCTTTGATTATTATTATTATTAGAGTATTATTTTAAACATTTTTCCAATGAATTTATGTTGGTTTGTGGTTGGTATATTTTGGGTAGTTATGGGTTTGTGTTTGGGTGTTAGGACATTGGTTTGTTGGGGGTGTTAGGACATTTGTTTGTTGCAAATGAGGCAATTAAAATCATGATGATATTTGGGAAATACAAAACGTGACAATTTACCTATTGTCAGATTGGATAAGTGGGCAAGAAAATGAGTACAAGTTGCATTTAATGCTTACCATAAAAAGATTTTTTTTTCCCTGATTTAGAGATTTTTATTAGACAGGTATAAAGGAAAAAGAAATGATATGCTATCTAACAGTGATTCATGTGATTTAGATTTTAGATGGTAGAACTAATTTTGCATTTGTATGTGTTATTCGTTTGGAATCAATTTAACATTTTTTTTTTGAAACTTCTGATATGTCCAGGTATGCAAAAAGATCATCAATGGCTTGGATGCTCACAACATTAGACCCATAAGACTTTTAAGAGAGAAAGGAAGTCCATAAATAAGGGGTTAAACTATTTGACTTTTGGTTTATTTTAGGATTATAAATGTTATTTTGAGCTATGAATCTAAATTTGTATGATGTTTTGAAGAAAGGTATTTGTTTTTCCACTGCTGCAAGTTTAATTTTTTCCCCTTATTTAAAATGTGTTAATATATGTTACTATGATGAAGTATGATTTGATTTACTTTTGATGATGTTAAATAAGAAAGAAAAATACTTTTGAGATGCTATAAAAATACAATAACAAAATTATAAAAAATTTTAAATAAAAATCCCGTGCATTTGCACGGGTTAAAAACTAGTATATATTAATAGCCAAAACTCAGAGAAAATCTAATTAAATTTTAATTGGATTCTCAAATTTACGCCACATGTCTCATTTAATTTTTAATTTTACGCCAAATGAATTATTGAATGTAAAAATCGAAGAGTTCAAATTCAATTAGATTCTAAATTGGATTTTAATTGGAGTCCAATTTTGTTGCTATGTGTCCATCTATTTTTAAAATTTTTTTGGCAAGTGAATTATTTGATGCCAAAACTGAAAAGTCTAAATCCAATTAAATTCTAGTATATATATATATATATAAATAAGAAATCATTACATATTTAAAAAATGTATAATTTAAAAAAAGTGTAAGCTAGTACTCTGTATAATTTAAACTGTATAATTATGATTTTTTTTTAATTTTACCCATGCATATGCATGGAACTACACACTAGTACTATTTAATAGCTAAGATAAAATACTATTAAAAGGTAAAATACTATTAGTGCTTTTAAAGTTTAAGCCAATGCCAACCAAGTTCAAAGACTTTTCAAAATTGATCAACTTTACTATTTTTCTGCTTTTTCTCTCACAGTGAGTGATGAGAGGTAAAATTGTATTTTACCCTTAGGGAGGGTGTGTTTGGATACCGTTTATTTTGCTGAAATTGAAAATTTTTTGCTGAAAGTACTGTAGATAAAGGTAAAAGTTAGTTGAAATAATACAGTGGGACTTATGAATAGTGCTAAAAATTGTCGTGGGGGCCATAAATAATAGCAAAAATAAACTGAATAGTAAAATAATTTTCATTTTTCATCAACATCCAAACGCACACTTATTATCACTTATCAGATCAACTATGAAGCATTTCAACAAACAGATGGAAGACATGACTCCATAGAAAGAAAATCACATCTCAATCTAATTTCCAACATTTTCTACTCTTTTGAACCATCTATATGGATTGGTTGCTCTGAAAACAATAGACAAAAATTACAAGTCTCATATTTTTGATCACCTAGGAGCCAAAATATTAAAAACTAAGTAAAAACCACTACCCAAGTAAACCTAATATGTTTTCTCCAACCAAAAAAATGTAAACCTAATATGCAATAAAAATACGTTAAAAAGTGCACCAGACATTAATGAAATTAAAAGCACCGTGAAACAAAAAAGATTCAAAAACTATGTTTTTTCTTTATCTGTTATCTCGGGAACCAAACAGGGTTGGGTTCGAAGATGCTGGATAAGAGATCTTGTAAACCGGGGGATAACTATGAACCTGGGTGTGAGGGTCAAGATACCCAAACGTGACACCCTTCACAATTCACAACAAGCCAAAGTGTGTCAGGTTGTGTATCTTGACCCTAACACCCAGTCTTACAGTCATTTTACGCTGTCAGTCAATGCGGCCGAGGAGGAGAATCGGGTTTGTGAAGGTTTTTATAGAGGCAAGGGTGCTACCTCAGAGCTCTGTTTTTACAAGATTGTCTTTTTTCTGACACTATCAATCCTTCGTCGAGGACCCTCTTGTTTTTTAATTATTTAGTATTTAGTGGGACCATCTTTGAGTCCAAAATCAAAACTGTGGGAATGGTGGTATCTGATCCTTGTGTGTGAGGATAAGTGTTGGAAGTATAGTTTGGAAAATTGTCCAAATTGATTGACAAAATTACAAAACAATATCAATAATATATCAATAAAATAAGATATGCTCAAATTAACTTATAAGCAAAATAGACAAGTGCAAAAACATATAAAATTAAGGATTAAGTAAAACTTATTGTCGAGGCACGGAACTAAATCCGTTGTCCTTAAGAAGCAATTTTGCCCCTATTGGAATGAATCCATTGGTGCAAATGGCTCAAGCGGTCACTTTCCAGAATACAACGGCAACTCTGTTAATGTGCACTTACAAATAGAGTTTCGAACTCATCACAATTGCCAAAAAGAAAATTTTCAGAAAAAACAGAGAAGCTAAAGTTTCAAAGTAATATATGTTTTATTGTTTTTAACTAATATCATATATGCTGAATTTTGATAGTCTTAGAACTCTAAAACAGGAAGTAGCTAAAGATGATTAGAGTGAAAAAGGAAAGGAAAAAACAAAGGAATTGATGCCGCAAGCTGCTATGTATTTTCTGCAAAACAGAGGAAGGTGTGGTAGACTATTTTTCTAAGGAAATATGAGATGATTAAGGTTTTGTTTGCTGCCAAAAATTCCCACGCCAGCCAAGGAAAATTCTAGAGCATGGGCTTGGCCTTTACAACAAAATATTATGGTCTTAAGCTTTGAACATACCCAATTAATTTTAAAACATACCTAACAAATAAGTGTTGTGCAACAGTATATGGAAAATGAAATAAGTAAAGTGAGCTACCAAAATGAAAATTTTTGTTTTGTTGTAAAATAGAGGAAATATATTATTTCTTGTCTAGTGGTCATCTACCACAACATATTATTTTTGGACTGATATACATATATCTCTCTTTTACTCTCAGTGTCTCTCTAATTTCCTCAGTCCATTACAATGGGAGTAAAGGCTCATATATATAGGCGGAAGATGAACTGATGAAACAACTACAAAGGGGGCAAGATCTCCTAAAGTTGTTGCACTCATTTAATGTGATGGACTTACGTTCATCTCTCGTGAAGAGTAAATAGCTTATATCAAAAGGGAATAGTGTAAAACAAAAAGTAAATAGTATATAACATGTTTGAATGGGTTCTTCATTCTTGTCTTCTTTAGTTTTAATTTGTGTGTGTGTGTGTGTGTGTCATGGGTGGGAGATATGAGTTTGTATGTTTACAACATGGGTGGTGGGAAGCACGGGTGTGGCTCCAGGGTCGCCGTACCCACACTCAACACGCATCAACACGCCAATTTGCTTGTCCTTTTTTTTTCATTTTCCGATTCGACGTTGATTTAGGCTGATTCGGGCCGAAACTGGCCAAGAAACTAGTCGAAATACATGTTAAAAAAATTAACAAAAATAAACTTGAGTTGATTTCTTATTTATTTATTAACTTATTATATATTTGTCAAATTATTTGTAGGTTAAACAACTTAAATTGAAATTACTGAATTTTTTGTTGTTATTATATTGCTCTTAAATTAGTATGTGTTTACCATTATATGGAAATATATTTAATAATTTGGTATGTGTTTACCATTATATTTGTCAAATTATTTTTTCACACCCAAACCCTAATCTGAATCCACACTCGTACTTCCTAGGGTGGTGCTGGACAAAATATGGGAATTTTTTTATGATTGGTTTATTGGATCATATATGGGGGCTTCGAATTTGAGATCATGGGTATGTTGGACAAGTGTTTGTGGCTAGTGTTGAATGTAAGCTTGGTATTTGGTGTGGTGTGGTGTGGTTTGGGAATTTTTAGGCTTGGTTATCAAATGAATAAATTTTTATGTTTGATTTGTTAAGTGCTTAATGTGGTTTTTATGATTGTTTATGACCGTTGAGAATAATGAATGTAGTTGGAAAAATGAAACTTTGAGAGTCCAGTTATGCTTAAGAATTTGAGAATGAGTTTTATAGATTATGTGTTTGGGAATGGCTTTTTTGATAGTTTGAGTCTAGGAATGGCTTTTAGAGGGTATGTGAATTTGTTAGCTTATTGCTTGATTTTGTAGCAGCGTTGATGTGTGTGTGTGTGTGTGTGTATATATATATATATATATGGTAGTGTTTGAACCTTATGTCTCCATTCTATGATGATTGTTTTTTATCATCATGCCAAGATAACAATTAGCTTTTGATGATCTCATATTTGACGATGGCGGAGGCAAGTTATGCTTTTGGGGGGGGGGGGGGGGGGGGGCATGCCCCCCCCCCCAATTTTGTTTTTTTTAAGAACCTCTATAATAGTAGGAAGGAATAGGTCTCACACTTTCTCATTTAAGAGCTGGCCCCCCTATGAGAAAAACTTGGCCCCTCCTCCAATACGTAGCCATAAAAGTGCTCCAACCCAAATTCCTACTTTTCATCTTTTTTACTTTTTCTTTCCTTCTCTAAGACATGTCAGCTATATCCCACATTTTTTTTTCTTGAGTGAGGCCATATCCCATAGCTATTCAAAGACCTATGTTGTATTGGTGTGGGAATTATCATTAGAGAGTAAAAAGACTGTAAGGGTACAATATTAGACTATTAGTAGGAATGAAATTGATTTTGAATTTATTTTTGACCATAGTAGCCTAATTTGGTTGAATTTAACTGCTATTTATTTTATGATTGCTTATAGTGACTTTGTTATATTTAATTTCAATAAATATTATTTCTTGTAAATGTAGTCTAATTTAGATTTTTTTTTTTTTTTGGGTAAAACTAATGTAGGAAGACTTGTATACAACTATATATGTATATATGTCATACTTTGTATTTTTCTTGAACTGCAAATCAATATGATAATATTACCTCAGCCCCCCTAACCAAAAATTTCTGGCTACGCCCCTGACGATAAAAGATTTTATAACTGGAATCCATGCAGTGTTAATGTATTTGGTTATGTGTTTGAGCTGGGTGGACCTCAAATAAGTGTTAGAAACAATTTGGTTTGGAGTTATTACATGAAACCACAAAGGATTGCAACTGTTAGTGTAGTCGACACTCTAGTTCTAAAGGGAACTGCTGATCCACACTTACTCTTTTGTCCCAAGTGTCAATTTGTAATTTTTGTTTGTTTATTTGTGTTGGTGCAAACACAATAATAATGGAAGCAACATAGTTAATGTATTTGGTTATGTGTTTGAGCTAGGTGGACCTCAAATAAGTGTTAGAAACAATTTGGTTTGGAGTTATTGCATGAAACCACAAAGGACTGCAAATGTTAGTGCAGTCGATGCTCTAGTTCTAAAAGGAATTGCTGATCCGCACTTACTCTTTTGTCCAAGAGTGTCAATTTGTAATTTTTTTTGTTTATTTGCTTATTTGTGTTGGTGCAAATACAATAATAATGGAAATAACATAACGAGAAACTGAATAATACTTCTGAATATTATTTATTTAAAGAGAAAAATTACATAACACTATTTGGACTGAAACGCGGCACTCGCTCTCTTTAAGGAGATTCAAGCCCTTGGTTGGTTAGATTAATTGCTGGATATTAATCTGATGGGCTGGAGTTACATAATTAATGGTGAGATAAGGAGTTTCTGAATAATGAAAAAGCCTAAATGGATAGTCCATTAAGTGGGTTAATGACTCTTCATTTTCCATAATAAAAATGGAGTATTTATTCGGGCCACACCTCCACCCTTTATCTCCCCCTTACGCATGTATCTAACCCAATATCTAAGTCAATTCGTATTAGCCCATTAATCACCACAATTAAAAAGAATAAAATAATCTCTCTCCTTTTCAATATGAGATTAAACATTTTTACTAACTCCTCATCTTCTATATTCACTCCCACATCTTTACATTTATGTTATAATATTTATTCATTTTAATTGATTAATATTAAAATGTTCCAACACCTTGCCTTTGTCTTGGTCTGTTTGCATGCTTTGATTTGTGATCCTAATCGATAAGTCTGGGTGGATGCATGTAGCTCTAAGGTCTATTTGTGATCTACTTATTTTACTGAAACTGAAATTTTTTTGCTAAAAGTACTGTAAATAAAGGTAAATGTTAGTTGAAATAGTACAGTGAAACCTATGAATAGTAGCAAAAATAAGCTGAATAGTAAAATAAATTGGCAAAAAATAAGCTAGCCAAACATACACTCAGTGTACAAGAACAAAGGGTCTACAAAAATTTATACCAATGGCGGCGCTCAATTAATTCCGTGGTTGAGAGAAAGATACGTGCAGCTAGATTCGGTCAATTTTAGTATGCACTTAATGACGTGGTACAAGTGCACAAAGATTTAATCATCGTGAGGGCTCTAGCAAAGTGATTCTAGGACACTACAAACTCATTTCATTTTTTGGAGATCAGAGAAGTGATCTTAACTCCAGTGGACTTTTCTATGATCAAAGGCATAAAGATTGGCTGTGATAGGCTGGAGATTGATTACGATACTAGTAAGTAGCCTGGTGGGATAAGGAGGCTTTGGGGGAGGATGCCAAATTTTGAGACTGGTTCAAGTGTGAAGCTGATTTGGCTATATGAGACTTATGCCAATGATAAAAGGAAATGGAGTGTGGAAATAAGGGTGCGGGCCTTCATGTTGCTGATAACCAGGAAAATGCCAAGCACAAAAGATGTGGTGAGCTTGCATTTTTTGGCAAGTTTGGAGGACTGTTCGGACAAGATTGAGAATTTTGAGTAGGATGGGACTACTTATGCAAGAATGTTGCATTACAAGGCACAATACTCTCATTGTGTCATCAAGATTCAAGAGTATCAACAGCCCAGTTGTGGTTTGGGAGGTAAGAACCACTTTTCTTCAATCTTTCTTCTTTTGATTTACTGTACCTGCCACTAACATCTTTCCTTTCTTTTTCCTATATCAGGTGTGGGCTTATGAGTACTTCCAAGTTTGGATGCCCTCAATTGAAGCAAAATAAGAAGAGTGAGTATCCTCGGTTGATCCGGTGGTCTTTGAGTAATAGGGTAGAGAGAAGCAAAGTCTGCCGTTCTATCCAGGAATAGCAGCAGTTTATTGATGACCATTCTTTTGAAAATGTAAGTTCTTTTCTTTGTCCTTTACTAGGAATGGCGGCAGTAATTATCAAATCAGGGAGAGAGAGAGTGTGTTTTCACCTCATTATCATATCCCTTGTAGTTTGTAATCGTATTCACATTTGATTCGGCAGTTAATGTTGTAAAGGCACTTATGCAAGTTGAGGCAAAGGTTCAAGCACAAGACAGTAAGGCTGAGGACAGAGCTACTGAAGCTGGTGATAAAGCAGTTGGTAAACGACCTGTAGTATAGTCATAATAGGATAACCTGCAGGTAGTATAAGTTAGCTAAGAAAGGGTAGAGTATGTACACGTGTCAGTGATCTAGAATGGTTGAATTAGGATTTGTTATTCCATTCCACATTATACGGAAGCAGTTAGGGTATATATATTTGGGAATTATATCAGATCAATCTAAGCAATAACAGAATTTTTCTCATTTCCTTTGGAATCATTTCTATTCTCTGAATTTCTCTGTTTTCTTCTTCATTTCCTATTTTGCAGTGCTTTACTTTTCATGGTATCAGAGCCACCATTAATGGCTTCTACTCCGAGTTCCATTTCTTCAACAACTTCTTCAACCACTACAACCACAAGTTCTTTGGTGAATTCATCATTGCTTCTCTTGTCGAGCATGTCAAGTATGATGACCGTGAAACCTGACTTCACCAATTATATCGTCTGGAAGCATCAAATCATTGTGATTCTTGAGGCCTATGCTATGATTGGTTTTCTTGAAGATTCATGTGATTCTTGAGGCTTTCTTGAAGGATAGCTCTAGAAATTTCACTGGAGAACCTAATCCAAAGTTTATCAATTGGTGAAGTAGAGAGCAAGCACTTTTCACCTTTATCAATTCTACGTTATCTCCATCAGTTCTAGCTCTCACAGTTGGTAAGAGATCTGTGAAGAGAGTCTGGACTGTGTTTGCTTTTGTATCTCATTCTCATGTTTTAAGTTTGAGGAATGAATTACTGAGCATTAAGAAAGGTCCTGAAAGCATGGATAATTTCTTTTAAAGAATCAAAGAAGCTAGGGATAGATTGAGTTCTGTTGATGTGTTTATTGATGAGGAAGAGCTTATACATTTAGTCTTAGAAGCTTTACCAAATGAATATAGTGCATTTTGTTTTGCTATAAGGACCCGTAATGATGTAGTTACTATAGAGGAGTTGAATACACTATTGAATGCAGAAGAGAGAGCTATTAAGAAGAAGTCTGAGACTAGGGATACAGCTATGGCTATGCTTCTTCAGAGTGGTTTTAATCAGAATACCACGAGAGGAAGAGGTAGAAATGGAAATCAGAGGGGTCATGGCAGAGGATTTAATAATTTTGGCCCTAATTTTGGGTTTAATCATGGTCAATCCTCTGGTCAGTCCTCTGGTAATGCAAATGGTATTCTTCAACTTCCTAATTTTCAGCACAAGAATGCTTCTGGTTTTCCCTCTTTTCAGTCTCAAGGCTCATCTCAGTCTTCAAGACCTACTTGTCAAATTTGTGGCAAGAATGGTCACATTGCCTTGGATTGTTACCATCGCATGAATTTTGCCTATCAAGGTAGACATGCTCCATCCAAATTGGCATCTATGGTAGCTAGTGCTATGACAGCAACAACTAACTCTGCTTCATCACATTCAGCAAGCTGGCTTACTGATACAGGGTGTTCTGACCATGTCACCCCTGACCTTTCTCAACTCTCTCTAACATCACAAGCTACCAATGGTCATGAATCTGTTACTGTTGGAAATGGGCAAGAGTTACTTGTGACTCATGTTAGTAATGGTAAGCTTCAAACCCCTTCTCATTGTTTTCGTTTAGACAATATTCTTAATGTTCCTGATTTGGCTTCCAATCTTTTATTTGTTCATAAATTGTGTTTAAAAAACAATGCCTTTTGTTATTTTGATGCCAATCAGTTCTTAATTGTGGATTTGGCTACGAGGAAGGTTCTATATCAAGGCCTGAGTAAGGATGGTGTATATCCCATTCCTTTTCCCTCACACCTCTCTACTGATTCAACTTTCCTTCATCTCTTGCTTTTAAGTCATCTGTCCATGCTCCTATTTCCAATGAGGCAATGCTGTGGCATCAAAGACTTGGTCACCCTTGCTCCAAGCTTCTTCATTCTGCTTTATCTTCTTTCAATAATAATGTTACAATTTCTATTCATAGTGACATTTGCTCTCAATGTAAGTCTTGTATAAGTGCTAAGATGCACAAACTTCCTTTTCCACAGCATGTTAAGTCTAGTTCTTGTCCTTTACAACTTATGCACAGTGATGTTTGGGGCCCTACTCCTGTTCCTTTTGTTCTTGGATATAAATACTATGTCATTTTTGTTGATGACTTTAGTAGATTTACTTGACTGTTTCTTCTTAAACAAAAGTCTGAGGTGTTTACAGCTTTCTTGCATTTTAAAACTCTTGTGGAGAATCAATTTGGGGTTAAAATCAAAACCCTTAGGATTGATGGTGAGGGTGAATATGTTAATAATTCTTTTAAATCCTTTTTCTTAGATCACGGCATTCACCATCAGCTTTCTTGTCCTTATACTCCTCAACAAAATGGAGTTGCTGAAAGGAAGCATAAGCACATAGTTGAAAGTGGTTTGTCCATGCTGTATCAGTCCAACCTTCCTTCCTCCTACTAGTGTTATGCTTTTAGCACTGTCATTTATCTGTTAAATAGACTTCCTTCATCTGTATTAGACTTTAAGTCTCCTTGGGAAATGTTATTTCACTCTCCTCCTTCTTTAACTGCTCTCAAAACCTTTGGTTGTGCTTGTTTTCAACTTTTAAAGCCTTATACTACCCATAAACTTCAGCCTCGGTCTTCTAAATGTATTTTCTTAGGGTGTCCTCCATTATCCAAGGGGTATATTTGCTTTGATCCTTACACTCAAAAGGTCTATATCACCCCACATGTCCTTGTCCATGAGTCTGACTTTCCTATTCTCCCTACATCTTCTTCTGATTCTTCTGTCCACATCTCTTCTGTTAAGCCTTCTTTGGACCTTTGGATTTCTACACTATTACCCAGTTCTTCTATTTCTTCCTTGTCTGCTGTTTCTGCTGCTTTTCCTTCTGTCATTTCACTTTTATCTATGTCTGATGAGGGCTGTCTTGTCTCTGCTGCTGCTTCTACCAATGTTATTTTACCACCTTCTGATATTATGTCTTCCTCGGGTCCTGTTGAGTCTTCTTCTTTTGATGTTTCCAATTCTATGGTTGTGCCATCTACCTCAGTTGTCCCATCTGCTCCTCCTTCCTTTCCCAATACTCATCCCATGCTTACAAGATCCAAACATGTCATATTCAAGCCCAAAGCTTATGCTGTTATGAGAAATTATGTTCAAGAGGAACCTCCTACTTTTCACATTACTTCTAGATTTCCACACTAGATTGAAGCTATGGATTCTGAGTACAATTCATTATTGAAGCAGAATACTTAGTCCTTAGTCCCTGTTCCTGCTGATAAGAATGAGGTTCATTGTAAATGGGTGTACAAAATTAAAAGGGGCAGTGATGGATCCATTGCAAGGTATAAAGCAAGGTTAGTTGCTAAGGGATTTTTGCAACAATATGGCTTGGATTATGATGAAACCTTTAGTCCTATTGTTAAGCCTGCTACTATCAGGATTGTCTTAGCCTTGGCAATTCAGAATCATTGGTCCTTGAAGCAACTAGATGTTTCTAATGCCTTCCTACATGGTGTACTTCAAGAAAAGGTTTTCATGTCACAGCCTTAAGGTTATGTGGATCCTGTTCATCCTGACTATGTATGCAAGCTTCATAAAGCCATTAATGGTCTTAAACAGGCTCCTAGGGCCTGGTTGATAGCTTTGCCTCTAAGCTTTTTCACCTCGGTTTCCATTCCTCCTCTGCAAACTCTAATTTGTTTATCTTGCATCATGATACTTTTGTGGTTTACCTACTTCTATATGTGGATGATATTATTGTCACTGGGAATAGTCTTCCTTTCATTAATCATCTGGTTTCAAGCCTTGCCACTGTTTTTGACTTGAAAGATCTTGGTCCTCTTGCTTATTTTCTTGGCCTTCAAATTGAGTCTACTTCTCAAGGGTTGTTTATGCATCAATCCAAGTATGCCTTGGATTTACTAACCAAGTTTAATATGTTGGACTACAAGCCTTGTGTTACTCCCTACTCTCCCACAGTTCATGTAAACTCTCAGTCCAGCCCTTTGCTTTATGATCCTACAGTCTTTAGAAGCATGGTTGGTGGGTTGCAATACTTGACCTTCACAAGGCTTGATTTGGCCTTTCCTGTCTAGCAAGTGTGTCAATTTATGAGCAAGCCTACTCAGCATCATCTTATGGCAACCAAGAGGATTCTTAGATATCTCAAGGTTACTTTACATCATGGTATTCATTTTCAACCTAGTCCTTTGGTCCTTTCAGCTGATTGTGATGCTGATTGGGCCGGTGATCCCTTTGACAAGAAGTCCATCACTGGTATGGTGGTGTTTTTGGGTAGCTCCCCTATCACTTGGTCTACTAAGAAGAAGCTAACTATGGCTAAGTCTTCTATTGAGGCAAAATACAAGGCTTTAGCTACTACTGCTGTTGAAGTGAGTTGGCTTAGGATGATTCTTAATGATTTGGGTATCTTTTTGTCTCTTCCTCCTATGCTTTGGTGTGATAATGTATCTACTTTGGCTTTGGCATCCAATCCTATCTTTCATGCCCGTACCAAACATATTAAGGTGGATTATCATTATATTCGTGAAAAAGTTCTTGCTAAGGAGTTGAAGCTTAATTTTATTTCTACTCTTGATCAGCTAGCTGATATTTTTACCAAAGCTCTTCCCTTTCCTTGGTTTCTTGATCTTGCTTCCAAACTGATGGGTGTTCCTCCCCTCAGTTTGAGGGGGGATGTAAAGGCACTTATACAAGCTGAGGCAAAGGTTCAAGCACAAGATAGTAAGGCTGATGACAGAGCTACTAAAGTTGGTGATAAAGCAGCTAGTAAACAACCTATAGTATAGTCATAATAGGGTAACCTGTAGGTAGTATAAGTTAGCTAAGAAAGGGTAGAGTCTATACTCGTGTCAGTGATCTAGAATGGTTGAATTAGAATTTGTTATTCCATTCCACATTATACGGAAGCAGTTAGGGTATATATATTTGGAGATTGTATCAGATCAATCTAAGCAATAACAGAATTTTTCTCATTTCCTTTGGAATCATTTCTATTCTTTGAATTTCTCTATTTTCTTCTTCATTTCCTATTTTGCATTGCTTTGCTTTTCAAATGTAACTTATTTGGAAACGCTAAAGTCCTGATCAAAATTTTCTTATCATGAAGCTAGTTGTGAATGGACAAGGTAGTTAAAATTTATTCATTTATCTTTTTTCTTTTTCTTTTTTTTTTTTAACTTCAAATTTATTCATTTATCTAAATAAAGGATTAAGGGAAAAAAAAAACTTATATCTATGACTCACACCTTTCTTACCTCTCCTATGATTGTATAGTTACATTGCAAATGAGAAACCAATAATTGATAAGCAACCTAATCAATCTATGCTTTGGTCAAACAGGATGATAAGAAGATTGTGAACTGTTTCATTTTTTGGTTAGTTGTGTTAGAGATATATTTGACATATTAGCCCAATGTAATAGGCCCAAGCTCACTATTTCTTGTACTAGTAGTTTAGGGTTTAGTTGCCTATATATACTCATGTTAAGGATTATTGTAACACAGGTTTTGTACTACACTCTTATACAATAAAGATGTAGTCCTTAAGGGATTCCTCCGTTAATGTAGGTCGACAAGGCTGAACCACGTAACCCTCGTGTTCTCGGTGTTCCTATTCTATGTTTCCATTTTCGCATCCACTCTAGCATATACAATATGATATAACACATCGTATTAATAATATATTTAACATGGTATCAGAGCCAAACTTCATTCTTGGCATTAAACAACTATCTCTACGAAGCAAAGAAGTTTCCCATGTGCTCAACACAGATCCACCACAGTGACACTGCTTGCCATAAATCTGGACTTCACGGCTTCACACAACTCCCACGGAATTACCGTTGCTGTCTCACTGCCATGTCTTCGATCTCTTAAGCATGTCGTGCCTCCCCATTCAGATCTGTGCAAATCAAGCCTTCATCTGATGAATCCAACCCCACAAGCGTGCTATTGGCCTCCGTAAGGAAAACCTAGAAATCCAATCACCCGAAACCTTACCAAGCACCTCCACAGGCCGCAGTTGTCTCGAGAAAATCTCCCATGCACCACCACAAATTCCTGACTCCCAGGTCGTCTTCTGGGCACACACGCCACTATAAAGGCCTTGTCATATGCCAATCTACCCAGCTCGAGAATCTAACCCTCATACAATCTTAAACGTGCCCTTACGTGCCTTCAGGATTTCTGGCTTCTACTCCACGTGCTGGTGGACTTCGCACATGCCAACCACACGCCGAAACCCCCTATGATGTCATCATGACGTCATTTGATGATGTCATCTAGCCACGTCAGCACCATGCAAGCCTTAGCCATGTCAACCCTAGTCTAGGTCAGTGCCACATCATTAAGATGATGTCACCGTCTTTGCAACTCAATCCATGACCCAACCTAGACCATGTAGCTGTTGACTTTGACTAGGATCCATTGACTTTGACCATAGTTGACTTTGACTTTTGCATTGACCTTAGACCAAAAGTCAAAATTTTCGAAAGGGCCTATCTTTCTCAATTTTTTGCGTAGATTCCAATTTTGGAGTCCTTTTCTTCGTTTGAAGCTCCAAAATTGGTTAATTGGCATATTCTTCATTGTGGTTTCTTCAAAGGCATTCTTCAAGGCATTTCCAAGAGATCTTCTCATGCTTATCCAACGTGAAGCCTTCATCGAGCTTCCGCCTTGAGTTTAAGGGAGGGTGTTAGAGATATATTAGACATATTAGCCCAATGTAATAGACCCAAGCTCACTCTTACTTGTACTAATAGTCTAGGGTTTAGTCGCTTATATATACTCATGTTAGGGTTCATTGTAACATAGGTTTTGTACTACACTCTTATACAATAAAGATGTAGCCTTTAAGGGATTCCTCTGTAGATGTAGGCTGACAAGGCTGAACCACGTAACCCTCATGTTCTTGATGTTCCTATTCTATGTTTCCCCTTTCGCATCCACTCTAGTATATACAACATGGTATAACACATCGCGTTAATAATATATTTAACAAGTTGAACTTGAACAGAATTTGCATTTGGTTGGTTGCACAAGACCCTCTGTGGCAATTGGTGGTGAGGCAAAGAGCGGCAAGCCAAGAGAAAGATTGAGGTTACCAGATCTGAAATTGATAAGGTGTTTGAAGAGAAAATATCATATTTATACTTCAAAAACCTTAGCTCAAGATTGCCCAAATCAATGTATCCGGACGATCTTCTGGACATAACGAGCAGCAACCCTACTGAAAGGGACGCCAGATAAGGCCCTCATATCTGCAGCTGTTACTACCTCGTGGGCCCGGTCCACAGCCATCTTTTCGTCGTTCCAAATTGTAGATGGATGAGAATCAGCTTTCTCCTTATCCTTCTCCTTCTCAGACAATCATGGCCTTTTGGAAATAGGAGTGCCACCTATTTCTTCCACGGACGCTGTAGGAGAAGCCGTCCTCGTCGTCTCGCCCACGAAAACGATCGGATTGACAGAGGCAGGTGGAGCAACGGGGGCACCCCTCCCAGTAGCGCGCACTATCTTCTTTCCAAGGTTGGACAGAGGCTCGTCTTTCTTTGACCTCATCTTTGCATAGAGGTCTTTGTTAAATTTGGTCGTCATCTCTGCCAAAAGAGAACAATGTATAAAAAAAAAAAAATCGTATTGACGAGTTCAACACTTACTCCTTTTCCCTTCAATCTCAATGTTGCGCAAGACAAAGGAAGACGGGTCCAGGCCAAGATGATAGAAAGCAAGGGTCTGCGAGTCTAGCAAGTCATCCCAGCTCTCGATCGTCTGGGCATACTCAATTGCTTGCTCAACCCATTCCTTATACCTTCTTTTGAGTTTAGGTCATCTCTTCGCTTCAAAAGAGAAAGGACAAATATGTTAATGACGACAACAAATGAATACAGTCGAGCTAAAGCAACAAGGAGGAAAACCAACGCACCTAAAGTCGGGGTACCCCACCGATGAAGCGACCTCAGAATGTCACCCCATTCTTAACTAGAGGGAGTCTCCAAGTCATCCCCGGACACAAAGAAAAATCTTGATTTCTAGTACCTGAAGGATGAAGGTAACCCTTTAATAATCCTAGTCCTCCTCTCCCAAGGTACCAACTCGTAGTATCCATACTCCTTGGATTCCTTCAAACGGTATAGGTAAACGAGCTCACCTACCGTAATCATATCCCCGTTAGCAGCCAACCATATTTCCATACAGTTGACTACTATCCTTCACGAATTGGGCACTAGCTACCTAGGAGCGATCCCAAAATGATTTAAAAGGCCCATCAGGAAAGGATGGATGGGGAATCTAAGTCCACAGGTGAAGGTAACCTCATAGAAGCACACCTCACCAGGGAAGAAGTGACAAGCTCTATCCTCGTCACTGGGCTGACAGACACGAACCCTCTCCGAAAATTGAAACCTATCCTTGAACCCACTCACCATTTCGGCATCCAGCCAACAAACCTCCTCAAGGGCATGAAAAGCCCTAAGAACACAAGGAGTAGAGACGGATGTATCCCCTCCATTGGTTCGCCGCTAAACGACAACCCAGTCTCGAGATCACTAGATTTGACTTCAGACATTGTTTTCTCCTTTCTCCCCTGACCCTCAAACCAGTCAATTGATTGCCTAATCAAAGGCAACAACTCAGTGAATACCATACTCAGACCACTACCCTCAAAAACAAAGCTTTCAAGACCTAGAAAAGTGCTTAAAGACCCCTCTAAACGTGTGAAAAAAAAGGAAACCGAGGGGCAAGCAACTCTAACCTCAGAGTTACTAACCATGAAAAACCCAAAAAGAAGCACAGGGAAGAACAATACAGCTAAACCCAGGGAGATCGAAAGCAAATAGAAAGAAAAAAGGAAAGAAAAGAAAAAGGAAATCAGAAACACTACCACAGCAAAATGATGAAAAGCGAGAAAAGAAGGGGACCATACCTTGAACAATGGCGGATCGAGGAAGCACTGCCAAATAGCACACCAATTCGAAGAAGAATAGCAGAAGAAGGCTAACAGAAGAGAAGTAATGATTGAAGATTTTCGAAAAGTGAAAAGAAAAAATAAGGAGAGGAAGAGTTTAAACACAAAGGCTCAAAAAACTGAAAGACTAGCGGGAAACCCAATAGTCCCACTAGTTGGAGCATTAACTCCACCAGTCAGCACGTGCTACGTATGCCACGATCTGTGGAGTGTCGCCACTTCGCACTTAATACGGAGCAAAACCCCAAACGTCATTTACAATTTATAACCCTTCACATTCTATGATCGTCATGACATGACGAACAGAGAATCGGGGGGCAACTGACGGGACTGACGAGTCCGTCTCACATGGACGATCCCATCAATATAGACAAATACAGCCTCAGGCCAGGCGAAGTAATTATCCACTCTACTAACGAAGATAGCCAGGCCATTCAATGCAGCCAATCAAACCTAGAACGGTTAGAAGGCCAACTGTATGAACCGTTGGAGCACATTGATGCCACATTACACAACCCCAAACATTACCAAGAGGAGCATTAAGACTTCCATAACTACTCCAACGGCTAGAAGCTATGAAAACATATATAAAGCCCACACATTGTCAAGAACAAGGTACATACACACTGAGATAGAGACTAAAAGATTTCTTTGATTTCATTACATTATATTGCTCATTCTTAAAAGATTTCCTTGTACTGACTTTGGTATTGGAGGCGTTGTGGCAGGCACCATACTGGTGACCACCTTCGAGAGTACATTCACACAAGCTGGAGATTGCTCCCATCTGCCCATTTTGACTGACGAACTTATGCTTCATCAGTTTGACGCCGTCTGTGGGGATTCAACATTTTCGTGTTCAATCTCGAAAAAGTAGTTTCCGATCCACAATTACTATCAAATGAAGTCCAATCAAGATTCCACAGCCTTAGCTCAGCAAGTTCAGGCTTTCGCAGCCACCGTTGAAGAACTGACCAGACAAAATTAGGAAATGAAGCTACGGCTTCATCAGGAGGGGAATCAGTCTAAAGGGAACTGGGATGACGAGGGAGATAGCCACAGAAGAAGTGACCATCAAAGGCCTACTACTCCAACAGAGCACAACTCGGATCTTCTTCAAGAGATGAGGAAGGAGATGGACAAACTTAGGAACGCCATCAAGGAGAAAATAGAACGGAGTGTAGATCGAATGGTCAGGGCAACAGATTCGTCATTCACCACAGTAGTCCTTGAATGCCCAATGCCATCGAAATTTTGTTTGCCCCAACTTGAACCGTTCGATGGGCTAAAGGACCCTCAAGATCATCTTAACACCTTCAAAGCGATACTAGGGCTCCAGCAGCCCTCAGACAAAATACTGTGTCGTTCCTTCCCAACCACTCTCAAAGGAGCTGCAAGGAAATGGTTCACAAAGTTGTCAACATCGTCCATTGACAACTTCAAGTAGTTGAGCAACGCCTTCTTGCGTCACTTCATTGGAGGACAACATCCTAAGAGGACCGCGAACCACTTACTTACTATCAGGCAAGGAGAGAAGGAAACCCTAAGGTCATACGTGAAACGCTTTACTCGCGAGACACTACAGGTAGACGAAGCTGACGATAAGGTGCAACTGACGACCTTCAAAGTAGGGCTAAGATCCAGAGAGCTCGTTACGTCACTTGCAAAGAATCCCCCAAAAATGATGGCCGAGATGCTCCTTAAAGTACAGAAGTACATGAACGCTGAATACGCATTAGCAGCTATCAGGGGTGTAGAAAAACCTAAGGACAAAGGAAGGAAAGAGGACAATCTTAGAGGGCAAAAGTGGGAACGTCCAGATCATCGGACTAATGACAGGAGTAGGAGGAAAGAAGATAAAAGTCCACGAATGGTAAAATTTACCCCTCTTATTATGCCTGTTGATAAAATTTTAACGCAGATTCAAGATGAACATTATCTTAAATGGCCGCGACCATTGCACTCATCTCCTAATGTCTGTGATAAGAATAAGTACTGCCGATTTCACATGGATCATGGCCACTACACCAAAGATTGTCGAGACCTCAAAGAGCAAATAGAGGAGTTGATACGGAAGAGGAAGTTGCAGAAATTTGTGAAGAAGGGGGAGTACAGTAAATCTCGGGACTGAAACAAAAGCTAGCATGAGTCCTTGTCTAGGAGCGGTGACCGTCAGTTCTAACCTCCTCAAAATGTGATCGGGGAAATATAGACAATTGCAGGGGGACCCATTGCGGGAGGATCATTCAAGTCCCTCAAGAAAGCATATCAACGGCAAGTGAACAGCGTCCACATGACACCCCTGTTGAAGCACAGACAAACCGACCAGGACATGACTTTCAACAAAAAAGACGCTAGGGGAGTGAAACAACCTCACAACGATCCCTTGGTCATAATGCTTACCATAGAAGGATTCAACACCAAAAGGATCCTCATGAACAATGGTAGCTCTGCTGATATCATCTACTTCCCTGCATTCCAACAATTGAATCTGGATCCAAAAAGGCTGCGTCCATTTGATTCCCCCCTCGTCAGTTTCAGTGGCGACAAAGTATATCCTAAGGGCATAGTAACGTTGACAATAACGGTGGGGGCCTGTCCGAAGCAGTGGTAGATTGCCCCTCATCCTATAATGTAATCATCAGAAGGCCAACACTCAACAAGTGGAAAGCATCAACGTCTACCTACTACTACATGAAGGTAAAATTCCCAACGGAGAATGGTGTTGGTGAAGTTAAAGGAGATCAAGTTTTAGCTCGAGAGTGCTACCAGGCCGTCTTGGCCACAAGGGAAAACCATACATGGATGATAGAAAAGAGAAGGAAGAGCAAAAGGTGGAGGCTCTAGAGACAGTAGAGCTGACCGAAGGAGAATCAAATAAAATGACCAGAATAGGGACGACTCTAAGTCCTGAGATGAGAACAAAGCTGGTGCAATTCCTTAAAGAAAACCTGGACATCTTTGCCGAAACCATGATGACATGCCAGGCATATCTCCAGAAGTCATCCAACATAGGTTGAATGTAAACCTGGAAAGGAAGCCCGTCAAGTAGAAACATAGAGTCTTTGCACCCGAAAGAGACTAGGCGATCTCTGACCAAGTTAACAAACTCTTGACTGCAGGCTTCATTCGAGAGGTACACTATCCAGACTGGCTTGCAAATGTCGTCCTAGTGAAGAAAGAAAATGGGAAGTGGAGAATGTGCGTGGATTTCACGGACCTGAACAAAGCCTGCTCGAAGGACAGCTTCCTTCTTGCAAGAATAGACCAGCTGGTAAACTCTACAGCTGGACACAAGCTGTTGACATTTATAGACGCCTTCTCAGGATGCACCCAGATAAAAATGGCTGACGAGGATCAGGAGAAAACGGCCTTCATCACCAGTCAAAGGCTCTATTACTATAAGGTAATGCCCTTTGGACTGAAGAATGCAGGTGCTACTTATTAGAGGCTGGTGAACAGAATGTTTAGCAAGCAGATAGGCAGGAATATAGAGGTGTACGTGGACGACATGCTTGTCAAGAGTAAAAAGGAACTTGCCCATCTGGACAATCTCAAAGAGACATTTGCTACCCTCAAGCAATACCACATGAAGCTGAATCCTAGTAAGTGTGTTTTTGGTGTAGCCTTAGGGAAATTCCTGAGATTCATGGTGTCCCAGAGAGGAATAGAGGCAAATCCAGAGAAGGTACAAGCCATAATCAACATGGCATCACCCAAGACCGTCAGGGAAGTCCAGAAGCTCACAGGACGGATTGCAACCCTCAATAGATTCGCCTTTAGAGCAACGGACAAGTACCTACCCTTCTTCAAGACCTTGAAATAGGCTTTCGCCTGGACTGACGAATGTAAGGCAACTTTCCAAGAACTCAAATGCTACCCGAGCAATCCACCCTTTCTAAGCCCGTCAAAAGAAGGTGAGAACTTGTATTTATACTTAGCAGTGTCAGCTACAGCCGTCAGTGCAGCCTTGATCCAGGAAAAAGACAAGAAACAGCTTCCTGTTTATTACGTCAGCCAAGCCTTCCAAGGAGCTGAGTCCAAGTACCCAAAGATTGAAAAAATCACGTTCAGATTGATAGTAGCCTCACGTAAACTTAGACAGTATTTTCGGGTAAATCCAATCTTGGTGATGACGGACCAACCTATCAAGAAGTCCATGGCCAAACCTGAGGCAGCTGGGAGAATGGTCTAGTGGGAAATCAAACTCAACCAATTTGATGTTGAATATCATCCTAGAACAGCCATTAAAGCATAGGCTTTGGCAGACTTGATCGCAGAGTTTACCCTTCCGGACGAAAACAACCTCACCGACAAAGAGAAGCAATGGACAATACAGACCGACGATTCGTCAGCCCAAAAAAGGGGAGGAGTAGGGGTTGTCATAATCACCCCCGAAGAAGAAATATTGAAGTATGGAATCCAGCTAAAATTTGCTGCCACCAACAATGAGGCTGAGTACGAAGGAATTCTGACGGGTTTGAGGCTCGAAAAAGAGTTTGGAGCTAGGAACCTGTTAGTCCAAAATGATTCAAAGCTAGTAATTGGGCAAATCAAGGGGGAATATGAAGCAAAGGAAGAAAGAATGCAAAAGTACCTCAAGCTGACAAAACATCTGACTCAGGAGTTTGATGAAGTGGAGTTTATGCAGATCCCTAGAAGCCAAAATATGGCAACAAACGAAGTTTCAAAGATAGCCTCATCAAAAGAAGGGGGATCAAACACGGACCTGATGATGGAAGTCTAGAAAAACCCCAGCATTGAAGAAATCCCAACGTTCGCGATCCAGAGCACAAACAGCTGGATGACGCCCATCCTATCTTTCCTTCACGATGGACGTCTCCCTCAGGACACAGACGAAGCCAGGAAGATAAAAAAGAAGGCAGCTAGATTTGTAATCCTCAATGACACCCTATACAAGAGAAGCTTCTCCATGCCTTACTTGAAGTATGTTGACGAGGAAGAAGCAAAGTACATCCTGGAGGAGATCCATGAAAGAGTTTATGGGGATCATCCTGGTCTTAGATCCTTGGTGCATAAGATCATTCGAACAGGCTATTTCTGGCCAACTATGTAGACGGATGCCACAGAGTTCGTCAAGAAATGTGACAAGTGTCAGCGGTTCGGGAATGTTCAGCGGCTTCCAGCAGAGAAACTGACGACGATTGCGTCCCCGTGGCCTTTTGCACAATGGGGAATCGACATCGTCGGCCCACTACCACAAGGCAAAGGTCAGGTAAAATTCTTGCTAGTTGCTATTGATTACTTTACGAAATGGGTTGAAGCAGAGGCACTAGCGACCATCACCAAAGCAAGAATCCAAAGCTTCGTGTGGAAGAATATAATTTGCAAGTTCGAGATCCCACAGACAATCATATCAGACAATGGATGATAGTTCGATAGCCAAGGCTTCAGGGATTTCTGCTGAGGGCTAGGCATCATGAATCAATTCTCATCCCCAGGGCATCTACAGGCGACTGGACAAACGGAGGTGATAAATCGAACATTGCTCAAGATCATCAAAACGAAGCTAGACAATGCAAAGGGTACCTGGCCAGAAGAGTTGCCCAATGTCTTATGGGCTTACAGAACCACAACAAGAACCCCAACAGGAGAAACCCCATTCAGACTTACCTATGGTACTGAAGCAGTGATCCCGGTCGAGGTAGGAGTAACCAATACCAGACGAGAGGTATTCAACGAAGAAGACAATGACGATCTTCTACGAGTTAACCTGGACTGTCTAGACGAAGTAAGAGACAAAGCTCACAGCAGAATGACGGACTACCAGCAAAAAATGACGGACTACTACAACAGATGAGTGAAACTCAAGCGACTCAACATAGGCGACCTCGTCCTGTGCAAAGTAACCTCGGCGACCAAAAATCCTACTCAAGGAAAACTCAGCCCCACATGGGAAGGACCGTATTGAGTCATCCACTATTCCAAGCAGGGGAGCTATCACCTGGAAACCCTGGACAGACAAAGACTCCTGAGGCCATGGAACATTGAACACTTGAAGAAATACCATCAATAAATGTAGTAGTTAAATGTATTCATTATTGAAATAAATAAAGAAGTTACTCAGCTTATGTTTCTCTGCAAGCAGGACTATTCGATTGTAAGTCATAAAAAGCCAAAAATGGCTAAGTAACAAGATTCCGCCTTGACGGATGTAAGTTACTGACGATGACAAGATCCCTAAAAGGGTGAAAGTCACAAAAAGCCAAAAATTGCTAAGTAACAAGATTTCGCCTTGACAGATGTAAGTTGTTAAGGATGTAAAGATCCCTGAAAGGGTGTAAAAGGCCAAAAATTTCTAAGTAACAAGATTCCACCTTGACGGAAGTAAGTTACTGACGATGACAAGATCCCTAAAAGGGTGTAAGTCACAAAAAGCCAAAAATGGCTAAGTAACAAGATTCCGCCTTGATGGATGTCAGTTACTGACGATGACAAGACCCCTAAAAGGTTATAAGTCACAAAATGCCAAAAATGGCTAAGTAACAAGATTCCGCCTTGACGGATGTAAGTTGCTGACGATGTAAAGATCCCTGAAAAGGTGTAAAAGGCCAAAAATGGCTAAGTAACAAGATTCCGCCTTGACGGATGTAAGTTACTGACGATATAAAGACCCCTAAAAGGGTGTAAAAAGCCAAAAATGGCTAAGTAACAAGATTCCGCCTTGACGGATGTAAGTTACTGACAGTACAAGAATAACTAAAAGTGGCAAAGGCCAAAAATGGCTAAGTAACAAGAATCCACCTAGACAGATACAAGTTACCAGCGACTAAAGAATTCTTAGATGAACATAAGGTATTGCCTAATAAAACAAATGGAGAAAGAGGTGCTAACAGAATCAAGGGTTCGTCAAGCGCACAACGAGGGTAATCGAAAGATATCAACATCATATCTCAAACTAAAGAACATGTGATGCAAGTAAGTACAAATTAAGTTAAAAGCCCAAAAAAAACGAACAAAAGTACCATTATTTATACAACTGAAAACCCATAAACACTGGACTAAAAGTATTGTTCTCAAAATAGATGAAAATAAATTTAAATTACACAACTGCCCAAAACAGAGAGGGCATCCAAAAAGGAAAATTTTTCTGCTAAGTGTCAGGTTCGAGCAATGCCATATTCAGTAGGAGCGTCAGTGGCGGGAACATCTCTGGGTGCGTCAGTTGGAACGTCATGCTCAATCGTAGAAGATTGAGCAGCTTCATCGGTAGCCATCTCCTGGTCCACCTCCTCAAGGTCTAGCCTATCCATATCGACCCTAGAGGGGTGCTTCACTAGATATCTCCTCAAGAGCTCAAAACCTTTAAAATACCAACTGAGGAGCACGGTGTTGTACTCGTCAGTGGTCTAAAAGGCTTCAACGGATCTGGCAGCGATGGTCTTGAGACTCTCCTTGGCTCTAAGAAGCTGCTCGTCCTTCTCAATTGTCAATTGACGCTCCACCCTGAGGTTGTCATTAAGTTTCTTGACCTGCTCCTTCAAAGTATTCGTCGTGCCTATGGAGTCAATGAGGTCCTTCTTTAGAATGGAGTTCTCCGCCTCCAAAGCCTCCACCCTAGACGTTAGAGACGCCACCTTAGCCTCCTGAGCAAAATACTCAGAAGAAAGGTGAAGACTCTCCCCCAGCACTTGAAGAGAAGGTCAGAGGCGTAAAAAAAAAAAAATTTGGAGTCAAGATTGCCCAAAGCAATGTACCTGGACGATCTTCTGGACATGACGAGCAACAACCCCACTGAAAGGGACGCCAAATAAGGCCCTCATATCTGCAGCTGTTATTACCTCGTGGGCCCGGTCCACAGCCATCTTTTCGTCGTTCCAAATTGTAGATGGACGAGAATCAGCTTTCTCCTTATCCTTCTCCTTCTCAGACAAGCGTGGCCTTTTGGAAACAGGAGTGCCACCTATTTCTTCCACGGACGCTGTAGGAGAAGCCATCCTCGTCGTCTCACCCACGGAAATGATCAGATTGACAGAGGCAGGTGGAGCAACGAGGGCACCCCTCCTAGTAACGCGCACTGTCTTCTTTCCAAGGTTGGACAGAGGCTCGTCTTTCTTTGACCTCATCTTTGCATAGAGGTCTTTGTTAAATTTGGTCGTCATCTCTACCAGAAGAGAACAATGTATAAAAAAAAAATTAAAAAAAAAAATCGTACTGACGAGTTCAACACTTACTCCTTTTTCCTTCAATCTCAATGTTGTGCAAGACAAAGGAAGACAGGTCTGGGCCAAGATGATAGAAAGCAAAGGTCCACAAGTCTAGCAAGTTGTCCCAGCTCTCGATAGTCTGGGCGTACTCAATTGCCTGCTCAACCCGTTCCTTATACCTTCTTTTGAGTTTAGGTCGTATCTTCGCTTCAAAAGAGAAAGGACAACGTTGTGAATGATGACAACAAATGAATACAGCCAAGCTAAAGCAACAAGGAGAAAAACTAATGCACCTAAAGTCGGGGTACCCCACCAAAGAAGCAACCTCGGAATGTCACCCTATTCCTGACTGAAGGGAGTCTCAAAGTCATTCCCGAACACAAAGAAAAATCTTGATTTCAAGTACCTGAAGGACGAAGGTAACCCTCTAACAATCCTAGTCCTCCTCTCCCAAGGTACCAACTCGTAGTATCCATACTCCTTGGATTCCTTCAAACGGTATAGGTAGACGAGCTCGCCTACCTTAATCATATCCCCGTTAGCAGCCAACCATATTTCCATATAGTTGACTACTATCCTCCACGAATTGGGCATTAGCTGCCCAGGAGCGATCCCAAAATTATTTAAAAGGTCCATCAAGAAAGGATGGATGGGGAATTTAAGTCCACAGGTGAAGGCAGCCTCATAGAAGCACACCTCACCAGGGAAGAAGTGACAAGCTCTATCCTCATCACTGGGCCGACGGACACGAACCCTCTCTGAAAATTGAAACCTATCCTTGAACCTACTCACCATTTCGGCATCCAACCCACAAACCTCCTTAAGGGCATGAAAAGCCCTAAGAACACGAGGAGTAGAGACGGCTGTATCCCCCTCCATTGGTTCGCCGCTAGATGACAACTCAGTCTCGAGATCACTAGATCTGACTTCAAATATTGTTTTCTCCTTTCTCCCCTGACCCTTAAACTAGTCAATTGATTGCCTAATCAAAGGCAACAACTCAGTCAATACCACACTCAAACCACTACCCTCAAAAACAAAGCTTTCAAGACCTGGAAAAGTGCTTAAAGACCCCTCTAAACGTGTGAAAAAAAAGGAAACCGAGGAGCAAGCAACTTTAACCTCAGAGTTACTAACCATGAAGAACCCAAAAAGAAGCACAGAGAAGAACAATACAGCTAAACCCCAGGGAGATCGAAAGCAAATAGAAAGAAAAAAGGAAAGAAAAGAAAAAGGAATCAAAAACACTATCACAGCAAAACGACGAAAAGCGAGAAAAGAAAAAGAACATACCTTGAACAATGGCGGATCGAGGAAGCACTGCCAAATAGCACACCAATTCGAAGAAAAATAGCAGAAGAAGGCTAACAGAGGAGAAGTAATGATTGAAGATTTTCGAAAAGTGAAAAGAAAAAATAAGGAGAGGAAGAGTTTAAACACAAAGGCTTGAAAAACGGATAGATCGGTGGGAAACCCAATAGTCCTACTAGTTGGAGCATTAACTCCACCAGTCAGCACGTGCTACGTATGCCACGATCTGTGGAGCGTCGCCACTTCGCACTTAATACGGAGCAAAACCCCAAATGTCATTTGCAATCTATAGCCCTTCACATTCTATGATCGTCATGACATGACGAACAGAGAATCGGGGGGCAACTGATGGGACTGACGAGTCCGTCTCA
This sequence comes from Quercus gilva, assembly GCA_023621385.1. Lineage (NCBI taxonomy): Eukaryota > Viridiplantae > Streptophyta > Magnoliopsida > Fagales > Fagaceae > Quercus > Quercus gilva. The sequence continues at coordinate 91,982,790 of CM042476.1, read as the reverse complement.
CATGGACGATCCCATCAATATAGACGAATACAGCCTCAGGCCAGGCGAAGTAATTATCCACGCTACTGACGAAGACAGCCAGGCCATTCAATGCAGCCAATCAAACCCAGAACGGTTACAAGGCCAACTGTATGAACTATTGGAGCACATTGATGCCACATTACACAGCCCCAAACGTTACCAAAAGGAGCATTAAGACCTCCATAGCTACTCCAATGGCTAGAAGCCATGAAAACATATATAAAGCCCACACATTGCCAAGAACAAGGTACATACACACTGAGATAGAGACTAAGAGATTTCTTTGATTTCATTACATTATATTGCTCATTCTTAAAAGAGTTCCTTATACTGACTTTGGCATCGGAGGCGTTGTGGCAGGCACCACACCGGTGACCACCTTCGAGAGTACATTCACATAGGCTGGAGATTGCTCCCATCTGCACACTCTGACTGACGAACTTACGCTTCATCAATATGGATGCATATTAGGAATTTTTTTTCTTTATACTACGGCCTCTACTAGCTTAAAATCCTAGGTCCATCCCTACAATATAGTCTCATCTGTCATAATGGATATTCGTAAGGAATGTAGGGACTAGGGAGGCTGGACTAAAAGCATTTGGGGTGATAATTAACACGTTTGAGGAATTAGAACCAGCATACGTTAGAGAAGTTTGAAAAGTTAGAGAGAAAGATTGGTGCATTGGACCGGTGTCATTAACGAGTGAAGACAACTTAGATATGGCTGCTAGAGGCAACAAGGCCTCAATTGATGAAAGCCAATGTTTGAAGTGGCTTGATTCATGGGGACCAAGTTCTATCTGTTGTCTATGTTTGTCTTAGAAGTCTAAGTCGCTCATCATTAGTACAATTGGTAGATCTTGGTTTAGGCTTAGAAGCATCGAACCAGCCATTCATTTGGACTATAAGTGGTGGTGAGAAACTAGAAGAGCTTGAGAAATGGATATTAGAAGAAAAATTTGAAGATAAGGTCAAAGGGAGAGGCCTTTTGATTAGTGGTTGCGCTCCACAATTGTTAATTTTATGGCAATTAGAGGGTTCTTAACTCATTGTGGTTGGAATTCAACACTAGAAGGAGTATGTATTGGCTTGCCAACAGGGACGGATCCAGGTGGGGGCCCGGGCCCCCCTGGTCCAATTTTTTTTTTTTTTTCCTTTACTTATTATAAATATATCATTTGTAGTTTGGCCCCCACCAACTAGCAGCTATCCAACCTAAAAACTTAATAAAAACTATAAAAACATTCGCAGTGATGATTGTATTTTATTAAAAAAAAAACTATTTTACCATCAAAGAACCGAAAAACTATGTGTTATTGGAGAAGCTAAAGCTAAATGTTTTGCAATTACAGTAAACTAATATAAATACTAGTTGATTGTAGCAAGTTGTTAAAAATAAAATACAATATTTTATCAATATTATCTCTCTACCTTCAATTAAAAAATTCAAATTCTCTCTTCCTTTATTATTTTAATGAGTTGTTTATATTATTTTAAATGAAGTGGTAAAAAAATAGAATATTGGATGTTGAATGTATTGTAAAGTGAGGTAGTAAAATAGATAAAATAGCTTTTTGAGGTGCTAAAAGCTAAAATTTTTAGCACCACTACTATGAATACTCTAACTTAAAAAAAAAAAAAAAAAAAAAAAAAAAAAAAAAAAAATCCTACCTAGCCTAGTATTTTTTTAAAAAAAAAACTTTTTTTTTTTTTGGTCTTTGTTGGTAGATGATTGCATCTTAATATATTAAGAAACAATGATTTTTTTGTATTTATAATTTGTTAATACTATATGAATGCTTATTTGGAGTTTTTTTATTTTTTTATTTTTTCTTAAACTTTGGCTCCCTCTAGTTTAAAATTCTGAGTTCATCCCTACTTGCCAATAATAACTTGGTCCTTGTTTGCTGATCAGTTTTATAATGAAAAGTTTATTGTACAGGTGTTGAAGATTGGTGTGAGTTTAGGGGCTGAATTTGTTGTAAACTAGGGAGAGGAAGAGAAGTTTGGGGTGGTGCTAAAGAGGGAAGAATTTACAAGGGCTATAGATCAGTTGATGGAAGAAGGAGAGGCAGGAAAAGAAAGAAGGAAGAGAGCTAGAGAGCTTGGGGAGATGGCCAAGGGTGCAATGGAGGGTTCTTCCTATCTCAACATGAAACTCTTGACCCAAGATGTCATGCAGCAAGTTATTGAAAAATTAGAATATGATCATTTTGGTTGTTGCGTATGAAGTAGTATTTTCAATAAAAACATACACAATTTAGATTCCTTCTCTCCCCACAAATTGTTGAATTATCCGAAAAAGAAAGTCATTAAAAAAAAAAAAAAAAATCATTTCACTGACTATGTGTTTGGGGAATAAAAATAATTTATAAATTTTTTTTTTTACCTTATTTTATATACTAATAATTGGTACATCTGTTGCACAATTTTTTTTAATAAAATATTTGTAACAACTAAAACAAAATTTAGTGTACATTAAAATAACAAAATTATAATGAAGGGAAGTAAAATGGTCATTTTTACTTTCAAAATTTGTTTAATAATAGTGAGATTCGAAATATATTAACCACTCACCAAGATCCCCATATGATATTCCATTCTTTTTTAATGTCTTTATCATTTTTGTTTTTAAGAAAATCTCATTTAATTAATCATAGATTTGGGGTGTCAATTCGGGTTAGTGTGTCGAGTTCGTGTCGTGTCTAGGTAGAGGTATTCTACTAAATGGCTCAACCCTAACCCGACCCATTTAATAATCTTGTCATGATCCTTCAACCTTAACCCGACCTGTTAATAAGGCAGGTTGACCTGACCCAACCCATTTGACACACTTAATAAACGAATCGTGTTGGGTTGACACGAATGTAACACAACCCATTTCAACCTGCATAATATTAAATATAACATTCATCTAGAAATAATTTTTTTTTTACATCCCAAAAGCAATGCATACACTTCAAGTTTTCAACCTACATTCTTGTAATCTTTAAAAGCAATACCCATCAGATCTAGTTTATAAACTATCTTAATAAACCCACTTGCAAGATATGCAGACGTGTCCAACACTAATACAAACACATAAAAAATAAAAAATAAAACACACGGCACAAGACAGAAGCTACAATCGTGGCCTTAATCAACAATTAATATATCTCATATATTAATAATGGCACATGGGTTCAAAGTTTATAGAACAAAAGCATTATGCAGAAGAAAAAAATAAAATAAAAACACATTAGAGAGAGAAAGCAATAACCGATTTGAGATTTTGAGTTTGAGAATTGGGTGTGAAACTATAAGATAGTAGAGTGAGTAGTACAGTTGAAATTAAAAAAAAAAAAGGAAAAAAAAGAAAAAAAAAAAAGAAAAAGATATTATAAGAAGGTTTAGAGATTTAGGGTTTTTAGGGTTTAGAGATCTAGGGTTTGTAAAGTTTCAATTTCCAATTATATCCCTTGAAGTTTTTGTAATTACTCACTTTTCTTTTTAAATTTAAAATATATGTTGGATATAAAAGATATTTAACAAATTTAAAATAAAATAAATATTTATTTATTTGTTATACAAATTAAACGGGTTATGTTAAGTCGGTCATTTTGGGTTGACTCAAATAAATTGGCGTATCAAACGTGTCTATTATGAGTTACGCAGTTAACCCACTTATGACACGTTTCTTATTGTCGCTTTTGGGTCGACCCGTTTATGACCCAAACCCATTAAGGCCCAAGCCTAACCCGAAAAAACCCATGTTGAGTTCGTGTCGTGTTCGCAGGTTGGGTCGAGCATTGACAGCCCTAATTTGCCATCAAGTTAGCAAAGGAACTTTTATTATAATAATAAAAGCGAGGAAACTTCCTTCCAAAAAAAAAAAAAAAAAGTTAGTTAAACTTCTTTTCCTTGAGGTTTGAGGGAATAAAACTCTAGCACAAACCTAAACGAAAAAAATAGTTCCCCCTTGACACTCATTTGACCTAATTCTATTAAATTGGTATAAAAAATATTGTATACTAATCTGTCATTATTTGGTTAAGGGTAGAAATCTAAAATTACCTTTAATTTCAAAGTTCAAATGTCAAAACTTAACCTACCCTATGATGAGGTGCACCTAAATAATCAAGACTCATCACCTTTTTTTTTTTTTTTTAGATTATAATTCATGTGTTTTGGGTGGGGAGGGGTTGTGTAGAGAGAGAGAGATATATATATATATATATATATATCAAACAAACAATGTTTTACTAAGTAAGGTTAATATGCAGCCAAAACTTAGCATATTGAGATAGTAAACACCTATATTTCGCAATTCAAACTTGAAAAATATCAGTTGAATATGCAGCTGAGCCTTCATTTAAGTCAACTTTTTTTTTTATCACCAAAAAAAAAATATATATATATATATATATTAAGCCAATTTGTTTACACTTTACTTACTAGATAGAATTGAGTTTATACTATTCTCTTTTTACTAACCATGATTAAACTTAGGTAAAGAGAATTTTTTTTTTTTTTTTTAATTAGAATATTTTGAAAGCTCGAATATGTGTGAAAACACAAGATCTATTTAGACCCCCAATTAAAAGTTATGGCTCAATTGATTTTACTCTAACTTAAACTAAGTGCAGAATAAGAGTAAATGCAAGTGAACAAACGATAAAACTACTCTAAGCCATATTCATCAAATATCAACAATAAAATGAAAGCTAAAAGAGTAGGGAAGAAGGATGCAGACACAAGATAACACCAAGACATGCTATCAAAGAGAAAACCGAAGAACTCGGCGAAAAAACTAGAGAATAAGTTGGAGTACACGAATAACAAAATACCCTCCAAGCCTAGTCTACCCCATGTACTTGAGCCCTCCAAGCTCCTGCTACCAACTGACTTGATGAAGTCTTGTCTTCTCTAACTCTCCGACTCACGCAATTCAGCCCGATTGCATCCGCCAATGATTGGCTTCTTCCAATGCTTCCCAGCAGCACCAAAACATTACTTTACACTCAGATTGGGTGAGGTAAGTGTTTGGACTATCAACCTCTCTAAGATTTGGATATGGGGAGGTAGGAGTAGAGGAAAATCACAAAGGATTGTATAGAAGATTGTGGGTATGACAATCTCTAACTCTCAAGGGGAATATCTAGGATTTTCTCTCTGAAAAGCACTCCTTTCAATATGTGGGTAATAAGGGTATAAATAGTATGGGTGAAGACATGGTGGAGCACATATAACAAAATAGCAAAACAAAATGCTTTGCGGGTATTTCGCAAGAAGGCCTTACCCGCGAATTGCTTGCGAAAACCAGCTGTCATGACTCTTTGCATTCCAGTCATATGCTCTGCATGTGGCTTACTTCGCGGGATAGCATCTTGCGTTTCTTCTCACAAAATCCACTTGGTCTTCAATAAAAGCTTGAGTCTTCACACTCTCTCTCACACATAATCCTTACAATAAAATTCCACATAAAATACAGGGTAAACATGATTAAACATAATTACAATCAAATTCGGCACGGAATTAAAGCCAACATAAAATAGTTGTAAATAACAACTTTACATATTTCATTACTAATATTAATGGAGTAGGGAATATTATTTTCTTTAAATCTCTCATGTTTTTTCCCTTTAAGTTTGGAGTGGAGTGTTATTCCCCCAAATCTTAATGGAGGAACTTTTATCTAGAAGAAAAAAATGAAAATAGAGCTACATTCTTAATAATAATAATGAACTAGTCATTAACCCGTGCTATGCACAGGAAAGTTCAGCAATTTTATTTTAATATATTATATGTATTTGTTTTCTTTATTAAGCACAAAGAAATAAAATTTTAATTAATTTCATATTAATCATGATATAATATTATATATGTAATCTACAGAGTATATTTGAACAAATAAATCAATGTTTATAGTAATCTGAGGGCTATACCATAGGTTCATATAACAATTTCCATATTAAAATTGCAATAACATAGCATCAAAAACTCATATACGAATAAATACAAAAATAATTAGTTTATGCTTGTATGCTTCCACTTCTCATGGTTGAAAATCTTCATTACTGTATACAATTGTATTTTTGTATGATGTAATCTCATTTTTAACCTCAAAGCAAAGTTAAATCGTGGCCCCAAAGAGCAACATAAATAATTTACATGTTATTATTAGCCTCTATGTGGATGATATGTTGATTTTTGGAAGCAATAAAAATGAAAATAGATCTACATTCTTAATAATAATAATGAACTAGTCATTAACCCGTGCTATGCACGGGAAAGTTCAACAATTTTATTTTAATATATTATATGTATTTGTTTTCTTTATTAAGCACTAAGAAATAAAATTTTAATTAATTTCATATTAATCATGATATAATATTATATATGTAATCTACAGAGTATATTTGAACAAATAAATCAATGTTTATAGTAATCTGAGGGCTATACCATAGGTTCATATAACAATTTCCATATTAAAATTGCAATAACATAGCATCAAAAACTCATATACGAATAAATACAAAAATAATTAGTTTATGCTTGTATGCTTCCACTTCTCATGGTTGAAAATCTTCATTACTGTATATAATTGTATTTTTGTATGATGTAATCTCATTTTTAACCTCAAAGCAAAGTTAAATCGTGGCCCCAAAGAGCAACATAAATAATTTACATGTTATTATTAGCCTCTATGCGGATGATATGTTGATTTTTGGCTCAAATATGCATATTATAAATGAGACAAAAAATATGCTTAATAGCCATTTTGATATGAAAGATCTTGGCGAGGCTAGTTTTATTTTTGGCATGAAAATTACAAAAACATGTAATGGAATATTTCTTGATCAATTACATTTTGTTGAGAAAATATAATTTTCATGATCACAAAAGTGTAGCTACTCCTTTTAATTCTAGTGTTCATTTATTTCCTGTGAATAATGATGATGAGATTTTTAATCAAAAGGATTATGCTAGCATCATTGGTAGTTTACGTTATGCTACTAACTGTACTAGACCTCACATTGCATATGCGATAAGAGTGCTTAGCAGATTTACTAGCAAGCCTAGTAGAGATCATTGGCTAGCTATTAAGCGAGTCATGAGATATTTAATTGGTACCAAAAGCTATGGCTTATTTTATAAAAAATACCCTATTGTGATTTAAGCTTTTAGTGATACCGATTGGAATACTTTGTCAGGTGATTCTCTCTCTACCACTAGTTATATTTTTACTTTAGGTAGTGGTGCTATTTGTTGGAAATCTAAAAAGCAAACAATGATTGCTAATTCAACAATGGAAGCTAAATTAATAGCATTAGCTTCAACTAGTGAAGAGGCAAATTGGCTTAAAGATTTGTTAAATGAAATTCCACTTTGAGAAAAGCCAATTCCACCTATATTAATTCATTATGATAGCACTGCCGCAATTGATAGAGTTAAAAACCATTATTACAATGGTAAATCCAGACCTGTGAGAAGAAAGCACAGTATTGTGTGATCTGATTTGAGTAGTGGCATCATAACTATGGATTATATTAAATCTAATGATAATCTTGTAGATCCATTTACCAAGACCTTGGCAAAAGATAGGGTCTGGAATACATCAAAGGGGATGGGACTAAAGTCCATAGAATCGTGAGCCATGTATGAGGATACCCAACCTAAGGACTAGAGATCCTAAAAATTTGGTTCAATAGGAAAAACGAATCATACGATGGTCGTAAGAAATGCCCTATTTATTTTTTTAATTATTTATTTTGTAAATAATTTTTTAATTGTTCATCCCTATGATATAAGTGCATTAATCCTGTAATGTGGAAAGGTTGAGTAAAAAACTCTTAATAAAATTTGTAGTTCGTATGAGTGAGGTGTCAGAATTACAGGAGCACCCTTGACAAAATTTCACTTATGTGAGTATGGGGGTGGGACCGCTTCCTATGAGATTTGGACTTAATCTCAAATACGCTCATGAAACTATGATTAGCACACGGCTGCAAAGTGCTAGCTATAAAAGCTCATGTCAACACCTGGGTTGTTATGTGTAAGCAATGACGCTTAATTTCCCTAAAGCAGTCCTAATTCAAGTCGAAGGCCACTACGACTCTAGAGTTGAGATTGCTGTTTTATTAAGTGAAGGTTCAATGCAAAGCACACCTTCATGATGCATAGTGACCCGTCTTTGCCTGCCAATTTCTCTTTAACTAAAAAATTTAATATTAAAATGAGAGGGGGATTGTTTGAGCATTTTAATATTAATTAATTAAAATGAATAAATATTACAACATAAATGTAAAGATGTGGGAGTGAATATGGAAGATGAGGAGTTAGTGAAAATGTTTAATCCCACATTGAAAAGAAGAGAGACTATTTTATTCCTTTTAATTGTGGTGATTAATGGGCTAATATGAATTGAATAAGATATTGGGCTAGATACGTGCGCAAGGGAGAGGTGAAGGGTGGAGGTATCATTCTAGCCTAATTTAAATGTATATATGTGTAAAGCTCTCCCGTGGAGATTTGAATCCCAACTCTTGACCCATACCTTACAAGAACTTACACTTGTAGAAAGATTATCATGCTAAGGGTATGCGGTGATGTATATCATGTTAATAGATATGCTGCATATAAATATAATAATATTGACTATGTTTAGCAATATTACCCTATATAATATTTAGCATGAAAGCATAGGATTTTTTATCCATTAAATAAATTCTATAATTTTAGATAGAATCAATGTGATAATAGATAAATTAGATAGTATAATTACTAATTCTTAGAGAAAACTTACACTGTTATGTTAGGTTCTAAAGGTTTAGGAATTTATGTATTTAGAACTCTAATTTGTAATGTTGGCAAACCATGATCAAAACAATGTACTTAGTCTTGTTTAGGCTTGCTCAAAGTTGGTAAAATATTGTAAAGCTTGAATCGAGTGACTGCAGATGCATTAGGGCATTTCGGCTTGGCTCGATCGATCGAAGAATAGATTCGATCGATCGAAAATCGGACCAAATGCGTTTTCTGCAGAATTTCCAACTCAGCCTTAACTCATTAAACGTTTAGGGTTTTATGTTTTTGCCCTAGGCATATAAGGCAAAACCCTAGCCACGTTTTTAGAGTTGCACAAGTTGTATTGTTGCTCATACATTGCTGTTTTGTGTAAATCTCTTGTGAGATCTAGAGGAGCTTTCCTTTACACAAAGCTTAGGGTTTTCAAGATTGAGATTACTTCAACATCTTGATGATCAACTTGGTTGCTGCCTTCGAAGCTTAAAGAATATCAAGCGTGGGTGCTTGTAGCTGATTGAGGAATTCAAAGAAAGAAGGAGTCCGTGGATTCGGAGCTTGCACGTGGTCGTGTCAGTAAGTTCTACTGGTGGGTAGTATTAGGAAGTCAAGCGGGGAGCTTGTAAGTCCTTTTGTAAGAACTTCAATTCTTTCTTAGTGGATTCTGTTTTGCCTTAAGGATCAGTGGGTCAAATCCTCCCCAGGTTTTTCCGTGTGGTTTCCTGGGTGATCATATCTTGTGTTCTTTATTATTTCCGCTACTTTATATGTTTTATATGCATGATATGATTATTTGATTGTTTTAACCTAGAATTGCTTAATTTGACTAAGTAACAACTTGGCTAATTAACTAGGCTACGCAATCTGGTTGTTTGTAAGGGATCTTAAACCGTTCATGTTATATGTCACACAAATAACCTTTGGGTTTGAAAGACACAATGAAAACAACTGCCTTTTATAAATTGGACAGAGCTTGAATTTGGACAGAGTTTTTATGTTGATCACGTATTATGAAATAAAAGAAATAATTAGTAAGACACGGAAATATGAAGATGAATATGAACTTCTCAAGTGGTCATCAACACTTTTTTTCTTGAAAAAAGTAAAAAAGAAAAAAAAAAAGTGGGCATCCACACTTTTCAATTGATACAAGGATATAAGTTTGATATATAGCACTTGAGTACAAGTGATATATATTGGAGAATCGAGTACAATAGATATAAACTGCTTGATTTAGAAATTTGAGAATTATTGTTTATAGTTTTTTGAAATACGTGTTGATAAAAAAGTGTGTAAAAATATGTATAATATTGTTTAAAATATGAAAATGTGAGTTTGAACTCACTCACCAAATAGGGCAAATATTATAATAAGATTTAAAATGTAAAAATGTGAATTTGAACTCACTCACCATAACATTATTTAAGATGCTTGAAGTTAATTGGAAGAAGGCTGATTTCATTGTCAAGTCAATAGAAGATTGGCTAGATGAGAGGCAATTGATTGCCGAACAGGGCAATTGATATTATAATAAGAAAATTTTTTTTTTTTTGCATGAAAATATTATTAAAAAAGTTTTCCAAATATTGACCTACAATAATTGCGTCTCTCTCGTCAGAAAGGACATTGAACAAGGAAAATGAAAACTTTGATTTGAACCATATGCCATTTTTAAGAAAGGACATTGAAAAAAAACAAACAAACAAAAACATAATGCCAAATGCTCTTAAGATAATTGTTAATAAATGATTTATAAATTATAAATTATAATAACCGGTAATAAATCATTTTAAAAAAATTTAACACTACTTTTAGAAAAATATAAAAAGTTATTAAAAAATAATTATTTTTACTTTTTTATAAAAAGTTTTTAAAGATGCATTCTAAATTAATATTCTTAGAATTTTTATTAACTTTTTTCATAAATTATTTATAAAAAAAAATTGATACTAAAAAATATAAAAAATCATTAAAAAATTATTTATTTTTATTTTCACATAAAAATTTTAAAATCTATATTAATTAACTTCTCTCAAAAAGAAACTAAAAAAGAAATAAAATAAGAATTCTTCTTTTTTGATGAAAAATAAGAATTCTTCTGGAGCAGAGACAGTAAATCAATATTCATGTCTCAATAAAAGCCTCTTTCCATAGTCCCCAAATTCTAGACTGCCTACAATGTCCCACCATCCACTTCCACATGTACAGCTATCCGTAACGCAACTAGTCTGTTTTTTTTTATTGGCTGAATTGAAGGTAACAGTAGTTCTTGCTGAATGAGAATTCCTAGATAGAAATCACTTTTTGTAGTGCGGCACCAATGGCGGATTTAATTTTTTATTTTTTTAAAGGGGATATTTAGAAAATTAAATTAAACAAAATTTAATAAAATGAAAATTTAAATATATTTAGTTATCGGCCTATAGCCGTATTTGTTTTAGCCGCATTTTCAGTCGTTGCCTAAAGCCTGTAACTATAGGTGGAGGGGTTTATAGCCGCGTTTTTACAAGAGCGGCTATGGGCCAGAACCAATGACCGCATTTTTAGGGGACAGCTATTGGCACAACTTAAAAACGCGTCTATAACCCTTTTGTGTTTTTATGAATTTGACTATAGCCGCGTTTTCCCCTTTGAGTGAACAACTAATGCCCTTTTCATGCCAAAAAGCTGCAATGCTTTAGCCATTTTTAAGACCTAAACAACAAATAGAACATATACTAAGAAAAAATCTATTATTACATATACGCAACTAATTGCTTGAAAAGTGAACCCAAGTCCATTAACAGTATATAACTGTGTATCGGCTTCCTTCTATTATTAGAGAATACACAATGAAATAAATGATGAAGTGATAACTGTAATAATAAAAATATGAAACATTAACATAGTTGCTTTAGTTTGGTTACACGCTCTCAAACTGAAACAATAGAGATTAATTTTTGCTACTATAAGTTGTCTAAGTTCTACTGCAAACAAAACATTTTAACTTGATTGCAATTTGAGATACTCCAGCACTATGTTGAGCCAAAAAGCCAGTACATAACACTCAAAAGTTTTCAGTCAATTATACATTAATCAACAATTCAGGCAAGACCCAAAATCAAACTCAAAATCCTTTGAATCTTACTAGCAATTAATCTATTAATTATCTATTTAGTCAAAACCTTATATCTAAATCATCCTGGCAAAATAGTGTCTACATTTGAAACAATGAAATATTCAATCACTTTTGTTATGTAATTAGTTTCAAATCTTTTTACTTTTGGTGGGGGAGAAGTTAAATGAAATGAAATTATCAAGATATATAGTTTTAGGAGAGTAGATGATAATTTTAATATTCTTGATACAAATACTTACCAAGTCTTCCTTGTATACTCCAACAACAGAAAAGGTATCCTAGATGGATTCAACATTGGGCCCAATATGTTGAACACAGTTTTCACTTTTAGCTTTTTTCTAACAGGGCTGACAATCCTCATGGCTGGGTGATACCTTGGAGCCATCATAAACCCAATTCCTCCTTCGTTCAGACACCTCGTAACCCCCTTAGTTAAAGAAAAAACAATGAGAAATTGAATTAATATAGGAAAAAATCATTTGTTCTGAATATTGGCACTCTTCTCATATTATATAAGTAGAGCACAAACATTCATATTTTTTTTAAAAAAATTCTCTACTAGATGTAGTTTGGGGTTTCAGTGAGTATAGGTTTGAAGCCCCATAACATAAAAATTCAAGATTTTCAATAAACCCAATGAAAAAAAATTTAGCATAATGAAAAACAAACAAACAGGCCCAACATAACAAACAGTCCTTAAGGTTCAAAATTTCTCGTGTAGCCAAGCAAAACCCACAAAATTTATAAGACCATAATACAAACTTATAATTACACAAAAAAAAAAAAAAAAACATATACACACACTCAAACCAATTTTGCATCATCAACACCAAAAATAGCATTATAAAAAATAAAAAATAAAAACTTTCTAACTCAAATGACATCCCCGTAAAAGTAAGGTGGATGGTGAGATTGTGAGTTCAACACCCATTGGTGCTTGAGTAGTTACCGATAAAAGGGAGAGAAGGAGGAGGGGGGAGGCATAACAAAAAAAAAAAATGGAGTTTTTTTGTTTTTTCTTTTTTTTCTTTTTTGTTTTTTGTTTTTTTTTTTTTGTTTTTTTTTGTTTTTTGTTTTTTTGTTTTGTTTTTCTTTTTTCTTTTTCTTTTTTTCAGTTTGGATCCCAATAGGCCTTCACATATTTGCAAGGCCCATTGAACACATTGTTTGTTTTGCATGGGTGGGTCCTGCATGAGATTCATGGCACACCGAAGGCACATCCACTTCACATTGGAGCAAGACTGAATCAGCCTCTTAGATCCCCCTACTTGACAACCCATTCAGAAATCAGATTAATTTGGGTAGTAATTTCGTGAGGTCTGCACCGATTATAAAATTTAGCTAACCAAGAGCTTGAATCTCCTTAAAGAGAGCGAGTGCGTTGTGTAATTTTCTCTTTAAATTAATAATATTCAAAAGTATTATTCTGTTTCTCGTTGTGTTATTTCCATTATTATTGTGTTTGCACCAACAATATATAATTTTCTATTTTTAAATCTGAGATAGAAATCTCATTCTAGCCTAATTTAAATGTATATATGTGTAAAGCTTTCTCGTGGAGATTTAAACCAAGACTCTTGCCCAATACCTTACAAGAACTTATACTTGTAAAGAGACTATCATGCTAAGGATATGCGGTGATGTATATCATGTTAATAGACATATGCCGCATATAAATATAATAATATTGACTATGTTTGGCACTATTACCCTATATAATATTTAGCATGAAAGCATAGGAATTTTTATCCATTAAATAAATTCTATAATTTTAGATAGAATCAATGTGATAATAGATAAATTAGATAGTACAATTACTGAACTGTTTGATACAATATATTATCCCAAATATAAAGATGCTTGAAGTTGATTGGAAGAAGAGTGCTTTCATTGCTAAGCCGAATAGAAGATTGGCTAGATGAGAGGCAATTGATTGCCGAACAAGACAAATGATGGCGCCCATGGTATCGAAATGAGATCTTTCTTTTTTCTTTTTGCATGAAAACATTATTAAAAAAGGTTACCAATTATATTGACCTACAATAGTTGCGTCTCTCTCTTCTCCCAATCATACGTCACATTACCACACGTCACATTGGGTAATAAAAACCGTGATTTGATCTATTCAATTATTGGGGAAAGACAGTGACTAAAGAAAATGCAAAAAACAAAACTAGTACTTTTAACATAATTGTTAATGATATGTTAACGGTAAGGTGCCACTTAAGCAATTTTAGAGAATATCGAGTCAATATAGTTAATTTTTTAAGTTTCATTTATCATTTCAGTACTATTTTTAATCACCTCATAAATTTATACAAGTTCTTTATTAGACGGACATCACAATAAATCATTCTTATCAAGCATTATAACATTTTCCAATTGTTAGTCTCCGTTTGGATTGCAAAACTCACGTTTGCGTCTGCGTTTTTGCCCTTCTTTTTTTTTTTTTTTTTTTTTTTTTTCACGCGTTCCCAGCCATTTTCACGTGTTCCCTGCCATAGTTTTACTGTAGCGGCTACTGTTCATTGAACAGTAGCCGCAAACCTTGACTTTTCAACCCAAAATTACTGTTCACGGACCCACAATTTTCACTTTTCAGCAATTTTTTTTATTAAAAATGGGTCACACGGTACTATTTACACATTTAAAAATTATTTTGCTACAGTGTTTCAGTTTTCAGTTTTCAGTTTTCAGTTTTCAGCTCTATCCAAACGGACCCTTAATAGAGTTTATATTTTATTTATGGCATATGTTACTAAACAATGTTAAGAAAATTTTTTATGGGAAAACAAAAAAGTGATAACTTTTTTAATATTTTTTTTAATTTTCATAAAAAAATTTGTAAAATGAATAATTAATTTTTGCCTTAAAGGCATGCAATAAATAGTTTCTAAAAAAATTATTACTTTTACATTTTTCCATAAAATGTTTATAAAAATATATTCTAAATTAATGTTTTTAAAACTTTCATTAAGTGTGTTTGGCTCCAGCTTAAAAAGTCAGCTTATTTTACTATTCAACTTATTTTTGCTACTATTTATGGGTCCCATTTCATTTTTTAGTACTATTTATGGGTCTTATTGTACTATTTCAACTAATTTTTACCTCTATCTTCAGTAGTTTCAGCAAAAAAATTTTAATTTCAACAAAATAAGCGGATTTCAAACAAAACTTAACTTTAAAAAATCATTAAAAAACAAATTATTTTTATTTTTACATAAAAAAATTTTAAAAATAATTTTTAAATCTGGTACATTAGTTAATTTTTCCCAAAAAGCAACTAAAAAATAAATAAAATAATAATTCTTATGTAGCAAAGATAGGAAATCTATATTAATGTCTCATTAAAAGCCTCTTTCCATAGTCCCCAAATTATAGACTGCCTACAATGTCCCACCATCCACTTCCACATGTAGAGCTATCCGGAAGGCATAACCAGTAATTTTTTTTTTTTTTTGGGCTATGATAATGAGTATCCGGCCTTTAGGGCATTGGTTAACAATACTGAACGAGAATCCTAGATAGCAATCACTTTTTGTAGGTTCAGCACTGGTGATAAAACATGTGGCTCAATACGGAGGGATATATTTTATGTATTTTTGCTCTTAAGGTATTTGTTAATAGGTTATTTTAAGGAAGTTTTAATACTACTTTTATAAAAGATATAAAAAAAATTATCAAAAAAATTAGTTACTTTTTTCCATAAAAAATTTCTAAAAATAGTTCCTAAACTAATATGAAATCCATTGACATATATTATAATACTATAATAATGGTATATTATAATACTATTATATCTTATTACGAGCAGGTTAACGTGTTCTTCTAGAAAAATTATTAATAAATTATTTTTAAAAAGTTTTTAATATCACTTTTTAATATCATTTTTTTCTAAAGTATTTTTTAAATCAATATCTTTATGGTGTGTTTAGATGACATAATTTGGACATTTAAATTTGGATTTAGGTGATTGAAATTCAAATATCTTTTTGGACTGTTTAAAAATTGTCAAGAATTTGAATTTGACAAATCTACTAAGAATTTCAAACTTTTAAAATGCTTGAATTTAAAATAACTCCAAAAATCAATGAATTTGAAATCAAGACATTTCAAATCTATTAATTTAAAATTCAAATCCAAATCTAAATTCAAGTTTCCAAACACAACTTTAGGATATTTGTTACAAAATTCTATCATTATTATGGGAAAAAAGAAATTTACTTTATGTTTGGGAGTATGTTACAATTTTTCTCCTCAAATTTAAAATCAAACAATTTTATCCTTTTTGGAAATAAGCAAATATTTTCATTTAGTAACAACCTTTTATCTATCTTTCCCACAATTTTACAAACGCTCTTTTCCAAACAAAATAGGTTGACCCTTCCCAAACTTAGCTACTCCTGCTCTCAGCCAATTATTGGCCACCTTATTCTTAGTGGTGAGGACTTTAATACATAATCTATTTTTCCAGGACAAACACAAAACCCCCCCATGTAAGCTTCCCTAACAACACAAAGTTACCAAAAATTTTAAACCCCAATTTTCCTTCATTCATCGATCCACAATGCTCAGACCTGGTTGTATGAGTATAAAAAAACTACCCTTACAGACAGTATCAGCGGGGTGCCAGCCAAAAATCCTCCGAAAGTTAAGTTAATAATAGAAAAATCTCCAATAACTCAAAAGTGTAAGAGTTATGAAAATTCATGTACCATAGAGAAGAGAAGACTTAGTACTTATTTAGGGGTGTAGGGTTGACGAAGATCCTATAAACGTAAGATCTTTTCTTGTAGGAAAGATATGAGAGGATTCAAATATGTAGAATGATCTTTGGACGTGGTGTAGTGCAAGTTCTTTCCATATAGGAATGTATGAGTGGAGAACACATAAATGGCATGAGACTAAGTGTGATCTATCATGAGTATTGGATAACCTGATGAATACTTTCCTACCTAATAATGAATGTGAGTGGAGAGTATGGCCGATGTGTCATAATCAACCTGAAAGGAACCTAGTACCTGAAGGGTAAAAGGAAGCTGAAGGGCATTTTTATTTGAAGGGTAAAAGAAGTCAAAAAAATTATGTGCCAAAATATTCCTTATCATGGATTGTCTAGACTAGCTGCAATAAGTGTTGAGGCTATGCATGAGTGAATTAAGGGCTGTTTGGATTTAGTGTTTTCCATCACCTATCACTCTGTTTTCATCACCCATAACTCAAAACTGGTAGGTCCCACGGTTGTTTGGTTTGTTTGGATTTGTTTTCAGATTTTGTTTCTATCACTCAATTCTCTAATTTTTGAGTGATGAATTATGGAAATTAAAAACAATTTTTAGGTGTTTTTGAGTTATGGAAATATATGATGGCATTTTGGTAAATACACACATATTTGAGGGACCCACAGTTAGAGAGTAGTCAAATCCAGTCTGGTCTTTTTTTTCTTCTTCTTCTTCTTTTCTTTCCTTTTCACACTGGGTTCTTTTTTTTTTTTTTTTTTTTTTTTTTTTTTTCCACTGTGTTTGGTGAGTTTGGGTATTAGGGGTTGAAGGGGAAAAAAAAAAGGAAATAAGAAGTAAAAGCTACACCAAGTCAATCCAAGGGTCCCACAAAAAATAAAATTTTTTGAGTTATCAAAATTGGAAACAAGTGTCAAACATGCCACCGTAGGAAGTTGTGATATTTTTAGTGATAAGTGATGAGTTATAAAGTGATGAGTGATGAGTGATGAAAATTGAGTGAGGAGTGATGAGTGATGGTTTTTTAAAAACCAAATAGCCCCTTAACCTCCACCATTTTTGCCTTACAACTAAAATAAAATGAGATTGTCCCTATAAAATAGCTTGTTAATTTTTGGAGCACTCACAACAACTTTAAGTCACCTTTAACTAGTTTGGTCTTTTGACCACACTGCTTCAAAGCGAAAAAGTTTGACACCTACGTTCCTCATCATTTACCTATCTAATAAAATAGGATTGTGATATGAAGTGGGTGCAATAATCATGTCTCACCCCGGCTTTAGGGAAAAGCCTCGCCAATCCATGTTACAAAGCCCTCCATCTATTCTTTCCATTATGTTTTCCCAACTTGATCTCCTATTCACTACTAGAAATCTGTACTATTGCGGCAAGTGTAAAAACTGCCGCTATATGTCACATATTGCGGCATTTTTTCGGACCGTCGTAGTAGTTCTAATCTTTTGCAGCGCACTACAGCGACGGTACATAGAACTACCGCAATATGTGTGTTTTAGCGATGTTTACATAGATATAGTGGCGCCTTAGAGAACCTGCCGCAATAAATATAGCATTTGCAGGGATACTATAGTGGAGGTATCAAAAACCGCCGCAATATGCAAGTTTTAGCGGCATTTTTCCTTAGTTATAGTGGTGAGTTTGTGACCACCGCAATAGACCTTTGAATTACCACTAACTAGTTCAATTTTTTTCCTTCACTCCCCCCCCCCCCCTCACCTAAATCTATCAATTTAGACCCTAACCTTTTCATTTCTCATCCAAGTGTATCCCTCTAAAAAAAAAAACACACACACACACACACACACTCTCTCTCTCACTCTCAACTTAAAATCTCGCATCATTGATCTCAATACCCAAATATCGATCTTCCCACCACCACCATTCATTCTCACTCTCAAATCCTAGATTGGGCCTCTCTCTATTAGCACTCACCGCCGCCACTAGCTAATTGAAACCCCCAGTGATCAATATTTGAATATTAATTTCACCAAGTCTAGTGGTATCGAGACTATCTATTAAGTTCGACTGGGTTTAACCAACTTAAACTAAACTTTGACCACGCATTTCTCTAAATCTGACCGTTTGATTGTGACCATAATTTATCAAAATTAACATTTTGTTACACTCTTCAAATCCAACGGTTAGATTTCAAATCTAAGTCTAGCGCGTGATAGACATATGCTGTGTACCTGTATGATTATGTTTTCTCAATCTGATCATCCAATTGGTCTTAAATTTCACCAATACTAATATGTTACCATACTCTTTAATCCCAATGATCAAGATTTGAATTTGATTTTCACCAAGTCCAGTGATCTCAGGACCATCTCTTAAATTTGACTAGGTTTGACCAACTTTGATCGCGACTTTCTCTAAATCCAACCGTTTAATTGTGATCATAATTTACCCGAATTAACTTTTCATTACACTCTTCAAATCCAACGGTTAGATTTCAAATATATGTATGGTGCGTGATGAACATGTGTTGTGTACCTATATGACTATGTTCTCTCAATATGACCATCCAATTGGTCTCAAATTTTACCAACACCAATATGTCATCATATTCTTCAATCCTAATCATCAAGATTTGAATATGAATTTCATCAAGTCCAGTAGTATTGGGACCGTCTATTAAGTTTAATCGGGTTTGACCAACTTTAACTAAACTTTGACCACGCCTTTCTCTAAATCCAATCGTTTAATTGTAACCATAATTTACCAAAATGAACCTTTTATTACACTCTTCAGATCCAACGGTTAGATTTCAAATCTAAGAATGGCGCGTGATGGACATGTGTTGTGTACCTATATGGCTATATATATTCTCTCAATCTGACCATCCAATTGGTCTCAAATTTTACCAACACCAATATGTCACCATTCTCTTCAATCCTAATGATCAAGATTTGAATATGAATTTCACCAAGTCCAGTGGTATTGGAACCATCTATTAAGTTTGATCGGGTTTGACCAACTTTGACCACACATTTCTCTAAAGCCAACCGTTTAATTGTGACCATAATTTACTAGAATAAACCTTTCATTACACTCTTCAAATCCAACGGTTAGATTTCAAATCTAAGTCTAGCACGTGATAGACATGTGCTGTGTACCTGTATGGTTATGTTTTCTCAATTTGACCATCCAATTGGTCTCAAATTTCACCAACACTAATATGTTACCATACTCTTCAATTCCAATGATCAAGATTTGAATATGATTTTCACCAGGTCTAGTAGTCTTAGGACCATCTATTAAGTTTGATCGGGTTTGACCAATTTTGACTAAACTTTGACCGCGACTTTCTCTAAATCCAACTATTTAATTGTGACCATAATTTACTAGAATTAACCTTTCATTACACTTTTCAAATCCAACGGTTAGATTTCAAATATAAATATGGCGCGTGATGAACATGTGTTGTGTACCTATATAACTATGTTCTCTCAATATGACCATCCAATTGGCCTCAAATTTCACCAACATTAGTATGTCACCATACTCTTCAATCCTACTGATCAAGATTTGAATATGAATTTCACAAAGTCTAGTGGTATTGGGGCCATCTATTAAGTTTGACCGGGTTTGATCAACTTTGACTAAACGTTGACCGCGCCTTTCTCTAAATCCAACCGTTTCATTGTTACCATAATTTACCAGAATTAATCTTTCATTACACTCTTCAAATCCAACGGTTAGATTTCAAATCTAAGTATGGTGCCCACACCTGGTCTAATGTATCCCTCTGTTGTTTTGCCCTAAGTGCCCTTTTGCCTTTTCATTTCCCTCATTTTTCATTTTCCAGTACACTCTCTCTGTTGTTAGCTCTAAGAAAAAACCCTCTCTCTCTCTCTCTCTCTCTCTCTCTCTCTATTATTAGTTCTAAAAAAAAAAACCCTCACTGCCACGCATCCTCACTCTCAAAATCCAGCTTGGGTCTCTCTCTATTAGCACTCTCCGCCGCCACTCACTTATTAAAGGCACAAAAACAGCCGTTGAGGCTTGGACGAAGCCAAATTTAAAGAGCTATATGGGTGTTCTCTGTTGATTGTGTGAAAAAATACTTGATAAAATGTTATTTTGATTAATTGTTATTGATCTAAGAATATGAGTTATATTTTGGAAATAACAAAAAGAACATAAAAATATTCTTCCAAAAAATTAATAATAATGAAAGGAATAAAAAAAATTAATTTAATTATCTTATTTTATTTTATTTTAAAAAAATTTAGAAATTCAAAAAAAAAATTTATGTGAGTTATTATTTTTTAAATGCTGACTTGGAATTTTTAATATGCTAAATACGATTTTTTAAATTTTTTTAATAGTCGTGTCAGCATTTAGTGTGTAAACAGTGTACTCCGTTTACCACGTAAGCAATTTCCATTAGTGAGATGACGATAAGAGCCAAATTGGAACACATTTTTCATTTTAGGGACTAAAATCGGTAAAATAAAAAAGTAAGGACCAAAATAGAAATAACCCCATAATATAGGGACAAAAAATGCATTTATGCCTTTTTTTTTTTATCCTTCTCACAAAATTTCCCATGCCTAACTATTTTTTTCACTCTTTCCCCCCAATTGTCTTTTCCCTTCCCGCAAAAAAATTTCCCCAAAATTTTTTTCTCACTTACATCTTTCATTTCCCACACAAAAGTTTCATGGACCGAACTGAACCGATATATATATATATATATATATATGTATGTATGTATTTATGTAACTGTAAGACATAACTAATCAATGGCTTAGTGGTATGCTCCTTGTGTTTTGGCTAACTAATTCCAAGTTCAAGCCTTTGCGTGGGTTTTTCACCATTTAATTTTTTAGCTATTTAATTTTTTAAAACCCTAGACACATGATATAAATACCACATTTTATCTTCTCCTCTTTTCTTCAACCGCCTCCATTCCCAATTTTCTCTCTAATAGTCCATTTGAATACCGCTTATTTTGCTAAAAACTAAAAACACTGTAGCAAAATAATTTTTAAATGTGTGAATAGTGCTGTAAGACCCATTTTTAATGAAAAAGTTATTGAAAAAAGAGTTTTGTGAGTCCTGTGAACAGTGTACTATTCACGGGACCCTCGTCAATCCTAATGGGTACTCTTTAATTTTCCAAAATTGATACTTTCTTTTTGGTGTTTGTTTGTAACTTATCCTGTTATGTTGCTCAGATTTTTGCTCGTTTGCATTCACCATTGGGGTGATTGTGTTGTTTAAATTTTATGGTTTTAAGCTCTTATGCTGATAAATGGATTTAATTGTTGCTTTCTCTTTGTCTGTTCCTTTCTTACTTTGAGGTTTTTGACTTACTGTGAATGTGAAAGGGTCAAACTTTATTTTTATTTTAGTGAAATGTGCCTTTGTTTTTCACTAATTACATCATTCTTTTCCATTTAAAATCTGAGGGTTTGGTTCTTTAAGTATGCCTGTTCTTGTTACTCCATATCATTGCAGCCAGTAAGAGAACTCTCTGTGAATGTCAGGAGTTTAGTTTGAATGTCCAATAGTCATTTCATTTTTCTTTTCAGTAGATGATTGTTTCACTGTTGGTTTGCATAGATTGTACAACTTTTTGACTTACTTTACACGTTCTTGTGTTTAGATAGTGTATATTCACTTTATGAAACACACACGTTTTATGGACGTATATAATGCTAGGAGCAACCAACAGATCATTTCTCTTTTTAATAATGAAGCCTACAGTTTAAATTCGCTTTGTTTGTGTACTTGCTAGTTGCCTATGTAATTATTTCTAATTCTGGTATCAGTTGTTTTGGATTTGTTTGGGGGGCATTGTTTATAGTCATTCTATATGCAGGACAGCCCACAGTTGGACTGTTCTAGGATAGGCTGGGATAGTGAACCCAAAAGACGTGATTTCTATATAGAAAAAGCCATTCATGTTAAGTCACATCATTGGTCAGCAGACTCAGCGCTTGTGGAAGCAAATAAACGCATGAACTGATGAAGATAAGCTCTCAGTTGTAGCCACATATAATGAAGTCTGCACCAAGTCATTTGCAAGTGTAAATAAAAATGGCAGGTTTTAGTACTCTTATGGCAGGCTGTTGGACTATTTTTTTTAGGCTTTGTATATTTTGTTTTGGACTTGGTCTTTAAAATGAGGAAAATGCTAAAGTTATAAATTTTTTTACAAATTGCTGATGTGATGAGTAGTTATTAATAAGTAAAAAAATAATATAAATAGTAGGCTCAAATGCGAATCAATAAGAATTGACTATCTTAATAGTTTATAAAAATATTGTAAAAAAATTTGTGACTATAACAATACTTTTAAAAGAGTCAATGAAATTGTTAAAGAGATAAAATTGTAATTTCATAAAAAAAATTGCTAAAATTAGTACCCACGTATATAATAATATATGTACTAATTGTAAGTGTGAAAAGATGAAAAATAATTCTAATACAAGGATAAAATGTATGAAAAAAAAAAAAAAAAAAAAAAAAAAAAAGAGAGTAAAGAGAGGAAAAAAGGAAAGAGAATGCATTGAATTAACATGATTTGGTCTTAAGTTGCCTAAGTCCATAGACAAAATGACTTGATTGAAGGCTACGTATTATTGAAAGAAAAGTAGAATTTATGAGTTTCCAAAATCATATTTTAAAAGGCAATACTGCATTGATTGTATTAGGGACGGTATAGTGTAGTTGAAGCTCAACCAACAACGGAAATTATTGCAAAAGAAAATAAGGTAACGATAATGGACCATGAGGAAGAGAGTTTGACTAAAGAGTTGGTTGAAGATCCAATGGTGATTACTAGAAGAATCTTAAAGTGCTGGCAACCTCAACTTATTGATGAACTCCCAGACACATTTTGTGGTAAGAAAACTTTGTTGTTGACCTGTACATGTTTCTTAATAAAATCTTGTTAGGTATGCTTGGATATCATAACTTTGTGAGTTATTAAAATTTGGCTCTTGAGTCTTGACTATACATTCCGCATATAATTTGAGAGTTGGTTGGAATGGATTTACTAGCTAGGATCAAGCTAGACTGAAAGTGAAAATTAGTTCATGTTTTTTTTTATTCAACTATGTCATGCATTTCTATTATTACAACCCACTTTGGATAGGAACAAGATCCTTGCCATTTATAAAGTTTCCTTTCTATTGTGTCATACAACTCTTTGACAAACTTGGGTTTAGACGTAGCAAGGGATGGTGAAAAGTCCCCTACACAATGAGTTTTCCCTACTTTAATTAGGAGATAGGATAAGGACATGTTTTGCTAATTTCACCTTATCTCGGATGTGTGTGCGCATATATTCACACATACTTTTATTTAATACATATTATATATTATTTAATCTATTTTATATTGATCTAATATATAATTTATTTATTGTAAGTATTTTATTATCATCCTCTAAGCATGAGTTTTTTCTTTCTTTTAGTATTTGTAAAATTGTTATTTACAACTTTTTGTTTTGTTGGCTTATATTTCATGCCAAATTTGATTGTAATTTTATTCAATCTTTTGCACCCTGTACTTATTGTGGGATTTGATTGTAAGGGTTATGTGATAGAGAGAGAGAGAGAGAGAGTGTAAAGACTCAAGTAATTGAAGACTGAAGAGTTTTCGTGGGTAGCTCGCAACTAAGCATCCCGCGAAGTGACTCATGTGACTTGCACATGCTGGAATGCGAAGAGTCAGGTTAGAATGGAGATAGTTGTGTTTCGCGAGTATCTCGCGGGAAGGTCTTACCCGCGAGACATTCTGTTCTGCCAGACTGTCATTCTGATACACATTTTCTGTGCCTACACTATATATACCCACATTACCCACAAATGTTAAGGAGTGCTTCTAAGAGAAAACCCTAGCAAACATCTTGAGAGTTAGAGATTATTATACTCACAATCTTCTACACATTTGCTTGTGGAATTTTCTCAGCTCCTACCTCTCTATTTCCATACCATTGAGAGGTTGATAGCCCAAACACTTACCACACCCTTTCAAAGTGTCAAGTGAAGTTTTGGTGTTGCTAGGAAGTATTGGAAGAAGCCAAGGATGGCAGATGCAACATGGAGCTTATTGCGAGATCCGGAGAATTAAACAAGACACGGTTCTGAGAAGCCTTGTTGGAGTAGGAGCTTGGAGGGCTTAGGTACATCAGGTAGATTAGACTTGGAGGATCTCTTGCTAACCCATGTATCCCAACTGATTGTCTAGTGGATCGATTTCCGCTTGAAAGGCGGCGGAAAGGTTTTTCGCCGAGTTCTTCGGTTTCCTCTTTGATAACACTTCGGCGTGTTATCTTGTGTTTACATCTTTCTTTCCTACTCTTTTACATTCCATTTTACTGTTGTGTTGCTTTGTTAATGAATTAGAGTAGCTTGTTTGTTTATAGCTTTCAATTGGTATCAGAGCGAGTACACTCACTGTGATTTAAATACCTGAGTGTGATCCTTGACCTTGTTTGAGATCGACCGGTCTCAATCTTTAAATGTTCCACCATATTTTGATGGTAGTAATTATGCCTTTTGGAAAGTCCAAATGAGGGCATTCTTGTGTTCAATTGATGATACTGTTTCGGATGCGATAGAAGTAGGATGGACTAGGCCGGAGGCCGCTAAATCCACTTAGGATAAAGCAGCACTTGCGGCAACTATCGCTAACAATAAAGCTTTGAATGCAATTTTATGTGGTGTTTCTCCAGATGAGTTTCACAGGATTTCTCACATAAGCTTGGTAGATATTGGAGACCACCTATGAAGGAACAAAGAAAGTGAAGGATACAAAGCTGCAGATGTTAACCACCAAATTTGAGGAGCTAAAAATGAGTGAGGACGAGTCATTTGACTCTTTCTACAGTAAGCTGAATGAAGTGATTATTGGCAAGTTCAACCTGGGTGAGAAAACAAACGACTCAAAGATAGTGAGGAAAATCCTTCGATCATTGCCAGAGAGCTTCCAAGCAAAAGTCACAGCTATAGAGGAAAGTAAAGACTTGGATAAGATCAAAATCCAAGAGTTCATTGGATCTCTCCAAACGTATGAGCTGGGACTGCCTTCTCATAAGTCGAGTAAATTTCTTGCTCTTAAAACAATCACCGAAAGAATGGATGATTCTTCCTAAGAAGATGTAGTGGAGAAGGAGGTAGCATTTCTTGCAAAGAACTTCCGAAAATTTCTGAAGATGAAGAACAGTGGGAAACCGTTCAGCAGAGGGAAGTTTTTAAACTCTAAAGGTGATAGGAAGGAGTTTAAGAAGAAAGATGGAAAGGATTCACAATCTCCTCAAGGCATTATGTGTTATGAATGCAATGGCCATAGACATCTCAAAAAGGAGTGTCCCACAACACTTAATGATTTGGACTCTTCCAATTCTGAGTCGGAAGAGAGCTGTGATGGAGAAGGGAACTACTCTACTTTTATGACTATTGCTCATGTGGAGTCCTCGGAGGACTTGAATTTGCTAGTGGAAGAGCTTAGTGAATAGAGTGAAGTGGAGTTAATGGGAGTAGTAAAAGAATCTGATGCTGAAAAAGATGAAAGTGTAATGGGTCTTCAAGAAAACTATAATTCCCTGCTTGAGAAGTCAGGAAAATATACAAGGGTGGCCAATGTAACAATTAAAAAGATGAAGAAGGCAGAGGAGGACTATAGAAGTCTCCTAGTACAATATAAGGAGGCCAAATGTGAAATAGAGATACTGAATGGAAAGCTGACAGAAGCCTATTCAAAGATAAAATTCCTTGAGCTTAAGGTGGTTCAAGCCAATGCTAAAGTAGAGCGAGTCTCCTCCAAAAAGCTTGATGAAGTCCTTTCTCATAAAAAACCTTTCTTTGACAAAACCGGATTGGGATATACTGGAGAGAGTAGTTCGGCTGTCAATATATCCAAAGAAGTTAAGTTTGTGGAAGCCAAAGAGCCGAAAGAAGTTGTCACTACTACTGAGAAAGAAAAGGTGGAGAAAAATAGAAGTGTGGCTGATCAACAAGTGTTGAATAAGCCTCGTAACCAATCAGTGGTTAGGTCTGAAGCCAAAGGAAAATCACTTCCAAAACCACAAAGAGGTCCAAGAATTCAACATTTCTGTCACCACTGTGGACTTCAAGGACACACCAAACCAAATTTTCATAAGCTGAGGGCATTGAAGAATGCAAGTGATTAGAGGTCAAAAGGCCCTAGAAATAACAAAAGGAATTGGGCTATTGAGCAATCAAGAGGTCAAGATGGTGATTCCAGTGTGATGGATGTGATGAAAATGATTGATGCATTCACCACCTGTTTGGCAAGTTTCTTCAGAAGGTTTGAAGGCCACAACATTCGTACCCAATCCTATAGGGAAATCACCCCAAACGCACGTGCAGTGTGGGTGAAAAGGGGTACTCATGCATAAACATTACAACATGTCCAAGCATTAATACTTCTGATGTTTAGGGACATTTGTTCATGCATCATTACATGCATAATTTACTTTGAATCATTTGCTTCTGGTTTATAGCATGTTTCTTTTACAAGCTTTTGCTTTGTTCTGTTTTTTAGTGTGTTCAAAAATTCAAAAACTCATAAAAATTGAAAAATCTTCAAAAAGTTTGATCACTTGTATTGTGTATATCACATGTGAGTTTGGTCCAGTACCTTCATACTAATGGCATAGTGCATTTACGAGCTTAGCTTGTTTAGTATGCACATTTATTTGTGTGGAAGAAATCTTGAAAACTATGTGTGATTGTTGTAAATAGATCTTCAAGCTTGTCATGAATGATTGGTCAATAGTCTTGATGGTCTTGATACTTGCACAGACTTGTGCCTATATCTCTTCCCACTTTATTTTTATGTTTTTGCAATAGAGCTCACCAAATGTAAATCTCAAAGTGAAAAAGAGATATTGACCTGCAAAAGTCTGTCGCACATACTAGTATTTGACTAGGAAAAAGGGAAAGCAACTTTTGCTTTGAAATGTATGGTGCTCAAAAAGCCAAAGGCTAATTCTAAATGTTGAAATATCAAAAATTTCAAACACCAATCTCAAAAAGAATAAAATATTATGATTTATGCAGAAGCCAAATGAAAAGCTTCTAAGATTTGTAATCAATTTGTGTGAGGTCATATATGTTCATTTCTATAATTGAGATAAACCACTTGATTTAGTACCAGTTGTGTGTGGCTTAATTGAATTGATCATTGAAACTTCACTCTGGTCTAAGGACTATTTCACAATTGATACTCACCCACAACACACAAGACTTTGATTCAATTAATGCTTATCTCATTTGTGTGATTGTACATGTTCAAATGTGATGTGTATGCTCAAGTACTTGTTGATCAAACCCAAAAAAATTTTGAGTGTTTTATATGTTTTTGAAAGTGATTCTATACTTTCGTGATTTTAGTTTTTGTTCAAAATGCATTTTTGTGTTTTTCTTCAAAAACTGATTCAGAGGTTGTTTTGCGAGAAGCTCGCGACTTAGAGCTTCTCGCGAAAAGTGCTTAAGGGAAATAATTTTTTTGTCATTTCACACAGACACTCTCGCTACTGTCTCGCGAGCATTTTGGGACTAACAGCTTCTCGTGAAATGTGTTTTAGGGAAAAATTGGAATTTTTCAATTTTAGAAAGAAGCTATCACGACTGTCTCATGACCGATTCGCGACTTAAAGTTTCTCGCAAAAGCTTTTAAGCTTCAGTGGCCATTCTCGCAACTGTATCGCAACTCTCTCGCTACTACCTAACCCTCGAAGAACGCATGTTTTTAGTTTTTATGTAGCAAATGTGACAGTTTTTCAAACACTTAAACTTTCCCTCGCACTGCCTCTCTTCGAACCCTTCTCAGCCCAAAATCTTATTTTTCTCAAATTCCATCATTTTCAAGCAAAAATCTTTGCAAAAACACTTCAAGGTATGTTTTTCTAAACATTGCTTTCGTTTTCCTTAAATTTTGCAGATTTTAGCTTAGGGTTTTAAAAATTGAGGATTTTTTCCAAAAAGGGTTGGGTTTTTTAGTTTGTGAAAAAAATTTTCCAAAATTTTTGATTAGGCTGAGTCCTATTTGATGTTTGTGTATCTGTGTTGGCCCCTTGTGGAAATTTAGCATATATTGAGGCAAGTTTTCACCATGTTCATGCATTATTCATATTTGGATTGCTTTGTTGCATGTTAGGTGTTTGACAGAATGTCCGAGTGACATTTTTGTGTTGAATTGGACCCAACTGAATGTCAATGCTTGTATTAGGTCTTGATTGATCTTGTTTACCAGGCTTTGGTTAGTGTTTGTGTGTTTTTCACACTTTGTCCATTTTTGTGCCTCAATGCCATGCCATGCACACACTAGGCACACACCTAGGTCCCTCTAGGCACACCACATGCATCTCTTACTGTATCCTCATGCATCAGCATGTGCACACATATGCACATACATGCACAGCTACTTAATTACTTGTGTTGTGTCTATGTTTACTTGTTTTATCTGTTTTAGGCTATTTTACCTTTGATTTTGAACTATCTTGAATCTAATTAAGTTTTGTGCTCTGTTTCGTGTTTTTGCACGTGTTTCTTGTCTGTTTTGTGTTCATTTGAGTAGATGTCTCCTACTAAGCATACAGGTACTAAGAGATCATCCTCCAAATGTTCACGCACTAATTTTGATAACTTCAAGTTTGTTGAGGCTGACATGGAGTACAATGACTGTTATAAGAATAAAACAATCATCATGGAAAGGGTCGTACAAATGGAATCTCTTGAGGACACTTTCATACTTAAGGTGTTCACAGAAAGGACTTGGACCAAGCTATTAAACCCAACTAGGGTTGTGTACTTAGAGATTATCAAAGAATTCCTCTCCAGTGCTAGTGTTGAAGGAGATAATATAATCTGCTGGGTAAGGCACAAAAAGTTTATCATCACTATGGACAACATTCAAGAGTTCTTAGAAGTTTGTCCTCCCTTACAGCCAATTACAGTGCAACATGAGGATCATTTGGGTTCTATTGACGAGATGGTGAAGATACTTAGTGGTACCTCTAAGAAAACCTCCATGAATACAATCCCATTTTCACCAGAGATGAGGACATTGACATATGTGATGATCCATAACTTGTACCCGATCACCAACCTCACTACATTGTCAGCTCCAAGGACAAGGTTTCTATACAATCTTTTCACCCATAAAGAGATAGATATTTATGGACATATCTTCCACATTTTTAAGAAAAGCATTGAAAAGCAAAATTCCAGAACAGTTATGCCTTTTCCTTCACTGATTATGGGACTAATTGCTAAGACAAAGCTGAAACTTCCAAGTGGTCTCACTGTGGTTCAGAAGGACTATCCCATTAATGCACACATAGTCACTAAGAGCACAGCTCTTATCAAGGGCTCGAAAACAGGTGTTCATATGATACCACAGGATCGTGTTGAGGATGAGGGTGGAGATACAGACGAGGAGATTGATAGATTCACTTCTGCTTTAGAGTCTTCAGCTCAGCCATCATCTTCAGCACCAGCACAAGGTTTAGACAGACTTGATCGCCTACTAGCTAAAATGGACCAGATGTCTCCAGTACTTAACTTTCATGTTCAGCACACCGCGACACAGTTTGCATACCTCCAGGGATAGATCAGTTCTAGCCTCTTTGGCCATTCACAGATCGATGACTTGTCCATGGCGCGGGGATCAGATTCAGAGTCTGATAAGTTCTAGCATCTTTGGCCATTCCGGTAAAAAAAGGGGGGGGGGGGATTTTGAGGGGGAGCTTGCATATTTAAGGGGGAGCAGAGCATAGATATAGCCTAGGCATAGAATCTTTGGTTCATACAGGCAGTTTAGTTTTATTTATGTTTTGGTTTAAACTATTATAGCCTTTATATCTTTTGTTTACAGTTTTTACTGCTTTTGTTTAAAGCTTAAATACTTTGTTTTTAATTTGAGTTTATATTCAGTATTTGTGTTTATCTCTATACTTTGTAACATTTTTTTTTTGTACTTTTAAGATATTGTCAATATGTCTTAAGTACCTCACTCTTGTACCTTAGTAGGATATTGTATCCTAGATGGAAATACTTTGTGTAGTTTGCATTGGTTAAGTGTTGGATATGAAATTGATCCTTGGGATTGTTCTTAATTGCATTGCGCGTTCAGATTAGCATTTACTTGCTAAATGTTCATTGTAGTTATTCTTTAATGACTGTTTTTGTATGATCAAGATATGCTTACATGTTTTATAGTGTTTACAAACTTGATCACACTTTACTTGCTCATGTACGTACCTGTGTTCAACTTGTTATAAGCTTAATGAAAATTTTGTTTATGTGCAAGTGTTTTAGGTTACAGGTATATACGTGCAAGTACTTCATAGCTTCTGGATTAGGTGTGAGTGAGTTTTGCCATTGTTCACAAACTCATATTTAAGTCTAGAGTCTGTTTTAGGGGTTTTGTCACTGAATAGCCAAAGGGGGAGATTATAAATTTGTTATTTACAACTTTTTGTTTTGTTGGCTTATATTTCATGCCAAATTTGATTATAATTTTATTCAATCTTTCGTACCTGTATTTATTGTGGGATTTGATTGTAAAGGTTGTGTGATAGAGAGAGAGAGTGTGAAGACTCAAGCAATTGAATACTGAAGAGTTTTCGCGGGTAGCTCACGACTAAACATCCCACGAAGTGACTCATGTGACTTGCACATGCTGGAATGCGAAGAGTCAAGCTAGGATGGAGACAGCTGTGTTTCGTGAGTAAGGCCTTCCCACGAGACACCCGCGAGACATTCTGTTCTACCAGACTGTCCATTCTGATACACACTTTTTGTGCCTACACTATATATACCCACATTACCCACAAATGTTAAGGAGTGCTTCTGAGAGAAAACCCTAGCCAAACACCTTGAGAGTTAGAGATTGTTATACCCACAATCCTCTACACATTTGCTTGTGGAATTTCCTCAACTCCCAACTCTCCATTTCCATACCATTGAGAGGTTAATAGCCCAAACACTTACCACACCCTTTCAGAGTGTCAAGTGAAGTTTTGGTGTTGCTGGGAAACATTGGAAGAAGCCAAGGATAGCAGATGCAACATGGAGCTTGTTACGGGATCCGGAGAACTAGACAACACACAGTTCCAAGAAGCCTTGTTGGAGTAGGAGCTTAGAGGGCTTAGGTATATCGAGTAAATTAAGCTTGAAGGGTCTCTTTCTAACCCATGTATCCCAACTGATTGTCTAGTGGATCGATTTCCACTTGAAGGGCGGTGGAGAGGTTTTTCTCCGAGTTCTTTGGTTTCCTCTTTGATAACACATCGGCGTGTTATCTTGTGTTTGCATCTTTCTTCTCTACTCTTTTACATTCCATTTTACTGCTGTGTTGCTTTGTTTATGGATTAGAGTAGCTTGTTTGTTTATCTGCTCACATTTACACTATTCCACACTTGGTATTAAGTTAGTGTAAAATCAATCGAGCCGTAACTTTAATTTGGGAGTCTAAACAGCTCTTGTGTTTTCAACACATTTTCGAGCTTTCAATATTCAGTCAACTAACAATCCCCTTTTGTATTCAAATAACAAAATACCTCTAACTTGCCACGTACCATCCTACATGATCTTCCTTGCCATGTCTCAACTAACAATCCCCCGCCCCCCCCCCCCCCCCCCCCTCTTTTTGCTAAGTTATTCTTGTACCTCTCTCTGGTTAGTTTCTTCTCCTTAAAATTTTATCTCAATGTTTGTGCATTTTTTCTTAAAGAATTCATTATTTTCTAATACAATTATTTGAGATTTGGCTATGTTAAGATTGGACTAATTGTTTGAGTTTTGGTTGTGTTAAGATTGACTGTGTTATTTGAGATTTTTAAACACATTGTGGGATTAAAGTTTTATGTATGGGATGATAGTGTGTAGCTTTTATGTTTATAAGGGACAAAAATGAGTGTTGTGTTTCTACTTGAACACAGGATGCTAGACATGCAGCTTATATATATGTATGTAAGCATTTGTGTACCAAAAAAATTAAATTAAAAAAAAAGGAAATTATAGTTAATAAATTTCACTGGTAAAAGGCATTACTCAAATTTTCGTATGAGACATTCTTGACTAAAATCGAGATGGATACTCAGTTTAACTATTGATGACACAGTTGTGTAGAAAATGTCTAATTCATCAGTAGTCAATAGGGAGAAGTGCCCCATCTTATAGAGAGAATATAATAGCATTGCTGCCTTGACAAGCTTTAATTTGTATCCTTCGTTCATATGCTAATGTATCAAAGGGAAACACAGAGGTTCTGATTTCATCTGACCTTTAGTCTTTGGGGCCTTTTCCTTTAAAGAGTGAACACCATCGAACTTGCAAAGTACCGTATGAGCCATAGCATTTTTATTGCATTTAGAATTTTTCCTATTGAATTATATGGTAAATGGAAGTGCAATTGTTTCTTTCCTACATATATTTCTAATTATTAAGTGTTTGCTGTTGTTTTAGGTACATGGAGCCTTTCGGTATTTGTTCTCCATAGAAAGGGAATCCATATGCTGTTAACAAGCCTGTAGGGGGTGATAAAACATGCACCCTTAGTTCTATGTTTTGTGATAATAGTTCTGCCATGGACAATTTTTTTAATAATTCTTGCCCAATAGAAACACCAAACACAACACTCTTTGATTTTGGAATATTCCTTGATGCTCTTCAATTTGGTGTAGTGGAGTCAACTGATTTTCCATAGAAGTTATTTTACTGTTTTTGGTGGGGACTACGAAATCTGAGGTATGCTTATATAGGATATTTTTCTTTTATGTTGAACTAGTTGGCTACAATAGTGTCACTTAGTGTGTGTATTGCATTGAATTTCTAGTTTTACCGCATTTTTGGAAGTATTGAAGGATATTTTTAAACACTTTGGAACTTTGATTGTCGTATTAGCTTGGAATTTTGATGATGGTTATAGACAATGTTATGTATTTGATAATATATTTCTATATTAATATAATGTTAGTTTGGAGACATTTGTGGTGTTGTTAATTAGTTACATTTGTGGTATTGTTTTAGTAGTACTATAATTATTATAGGCTGTTTGTAATGGGATTGGATTTTTTTTTTTTTTTTCATGGTTCCTTATAGCAGCTGGCAAAAGCGCCACTAAAGGTCTAAAATTATGTTATAATTGAAGGCCTATAGCGACGTTTATAGCCTGCTGCTAAAGTTTCAAATATATAGCGGCAAGCGTAATTGCCTCTAAAAGGTGTGTAGAGTCTGTTGTTTAATAAACCCAATAGCAGCGTTTAATGCCCACCGCTAAAAGGTCACTTGACCTGAATGGTAACCTCATATAACGGAGGTTCTCTGCCCGCTGCAATAGGCCAAAAGCGCCGCTAAATGGGCGATCTATTGTGGGGTTTTTTGTTACCGCTGCAATAGAGCTATTGTAGCACTGCAAGGTTGGCGGGTAGAACCGCCGCAATAAGCCAAATGGACCTTTAGCGACAGGCAGCTTTTGTAGTGATTTGACCGTGTGAATTGGGGGCTACTAAACCCCAAAGCAATTGCAAGAGTTTTAATCGAAGAAGAAAAAAATTGGTAATGCCTTTAATTGGTATAGGATCTCAATTTTTGTAATAATTAAGTGTGGAGATGATTATATAATAATTGTTTATAATATTGTTTTCAATTATTATAATTTGAAAATTTTGAGTCTATGTTAACTAAAATAATAGAAATTAAAAAAAAAAAAAAAACTTCTGTTTGTATTTATTGAACTAGTAAAAAATCATTAAATTCATACTTGAATGTTTTGGGGATATTACACAAAGTAATAATGGAAGAACAAGGTTAATACAAAAGATAAATAGAAAATAGACAGCTTGGAGGCACTATATCGTTTTCCTTAGACAATATTTGGCCCCCACACTATTGTTGCTAAAGGGTTATTGCAAATTTGTCTCCAGGATACAACCAAGATGTTGAATTTTACAGATAGCAATTCTGGAGAATGACCACAGGATTTCTTTTGTTTCTCTCAAACTTACTATTTATACCCATAGGGTTATGTTTCATCAAAAGGCACATATGGAGAGTTAAAATGTTTCATAAACCATTATCAAGGCTTGAAACCTCTTCAACCTTTTTGAATAGTCACCAGAAAATTCTGCAAAAAATCCTATTTCACAATTTTTGATCAATTGAAAATTACTTTTGATCAATATTTTTGATCGGTCAAACAGGAATCCAACAGCGATCGAGATATCCAGAAACTCCAGGATTTTTTCTTTACTATTTTCGATTGATCGAGCCAAAGTTTCGACCGATCGAAAATACTGATTTTCGAATTTTCACCTAGAAAATTCCAGAACTTGAATTTTCACTTTATGAAACCATATTCTCCAAACTCAAACATCATTATTACAACCTATCCTTGTATATACCTATATATACAATAGAATGTTAGTAATCGACCATGAAAAATTGCAAAATTGAATATTCATGTAATAAAAACCCTTATAGATAAATGTAATAGAAAGAATATGCTATCTTTTTTGAGTTTTCTCTACATTAAAATATCACTTAGTCTTTAAATAATTAACTTTTAATTTTTCAAATTGATCTAAAATACTATATATATATATATATATATATTCACATCCACCTGCATGTGTGTATCGTATATAAATTTTGGAAAACAAAGTTTTGCTACAAAATTAGTTGTAGCCTCATGTTACAACCTTACTCAATATCTTTTTATTTGAGATGAATTTTGACAAACCTACCATGGGATGACATCTTCTTCTTATATTCTTCATGCTTGCAAAATTTTTAGAAAATTAAATATCAATAACTATGTCATCAATAAATTGTTCAAATTGTAAGTTTTTGTAATTTAAAATTATGCATAAATATATGCTAATAGATCATATAGTAAATAATATCAGATTAACGTAAAATTTGACATGTATATTAAGAGCATAAAGAACATGCAATTCAATGATTAGATTTTCATAATATATAGTAATGTTTATTTTATTGAGCAAGATTGTAGTTTTAGACTACAACCAATCTTGTAACTAAATTTTGTCCAATTTTGCCCATTTCTCAAGTCAAATTGGGACTCTGTTTGGGCATTCTTAACAAAAACCAACATAAAAATAATCAGATTGTGATTCATTTTATATTCTTTGCTATTTTATGTGCCACCAAAAAAAAAAAAAAATGATGACAATGTCACTGCTCTCTCCTCTTTCCCCTCGTGGAAGTAGTGGGTTTTGTAAAGCCATTGGAAAATGGAAATGGAGAAGTCCTCGTCGTTGATTCCCCTTTCAGGTTTTTCAAACTTTCAATAAAAATAGTCATTAAGCACAATTAAAGTAGGGAAAAAGTAATGGGGTTTTTCAGTTGACAAATGCACAATTATAGTCATTTTGCCTTTTGAGTTGACAAATGTACCAGCTGCGTTTATGGATTTAATGAACAAAGTATTTTAGCCAGATCAGTTTGTTTTGATATTCATCAATGACATTTTGATTTTAATATATCCTAAGAGTCAAGAAGAACATGAGAAGCATTTGCAAACTGTATTGCAAACTTTAAGGGAAAAGCAACTTTGTGCCAAACTAAAGAAGTGTGAATTTTGGCTGGCACAAATTTCTTTCTTAGTGCATGTAATCTCAAGGGTTAGAATTTCTGTGTTCTTTTTTTATTTTTATTTTTATTTTTTGAGAATAGCTAGAATTTCTGTTGATCCAAAGAAGATTGAAGCTATAGTGAATTGGGAAAGACTGTCATGGAGATTCGTAATTTCTTATGCTGGGCTAGTTATTGGGGGGGAGGGAGGGGGGGGGGGGGGGAATTCGTGACTTGAGAGACAATTATATAAGAGGGAAAATAATTTTATTAAAACAAAAGACAAAATACAAGGATAAATTTTGACCACAAATTTGGTTGTAGTCTAAAATTACAAATCTAATTAAAAAAAATTAACACGTTTATATATTTTGAAAATATTGCCATTAAATTGCATATTATTTATGTTTTTAACACACATGTCTAATTTTTTATTAATTGGATATTATTTATTATTCAATTTATAAACTTACTTTTTATGTATAATTTTAAATTACGAAGAAAAAAAATTTAAACATTTGATTGATAATATAAGTATTGATTTTTGATATTTTAAAAATTTTGTAAGAATATATAAAAGATATAAGAAAAAAAATATAATAGTAGATTTGTAAAATTCACATATAATGAAAATATATTTTCTATATAAAAAAAAAAAAAGACTACTTTATAAATAAATAAAAACGTAAAAAAGGACTGTGAAGTCTAGAATAACGCACACATACTGTTGGGTCATGGGTGCGATTGCATGCCATATTTACATTTACATTTTAGTACGTTAAAAAAAAAAAACCTGAAGTC
Source organism: Quercus gilva (assembly GCA_023621385.1). Taxonomy (NCBI): domain Eukaryota; kingdom Viridiplantae; phylum Streptophyta; class Magnoliopsida; order Fagales; family Fagaceae; genus Quercus; species Quercus gilva. The sequence continues at coordinate 91,945,723 of CM042476.1, read as the reverse complement.
TAGAAAAAGACAGAGAAGCCTACAGCGAAATGATATGGATGGAATATTGGTGAAGTTTTGGAATGGGCAAAACATTCTCTTACTGTAGCAGGGACCACCTCCAACCTGGGATGCACGGACACGGCAAAACGGCCGCCGCACCCGTGTCTGACACAGCGATGCACAAGCAACGCCGCTGCCTGCGCGTTGATGCCACAACCTTTTTTTTTTTTTTCCTTGACTCGCACCGACTTGGGCCGTATCGGTTTGTATCGAGCGAAACTGCCAATTCAGGCCGAAATTCAAAGACTTCTCCGGGCCGTATTGGTCCGTAACTCACTATTCTTCGTCTTCTTCTTCTTTGCTTCTTCTTCTTGTTTTTCTTCTTCACTGGCCTTAACCCCTTTCTTCTTCTTCTTCTTCTTTGCTTCTTCGTCTTCTTCTTTGCTTCGTCTTCTTGAGTGAGTTATGTTCTGTTGCTTTTTTTTTGAAGAGTTCTATTTCTTTTGATGAGAACAACTTAAAAGCTTAAAAGCTTAAAAGCTTTATTTTGTTCTTTGTGGCTCTCACGCCTCTCTGACCAAACACATGAGAGCCACATCTACCCTTTTTTTTTTCTTTTTTAATGGGAAGCTACACCTATTTTAATACTTACCACATATATCCTTTATTTTATTTTTGAGATGATCAAATACGTGAGTCACGAAGTCACATCCTTTTCTCTTCTTTTTTTTTTCTTTTTATTTTTTATTTTTATGAGAAGCCTCATCTATTTAAATACCTTTGTCAATAATTCAAGTGTCAAAAACTTTATTATTATTATTATTATTATTATTATTATATAAAAAATAATGCTTAGCAATATATAAAATATATAAATAAAAATATTTTTAATAATTTTTTAATCGCCGCACCCACACCCTATTTTTTCAAAAATTGTCGAGTCCCGTACCAGCACCCGCACCCGGAAACGCACTCGTGCTTCATAGCCTCCCACACAACGGTTATTGAAGCAAGCATAAAAAGCATGGCTTCGTGGCTATTTAAGAGCAGACGACCTTCACCTCCACCTCCATTTTCAAAATCCAAATATTTCACCATGTTTGCCAAACACCACCACCATCGCACCCGCACCTCCAACCTGCCCACCATTTCCACCCGCCACTTTGCCTCCACCCTTCCCTCAATTTTCCCCCTTACTCCACCACCGCCTTCACTAGCATTTGAGTTTCCTCCACTCCCACCTTTTCCGCCACTACCCGATTTGCCACCTTTCAGTGCATCACCACCACCACCACTACCACCACCACCACTACCACCACCCAAACCTCTATCACCACCAGACAACACATGGCCACCACCAAGTCAACCACAACCACTACTCGTGGTTTTCGTTCTGGGGTGTATCTTGACTCTATCATTTTTAACCACCATCGTCACAATGAGTATTTACAACTCTCTTCAAAACCCGCCTCAAAGAGAGGCTGACCAGACACAAAGCAACCCGAATCAAAGAGATGTAGTGCTAACACAAGACCCACACGATATACTATTGCCTGTAGAGAGACTACTTAATCTGGCTACACAGGCAGAGGTGGCGGCGTATAAGGGTGCTGGACTCCATCACATTGACCACCATATATAGTGACCGGTGAAGGCAATTTTTTTCTAATCTGCTTGGATTTTTTTTTCCCAGTTTTTACCATTTGGTCCAATCTGAATATCTGAGTATTTGGGTGTTAGAGGTTCTGTAATGGTTTTTTTTTTTTTTTTTTTTTGGAGTGCTTGTATTTGACTATTTGGGTGAAATGTTTCTTTATATGAGTGTTTGACAAGGTGTGGAGAAGTTGGATGGTCTTTTGTGTCATAGGGTGGGTTCTTTGACTTTCCTAGGAATTACTCTCGTATATGCAATTAGGTTCTTTTAAGTGCTTACCTTAATTTAAAATTCTTTCATTAAATGGATGGAGATTGGAGAGGCCCTTGGCAAGCTGGAAGAAACAGTCTCTGTGTTTGTGGTAGGCTTACTTTTATTAAGAGTACATACTTATAAGTATTCCGTTTAATAACAGAATATTAGAAACTTAATAAAACTGATGGGATGTAACTTGTACCATATAGTGTCGGAGTCAAAAATTTCAATTCATCAAAAAATCTAATATAAACATAAGTTGTAATATTAAATGTAAAAACAATTTCATATAAAATCTAATATAAACGTAAGTTGTAATATATTTTTTTCATACCTAATTCAATTTACTCAACAATTTTTTATCCACGTGATTTATTCATTCCCAATTGTTTGAACTCATTATTATGCTCATGTTTCTCCATAATCTCAATTAACGATAAGTATATGTTTTATATCATTAAATAAAGAAATAAAAATAACCAATTCATAATTATTAACAATTAAAGTAAGAAATTAATCCAAATTTCATATTTTGTGTTTAAATTTTTTAATATTAAATGTAATGGCACATCACTTAAAATTTGTCACGTCATAGTTCCACATTGAGACTAACATCTATTAACAGAATGACCAGTTACCAAAAATTAAAGACCAATGAAGAGGATAAAATTGGGTTGACGGGTCCATTGAAATAAACCTGACGGGTCCACTGAAATAAACCTGACGGTGCTTGACTAGTTGACTAATAGTGGACGGATCCAAAATGTGCTAACGTGAGGTAGATGGGTCTCAAAGCCATGTGGCATCCCTATAATTTGAGTGACCTCCAAGTAATCCTAAATGGAAACAGCTTGCGTGCTACGATTAACCCTAGTCGGTAGAATCCCAATATGAATAGAATCCTAACATGGAAAAGATCCCGTAATATATGCCCATTAATGATAATCTTCTCCATAAGGAAAAGACTTTCCGCACAAGAAAGGAAGGTTGGTTCTACATCACTATAAAAACCCAAGGGCTCTCAGAAAACAAGGTACGCATAATTTTACCCCAGCTCTGGCACTCTAGAGTTGTGAAAAAGTTCTCAGACTTAACCTTCGAAGGGTCTTTGGCCGATACCACACCGGTACTCTCCTAGGGTTTTTCATTGTCTTTGTTTCGCAGGTCTTGTTTCGAGCACGTGAGTATTCTGTGGCTTACCGATGATTTTCGACATCATCAGTTGGCACCATTTATGGGAACTGCGATTTGTAAGCGATACTATCACCTCCTGGACAAAGAGTTGCATTGTGCTCACTTGCTCGATGGCAACCACCAACGACGATTGAGGAGACGAACCACGCACAACCGCCCTCGAGAGTAAAGTTCAAACTCTCGCCGCCGTCATGGAGTGCCTCACCAAACAAAAGCATGACTTAGAAGAACAATTGCGCCAAAAGAATGTAGACCTTAACACTCAGGAAGAAGACCAAGAGGGCACTAGCGCTAGAAGAAGGAACCAAGAAGGGCCGGAAGGAAGCAACGCCCTAAGCAGGCCAGAACGATAGGACACGAGCCGACCATCCATCACTGATACAGTTCCACCTCACATAGTCCCCGAGATGCAGATGATGAAGGAATGGATGGACTTTATGATGAACGCCCTTAGAGGACGGGTGTTCAGCGACCTCGATGACTTGTTCCATCAAACTGATTCACTATTCACAGCATCCGTCATTTCATTCCCCCTTCTATTAAAGTTCCATATGCCGCAGGTGGAAAATTACGATGGATCCAAGGACCCCTTAGATCAGCTGGAGTCTTTCAAGACCCTGATGCACATACAAGGAGTACCAGATGAGATCATGTGTAGAGCTTTCCCCACCATGCTGAAGGTATCAATAAAGATCTGGTTCAGCAGGCTAACGCCCAACTCCATTCGTACCTTCAAAGAGTTAAGCGCCTAGTTCATCTCACACCTCATCGAGGACACAGATAAAAGAAGTCCACTGCATGCCTGATGAACATTAAGCAGCGGGAGGACGAGACGCTGAAGTCCTACATTACCCGCTTTAACAAAGAGGCTCTCTCGATCAATGAGGCTGACGACAAGATACTCGTGGCCACTTTCACAAATGGGCTACGAAAGGGTAAGTTTCTATTTTCCCTATATAAGAACGACCCAAAAACTATGTTAGATGTACTGTACAAGGCAACCAAATACATGAAAGTAGAGGACGCGTTGCTAGCCCAAGAGGAGAAGCCTAGAAAGAGGAAAAGACAGGAAGACGTGCGGCAGGATAAAGGGTGGAAAATGGCTAGAACCGGAGAACAACGGGAGGACAAGCGATCCAAGCTCCCTGCGGGGAAGTTCACAAGTTTCGCCTCGCTGACTGCCCCGATCGATCAAGTCTTGATGCAAATTAAAGACAAAGGAGCTCTGATATTTCCCAATAAGCTAAAGGGAGATCTTAATAAGAGGTCTAGGGACAAGTACTGCCGCTTCCACTGTGACCACGGTCATGACATAGCCGACTGCTATGATTTGAGGCAACAGATAGAAGCTCTTATAAGACAAGGATATCTATAGTGGTTTGTTAGTAAAGAAAGAACGGATCCACCATAGGAGCAGGCCCCACGATGGGAGAATGAGTGCTCTAGGCCACCCATAGGAGATATAAGAATGATTATAGGGGGCATAACGGCTACTGGGTCGTCCAAAAAAGCCCACAAGACTTACCTCAGGATGGTTCAAAATGTTCAACTAACGGGTTCCGTGCCAAAGATGGCGCAGACTGACAACCCCATTTTCGAGTTCTCGGAAGAAGATGCTCGACGTCTTCACCATCCGCACGACGATGCACTCGTCGTTAGCACACGGGTAGGGGATTACAATACGCACCAGGTTTTAGTTGACAATGGCAACTCAACCGATCACTATGGACGTAACATTCCTTGTGGTCGGCTATTTGTCCACTTACAATGCCATCCTAGGACGACCTATCCTCAATTCATAAAAGGTCGTAACCTCAACCTACCACTTAATGATCAAGTTCCCTACGAATTATGGAGTAGGGGAGTTGCAAGCAAATCAGGTGGCTGCATGCGAATGCTACATAGCTATGATGGAGATGGACGACCACCTGTAGGCCATGAACATAGAAGAACATCGAACGGTGACAGAGCCCATTGAAAGGCTTGAAGAGATACTTCTCGACGACTCCAAGAATGATCAAACAACGAGGATTGGTACCCTTGCCAGCCCGACGGTCTGCCAAGCACTAACAGCTTTTCTTAGAGATAACAGGGATGTGTTTGCTTGGAGCCATGAAGACATGCCGAGAATAGACCCTTCGGTCATGGTGCACAGCCTGAACTTGTCACCCTCCTTTACACCCATCCGTCAGAAGAAGCGGGTATTCGCCCCAGAATGAGATCAAGCTATAGGAGAAGAAGTCCATAAGCTACAAGAGGTGAATTTTATTAGGGAGGTTTACTACCCCGACTGGCTGGCAAAAGTGGTGATGGTCAAGAAAGCCAGTGGGAAATGGAGGATGTGTGTACACTTCACCAACCTGAATAAGGCATGCCCCAAAGATAGTTACCCCCTCCCGTGGGTTGACGTTCTGGTTGACTTTACGGCTCAACACCAGTTATTAAGCTTCATGGACACTTTTTCGGGCTACAACCAAATTAGGATGGATGAAGCAAATCAGGAGAAGACTTTATTTGTTATTAGCCAAGGCCTTTTCTGCTATAAAGTAATGCCATTTGGCCTAAAAAATGCGGGCGCAATGTATCAGAGGCTCATGAACAAGATGTTTGCACAACAGATTGGGAGAAATGTCCAGGTCTATGTTAACGACATGCTAGTGAAAAACTGCAAGGAGAAAGATCACTTGGAGGACCTCAGGGAAACATTCGACACCCTCCGTTCCTATAACATGAAGCTCAACCCAGGCAAGTGTGCCTTCAAAGTGATGGCAGGAAAGTTCCTAGGGTTCATGGTATCTCAGAAGGGTATCAAGGCCAACCCAGACAAGATTCGGGCCATAATAGAGATGGCACCCCCAAGGAACGTGAAGGAAGTACAAAGCCTCATTGGTAAAGTAGCAGCGCTAAACAGGTTCTTGTCGAGGGTGACAAATAAGTGCCTACCTTTCTTCCGCACGTTGAAGAAATCTTTTGAATGGACGACCAAATGTCAGTAGGCATTCGAGGACCTAAAGACCTACCTCTCGTCCCTTCTGTTGCTAAGTCCTTCTTAGTCTGGGGAGGAATTATTCCTCTACCTGGCAGTATCCTCGGCAGCCATCAGCGCAGCCTTAGTTAGGGAAGAAGACAGGGTACAGAAGCCTATGTACTACACAAGTCAAGCACTCCCAGGCGTAGAGGAAAGATACCTACCAATAGAAAAACTCGATTTCGCTTTAGTTACAGGTGCTCGTGAGCTCAAGCCATACTTCCAAACTCACACGGTGATCATCCTAACTAACAAACCCTTACGGCGAGCAATGAGTAATCCCGAAGCTGCCGGATGAATGGCATTATGGGCAATAGAGTTGAGTGAGTTCGACATATAGTATCGCCTGCGCACTGCCATTAAGGGACAGTTTGATAAGTGTAATTTTTACATGATTTTTATTATCCTCTTATTTATTAAAATTGTTAGTTTTCCTTTATTTCTTTTGATTTGATTTGATTTTTTTATTTATATTTATCTATTCATTTGTGCTTTGAAGGAATGAGAAGAGCAAGGAAGCAAAGGAATTTTGCACAAAATCCAAGTCCAATTCTGATTAGGATTCCAGCCTGCACATCAGTTAGTATTTTCAGCATAACTTTGGGCTCAGATATCCAATTGAGATGATTCAAGTTGGGCTGGAAAGTTAACTTAAAGCACTACAACTTTTTAGTTACCAAAAGTCTGAATTCTGACATTAAATGGGCCAAAATCGTCGGATAAGTGAAGCCTAAAAATCTGATATTTTTTCCAAACGGGAATTCAACTTGTAATAGGATTCCTTGACCTATTTAAAGGCTCTTTAGGGTAAAAAGAAGAGAAGAGAAACCTCAGAGAAAAAGGCAGGGCTGCATTGAAGATTTTGCTTTTAGGAGTCTTTCTGAAGAGGAGGATCTGAGGACAAAGGCGAGAGCTTTATGTTGATCAACCATCAGATGAAAGACATAAGTTTTATTTGTTTTCTTTTCAGTTTTATTATGAACTAAATTTTATTTTCTAGAGCGTTGATGTAGTCTAGCAATGAACACACAATTTATATTCTGAATTATTTTTTTTTAATATTTCCATGATTGAGTGTTTAATTCATATTCTTAATGCTTACTATTTTTTACGAATTATGGTTTGATCAATTGAATTACAATGAGACCGAGAGGTGATTTGTTATTTTAGTTCTAGAATTAAACACCACTAGTTGAGCGAAAGAAGAGATGCTTTACCGCGATTAGTGTGATTTTTCAGAAAATTCAACTTACGTAATGAGTCTCCAATTAATTAAATTCACATAGAGATATGGAATTGTTAGTTGAAGATATTTTTGATATTATTTGAGAGAAGATATTGAATACTTAAGGACTTTTTAATCATCAATGGGGGATTATTAGAATTTAATAATTAGGAAGAATAAATTGTGTGGGACTTGTTAGGTGAAATCAACCGCTCTAGATCCATTCTTATCATATTTTTACACTTTTATATTTTTGCGTTTTGTTAATTTTTTATTCGTAGATTTATTTTTATTAAATAGTTTAATTTAATTCAGATAGTAGAACATTCCATTTATTTTCGATTTTTCCAAATAGTAATTAATTTAGTGAATTTCGGTATTCAATAACATAGTTAATCCTTGTAGGTTCAACATTCGTTTTCTAAAAACACTTTACTACTTGTTACGATTCTGTGCACTTGCAGATTATTTTACGCGAACAGACAGGTGGTCACCGACTTCATTGCGGAATTTACTAGCGTAGAAGGCCAAAGGGCAAAAGAGGTCCCACAATGGAGAATCCATATAAACAGATCCTTCAATAAGCAAGCAGGCAGAGTTGGAGTGATACTCTAAAGCCCGAAAGGAGACAAGATCGAATGCATAGTTCGTCTAGATTTCCCTACAACTAATAACGAAGCAAGGTAAAAAGCCTTGATAGTAGGGCTGGACCTTGCTAGGGCCGCGGGAGTTGAAAATCTGGTCTATACTACAATTCCCAAGTAGTAACCAGTCAGGTTAACAGAGACTACGAATGTAAGAATGAACAGATAAAGAAGTACCTCGAGCAGGTGAAGGATCGGGTTAATAACCTCCGAGTAAAGTTTGTTCAAATCCCAAGGGAGGAGAACGAGCACGCCGACCGACTTGCTAAGGTTGCTTCAGCAGAGTACATGGTCATTCCTGGTCAGGTATTATCCTTCGTTCAAATGTCATCATTGATAAACAGTATAAGTGTGCAGAAGATAGGCTCCAAGAACTATTGGACAACACCAATAGCATCCTACCTAAAGGACGGCGTGCTACCAGGCGACAAGGAGACTGCAAGGAAATTGAAGGTTTAAGCAGCATGCTTCACTCTAATTAAAGACGTTCTCTATAAGAGGGGCTTCTCCTTACCATACCTGAGGTGCCTTATCCCCGATGAGGCAGATTACTTCATGAGAGAAGTCCACGAAGAAGTTTGTGGAAACCACTCTGGATCACAGTCGGTTCATAAACTAATCCAGGCCGAGTATTACTGGCCAACCATGAAAAAGGATACCCATGCATACGTCAAAGCGTGTGACAAGTGTCAGAGATTCGGCAACCTCATAAGGCAACCAATCGAGGAGCTACCTCCAATGACGACCCCATGGCCATTCGCACAGTGGGGGTTGGATATCATCGGCCCGTTCCCAACGGCGGCCAGGCAGTTGAAGTTTCTAGTATTCGGTTTAGACTACTTTACCAAGTGGGTAAAAGCAAAAGCCCTGGCCACAATCACTAAGAAAAATATCTGAAACTTTGTATGGAAGAACATCATTTGCAGATACGGTATACCAAGGGTACTATTCTCAGACAACGAGAAGCAGTTCGACAATAATGCATTCAGAGACTTTTGCTCATAGCTAGGGATCAAGAACCACTACTCATTGCCCGCCCACTCACTGGCCAACAAATAGGTTGAGGTCACAAACCGATTCTTACTCAAGATCATCAAGACTCGGCTCGAGGGGGCAAAAGGTATATGGCCGGAGGAGCTACCAAGTGTTTTATGGGCATACAGGACAACGACAAGGATACCTACAAGGGAAACCCCGTTTCGACTAACATACGGAAGTGAGGCGGTCATCCCGGCTAAAGTGGGACTTACAAGCTATAAGGTAGGAAACCATGACAAAGGCAAGCATGATGAAACTATGTGCCTGTAGCTTGACCTGGTGGATGAAGTAAGAGCAACAGCTAAGCAAAGATTAGCACGGTACCAGAATCTTATGGCCAAGCACTACAACTCCAAGGTTAGACACAGGGACTTCCAGGTAGGAGATCTTATCCTAAGAAAGGTAATGGCCTCTACAAAAGACACCTCCCAGGGAAAGCTAGGACCTAATTGGAAAGGACCATACAAAGTTGCATCATGGCATAAGAAAGGAACCTACCAGCTGGAGATGATGGACGGGCAAAAGCTACATCACCCATGGAACACGGAGCACCTAAAGAAATACTACCAGTAGGCTATTAGCAGTAGACGAGCAATGACACTCCTTATTCCTCGTTTATTTCTTTCTAGTTTTAGTTTTTATTATCTGCAGTTCTTTTTAAGCCTAAGGGCAAGTTTTTTTTAATTTTTAATTTTTTTGAAAAACAATTTCTTTGCATGAATTACCATTATAATAAGAGGAATTATTCAGAATCGCCATGTTATGTCTATATTCCTACAGATAAATCCACAAAGAGGACGGATTCAAAAGTCCGCAAAGTGGACGGATTCGAACCTTAAAGTCCACGAAGTGGACGGGTTCAACATCATGTTGCGTTTCAAGTCCATAGAGTGGACGGGTTCAACATCACGTTGAATTAACATTCCAAGTCCATAAGTAGACGGGTTCATCTCAAAGATGACAATTATAGTCCACAAAGTGGGCGGGTTCGACATCACGTTAAAGTCCACAAAGTTGACGGGTTCAACAACACATTGATTTAACATTAAAGTCTACAAAGTGGACGGGTTTATCCGAAAGGATGATAATTAAGTCCTTAAGTAAACGAGTTCAACAATAGGTCCTTAAAACGTCACTATAGGTCCTTAAAAACGTCACTATAGGGCTCTAGAATTTTTTTTTTTTTTTTTTTTAACTCGATTTTGAGTAAGTTGAGTTTCAAAAAAGGGGCATTTTCCTAATTAGTTTGGGAAAGGTGGTAGAATGCTACTTATTTTGCCCGAAAAGGGCAGAGACCAATTTTGTCCATGGTATAGCTTCTAATACTGCATTATTTTGGTTTTGTTATGTAGATGGATAACAAGAAAAATAAGAGCAGCAGGTATGTATTTTGGAAAAATGTTTTAAGTGTTTTTGATGATTATGTATTAAAACTTGGATGGTATCTTATGTGGTAGCAAAATGGGAATATTAATGTTGAAATTTCAGTTGTATAGACCGACATTCCCTAATGTCATTTAAGGTTTTTTTTTTTCATCCCCCTTTGTTTATTTAATAGTTGTGTTGTGCGAGTGTTTGAGTCTTAGATGGGAATCATAAATGGGTTTGACAATGATAGTTGTGGAATTTAAACTATGTTGCTTTTTCCCAACTAGATGAAGCTGGACGAAACCCTGTTTCTCAGCTTGATTTAACTCACTAGTATCTTTCTTTAGCTTATGTTTTAGCGTGCCTCTATAGATGAAGATGTGTTATGTTTTATGATTTGGTCCAGCATAAAACTGTTGATTGCTTTCCAGTTAACAGTAACAGGCTTGAGCCACTGTGTGAGAGATGCCTTGTTCAATACCTCACGTACTAGAGCATTCCTTGCGTGCTAAATATCTCCGTGTACATTTTTTTTTTTTGTTTGGTAGAAAATCTTCGTGTACATTTGCATCTTATATGCAGTTACTAGTAAATTCCTACGTTATTAACCATTAAAACCAACAATGAGCTGTTGTGGAGATCAAACCAATGTTGAGTCTTTTTTGTTGCTAGGCTAATGCATTGTCCCAAGCTCAGCCAAAAAGTATGCCTAACTTATGCGTACAATTCGCATACACTCATGAAATAAACTAGCCACAGATCCACGTGATGCGTGGAAATATATAAATATAATGTAATGGGGTGTAATGTATAGAGTAACAACTACTTACTACTGTCTATTTTGTTTAAAAAAGATTTCTACAAGTTTTTTTTTTTTTTTTTGTCTTTTTATTTCTAAAAATATATCATTCTATTTTTTTTATTAATATTTTTTTAAGATAACCATATTCTTCTAACTTCTATTGTAATATGTTAAATTTGCGCAATATACAACTAAACTTTATAAATTTCAAAATTATTCAAATTTCTCATCTCTTGAGGAATAAAATGATTATTATAATAATTAGAGCTCATAAAAAAATTACAATGTTATTTTAATCAAAATTAAAATGAAACTAAAAGAATAAAAGATAGATTTTACAATAATTTATTATTCAAATAATTGGCAAGCATATTCAAATTCATAACCACATAAATTGTGTTTTAATAAAAACACAAATTCCAATTTCCAATTTTCGCTTAAATTTTTTTCCCTAGAAATTAAGAGAAATGCTATGTCTACAATACTTTCACAAAAAAAATCCTCCTTTAACACCCCAATTCTCCTTTGACACCACCAAATTCTTCCAAGTTCCCCAGAATCGATGCCTATTGCATAACTGGCAATTTCCTACAAATAACAATTCATCTTACAAAACCACAACAACCTCACAAAATACTACAAAAAAACTAGACTATTACGGTGGGCCAAAATCGTCGCAAAAGCCTGAAAAACCACCACTAAAGGTCTATTTGGCCTATTGTGGTAGTTCTACCCGCCAGCTTTGCAATGCCACAATAGCTCTATTGCAGCGGTAACAAAAAAAAACGCCACTATAAATGCACCTTTTAGTGGCATTTTTGGTTTTTTGCGGCGAGCAGAAAACTGCCGCCAAATGAGGTCAAAATTCCTGTCAATTGACTTTTAGCAACGGGTTATGCCTGTCTCTATTGGTGTCCACCTTTAGCGGCAGGCAAAAGGCGCCGCTATAGGGAACCAATTAAAACAGACTCATTGCACTTTTAGCGACGGGAAAAAACGCCGCTATATGTGTAAACCTTTTAGTGGTGGGCAAAAACGCCGCTATAGGGCTTTATTTAAATCATAATTGTTAGGTTTTAAGGTCTTAGGATTTTATGTATTTAGAACCTAATTTGTAATGTTGGCAAACCATGATCAAAACAATGTATTTAGTCTTGTTTAGGCTTGCTCAAAGTTGGTTTAATATTGTAAAGTTGGAATCGAGAGACTGCAGAAGCATTGAAGCTTCTCGGCCTGGCTCGATCGATCGAATGTAATTCTCGATCGATCGAAAATCGGCCCAGATGCGTTTTTCTGCAGAATTCCAACTCAGCCCTAACTCTTTAAACGTTTAGGGTTTTATGTTTTTGCCCTAGGTATATAAGGCAAACCCTAGCTACGTTTTTCAGAGTTGCACAAGTTGTATTGTTGCTCATACATTGCGGTTTTGTGTAAATCTCTTGTGAGATCTAGAGGAGCTTTCCTTTACACATAACTTAGGGTTTTCAAGATTGAGATTCTTCTACATCTTGATGATCAACTTGGTTGCTGCCTTTGAAGCTTAAAGATTAACAAGCGAGGAGTTTGTACCTGATTGAAGGAATACAAAGAAAAAAGTAGTCCGTGGATTCGGAGCCTACGCGTGGTCGTGTCAGGAAGTTACTACTGATGGGTAGCATTAGGAAGTCAAGCGGGGAGTTTGTAAGTCCTTTTGTAACAACTTCAATTCTTTCTTAGTGGATTCCGTTTTGCCTTGAGGATCGGTGGGTAAAATCCTCCCCAGGTTTTTTACCGGTTTGGTTTTCCTGGGTGATCATATCACTGTGTTATTTATTTCCGCTGCTTTATATGTTTTACATGCATGATATGATTTTGTGATTGTTTTAACCTAGAATTGCTTAATTTGACTAAGTAAAAACTTGGCTAATTAATCTAGGCTACGCAATCTGGTTATAGTTTAAGGGGTCTAAACCCTGTCAAGTGGTATCAGAGTAGGTTGCTCTTTTGTTTGAGATTTTCATCTCCGAGCTGATCCTTGACCCCGGTTGTCATGGAGCATGGACACTCTCTGTTTGTTCCTCCTCACTTTGATGGGAACAATTATGCCTACTGGAAAGTAAGGATGAAAGCATTCCTGAAATCCATTGATGAGAGAGTTTGGAACTCTGTTGAATATGGTTGGGAGAAGCCCACTACTCCTGTGAGTGAGTGGCAAACTTCTCAAAAAGAAGCAGCTGCATTTAATAGCAAAGCTATGAATGCCATTTTTAATGCTGTTTCAATGGAGGAATTTAAGAGGATCTCTAATGTTGAGGTTGCTCATACCGCTTGGAAAATCCTCCAAACTGTGCATGAGGGCACAAAGGCTGTTAAAATAAACAAATTGCAGCAATTAACTTCTAGGTTTGAAAGCATTAGAATGTCTGATGATGAAACCTTTGATGAGTTTTATGCTAAACTCAATGATATTGTTAATTCTGCTTATAATTTGGGTGAAGTCTATGATCAACCTAAAGTTGTTAGGAAGATACTTAGATCCTTAACTGAAGACTTTAGACCCAAAGTGACAGCCATTACTGAGAGTAAGGATGTTGACTCCATCCCTGTGGATGAGCTTGTAGGATCTCTTCAGTCCTATGAGTCTGACCTTCCCAAGACTGCCAAATCCAAATCAATGGCTCTTAAGTCTGTTGATGATGTTGAAGCTGGTGGATTTGATGATGAGCTCTCTCCCACGGAGATAGCTTACCTTGTCAAGAACTTTAGAAATTTTCTTAGAAACACAAATAGGAAGGCAAGGAATACCAACACTGCTGAACCTAGAAACTTTAGGAAGAATGATCCCACTAAGGTTAACAATTTTGAAAAACCTAGAGAACAAGTAGGTCAATCTTCTAATAACTCTCTGGGTCCTCAGTGTTATGGTTGTCAAGGGTATGGTCATGTCAAATCTGAATGTCCTACTTTCTTGAGGAATAAGGGTAAAGCTATGGCTGTAATCCTTAGTGATAATGAGGTTTCTGATGATGAGTCCGGCTGTGACGAGGATGGAAACTTCATTGCTTTCACTGCTACTGCTGAAGTTGATGAAAGCATATCTGCTGAGGAGAACCCTGCTGATGGGGAACTCTCTGAAGATGCAGATCTTCAAGAGGCCTATAACAAACTTTGCAAAATTGCTGCAAAGGATGCAATGAAAGTTGATCTAGGCCTGAAGAAAATTGATGCTCTTGAGCTTGAAAAGAAGAACTTGCTTGTCAAATTGTTTGATGCTAATGAACTTTTGAATAATGTGAAATCTGAAAACATAATTTTTCTTGATAAAGTTAGAACTTTGGAACATGATTTATCTGTTGCTAGATCTGCTAGTTCTAAACTTAATCACATGCTGAATGTTCAAAAGTATCCTTCTGATAAAGCTGGGTTAGGATATGTTGAAAGCATCTTTGATTCTGGACCCCATTCCACTGTCTTTGTTCCTTCTTCTTCTTCTTCTGAACCTCTTGTGAGTAAGGTTATGAGTGAAACCATTAAACCCCCTGTGAGTGAGGTTGTTAAACCTGTAGAAGTTTCACCACCAAAGAAGATTAGGGTAGACTTAAGAGAATCCAAACCTAAGGAGCCTACCAAACCAAAGGACAAGATGCATGGTAAACCTGCTTGGGTTTGTCATTATTGTGGTAAGTCTGGACATATCCGTCCTAACTGTTACAAGCTTCAAGCTGATAAGAGAGCAAAAAGACCAAAAGTGTCTGTGCCTCAAGCGCAAGATCCTATGGCACTAATTGGTGAATTGGTAAAGGCGTTAAATCTTTATTCCAATTCTGGAGTTGGGAATCACTCTAATGTGAATAAAAACTCCAATGCTCAGGGTGCATCTAAAAAGTTTTGGATGCAAAAGACTCGAACTAACTGAGTCTTTCTGACATGGTCCTTGTGCTTCATTGCTCTATTCTGTTGTGACCATTGTTATTTGGTTTTTGTGTTTTTCTTTTGTTCTAGGACTTGCATTGCATTACATACATGCATTTCATTCTAGGATTTATTTGTTTTCTCTTTTAAATTTTAAAAAAAAAAAAAAAAAAAAAAAGGAAAGCAAAATCTTTGTTGAACACTATTTTTCTTGATTTTTTTTAACAAGGTTGGTCATTCTTTTTACACATGTCATGTCTAGTGTACCTTGTTTAACTTAGATGAGCTTTTTACTGCACTTGACTAGTTGAAACTCTGTAGTGCATGTTGTGTGGGAAAGATGTGTGTGGTTCTTAATCACTTTGCCTTAATCATGAAGTCACTTGTTTTTGATTGTCGGACTTGATCCTTTTGAGAAAGGCATAAATAACCATCTCACCACTGTTCACTAGCCAATCATGAACACCTTAGTGCATATCATAAGATTTTGTGCTCGAAAGTGTAGCACATGCACAAAAAGAACATAAGGTGTAGCCTCAAATTAACTTAAAAACTGGTGTGTACTATTAGGCTTAATGCCAATTCACTTAATTCAAACCGGTGTGTACTATTAGGCTGAATGCCAACTCATATATAAATAAGAGGCAATAATACAAGAAACTTACATGATTGCAAGCTTTTGTTTTAGGAGATGTGGGAGTTATAGGATGTAACTCTTTAGGTGATAGTCTCTTTTAAATTCTGTGTGATGAATTGTGAAGACTTTGTATTTGATTGCTATTCACATATCACCTCACATGTATCTCAAGTTTTTGCTAGTTTTACACACTACACAAGTTACTCTTTGTTAAACACTGTACATGTCAGTGTGTGTGTCCTTGGTCTGACCAACCAAGTTTAAAAATATCTTGAGATTTGTGCACAACATAATTTGGCTTGAGAAAATTAAATTGGAGGTTAATTGAATCCTGTTTTTTTGATGAAACTGGGCTTGAAAATTAGGGTTTTTGAAAAAGCATTTCAATTCATACTCATGCATTTTGTTTTCTTTGATCAAATGCTTTGAGGAGTTTTTTAAAATTGGACTTGCATTTTTCAAAACTGTGTTTTTTCCCAAAATTTTTGAAAGTTTCTGCCCATTTCGATCGATCGAATGTATTCTTCGATCAATTGAAAAAGTGCCTCAAAATGTGCAAAATTGACTGTCACATTCGATCGATCGAATGTAATTTTTGATCGATCGAATATCGTGGAAAGGCTTTTTTAAAAGAGGAATTCTGACTTTTTCAAAGAACTATTCAAAATCTTTTTCAAACTCTTTTCTCTCTCCGACGAGGCAGCCCAAAAAGATTCAATTTTTTGTCGTTTTCTACCGGATTTTTTGCAAAGAATCTCTCTCCTCAAGCCGGTATGTCTATTTTACCCTTCCTTTTCAATTTATTTTCATAATTTCATGCATTTTAGAGGTGATTTTCGGAACTTTTCTTTTTGGGATTTTTGTTGATTCGAACCAAATTGTTTGCAATTGATCAATGGGTTTTGTTGGGGACACCCTATAGACATGTTCTTGATTGATTAATTTGATCAATTTTGTGTTTTGTGGTAAACTTAAATTTCTAGGGTTTATAATTGATCCGAATTGGGGCTTTTTGTGAAATTGGGTTTAATTGATGAAATTGGCTTGTGTAATTGATGCAATTAGTTATTATAAACTGGTTTCAATAGTCTGTAATGATTGGTTCATCAATTTGGTACAAAAATTTTCAAGTGGTTCTCAAATTTTTAGGGTTTTTGTTAAGAAACTCTGTGTTCAAGCCAATTTTATGAATTTGAACTTAATTTGATCCTGGTAACTGCATTAGTTCATGCATCATAACATTGTTAATGTTCATGCATCATATAGAATTTTATTCTATATTTTTTTTGTGCTAACTTGCAGTCTGCCCTTGGTTTTTGTGTTTGTTCTTTTTGGTTTTCTCTTTGTGTCTCTGTCCTTTTCCTTAGCACCATGCCTAGGAAGACTAAAGCATGTAGGACTCTTCCCACTCCTACTCCTTCCCCTCCCTCCTTTGATAGTGAGCGGTTCCCTAGTGAGAAAAATCAAGAGCTTTACGAGACTTTAAACCTTAAGAGGAAGATTTGGGCTGAGCGGTCTGTTTCTTTTGATGAGCTTGATCCTGCCATTAGGGCAAATTTTGAGCGTAGGGGTTGGCTTTCCTTGTTTGCTGTGTCTGGCCCTCCTCCTCCGGCCACCTTGATTCGAGAGTTCTACTCGAACATCTCGATCCGCGTCTATGATTCCAACACTCTTGTTAGGAGTTGGATACGAGGCGTAGAGTACTCCATTACTCCTTAGGTAGTGGCTGATGCTCTTGAGGTACCTTTGGTTAGGGATCCTGTCTATCCCTATGATGAGTCACCCGAGTTGAGTGATGTCATATCCTACATCACTGGGTCATCTATCCAGTGGGGTTCTGATCCTCGGATCACCTCTGCTGAGCTTCCTGAGACTACCTATCTTTTCTCTAGGATAGCCTGTCACTCACTCTGGCCCATTTCTCATCTGCACACCATTCCTCTTGAGAGGTGTGTTTTTCTGTACGCTCTTGTTACAGATGCTCCTATTAGTTTTCCTCATCTTTTTCTTCGTTCTTTGAACGAAGTTTATAGGAGTTCATCTACTGCTCATGCTCTCGTCCATCCTATTTTCCTTCATAGGATTTTACTGTATCTAGGTTTAGAGGATTTCCCTGCTTCTGAGCCTGTTCATGTTATCGGTCCCATTGGTGCGTCTTTTCTTAGACAGAGGGCCGCTTATCTTCGAGCTGGTTCTAAACACCCTAGGTCCGATCCCTCTTCTAGCGCTCCTCCTCCTCCTTCATCTTCTATAGGTCCTGCTAGTGAGGATATTCCTGATCCAGTTGGTGTTGATGTTGATGTTGCTGCTGCTGATGTTCCTCCACCTCCTGCGGCTGACTTCGATGTTCGTCGTACTTTGGAGACTGTCATGACCGTTCAGGCGGCTCATGGTCAGATTTTGATGGATTTGTTCGACGAGATTCGAGCTTTGCGGGCAGATTTGGCACGACTTCATTCACGTTCACCACCACCTTTTGATGGCGACTCTTGATTGCCCTTTGGCATTCCGTCACAAAAAAGGGGAGTGGTTACTGTAGAGGAGTTTTGTACTTTTTGAGGAAATTTTGTAGTTAGGGGGAGACATGTTGTTTAGCATGGGATATTTTTTGTGGAGTTTATTAGATTGTATCTAGGTGCTTCACTTTGTATATCATTTTTGGGGATATTCATGTTAGGGGGAGTAACATTGATTGATATATTGATATACATGATTTTCTTTTGATTCTTGTTGACTTATGATTCATTGCTTATTGATTTATATTTATGAGTTGATTCATTGATATATATCTTTATTTTGAGTTGTGTGAATCTTACAAGAATATTATACCTGTTTATATACTATTTTTCTGCCACACATGCGTTTATGTGTTTGTTGAGTATTTCAGGAATATACAGGTTGATTCAACAAAGCTGCTGTCTACACTTGCAACCGATGGATAGTAGTTAGGTTGAACTTTTGTTTATGAGCATTATTTTGTAAAGGGCTTTTTACTTGTAAACTTTGAGCTTTTGATTTGAGTTTTGTCACGGATTGCCAAAGGGGGAGTTTGTTAGGTTTTAAGGTCTTAGGATTTTATGTATTTAGAACCTAATTTGTAATGTTGGCAAACCATGATCAAAACAATGTATTTAGTCTTGTTTAGGCTTGCTCAAAGTTGGTTTAATATTGTAAAGTTGGAATCGAGAGACTGCAGAAGCATTGAAGCTTCTCGGCCTGGCTCGATCGATCGAATGTAATTCTCGATCGATCGAAAATCGGCCCAGATGCGTTTTTCTGCAGAATTCCAACTCAGCCCTAACTCTTTAAACGTTTAGGGTTTTATGTTTTTGCCCTAGGTATATAAGGCAAACCCTAGCTACGTTTTTCAGAGTTGCACAAGTTGTATTGCTGCTCATACATTGCGGTTTTGTGTAAATCTCTTGTGAGATCTAGAGGAGCTTTCCTTTACACATAACTTAGGGTTTTCAAGATTGAGATTCTTCTACATCTTGATGATCAACTTGGTTACTGCCTTTGAAGCTTAAAGATTAACAAGCGAGGAGCTTGTACCTGATTGAAGGAATACAAAGAAAGAAGTAGTCCGTGGATTCGGAGCCTGCGCGTGGTCGTGTCAGGAAGTTACTACTGGTGGGTAGCATTAGGAAGTCAAGCGGGGAGCTTGTAAGTCCTTTTGTAACAACTTCAATTCTTTCTTAGTGGATTCTGTTTTGCCTTGAGGATCGGTGGGTAAAATCCTCCCCAGGTTTTTTACCGGTTTGGTTTTCCTGGGTGATCATATCACTGTGTTATTTATTTTCCGCTGCTTTATATGTTTTACATGCATGATATGATTTTGTGATTGTTTTAACCTAGAATTGCTTAATTTGACTAAGTAAAAACTTGGCTAATTAATCTAGGCTACGCAATCTGGTTATAGTTTAAGGGGTCTAAACCCTGTCAATAATATATGCACCTTTAGCAGTGCTTTTTGACCGCCGCTATAGGTTTTTTTTTTTTTTCCTAGCAGGTTTTAAAACCACTATTTTTTTTACGGACCTGTTACAAAGAACTTGTAATAGTTTTAGCTCTACTAACATAATACCACAAATGCAACTAATTAACAACACCACAAATGTCTCCAAACTAACGTAATATTAACATAGAAATATATTATCAAATACATATAACATTGTTTATAACCATTATCAAAATTCCAAAGTATTTAAACAAATCCTTAACACTTTTGCAAGAAGACGCCCTTGGTACACTTTTGCAACAAGAACCAGTAGTTCCAACTGCACGCCTACTAGTAATAGTATACTTAGTAGTGGTCACTTGTTCTGCAACTTTCTGCTTCAGCCTGGCCACATATGCTTTAGCAAGTGCAACCTCCTCTAGCTCAGCCCTTGTCTTCACATCAGTTTGAAGTTATAAGCATGTGTTATACAAGCATTTAACATGAAAGGGAAAAGAAAACTACCTTAAGATCTATAGAAACCTTAGAATCCATGCCATGTGAACTGGAAAATTGTCCAGAAGACATGCTCAAACCAACTTCAAGTGTAGCTCTAAGATCTCTTTCAGCTTGCAACTACTCTTGCAATCTTGAAACCTATAGTCATTTAAAAGTCAGAAGACACAAACGAAGTAGAAGGTGCAATTAATCTATGGTATTAAATATGCTCCACATGAAAATAGGCAAGGTCGATATGGCTTCAACATATAAGTGCTTGTGTGTTAAAAACATGCAAAAAATAAAAATAATAGTTACTTATGTCATATATTGATGCTACAATTACTTTTCTTCAAAGGAATACTAAGGAAGGTCAAACTAAAAAATAAGCTAGATGCTTAAATTGTAACAGATTCAAACACTAATGTATTAAGAGAACTTATCTATCACAAGTCTCAAATATCTTAACCTTGCACCACTCTTTACCTGTTCTAGAAGAACTCAGATCCAAGGCATAATACAATAACAAAATTCTAGAAATTTGTGCAAAATGCACTAGCATCTAACACGTAATATGCCAGAATGTTGAGCCTGATACAATTACAATCAATAATATGATTCTTTTGAAAAGTAAAGTTCTTGTAGTTCAATTGCATCTAAGATTAAATGCATAGTTGTCTCAACACATTTTGGGGATTATAACTTAAAAGGAATTCTCAAATGACCATCAAATGAGGTAGATATAACACCATTGGAACCCATCACATTCAAAATGTCTAGAAAGATTGTAGCCCACACTCCTTTACCACAAACATAGAGACCTTACACTCTTTAAAATTCTTGATGTCAAAAGTCAAAGGAAGAGTGAACACAAGAATAATCAAAAAGCAAGAGAATTATACAGGTAGTAGGTATGGCCACCAAGGGCCATTGGCAGAAAGCATATGATCCTTCATCTGATGGCATTGTAAAATCAAAACCCCACATTTTCAAACACCATAGTTTAATTCTCAAGCATAAAAATTATGAGATTATCACATTAGCTTATATCTAGTACAATGTATGAAACTATGAATAAAGTACCAAATAGATTTAAGAAGAGGCTAGTGAGCTAAATCCATAGACATGAATCAACATTAGACAATATTCATTTAAAATAAAAACAAAAGCAGAGAGAGAGAGAGATTATCAAGTGACTAAACAATTTTAACAAAGAGAACCATACATGAAAACAAAATTAGAAAGAAATAAAGTCAAGCAAAGCTCCACTTCAACTAGAAAGATTTCTAGAAATAGAAAAACTACAAATGGTTTTTAAATCTACTAACCAGTTTCAAACAATTTCAAACAATTTTAAGGAGAAGAAACTAACCAGAGAGAGGTTTTGAAATGCTAAGACTCATCATCACTAGACTCATCATCATTAGACTCATAAATATCATCGCTAAGCTCTTCATCATCAATAAAGTCTTGTTCAAGCAATTCATCCTCATTGATCAACGGTGTATCATAAATGGTTCCTTCTTCATTAACTTGAGCCCAAGCATGGTTGTTATTTGCATCATAACATGCATCATCAGTAGTTATATTGTAAGGGACATTCTTAAGATAGGTACCCACTTCATCATCATCATCATCATCATCATCATCATGTGAAGCTTTCATACCAACATCAAACACCTCCCTAGGTTTTGTTTTGACCACCACCGCCCAATCTTTATGCCTCACATCTTCCACATAAAACACTTGTGAAGCTTGAGATGCTAATTCATAAGGCTCGTCAATCAATCGACCACCTATGTGTATCAATCGTGAAAAATTGACAAGGGGAAATCCAAACTCATCTTTTTTGCATCCTCTCCCACTAATAACGTCAACCCATTAACATTTGAATAGTACATATCAATACTTGTCAGAGTAGTTCAACTTAATAATATCAATTGGTACACCATAATAAGTAGCATCACCTTCAGTTGCAACACAATCTCCACTGTTTTGAGTTTTCCTAGTTGCCTCAGAGTCTTTGGTGTGAAACTTCACACCATTTATAACATAACGCTTGAACTGTTTTGCTTCATTATCTGGATATTGAGCAAGCCATATGACTTTATCAGAGAGTTTCTTTTTCTTAGATGCATTCATTGACATCACCTAATATAGACAATGACGTTTATTATAAGTATGCTATCTAAAGTGTTATAACCAAGTTTTATATATAGACATTCACATCACCTATTATAAACAATAAAGTTTCATATATATGCTTTACTTACATAGTTCCTAAACCAGCTGTAGAATTTCTCCATGTGCTCCTTTTGAATAACATCATCGGTTACATGAAAAGGGAAATCAACCTTGCTCTCCACTATATGTACACTATGTAGACAAACGTGTTAGTGTTAAGTTAGAATATTGTACTTGAATGCTATGAAAGAATACACAATGACATATTACTTACTCGCAAAATGGGGTGATTTCTTCATAATTGAATAGCACATAACGATGTGCTTGGATCCATGAATTTGAATCTAGTGTAATGCTCACCACCGCACCCATGGATTCCTCGACATTCCTTACAGGCCGATTGAATGCAGTTTCAACAGATTTAAAATAGCGTGAGTAGAATGCTAAGCATTCCTCTGCTATATACCCTTCCGCAATAGAGCCTTTTAGATAAGTTTTATTATGCACTTAAGACTTAAGTCTTGACAAGTACCTATTGGAAAACCTAGGATCAACAGCAAGAAATTGGTGTGAAAAACAATTAATTAGATAGATAAAGTTACTATACGTGTTACCTCTCTATGGGATACATCTAGCGATAATGAACTGGGCTAGCAACTTTGGCTTCGCTAGCCAAATGCATGACTAGATGTACCATCACTGTAAAGAAAGAGGGAGGGAATATCCTTTCCAACTCACATAATGTCACTACAATTCTCTTCTTAAGAGCCCCAAGTTTATCCACATTTAGTACTTTGGAACATATCTCCCTAAAGAAACAAGATAAGCCAATTAAAGGCCTACTCACTTTAGGGGGCAATGATCCGCGTATTGCTATCAAAAAAAGTTGTTGCATTAAGATGTGATTATCATGGCTTTTCATCCCACTAATCTTGCGTTCTTTGAGTTTAATGCAACGTGAGATGTTTGAAGAATATCCATCTAGCACTCTTACATCCTTCAAAACTTGCAGAAAACCATCATTTTCACTAGCATTCATATGGTAGCTGGCATGTGGCATACGTGTCTTATCATTCCCAACCTTTTCCAAGTGAAGTTCACTTCTTATACCTGTATCCTTTAAGTCTTAACGTGCATTCAAGTTATCATTTGTCTTGCCATCCAAGTTCAACAATGTGCCGATTATATTATCGACTACATTCTTTTCAATATGTATCACGTCAAGATTATGATGTAACACATGGTCCTCCCAATAAGGCAATATGAAAAATATACTTCTCTTCTTCCACACGGTTAAGGCTTCCTCCCCTTTTTTTCTTTTATTGGGCAAATTAATTGTTTTCTTCCTAAACACATGATCGACTACAGCATCCGTTTGTAACATAATTTCCCCTCCAGATACCGTAATAGGAGCTAATCTCGTATCAACATGCCCATCAAATGATTGTTTTTGCTTACGGAATTTATGATCACTATCCAAGAATCGCCTATGTCCAATGTAACTAAATTTCCTTCCACATCTTAACCAACGAGACTGACTATCATAATTACAAGGGGGACATGCAAGAGCACCTTTGGTACTCCAACCTAAGATATCACCATATGCAGGAAAATCATTTATGGTCCACAATAATGCAACATGCATTTGGAAGACACATCAAACTTTTTTACTCCTACATCCCATAACTCCTTCAATTCTTCTACTAGGGGGTGTAAGTACACATCTATATCGTTCCCGGGAGAGGTTGGACCGTGAATCAATAATGATAGCATGAAAGAAGACCTTTTCATGCACATCCATGGAGGGAGATTGTATGGGATCAAAATGACAGGCCATGTACTATGAGTACTACTTATATTTCCATATAGGTTGAATCCATCAACTGCTAATCCAAGCCTCACATTACGATGCTCAGATGAGAACTCTATGTACTTAGAGTTAAATGATTTCCAAGCTTCAGAATCAGCAGGATGCCTCAGTAACCCGTCATTCACATGACCGTTTATATAAATAGTCGTTGCAATCTTGGCTTTAAGGGGAACCACCGTAGGATCTTTGCAGGTTTCTTTTTTTTTTCTTTTTTTTTTTTTTCTTGGAGGAAGCATTAGTGCTTTGTTGACCTTTAGACTCATTACTTTCCCATCTTGAATGGTTACAGATTGGACAAGCTTCAAGATTGGCATTCTCCTTCCAATATAAAATACAATCTTTAGATAAGCATGAATCTTCTCATAGCTCAAGCCCAAATCCTTAATAATCTTCTTAGTCTCATAAAAATCTTTTGGCAACTTAGCATTTGGAGGAAGAAAATCAAGCAAAAATTGCAGCAACATGGTAAATGATTTGTTGGTGCAACTATTAAGACACTTCATGTGGTATAAATGCACAATGGCTGACAATTTGCTAAAATACTTACAACCTTCATAACAAGGTTGATTAGCATCTTCAAGCAATTTCCTAAACCGAAATGCATCGTCGGTAAGACCTTTTATAGGACCTTCTGTGGGTTATTACATAGTAGGGACTTCTTCCATTGGCCTAGATGCCATACCTTGTATGGGGAACATGTCATGCAACATGTCACAAAGATCGGCATACTCTATCGGGTTTTCTTGGATATGACTATTAGGAATTTCAGAAGAAGTTTGTGCAAATGATGATTCCCCATTAAAAACCCAAGGGTTATAACCCCTACAAATCCCTTTTGACACTAAGTGAGCCTGTATGACATCTATAGGCCACGAATTTATATGCACACATTTTCTACATGGACATGAAATCGTTCCATCCTGGTGTGCATGGTTTGATGCAAAATTCAAAAACTGTTGGACTCCATCTAAATATTCTTGCGACCTTCTATTCGTAAGTTTCATCCAACTCCTATCCATTGCTATAAAGTGGTTTACAAGAAATACCTATAATGTGATTTCATGAAAGCACAAAGCAAGAGTTAACACACATTTCATTTACACAATTTCACTTTAATTTAAGAAACAAATCATCTTTAATCATTCACTTTCAAAGAGTGTCTTGAACAAGCCTTTGATAACAGATTTGCCTCTAATCACAGATTTGCCTCCAATGCCTCTGATCACAAATTTGCTTCCATCACCAAAAGTGACTGTCCCAATCTTCCCTTCAAAGAGTGTCTTAAACAAGCATTTGTTTCCTGTCATATGCTTGGAATAACCACTATCCAAATACCAAAAACAAGAATCACGTGCCTTTAAGGCGGTTAAGGCAGTATAACACAAATAATTATTATCACAAGTGATTAGACCAAGATGCCCAAGAAAAGATTTAGCAAAAGCAGCAAGGGACAAAAACAACAAGTAGACAAGTTGACATATAAGCAAAAAGATTTTCCAAGAATCTATGACAACAAGGGTCAAGGATCAGCTCAGTGACCAAAAGATCTACAACAAGAGAGCAACCTACTCTAATACCACTTGTTGAGTTTTTAGACCCCTTAAACAAC
Organism: Quercus gilva; assembly: GCA_023621385.1. NCBI lineage: Eukaryota > Viridiplantae > Streptophyta > Magnoliopsida > Fagales > Fagaceae > Quercus > Quercus gilva. The sequence goes on along the minus strand of CM042476.1, from coordinate 91,919,907 downwards.
AATTGGATTAACCTAGTTATTTAGCCAAGTTATTACTTAGTCAAATTATCAAGTTCTAGGTTAACATAATAACAATCATATCAGGTATATAGCAGCGGAAATATAAATTACACAAAGATATGATGACCGAGGAAACCACACCAGTAAAAACCTGGGAGGATTTGACCTAGCCATCCTCAAGGTAAACTTGAATCCACTATATGAAAGAATCAAAGTTCATACAATAGAATTTAGACCACTAACATTCTATTGCTACCCACCCACCAGTAAAACTTACTGACACGACCACGTGCAAGTTCCGAATCCACAGACTCCTTCTTTCTTGGATTCTCCAGCAAGTACAAACACACCCGCTTGTGTATCTTTAAGCTCTTATGGAAGCAACTGAATGATCATCAAGTTCTTGAATAAATCTCTTCCTTGACAATCCTAAACTTGTGTGAAGGAAAGCTCCTCAAGGATCTCACAAGAGATTCACACAAACAGTAATATAAGCAACCTCTAAAACGTGGTTAGGGTTTGCCTTATATACCTAGGGCAAAAACATAAAACCCTAAATGTTTTAAATGAGATAGGGCTGAGTTGGAATTCTACAGAAAAGCGCATTCTGCCCGAGATTCGATCGATTGAGCCAGGCCAAAATGCATAGTGACTTCTACATCAACTCGATTCCAACTTTACATAAAAGACACAATTTTAAGCAAGTCTAAACAAGACTAAACAAACTGTTTTGATTATGGTTTGCCAACAATACAAATTAGAGTTCTAAATACATTAATTCTAAGTTTTTAGAACCTAACAAACTTCCCCTTTGGCAATCCGTGACAAAACATAACCTAAAAGCTCAAAGTATACAAAGAAAGGCCATTTACAAAAAAAATGCTCATAACAACAAATCCAATCCTAACTACTATTCATCAGTTGTAAGTGTAAACAGCAGCAAAATTGAATCAACCTGTATATTTCCTGAAATACTAAACAAAACGCATAAATGCATGTGTGGAAAAAATACAAGTAAACAAAATAAAATCTTGATTTCACAAAACACAAAATAAAGACATATATCAATGATTAACATCATAAATATAAATCAACAAGCAGTGAAACAAGAAACATATATATCAAAATAAATGTATCTCCCCCTAACATGAATAGCCCAACAACATGCATCAAGAGCCAAAAAAATGTAAATACAAATTAAAGCTCCTAGATACAATCTAATCACCATAAGCTCTCCAATACAATCAAAACTCCCCCTATCAACAAAAACACTACAAGCTACACAAAATGCTACTCCCCTTTTTTGTAACGGAATTCCAAAGGGCAATCAAAATCCATCATCAAAAGATGGTGACGAAGGAGAACGTCTAAAATGTACCAACTCTGCACACAAAGCACGAACCTCATCGAGCAAGTCCACCAAAATCTGTCCATGAGCTGCCTGAACGGTCAAGACATGATCCAACGTACATTGAATGTCAAAATCATCTGAAGTAGTCGGTGGAGGAACATCAGCATCAGCAGCAGTAGCACCAGATTCCTCAGCCTGTGCATCACCTGTAGAAGAGGAAGGAGGGGGTACAGCACCAGAAGGCTCAACTCGAGGAGCTCTCATATAAGCAACCCTCTGCCTGAGGAAAGAGGCCCCAATGGGAGCGATGACATTAACGGGCTCAGAAGAGGGAAAACCATCTAAACCTAAAAACCGCAAAATCCTATAAATGAAAATAGGATGAACAAGGGCGTGACCAACAGCAGAACTCCTATGAACCTCGTTCAAAGAACGAAGAAACAGATGAGGGAAGGAAATAGAAGCACCAGAAACAAGCGCATACAAAAACACACATCTCTCAATAGGGATGGTGTGGAGGTGAGAGATAGGCCACAAAGAATGACACGTTATCTTAAGGAAGAGATAGGTAGTCTCAAGAAGCTCAGCGGACGTGATCCGAGGATCAGAACCCCACTGGATAGAAGACCCAGTGATGTATGACATAACGTCATCAAGGGGTGGAGACTCCTCATAAGGATAGACAGGCTACCTAATGATCGGAACCCCAAGAGCCTCAGCCACCACCCTAGGGGTAATGGTGAACTCAACACCTTGTATCCAACTCCTAACTAAGGTGTTGGAATCATCGATGTGGCAAGAAAGATTCGAATAGAACTCTCTAATCAAGGTAGACGGGGGGTGGATGATCTATCTCCAATAAAGGCAACCAGCCCCTACTCTCAAAATTAGCCCTAATGGCAGGATCCAACTCATCTAACACAACCTTCCGCTCAGCCCAAGTCTTTCTCTTAATGTTCAGCTTCTCATAGGCCTCTCTGCTTTTGTCACTCCGAAACAACTCACTCCTAGAGGGAGACTCAGAAGAAATGAAGGGTGTCCTATGGGCTCTAGTCTTCCTAGGCATGATGCTAAGAAAAGGACAAAGACACAAAGCAAAACCAAAAAGAACAAAACAAAAAAAACAAGGGCAGACTGCAAGTTAACACAAAAAAAAAAAAAAAAGAACAAAAGTCTATATGATGCATGAACAGTTAAATGTCATGATGCATGCTCTAATGCAGTGAGACTAAGTTCAATTTAAGTTCAAATTCACAAAATTGGCTTAAGCATAGAGTTTCTAACAAAAACCCCAAAATTTGAAAAACCACTTGTTTGTTTTTTATAAAAAAAAAATTGACCAATTGATCATCACACAAGATACAATACATTTTAGAATGATCAAATACATCAATCCAATAAGCCAATTTCATCAATTTTACTCAATTTAAACAAAATCCCCAAATCGGATTAATTTCAAGCCCTAGAATTTCAATTTCTCACAAATCACAAAATTGATCAAATTAAACTCTCAAGATCAAGTTTAGAACATCCTAGAACAAAAACCCATTGATCAATTTCAGAAAATATGGCTTGAAACATCAAAAACCCCAAATATGCATAGGTTCGAAATTCCTAATTAAAATGCATGAAACTTGAAAATAAACTCAAAAGGAAGGGTATAATCGGCATACTGGCTTGGAGAGAGAAAAACCTTGCAAAAAATTTGGAGGAAAACGACAAAAAATTGATGTGGAGCCTAGTCCGAATCAGAGAGAGAGAGAAAAGCTTGAATAGTTTTTGAAAACAAATGAAGAACAAGTCAAACTCAGCCTTTTTAAAAAAACTGATTCGTGATTTTCGATTGATTGAAACAATAGGTTCGATCGATCGAAACAGACAGAAGCTCACTTCAATTTTTAATCATAATTTCGATTGATCAAAAAACATGTTCGATTGATCGAAATTCTGGAAAAATCAAATTTTTGAAAAACAACAAAATTTTGCACACAAACTCCTCAAAGCATTGAATTTTCAATATAAAATGTATGAGTATAAGATGAGATGCTTTTCAAAAACACAAGATTTAAACCCAGTTTTTCCAATGTTAAGATTTTTAAACATTCTCCCTTCAAATTCTCAAGCAACAAATATGTTTTGCATAAAACTTAAGATATTTTCAAACTTGGTTGGTCAGACTAAAAGCACACACAATAACATGTACAAAGTTTAGCAAAGATTAATTTGTGTAGTGTGTGCAACTAGTAAAAGCTTGAGATACATGTGAGGTGATATGTGAATAGCAATTAAGCACAAAGTCTACAAAATTCATCACATAGAATTTGAAAGAGACTATCACCTAAAGAGTTACATCATATAACTCTCACATCTCCTAGAACAAAAGCTTGCAATCATGTAAGTTTCTTGATTTTGCCTCATAATATACATACAGATTTTAAATGTTCAGAAACTTATTAAATAGCCGGGATAATGTACACACCAATTTTAAGCAATTAAACCGAGGCTCACCTTATGTTCTTTTTGTGCATGTGCTACACTTTCTCGAGCACAAAATCTTGTGATATGCACTAAGGTGTTCATGATTGGCTAGTGAACAGTGGTGAGATGGTTATTTATGCCTTTCTCAAAAGGTTCAAGTCCAACAGTCAAAGACATGTGACTTCAACATCAAGACAAAGTGATCAAAAACCATAAACATCTTTCCCACACAACATGCACTACAAAGCTCAAACTAGTAAAGTGCAATAACTAAGCTCTTCCAAGCTAAACAAGGTACATAAGACATGTTATGTGAAAATAAATTGAGCAACCTTGTTTTCAAAACCAAGAAGATAATGCACTACACAATTTGCTTCCCTTTTTTTTTTTTTTTTTTTTTAATTTTGAAAAGAAGAAACAAAAACAGACCTAGAATGAAATGCATGAATGTTATGCAATGCAAATCCTAGAAACAAAGAAACCAAAACCAAATAACAAAGGTCACAAAGAGTAAAGCAATGAAGCACGAGGACCAAGAAAGCCAAGAATGATCAGGGAACAAGAATCACACCAATTACTTGATGAAGAGACTCAAACTTACTTCCATCAAGAGGTTTGGTGAAGATGTCAGCATACTTACGTTCCAAAGGGATATACTCAAGGGCCACAATCTTTCTTTCAACCAAATCCCGAATGAAGTGATACCTAATCTCTATGTATTTAGTTTTGGAATGTTGAACAGGGTTCTTAGAGATATCAATAGCACTAGAATTATCACAATAGACAACCATGGTATCTTGTGGTATTCCATAATCACTCAAAAGCTTTTTCATCCAAAGAAGCTATGAACAACAACTTTCAGCAGCAATATATTCTGCCTCTGCAGTAGACAAAGACATAGAATTTTGCTTTTTACTCATCCAAGCAACAAGATTGGTTCCTACATAAAAACACCCACCAGTGGTGCTTTTTCTATCATCAGCATTACCAGCCCAATCAGAATCAGAAAATCCAGCAAGAGACAGATTTGACTCTTTACTATAGAATAATCCATAATCACAAGTTCCACCCACATATTTTATGATTCTTTTAACAGCATTTAGATGTGAAACTTTAGGATTAGATTGAAATCTAGAACAGACACCAACACTAAAGGCAATATCAGGTTGACTAGCAGTCAAATACAAAAGACATCCAATCATGCTCCTATATAATGTGACATCAACAGATTCACCTAATGGATCATTTGTTAATTTTGCATTTGCAGCCATTAGTGTTCTAGCATGGGCAGCCTTGTCCAGTCCGAATCTCTTAATCATATTTCTTGCGTACTTTGCTTGGTTGATGTAGATTCCTGAGTCTATTTGCTTCACCTGCAATCCCAATAAATAAGTTAGTTCACCAACCATGCTCATTTCAAACATCGCCTTCATTTCATCTGCAAAAGAATGAGCAAGAGAATTATTAGTAGCACCAAAAACAATATCATCAACATAAATTTGAGCTACAACAAAACCAATCTTATCCTTTCTTATGAAGAGAGTAGTATCTGCAGATCCCCTTTCGAATCCATGCTCAGTGAGATAAGCAGTCAATCTATCATACCAAGCCCTAGGAGCTTGTTTCAAACCATAGAGGGCTCTTTTCAACTTGTAGGCATCATCTGGTCTGTGAGGATCAACAAAACCTTTTGGTTGTTCAACATATACCTCTTCTTGCAGCATCCCATTCAAGAAAGCACTCTTGACATCCATTTGATACAACTTGAAATTCAGATGACATGCTATGGCGAAAAGTATCCTGATGGATTCCAATCTTGCTACCAGTGCAAAGGTCTCATCAAAATCAATCCCTTCCACATGTGTGTAACCTTATGCAACAAGTCTTGATTTATTCCTGATAACAGTGCCATGTTCATCTGACTTGTTTTTGAAGATCCATTTAGTTCCAATCACATTTACTCCCTTTGGTCTAGGAACTAATTCCCACACATCATTCCGAACAAATTGATGAAGTTTTTCATGCATAGAATTAACCCAATCAACATCTTGAAGTGCTTCATCTACCTTCTTTGGTTCAAATTGGGATAGATAACATAAGTGAGTAATTACACTCAAGGCTTTAGATCTTAGTCTAATGTTATCATTCAAACTTCCCAATATATTTGTGGTAGGATGATTTAGCCTTACTCTAGAAGATGGACCTTTTACTAGAGATGTGGAGGTACCTTTTTGTTCTGATGAAGGACTAAACTCACGTTGTGCTTGTTGAGTCTCATAAACTGATGTGGATGGTTCTGAACTTGATGGCACAAAGACTGCATCATTCAACACCATCAACTCTTCATCACTATGCTTCTCCACATAATTAGCTAAGAAGTCAATCATCAACTTCCATAGGTTTGTCTTGAATTGGAGCAGTATTTTCTGAGTGTGCCTCTGAACATACTTCATCATTGATCACAACATTTGAAGATTCCATGACTGTTTTGGTTCTCAAATTGTACACTCTATATGCTCTACTTGTAGAAGAGTATCCCAAAAAATATCCCTTGTCACTCTTTGCATCAAACTTTTCTAGATTCTCTCTATCACGTAGAATGTAGCAATCACTACCAAATACCCTAAAATACTTGACAACAGGCTTCTTTCATTTCCAAAGTTCATAGGAAGTTTTCTTGGAATCAGGTCTGAAATATACCCGATTGAGTGTATGGCAGGCAGTGTTAACTGCTTCTCCCCAGAAGGATTTGGGCAAATTTTTATTGTGTAGCATGACACGTGCCATCTCCTAAACAGCCCTATTCTTCCTTTACACTATTCCATTCTGTTGAGGTGTCTTGGGTGAAGAGAACTCTTGATTTATGCCTTGATCATTGCAGAAGGTAGCCAACTTGGTATTCTCAAATTCTCTTCCATGATCACTTCTGATTCTGGCCATCACAATATCCTTCTCAATCTGCAATTTCTTGCATAGATGTATCATCTTCTCAGGAGCCTCAACTTTATCTTTCAAAAGTACAACCCATGTATATCTAGTAAAGTCATCCACAACGACTAGAATATACTTCTTTCCATCTAAACTCTAAACTCTTGCAGGACCCATAAGATCAATGTGTAATAACTCTAGAGGTCTTGAAGTTTGAATACTAGCTACAGACGAATGCTTGGATTTCACTTGTTTAACTATCTGACATGGTCCACAGATGCACTTATTTATCTTCTCAAACTTAGGTAAACCAATAACTGCATCACAATTGGAAATCTTCTCTAATTGCTTATGACTTGCATGCCCCAACCGTTGATGCCACAACTCAACTTAATCAATCTTTGCACTAAAACACTTGTTTATACTTGGTGTTATACCATAACAGTTGTCAACTGTCCTTACATCAACACACATACAATCACCTCCTCCATCAAGTATCTTACATTCGTACTTAGTGAAGAGAACATTCAGCCCATTGTCACAAATCTGACTGATACTGAGTAAGTTGGCCTTCAATCCATCAACATACCAAACATCTTCAAAGACTGCCAACCCTGGAATGTCCACAGTTCCAATGCCTCTGATCACAGATTTGCTTCCATCACCAAAAGTGACTGTCCCAATCTTCCCTGCAAAGAGTGTCTTGAACAAGCCTTTGTTTCCTGTCATATGCCTGGAACAACCACTATCCAAATACCAAAGACAATAATCACATGTCTTTAAGGCGGTTAAGGTAGTATAACGCAAATAATTATTATCACAAGTGATTAGACCAAGATGCTCAAGGAAAGATTTAGCAAAAGCAGCAAGGGACAAAAACAACAAGTAGACAAGTTGACATATAAGCAAAAAGATTTTTCAAGAATCCATGACAACAGGGGTCAAGGATTAGCTCAGAGACCAAAAGATCTACAACAAGAGAGCAACCTGCTCTGATACCACTTGTTGAGTTTTTAGACCCCTTAAACAACAATTGGATTAACCTAGTTTTCAAGCCAAGTTATTACTTAGTCAAATTATCAAGTTCTAGGTTAACACAATAACAATCATATCAAGTATATAGCAGCGGAAATATAAATAACACAAAGATATGATGACCCAGGAAACCATACCGGTAAAAACCTAGGAGGATTTGACCTAGCTATCCTCAAGGTAAACTTGAATCCACTATATGAAAGAATCGAAGTTCATAAAATAGAATTTAGACCACTAACATTTTATTGTTACCCACTAGTAAAACTTACTGACACAACCACGTGCAAGCTCCGAATCCACGGACTCCTTCTTTCTTGGATTCTCTAGCAAGTACAAGCACACCCGCTTGCGTATCTTTAACCTCTTTTGGCAGCAACTGAATGATTATCAAGTTCTTGAATAAATCTCCTCCTTGATAACCCTAAGCTTGTATGAAGGAAAACTCCTCAAGGATCACACAAGAGATTCACACAAACAACAATATAAGCAACCTCTAAAACGTGGCTAGGGTTTGCCTTATATACCTAGGGCAAAAACATAAAACCCTAAATGTTTTAAATGAGTTAGGGCTGAGTTGGAATTCTGCAAAAAAACGCATTCTGCCCGAGATTCGATTGATCGGGCCTAAGTTTCGATCAATCGAGCCAGGCCGAAATGCATAGTGACTTCTGCATTAGCTCAATTCCAACTTTACATAAAGGACACAACTTTGAGCAAGTCTAAACAAGACTAAACAAACTGTTTTGATCATGGTTTGCCAACAATACAAATTAGAGTTCTAAATACATTAATTCTAAGTCTTTAGAACCTAACAAACTCCCCCTTTGGCAATCCATGACAAAACACAACCTAAAAGCTCAAAGTATACAAATAAAAGCCCTTTACAAAAAAAATGTTCATAACAACAAATCCAATCCTAACTACTATCCATCAATTGCAAGTGTAGACAGTAGCAAAATTGAATCAACCTGTATATTTCCTGAAACACTAAACAAAACGCATAAACGCATGCGTGGAAAAAATACAAGTAAACAAAATAGAATCTTGATTTCACAAAACACAAAATAAAGACATATATCGATGATTATCATAAATATAAATCAATAAGCAGTGAAACAAGAAACATATATATCAAAATAAATGTATCTCCCCCTAACATGAATAGCCCAACAACATGCATCAAGAGCCAAAAAAAAAATGTAAATACAAAGTAAAGCTCCTAGATTCAATCTAATCACCACAGGCTCTCCAACACAATCAAAACTCCCCCTATCAACAAAAACACAACAAGCTACTCAAAATGCAACTCCCCCTTTTTGTGATGGAATGCCAAAGGCAATCAAATCTATCATCAAAAGGAGGTGGCGAAGGAGAATGTCTAAAATCCACCAACTCTGCACGCAAAGTACGAACCTCATCGAACAAGTCCACTAAAGTCTGTCCATGAGCCGCCTAAACGGTTGAGACATGATCCAACATACGTCGAATGTCAAAATCATCCGAATTAGTTGGTGGAGGAACATCAACATCAACAGTAGCAGCACCAGACGCCTCAGCCTGTGCATCACCTGTAGAAGAGGAAGGATAGGTACAGCACCAGAAGGTTCAACTCGAGGAGCTCTCATATGAGCAGCCCTCTACTTGAGGAAAGAGGTACCAATGGGAGCGATGACATGAATGGGCTCAGAAGAGGGGAAACCATCTAAACCTAAAACAGCAAAATCCTATAAATGAAAATAGGATGAACAAGGGTATGACCAAGAGCAGAACTCCTATGAACTTCATTCAAAGAACGAAGAAACAGATTTGGGAAGGAAATAGAAGCACCAGAAACAAGCGCATACGAAAACACACATCTCTCAATAGGGATGGTGTGGAGGTGAGAGATAGGCCACAAAGAATGACACGCTATCCTAAGGAAGAGATAGGTAGTCTCAGGAAGCTCAGCGGATGTGATCCGAGGATCAAAATCCCACTGGATAGAAGACCCAATGATGTATGACATAATGTCATCAAGGGGTGGAGACTCCTCATAAGGATAGATGGGCTGCCTAACGATCGGAACCCCAAGAGCCTCAGCCACCACCCTAGGGATAATGGTGAGCTTAACACCTTGTATCCAACTCCTAACTAAGGTGTTGGAATCATAGATGTGGCAAGAGAGATTCGAATAGAACTCTCTAATCAGGGCAGACGAGGGTGGATGATCTATCTCCAATGAAGGCAACCAGCGCCTACTCTCAAAATTAGCCCTAATGGCAGGATCCAACTTATCTAACACAACCTTCCACTCAGCCCAAATCTTTCTCTTAATGTTCAGCTTCTCATAGGCCTCTCTGCTTTTGTCACTCCCAAACAACTCACACCTAGAGGGAGACTCAGAAGAAGTGGAGGGTGTCCTATGGGCTCTAGTCTTCCTAGGCATGATGTTAAGGAAATGACAAAGACACAAAGTAGAACCAAAAAGAACAAAACAAAAAAAAAAAAAAAAAAAAAAAACAAGGGCAGACTGCAAGTTAGCACAAAAAAATAGAACAAAAGTCTATATGATGCATGAACAGTTAAATGTCATGATGCATTCTCTAATGCAGTGAGACTAAATTCAATTTTAGTTTAAATTCACAAAATTGGCTTGAGTATAGAGTTTCTAACAAAAACTTCCAAATTTGAAAATCCACTTGTTTGTTTTTTATAAAAAATTGACCAATTGATCATCACACAAGATACAATACAGTTGAGAATGATCAAATACATCAATCCAACAAGCCAATTTCATCAATTTTACCCGATTTAAACAAAATCCCTAAATCGGATTAATTACAAGCCCTAGAATTTTAATTTCTCACAAATTACAAAATTGATCAAATTAAACTATCAAGATCAAGTTTAGAACATCCTAGAAAAAAAAACCCATTGATCAATTTCAGAAAATATGGCTTGAAACATCAAAAACCCCAAATATGCATAGGTTCGAAATTCACAATTAAAATGCATGAAAAAATGCATGAAACTTGAAAATAAACTCAAAAGGAAGGGTAAAATCAACATATTGGCTTGGAGAGATAAAAACCTTGCAAAAAATTTGGAGAAAAAGGGAAAAAAATTGACGTGGAGCCCAGTTCGAATCGAAGAGAGAGAGAAAAGCTTGAAACGTTTTTGAAAACAAATGAAGAACAAGTCAAACTCATCCTTTTTAAAAAAATTGATTCACGATTTTCGATTGATCAAAACAATAGGTTCGATCGATCGAAACAGACAGAGGCTCACTTCAATTTTTAATCATAATTTCGATTGATCGAAAAACATGTTCGATCGATCGAAATTCTGGAAAAATCAAATTTTTGAAAACAACAAAATTTTGCACACAAACTCCTCAAAGCATTGAATTTTCAATATAAAATGCATGAGTATGAGATGAGATGCTTTTCAAAAACACAAGATTTAAACCCAGTTTTTCGAAAATTAAGATTTTCAAACATTCTCCCTTCAAATTCTCAAGCAACAAATATGTTTTGCATAAAACTCAAGATATTTTCAAACTTGGTTGGTCAGACTAAAAACACACACAATAACATGTACAAAGTTTAGCAAAGATTAACTTGTGTAGTGTGTGCAACAAGCAAAAGTTTGAGATACATGTGAGGTGATATGTGAATAGCAATTAAGCACAAAGTCTACAAAATTCATCACATTGAATTTGAAAGAGACTATCACCTAAAGAGTTACATCATATAACTCCCACATCTCCTAGAATAAAAGCTTGCAATCATGTAAGTTTCTTGATTTTACCTCATAATATACACACAGATTTTAAATGTTCAGAAACTTATAAAATAGCCGGGATAATGTACACACCAATTTTATTTGTTTGCTTTAGCTTTAAGCCCAATAATGTACACACCAATTTTAAGCAATTAAACCGAGGCTACACCTTATATTCTTTTTGTGCATGTGCTACACTTTCTCGAGCACAAAATCTTACGATATGCATTAAGGTGTTCATGATTGGCTAGTGAACAGTGGTGAGATGGTTATTTATGCCTTTCTTAAAAGGTTCAAGTCCAACAGTCAAAGAGATGTGACTTTAAGATCAAGACAAAGTGATCAAAAACCATAAACATCTTTCCCACACAACATGCACTACAAAGCTCAAACTAGTAAAGTGAAATAACTAAGCTCTTCCAAGCTAAACAAGGGACATAAAACATGTTATGTGAAAATAAATTAAGCAACCTTGTTTTCAAAACTAAGAAGATAATGCACAACACAATTTGATTCCCTTTTTCTTTTCTTTTTTTTCTTTTTTTCTTTTTTAATTTTGAAAAGAAGAAACAAAAACGGACCTAGAATGAAATGCATGAATGTTATGCATTGCAAATCCTAGAAACAAAGAAAACAAAATCAAATAACAATGGTCACAAAGAGTAGAGCAATGAAGCACAAGGACTATGTCAGAAAGACTCAATTAGATCGAGCCTTTTGCATCCAAAACTTTTTAGATGCATCACGAGCATTGGAGTTCTTATTCACATTAGAGTGATTTCCAACTCCAGGATTGGAATAAAGGTTAAGAGCCTTTACCAATTCACCAATAAGTGCCATAGGATCTTGTGCATGAGGTACATACACTTTTGGTTTGTTTGCTCTCTTAGCAGCTTGCAGCTTGTAAAAGTTTGGCCGAATGTGTCCAGACTTCTCACAAAAATGACAAACCTAAGCAGGCTTACTATGCATCTTGTCCTTAGAAGGGTTAACTCCTTAGGTTTAGACTCTTTCAGATCAACCCTAATCTTCCTAGATGGTGAAACTTCTATAGGCTTGACAACCTTACTCACAGGGGGTTTAACAGTTTCACTCACAACCTCACTTACAAAAGGTTCAGAAGAAGATGAAGGAACAAAGTTTGTGGAATGTGGTGCAGACACAGAGATGCTTTCAACAAAACCTAATCCAGATTTGTCAGAAGGAGACTTTTGAACACTCAGCATTTGATCAAGTTTAGAACTAACAGATCTAGCAACAGATAAATCAAGTTCCAAAGATTTAACTTTATCAAGCAATAGCATATTCTCAGTTTTCATATTGTTCAAAAGTTCATTAACATTAAACAATTTTATAAGCAAATTCTTCTTATCAAGCTCAAGAGTTTCAATTTTCTTCAGGCCAAGTTCAACATTCATAGCATCCATTGTAGCAACTTTTCAAAGTTTATTGTAGGCCTCTTGAAGATCTGCATCTTCAGAGAGTTCCCCATCAGAAGGGTTCTCTTCAATAGACACGCTTTCATTGACTGCAGCAGTAGCAGTGAAAGCAATGAAGTTTCCGTCCTCGTCACACTCAGACTCATCATTTGAAACTTCATTATCACTAAGGGTTACAACCATAGCTTTACCCTTAGACCTCAAGAATGTAGGACATTCAGATTCCACATGACCATACCCTTGACATCCAAAACATTGAGGACCCACAGAATTATTAGGAGATTGACCTACTTTTTCTCTAGGTTTTTCAGTGTTACTAACCTTAGTGGGATCATTCTTCCTAAAGTTTCTAGGTTCAACAGTGTTTGTACTTCTTGCCCTTTTGTTACTATTCCTAAGAAAGTTTCTAAAGCTCTTGGCAAGATAAGCAATCTCTGTAGCAGAGAGCTCATCATCAAATCCACCAACCTCAACATCATCAACTGACTTAAGAGCCATTGATTTGGATTTCCTAGTTTTGGGTAGGTCTAACTCATAGGATTGAAGAGATCCTACAAGTTCATTACCAGGGATGGAGTCCATATCCTTGCTTTCAGTGATAGCAGTCACTTTGGGTCTAAAATCTTCTATTAAAGATCTAAGAATTTTCCTAAAAATTTTAGGTTGATCATAGAATTCACCCAAGTTGTAAGCAAAATTAACAATTTCATTAAGTTTAGCATAAAATTCATCGAAGGATTCATCATCAGACATCCTAATGCTCTCAAATCTAGTAGTCAATTGCTGCAACTTATTTATTTTATTTGCCTTTGTGCCTTCATGCACAGTCTGGAGGATATTCCAAGCAAATGTGAGCAACCTCAACATTAGAGATTCTCTTAAATTTCTCCATAGAAATAGCGTTGAAAATAGCATTCATAGCTTTGCTATTGAACACAACTACTTCTTTTTGAGAAGTTTGCCACTCACTCACAGGAGTAGTGGGCTTCTCCCATCCGTACTCAACGGAATTCCAAACTCTCTCATCAATGGATTTCAGAAAAGCTTTCATCCTTACTTTCCAATAGGCATAATTATTCCCATCAAAGTGAGGAGGAATAACTAGAGAGTGTCCGTGTTCCATGGCAACAGGGGTCAAGGATCAGCTCAGAAATCAAAAGATCTACAACAAGAAAGCAACCTACTCTGATACCACTTGTTAAGTTTTTAGACCCCTTAAACAACAATTGGATTAACCTAGTTATTTAGCCAAGTTATTACTTAGTCAAATTATCAAGTTTTAGGTTAACACAATAACAATCATATCAAGTATATAGCAGCGGAAATATAAATAACATAAAGATATGATGACCCAGGAAACCACACCGGTAAAAACCTGAGGAGGATTTGACCTAGCTATCCTCAAGGTAAACTTGAATCCACTATATGAAAGAATCGAAGTTCATACAATAGAATTTAGACCACTAACATTCTATTGCTACCCACCAGTAAAACTTACTGACACGACCACGTGCAAGCTCCGAATCCACGGACTCCTTCTTTCTTGGATTCTCCAGCAAGTACAAGCACACCCGCTTGTGTATTTTTAACCTCTTTTGGCAGCAACTGAATGATTATCAAGTTCTTGAATAAATCTCCACCTTGATAATCCTAAGCTTGTGTGAAGGAAAGCTCCTTAAGGATCTCACAAGAACAGCAATATGAACAACCTCTAAAACGTGGCTAGGGTTTGCGTTATATACCTAGGACAAAAACATAAAACCCTAAATGTTTTAAATGAGCTAGGGTTGAGTTGGAATTTTGTAGAAAAACGCATTCTACCTAAGATTCGATCGATTAAGCCTAAGATTTGATCGATCGAGCCAGGCCGAAATGCATAGTGACTTCTGCATCAGCTCGATTCCAACATTACATAAAAGACACAACTTTGAGCAAGTCTAAACAAGACTGAACAAACTGTATTGACCATGGTTTGCCAACAATACAAATTAGAGTTCTAAATACATTAATTCTAAGTCTTTAGAACCTAACAGAACAAAACCAAACCTTAGTAACAAGGCATCCTCACCATCACCATAGAATTTGATATCATAAGTAGGTCCATCATGCCCTTGAACAAAGCAATCAGGTTTAGCCACTAACAAGTTGCACAAATTCCACATGTAAAAAGCAAATGCACCAGGTCAGCTAGAATCAACCTTAGATTTAAAATTTTAACCAACAATAAATTAGCAATGCATACTTACTATTGTGCCTTTGTATTCCTAAAACTTTGCTACAATCAAACAACAACAACAAACAATAAAAAAGCACTCACACTCTTCCTATGGGATTTGAATCACTTCAGAGCTGGGTCCTCTGCCAAGAGCTACAGAGTTTAAGCAACTTAGTACCAACACAACACACCAAAAAAAGAAAACCCATTCATTCACAAAGACAAGCATACTTAAATTTAAAATTCAGAAATGCATTAAATTTCAATAGTAAAGTTTATAATAGGAAAAGATTAAACATTCAAGGAAAGATTAAACATTTTGTTAGTTTCAAGAAGACAACAAAAATTATAAAAATCATAGTCCCAGAATTTAAATCTAAATACCATTTGAAATTATTAACTACATTTCACTGTTAGCCTAAGTTTTTATTTATTTAAATGATAAATCCCAAGGAAAATAAACCTTTGGATGAAAATATTAAAAAACTTTAAATCACATCTCATAAATCTAGTTCCAAGGATTTTTTTCGTAGGTTAAAACTACAAAAGCTAAGGGGCACAAAACTCACCATGCTAAACCCATCCACCTAACAAAAACAAAAATTGTATAAACTTTGAACATGTCAAATTTAACTCATTGAAGAAGTTACAAGAGAGAGAGAAAAAAAAATAAAAAATAAAAAAACAAAAACAAAAACAAGAAGAAGGTTTTGCTTCTAAAGATTTCACGTGACCTTTAATTATAAGTATCATTTTTTTTTTTAAGTACAAACGGGTTTTGCTTCATAAGACACAAAAAGAAACAGAGAGTGAAAAAAAAAAAAAAAACATAGAGGCAGAGCTTGGGTCAGGTCTCCTGTTTAGGCTCAGCTTCTCAAACTCATTGCTGCAATGCTCTCTCAAAATATCCAAACAATCCCCATTGCATGTCAAAAAAAAAAAGAGAGATAAAGAGCAATTTTAAATTGATATTAAGACCACTCTGAAAGAAATGCAAAGTAGATCAACATTGATTTTATGTGACCACAATCCTTTCATAAAATATATATATATATATATATATGTATGTGTGTGTGTGTGTGTGTGTGTGTGTGTGTGACCACAAACCTGACAAGTAGTTTCTAGTGGAGGCAATGTGTAAAAAATTTAAGTAGTTTAAATGATAAATCCCAATCCCATGATAGTTAGTGAGGTTGAATCATAGTAATGATTCTTTAAATAAATACCATTCCTATTCCCATTCCCAATCACTCCAATTCATTATTGTTTCCTCACAGATA
The DNA here is from genome assembly GCA_023621385.1 of Quercus gilva. Lineage (NCBI taxonomy): Eukaryota > Viridiplantae > Streptophyta > Magnoliopsida > Fagales > Fagaceae > Quercus > Quercus gilva. Next base: position 91,903,419 of record CM042476.1, on the reverse strand, counting down.
ACTTAATCATTCCTACTTAACCATCTCCAAATCTACTCAACAACACTCATAAACACTAATTGACAACAAAAAATCAACTAGGTCTCAATAATTTTTTATATTTACAAATAATTATCAACACCAATCAGATTCCTCTCAAAAACTCAACGTTTCCAACTATTTCCACACATTCAATCACATCATCAAAGCAACAACACATGCTCAGATCTCTACACATTAAAGAAAACCCAATAAACAAAATTGAAAAACTATTTAAACAACATACCCCTTGGATCCTCTTTCTAGTTACAAGACACTTGGGTCCACTTGCCCTCTTCTTTGTGGTCTAATACAGTGATAGAACAATATCAAACAATAGATGAATTTGATTCAGTGTTTGAATCATAGTAACTTGACCAAATCTAGATGAATCTAATAAACCCTAACAGATATCAAACAATAGAGATACAATGATATAACAATAGTGAGAGAGAGAGAGAGACTTGCGGCTTTCACGTGGCACCGGGTCCTCTGCCAAGAGAATGTGAGTACAAAAATGGAGATGGAGATGAATGTGCTGGGACCTGAAGGTGGAGTTGATGGCGGCGGTGGCGGAGATGGAGTTGACGGCAACGAAAATTTGGAGAGAGTGAGAGTTTGGAGTAAGTAGGAAAAGGGAAAAGGGAATAAGTGGGAAAGGGAAAACCTAATAAGAGGGAAGACGAAAAAAACAGAAGGAAATTTTGGGGCCAATTTAAAGGTCTATAGCGGCAGTCCAATCCGCCACTATAACTAAGCAAAAGCACCGCAAAAAGGAGTCCCTATTGCTATAGTCATACAAACGCTGCTACAAATCACATATTGTAGCATTTTTCTCTACCGCCACTATAGTATCTGCGTAAAAAGATATATTTAGTGCGGCGGGATTTTGGAGCGTCGCTATAACTATGTAAACACCGCTAATACGCACATATTGCTGCGGTTTTATGTCCCGCCGTTGTAGGACATTGCAAAAGACTATACCTATAGCAATGGTCCCAAAATACGCCGCAATATGCAACATATAGCAGTGTTTTTTTCACCTGCCACAAAAAAACCGCTGCAATAGTATAGATTTCTTGTAATGAAAGACAAATATATAAAAGTAAAAAAGTAAACTCTTTTACCAATCTATTTCTCTCTTCATCCATACATTGTAGGCTTTTGGCATTTATATGAGTCCCGAATATCCTTACATATTAACCCATGAACAGCCTCAAATTTTCCAATCAATTTACAGAAATCAGGCACGCTCATTCCATAAACAACACGTCTCTTCAATTCAAAAGATATATCATTTAAAGACTCTGAACCGGGCTTTTTAATTGTAGCCAAATCCTCAACCTCTTCTTCTTCTTCTTAATCATCATTATCTCTACCAGCATTGATGCCCTTTTGATAAAAGGGTTGGAGAGTCAAGGATTGAGCTTGTTTAAGTAATGGGCATTTCTTAACATGCCAATCGAGATTTTCTATGAGCACAGAGCTATTGAATTTACACAAATATCATGCTTAGAGTAAAAAAAAAAAAAAAAAACTTTCAACGAAGAATGAAAGTAAGAGGAGGAAGAAGAAGGGAAGAGAGATATTACTAAGAAGGGTCAAGTGGGCATGGAATCCACTAGCCATTGGACCTGGAGTTGTGATTGCCACAGAACCTATAAAGGAAATTTGATTCAGCAAGAATTTGAGAAATCAAAGATAGAACAAAACATTCAAACGCATAACCCTCGTTACAGCTCTAATTATTTTATGATTGGAAAATGTAGTAATCCCAAATTATTATGAATGCAAATTACTAACTTTTATCCAAAGAAAAAAAAAGAGCTCCACATGCGTGCTTACAGGCTAGTATTATCTAAGAATGACAGATCATTAAAAACTTTAGTAAAATTTACCCTTACTGTTTTTAGCAAGAAAATGTAGTTTCTCAAGTTTAAGTTATATTAGTAACATTTATGTGATAAGGGTGCTATATTAGGGAAAAATAAGAAAGAATCCTATGAAGACCATTCAATCAAATTTTTGGCCTTTGTAATGCATCCTGTAGTGAAAAGAGATACTACGACTACCCACCAACAAAATTAATCTAGAAAACTTGAAGAATATGGAAAAAAAAAACTCACTTTAGAGGAATTTTCCAAATTTATAGAAGTGAAGTAAAGCAACTGCAAATATATATATATATAGACAACAAATCAATAGGTTTTTTTTTTTGGAGTTCTAATAGGGTGGCCATTGAACGGTTTTCATAACTGCTTGATTGGGGAAATGGAGAGTCATAGAGTTAAAGGAAGTTTGAATTATTATCAAGAAATGTTAATTAATAGAGAGAGAGAGAGGTGGTTGAATAGAAAATGGCAATAGATTTGACTTGATGGAGTAATAAATGGGATGTTGAAACATGGTAACGTTAATTGAGAGAAAGTGAGAGGAATTGGAAATGTTCAGGAATTAGGTTTGATGGACTAAATTGTTTTTTTATGTGATAGAGTAATAATTAGAAAAATGTTAATTTGCAAAAAAAAAAAAGGAAAAGTAAAAGAAAAAAGGAAAGCTAGTGGGACCAATGATGTGGCTCAATTGGAGCATAGTACAATAAATACTACGCTTCAACTTTTAAATATACTAGCTTTTAACCCGTACAATGTGCAGGATCATTTTATGTATTAATGAATGAACTTTACATTCAATATAAACTTAGTTCTCATGCTTCCACTACATGCATTCAAGTATATATGGTGCATCTATAATTTGTTTTGCTATTAAATTTTTGTTGCCAACAATGCTTAGCTTCATTTAAAGTGGCACATAACCAAGTATATATGTTGAAGAGCATTCCAAAGCAAAAACAAAAACAAACAAACAAACAAACAAAAAAACAAAACAGAAATTATAATCAATCTAGCAAAAATAATTTTCCTCCTTTTTTGTTTGTTTTTGGTTATGAATTTTTTTCAAAAGATAAGATGTGAAAACGATAACCTATGTATAACTATAAAAATGGTTTCATTAGAAGTAATAAAGTTATAAGAATTTGATATCATTATGCTTCTTTTAAAAAAAAGGGGAAGAAAGGAGAAAAAATGGAAAGAAAAATTTAGATTGTTAGATCTATATATTTGAACCATGGCATACTATTTTAGAAAAACAAAGTGTTTTAACTTATCATATTTCTTAGGTAAAACTCCACAGTGTTCCATTAACCAACTGAGCATGCATTCAACTACTTAAAAGATTTTCTCAAAAAAACAAAAATAAAATAATCAATAGATAATGAGAAGAAAACAATAGCCTATGTAATATGAGAGCAATACCAAAATAACTTGTATAAGATTATCAAACTTCTGTATCAAGCTTGTGCTTTACTGCTTTAAAATTTTACTTTGAAAATTTGAAAAAACTGGTGAACCATATTTGACATCACTACATTATAGTCATGATACAAATTCTTATGCAAAATTCAATAGACATTATAAGGAAAATTTTGATGCATTCAAGCAGATATATAACTGATCCAAATAGCCACAATACAATTAAATACACTATATTGACTTAGTCGAAAAATTAAAATAACTAAAAACATAGTAATCAAAGATGAAAAAAGTACCCTTTCCAAGCTCTCCAATTTGTTTTATAGCAATAGACACTACAAAATTATTGATAAAACATGAATATTCAAATAAAATTTTACCTTTTGCATGTTTAACCTAGTTTTGTCTCTCTATTACAACAAGAATGAAAGAAACTGGAAAAAATATAACTTTAAAAAATTCATGTTTCCTCAGTTTCTTTTATATATAAAGTCTGTGAGGACACCATTTTTGTTGATACAAATTTAATATTATGCTTTATGTTCATTGTAAGTAGGTTACTCAGAACATATCTGCCAAGAGGGACGTAGTTCTCTCTAAATTTGTGAGAATGTCTTTGCAAATCAAAATGGGAAATTGCTAATAACGTACAAAATGCAATATATCCATCCACTTTTAAGCTGCAAATTCCCTCTCAAACTTTGATTTTGACAGTAAATCCTAAGTTTGGCATCAGGATGAAGCTGCAAACAAGGAAAAGAAGAAGTTCAATATTGTTTGCCCAAGAAAGAAGAAAAAAAAAGGCTTGAAACTGGGAGAACAAATCCAAAGGATAGATTAAGCAATCTATATAATTCATTGAAATAATCCAATATTAAATCCTAATTTATGGTAAAGTGCAGATTTCTTCATGACATTCTCTATTCTTTAAAAAGACTTTTGAGAAAGGGTTTAATTTTTTGTTCTTTTGAGTCAAAGCAATGTAAATCTCATTCACAACTCTAATGTGAGTCTAATTGACAACAATAATCAAACACATTAAAGGCAATTCATCAAATGACAAAACACCCAACTCACATTTGCATCAAATCTAAACTGCCTAACTCACTGGCTTAATGAAAGAAAGTCCAAAACCTCAGCTGAAATTTTTTTACTACAAAGAGGCAAGTAATTTTAGCTAGAAAAAAAGAAAAGAAAATGGAAGTCTAATACTCTTCCCAAACCTATATAAAAAAGAGAGAGAGAGAGAGAGAGAGAGAGAGAGAGAGAGAGAGAGAGAAAAAAAAAAAAAAAAAAGAAAGAAAGAAAGAAAGAAAGAAAGAAAATGTTCATCAAAGTATCCTTCACAGCAAAAGATATATATTAGTGCAAGGGCATGTTGTACAACCCCTCATTTGTCCTACTTGCAAGAATGCTATCTATAAAATACAATATCATTCCATTTAAAATCAACTCCAACTATCTTTTGTAGAATTTAAATATATATATATATATATATATATCATATGTTACAATGGTGTCCATCTAGAAACAAAATATCAAGCACATAGTGAGCATCATATGTCGTTGAAAACACGCAGGCACCAACCTAAAGCAAATTAACCACAAACTAAAGCCCTTTTATGTTGGGGTGATTTCTTCCTTCTTCTTTTTTTTAATAATAAGTTTTGGGATTATAAAGATAAAACATAGTCTTAACTCATAATACATACTTTGAAAATATTTTGTTTTTTCACTCTTCAATTTCCAATGACAATTGCTCTATTGGTTTCCCATGTTAATATGTCAAGCTTACCACACCAATGAGACAAGCATATATAAGTAAAACAACTTCAAATTGTTAACTGCATGCTAGATCCAAACGTAATGAACAGAGTTAGAAGTTAGAATTAGTGGAATCAATGCCAAAAGTGAACTCTAGAACAAATGAAAACTACCTATGCAAATTGAATCAAGATGTAACTAAGCAAATGAATTAATAGGTGGTTTGAAACTGAAGTATTAGCAACAATTAACTTTAAAAAACAACCCCAAATAGCAGGCCCACCCAAAAACTGAATGCACAATTCAGTATACGTGTATAAAATTAAAAATACAAAAATAAAAATCTATAAACTTACCTAACCAGCATCACCAATAATATCAATTGGCATACCAATCAAAATGTGCATAACCAAGCATTCTAGCCATAACAACCAGGACAATGCACTTCATCTTCATTTCAAGCCTCATCATACCCATCAACACCACACCAATACCATTATTGATTGTCCCATAAGTAGCTGTCATACCTAAAAGCCCAAAAATCTAACCCAAAACAAACTAAAAAATAACACAATCCCTTCCAAAAACAAAGTAGCTACTTCTTTTTTTTTTTCTCCCTAACTCTTGTGTTTGTTTTTAGACCCCTTAAAACACAACCAGATTAACCTAGTTATTTAGCCAAGTGATTAACTTAGGTAAATTATGCAGTTCTAGGTTAACACATATAAATCATATCATGCAAAGTGCGGAAAATAAAGAACACACGATATGATAACCCAGGAAAACAAACCGGTAAAAAACCTGGAGAGGATTTAACCTAGCTATCCTCAAGGTAAAACTGAATCCACTATGAAAGAATTGAAGTTTACACAATAGCGACTTAGACCACTAACATCCTATTGCTCCCTCGAATAGGAAACTTACTACCATGACCACGTGACAACTCTGAGTCCACGAACTACTTCTTTCTTGAATTCCCAGCAAGTACAAGCACTCTCACTTGTGTATCTTTAAGCTCTTGAATCAGCAACTGAATTGATCACCAAGTTCTTGACACAGTTTTGATCCTTGATAACCCTAAGTATGTGTGAAGGCAAACATCTCTAGATCTCACAAAAGATTCACACACACAGCATAAAAAGCAACCTTAGAGAGCTTTTAGGTACAAAACCCTAGATCTATAAAAGAGGCACAAGACTCACTCTAATCTCTCTATAAAACTCACAAAAACGTTTTAGGGTTTCCTTTATATATAGGAGTGTTTTACTTGAAATCCAATATGTTTAAGTAGAGTTTGGGCTGAACTGGAATTCTGCAGAAAAATAAATCTGCACATGGTTCGATTGATCGAGTCGAATTTTCGATCGATCGAGCCTTGCAGATTTAGTCCTATAAATTCTGCAATTCCAATTTTACAAATAAACATACTTTGAGCAAGTCTTAAAACAAGACTAAACGTTTTGATCATAGTTTGTCAACATTGCAAAATAAAGTTCTAATACATTTAAACCTAAAGTCTTAGAACCCAACAAACTCCCCCTTTGGCAATCCATGACAAAACACAGACTCAACAAAGTGCTCAAAGTTTACAAAAAAAAAAAAAATAGCCCATTACACTATTGCCCAATAAAAACAAATTCAACCTAACCACTATCTATTAGTTGCAAGTGTAGACACCAGCACGACTGAATCAACCTGTATATTCCTGTAACACTTAACAAACACATAAACACATGTGTGGAAAATACAAGTAAACCAAACTAAAGAAAAAAAAAAGAAATATGCAAACTAACTCCCCCTAAGTTAGATACATCAAAAATTTATTATCTCCCTTTCAAAAACAATTTTATCTCCCCCTAAACAAAACAAACAGGATTCCCACATTTCATCTATTTCTCCCCCTTTTTGTCACGTATTGACAAAAACAACTTAAACAAATAGAAAATAGAGAATTAAAAGAACACAAAACAATTCAACTCTATAGAAAATATAGACAACTCCCCCTATGAACAACGCAGGTTAAAAACAAGCTTCTCCCCCTATAAAAATAGGAAAAACAAAACAAGTTTTAGGAAAAACAGTTTTGGGGAAAATTTAGGAGGTGAGGAAAATAAAGACACACAAACCAAACTTAAAAAAATGAGGATTCACTTGAAGAAAAATATTCTCACTTTCAATATATGCAAACTTGACACTATATGACCCATAAACAGTTGCATGAGTAGAGAAAATAATTGCACATTGATTATCCATCATATCTCTTAAGAAAAATATTTTCTGCAGTTCACACATCAAAATAGCATATACTAAAAAGTACATAACTCAAAAATTAATCAATCAATTTTTAAATCAAGTTGAGTACCCAATTTAGCAAAGTGTATGCATGTTATGTGTAAAAACAATGAGAGATATAACTGCAAAACTGCAAGATGGATACAGAAAACAATGCAATGCATGTGAATCCTAAACATAAATGATGCATGAAAAAAAAAATTTGCTCAAAAAATTAAAAACTGAAAATTTATCAGTTTCGATCGATCAAGCATCGATCAAATACCAATCGAGTTAGGCAGATTCAAACCAAAAATTTTAACACATTTTCGATCGATCGAAAATTTGGAAAAATCAATTTTTTAAAAAAAATAGTGCAATTTAATGCAGAATCTCCTCAAAGCATAGTGTTTCACGAATGAAATGCATGAGTATGAGATTAAAAGTTTTTCAAAAACACTAGAATTTAACCCAGATTTTCCAAAAACAATTTTTTCAATAAAAATGTCCTAAAAACACAATCATTAAACACATTTTGCATTAAAATCAAGGAACATGTAATCTTGGATGGCCAAACCAAATTCACACACAATTTCATGTACTAAGTTTAGCAAAGAGTAACTTGTGTAGTGTGTGCAACTAGCAAAAACTTGAGATACATGTGAAGTGATATGTGAATAGTAATCAAGCACAATTTCTACAAAATTCATCACATAATTTTGAAAGAGACTATTTCCTAAAGAGTTACATAATATAACTCCCACGTATCCTAGAATAAAAGCTTGCAATCCTGTAAGTTTCTTGATTTGCCTCATAATGTACACACCAATTTTATTTGATTTAAAGTTATTATAGCCCAATAATGTACACACCAATTTTAGCATTTAAACCAAGGCTACACCTTATGTTCTTTTTATGCATGTGCTACACTTTCTTAAGCACAAAATCTTATGATATGCACTAAGGTGTTCATGATTGGCTAGTAAACAGTGGTGAGATGGTTATTTATGCCTTTCTCATTAAGATCAAGTCCAACAATCAAAGGCATGTGACGTCAAGATCAAGACAATGTGATCAAAAACTATAAACATTTTCCCACACATGCACTACAAAGCTCAAGCTAGTAAAGTGCAATAAATAAGCTCATCCAAGCTAAACAAGGTACATAGACATGTTATGTAAAAATAATATGGCCAACCTTAATTACAAATCCATGATATGTAATAAAAAACACAAATCTTTTTGGTTTAAAAAAAAATTATGACCAAAAACAAGAAGCACACATTATGCTAAATGAACAATGCAAAGCTATGCATGATAGTGCTTAACTAAGCTATAGAGGGTACACAAACAAGAAATATCAATTTCTTAATTAACCCATGAGTACATGTACAAACTAGTACATACTCACACAAAATCAGAAATAGCTTAGCACTTATATAACACATACTGTTCAAGTTTCTCCACAATGTCAAGCATGTTCTAAGTCAAAATAGAGATATCATAATTCATGTAATCCTCAAGAAAAATAAAACAAGACTCAAAATAAAATATTTTTGTCTTTTTGAAAATTTCTCAATGTTTTTGGATTTTTTTTTTTAAAAAAAAAACAGAACAATCCTAAGAAAATAAAACAACAAAAAACTAAAAGAAAACATGTCCACAATCAATTGAAAGAATTAAATCAATGACAAGTAAAAAACACTCACCTTAGAGAATCTTTTCTCACCCATATAGCACGAGTCTTCGACTTTGTAGGTGAAAATCTATGAGAAGCAGAGTGTATTTGAGGGATTACACCAATCTTCTAAGAAAGACTGAAATCCTGCAAATTCCTTTCACAAGCCAAGAAGCTCAAATTTTTCAAAAGAATATGAAACAATTTATATAGACTTATGGCAGGAGAAATATCATCACATATCCTAGATTGAAAGACAGAATTTTTAAATTTCAATTTATGACAATTAGGACGAATGTGACCAGAGACACCACAAAAGTGACAAACAGAAACAAATTTAGGAACATCAGTATTCCTAACAACAAATCTAGTCTCAGATTTTGGTTTTTGCCTCAACAAAGAACAATTTGGTCTAATATGACCAACAACACCACAAAGGTGATAAGTAGGCACAAAAAAATATTTATTTTGCTCTCTAACAGTAAGTTTAGACTTAGGTTTAGAAACTTTAGTGTCTACATTAGAAATTTTACCTTTGTCTAACCTAACAAAATAAGCCTTTTCTTTACTATTCCTCTTGAAATGAGGGATATAAAATTTCTCAGTTTTAGGTTTAAGAGAAACAAAAATACTTCTGCTATCAACAGCAAGCTTGGTACTAGTCAAATTTTTAATTTTAGCTTTAGATTCAACTAACTCTTGTTCCAAGCCTTTCATCTTCTCATTTTGAGAGGAAATTTGATTTCTCAAAAATTCATTCTTTTTATTAGATTCATCTAATCTAACAACTAATTCCTCTTTTTCAAGATTAGCCAATTTTAACTCTTCCTTGAATTTTTTAGAAATTTTCATAGATTTTAATAATTCCTTACGAAGAGTTTCACAGGCATCAATAAGATCAACAGAAACACCAGTGTTCTTTTTATTCAAATCATCACAATAAAAAACAGTAAGACACTTAAAATTATCCATGAAAACAGGGGTCAAAGATCAGCTCTTAGATCAAAAGAAATAAAAATAAAAGAGCTACCTGCTCTAATACCACTTGTACCTTTTTAGACCCCTTAAAACACAACTAGATTAACCTAGTTATTTAGCCAAGTGATTAACTTAGGTAAATTATGCAATTCTAAGTTAACACATATAAATCATATCATGCAAAGTGCGGAAAATAAAGAACACACGATATGATAACCAGGAAAACCAAACCGATAAAGAACCTGGGGAGGATTTAACCTAGCTATCCTCAAGGTAAAACTGAATCCATTATGAAAGAATTGAAGTTTACACAATAGCGACTTAGACCACTAACATCCTATTGCTGCCTCGAGTAGGAAACTTACTACCACGACCACGTGCTAGCTCTGAGTCCACGGACTACTTCTTTCTTGAACTCCCAACAAGTACAAGCACTCCTGCTTGTGTATCTTTAAGCTCTTGAATCAGCAACTGAATTGATCACCAAGTTCTTGACATAGTCTTGATCCTTGATAACCCTAAGTATATGTGAAGGCAAAGACCTCTAGATCTCACAAAAGATTCACACACACAGCATAAAGAGCAACCTTAGAAAGCTTTTGGGTACAAAACTCTAGATCTATAAAAGAGGCACAAGATGCACTCTAATCTCTCTAAAAAACTCACAAAAATGTTTTAGGGTTTCCTTTATATATAGGAGTGTTTTACTTGAAACCTAATACGTTTAAGTAGAGTTTGGGCTGAACTGGAATTCTATAGAAAAATAAATCTACACATAGTTCGATCAATCGAGTCTAATTTTTGATCGATCGAGCCTTGCAAATTTAGTCCAATAATTTCTGCAGTCACTCGATTCCAATTTTACAAATAAACATACTTTGAGCAAGTCTTAAAAAAAGACTAAACGTTTTGATTATGGTTTGCCAACATTACAAAATGAAGTTCTAATACATTTAAACCTAAAGTCTTAGAACCCAACATCTTGCATTTTTGTGGTTCTATTAGTCTAACTTAAACAACCTAAGACTAAAAATTGCATTAAGATTGAAAATAGTATGACACAAAACATAAAAATTAGCAAAGATCAAAATACTTGCAACAAGTAAACTATTTAATAGAATTTACAAATTACAAATTTCTCAAATAAGCATTACAACCAAATTATGCTTAAGTAGAAATTGTCTATCAAAAGAATAATGCTTGCTACAAAAAAGCTTACCATAGATATAGGATGGCAAGATGCAGAGAAACAAGTTTCAAAGAACAAAATGCCCATTGTTCCTAATTTATTGCTTCTTTGCCAAGTTTCCATTTTATTACATGTTCGAATATATATTTTTTACATGTTCGAGTATATATATATATATATTTTTTAAAAATCAATAGAAATAAAGGGGGAAATCCCTAAACTTACCATTAAATTATGATATTCATTGTAACGCAATTACATGCCTCAATCACTGTGACTTATGAACTCTTTGACCTTTACTTCACAACCCTAGGAAAAATAATTAAAAAAAGTAGCCCTTAAAGAACTTGTAAACAACGAAATAAAAAGAACATAGGAAACCAAATTAAAAATAGGAGCAACATGTGAAAAATAACACCTAGTATGAATTTCATATTAAATACATAGATAACTATCACAATCAAATTTATAAATAATTGGATTATAGTATTTTTATGAACTGCATCAATAACCAACAAACATAATTTTTGAAAAAAAAATTTGGTTCAATGAATGAAGCAAGTTAATTTATAGATAATAATGTTAGGACATATGTGATTCACTTGTTAGGAACATATGTCATTATTTTATGTAATTGGCTAATCCTTTGACAAAACACACTTTACTTGTATTTGGGTAGATCTAGCATGTGTTTAATGCTTCAAGAAACTTTGTTTCAAGATCAAGTGTTAAAGCCATACAAGTCTGTCCAAGATTCAAGTTGAAAAGTACTGTTCATTAAAGCTCGACAGCTAGCTATCTATCGAGCCTTGAAGAGCTGTTGAAGCCCATGGCTCGACAGCAGCTAGACAGAAAGGCATCTATCAAGGTTTATGAAATTCATATTTTTTGTTCTATTTTTCATTCAATCTATAATTATATGTTTAGGCTTTCTTTTCTCACAAACCTAGACATATAAAATGATTATTTTAAGGGCCATCAAAGTGGGAACAAGTTGTACAAGTGTTGAGCAAAGTTTATTCAAGCAAATTGTGACCGGATACAGAATTTGTCCTAGTTCATCTTTCTTGTGAAGAAGTTGTTGTGTTTGTACACCGTAAGGTTTTGTGACCAAGCATCTTCTGGATTTTCATCGTGTGATGAACTGAAGAACTTTGCAGCCAACAACCTTCTCTAGTTGGTGATTGAAGTCACATACTGGGATCCGCGCAATTGGTTAGTCACGTACTGGGAGTCATGCATTACAAGGAGAGATTGTCACTACAAAACAAGTCCAATTGGATATTGGGGTAAGTATTCAATTGTAGGTTGGTATAAGGTACTGGGATTCCTTTACTTGTAACCGCTTGTTGTGATAATAGTAGATTCTCGGGAGTGGTGACCTTAAAATCACCGGGTGGGGTTTTTGCCGTGTAGGTTTTCCCCATTCGTAAACAAATCACCATGTCAATTTATTTTCTGCTGCATACTTAGTTTAATTGGTGATTTGTTTATGCTACCACGCATTTGCATGTTAATTTGATTAATTAATAAACTTGGCTAATTAATCAATTAATTTATCACAAGGGGTCAATTTTTTTTTGGCCTATCAAGTGATATCAGAGCAAGCACACTTTGATTATGTTTTAATCTTTGCTGTGTGATCCATTGATCCCTGTTTGTCATGGATAGAGGACAGTCTCTTATTATACCTCATTTATTTGATGTCACTAACTATGCATACTAGAAAGTACGCATGAGAGCTTTCTTACAGTCTTTAAATGAGAAAGTGTGGCAAGCTGTGGAGATAGGCTGGACCAAGCCAAAGGAAGCACCGGCCGATTGGGATGATGCTAAGATCAAAGCAGCAAATTTCAACAGCAGGGTATTGAACGCTTTGTTCAGTGCAATCACTAATGAGGAGTTCAAGAAGATAGCCTCCACTGAAACTGCAAAGGAAGCATGAACCATCCTCCAGACAACTTATGAAGGAACCAAGGCTGTCAAGGATTCAAAGCTTCAGAGGCTCACTGCGAGCTTTGAAGAGATCAAGATGGAGGAGGATAAGTCGTTCGATGAGTTCTATGCCAAGCTCAAAGACATAGTGAACTTAGCTTTCAATCTTGGGGAAACCATTCCTGAACCTAAGATTGTGAGAAAAGTGCTCAGATCTATATCCGAGAGATTCCATGCCAAGATCACTACAATTAAGGAATCAAAGGACATCGACAAGATTCCTCTAATAGAGCTGGTTGGTAATCTGCAGACCTATAAGTTAGGTTTAACAAGAATTGGCAAGTTCAGTAAGGGTAAGAACGTGGCATTGAAGGCCAAGAGCAGTGATACTGATGAGTCTTCAGACGATAAGGATTCTAAGATGAAGTCCTACATTATGAGGCAATTCAAGAAGTTCAAGAAGAATGCCAATGGGAAGGGCTTCGACAAGGACCGTAGGCAATCTAGCTCCTCACAGTTCAAGAGTCAAGCTAAAGGGAAGAAGGATGCTAGGGATGGAGGTCAGTACATTGTTCCTTCAGGACCAAAGTTCTTTCGGTGTCAAGGCTTCGATCACATGAAACAAGAGTGCCCTACATATCTCAAGACCATTGGGAAGAGCAAGGCACTTGTTGCTACCATGAGCGACACCGAGCCTAAGGATGATTCCGACAATGAGGATGACGTAATCCTAAATGCCTTCACTGCCACTATCAATCCTATTGAGGGGATTGTTGAAGATGTGGATGAAAAAGAGGAATTGGTGGAGTCCAAGTTTAAGAAGATGGATGAACAAGATGACATCCATATAGCCTATGCAAAGTTGTACAAGGTCTCAGAAAAGCATGAGAAGTTGTATACGTTGACCACCAAGAAGCTCAGTGATGTGGAGCTTGAGCGTGAAGAGCTTTCCACAAAGGTTGATAAATCTAATCAGACTATCAGAGCACTGAGGTTTGAGAGTAACTTCTTGGCTGAGAAGATCAAGAAACTTGAGGCAGAACTGTTCCAAGTTAGACTTCAACTGGAAAGGACTTCAAGCGCTAAGCTCGATGAAATGCTCAGTCTTTAGAAATCTGCTTCTGATTGAACCAATTTAGGGTATGATTTCTCTTCTCCTAGTATTGCTTTTACTAGTTCCACTGTTTTGTTCCTCCTGCTAATAATGTTGAAATTGAGAACACTAATGTCAAAACTGATTTAGCTAGTGAGAACATAGACAAAGGTAAATCTATCTTAGGAGCATCCCCTAAGTAGGATAAGAAAGAAGTTAAAAACCCTAAGGCTAAGAAGGCTAACTCTCAAAAGCCTAAACAGAAGAAGCAGCATCTCTGTCATCATTGTGGAGCAGCTGGTCATACTCGACCTAATTGCTATAAGTGGCAAGCCACTCAACAGAGCAATGGCATGATCGCATCAAGAAATCAGAATTAGTTTCTGTCTTCATTTGCTCCTCTTGGAGATCTTCTCAAAGCCCTCATGTTCCTTTCGAACTTGAACAGTTTCAATTCTTCTCCCTCACCGCCAGATTAAGGTTTTGCTAAACGGAAAGGTTCTTCCAAGGTGTGGAAGGAAAAGGGCTCCAAGTGATTCTATCATTTTCTCTTTCTCCCTTCTTGTTTTTGTTTGCATTACTTGTGTGTTTTGCTCATGTTTTGAGTCAATCTAGTTATTATGCTTTGCTTTGTTTAACATGTTTTTATTTATTTTCAGTTTTTTTTTATATAAAAATTAAAAAAAATTGAAAAAATAAAAAAAATACAAAAACAGTGTGTGTTTTGTATACATTGGTACTTGTGTACCTTGGATGGCCATTAAAACAAAGTTTTCTAAACTTTGTATCTTTTGTAGCTTAGATGGGCATCTCTATGCACAATTAAGCAAGTGAGCTTCGTGGCTCGTGTTTGTGATGAGTAAGATTAAGTTATCTCTTATACTTAACACTCGTATCACTCTTTTTGACGGGAAGGACTAGAAAATCCTAAGAGAAAGGCATAAATAACCATCTCGCCATTGTTGCCCACAAATCATGAGATGACATTTGTATGCTTCGACATAGCAAAATTGGAATGTCCAATACTTAACATAATTGGGTGTTTCTTTTCTACCTCTTATATGCCCATGCATGGTTTGCTCAAAAGAAAAATATGCAAAGAAAAATAAAAGCAAAAATATTAAAATGCTTTATATATGATTGCAAGTATGTATTCTAGAAGATGTGGGAGTTATAGGATGTACCTAGAATGTGATAGTCCCCATCAAACAGTTATGATTATGTGTGAGTTAAAGTGATTTTCTCATATCTCAAATCTTCATAATATGTATACACTTATGCAATCTTGCGATGTTTTTCACACACAACACACAATATTCTTTGCTACTCTTGATACATGTGCAAGTACAATGTGATTTGGCCATCACAAGATTTACATGTGTTAATATATGCTCACTAAGCTGTCTTGACTTGTTTTTGAAATATAAAATTTGTTAGACTTGTTTTGTGTGTGTGTGTGTGTGTGTGTGTGTGTGTTTTTTTGGGATCAATGTGCTTAACATTTTTTTTTTTTTTTTGGCTGAGAGATTATTTTAAGAGCTCAAAATGTTGTTTGGATCCTTGGTTGTGTTGCATAATTGATTGCATTCATATATGTGTTTTTCCCTTCTTGAAAAACTGTTTTAAAGCAATCTCAACAGATTCTCGACACCTCTTGATACCTAGCTTATCTGTCGAGCTCTTCAGTTGATTTTTATCGCAATCTCTACACCTCTCGATAGCTAGGTGAATCGATCGAGAAAGTTTCTATCCCCTCGATAACTCCTCGACAGATCCTCGATCCATCGAGATTCCTCTTTACCTTGGACAAATGCTCGATAGATGCTTCTGTCGAACCCTTTAAAGCTCAATAGATCCTTGATACCTCTCGATCTGTCGAGATTTACTGGTGAGCTATATAAAGGGTGCTCACAATTTCTGATCTCATTTTATCTCAATTTCTCTCTATCTATCCAGCCTTTTCACCTCTCTAAACCTCTCTCACTCACCTTCAACCTCTTCCTCAAGGTTCATCGAGCTTATTCAAGTTTTTCTTCACTTGCTAAGTTTCTAATCCCTCATTTTCTTGCATTTCATGCTTTGAAACCGAAGTTTTTGGGATTTTTGCAAAATTTGGGGTTTTTCAAAATCAAAGAGATTTTTGTGAAATTTTTGGGACAGGTTTTGAAGATTTGATCTTAAAAACTTCATGCATTGCATCTCATGAGCATTATAATAGTATTGTCATGCATTTAGATGTGTGCAACTGATTGTGTGCTGGTAGGTTTGGATTGGGCTGAGCCTATGATGCAATTTCTTTTGCATGTCACATGTTCATGCATTCCCATGCATACGTTCTTTCCTTTCAATATATTTTGATATTTGAACTATATTGGGACTTTTCTAATTGTCTTCTCCCTGTCTCCATTTTGCGTTAGTCTACTTCTATGGCACCCAAATGTAAATCTGCTCCATCCCGGAACCTTCTTCGTTCTGGGGCATCCTCTTCTACTGACCCTACTCCTTTCTCTGTCCGGTTCTGTGATAAAAAGGCCAAATCAGACTTCTTTGAGAACTTTTCTCAACGAGGCATTCATTCTGAACGCCAAGTCATCTTGTCAGACTTCTCCGACATCGACCTACCCACTGTCATCTACAGTAGAGGATGGGAGTCACTGTGTGATGTCCCGGTCACTTGTCCATTCGTGCTGATCCAGGAGTTCTACTCCAATATGCATGGATTCGATTATTTTGTACCTCATTTCATTACTAGCGTTCAAGGTACACGTATAGTTGTCACACCGCAGATTGTTGCGGATGTGCTCTGTGTCCCTAAGGTTAAGTTTCCTGACTACCCTGGTTGTGATCGTCTTAGGACAATGTCTAAAGACGAGCTCATTGCTGCTTTTTGTGAGCGTCCATCCGATTGGGGTGAACGCCAGTTCACTTACTGTTTAGGCTTTGCAAAAGGCCCTCGATTTTTGAACATGGTCATGACTTTTTTTTTACACCATCTCTCTCACTATAACTCTATCACAAAGCCTCATGCTCGATTTTTGCTTTCTTTCATGGAGGGTCTTACCATAGATTTTCCTTCTTACTTCATCCTCTTTATCATTGACGTTTATAGGGATACGGTGACCCGTGATAAGCTTATCTTCTCTTCAGCTATCATAAGGCTTTTACGCCATTTTGATGTTCATTTTCCCTCTTCCGATCCCTTTCTTGTCATGGGTGCTATAGATGCTAGTATCGTTAAACGCAGTAAGGCGTAGTTTCGTTCACGACGGTCTAGATCAGCAGCTCCTCCTGCTCCTACAGCTCCATCCACTTCTACTCCCTCTTCTTCTTCAAGCGGTGTGACTCTAGAGGACATTATGGCACAGCTTCAGCACATGGATGCTCGACTTGACACTCTCAGTGATGAGTTATGTCAGGTGAACACCCATGTGGGTCGTATTTCACGACGGCAGGCGGTCATGGGTGGCTTCATTTCATCTCCTCCACCTACTCCAAAGGCTTATGAGGATGAGGATGATGATGCTGTTGCTACTGCTTCTGAGGATGAGGACGATGGAGATGCTAGCTCTTCCAGTGCTGACGAGATGTCTACTTGACACTCTTCCCCTTTGTCACTTGTGACAAAAAGGGGGAGTAGTTTTGGTTATGAGAGTAGTCATAGTTAGAGGAAGAGTTAGCATAGGAGATTTTTGACAGGGGGAGTGTTCTTACTGAGGGATGTAGTGAGGATTATTTGTATCTTTTCTTTTCTCCATTTTTAGATACATTTATATCTTGTACATGGATCTTTTGATCATTTTTGACATACATTGTACTTATATTCTTTACATAGTGATGTATGTTTTTCTTTCACCTATCTCTCCATGTGTTGTTTCTTTTCTCTCTTTATACACATGTTTCTTATATTTTGTATGCAATCTATTATTTATGTTTCACACAAAGATGCCTTGATGAGTTTTGTTTCAAGTATTTCAGAAATACAGGTTGTCAAAGTCTTTCTTGCCATAGACTCTCTTCTTGCAAAGTTTTTTAAGAGTTTGTGTTAAGATAGATTTTATTGTATTTAACAAATGAGTATGAGTTGAGTGATTTATGACTTCTCTCATATGTTTATTTGTTAGTTGTGGTTTTGTCACGAATTGCCAAAGGGCGAGATTGTTAGGACATATGTGATTCACTTGTTAGGAACATATGTCATTATTTTATGTAATTGGCTAATCCTTTGATAAAATGCACTTTACTTGTATTTGGGTAGATCAAGGATGTGTTTGATGCTTCAAGAAACTTTATTTCAAGATCAAGTTTTAAAGCCATGCAAGTCTATCCACGATTCAAGTTGAAAAGTGTTGTTCATTAAAGCTTGATAGCTAGCTATCTATCGAGCCTTGAAGAGCTGTTAAAGCCCGTGGCTCGACAACAACTCGACAGAAAAGCATCTGTCGAGGTTTATGAAATTTAGATTTTCTGTTCTATTTTTCATTCAATTCGTGATTGTATGTTTGGGCTTTCTTTTCTCACAACCCTAGACATATAAAATGATTATTTTAAGGGCCGTCAAAAAGGGAACAAGTTGCACAAGTGTTGAGCAAAGTTTTTTCAAGCAAATTATGACCAGAGACAGAATTTGCCCTAGTTCATCTTTCTTGTGAAGAAGTTACTGTGTTTGTACACCGTAGGGTTTTGTGACCAAGCATCTTCTAGATCTTCATCATGTAATGAACTGAAGAACTTTACAGCCAACAACCTTCCCTAGTTCGTGATTAAAGTCGCGTACTGGGATCCGTGCAATTGGTTAGTCACGTATTGAGAGCCATGCATTACAAGGAGAGATTGTCATTACAGAACAATTCCAATTGAGTATTGGGGTAAGGGTTCAACTATAGGTTAGTATAAGGTATTGGGATTCCTTTAATTGTAACCACTTGTTGTGATAATAGTGGATTCCCAGGAGTGGTGACCTTAAAATCACTCGGTAGGGTTTTTACCGTGTAGGTTTTCCCCATTCGTAAACAAATCACCGTGTCAATTTATTTTCCGCCGCATACTTAGTTTAATTGGTAATTAGTTTGTGCTACCACGCGTTTGCATGTTAATTTGATTAATTAATAAACTTGGCTATTTAATCAATTAATTCATCATAGGGAGTCAATTCGTTTTTGGCCCATCAAATAAGGAGATATCTGATAGAATTAATAACAATAATTAATAGTTCTTATGTGATTATTTAATATTAAAAAATTCTATACTGACATACCACTTACAGTTTCATTACAAACTAAACTAACTTGGATTTGGTTAATAACCCAAAACGAAATGAATTCTAACCCAAATACCTCAATCAAAACCAATCCAATATTGCATTACATTACATTACTCCAGTATTTCAGAAACCAAACACAGCCAACCTAACATGAATGATATGTAAGTAAGTATTAACATAAAGAATCCAGGCTAGCTGGAAAAAAAAAAAAAAAAAAAAAAAAAAAAAAAAAAAATCACAATCAGATTTTTTTTGGGGTAAAAAAACAGTGCTTTCGGTAAAAAATTGCAATAATAAAATGAAAAAACTACTTGATGAGGGAACATTGTTGCCACCACCATCATCATTATCGTCATACCCACTACAAACATGCCTTCTTTACATTGAAACTCCATTCAAAATTAACACCCATTTATAACAAAAACTACTTCCTACTTGAATAATTAAAAAATTTCCTTCACCACCTTGGCAACCTTTATAAACATGCAAGAAACATTGCGAAATCCTACTAAAAAAAGCTAATCTTCACCACCTATTTTACAATGCATGTCAAACCTCACTTGAACCCTCTGACATTCGGCCTATCTTTGTCTTTTCTGTACTTTATTTCTTCAAAAATATATTGGACAATCCTGACTGTGAACAAATAAGTAAATCACAACCATAATAACTAAGCCAAACACCACATCATTTTTTCTCATATGCTCAATTTTTTTCAAAATTAGCACTCTTCTTCTTACTAAATTCTAAGATCTCTTAGGTAACCCACTCAACCATTGTTTTTTTTTTTTTTAATACTCTTCACATTTAAGCAATCACTCAAACTTGTTTTCATAACTCATGTTTGTGTCACAACTCATAGTTTTCTTAGCCCTGCAACCCATATTAAAAATAAAAAATAAAAAATAAAAAACTTTACTGGTAGTAGCAATTTTTTCGGATATGGGTTCTCATTTAAACTCTAATTTTCTTTTCTAAGAAATGCTTCCTTATCTGTATATATCTAATTGTGTTTTCTAGATAAGCAATAAGTAGTTCAAAATTCATAGTTATCATGCTTTTCATAGGAATAACCCACCAAATTGTTCAAAAAGATTTCATAGGCATAAACCATAATAGAAAATTACGAAAGCAGTAAATGATAATAAACCAAAATACAAAACTCAAACAATATGATCCATACAAACAAAGAACTACAATAATTCTTTACATTGGAATGGTAAAGGTTGAGCATAAGAAAATAAATTCATAGCTATAAATAATTATAGATAAAAACACATACAAAACTTTGTTTTTAAATAATTCAGTGACAAGAAATTACAAAAGGCCACAGATATAACAAAAATGGGACGATGATCATTTGACAATCCCAACTTTTTTTTACAAATCAAATAGAAGAAGCAAATTAAAAGGAAGCAAAAACTTACAAAAGGATTTAAGTTTGGCAGCTTTTCAACAGCAATTGCATGATGGTAATCTTGCCTACCAAATCCACTTTTGGGTGTTTAAAATTTTTTTTCTACACCTACACATCAATAATACTATCAATGTTAAGTTTGGAGCAAATAGCAGATCACAAATTTGTTGGTCCATGATTGTAAGAATTTACAAATAAAATAAAAACTGAACGTCTAGCTTACTACTGTCATAAGGTAAAGCAATATTTATAACATTTGAATTAATATCAATATCAGTTGATCATTTTTATTACTAATGTCATAAACGATGACATGGTTTGTCTTTATAAAGGATGGAAGAACATAATTCTTTAGTATGCAGCTCCTAATCTACAATTGAAAATATCAACTACAAAATAAGATCATTCTTATCTGATTAAAATCATTATAGAAGGAAAAAAGAATAATTGTTTATAATATTTAGCTTTCTGCATCAAATAGGGAAATAAACACCAAACAACAAATTTATTTAGAAAACAATAAAGCTTCGATGAGGAATTCCATAAAACATACTCTAAATTTTCTAGATTTAGACTATCAACTACTTAAAACACATAGATTTTAGAAATATATATATTGGGCAGTGTTGGTGTAGTAATCTAATGCTTTTTCTTATCTTTCTTACTCACTCTCTCTCTCTCTCTCTCCTTCACTCTCCTCTGTCTCCCTCACATGCTAATTTGGCATCAAGCTACTATCCCAACTCTTATAACCTACATTTAGTAGGTAAAATTTTATGAGTTGTTTTCCATAGTATTTTCAAATTCCATCACTTCTTCTAGACTGATCTCTGTGCTTGACATCAACCCTTATTGCAAAAAATATGTTGATCTCACTATAAACCTCCCTTGAGCATTTATTATCCACATAATCTTATCTAGTGTATTCCTTATTGAGTTGGGAATTTTAACAATGGGTTGGGTAAGTACACTTTGGGGTGTGGAGCTATGCGGTTTTGGCATGTAACTAAAATGTAGTTACCGTTACCATTAGAACAATATTTTTAACGTAAAGACCATCAATTACATACAATTGGGTTGATGTTTGGGTAGAAAATGCATGAGAAGTTTTTGGAGGACTGTTAGATATGAAAAAAAAAAAAAAAAAAAAAAAAACTGTTTACATGTTATGTAATATTACCAATTGCATCACATTTGGTTCAAAATTCATTTTATCCACCATGCTAATATCTTCTAAACTTCATCCTTCTAAACTTTTGTTCATAGTTGATAAATGAATAAATCATTTATATTTATCACAATATGGGGTGGGGAAAATCAAATCCAAACATCACATATTAAGTCTAAGAGGGATTTCATCGAACATGTTGAATGCAATAAAAAGAAATATGTAGAATAGTGCAAATTTTTGTCTACAGTCAAAGAAACCCAAAAATTCAAATCGGGCCCAATTTAGTGACATCATAGGTACAACAGCAAACAACTAAACACATATTGTAGGATTTGAATATGTATATGAGCTTACCAATAAAATCTATTGTGGCCCAATTCATTTTTGAATAACCCCATCATTGAATTTTTTAAGTCGTAACAGAGGATGATAACTTTTTTGTTGAGATACAGCACCAAATTGATCCATGAAGATCTAAAGAGTAAAGACATACATCCAAAACGAATTGAACCCAAATATCCCAAAAAAAAAAAAAAAAAAAAAAAAAAAACAAATCAAAGATAGATAACTGATATTAATAACCATTATAAACCAAAATCCTTAGTCAAAACCAAATCTAAGTCAAAACATGAATTCAATCCAATCTAATGAAAATACCTCATGAAAGCAAAGGAACAAAACCTAGAAACTAAAAATTCCTAATAACAATTTAGTTAAAATTTGATACAAAACCCAGAAATATAAAATTCTTAATAACAATTCAGTTAGAATTTGATCTTCTAGGTTGTTTCCCTGATTTCAACGAAAATCCCTAAATTGACAGCAAACATAATTGAAGACAATAGGGTAAGAGATTAGTTGAAAATTACCGATAAAGAATGGTATGATATCGAGAGTTCTTGGGAAAGGCTTTTTTCGTGCTTATGCTGAAGGCCGCTTCATCTTCCTTCCTTCTTATTTCAGAAAAAAAGTAGAATGAAAAACGTCTCTAAATTCTAATCTTAGATTTAGCAGAAACTATGAGAAAGGAATTTGAGACGCGTCATCCGCAAAATCGTGTTTTGAGAGTTTTTGATTTCTTATGCCCAATCGATGTAGTCTTTACAGTTCTTCCTCTTTCTCTATTTCTTTCTCTATGTCACAGCCTCTTTCTCTGTTTCTTTCTCTGTGTCGCAACCTCTTTCTCTATTTCTTTCTGTGATCTAGGCCTCTCGCCTCTCT
This sequence comes from Quercus gilva, assembly GCA_023621385.1. Classification (NCBI taxonomy): domain Eukaryota; kingdom Viridiplantae; phylum Streptophyta; class Magnoliopsida; order Fagales; family Fagaceae; genus Quercus; species Quercus gilva. Next base: position 91,880,110 of record CM042476.1, on the reverse strand, counting down.
CTATTTCTACCTCCGTACAATCGTATCGTAATCAGTTATTTTTTGTTATTTATAATGAGAGGCTTTTAAACGGTGTTGTAGCATTGCCAAATAATATAATTTATCGTTTTTTAACTTATACGTGGCAGAATTTTAGATAGGCATTTTTCCTACAGGGCAGAACCTCCTTAATTGCAGGAAAAGGCTTCTACTATTATACATAGTATATGATATGATATGATATATATATATATATATATAAAATAAATAAAAAAACTAAAATTTGATTTCTCTTTGTTAAAATTAGTCTATGAGATTTAGATTTTGGCAATTTAATCCCTTTGTTAAGAAGAGTTATTATAGACTTTTTGTTAATTTTGGTTAAAGTGGCTAGTACCATTAAGTCATTAACCCCTTAAATGGCATCTTATTAAACTAATTTTCACTTAAAAAATCACAAAAAGCACTTTTTCCTTAATCAAGAAACCTGGCTTTCTTCGCTTGAATTGTAACCCCGCCTATCCAATATCACCCATAAATTTTCGGTTTAGTTCCCCAAAACCTGCAGCAATTTCCTTGTAATCCTCCTTATCAATGGATAGAGTTTGGCTACAAATTTAATTGTAGCATAAAGTTAACTATAATCAATAACAAAAATACATGTCATCTTCCTATTATTAATTGTAACTTTAGGCTAAAACCAAGTTTGTAATCAAACTCTATCCTTTATCAAGATCAAGTTGGTCGGCTTCACATTCTCAAAAAAAAAAAAAAAAAAGTAGTTGGTCGGCTTCAACTTATGAAAGATTCCATATTGGTGGCAGTAAAACCAAATCAAAATGCTCAAAACATGAACATCTTTTTCCAAAAAAAATGTTGGCTCTTCCCTTTTGGACGATTGTTAGTTTATATTAGTAGCATAGTGTAAACTAATAGTTTTTTTTTTTTTTTTTTAATTTTTATGAGCTATTAGAAATTATATATAAAAAACAGTGATGTGGACAACTTTATTTTGAAGTTGCCTTTCTTTCAAGGCATGCATCGCCCAAGATTGCCAATGGTACCCGCTACGTTGTGAACTGAATTAAGAGAATCAGCATTGGTCTTGCAAAATATTTAGTAATTTAACACCACAAAAAGTCACTTTATTTATTTTACCTCTTCACTTTACAAAACACCCAACATCAATGGTTTTATCAATACAATAAAATAATATCTACTACAATAAACAACAACAACCACCACCACCACCATAATAAAATAATATATCTTATAATAAAATATTATTTTTTCTTTTACCATCTTAGCTACCATGCAAAGCCTTTTTTGGCTCTGCTTCCAATAGTGTAGCCCACTTTTACTATATTTTGATAATAAATTTAGCATTTTACCAAAATCCTTACACCAATACTAATGCTTTAAGCTGCACTGACATGTTTTTTGGTTGTGGGTTATAGATTACTTTTGGGTCTATCATTTGATTTGGGATTTGGGAGAAAGCCAGTTTTTTTTTTTTTTTTTTGAATTTTTAAATAAAAAATTAGTTTAAAATGGGGGGCTAACTGTCTTAGTCTAACAAAATTTAACAAAATGATTATGCAATGGACCCAATTTTGTATTGGTTGCTTCATGGGATACTTTGGGAGAGTCTAAACTTCCAAGTTAGACTAGTTAACTATTTGCAACTCAAAAATCCATAACTATGATTTATTCATTGTCAACATCTGAATTTAGACAAGATAAACTTCCAAATAGATAAAAATAAATACTAACTTCCCATAATCTATAAATAAAATTAATCCTAATTCAAACTAATTTAACTAATCCCATTCCAAATGCATTTATTTCAAAATAAAGCACATTTCTATCATTTTATCCAATACAAATTAAAATAAATTAGACGCGTACCATTCCTCCCCTCTAAAAAACATTATTGTCCTCAAGATTAATTCTTAGCCCATATAGGAATTATTCCTCTTTGATAAGTAAGCCAGCCAACAATGCACACACCAAAAACTTGCTAAAGAGTTAATCTAGGAACCCACATGAATGGTCATAAGATTCTTGCAGATTTTTGCATTTTATTATAAAACTACTAAATAAATTTGAATTTGATTGGGAAATACAAAAAGAAAAGAAAAACAAAACTCGTCACTACAAGAAATCTGGGTTTAGGCAACATTTTTTTTAGCGACGTTTCTAAATACGCAACTATAGGACCTCTATTGGGATGTTTTGAAAAAATTTCGCTAAAGATGGGATATAGAGCGAGGTTTTTAGAAAATGTCGCTATATGTCCATTCTTTATTACATCTAACAACACCAATGACACTGAAGTGTGCTATTTTTATACTCTATAGCGACGTTTCTACTCCCTTTAGTGACGCTTTCAAAACCGCCGCAATAGGGCTCAAATTTCAGCAAAATTTTTTTTTGCCTTTCCCGCATAAACTTTCACTTTTCCCACTCTTTTAAAAGTTAAAACTCACCCACTTCAGTTTTTTCAGCCACTCACATCTCCCTCACACAAAGCTCTCTGTATCTATCCTTTTCTCTCTCTCTCTCTCTCTCTCTCTCTCTCTCACATTCTACTCTCTCTCTCTCACACAGCTCGTTGGCCAACTCAACCCAGCCACTTGCTGATGCTGATGTCAACACCTAGCCCAGCACTTTCAGCATACCCATTTGAAAGACCATTCCTCTAAGTTTGGTTAATTCAATAGATGAGGTAAAAATATAAGTTTTCTATCATTTTCTTCTACGAAATCCTTTGGGTTTTGTTGGTTTATGATGTTTATGGTAATAACTTAGTAGGTTTGAGTGTTGTATTTCTTGGAAAACCATATAGGTTTTAATCCATGAGGAAGATTGAGATGGATTTTTGAGATTGAGTTTCTTTATGTTTTTGGAATGATTTTGATATATGTGAAAAGTTGATAGTGCTAACTATGAAATTGCTTGAATTGTGGGCTTGTGTTTGTTGCATGTCAAGTGTTTGATATTTTACCTCAATGAGTTATGAGGTTAGGTTTGATTGCTTGTAGTTGTTTATTAAACTTGAAGTTGGACTATGCAACACACACACACACACACACACACACACACACACACACACACATATATATATATAACCATATGGGTTTCAATCTATGAGGAAGATTGAGATGAATTTTTAAATTGAGTTTCTTTATGTCTTTGGAATGATTTTGATATATGTGAAAAGTTGATAGTGCTAACTATGAAAATTGCTTGAGTTGTGAGCTTGTGTTTGTTGCATGTCAAGTGTTTGATTTTTTACCTCAATGAGTTATGAGGTTAGGTTTAATTGCTTGTAGTTGTTTATTAAACTTGAAGTTGGACTATGCAACATATATATATATATATACAACCATATGGGTTTCAATCTATGAGGAAGATTGAGATGGATTTTAAATTGAGTTTCTTTATGTCTTTGGAATGATTTTGATATATGTGAAAAGTTGATAGTGCTAGCTATGAAAATTGCTTGAGTTATGGGCTTGTGTTTGTTGCATGTCAAGTGTTTGATATTTGACCTCAATGAGTTATGAGGTTAGGTTTAATTGCTTGTAGTTGTTTATTAAACTTGAAATTGGACTATGCAACATATATATATATATATATATACACAACCATATGGGTTTCAATCTATGAGGAAGATTGAGATGGATTTTTAAATTGAGTTTCTTTATGCCTTTAGAATGATTTTGATATATGTGAAAAGTTGATAGTGCTAACTATGAAAATTGCTTGAGTTGTGGGCTTATGTTTGTTGCATGTCAAGTGTTTGATATTTTACCTCAATGAGTTATGAGGTTAGGTTTAATTTCTTGTAGTTGTTTATTAAACTTGAAGTTGGACTATGCAATATATATATATATATATATATAAAATGAGTTTTAGAACTTTGAAGTGAATTGATGTTGTGGTAATTGATTTTTATATGGGATTGAATTGCTTGACTTGTGTTGTGATGATTGTTATATGAGGTTATGGGCTGTAATCCTATTTGTTTATATGTGCTAACACATGTAATTTTGAGGTTTAATCAAGTCTCAAAGCTTTTGGCATGTGTGTTAAAACTGTCCCTGACAGATTTGAGTCAGATGCACTGTGTGATTTTTAATAAATTATAGAAAAATTATTTTGAGCTGAATATTTTATGGTGCATACTAGACATATAAGGGCTTCTCCATATTTAATTTCAAGCTTTTTAGATAACACTAAGTGGACCAAACAAATTTTTAAAAAGAGCTGACCTGTTGCAAATTTAATCAGAAAATATGTTCTGAATTTTGAGACTTTAAGGAATTTACTACAAGCTTTTGTTGTGTGGTTTATCTTGTAAGTTCATGTGTGCTTTATTTGACAAGTGTTTTACTTTGGCTAATTTTGTGCAAGTAATGTGAGCATGTGTCTTTTGCTTGCCAAGTATTTGATAAATTGCCTATCTGAATTATGGGATTGAATTTCTTAACTTGTGTTGTGATGATTGTTATATGAGGTTATGGGTTGCAATCCTAGTTGTTTCTGTTACAATATTTAAGCGTCAAATTTTACAATACACTTTCAAATTCTCCCTCACTCACACATGCATGCTAACACATGGAGACAAAAGAACCCTACATTCATCACATCAATGTTGCAAATATTATAGACACGTAGGGGTTTTTTTTCTCTCTTAATTTGATGGCACCCCAAATGGTGAGTATTAGAGTATGGCATGTGTGAAAGAGTATGTTATGGGATTACAATTATTCAAGTTGGTTGGATTTGAAATAAGACTTTGCTTATGCCAATCATGTGGCATTATAGCCAATGGGGCCTTCTTTTGTACCCTGATTAGATATTGGACATTACTCAATTTGAATAGTTTTTATATGAATAATGTCCATGGTCCATCTGATGCATTGCTTCAAGTCTTCAATTATCTATTGCCTTGGAGCTGTTTATTTGAGAATCTAATACTTGCCATGCCCATGATTATGACTTATGGACTGCAAAACAGGAATCAAATTTGATGTTGGTGCTTAAAATGCTTTCCAATGTCTATAGAAGATAGGAAAATACTTATAAAAAAATATGAGCCTTTATTTTCAATACCATTTCTTCAGGCATTATTTACAACCTAACAATCCATTGGAGGTATGTAAGGATTGTGTTCTATTTGCACCTTAAAATTTTAGTATTAACTTTGCAATCTTTTTTAAATGTTTATAGAATGGTTTATGATTTTTGCTTAAGTTTCTAGAAAGTGAATCGTTATGATAACTTGGAGGAGCGAGTAACCCAAATGATGCAACTAATGCAAAATCAGCAAAATCATTCTTTAGAAGCTAGATGGGTATTAAATTTTTATATTTTAAGAATGTATTGGGTGTTTAAAATTTTTAAGTATAGCAACTATTATTATTATTATTTTTTTTTTTTGAGAGAGTTTCAACCTATGGCATCCGCTCCTGATGATATTGTCACAGTTTAGGTGGTTTGTTTTTTGGTAGACAAGTGTATTGGTATTAAATATATATAGTTATATATCTATTTGAATCAATGGTTAATGTGTTATTGTGTTAGTTTGGACATTTATTGTGGAATATTTATAATTAGGTTAGTTTGAACAAAACAATAGTTTGGACATATTATGGAACATTGATGATCAGGTTGTTAATGTGGAATATTGTGTATTTGGCAAATCATCAATTTGGACATTTGTTAGTTTGAGCAAGTTTATATAGTAGCAATGTTAACGTTAAAAAATAATGAGAAAGTTTTAGCGACGTTTTAAAAACGTCACTAAAAACTCTAAGAAATTCTTTTCAGCGACGTTTTCAAAAATGTCGCTATAGGTTTGATTATTTGTGGCGTTTTAAAAGCGTCGCTAAATGTATTTTTCTAAATTATAGTAAAAATTGTTATATTATATAGTGACGTTTTAAAAAACATCACTAAAAGTTTTTGAACGCCATTAAAGATTCATATATGGTGATGTTTTCAAAAACATCGCAATAAACCTATAGCGACCAGCCTATTGCGACGTTTTCGACATCGCAAAAAAAAAAAGGTCACTGTAGACCATTTGTGTCTATAGTGACTTTTTTGGGTTTTTAGTGATGTTTTACAAACGTCGCCTAAACCTAGATTTTTTGTAGTGCGTCTTTCTTATTTTGCAGATTCAAGGGGGTTCTTAGATGAACTCTTTAGCAAGTTCTAGGTGTGCATGGATTGTTGGCTGGCATACTTATCAAAGAAGGAAAGTTTTTGTATATGGGTTATTTGGAAGCTCCTAATATACACGGAAAAGTTTGGGCTTTAGATATTTATAACCAATGGTCTTGAGACCTGTTATTTGATTTCTCCAGATTTCATGTGAAATCTAATATGTCACTGGAGTTATTAATAGGGGAACAATAGGCTTGTTGTTTGGGTATATATTAAATTTTAAGAACTGATTGTCTTTTTCCTCCTTTTCTTTTCTAATATTCTCTTTCTTTGTTCATTTTTCTTATTTTGAAACAGGATTTATTTGTATGTTGTAAACCTCAAGGCATTAGATTGGTTAAATTAAACCTTTGTTTAATTGACTTTTTGGGGTTGCCTTACTTGACATTAATTTACCACTTGTGCAAACTCTATAGTCGGTAGTCACAAGATTTTGTTTTTGTTTTTTTGTTTTTACAAAATAAAAATTTTACTCTAATCTAATCTAAGTGTATATATCTATAAAGCTCCCTTTTAGAGACTCGAACCCTAACCTTTGACACACATCTCACAAATACTTATGCTTATAAATTGACTATCGCGCCAAAGGTGTATGGTGGTCACAAGATTTTGTAAACAAATGCAAATAAAAACAGGAAAAAAATTGAGTTATGGTTAGTTTTAGGGGTCCTATACCGTTGTTTAAGTCGAACATTAAGAACAAATATTATTTCTAGCATTCTAAGACCTGCGTCTTACGGACTCATTACGAGTCATTTTTTTTTAAAATGAATACATAAATAGGTGGAATTGAGGAGATATAGAATTTATTTTTCCCTCTCTTTTTCTCATTGGTGTTGGCTTATGTTATTCAATTTGAGTCACCAAAAATGTCTCTCTCTCTCTCTCTCTCTCTCTCTCTCTCTCTCTCTCTCTCTCTCTCTCTCTCTCTCTCTCTCTTTATATATATATATATATAGGAATGGCAATTTATGCCTGACCAGCGAGAACCCGGTCTGGCCCGACCCTAATGGCTTGGGTTTTACCCGGTCCGATAAAGAATAGGGTCGGGTTTGGATTTTAAAAAAAACCCCCGAAACGGGTCAAAGTCAAGTCTAAATTTTGGCAAAAACCCTGCTCGAACCTGGACCCGACTCAACCCAGTTAGCCTAAATATAAAATTACAAAAAAAACGTACCTATATATATATACATCAAAACCCTAACCTAAAACTCATTTCTCTCCTCTCTCTCAACTCAGCCGCCTCCCTCACTGACTCTCATTCTCACTTGCATCTCATCCGGCCCTCACAGACAATGGATGCTGGAATGTTCAAAGCTGCAATTGATGGGAATGATAGTTTTTTTGATGAAGCTGAGGGTGTGAATCTAAATCTCAGGTAGGTGACAGCAGAAGGGAACTCTATTCTTCACATGACAGCAAAATCTGGAAATGCATAAATCACGAAAGGGTCCTCGCGATCGATTCACAATAATCACTTTTGTATATGAAAAATTGGAAAGGCGACACTGCACTACATATTGCAGTGAGGTTAGGGCATTTTGACGTGACAAAACTTCTTATAACTTGTGCAAATGACCTAGAAGTTGAAGAATACAGCACTGAATAAGGCTATAAATTATAAATGATAAATGGAGTTTTGTTCCTCCCTCAGTAGTTTTGTTTTTGAGTATTTGTTTGAGGATTCAATAGGTAAAAATCGGAGTGAATGTTGTGTTAATGTAAAAATCTGTCCATAAATGTAAAAATCGGAGTTTTGTTTCTTCCATAAATGATAAATGGAGTTCGAGGATTTAACTGATAACAATGTTGATCGATTTGTGTCTGTGTTTGTGTTTGTGTTTGGGTTTTTTTTTTTTTTTTTTTTTTTTGCTAGACGAGGCCCGTGAAGACCTAACGGGCCGAGTTTAGGTCTAAAAAAAAAGACCTGTTTATTAAACGAGCTGGGTCTGGGTAATAGGGGAGAACCCGCGAGTCAAGTCCAGGTATCGAAAAACCCGGCCCGAACCCGACCAGTTGCCATTCCTATATATATATATATATATATTTATTTATTTATTTATATATAGTTGTTTCTCTAACCTTTTCTGGAACAATCACATGACATCAGATGACATGGTAGATCAAACTCACAATCCCATGGCGAGCAAAGACAGATCTAGCCTTAGGCTGGAGGGGACAAATTTTGAAAAAAAAAAAAATTCTTAGTATGTGTGTACACAAAGAAAAATTTCAATTTGCCCCAAAATATGCAATCTTGGCCCCCTCCCTCCAAAAAAATTATAAATTGGCCCATGAAATCCAAAGTATATGTTCTGATAATCCTGGAAAATCAGTGGGTTGAAAGTCTCCGGGCATTGATGATCTTGAAGGCTAAGTCCTGAAAAATCGAATTCAATCAGAGAAAGACCGGTGGAGGCCGGTCTAGGGTCCTCCGATGGTAAAGTTAGTACGCTGGAATAGAGAGAAAGATAATTCTAAGACTTTCTTTTGTTCTGTTAAAAAAAAAATGTCCGAATCGCTTACCTCTTCGTAGAGAAATGTTTATATAGTGCACATGGAATGGTTACTTGCTCTGATAACCGTTCCTATTATCGAGGAATTCATCAAAGTCAGAGGTAACTTCCATAACTTCCATGGAAGTTATTTTATGTGGACTAGTGCTTCATCACAAATAATGGAGGCCTTGGTTCATAGATAAGAACTAAATTTGCAAGTTCAGAATATTTGCCTCATCCATCCTTAATTAAGGACGGACAAGCCTTGGTTCAAGTTCAGAATGTTTGCCTCGTCCGTCATTTGGGACGGACGAGGCCTCGTCCATCCTTAATTTTTGACAGAAGAGGTTTGATGGGGACGGACGACTTTTCTTGTTGCGCCCTTCCTCCATTCTTTTTCCAAGGACGAACCATATGAACGATTTTAGAGGTTACATTTTATAACATCATCAGTTGCCCCCTTGTCTATGGGTCGTCCAAAGAGATGTAAGACGTGTGTTGGATGCAGATTGGTGTCCCACGTGTCATGAATTCATTAGTGAAAAAATCTCGTCGTTTGATTTAACCGAGGAGTATGCCACGTGTCTCTTGGTGATTTGGTCATGTCGCTTCAGATGCTGGGGTTTATTCCCTATAAATAGTGGAATACCTCCGTTACCCTCTTCATTTTTGAAATTTCTCTCCTTGTCCTCCCTCGTCCTAGATCTTCGTCTAGAAGCTTCTCGCGTCTATAGCTTTCCTTTTCCTAGATCCAAGTATTTCTCTTCTTCTCGTCCTTAGTTTTTCTGTTAAGATGGCTGAGGTTGTACTTTCCTCATCTAGCGATAGTGTAGATGAGGCCATAGACGAGTATAATGAGAGTAGCTATTACAGTTCTAGTAGCAGTAGTGATAGTAGTGTGGGGAACACCACGGATGAGGAGTATGTCTCTGGCATCCCTGGGCTTTCTATGGAGGTTGTACAGGAACAGCTTAGGAAGGCCTCAGGGTCTCAAGCTGGTACCTCGTCCACTATCCCTCCTTCTGGTCTTTTGGACGAGGAGGAGGTTACTGTTTACAGTTGTGCAGTAGATATCCCTTCTAGGACAGATGAGCAAATACTAAAAAATCTTAGGGAGTGGTACCAAATCCCAGACAAGTTTAACCCTAGGTTACCCGTCCGAGGAGAATGGTGTTGCAACCCTCACTTTGGGATAGGCGTCTATGAGGCTTATCTTTTGGGGGGTTTAAGATTCCCTTTGAACGCCTTTACTAGGGAGTTGTTGATTAGGTTAGGTTTAGGAGTATGCCAATTCAACCCAAATGCATGGAGATTAATCATCTCAATGCAAATTTTGTGGGGTGAAGTATTTGGAAGGGACCGTCCTCTTACTATGGACGAGTTCCTTTATTGTTACAAACCTTCAGAAATGCATCAATCCCTTGGCTTTCATCAATTCACAACCAGGGGTAGAGATTGTAGATTGATCAAGTCCCTAGCCTCGTCTGACAAAAAATGGAAGACGGAATTTTTCTTCATCTCCGGCTTCTAGGCTGAGAATCCTGTAGACGTTGGTCGGGACACGTTTGGTCGTTATACCGGGGACCTAGGAAACCTTCGTCCTGAGGGTAAGTTGCTCCCCTTTTTCTTTTGATTTTCTCTTTTCTTCTTTTAACATCAACAATTAATTAATTAAAAATTTTTTACTTGTTTCATTTCAGCAGTTAAACGATCGTCTTTGAGCAAATTCCACTGTGACCGCGTCCACAGGGCTCGTCTACACGCGGATAGGGACTTCCATTCCTTGGTCTCGCTTAGACGACTTGCCAAGTGGGGATTGGGCCCTGACCCATCTGACGAAGCAATTGCACACGAAGTCACAGTAAGAAGAAGTAAGTCTTAAGTTCCAAGCGTCCTTGCACATTGTTTACTTTGTTTTAATTCTAGAAGTATTTTTACTTTACTATTTTTTTTTTTTTTTTTAAGGAATGGCAACAATGAAAAGGAACAAGGGAAAAGATGTGGCTGTTGAGGGGGATCATCCTGAGACTGAAACTCAAGCTCGTCCTGCGACTGGGGAGAAGAGGAAGACGCTGTCAAAGAGCTTGGATCTGGGAAATCTCCCCAGTCGAAGAGGCAAAAAAGCCAAGTCTAGCTCGTCCCAGGTAGTCAAGCCTACCCTTCCCTCGTCCCAACAGCCTGTACATATAGTTGATGTAGACTCGTCCATTCCAACTGAGACCACTCCGTCCCAGACCACTCCGTCCAAGACTGTGTCAACCCCGTCTCAGCCTTCTCGAATGGTCCTTTCAAATATTATTGAAAATGAGGACCTAGCCTGGGAACGTTTCAAGAAGGCTGTGACTGACGAAGATATAAACGTTTGCTATGATATGTCCCTTAAGGATTTTGAACACTCTAGTGTTCACGACCTTTTCAAGGTAACACTTATACCTCGTCTTGACCAAGGATTTTCACTTTCCTTCTTTGTCTCTCTCTCTCTTCTTTTTTTTTTTTAAACTTTTATTTGTTGTTGTGTTTCTTTTTTGTAGGTCATGTCAAAGTTTATAGCGGCGTCTAGACAGGCCACAGGGTTGGACAAGACGAGGATCCTGTTAGAGACGAGGGTCCAAGAGTTGAAGGTCAAGGCCAAGCAATGGGCTGAAGTGGCTGTCAAAACTACGGACAAGATGAAGGAGTTAAAGACTTTGATTGAGGAGTTAAAGACCAGTGCTGCGGAGAAGGACGCTCGTCTTGAGGTCCTACAGAAAAAGAATAATGAATATGGCACTCTCCTCTCCAAAGCGAAGGAAGACGCAGTGGCTAAATTTAAAGTGTCCAAACAATATACTGATGTTTTGGACACTAATTACACAGCAGGGTTTGAAGATTTCAGAATGGAGGTTATGGAAAAGTTCCCTAGCATAGACTTCAGCCCCATTTTACTTAATCTGAATGCTGCTGCCACTAGTTCTCTCCTTCAGACTGGCTCCAACGACGTCAATGTTGAAGATGATGCTACAACCCTGCCTCCTCAGGACGCCTCCAATGTCGCTCCCTCTACTTAAGATTTTTCAATGTATTTTTATTTGGTCCGTTTTGTGACCCTTCTTTGTAATTTCAATACATTTACTTCGTCCAAGGTTTTTAGGACGAGGTTTTAAACAATTATTTCAGTTTATTTAGCAAGGGTTTTTTGGACGTAGGATATCCAACCTTGGCTTAATGAATGTCATTTTCCTTTTACATATGTATGGACGAGTTTTATCTCTTTTTTTTTTTTTGCTTGACTTTGTCCATATTTTACATATATTCGTCTACCATTTTCATTGGAATTTCAAATGTAATTCGTCTATGTGAAATAGTAATAATCAACATTACTCGTCCATGGACCTGTTGAGAAATGATAAAGATCAGCATTACTCGTCCATGGACTTGGCTGATCTTTATGCTTAATGAAGTCAAGGCCTTTCATTTTACTCGTCCATGGGCTGGATTGTTTTAATAAAGGCCTTAACAAGATTGAAATACAGCCATACATTTCTTCGTCCATGGCTTAATATGCACTCGTCTATACATTTTCTCGTCCATGAGTCAGATATGTATTATGCTTTATTTCGTCCATTGTATGGACAAGTATGCTTTGGGCTTTATCGCAATTAGCTTTAAGCACTGGCTTTGCTTCATCCTCTACTTTGGACGAGCATGCCTTGATGTTTTTCCCTTAGGAAAGTTTGACATTATATCTCCGCGTTCAGAGAATTGTCTCATCTTATGCTTTTCAACCTTTTCAGGGGTAAATTTGAACAAACGTAGTATGGGAATCAGTGAATTACACAACATTATGTACATTCCACAAATATTGTTCATAACATAAGTATTGTTCATAGACGAGGCATGCACCTTAGAAGCCAATGCCTTTATTTAAACAACACAAACTATAACGTTGTCCATAAATTTAACATAATAACAAAGCCACACAAAATATAATAATAAAGTTTTTAATCCCTGAGCTCATCCAGAGTCATGCTCCTCCAGGCTGGCATTCTACTGATAGTACTTCCTCAAGTGCTCCACATTCCAAGGAAGCTCCAACTTCCTCCCATCAAGGGCTTCCAAGTAATAGGATTCTTGTCTTTTGCAGTTGACGACTCTGTAGGGGCCTTCCCAATTTGGTCCCAACTTCTCATGGGCTGGGTTTTTTGTTGCTAAGGAAACCCTTTTTAGGACGAGGTCCCCTATGTTGAATCGCCTTGGCTTTACCAGTGCGTCATACCGCCTAGCCATAAGGTTTTTATACCTTGCCATCCTTTGCTCAGCATCCGTCCTTACCTCGTTTATTAAATCGAGGTTCAAACGAAGTTGTTCCTCATTAGCTTCGTCCTGGTAGATTGTCACCCTATGATTGGCCATGTGCACTTCCGCGGGTACAACTGCTTCAGTTCCATATGCTAGCTTGAAAGGAGTTTCTCCTATAGGAGTTCTCACTGTCGTTCTATATGCCCACAGAACACCTGGTAGCTCATCTGGCCATACTCCCTTAGCCCCCTCAAGCTGAGTCTTGATTATTTTTAACAATGATCGGTTTGCAACTTCTGCCTGGCCATTAGCTTGTGGGTGGGCTGGTGAGGAGTAGTGATTTTGAATTCCAAAGTGTATGCAAAAATCTTTGAAAAGTGCATGTTAGGTTTTAAGGTCTTAGGATTTTATGTATTTAGAACCTAATTTGTAATGTTGGCAAATCATGATCAAAACAATGTATTTAGTCTTGTTTAAGTTTGCTCAAAGTCGGTTTAATATTGTAAAGTTGGAATCGAGTGACTGCAGAAGCATTGGGGCTTCTCGGCCTGGCTCGATCGATCGAAGGTTAGACTCGATCGATCGAAAATCGGCCCAGATGCGTTTTTCTGCAGAATTCCAACTCAGCCCTAACTCTTTAAACGTCTAGGTTTTTATGTTTTTGCCCTAGGTATATAAGGCAAACCCTAGCTACATTTTTCAGAGTTGCACAAGTTGTGTTGTTGCTCATACATTGCGGTTTTGTGTAAATCTCTTGTGAGATCTAGAGGAGCTTTCCTTTACACATTACTTAGGGTTTTCAAGATTAAGATTCTTCTACATCTTGATGATCAACTTGGTTGCTACCATTGGAACTTAAAGATAAACAAGCGAGGAGCTTGTACCTGATTGAAGGAAGACAAAAGAAAGAAGTAGTCCGTGGTCTCGGAGCCTGCGCGTGGTCGTGTCAGGAAGTTACTACTGGTGGGTAGCATTAGGAAGTCAAGCGGGGTTGCTTGTAAGTCCTTTTGTAACAACTTCAATTCTTTCTTAGTGGATTCTGTTTTGCCTTGAGGATCGGTGGGTAAAATCCTCCCCAGGTTTTTCCGGTGTGGTTTCCTGGGTGATCATATCGTATGTTCTTTATTATTTCCGCTGCTATATATGTTTACATGCATGATATGATTTTGTAATTGTTTTAACCTAGAATTGCTTAATTTGACTAAGTAAAAACTTGGCTAATTAATCTAGGCTACGCAATTTGTTTGTGGTTTAAGGGGTCTAAACCCTGTCAAGTGGTATCAGAGCGGGTTGCTCTTTTGTTTGAGATTTTCATCTCTGAGCTTATCCTTGACCCCTGCTGTCATGGAGCATGGACACTCTTTGTTTGTTCCTCCACACTTTGATGGGAACAATTATGCCTACTGGAAAGTAAGGATGAAAGCATTCCTAAAATCCATTGATGAGAGAGTTTGGAACTCTGTGGAATATGGTTGGGAGAAGCCCACTACTCCTGTGAGTGAGTGGCAAACTTCTCAAAAAGAAGCAGCTGCATTTAATAGCAAAGCTATGAATGCCATTTTTAATGCTGTTTCAATGGAGGAATTTAAGAGGATCTCTAATGTTGAGGTTGCTCATACTGCTTGGAAAATCCTCCAAACTGTGCATGAGGGCACAAAGGCTGTTAAGATAAATAAATTGCAGCAATTAACTTCTAGGTTTGAAAGCATTAGAATGTCTGATGATGAAACCTTTGATGAGTTTTATGCTAAACTCAATGACATTGTTAATTCTGCTTATAATTTGGGTGAAGTCTATGATCAACCTAAGATTGTTAGGAAGATACTTAGATCCTTAACTGAAGACTTTAGACCCAAAGTGACAGCCATTACTGAAAGTAAGGATGTTGACTCCATCCCTGTGGATGAGCTTGTAGGATCTCTTCAGTCCTATGAGTCTGACCTTCCCAAGACTGCCAAATCCAAATCAATGACTCTTAAGTCTGTTGATGATGTTGAAGCTGGTGGATTTGATGATGAGCTCTCTCCCACGGAGATAGCGTACCTTGCCAAGAACTTTAGAAATTTTCTTAGAAATACAAACAGGAAGGCAAGGAATACCAACACTGCTGAACCTAGAAACTTTAGGAAGAATGATCCCACTAAGGTTAACAATTTTGAAAAACCTAGAGAACAAGTAGGTCAATCTTCAAATAACTCCTTGGGTCCTCAGTGTTATGGTTGTCAAGGGTATGGTCATGTCAAATCTGAATGTCCTACTTTCTTGAGGAATAAGGGTAAAGCTATGGCTGTAACCCTTAGTGATAATGAGGTTTCTGATGATGAGTCCGGTTGTGACGAGGATTGAAACTTCATTGCTTTCACTGCTACTGCTGAAGTTGATGAAAGCATATCTGCTGAGGAGAACCCTGCTGATGGGGAACTCTCTGAAGATGCAGATCTTCAAGAGGCCTATAACAAACTTTGCAAAATTGCTGCAAAGGATGCTATGAAAGTTGACCTAGGCCTGAAGAAAATTGATGCTCTTGAGCTTGAGAAGAAAAATTTGCTTGTAAAATTATTTGATGCTAATGATCTTTTGAATAATGTTAAATCTGAAAACATGCTTTTGCTTGATAAAGTTAGAACTTTGGAACATGATTTATCTGTTGCTAGATCTGCTAGTTCTAAACTTGATCACATGCTGAATGTTCAAAAGTATCCTTCTGATAAAGCTGGGTTAGGATATGTTGAAAGCATCTTTAATTCTGGACCCCATTCCACTGTCTTTGTTCCTTCTTCTTCTTCTTCTGAACCTCTTGTGAGTGAGGTTGTGAGTGAAACCATTAAACCCCCTGTGAGTGAGGTTGTTAAACCTATAGAAGTTTCACCACCAAGGAAGATTAGGGTAGACTTAAGAGAATCCAAACCTAAGGAGCCTACCAAACCTAAGGACAAGATGCATGGTAAACCTGCTTGGGTTTGTCATTATTGTGGTAAATCTGGACATATACGTCCTAACTGTTACAAGCTTCAAGCTGATAAGAGAGCAAAAAGACCAAAAGTGCCTGTGCCTCAAGCACAAGATCCTATGGCATTAATTGGTGAATTGGTAAAGGCGTTAAACCTTTATTCCAATTCTGGAGTTGGGAATCACTCTAATGTGAATAAGAACTCCAATGCTCGGGGTGCATCTAAAAAGTTTTGGATGCAAAAGACTCGAACTAACTGAGTCTTTCTGACATGGTCCTTGTGCTTCATTGCTCTATTTTGTTGACCATTGTTATTTGATTTTTTGTGTTTTTCTTTTGTTCTAGGACTTGCATTGCATTACATACATGCATTTCATTCTAAGATTTATTTGTTTTCTCTTTTAAATAAAAAAAAAAAAAAATAAAAAAAAAAAAAAAAAAAAAGGAGAAAGCAAAATCTTTGTTGAACACTATTTTTCTTGATTTCTTGAAAACAAGGTTGGTCATTCTTTTTACACATGTCATGTCATGTCTAGTGTACCTTGTTTAACTTGGATGAGCTTATTTACTGCACTTAACTAGTTGAAACTTTGTAGTGCATGTTGTGTGGGAAAGATGTGTGTGGTTTTTAATCACTTTGTCTTTATCTTGAAGTCATATGTTACTTGACTGTCAGACTTGATCCTTTTGAGAAAGGCATAAATAACCATCTCACCACTGTTCACTAGCCAATCATGAACACCTTAGTGCATATCATAAGATTTTGTGCTCGAGAAAGTGTAGCACATGCACAAAAAGAACATAAGGTGTAGCCTCAAATTAACTTAAAACTGGTGTGTACTATTAGGCTTAATGCCAATTCACTTAATTCAAACCGGTGTGTACTATTAGGCTGAATGCCAATTCATATATAAATAAGAGGCAATAATGCAAGAAACTTACATGATTGCAAGCTTTTGTTCTAGGAGATGTGGGAGTTATAGGATGTAACTCTGTAGGTGATAGTCTCTTTTAATTCTATGTGATGAATTGTGTAGACGTTGTGCTTGATTGCCATTCACATATCACCTCACATGTATCTCAAGTCTTTGCTAGTTTCACACACTACACAAGTTACTCTTTGTTAAACACTGTACATGCTAGTGTGTGTGCTCTTGGTCTGACCAACCAAGTTTGAAAAATATCTTGAGATTTGTGCAAAACTTAGTTGATGCTTGAGAAAATTAATTTGGAAGACAATTGAAACTTGTGTTTGAGAGAATTGGGTTTAAAATTTTGGGTTTTTGAAAACGCATTCCATCTCATACTCATGCATTTTGTGTTCATTGTTCAAATGCTTTGAGGAGTTGTTTCAAAATTGGGTTTGCCATTTTTCAAAACTATGTTTTTCCCCAAAATTCAGTGTGCATCTGCCTATTTCGATCGATCGAAGGTATTCTTCGATCAATCGAAAAAGTGCCTCAGAAAGTGCTAAAACTTCTGTCACTTTCGATCGATCGAATGTAATTTTCGATCGATCGAATATCGTGGAGAAGCTTTTTAAAAAGAGGAATTCTGACTTTTTCAAAGAACTATTCAAACTTTTTCAAAGTTCTTTTTCTCTCTCCGACGAGGCAAGCACAGAAGATTCAATTTTTTGTCGTTTTCTTCCGGATTTTTTGCAAAGACTCTCTTTCCTCAAGCTGGTATGTCATTTATACCCCTCCTTTTCAATTTATTTTCATAAATTCATGCATTTTTCATGCATTTTTTAGGGAGATTTTCGGAACTTTTCATATTGGAATTTTTGTTGATTCGGACAATAATGTGTGCAATTGATCATTGGGTTTTGTTGGGGACACTCTATCATCATGTTCTTGAGTGATTAATTTGATCAATTTTGAGTTTTGTGAAAATTCTAAATTTCTAGGGTTTATAATAGGTCCGAATTGGGGATTTTTGTGAAATTGGGTTTAATTGATGAAATTGGCTTGTGTAATTGATGCAATTGGTTATTATAAATTGTTTTCAATAGTTTGTAATGATTGGTTCATCAATTTGGTACAAAAATTTTCAAGTGGTTCTCAATTTTTTAGGGTTTTTGTTAAGAAACTCTATGTTTAAGCCAATTTTGTGAATTTGAACTTAATTTGATCTTAGTTACTGCATTAGTTCATGCATCATAACATTGTTAATGTTCATGCATCATATAGAATTTTATTCTATATTTGTTTTTGTGCTAATTTGCAATCTGCCCTTGGTTTTTGTGTTTGTTCTTTTTGGTTTTCTCTTTGTGTCTTTGTCCTTTTCCTTAGCATCATGCCTAGGAAGACTAGAGCACGTAGGACTCTTCCCACTCCTACTCCTTCCCCTCCCTCCTTTGATAGTGAGCGGTTCCCTAGTGAGAAAAACCAAGAGACTTATGAGACTTTAAACCTTAAGAGGAAGATTTGGGCTGAGCGGTCTGTTTCTTTTGATGAGCTTGATCCTGCCATTAGGGCAAATTTTGAGCGTAGGGGTTGGCTTCCCTTGTTTTCTGTGTCTGACCCTCCTCCTCCTGCTACCTTGATTCGAGAGTTCTACTCGAACATCTCGATCCGCGTCTATGATTCCAACACTCTTGTTCAGAGTTGGATACGAGGCGTAGAGTACTCCATTACTCCTCAGGTAGTGGCTGATGCTCTTGAGGTACCTTTAGTTAGGGATCCTGTCTATCCCTATGATGAGTCACCCGAGTTGAGTGATGTCATATCTTACATCACTGGGTCATCTATCCAGTGGGGTTCTGATCCTCGGATCACTTCTGCTGAGCTTCCTGAGACTACTTATCTTTTCTCTAGGATAGCATGTCACTCACTCTGGCCTATTTCTCATCTACACACCATTCCTCTCGAGAGGTGTGTATTTTTGTACGCTCTTGTCACTGATGCTCCTATCAGTTTTCCCCATCTTTTTCTTCGTTCTTTGAACGAAGTTTATAGGAGTTCATCTACTGCTCATGCTCTCGTCCATCCTATTTTCATTCATAGGATTTTATTGTATCTAGGTTTAGAGGATTTCCCTGCTTCTGAGCCTGTTCATGTTATCGGTCCTATTGGTGCGTCTTTTCTTAGACAGAGGGCCGCTTATCTTCGAGCTGGTTCTAAACACCCTAGGTCTGATCCCTCTTCTAGCGCTCCTCCTCCTTCATCTTCTACAGGTCTTGCTGGTGAGGATATTCCTGATCCAGTTGGTGATGATGCTGCTGCTGCTGCTGCTGATGTGCCTCCACCTCCTGCGGCTGACTTCGATGTTCGTCGTACCTTGGAGACTGTCATGACCGTTCAGGCGGCTCATGGTCAGATTTTGATGGACTTGTGCGACAAGGTTCGAGCTTTGCGGGCAGATTTGGCGCGACTTCATTCACCTTCACCACCACCTTTTGATGGCGACTCTTGATTGCCCTTTGGCATTCCGTCACAAAAAGGGGGAGTGGTTACTGTAGAGGAATTTTGTATAGGAGTTTTTGCTCTTTTGAGGAGTTTTTGTAGTTAGGGGGAGACATTTTTGTAGCATGGGATATTTTGTGGAGTTTATTAGATTGTATCTAAGTGCTTCACTTTGTATATCATTTTTGGGGATATTCATGTTAGGGGGAGTAACATTAACATTGATATATTGATATACATGTTTTCTTTTGATTCTTGTTGACTTATGATTCACTGCTTATTGATTTATATTTATGAGTTGCTTCATTGATATATTTCTTTATTTTGTGTTGTGTGAATCTTACAAGAATATTATACCTGTTTATATACTAGTTTCTGCCACACATGCGTTTATGTGTTTGTTGAGTATTTCAGGAATATACAGGTTGATTCAACAAAGCTGCTGTCTACACTTGCAACCGATGGATAGTAGTTAGGTTGAACTGAGCATTATTTTGTAAAGGGCTTTTTACTTGTAAACTTTGAGCTATTGATTAGTGTTTTGTCACGGATTGCCAAAGGGGGAGTTTGTTAGGTTTTAAGGTCTTAGGATTTTATGTATTTAGAACCTAATTTGTAATGTTGGCAAACCATGATCAAAACAATGTATTTAGTCTTGTTTAAGTTTGCTCAAAGTCGGTTTAATATTGTAAAGTTGGAATCGAGTGACTGCAGAAGCATTGGGGCTTCTCGGCCTGGCTCGATCGATCGAAGGTTAGACTCGATCGATCGAAAATCGGCCCAGATGCGTTTTTCTGCAGAATTCCAACTCAGCCCTAACTCTTTAAACGTCTAGGTTTTTATGTTTTTGCCCTAGGTATATAAGGCAAACCCTAGCTACGTTTTTCAGAGTTGCACAAGTTGTGTTGTTGCTCATACATTGCGGTTTTGTGTAAATCTCTTGTGAGATCTAGAGGAGCTTTCCTTTACACATTACTTAGGGTTTTCAAGATTAAGATTCTTCTACATCTTGATGATCAACTTGGTTGCTACCATTGGAACTTAAAGATAAACAAGCGAGGAGCTTGTACCTGATTGAAGGAAGACAAAAGAAAGAAGTAGTCCGTGGTCTCGGAGCCTGCGCGTGGTCGTGTCAGGAAGTTACTACTGGTGGGTAGCATTAGGAAGTCAAGCGGGGTTGCTTGTAAGTCCTTTTGTAACAACTTCAATTCTTTCTTAGTGGATTCCGTTTTGCCTTGAGGATCGGTGGGTAAAATCCTCCCCAGGTTTTTCCGGTGTGGTTTCCTGGGTGATCATATCGTGTGTTCTTTATTATTTCCGCTGCTATATATGTTTACATGCATGATATGATTTTGTAATTGTTTTAACCTAGAATTGCTTAATTTGACTAAGTAAAAACTTGGCTAATTAATCTAGGCTACGCAATTTGTTTGTGGTTTAAGGGGTCTAAACCCTGTCAGTGCATTGTCAAATTGTCGTCCGTTGTCCAATACCAGCACCCTAGGTACTCCAAATCTGCACACAATGTTTTTCCACACGAAGTTCTTGACATTTTGCTGTGTGATGGTGGCCAAGGATTCTACTTCTACCCATTTGGTAAAATAATCAATACCAACCACAAGGAATTTCATTTGCCTTATACCCAATGGAAATAGTCCCAGAATGTCTAGTCCCTATTGTGCAAAAGGCCACGGGGCCGTCATTGGAGTCAAGTACTCTGATGGTTGCCTGGAGACGTTGCTAAACCTTTGGCATTGATCGCAGACCTTGACATAGGCCTTAGCATCAACTTGCATGTTTGGCCAATAGTATCCTGCACGGACGACTTTGTGGACAAACGACCTGGCTCCTGAGTGATTGCCACATGCTCCTTCATGAATTTCTCTTAATATGTAGTTCGCTTCTTCTGGGGCCAAACACCTAAGATAAGGCTGGGAAAAACCTCTTTTGTAGAGAATCTCGTCCATAAGAACGTACCTGGCTGCCCTTGCCCTTAGCTTTCTAGCTTCGTCTTTTTCTTCTGGGAGTCGTCCGTCTTTTAAGTATGACACAATTGGAGCCATCCAATTTGCTCTATTTTCCACCTGTTGTACTTCTGGGATGTCTATACTTGGCATATACTGAATTTCATCAAATTTGTCAACGACTTCACTCGCCGAGGCTTCTTTCGCCAAGGCATCAACTTCCATGTTCTCCTCCCTTGGGATTTGAACGAAGCTAACTTCTTTAAACTTTTTTATAAGGCGCATCTCTCTGTTTAAATACTTCCTCATTCGTTCTTCTTTAGCCTCAAACATTCCATTCACTTGGCCTATGATTAACTGAGAATCTCCTAAGACGAAGAGTGACTTCGCTTCTACAGATTTGGCCAATTCCAGCCCTTTGAGAAGAGCTTCATACTCAACTTCATTATTAGTTGTCTGGTACTGCAAACGAACTTTGTGTTTTAGTTTGTCCCCCTCTAGAGATTACAAAACCACACCTATTCCTCCTGCGTACTGTGTAGACGAGCCATCCACATGGACAACCCACTTCTTGCTGTTTTCCACTTCACCTTCATCATCACAACTTAAGGTAAACTCAGCAATGAAATCTGCCAGAGCTTGAGCTTTTATGGCATGCCTTGGTTGGTACTTTATGTCAAACTCACTAAGCTCGACAGCCCATTGGATCAAACGTCCTGTAGCCTCTAATTTGTTCATTGCCTTCTTGAGTGGGTGATCTGTCATGACGTTAATGACATGAGCCTGAAAATAATGCCTTAGTTTTCTAGAGGCTGTTATCAATGCAAAAGCCAATTTCTCCATTAACGGGTATCGTCCCTCTACTCCCCTCAATGCTTTGCTGGTATAGTATACAGGTTTTTGTACCTTGCCCTCTTCCCTCACTAGTGCTGAACTCACTGCGTGTGGGGTGACTGCCAAATATAAGTACAACTTCTCTCCTTGCACGGACAGGCTCAACAGTGGGGCTTTGGTGAGATATATCTTCAAATCTTCAGAAGCTTTCTGACACTCGTCGGTCCATTCAAATGCTTTTTTAAGAACCTTAAAAAATGGCAAACATTTGTCAGTAGCTTTAAAAACAAACCTGTTGAAGGCGGCAACTCGTCCGGTGAGGGATTGGACTTCTTTAACATTGCTCGAAGGCTTCATAGCCAATATTGCTTGAATTTTATCAGGGTTTGCTTCGATTCCTTTGTAGAAGACCATAAATCCTAGGAATTTCCCTGATGATACTTAGAAACAAACCTATTGAGGGCGGCAACTCGTCCGGTGAGGGACTGGACTTCTTTAACATTGCTCGGGGGCTTCATATCCAATATTGCTTGAATTTTATCAGGGTTTGCTTCGATTCCTTTGTAGGAGACCATAAATCCAAGGAATTTCCCTGATGATACTCCAAAAGCACATTTGTTAGGGTTCAACTTCATATGATACTGCCTCAGTATGTCAAATGTTTCCTGCAAGTCGTCCAAATGCCTCTCCTCATCTTGAGTTTTCACCAACATATCATCTATGTAGACTTCCATATTCCGCCCGATCTGTGGACAAAACATGTGATTGACCAATCGTTGGTATGTTGCTCTAGCATTTTTTCAAACCGAAATGCATCATTTCATAACAAAATAGTCCCTGACTGGTGATAAAGGACGTCTTCTCTTGGTCTACTTCATCCATCCTAATCTGATTATAACCAGAGAAAGCATCCAGGAAACTGAGCAACTTGTGGCCTGCAGTATAATCTACCAACTGATCAATGCGCGGCAACGGGTAACTGTCCTTGGGACAAGCCTTGTTTAAGTCAGTGAAATCAACACACATTCTCCATTTGCCGTTCGCCTTCTTGACCATGACCACATTGGCTAACCAGTCAGGATAGTACACCTCTCGAATGAACTTCGCCACAATTAACTTCTGAACTTCCTCCTTAACAGCATTATCTCTTTCAGGGGCGAACACCCTCTTCTTTTGTCGCACTGGCTTGGAGGAAGGGCATACACTCAGACGGTGGGTAATAACATTAGGATCTATACCCAGCATGTCTTCGTGACTCCATGCAAACACATATCTTTGTTTCTTTTTAAAAAACAAATGAGGTCCTTCTTAATCTTCGCTTCCAGATCTGCTCCAACCCTGGTACACCTCTCAGGGTTATTTTCATCTAAGGGAATATCTTCCAACGCTTCCATGGGTTCTGCCACAACTTTCTTTTCTTCGATATTCATTGCTTGAATTTGCTCGTCTGTAGCCAGCATGGCTAGATAACACTCCCTTGCTGCTAATTGGTCTCCCTATACTTAGCCTATCCCATGTTCCGTCGGGAACTTGACTGACAGGTGGTAGGTAGATGTAACTGCCTTCCACCTGTTTAGGGTTGGCCTTCCAATTATTGCATTGTAAGATGAGGAGCAATCTACTACTAGGAAATTCACATTGGTAGTCAACTGTCGTGGATATGCTCCTACCACCACCGGTAATGTAACAGTACCTACAGGCTGTACCTTCATTCCTCCAAAGCATACTAGAGGCGAGTGCACTAGACAGAGCTGGTCTCGTCCGATCCTCATCTGCTGAAAGGCTGGGTAATACAGAATGTCCGTTGAACTTCTGTTGTCTATTAGCATTCTTCTAGTTGTGTAATCAGCAATGAGTAGGGCAATGACAATAGCGTTATCATGAGGATGATGGATTCTCTCAGCTTCCTCGTCCGTGAAAGTAATTGGTTGTTCATCCGTGGACTTCGCCCTTGGCGATCGTCTTGAAAGTTGGACGCTCTGCACTTCCTTTAAGTATGCTTTCTTCGTCTTAGACGACCTTCCTGCCAAACTTGCCCCAATGATAACTTTTATCTCGCCCAGTGGTGGTCGTGATGACTCTTTTACTTTCCCTTTCAACTTCTCATCCCTGTGATCTCGTCCAAGGAAATTTCTCAACTTCCCTTGCCTTATGAGATTCTTAATCTGCTGCTTCAAATCAAAACACTCATCTGTGTCATGGCCACGGTCTTTATGAAAGCGACAATACTTGTTCCTGTTGCGCTTGTTGGGATCTCCCTTCAATTTCTCTGGCCACTTCAGGGTAGGCTCGTCCTTGATTTGCATAAGAATCTGTTCAAGCGGCATGTTCAATGGAGTATATTGCTGATTGCGTGCTGACGAACCTATCTTCTTGTCTCGGTCTCTTCTGTCGTCTGTCCATCCCTTCTTTGGACGA
The DNA here is from genome assembly GCA_023621385.1 of Quercus gilva. Lineage (NCBI taxonomy): Eukaryota > Viridiplantae > Streptophyta > Magnoliopsida > Fagales > Fagaceae > Quercus > Quercus gilva. Next base: position 91,855,545 of record CM042476.1, on the reverse strand, counting down.
GGGCCTTGTTCCGGGCGGCGATTTGTCTCCATTTTCTCTGTCCTCTTTCTTTTCTTAGCTATGATCGCATCTTCCACGTTCATGAAGTTTTGAGTTGAATGGACGAGCTCTGCCATGGTTTATGGCTCTTGCTCATATAGTTTATGGATGAACAAATCCAAATGGACTTCGTTGTGGAAAGCTGCTAACAGCAATTTGTCGTCCCTCTCGTCCACTGTCAAGGCTTCCCTATTGAATCGAGTGATAAACGATCGTAAACTCTCATTTTCCCCCTGTTCTATTGTTAACAGACTGGAAGTAGAACGTTTGTGTCACTGACCCCATATTAAGTTATTAACAAACAACTTGCTTAATTCTTCAAAAGAACTTACTGAGTTTGGGGGTAATTTACTGAACCATACTCTGGCTGGACCCTTGAGAGTGGTAGGAAAGGCTCTACACATTATTTCGTCTGGAATTCCTTGAAGATGCATAGTGGTCTTGAAGGTGGCAATGTGGTCAAAAGGACCTCGATTCCCATCGTATGAATCTAAAGAAGGTATTTTAAACTTTGGTGGCAGAGGATGGCCATTGATGGAAGCCGTAAAGGGAGAATCAGCTCTATGAACCAAATCCTCTACTGGGTTCGCCCTCCTCATATTCTCTTTCATTTCGGATGTGACCTTATTCATCTGATCCAACTCTTCTTCCAAGTTGGGTACCCTTCGTGAGGTGGTACCCCTTGATTGACTCCCATGTAGAAAATTCTCTCTGCCCTCTTGACTCTGAGTTTTCCCTTCTTCTTCATGCTCTCTATGTGTCTACCTTCTTAAATTAACCTCTCTCCGTAGTTCTTGATTTTGGCAAGTTAACTCCGCCATCGCAGCCGCCATGGAATGCATATGTTGGACAGATGATGCCTGCATAACCGATGCAAATTGGCGATCGCGATGAGGGTTACTTGATGCGTCTCTACTCTGTTAAGGGCCTGGGCTAGTAGCCCTCGATCTTGTCCGAACCATTTCAACCCTTTATAAGAGAAAGAAATTGCAGAACTCAACAAGTTCAAGAGCGACAAATATTTCTTTCCCACAGAAGACACCAACTAATAATCCTAGAAAATCAAGGGGTTGAAAGTCTCCGGGCTTCGATGATCTTGAAGGCTAAGTCCTGAAAAACCGAATTCAATCAGAGAAAGACCGGTGGAGGCCGGTCTAAGGTCCTCTGATGGTAAAGTTAGTAGGCTGGAATAGAGAGAAAGATATTTCTAAGACTTTCTTTTGTTCCGTAAAAAAAAAAAAAAAAATGTCCGAATCACTTACCTCTTCATAGAGAAACGTTTATATAGTGCACATAGAACGGTTACTTGCTCTGATAACCATTCCTATTATCGAGGAATTCATCAAAGTCAGAGGTAACTTCCATAACTTCCATGGAAGTTATTTTATGTGGACCGATGCTTCATCACAAATAATGGAGGCCTTAGTTCATAGATAAGAACTAAATTTGCAAGTTCAGAATATTTGCCTCGTCCATCCTTAATTAAGGACGGACGAGCCTTGGTTCAAGTTCAGAATGTTTGCCTCGTCCGTCATTTGGGACGGACGAGGCCTTGTCCGTCCTTAATTTATGATAGACGAGGTTTGATGGGGACAGACGGCTTTTCTTGTTGTGCCCTTCCTCCATTCTTTTTCCAAGGACGAACCATATGGACGATTTTGGAGGTTACATTTTATAACATCATCATGTTCTATTCTATCCCTTTTGCCAAGTTACCTGAAGAATAATTACAATAACCTTTGGATAATAACAAAAAAAATTAAAACACAAATTTAGTCCAAAGAAACCCAATTGCCCAAAAAATAATATGAATTAAAAAGAAACCCAATTGCCCCAAAAATAAGATGAATTACTTGTAGACAAACTAATATTGACAACAAAAGTAAAGCACAAATTTGGCATTATCAAATGTATGAATTTTAGTTCACATGGTGTTAATTGTGAAGTGGTTAATGTTATATTTTTTAAGTTACTTTTTAAAAAGTTTTTAGTTGTGTTTGCTGTAATAATAATGTTTATTTTTTTATTAAAAAAATTATATAATGAGTTAGCTGTAATAAATTGTTTGGTAATGTTATTTTTTAAGAAATGAGAGAAATTTGTCAATCTTATGTCAAAATATTATTTAAATGGCTAGGTAGATGTAGGATAAATTCCTTATAATTAATTATTGTTGCCTTTTTTTAATTTTCAATTTTGATTTTTTTATATAGAAAAATTCAAAATAATTTAAAAGCTCATATTGAAAATGCAGTATTGACAACATCTAGTTTGATGTCCCAAAATCTAAAATCCATCAAATAATTTTTTGAAAAATCACCATATGTAAAATTGGTAATATTTCATTATAGAATAATTTAGAATTACCACAAATATATTATGATGTTAATAAACACAATGCAATTGAATAAGCTTATCTTAAGTTTGGTCTATACCATTTTTTTTTTTTTATACTTTGGTCCCCCTCATTTCCAAATCCTAGATCCGTCCCTGATGGCGAGTAAGAAATGTAAAAGTTAGTTTATTTATTTATTTACACTAGTTATGCCAACACGTGCAAGACACGTGCTTGCCGTGGAATAAGAGTGATGATTAAGGTCAATTTTAAATTTTATTTATATCACAAAACAAATATATAAATCATTTAATTTTTAAAGCACATAAAGATTTACATTAATCAAAAGAGACATTAATTTTAAGAATTTTGATAATTATGTCATAAAAAGTTAATCTCATTCTTATAAGATTTTTTTTTTTTTTTTTAATTTTCGCATTAGAATTTTGGTCAAACACAATGTTAGAGTAACCACTTAACATATAAATATCTATTATATTATAATAGTTTTTTTAGTACTTATTTGCTAAATGCAATATATCCACTCAATAAAAACTTCTAAGAATGATAATGAATATTATCATCTTCCAACAATAAGCAATTGAGTTTTGCTAAGAAAAGGGGGGAAATAGAGATAACAAAAGGCATGTGTCATCGAATTTTCCATTAAATAAATTATAAGTTTTGAAAATCAATGTTCTTTAGATAACAAATAAAACACCTTATATCATCATTCCAACTTTCCAAGCATTACTACCATCTAAAACTAAAAATACGTGAAGAAATTTTCTAAATGTTAAAATTTAGTGAGAGTATTTTAGACATTATACAATAAAATATTTTAAGAATCATAAACTTTCATTAGGATTTAATTGAGAGAACCACAATATGACATATTTACTCTTTTCCAAAATATTAAGGGAAAAGTTGCTTGATTTTAAAGTTTAAGGAGGAATTATAAACTACCCCAAACATAAAGGATGAAAGTATTTTTATCCAAAGTTTTTGTTTTTGTTTTTATTTTGTTTTTGTTTTTGTGTGTAAAACTATATATTTTTACTTAAAATGCTACATAAAGAAAATATATATATATATACAAAAAGCCAACCAAAGAAAATTGTATGTGAAATTGTAAATTTTGGCTCAACAAAGTTGACTAAACTAATAAAAAATTTCCAGAAACACAACAAAGTAGCACAACATTTTCATAATACCTTTATAATTTTGTTATATTTTATTTTGACTTGTGAAGAATTGACAGCTCAGCGGTTTTGAAAATATTGTAACGATAACAAGATGTTTTAACATTTTCACAAAAGAAATGTTATGTTCACGATATTTTCATAACAAATTATAAGTAGTAGGTTGTTATAGGTTGTTATTGATGGGCAAAAAGTAATTTTATTGGCAAATTTAAATTAGAAATAATAATAATTTACCATATACAATTTATTATGAAACTATTGTGAAAAATATTGTGAATGTAGCATTTTTTTTTTCACAATTACCTTTATTTTTAATAGTAATTGGTTCCAATATGATATTTTATTATTTTATTTTGACCTATAAAAAATTAACACTTTAACAATTGTGAAAATATTGTGCTAATTTGTCATGTTAATATTTTTTTTATTATTTCTAAAACATTACAAATTGAACAAACCAAAAATAATGTAGCAAAACTACTGTAGTTTTGGTATTAAAAAAAAAAAAAAAAACCAGTAAAATAGTACAAATTTGACAAACTAGAAATACTGTAGCGAATAACTTTAAGGTATTTGCTCTTTTTATATATAGATAATATGATATAAAACAAAAACAAACCAGTGTATTAGAGGAAAAAAAAAGTCCATCCCACCATATTGACCAAATACCTTGAATAAGTATGGAAGGTTTTTTTAGTAACATTAGAATGAGTCTAAAAGCATGACTAAACCAAAACACTATTTCTAAAACTATTTCCAAGTATATTGACTCTTTTTATATTGTTAATAGATTTATTAAAGAAAAGCTAGTTTTTTTTTTTTTTTTTGCATTTTTGTAATATAAAAAGTGTTAAGGAAAGTATTTCCATTCATGATAGAGCTGATCTTGTGGGCAAGACAGCAAACTCATTTCCTAATATAATCCCTGATCCCAACAGTTGTTGCAGAAACTAAGTCAAAAAGCACCTCTGTTAAGGAAAGCTGAAACAGAGAAAATCAATTAAAGGAGCGTGACCCACATGCAGACAAACTCCACCAATTTGTCACTGCCTTTCCTGTGCTAATATATTCCTTAATATATGTATATTCCTTGTATATGCTCTATAGTATACATACTCTCCTGGTTGTATCTCATAAACTCAATATAGAGAAATAATTACCTCTTGTATCACTTGAGATTTTACACAAAGTAGGACAACAAGAAAATGGGTTGTAAAGCTTCTAATTAACGAAACTGACACACGTAACTCATCGAGATAAGTTCAGATAACACTAGCATATGGATAACAGTTACTAAAGAAAAAAGAAACAACAACAACCAACGTGTCTCTACGTTTCACCGGAAACCCCTGAACAAAGAAACAAAGAAAGCAGAGAGAAATTGATTGAGAGGAAAAGAAAGTTCTATTATTTCTGCAATGTAACCAACACAATACATCACTGAGCTGTGCTGTGCTAAGCTTATATATATAATCAGAGAGAGAGAGAAAGCGTAATCATGGAGGCAGTTATAACAGATTAACCACCACTAATACGTGTAAATATAACTGCATTTAGGCCTAAATAACTGACTTAACAAAACGCTACGTTTTACATTGAGTCATAAACAACCTAAGGTCAAACGACAGTGTTTTGAGTTTTAGTGATACGGTGCGTATGACTTCTTTTTACTTCGATCCCGTTTTCATCTTGCCTTTTGCAAGTCAGAGAGCATCTGAAGGTTCTTCACCGTCAATCCCAAACTGGTCCCTGAAGTTCTCAAGCAGTATAAGGTCATCTTTATTTACAGTTGGCTTATGTCTCTTTTTCACTTCTTCAAAATGTTTTAATGTGATCTTTGGTACCTGGATCTGCAAGTCATCAATTTCCAGAGACACGAATGAATATGAAAATTCAAAGTGTACATATGGGTCTTAAAAAATGCTACTACAAACAAACATGACCAAAAAAAAAAAAAAAAAAAGAATCAGCCTATGTTAATAGAAGAGAAAATCAACACCAAACTTGAATCAATGCAATTGAGTGATACACGCTCTTTTTTCTTTTTCCTTCCAGTATACTAACACCCTCCCCTATTTTGAGTTTTTCTTCAAATCCTATTTTACATAAGGACTTTTGGGCAGTAAAAGTTCCACCCAAGGTTCGTATGTTTGTGTGGCGTGTTTGCTCCAATATTTTACCAACAAGAGAAACCTTGCATTGGAGGAAAGTTATGGTTGACCTACGGTGTGAGATTTGCTGTAAAAAACCAGTCTGTTGGCCATCTTTTGTGGGAGTGTCCTTTAGCAAGAAATGTATGGGCGATTTGCCAAGGTAAAATTCATAAATGTCCCAATGATGCTAGGGAATTCTTTGCTCTGTTCCAGATGCTTGTTGATCGGCTACCAGAGATGGAGTTGGATAGATGGGTGACAATATTCTGGGCGCTATGGAATGCTAGAAATAAATATTACTTTGTACATGTTCAGCAACATCCTAAAGTAATCCTGGAAGGGGCACTCGGTTTCCTGGCAGAGTATCAGAGGTTGCTGGCCGCAATGAATAATCTAAGTCTCTGTTTTTTGACTGCTCTGTATTGTTGTGGTGTTGGTTTTTTGAAAGCTCTGTATTGTGGTGTGTGGGACTTGGGCTTCGTTTGTCTTTTGTCTTAGTTTTTTCTCTATCAGTGCTCGACCGTGGTTTTCTCCATATTGTAAACCTGTGGGGCTGTGATATCTGGGTAGTTTGTCTTTTCTGCATGTGGCTTTCTTTCCCTGGTGCTGTTATGTAGCCCAGGTGGTGAACCTCTTATACTTTGCAATAAACAAAATTCTATCTCTTATCTCAAATATATATATATATATATATATTTCTTTTCCGAACTTTTATTGACTTATATGTGCACATTTTGTGTGTCTATAAATGTAAATGTAAACCAAGAATTCTCTCTTTCCCATAAATTTACTAACTACTAAAGTAAAGGCAGTCTACGTATCTTCAAGAATTCTATCCATAATTAAGTTACTTATACTCAGCCAAAAACATAATTTTTTGGAATGATTTCTTGTCTTGAACATCAGTTTCCTAGCTAGTACCTTTGAAACTCGTTTTTCATTCTTAAGTTCCTCGAATGATTTCTTGTCTGGAACACCATCATCTTGGCAAGGGACCCACTCATTGTCTTTGTTTTTCATGAAGGATTTAGCACTAAGAGTTGGACGAATAGACTGATATAGTGCATCTTTGACCTAAAAATAAGTAACAGGTTTTAGTCATATAATCACTTTGGAGAAATACTGACATCTAATGTCAAATTGACACTTACGTAAGAGGATATATCTGAACCAGAGAAACCTTTTGTATCGTTAGCTAAAAGCTTTAGTTCTTCTTCACCAATCTCCTTCGGAGTTTCCCCAATCTCAACCTGCTCAAATAAAAAACTGGAGTATATTAAACGAGACAAACTACAAAAGCATAAAGTACAGTGAGTTGCTTTGATTCTCCATATTCATTGCATTACAAGAACTGAAGTACCTTAAATATGTGTTTCCTTGCCTCGTCATTTGGGAGAGGGATATAGATTCGCATATCAAAACGCCTCGTTATGGCCTACGTTAACTTTGCATTAGCCTCAACCCTAAAGCAATGTAGATCATAACATCTTTTCTATCCATGGCCGTAAGTTAGAAGTATTTTATTTTTTACTTACCTTATCCAAATCATTAGGAGTATTTGTGGCTGCTAGAATCAGAACATGTTCCGCACCGTCGCATACACCCTGAAATGTATTGAAGAAAATTTCCATTTCAAGATTACATGTAGAGTAGAAGGAAACAACGTATGATAATGTCATGTATTAAATATTTGAGATTTAATTTTATAAGGATATAGTATAAAACCATATTTTACACTCTTCAATATTAATCCCAATATGACACAGTATCTTATTAAATATTAAAGAATAAGTATAATCATTATAAACCATGTATTTGTTTAGTGTCTGCGGTTTATAACCTCAGTCTACAACTATAAAGGTTAAACCCTCTTATAGTGATATTCTAGTTATATAATGTATTATAAATCGATTTAAAACACTATTATTACCATTTTTATGTATGTTCTAATAAGTATTACTGTTTACTAAAAATAAATAAATAAAGATGTTTCTCACACATTGGTTGTGTGTGTCTAGCGTCCACTGATTATAATTTCAGTCTATAACTACAAAGGTTAAACATTTTTGTAGTTGTACTCTAGTTATGTAATGTATTATAAACCCAGTTTAAAACATTATTATTATTATTTTCATGTGTATTCTAATAAGTATTACTTTTTACTCAAAAAAATTCTAATACCCATTTGAAAATCTAACCAAATTGAGAGTTTATCAAAAGGTTATTAGGGTATGATTGGATGTATTAAATTTTAAGTAAAAATCTTATGTGACAATCTCTTATTGAATAGTGCAAAACATTGATTTTACACCATATGCTTACCCAATTCGGACTCTAACTATTTAATAAAACATAAAGTTATAATGAACTACATTGCAAACTACACTGCCATTAATTTTAAGGCCAACAAGGAAATGGTTGGTCATCTTCTGATCTACTGTATGTTAATAATTCCTTTTTTAATTAATTAATAAATTTAGTCATAAATAATCTACAACTCTAGTACAAGATATGTGTTAGAATTAGGGTTAAGTAATTAAATTCATTATTTTCTAATAGTTTAAACTTTTTGAACAATCAGTAATTAACATAATATCAAAGCAAGAAATCATGAATTCAAACTCTATCTTCATTCTACCTCCTTTTAAAATGTTAAATTCCTACTTGTTGGACCCCCACTTATTAAGAGGAAGTTTATACCCACAAGTTACAGAATGTGTTATAATTATGGTTAAATATGATTAAATTCATATTTTCTAATAGGTTAAGCTTTTGGGATAATTGGTAATTAACAGGATGCATATAATAATAATAACAACAACAATAAAAAGGCCTTAGTTCTAATTTTTTGGGGGCCAATTATAGATCTTCAACAGATTAATCAAAGTTGGCTATATGTATTTTTTTCCTCCATTTTATTTTATTCAAACTCATACTCTTTGTCACTTCCTTAATTGACGTCATTTTTTACTATTTATACTAACGTTATTTTTTGTCTTCCTCTATTATTTTTCTTTCCTTCAACTTGAATTGACCTCACTCTTTCTTACGAGTGCATTAGTTCTAATGCTCTCCTCTAAGTATGGCCAAATAATCTCAAATGACTCTCCCTCATCTTTTCAACAATAAAGGTCACCCCTATCTTTTTGTGGATTTCTTCATTTCGAATCCTCTATTTCCACTTATCTATTTTAACCATCTCATTTCAGTTATACTTATTTTACGAATACATTGCTTCATAACAACCCAGCATTTAGCACCATAGAGCATATCTAGTTTTATAACAATCTTATAAAACTTTTCCTTTAATTTTAAAAGTATTCTACTATCACAAAATAATATTTTTTTGGTTTCTCCACTTTATCCACAATGCTCTTATCCTATAATTCACATCATCTTCAATCTCTCAATCTTTATGAATTATTTATCCAAGATATCAAGAGCTCTTATTCTTTAGTATCTCTTGATCATTGAATTTTATATCTCCTTCATCTATATTTATACTTTTACTAAACTTACATTCCAGATATTATGTTTTAGTTCAACTTAATCGAAAGCATTTAGATTCTAGAGCGTCTCTCCAAATATATAATGATAGGTCACAGTATCTTACTTGTGATGCTTTCACTTATACTCACACTACGTACTTATAGGTCCATCAAACACTTAATCAACTTAATATACTTGGAGGAAAGCCTTTCTTCTCCAAAATCCACTGCATAAACTCTCTAGAGACCATATCATATGTTTTCTCTAGGTCAATAAAGACCATATGAAGATCTTTACAAGCTTCTATTGTTTTCCATTAGATGTCTATGTAAGAAAATAACTTCCATGGTAGATTGTCCTAGCATAAAACCAAATTAATTTTCTAATATTGTTGTTTTATGTCTTAACCTATATTCAATCACTCTTTTCCAAAGTTTCAAAGCATGATTCATAAGTTTAATTTTACAGTAATTTGTTCAGTTTTGAACTTCCTCATTGTTCTTGTAGATAGCTATTAAAGTACTTCTCCTCAACTCATTAGACATATATACAGGAATGCAAAACCAAAAAAAAAATAAAAAAATTTAAAAATAAAAAAAATAAAAAAATAAAACCTAAAATTCAAAAGAAAAAATAGCCTTTCTTTGGGCCACATTGATTTGAAGTTACTTAAGCTTAAATACCTTCAGTTAGGTCACCCATACTAAACATTTCGGTTCAATTTTTCATCAAATCCCTCAAATTCCATTTTATAAGTATAAAAATGTTCAATAAGATGCCTTTCAACTAATATCATGAAATGTAAAAAATTCTTACTGAACAGAATAGTAATAAACTAAAATAAGTTATTGACAAACTACTTGTCCCCAATCTTAATCTAAGCATGTGAATTATAATATATAAAAATGAAGCTTGGAGCAAATCACTCCAAATTTATTTCCAGGGAAAACAAAATACCTGCATATGTACAAGAAGTTCTGATTTGATTCGTCGAGATGATTCATGCTCATTGTTTTCACCTCGTGGGCCACATAAGGAATCAATTTCGTCAATAAAAATAATGGAGTGTTTATTTTCACGAGCCTCTTGAAAAAGCTCTTTGACATGCTGTTCACTCTCTCCCATCCATTTAGACACAATGTCTGATGGAGAAATACTGTGTATAAACAGTACACATGTAAATGTGTTGGCAACATTCTATCTATATAAAATGATTGTAAAGCAGACAAATCTACATCTATGGGAAATCTGTACATGAATTGTAATAAATGCACCCGAAAATAACTGGTTGGAAGTAGAGAATAAAACAATCGGAGATGGGAATCAATTGAAGCATAACATGATGAATTCAGAAATTCAACACATTCCAATAATGTGATAATTGCATTGAAAAAGCTTATAAAAGCAGCCAAAGACCCAACCATATGAAGTAAGGAAACTACATCAACAATATAAAATATTAAGAACTCAAGTCCACATTTGCTGAAACTCAAATATCTTAGATTTCAACAAGAATATTTAATCTATTAAATCCAAATTTAAAGACTTTTGTCCGTCATCTCAATTATTGGACATTGAAAACAAGAGATTTGAATGGTGTTCAGTGCATCAAAGATAAAAATCAAAGAGTGTTAGTAAAAGAAGAAAAAAATAAAGAGAGCTGGAAAAGTTATTTTGATAAACTTTTTAATGTAAAGCAATCTGGATAACCCAATGGAGGATAGAAATTGTAAGTTTGTTCGAAGAATCAAGACTCTGAACACCTAGCCACCTTCATCACACACCACATTGGACCCTAATTCCACTTGTTGGGGAGATAACACCTTAGGTAGTTTCCAATTGAATAGTTAATATAATAATAGGGACACTAGTTGATCCAAAAGGCTTAAGCCTATGAGTTTATGTTAATAAAATGTCTAATGAGTGGAGGCTTCAATTACTATTTATGAGAACAAGGGGGATATCCAAAACTGTACAAAGTACCATGAAATTAAACTTGAGTGAAACTTTGGGAAAGAGTGATTGAACATGGGTTAAGAATGAAGCATTAGTATCAGAAAATCAATTTGGTTTTATGCTAGGACGATCTACCTTGGAAGCTATTCACTTACATAGATGTCTAATAGAAAAAAAATAGAGAGACCTATGAAGATCTTCATATGGTTTTCATTTGAGAAAACATCTAATAGGGTTCCTAAAGAGGTTACGAGGTGGGTATTGGCAAAGAAAAGAGTTCCTCTAAAGTATATTAAGTTAATTAAGGATATGTATGACAAAGATGTAATTAGTGTGTAAAACAAGTTGAGGACTCACAAGTGATCACTTTAGGTTTGCATTAAGTGTCCGTTTGGGTTGGACTGAAAAGCTGAAATGCGCGTTTGCGTTTCAGCATTTTTTTTTTTTTTTTTCATTTCACGGGTTTCAGTCTTTTTTTTACTGTTTATGTACTGTTGCGGCTACTGTTCAATGAACAGTAACCACAATAGTTGACTTTTCAGCACAAATTTCACTATTTATGGACTCACAAATTTCACTTTTTAGCAACTTTTTCATTAAAAATAGGTCCCACGGTATTATTAACACATTTAAAAATTATTTGCTACAGTATTTTTCAGTTTTCAGTTTTCAGCTGTATCCAAACAGACCCCAAGGGTCAACATTAAACCCATATATCTTTGCACTAGTGAGGGGTGTGCTCACTAAATCAATTCAAGAGGAAGTCCCTTGGTGTGTGGATTATGCAAATGATGTAGGTATAAAGGCTTTCATTTAATAAAACTAAAACAGAGTACATGGAATATAAGTTCAATAAAAATAGAAACATAAACAAATGGACAACAAGACTTGATGGTCAATGGATACTGAAAAGAAAGAACTTTTGATACCTTGGATTAATAATTCATAAAAATAGAGAGATTGAGAGGACAACAATTATAGGATAAGAGTAGGATGGATGAAGTGGAGAGGTGCGTCATGAGTATTATGTGATACGAGAATACCTATTAAGATAAAGGGAAAATTTTATAAGACTAGTATACAACTAGCTATGCTCTATGGTACTGAATGTTGGACGATTAAGAAGCAACATATCCATAAAATGAGTATAGCAGAAATGAAAATATTAAGATGGATAAGTGGGAATATAGAAAAAGAAAGAATTTGAAATAGGAAATCTATTTAAAATTTGGAGTAGCTTCTATTGATGAAAAGATGAGAAGGAGTTTAATATAGTTTGGTTATATTTTGGGGAGAGTGAGTAATGAACCAATAAGTGTAATTAACAACATGTATTTCCATTTGCACCTCATTTGGAAGGAGAGAATGGAATAAAAAGAATTTTTTTTTAAATATTCCTTCCATTCCCTTGTTCAGAAGTTTTATTCAAGGGAATAGAAAATTCATTTTCTTACTTAGAAGTTTAAGTGGGAAATAATGAAATAGATAAAACACTTATTCCTTTTTATTCCCTCAAGAGCTCAATTTTTGTTTACCCCAAAATTGGGAGTAATCAAAGGCGGTGAAATTAAGTTTAATGAAATTTTAACTGAAACTTCCAAAATACTCTTATAAAATCAATCATTCATTTTAAAATAGGAGTCTAATAGTAATATTATCATAAAATGATTTCATTCATTATTCTCTATATTACTCCCAAACATAGTTACTTACCTTCCATTCCTTTCCATTTATTTATTTTAAAACATTCAAACAAGATTACTTAATTCCATTATATTCTATTATTTTCCATTCATTTCCCTTATTTAAAAACATTTTCCTTCTATTATATTCATTTTCATTCCTTTATGAATTCTTAGACAAAGTGTAACACTTGCTAGGAGATGAAAATTAGCTCTTTTATCTCTTTCCATGTATAATTCTTTCATCATCAATTATTGTAATTCATTTGTTTGCTATGTATTGGCATTGGGTTTGGTAAAAATATAAACTGGAAAGTTATATATTTACCTTATACTTGTAATGTAAATTTACATTATAAACACACAAGAAGTTATAACACATTTGCAAAAAGTGTATAATGGGTTTGTTTGGATTGAACTTATTGTTGCTGAAACTGAAAACTGAAAACTGAAAACTGAAAATGCTGTAGCAAAATAATTTTTAAATGTGTAAATAATACCATGAGACCTACTTTTAATATTTTTAGTGCGTAAACAGTACTGTGAACAATGATGCGTAACAGTGATTTTTGTTCCATGCACAATGAACCCATGTGATGTTCCTGTTTACCCGCAAAGGAAAAAAAAAAATCTAAAAACGCAAAACGTAAACGTGGATTCAGTTGAATCCAAACGCTCACAATATTTTCCACTTTTTGTAAATATGTACTACAATTTTCACTTTTTATGTGTCCATAACATAAGTTTATATTGCAAGTTCAATGCAAACATATAAAGTTCCGTATAAATATTACCTAAAGAATTTAAATCCTGCTTCTGCTGCAATTGTCTTTGCTAGAAGGGTCTTCCCTGTTCCAGGTGGACCAAATAGTAATACCGCCCTCCATGGTTTTCGATTCCCTAAACAGAGGATCAAAACCCAGCCATTCTCATTAGAATTGAAACCTAAGTATATCAAGATAAACTAACTAAAAGCAGAGATTAGAAAACCTAGAAGTTAAATACAATGATGGAGGAGGAACTTACCAGTAAAAAGGCGAGGAAACTTTATAGGCGATATGGCAGCTTCTATCAGTACCTGTTTGCACTTCTCAAGTCCACCCACAGCATCCAACTTCATATCACTCAACTTCACAACATGACTCAATTTGGGGGACGGGTCCGTACGGGAAAACCCGACTTGCATTACATCAGTTTTAGAGTATTCACGATTTAGTGTTTTTTCTATTGCTTCTACCTTTTCATAATAGGGCTGAAATTTCTCCTGAAGTTTCTTTATATAACAAGAATACTGCTCAAGTGCCTTCTTATAATGTTCATAAGCACTTGCTTCGTTGCCTTCGATCCCTGCTGCAGCTGCCCTTTTCAGAGTCTCCAAAGTTTCATCGTAGAGCTTGGTCAGAGGGGTAGCCATCTATAACAGAGATATATATGTCAATTAGTTCACTCATAATAGATATATGCATGAGTAATAAATCTAATCAGCGTGTCTGATATCCCCTGACCTCTCTTTATTCCTCTGACGGGTGAGAGGGGATCGGAGGCCTGGGCCAACGAACCAATCATCACAATTTATATGGGTAGTAAATTATTTAGGAGAATAGCCTCGTGATAAAATCGCATTTTGAATATACAATTTTACTTAAAATCATGTTTTACAAACATAATTTCAATGTAAAATGTTGAAGTGTAAGTATTTTTTTTTTTTTTTTTTTTTTTTTTGAGGGTGACGTTGAAGTTTAAATTATTAAGTGCAATTATACCGTTTAAATCAATTAAATCTTAAAATTTCAGTTTTTACTAAAATCGTGTTTTAAAAACAATAGTTCAAGGCCAACCATGATTTTTACTATGAAGCTATTCTCCTAAATTATTCTCCCAAAGTGCTATTTTTAATAACAAATAATAAAGTAATATTATTTTTGCAAAAAAGAGGTTTTGGGGGAGAAATTTTTTTTAAATCCTACCTAAATAAATAAAAAAATCTTTTATAATATTTTTAAAGATATAGTCTATTATGAAAATTAGGGTCACGTTGGTAAAGGTCTCGTTTGCTTTGTTTATGATCTTGGAATAAAAACATGGAACTAATGATCTAGGAGGAGATAAATTAGATAATAAAAAAAATTATGATCAGGATCACGCCTAAATCAAGCACTCAAAGCCCGTTAAAGACCATGAACATAGCTCAAAAATATTAATCAGACCCAGTAACAGCTTTTTCCAAAGTCCAAATTAATTATAATAATAATAATTTTAAAAATAAAAAATAAAAAAGCTGATGATACCTGCAGAACGCTGTTTGTTTTTACTTCCAAAAGATCGCCGAGCTAAATCAAAGGTTCTGACAAAGATATTGTTTGTAACTGTGGTATGAGGGTGGGATTGTTACAAATATGATACTTATAGTAATTTGTGTCGGTGGAATGTATTAGATGATTTCCAGCTGTTTAGTTTTATTTCCATCCAATTTCCAAGAGTAAGAGTTTGTTTGGATACCGCTTATTACTGAAAATATTATAACAAAATAATTTTTAAATGTGTGAATGATGCCGTAAGACCCATTTTTAATAAAAATTTTGCTAAAAAAAAGGTTTGTGGATCCTATAAACAGTGCACGAGACCCACTGACAAACACAAGCGTTGAAATTGCCATCCAAACTCCACCTAAAAGTTCATTTTGCTTACTCTTTCAAAAGTAGTTTCCACCACCTATCTTTCAAAAGTAGTTTCCACCACCTATCTTTCAAATGTAGTTTCTACCTAACTCTTTGTCTATTTTTTTTTTTTCTCCATTTTATTTAAATATTAAAAAAGTTAATCAATGTCATAAGCGTATTAATTTGTAGAATATTTTATGAGAAAATAAGAAAACAACTTATTTTTTTTATAACTTCTTATATTTCCTTAAGAAAATGATATCAAAAATTTCTTAAAATAGTCTATTAATAAATGTCATAAAAGCACCTACTAACAAGCATCTTTAAATAATTATTTCTTCATTATTTATTTATTCTTACTTTAATCTTCCTACGTTCAATTTTTAAATCTTTCTAACTTATATTTTATTTTGACTTCACCAATTTTTTATCTTTTCTTTTGCTAATAAATAGTAACTGTTCAAACTAAGAAACTGACTACTCTTGGTCATTTTCTTTTTTGCATTTTAGAGAGACCGTAGAAGTTGTATTAAGGATTTACTCTTTAAAATAAAGATAATTTTGGTTTTAGTTAAGCTATTGGATAGCGGGAGCTACAGGAAATTTTTCTAGGATATTTATTAAAAAACTTAAATTATATAAAATATTACCACATACCTTTTGTACAATGGTCATTTTACAAGTATAAGTGCTTGTGGGATGTGAGGGGGTAAGGGCCAAGGTTTAAGTCTCTAGAAAAGAGTTTCACAAATATATACACTTAAATTAGGCTAGAGTATAATTTCTTTCTTATATCAAAAAAGAACTTTGATATATCAACATAAATAAATAAATAAATAAATAACACGAAAATACATAAGATTTTACAATTTCCTTATACTAACAAAATTAAAAAGAAAAAAGAATCTAATAGTAGATAAAGTAAGAATTGAGAATACTGATATGAGAGTAATAAAATAAGAGAGATATGAAATGATGAGAGAGAGAGAGAGAGAGAGAGAGAGAGAGAGCAACGGATGATAACTACTATGAGTGCGAGATACAATTATGAATGATTAGGAGTTTTATTTTTTATTTTTTATTTTTGAATAAGTTTATTGTTGAATGTTTTGTTCATTTGTTGTTATTTGGCCTATTTTTATTGTTATTTGAGATAGTTTTTTTGTTCTTATTTGGGTTATTTTTTATTCTTTTAGGGATTGAGGATTATGCTTTGTGAACCAAATTTACTTTTATAAGTAATGCTACGGACACAACATTTCTAACTTAATATAGCAAAAAAATTAAATTAGAGATTGTGGTGGATCCATGTGTGAGTTGGCAAGTTAATTTTAAAAAGTTATGATATTTTATTGTGTACATATCATTAATCTTTTTTTAATTATTGATCTCAAATTTTTGCAATTCTCAAGTGAGAGTGTTCAAATTACATTTTTTTGTTAATGTAGAGAAAACAAATTAATTAAAAAATAATTATGTATATCAATATTTATATATATATATATATATATAATTTTTTCCCCCAAGTCAGCCAAGGTGTTCATACAAACGTTATGACTTTACTTCAAGTGTTGGAGAGCAATTTCCTTGATGAACAAAAAGTGATCAACCAAGTCCTACTTATTTTCCACGCAAGAAGACCTGATCGGCTGACCCTTATGTTTTCTCTTTGGAAGGGAAGCACTGATTAGCGGGATTTTGCAGTGGAATTGATATGAATGAGAATGATACTTGTAGAAATTTGAGTGTTCCATGAGTCCTACTTATTTTCCAAGCAGCAAGTAGCCAACCTTATTCTATTGTACCAGCTAAACTTTGTCAGAATTATTCAAGCATAGAATCTAATTAGCATATTTCATAGATTTTTTTTATTTTTTTTATTTTTTTAAGAAACAAACACACACACACGAGAGAGGGAAAAATGGTTCTAATACAAACGCACACCACAACTCCACTCAAAAGCCTTGGTAACTTTTAAGGGAGAGTGGAGTAAGTTATATTACATACAATGCACTCTCTTAAGTAATGTAGGAAAATTACTCATTCTTTTTTTTGAAAAACAAATACACACACAAGGGAGAGGGAAGGGGTTTCTAACACAAACGCACACCATAACTCCACTCAAAAGTCATGATAACTTTTAAGGTAAAGTGAGGTAAGTTATATTACACACAACACACTCTCTTAAATAATATGGGACAAATAATGTGGGACAATTACCCTTTTTTTTTTTTGGAGAAACAAACACACACACACACACAAAAGAAAGGGAAAATGGTTCTAATACAAAGACACACCACAATTCCACTCAAAAGCTATGGTAACTTTTAAGGGAGGATGGGGCAAGTTATATTACACACAACAAACTCTCTTAAGCAATGTGGAACAATTACCCTCGTTTTTTTTTTTTTTCTTCTTTTTTGAGAAACTAACACACACACACACATACAAAGGAGAGCGAAAGAGGTTCTAACACACACCACAACTCCACTCAAAAGTCATGGTAACTTTTAAAAGAGGATGAGATAAGTTATATTACACAAACACACTATCTTAAGCACTGTGGGACAATTACCCATTCTTATTAAAATTAAATAAATAGACCAGATTAAATAAGCAAGATCTATGACTAAGATTTAAGTGGGTACTGTACCAAAAAAAATAATAATAAAGGATATAGTAAAATGACACCTACTTAGATTATCTCTAAGCAGCCAACCTCATTTTTCAATTTGAGTGGGAAGCACTCACCCACTCATTTGGATGTATACATCAAAAGGAACTTACTCATTTTTATGTTATACTAGTGTGGGTTGCACGTGCACAGCACGTGCTACCCCTTTAGTGAGAAAATTAATATAGATTTTTTTTTTTTTTTGAAGAAGTATGAAGTCATGTACTTAAATTTAAAATAGCTATTTGAATATCTATGTACTATGACAAATAGCTATTTTAGGAATATTTGAATATCTATGTATTTGAACAGCTATTTTAAATTTAAGTTCATGAATATCTATGTATTTGACATAGATATCTAAAATAGCTATTTTAAGTACATGATTTCATACTTCTTTAACAAAAAAAATCTATATTAAGTACATTACTTCATACTTCTTCAACCAAAAAAAAAAAAAATAGCACATGCCTAAAATAGCTAAAATAGATATCTAAAATATTAGATATTTAACAAAATCTTATAATTCCTAAAATATTCATTTTTTAATCCATTGTGCAATGTCTTATAACTTATTTACTAAATGTAATATCTACTCACCAACAAATGCTACAAAGAATGATAATGAATGTCATAATCTTTCTACAATATTTAAATTTTCGCAATGAATGATAATATATGCTACAATTTTTTTGAAGATTTTCATTAAATTAAATATTTGCAATCATCTACCATGAAGATTTGTTATTCATATTTCATTCTTTATTATCTTATTTTATGAGTCTAACTACGATGTTTAGCTTACTTATTTTTAATGAATACCCTTTCAAGCAGGAAAATAAATTAAAAAAAGAAAAAAATAACAAAATACCTATGTCATCAAAGTTTCTATTAGATAAAATTATTAGTGTAGAAGATTTAAACCTAATAAATTAGTGTTCTCTAGGTAACAAATAGAACACCATATATCATCATTCTAACTTTCCAAGCATGACTACCAATCTACCACATAAAATTCAAAATACACAAAGATATTTTTTGGGACATTAAAATTTAGTAGCAGTAAATTAGACATTGCAAAATGGAATATTTTAGGAATTATAAGATTTTGTTAGGGTTTAACTAAGAGAGAAAAATAGGGGTATATGATCATTTACAAAATATAAATGATGAAATTATTCAACTTTAGTTTAAGAGGGGAATGCAACTACCCCAAGCATAAAGGAGGAGAGTGTTACTTCGTCAATTTTTGTGTGTGTTATGTGTGTGTAAAACAATATGTGTGTGTGTGTGTGTGTGTGCACGCGCGCGCGCGTGTGTGTGTGTTTATTTTTGTTTTTTAAAAAAACTTGAAACAATGTGTAAAAAAAAAAAATCAACCTAAAAAAATTATGCATTAAACAATGAATTTTAGTTCAACAAATAAAATAAACCAAAAAAGAAGTCCAGAAACACAACAAAAAGTCACAATATTTTTACAATATCTTTATTTTTAGCTATAGTGGGTCCTAGTTTGATATTTTATTATTTTATTTTAGAGTAATGTTATGTCCACAATATTTTTATAATAAATCTTCGGTGGTAAATTGCTACTAGTTTTAAATTGGGCTAACCACTTTTAATCGTGCATTTAAAAATACAATAAAAAGCCAACTGAAGAAAATTGTGCCTAAAACAATGAGTTTTGGCTTACTAAATTTGACTAAACAAAAAAAGAAAACTAGAAACACAACAAAATTTCACACAAAAAAGAAGTTTAGGAATATAACAAAATGTCACAACATTTTCGTAATATTTTTTATTTCTAGCTATGATAGGTCCCAGTTTGATATGTTATTATTTAATTTTTACGTCCACAGCATTTTCACAACAAATTTTAGATAAAAAATTATTAATGGTTTTAAAATTATGCGTAAAAATTATGCATTAAAAAAAAATAAACAAACAAACAAAAAGACAATACAAGAAAATTGTGCGTGAAATGTACAGTGAATTTTGCTTACCCAATTTGATTATATATACTAAAAAAGAAGTCTAAGAATACAACAAAATATTAAAACATTTTCACAATACTTTTAAATTTAGGATCTGAATAGATATATTTTTATTTTATTTGAGAGGAAAGCTATATCCATAACATTTTTAGGATAAATTATAAATAACAAGTTGTTATTGGTTTTAAATTGAACCCACTATTGATATCACTTTTTTATCCTTCAAAAATATCTTGTCACATAAAATTTGTTACAAAATTATTGTGAAAATATTGTGGACATAGCATTTCTTTTTATTTTATTTTATTTTGATCAATAAGGAACTGAAATCTCGTGATTATGAAAATATTGTGACAAGAAGAAGAATTTATAACATTTTCATAATACATTTATTTTTGGTTGTGATTGGTCTTAGTCTCTTATTTTATTATTTTATTTTAACCTTTAAAAAATTGACACCTCAATAATGATGAAAATATTGTAAAAATTTGTTGCGTCAGTGTAATTATGTATGCACATATAATATTTAAAAGCACAAGAAAAACCAATGTATTGCTGAAAAAAAAAAAAAAAAAAAAAAAAGGGCCAATGAACAGTGCAAATTGTCAATAATTATGAAAATATTGTAAGAATTTGTTAAGTCAGTGTAACTGTACACACACACACACACACACACACACACACACACACACACACACACATATATAAAGAAAAGACAAAAACAGCACAACCAAAACTGGCGTACTATGGTTTGTGGGGAAAAAAAATCCTAATGAACAATGTTGTGAAAGTGTTGCAAAAAAATGTTGTGGATGTAGCACTTCTTTTTTTATAATACCTTTAGAATATTCATATAACCAAAGTTTTTGACTTTTTATTAACCACTCCAAAATTTGCCACATTATTACCATTTTTTTAAAATAAAATTATTTTTGTTAGTCCAAATTTAACAAAGAGTGAAACTCTATCTCTCTAACAAGTCCAACTTAAACTCAAACTCAAACATTGATAATTTATCTCCAAATTTGCGAGGTTAATCATGAACACTATAAAAGCAGTGCAAACCCCAATATTTTTTTTTTTTTAAATTGAGTAGAGGTATGAGTTCTTCTTCTATTACTTTCTTCTCCTCTACTTTGTTAAAAAAAAAATTTATTTTATGGTTTTTCATGTATTTTTAAAAAGTAATTTTCATACATGAACCACCAAACTCTCTTTAACGATTTTTTACAAGAAAAAAAAAGCTTGCTATTACTAGGGCATATGTTAGTAACTTATTTTAGAAAACTTTTTATATAAAAAAAATTTTAATTAATTAATTAACTGTTTTGACAATTTTTTCAAATTTTCATAAAAACTTTCACAAAATTGATGGCCAGTGCATACATTATAATGGGAAGAGATTCTTAGATATAGGATATATATTTTGATGGAAGATATAGGGCTTTTTGAAAATCAATAATGCAATTCTTAGAATTCCTTCTCGAAACAGTAGTTCATCAGATTAAATCAGGTCCACAGCATTTGGAACGTACCCATAAAAGGTGACATCCCATTGGGTTTGTTTATTATTTACACTTTTCTGTGTTTAAAAAAGAACATACAAGCACAAGATATTTTGTGACTAATACATAGCATCTGTAGCACGAATTCAAATGCGTTCGATTCCACATGTCAATCATGTCATATCATTATTCAGCAAAAAAGAAAAAACGTGGAACACATTTTTTGCACATGCCTCTAATTATTTGTATGATATTTTATTTGTGAATGATTCTAGTGTGATATTTTATTTTATCTGTAGTATGAACACATTTTTGCACATGTTTTAGTTGTGGATGATTCTAGTATGATATTTTATTTTAAGCTATAAGGAATTAACATATCAATAAATATAAAAATATTGTGACAATTTATTGTGTTAAATAACAGCTTCATATATAATAAAAAAAAAAAAAAGGAAAAGAAAGCAGTCACAGGGCAGAGGTTGAAACCAAAGCACTGTAAATTGGCACTGTAACAGCTGTTCAAAACTTAAAAAAATAAAAATAAAAATAAAAAAGATAAAGGGACTCAATTAACCAAATATGTCCTGTAGGGGCATTGATGCTTTTTATATAGCTAATAGATAATAAATATATTAGTAATTAAACCCATACAATGTGCAGGTAAAGTTATCGGAATCATTATTGAAACCAAAGCACTGTAAATTGGCACTATAGCAACTGTACAAAACTTAAAAAAATAAAAGTAAAAATAAAAAAGATAAAGGGACTCAATTAACCAAATATCTATTGTAGTGGCATTGATGCTTTTTATATAGCTAATAGATAATAAATATATTAGTAATTAAACCCATACAATGTGCAGGTAAAGTTATCGAAATCATTATATTTGAGTTAGGTAACATTGTTTAGCTTACTTTTTATGTTATATAAAAAATATATTAGAGCAAAAGTAATCTTTTCCTTTTGTTTAGCTTACTTTTTCAAAAGTAGTTTTCAACCAATTTCCTGTTCATTTTTTCTCTATTCGACCTCTCCTTATACGCTCTAAAAAGGGGTCATGGACTCCTTTTTAGTTTAGGATCCCCTTTCTATATTCAATTATTTATTGAGTCACATTATACATTCCTTGTTGGTCTAACTATTGGTCTAGCGATCCCTCTTAGCCGTTGCCTAGAGTGCTTCATATATATATATATATGAGATAGGTTCAAGTTATATCTGATGTAATTCTTTAGACACCTTTTTAAACTGTTGGATTTAAGTAGATCCAACAATTAAAAAAGACTCTCATTATTACCAATATTTTTATTAGGATCTCATTAATAACCATCGTTTATTACATTCTAAACACCTCTCTCTCTCTCTCTCTCTCTCTCTCTCTCTCTCTCTCTCTCTCTCTGTGATCCAACAGTTTGAATCACAGATGCTTATCATGTGGGCATGACTATGAGTCTATGAAGACAATAGGGCACCCACAAACACTTTAAGGTCACTTCCAAGAAACTTCACTACAATTTCCTTCTCCCTTTAGTGCAGTCAACCAAAGCTTGAGGTATGAATCACAGGTGCTTATCATGTGGGCATGACTATGAGTCTATGAAGACAATAGGTCGCCCACAAACACTTTAAGGTCACTTCCAAGAAACTTCACTACAATTTCCTTCTCCCTTTAGTGCAGTCAACCAAAGCTTGAGGTATGAATCACAGGTGCTTATCATGTGGGCATGACTATGAGTCTATGAAGACAATAGGTCGCCCACAAACACTTTAAGGTCACTTCCAAGAAACTTCACTACAATTTCCTTCTCCTTTCAGTGCAATCAACCAAAGCTTGGGAAAACAGGCAAATTCCTTGCAATTCCTA
Organism: Quercus gilva; assembly: GCA_023621385.1. Taxonomy (NCBI): domain Eukaryota; kingdom Viridiplantae; phylum Streptophyta; class Magnoliopsida; order Fagales; family Fagaceae; genus Quercus; species Quercus gilva. The sequence goes on along the minus strand of CM042476.1, from coordinate 91,831,986 downwards.
TAAAGAAACAAATAAACAAAGACAGAGAAAAGACAAAAACAGCACAAACAAAACTGGTGTACTATGGTTTGTGGGAAAAAAAATCCTAATGAACAATGTTGTGAAAGTGTTGCAAAAAATGTTGTGGATGTATTACTTCTTTTTTCATAATACCTTTAGAATATTCATATAACCAAAGTTTTTGACTTTTTATTGACCACTTCAGAATTCGCCACATTATTACCACTTTTTTAAAATAAAATTATTTTTGTTAGTCCAAATTTAACAAAAAGTGAAACTCTATCTCTCTAACAAGTCCAACTTAAACTCAAACTCAAACATTGATAATTTATCTCCAAATTTGCGAGGTTAATCATGAACACTATAAAAGCAGTGCAAACCCAATATATTTTTTTTAAAATCAAGTAGAGGTATGAGTTCTTCTTCTGTTATTTTTTTCCCCTCTACTTTGTTAAAAAAAATTTATTTTATGGTTTTTCATGTATTTTTAAAAGTAATTTTTATACATGAACCACCACACTCTCTTTAACGATTTTTTACAAGAAAACAAAGCTTGCAATAATTGAAATTTAACGTTGCTACTATTGCATATGTCTTTACTTCACTTCATGATATGAAAGTATGTTAATTTCTTAGGCAAAAAGCTTATGTACAATATATTAAGAGGAGGTATAGCTTTCATTATTTCAATGTGGGCTCTTGCTCAACATTTTTTTAGTGTGGGCTACATGCTGATAACGTTCGTTTAAAGTTTAGACCCGTTAAAATTTAAAATTTGTTACTTTATGGGTTCGTGTACTTTTTTCTTTTTCTTACATTTATCTTTTGAATATTCATATATTTTTTGAATTGTTTCAATAACTTATTCTTTAAGTATATATCTTTTTTGGCATTTTGGAAGCTTTAACATCTGAATTTATGTAGGCATTTAGCTTGAGCTTACAAATTATATATTACTTATAATTTGTAAGCTCTGAATCTTTAGATTTTTTTAAATAGTTATAGCCATAGATTATTCTTTTGAATATAATCCATCTTTCTCTTATATTTTCTCTATTGTTTAGTCATGTATATTTTGTTTTGTTTCAATAATTTCTAAGCAGTGAATCATCTGATTTTTTAATATTTTTTGGTTTTTCAGAAGTTTTAATATCTGAAATTTTGAGTTATTTTTTTGTAATATCTGAAACCGTCTAACAAATTTTTTGTAGGCCATTGCATGTTCAAGCAACGGCTTCTTCCTCAAATTTTAATACAAATTGAAGTCATAGAAGAATAAATCATGCAATGTAGTTTCTTAATTAATTTAAGATTTTATAAAATTATTTTAGTCTACCTCACAAATAGGTAGGTTCCTGTGTATGGTACAAGTTAGCGACTAGTTTCACGTATGGGAGAGTTCAATGAATATAAGCCCATTTCTACAAAATTTTCAATATAATATGTTCAAAGAAAGAAGCCCATTTTATCCTACACACTATGCATGCTTGCATTATTTTTTATTGATAATCTATTATAAATTTTTGGTTTAATAAAAACTATCTTACAAGATGTAGTTTTGCATGTTCATACTAGTATATAAAAACTACTATTCTCTCTTCCCAAAAGTTTTAATAAAATTAAAGGAATATTAATTGTTTATTTTATATTATTTTAGTTATTTACAATTATTTTTTTATTAAGAATTAGAACAGAATGATTATATCTTAAAGATACTATCTGAGTTCAGGATAGTAAAATTTATTATCAAAACTCTCACATATCAATTTAATATCCACAAGAGTCCTAGCAACTTCTAATGAAAAGATTCTATCTGAGTTCAGGAAATCAACAGACAAATTCAGCAAAATTGCATTATGCTATAACATTGAAGGAACGGGTACTTTGACAAAATTGGAGAGGTAATTCTGCTTGTAGTTATATTATCTTCTTACACCTAACATTTTTGCGTCATATCAAGAAAATTAAAGATCAATAACCATCCCATACATGAAATATTTTAATTTAAACTTTTTTTTTTTACTTTAAAATTGTACTTAAATATGAGTGTATGAATTAAATAAAATAAATATTCAATTCAAATGAAATTTGAAGTGTCTTAAAAAACATAAAGATAAGATGTAATCCAAAAATAGGATTTTTAAAATATTAATCTAAAAAAAAATTAAATGATGTATTGTCAAGTAAGAATTACACATGATGTAACTATATCTTGGCCTCTTTTATATATCTTTGAATAATATTAATATAGTATTAGAAAAATATATTATTATGCCACTAATTGATTAGAAATTTTAGGTATGAATATTATCTTGAAATTCTCGAGTTTGCATTAACTCAGGTTAACATTAGCATGTTCTAATAGCTAGAGAAGATAGACTTCATTAGTTAGGGAAATACTCACTTACATTCTATTTTAATTTGTTTGAGGGAAAGAGGAGGGAAACAAGGAGAAATTAAGTCTTTTCCGCTGTTTGGATAGAGCAAGAGAAAAAAGAAAATGAGCTAAATTTGATGAAAAATTTATCACTTGAGCCCACATTTTTCGCTTCCCCTTATTCTTTTTCTCTTCCTTTCCATTCCTTTCCCTCAAACTAAACATAGAGTTAGTCCTTTCGAGTCTCCTCTCCACAAGTGTCATCGATCTCAAATTTGTGTAATCTTATCTGTTTATAGTTGTAACATGTAGGGCAAATGTGTACAAAATTAAGTCATGAATTCTGCATATATTATTAACCACAGTGTAAAACGTGCTCCTAGTTGTCATATCTTTCTTTTGTTTAGTTTTCTATTCTTAAGAGGAAAAGATATTACATAGTGTTAGGGACATATTTTTTTGTAATTGGCATATCCTTTGAGAAAATGCACTTTACTTGTATTTGGGTAAATCTAAGTAGGTTCAAGATGATCATTACAAGTGGTTAAATTGAAGACATGAAGATTACTCAAGAACTGCTTAAAAAAAGTGCAATCTACAGGTCTCGATACCTCCTCGACAGAAGCTCGATATGTCGAGATTCACTAAAACTCAGCAGATGTCTCAATCGATCGAGCTTACGGGATTTAAACTATAGCCAGCAACGTTTTTATTCTAAAATGCTATTTGTTTATGGGTTTGTATAATCCTTATAGGACTAGTAAAACCCAAGGTTTGTGAGTTTTTATAATCCTTATTGGACTAGGAAAGTCTAAGATTTGTGTAAACCTATTTGGAATAGGAGAGCCCATTAAGCTCCTATTTAAAGGAGGTGGAAAAAGAAAAACCCAACCCTAGAAAGCTTCATAAGGTTTTCTTTTGAAACCCTAGCCTCCTCCTACAGAAGAAAGAGTTCTTGCTACGTTTCTTATACGCCTTTGGGTTCTGTAACCAAGCAAAGTCTCTTGCACCAACATTGAAGATCTTATTGGTGTTTCAATGTGAAGCTGCTGCAAATCAACTACAACAATCAAGGGGTTACTGTGGTGTTAGTCACATATTTGGATTTGTGAAAATGAGTATGCCTCATACTAGGATCTGCGCATCAAATTGGTTAGTCACGTACTTAGGAGCCATGCATTAAAAGAAGAAATTGTCACTACAGAACAAGTCCAATTGGGTATTGGAGTAAGAGTTCAAATGTAGGTTGGTATAAGGTATTGGGATTCTTTTACCTATAACCGCTTGTTGTGATAATAGTGAAATTTCGGGAGTGGTGACCTTAAAATTACCCTGTGGGGTTTTGCCTCGGTGGTTTTTCCCATTTGAAAACAAATTACTCGTGTTAAATTTAATTTCCACTACATTTAGTTATTTGGTGATTTGTTTGTGCTACCACACTCATTGCATGTTAATTTGATTAATTAATTAACTTGACTAATTAATTGGTTAATTCATCAGAAGGGGTCAATACATTTTTGGCATTTCACACAGATACTAGTCCAAGCTCATCTTCACCTTTTGTAATAAAAAACCCAATGTGCGTTTTAAGCAGGAATAATAAAAATTAAGTTTTACATTGTACAAACAAAAAATCCCAACATTCAAAAAAAGTGAAACTAGTCATATTCCACTGATTAAGAACGAAGTCTGCCAAAAATGTAGGGTTTTGGAGTGTTATCTTGCCTTTTCAATCATGAATAGTTACAAAGGATACCCTAGGCCCCATATTTTTATGGGCTCCAGTAGTGTTTGCTAGCGATTTTTCCTATCCAATAATGTTGCACACTTATTTCTGGGAATCGATTACACATTCATCACTTCAGCAAACTAGTCATATTCCACTGATTAAGAATGAAGGCTGCCAAAAATGTAGGGTTTTGGAGTGATATCTTGCCTTTTCAATCATGAATAGTTACAAAGGATCCCCGAGGCCCCATAATTTTATGGAACCCAATAGTGTTTGCTAGCGATTTTTCATATCCAATAATGTTGTACACTTATTTCTGGGAATCGATTACACATTCATCACTTCAGCAAAAAAAACATCATGAAAAGTTTCTGAAAGTCAATGTGGGGCCATGCCCTCCTCCCCCGGCTCCGCCTCTGTGGTGGACCAACACTTACAGTCTTTCACATTTGGTCTAATAGCGAAGAAAGAAATATTAATGGTGGCCCATCTTCCCCACTAGAATGAATTATTATTTATAAACAAATTTACACTTTAGCATCAAAAAATTATTTAAATAAATAGAATAGAAACATATGCATGATTAGAAAAAAATATTAAGTCCAAGTTAGAATTTATTAAGTTAAATAAACGATTCTCACTCAAGAATTAAGCTGCAATTAAGAACTCAAATGCGCATTAAACAATGAGATGATCCATGATGTGATTAATCAGAGTAACATTCATTATTAATAAAGAAAGAGAATGATATCTGACCTTTGGTATTCTCAAAAATTCTGGAAAGCAAATATATATTATAGTATTCTTTGTTTAAAAATGATTGTGGAAAGTATATAGTAGTTTGCAGAGAAGTTAATAGTCTATTCTGTTGGCCAGCCTCTCTATGCATTGTGGTAGAATAACCATTGCGGTTAACAGTTCATTTCGATTTATTTGGTTTCTTTTTACTATTCTTAAAGCTATTAAAGCATTTAAAACCAGAAAGTGATCTTGATACCCATTGCATAGAATTGCTATCCAATTGGAGAAGGATAATCTTCTGTAGAATTTGGAAGTTCTCACAGTTCACATAAGATAGTACTTTTCAAGAACTTGTTCTTTTGATTCAAAATTATTGATGCGGTTGATCAAACAGGTACACCTCAAACCTAAAAACACCTATAACGGAAAAGAAAAAATAAATAAATACAGAGAAGGAATCACAAAAAGTGGATGCTAGGGTTTGTGTGAACAGCTTAGAAGTTATATTATTCTTATAAGGGATTTACTAATATGTGCCTTTAGAGCACACGTTAATAAACTATTTTAGAAAACTTTTTATATAAATTTTTTTTTAATTAATTAATTAATTATTTTGACAGCTTTTTCAAATTTCTATAAAAACTTTCACAAAATTGATGGTCGGGGCATACATTATAATGGTAAGAGATTCTTAGATATAGGATATATATTTTGATGGATGAGATAGGGTTTTTTGAAAACCAATAATGCAATTCTTAGGATTCCTTCTCGAAACAGTAGTTCATCATATTAAATCTGGTCCACAGCATTTGGAACGTACCCATAAAGGGTGACATCCCATTGGGTTTGTTTATTATTTACACTTTTCTGTGTTTAAAAAAAAACATACAAGCACAAGATATTTTGTGAATAATACATAGCATCTGTAGCACGAATTCAAATGCGTTCGATTCCACATGTCAATCATGTGATATCATTATTCAGTAAAAAAGAAAAAAAGTGGAACACATTTTTTTGCACATGCTTCTTATTATTCGTATGATATTTTATTTGTGAATGATTCTAGTATGATATTTTATTTTATCTGTAGCATGAGCACATTTTTGCACATGCTTTAGTTGTGGATGATTCTAGTATAATATTTTATTTTAACCTATAAGGAATTAACATATCAACAATTGCAAAAATATTGTGACAATTTATTGTGTTAATTAACAGCTTTATATATAATCAAATAAATAAATAAATGAAAAGAAAGCCGCAACGGTGCAGAGGTTGAAACCAAAGCACTATAAATTAGCAGTGTAGCAACTGTTCAAAACTTAAAAAAATAAAAATAAAAAAGATAAAGGGACTCAATTAACCAAATGTGTACTGTAGGGGCATTGTTGCTTTTTATATAGCTAATAGATAATAAATATATTAGTAATTAAACCCATACAATGTGCAGGTAAAGTTATCGGAATCATTATATTTGAGTTAGAGTAGGTAACATTGTTTAGCTTACTTTTTATGTTATATAATAAATATATTAGAGTAAAAGTAATCTTTTCATTTTGTTTAGCTTACTTTTTCAAAAGTAGTTTTCAACTAACTTCCTGTTCATTTTTTCTCTATTCGACCTCTCCTTATACGCTCTAAAAAGGGGTCATGGACTCCTTTTTAGTTTAGGATCCCCTTTTTATATTCAATTATTTATTGAGTCACATTATACATTCATTGTTGGTCTGACTGTTGTTCTACCGATCCCTCTTAGCCACCGCCTAGAGTGCTTCATATATATATATATATATATGAGATGAGTTCATATTACATCTAATGTAACTCTTTAGACACCTTTTTAAACTGTTGGATTTAAGTAGATCCAATGATTAAAAAAGAGCCTCATTATTTCCCAATATTTTTATTAGGATCTCATTAATTACCCTCATTTATTACATTCTAAACCTCTCTCTCTCTCTCTCTCTCTCTCTCTCTCTCTCTCTCTCTCTCTCTCTCTCTCTCTCTCTCTCTCTCTCTCTCTCTCAACAGTTTGAATCACAGATGCTTATCATGTGGGCATGACTATGAGTCTATGAAGACAATAGGCCACCCACAAACACTTTAAGGTCACTTCCAAGAAACTTCACTACAATTTCCTTCTCCCTTTAGTGCAATCAACCAAAGCTTGAGGTATGAATCACATGCAGGTGCTTATCATGTGGGCATGACTATGAGTCTATGAAGACAATAGGTCGCCCACAAACACTTTAAGGTCACTTCCAAGAAACTTCACTACAATTTCCTTCTCCTTTCAGTGCAGTCAACCAAAGCTTGGGAAAACAGGCAAATTCCTTGCAATTCCTAAAAAGAAACAAATAAACAAAGACAAAGAAAAGACAAAAACAGCACAACCAAAACTGGCGTACTACGGTTTGTGGGGAAAAAAAAATCCTAATGAACAATGTTGTGAAAGTGTTGCAAAAAATGTTGTGGATGTAGTACTTCTTTTTTCATATTACCTTTAGAATATTCATATAACCAAAGTTTTTGACTTTTTATTGACCACTCAAAAATTCGCCACATTATTATCATTTTTTTAAAATAAAATTATTTTTGTTAGTCCAAATTTAACAAAGAGTGAAACTCTATCTCTTTAACAAGTCCAACTTAAATTCAAACTCAAACATTGATAATTTATCTCAAAATTTGCAAGGTTAATCACGAACACTATAAAAGCAATGCAAACCCCAATATTTTTTTTTTTTTAAATCAAGTAGAGGTATGAGTTCTTCTTTTGTTATTTTCTTCCCCTCTACTTTGTTAAAAAAAAATTATTTTATGGTTTTTCATGTATTTTTAAAAAGTAATTTTCATACATGAACCACCACACTCTCTTTAACGATTTTTTACAAGAAAAAAAAGCTTGCAATAATTGAAATTTAAGGTTGCTACTACTGCATATGTCTTTGCTTCACTTCACGATATGAAAGTATGTTAATTTCTTAGGCAAAAAGCTTATATACAATATATTAAGAGGAGGTATAGCTTTCATTATTTCAATGTGGGCTCCTGCTCAACATTTTATTAGTGTGGACTACATGCTGATAAGGTTCGTTTAAAGTTTAGAACCGTTAAAATTTAAAATTTATTACTTTGTGGGTTCGTGTACTTTTTTCTTTTTCTTATATTTATCTTTTAAATATTCATATATTTTTTGAATTGTTTCAATAACTTATTCTTTAATTATATATCTTTTTTGGCATTTTAGAAGTTTTAACATCTGAATTTATGTAGGCATTTAGCGTGAACTTACAAATTATATATTACTTATAATTTGTAAGCTCTGAATCTTTTGATTCCTTTCAATAGTTATAGCCATAGATTATTCTTTTGAATATAATCCATCTTTCTCTTATATTTTCTCTATTGTTTAGTCATGTATATTTTGTTTTGTTTCAATAATTTCTAAGCAGTGAATCATCTGATTTTTTAATATTTTTTTATTTTTCAGAAGTTTTAACATCTGAAATTCTAAGTTATTTTTTTGTAGTATCTAAAACCGTTTGACAAATTTTTTTTAAGCCATTGCACGTTCAAGCAATGGCTTCTTCATCAAATTGTAATACAAATTGAAATCATACAAGAATAAATCATGCAATGTAGTTTCTTAATTAATTTAAGATTTTATAAAATTATTTTAGTCTACCTCACAAATAGGTAGGTTCCTGTGTATAGTACAAGTTAGCGACTAGTTTCACGTATGGGAGAGTTCAATGAATATAAGCCCATTTATACAAAATTTTCAATATAATATGTTCAAAGAAAGCAACCCATTTTATCCTACACACTGTGCATGCTTGCATTATTTTTTATTGATAATCTATTATAAATTTTTGGTTTAATAAAAACTATCTTACAAGATGTAGTTTTGCATGTTCATACTAGTATATAAAATCTACATGCAATGTAGTTTCTTAATTAATTTAAGATTTTATAAAATTATTTTAGTCTACCTCACAAATAGGTAGGTTCCTGTGTATAGTACAAGTTAGCGACCAGTTTCACGTATGGGAGAGTTCAATGAATATAAGCCCATTTATACAAAATTTTCAATATAATATGTTCAAAGAAAGCAACCCATTTTATCCTACACACTGTGCATGCTTGCATTATTTTTTATTGATAATCTATTATAAATGTTTGGTTTAATAAAAACTATCTTACAAGATGTAGTTTTGCATGTTCATACTAGTATATAAAATCTACTATTCTCTATTCCCAAAAGTTTTATTAAAATTAAAGGAATATTAATTGTTTATTTTTTATTATTTTGGTTATTTACAATTATTTTTTTTATTAAGAATTAGAGGAGAATGACTATATCTTAAAGATACTATCTAAGTTCAGGATAGTAAAATTTATTCTCAAAACTCTCACATATCAATTTAATATCCACAAGAGTCCTAGCAACTTCTAATGAAAAGATTCTATCTGAGTTCAGGAAATCAACAGACAAATTCAGAAAAATTGCATTATGCTATAACATTGGAGAAACGGGTACTTTGACAAAATTGGAGAGGTAATTCTACTTGTGGTTATATTATCTTCTTACACCTAACATCACTACAAAAAAGATTGCTATTTGCGACGAAACTTTTTTGATGACTACAAAAAGCCATCGGAAAAACTAGCTTTTTCGACAGCAAGTCTCTTTCGTCGACAATTACTCGTCGAATATTAAAACATTTGTGACGGCAAAATGAGTTCGTCGAAAATTCCTATTATTTTTGTCGAAAATATGATTTATTTTGGAGGGAAATGTTCCCGCCTTACTTTTTACGACGGCATAAAAATGTTCATCGCTAATAAAGTATTACTTACGACGACTAAATAAAAACCATCAGAATTACTAACACTTGTGATGGCTTTTGTGCATCGAAAATACCAAAAACAAAAAAATTATGGCGTTATTATTTGCGACAAACATTCTTCCATCGTAAATATGAAAGAGGGTATTATTTACAACGACTGAAGAAAAACAGTCGGAACTATTAACACTTGTGACGGCTTTTGTGCGTCGAAAATACAGAAAATATATATTTTTATGGTGTTATTATTTGCAACAAACATTCTTCTATCGTAAATATAAAAGAGAGTATTATTTATGACGACTGAAAAAAAACTGTTTGAACTATTAACACTTGTGACGGCTTTTGTGCGTCAAAAATACAAAATATATATTTTTTATGGTGTCATTATTTGTGACAAACATTCTTCCATCGTAAATATAAAAGAGGGTATTAGCGATAGCCATGAAGCCATCAAAAATGAAAAAATATTTTGGAGGGAAAATTCTCTCCTTACTTTTCACATTTGTGACGACATTTATCCATCGTAATTTTTTTTTTTTTTTTTCTAATTGGGTTTGTATTTGCGACGAACATGTTGACCGTCATAAATAGTTAATTTGGTTGAAAAGAAAGAATGTATTAGTGATGGAATTGGATCCCTCCCAATAAATAATATTTGTGATGGACCTAAGCCGTCGACAATGGTAATTTTTTTAAAGGGGGGGAATTCATGCCCATATTTTTCATGTGTTTGACGGTTGTTTTCCATCACTATATATTGCATTCTTATTTGTGATGGACATTTTGGTCGTTCTTAATAATTAAAATTTTCTTCAGAAAAGAAGGTATTAGCAACGGTAAAGGTTAAGTTTGTCACAATAAAGGTGATTTCCAACATACATATGGCGATAAAAAATTATTATTTTCTTTGAATGGTAAATTTTCCTCAATTTTGTCTTAAAACTCTAGAATTTTTTTATTTTTTAATTTTAAAAATTGCAAAAAAAAAAAAAAAAAAAAAAAAACATCTTTCAAGACCATCCAAGTACTTAAGGGCCATTTTGGTCATTTCAGAAGTAAAAGGTATTTTGATCATTTTGAAGCTTTTAGTGACACTTTCGTCACTTTAGAAGTTTAAGGGTATTTTGGTCATTTCCTAGCTTTGATGGTGTATTTCAGCCATTTTGGATGGTCGGATTGTATCAACGGGGTTAAACAAAGTTTCCTAGTGGGTGGGTACAACAACATATGTCCATCATGCAACCAGATGGAGAACCAAAATCTGACCGTTGGATTGGTAGAATGTGGTGAAATATTTGTGTTTGTAAATTACAGTAACAATCAGACGGTCAGATTGTGAGAACAGAGCAATCAAATCCTGCGAAACTTCATTAAAGTCTATTAAATTTGATCAATCTTTAGTCAAATTCTTCAAAGTTGGTTCTAGGACCACTGGATTTTATCAAATTAGGTTGATTAGAGGGGTTTTAAGTGGGTTTTGGGTGTTGATTAGTATTCTAAGGTTTTTTTTTTTTGGTTTTCATGCTTTTATCAATTTCTAGTTTTAAAATGGCAAAATCAAAGGTCATATGTAAATCCATTAGGGTCATTTTCTAGGTTTTTGGTTGTATTTTGTAAGTAATTTTCTTGATTCTTAGCAATATTTATATAGCATATAACTCTCTTGGAAGTGTATTGGATATTTTTAGTGATTGAAGTTTCATGATAGGTAGAAGCAATGACACGCATCCATCTTGTGCCAGAGTCAGATTTAAAATTTGACCATTTGATTAAAATTGTGGGATAAAATATTGGTTTTGATGAATTTTGAGCTCAATCAAACGGTTGGATTAGTAGAACATGACCAATCAAAATTTCTTGGTGTGTCGGTACAACAACACATGTCCATAATGCTTTAGACTCAAATCCAAAATCCGACCATTGTATTTGAAGAATGTGATGAGATATTGGTGTTGGCGAAGTATGACAACAATTAGACGGTCAGATTGTGAGAAATGAGTAGTCAAAGTTTGCAAAACTTGGTCAATATTTGGTCAAACATTGTCAACCATTGAAGTTGGATCTATGACTACTCAATAGGATTAAATTAGATTGAATAGGAAGGTTTTGAGTGGGTTTTGAGTATTGGTTTGTATTTTAAGGTTTTCTCCACTTTTATGCTTTTCTATAAAATTTTCTTTTCTAAAGTTTAACAATGAATAGTACATACAATATTAAAAGTTTAATATTAATTTAACAAAATTTGGTTAATGGGATGTCAAGTGGAAAATGTTTTTTCCCTTCAAATGGGGTGGTTTCGCCAAATAAAAATGTTTTTTTCCCTTCAAATGGGGTGGTTTCGCCAAATAAACTTCAATGGTTGACAATGTTTGACCAAATATTGACATCCCATTAACCAAATTTTGTTAAATTAATATTAAACTTTTAATATTGTATGTACTATTCATTGTTAAACTTTAGAAAAGAAAATTTTATAGAAAAGCATAAAAGTGGAGAAAACCTTAAAATACAAACCAATACTCAAAACCCACTCAAAACCTTCCTATTCAATCTAATTTAATCCTATTGAGTAGTCATAGATCCAACTTCAATGGTTGACAATGTTTGACCAAATATTGACCAAGTTTTGCAAACTTTGACTACTCATTTCTCACAATCTGACCGTCTAATTGTTGTCATACTTCGCCAACACCAATATCTCATCACATTCTTCAAATACAATGGTCGGATTTTGGATTTGAGTCTAAAGCATTATGGACATGTGTTGTTGTACCAACACACCAAGAAATTTTGATTGGTCATGTTCTACTAATCCAACCGTTTGATTGAGCTCAAAATTCATCAAAACCAATATTTTATCCCACAATTTTAATCAAATGGTCAAATTTTAAATCTGACTCTGGCACAAGATGGATGCGTGTCATTGCTTCTACCTATCATGAAACTTCAATCACTAAAAATATCCAATACACTTCCAAGAGAGTTATATGCTATATAAATATTGCTAAGAATCAAGAAAATTACTTACAAAATACAACCAAAAACCTAGAAAATGACCCTAATGGATTTACATATGACCTTTGATTTTGCCATTTTAAAACTAGAAATTGATAAAAGCATGAAAACCAAAAAAAAAAAAACCTTAGAATACTAATCAACACCCAAAACCCACTTAAAACCCCTCTAATCAACCTAATTTGATAAAATCCAGTGGTCCTAGAACCAACTTTGAAGAATTTGACTAAAGATTGATCAAATTTAATAGACTTTAATGAAGTTTCGCAGGATTTGATTGCTCTGTTCTCACAATCTGACCGTCTGATTGTTACTGTAATTTACAAACACAAATATTTCACCACATTCTACCAATCCAACGGTCAGATTTTGGTTCTCCATCTGGTTGCATGATGGACATATGTTGTTGTACCCACCCACTAGGAAACTTTGTTTAACCCCGTTGATACAATCCGACCATCCAAAATGGCTGAAATACACCATCAAAGCTAGGAAATGACCAAAATACCCTTAAACTTCTAAAGTGACGAAAGTGTCACTAAAAGCTTCAAAATGATCAAAATACCTTTTACTTCTGAAATGACCAAAATGGCCCTTAAGTACTTGGATGGTCTTGAAAGATGTTTTTTTTTTTTTTTTTTTTTTTTACAATTTTTAAAATTAAAAAATAAAAAAATTCTAGAGTTTTAAGACAAAATTGAGGAAAATTTACCATTCAAAGAAAATAATAATTTTTTATCGCCATATGTATGTTGGAAATCACCTTTATTGTGACAAACTTAACCTTTACCGTTGCTAATACCTTCTTTTCTGAAGAAAATTTTAATTATTAAGAACGACCAAAATGTCCATCACAAATAAGAATGCAATATATAGTGATGGAAAACAACCGTCAAACACATGAAAAATATGGGCATGAATTCCCCCCCTTTAAAAAAATTACCATTGTCGACGGCTTAGGTCCATCACAAATATTATTTATTGGGAGGGATCCAATTCCATCACTAATACATTCTTTCTTTTCAACCAAATTAACTATTTATGACGGTCAACATGTTCGTCGCAAATACAAACCCAATTAGAAAAAAAAAAAAAAAAATTACGATGGATAAATGTCGTCACAAATGTGAAAAGTAAGGAGAGAATTTTCCCTCCAAAATATTTTTTCATTTTTGATGGCTTCATGGCTATCGCTAATACCCTCTTTTATATTTACGATGGAAGAATGTTTGTCACAAATAATGACACCATAAAAAATATATATTTTGTATTTTTGACGCACAAAAGCCGTCACAAGTGTTAATAGTTCAAACAGTTTTTTTTCAGTCGTCATAAATAATACTCTCTTTTATATTTACGATAGAAGAATGTTTGTTGCAAATAATAACACCATAAAAATATATATTTTCTGTATTTTCGACGCACAAAAGCCGTCACAAGTGTTAATAGTTCCGACTGTTTTTCTTCAGTCGTTGTAAATAATACCCTCTTTCATATTTACGATGGAAGAATGTTTGTCGCAAATAATAACGCCATAATTTTTTTGTTTTTGGTATTTTCGATGCACAAAAGCCATCACAAGTGTTAGTAATTCTGATGGTTTTTATTTAGTCGTCGTAAGTAATACTTTATTAGCGATGAACATTTTTATGCCGTCGTAAAAAGTAAGGCGGGAACATTTCCCTCCAAAATAAATCATATTTTCGACAAAAATAATAGGAATTTTCGACGAACTCATTTTGCCGTCACAAATGTTTTAATATTCGACGAGTAATTGTCGACGAAAGAGACTTGCTGTCGAAAAAGCTAGTTTTTCCGACGGCTTTTTGTAGTCATCAAAAAAGTTTCGTCGCAAATAGCAATCTTTTTTGTAGTGACATTTTTGTGATATATCAAGAAAATTAAAGATAAATAACTATCCCATACATGAAATATTTTAATTTAAACTTTTTTTTTTAACTTTAAAATTGTACTTAAATATGAGTGTATGAATTAAATAAAATAAATATTCAATTCAAATGAAATTTGAAGTGCCTTAAAAAACATAAAGATAAGATGTAATAAAAAAAATAGGATTTTTAAAATATTAATCTAAAAAAAAATTAAATGATGTATTGTCAAGTAAGAATTACACATGATGTAACTATATCTTAGCCTCTTTTATTTATCTTTGAATAATATTAATATAGTACTAGAAAAATATATTATTATGCCACTAATTGATTTGAAATTTTAGGTATGAATATTATCTTGAAATTCCTGAGTTTGCATTAACTCAGGTTAACATTAGCATGTTCTAATAGCTAGGGAAGATAGACTTTATTAGTTAGGGAAATACTCACTTACATTCTGTTTTAATTTGTTTGAGGGAAAGAGGAGGGAAACAAAGAGAAATTAAGTCTTTTCCGCTGCTTGGATAGAGCATGAGAAAAAAGAAAATGAGCTAAATTTGATGAAAAATTTATCACTTGAGCCCACATTTTTCGCTTCCCCTTATTCTTTTTCTCTTCCTTTCCATTCCTTTCCCTCAAACTAAACATAGAGTTAGTCCGTTCGAGTCTCCTCTCCACAAGTGTCATCGATCTCAAATTTGTGTAATCTTATCTGTTTATAGTTGTAACATGTAGGGCAAATGTGTACAAAATCAAGTCATGAATTCGGCATATATTATCAACCACAGTGTAAAACGTGCTCCTAGTTGTCATATCTTTCTTTTGTTTTGTTTTCTATTTTTAAGAGGAAAAGAAATTACACAGTGTTAGGGACATATTTTTTTGTAATTGGCATATCCTTTGACAAAACGTACTTTACTTGTATTTGGGTAAATCTAAGTAGGTTCAAGATGATCCTTACAAGTGGTTAAATTGAAGACATGAAGATTACTCAAGAACTGCTTAAGAAAAGTACAATCTGCAGGTCTCGATACCTCCTCGACAGAAGCTTGATCTGTTGAGATTCATTAAAGCTCAGCAGATGTCTCGATCGATTGAACTTACGGGATTTAGAATATAGCCAGTAATGTTTTTATTATAAAAGGCTATTTGTTTATGGGATTGTATAATCCTTATAGGACCAGGAAAACCCAAGGTTTGTGAGTTTTTATAATCCTTATTAGACTAGGAAAGCTTAAGGTTTGTGTAAACCTATTTGGAATAGGAGAGCCCATTAAGCTCCTATTTACAGGAGGTTTGAAAAAGAAAAAACCCAACCCTAGAGAGCTTCATAAGGTTTTTCTTTGAAACCCTGGCCTCCTCTTACAGAAGATAGAGTTCTTGCTGCGTTTCTTGTATGCCTTTAGGTTCTGTAACCAAACAAAGCCTGTTGCACCAACATTGAAGATCTTATTGGTGTTTCAATGTGAAGCTGCTGCAAATCAACTACAACAATCAAGGGGTTGCTGTGGTGTTAGTCACGTATTTGGATTCGTGAAAAGGAGTATGCCGCATACTAGGATCCGCGCATCAAATTGGTTAGTCACGTACTTGGGAGCCATGCATTAAAAGAAGAAGTTGTCACTACAGAACAAGTCCAATTAGGTATTGGGGTAAGGGTTCAAATGTAGGTTGGTATAAGATATTGGGATTCCTTTACTTGTAACTGTTTGTTGTGATAATAGTAGAATTTCGGGAGTGGTGACCTTAAAATCACCCAGTGGGGTTTTGCCTCGGTGGTTTTCCCCATTCGTAAACAAATTACCCATGTCAAATTTAATTTCCACTACATTTAGTTATTTGGTGATTTGTTTGTACTACCACGCTAATTGCTTGTTAATTTGATTAATTAATTAACTTGACTAATTAATTGGTTAATTCATCAAAAGGAATCAATACATTTTTGGCCTTTCACATAGATACTGGTCCAAGCTCATCTTCACCTTTTGTAATAAAAAACCCAATGTGTGTTTTAAGCAGGAACAATAAAAATTAAGTTTTACATTGTGCAAACAAAAAATCCTAGCATTCAAAAAAAGTGAAACTAGTCATATTCCACTGATTAAGAACGAAGTCTGCCAAAAATGTAGGGTTTTGGAGAGTTATCTTACCTTTTAAATAATGAATAATTACAAAGGATACCTAGGCCCCATAATTTTATGGGCTCCAGTAGTGTTTGCTAGCGATTTTTCCTATCCATTAATGTTGCACACTTATTTCTGGGAATCGATTACACATTCATTACTTCAGCAAACTAGTCATATTCCACTGATTAAGAACGAAGGCTACCAAAAATGTAGGGTTTTGGAGTGATATCTTGCCTTTTCAATCATGAATAGTTACAAAGGATCCCCTAGGCCCCATAATTTTATGGGCTCCAATAGTGTTTGCTAGCGATTTTTCATATCCAATAATGTTGCACACTTATTTCTGGGAATCGATTACACATTCATCACTTTAGCAAAAAAACATCATGAAAAGTTTCTAAAAGTCAAGGGGGGGCCATGCCCCCCTCCCCCGGTCCGCCTTTATGGTGGACCAACACTTACAGCCTTTCACATTTGGTCTAATAGCGAAGAAAGAAATATTAATGGTGGCCCATCTTCCCCACTAGAATGAATTATTATTTATAAAAAAATTTACACTTTAGCATCAAAAAATTATTTTAATAAATAGAATAGAAACCGAGACTAATGACAGCAAAGGGTCATGATCCTGTTTTTACTCTTATTTCATATTTTCCTCTATGTAATGATTATGGAGTGCTCCATGAGCATGAGCAGTATGAGGATAACTCTGATCCGCTATCTTATGATAATTACGTGGATACAGATTGATAGACAGACAGACATGTTTTTAGACAGACAATCGTGACAGATCACTATTCACTATTCACCAGCACACGACAGAGTCAAGATAGTTCAGTTCAGACAGAGACTTCTTAAGTCACTATTCACTAGCATGCATTCCCCGACAGATTCCCACAGATAGATCAAAAGCTCCTTTTGAAAGAACACTATTCACTAGCATGTGTTTTTTGACAGATTCTACAAGATTTACTTTTACTGTTCAAGATCTTACCGACAGATTAACTTGAGTTCACTTTATTTAACTCAGGTTACTTTTAAAGACTTACCATGGTTTACCGACAGATTAACTTGAGTTCACTTTACTCAACTCAAGTTACTTTTAAAGACTCACCAGGGTTCAGTTCATCTATAAAAAGGCAGACTCCGAAGACAGAAGATAGGTCCAGAATTAAGGTCCAATTTCTAGGTCCAGAATTAAGATCCAATTTCTAAGTTGAAAGCTTAGGTCCAACAGCTCTCCCTTTCCCTCAGAAAGACTTTTGTACTTTTATTCCTCTTTTGTAATCTTGTAACCTTCCCTTCCAAACAGATAACCTTGTAATCCTTTACAGATTTTACTTTGTAATCTTGTAACTCTTCAGATAGTGTTTTATTTTCAAAGCTTGTATCAAAGACAGTTTTAATCAAAGACAGAAGTATTTTCAAGTAAGCTTTATCAGTTTCAGTTTTCATATTCCATATTCCGTTTTAACTTATTTTTGAATATATCTATTTTGCTATTTTCTTCTTTATCATCTATTTTATCATTGTTTATGCTTCTATATTACTGCTATGCTCTCTCCTGGGTAGTTAATGGTATCAGAGCCATGGATGGTAGATGTATGAGTTTATTTCTCCGCAATTAAGATGTTACTAGGAACTTATATTACTGCAAAGCCACTACTTGCTCCTTGATAGCGTTGGTCAACCTCACACTCGTTGGCAAATCATAGTTTAGTGTTGGTCAGCCCGTTTTGTTGAAGCCGACGGACAGGCGTTGTTTGGGTGGTCCCGCAATGAAGTTTCCCAAGGAGGTGGTCCCGATAGCAAGGATACCAGTGGTTAGTAATAGTTTTACCAGTAATTATTAATTGCTTAGAAAGAGAATAAATACATTTATCAGCTCATAATCTGTTTTCTTGTTCACACTTAGGCTAGGCACACACTAATTTGAAACATGGACTATGATGATATAGATTATGATGAAGGTTATAGCATGACAGATATAGACAATAATTGGTTAAATGATAATATGGATTATGAAACTGATTCTGATTCTGACAGTGATATTGATGATTATAACTATAATAATAACACAAATAATTGGAGTAATTTAACAGGAAATAAAATCAATTGACAGACTAATAATCAAAATGACAGTTTTCTAAACGTAATTAATAAAAAATTAGAATCTTTAAAGACTATTGAAAGACCCACTACATGTATTAAAGTAGTTGAAAGAAAAACTAATAGTTTTTTGGACCTCTATGAAAGATTGAAGCTTTAAATTCATCTTCAGAAAAAGAAAGAAAATTTGAACCCCATCATAGATCACCTTTAACTAATACTATGATAGATAATTGGCATAATAGTCAAAAGCGTAATTCAGCAAGTATTGACATGATAGTAAATATGACAGAAAGTAGGAAAGATAGCTTTTTAGAAAAGTCAGAAGCAACTGACGGAACTATACTCATAACAGATAAAGAAATAAAAATAGACTCACAGATATTAAAAGCAACTGACAGAAAAGTTGACAGGAAAACTAACCCAATTAAGGAAAGATCAACACGTATAGAAGAAAAGAATCCCATAGACATGATAGATGAAGACAAAAAAGATAAAGGAATAATAAAAAAAAGGAATGGTAAAAGAAATGATAGAAAGAATGGAAAGACAGGATAGTGAAAAGCCATGTAGAAAGTTAAAGACAAAAGAAGAAAGAGAAAAAGTCAACAATGGTTGGAAAACTAGTAATAATATTCTAAAAGAAGTGGTAGAAAAACAAAACAGTAAAGTAGAAACTAGTAAGAAGCTAGAAATAGAAAGAGACATAATAGTAACAAATGATGAAGAGGTTATATGTAGAAAGCTAGAAGAAGAGGTAGAAAGCTAGAAGTCAACAAAGGAAGGAATAATAATAATAATAGTTTAAAAGAAAAAATTGAAGAAAGACTAAAATTAATTGACAAATCCATGATAGAAACCAGTCTGACAGAATTGACTAAAAAGATAGAAATTTTAAATACACCTTTAGATACGGACAGAAAAAGAGATATAGCAGTATTAAATAATACTGAGTCATCAGATAATGAGAATATTGACAGACATGTTAAAAATACTATTTGTCATAAATGTAAACAACATGGACATACTAAAAAACAATGTGCTAGACAGAATAAAATTGCTAAACAAATTAGTAAATTAGAATTTGAAAGAGATACACTTAATGAATTAATGGAAATATTTACTATTAGTCAAAAAGAGATAGATCAAGTTAAGAAAAAGGAAGAACTAAAATCAACCAACCCACTTAAAGTTAATAAAAGAAAAAGAAAACAAAAAGACATAGTAATGAAACTGATAGAAAATCTACCTAATCACTTAAAAGACAAAAGAGATTATTTACTAAAATTTGAGGAATCCATAAACATACCTATTGCTTGTATTAGATGTAAGAAATATGGACACCATGTTACAGAGTGCAGAAAAGAAGAAAGAGCCAAAAAAGAAAAAGACAAGCAAGAAAAGATAAAAAAGAAAAAAGATGATATAGAGATAGAACCAGTAACTTTACAAGACTTAATGACAGAAGTAAAAATACTAAAACAAGAAATCAAAGATATTAAAGAAGATAATTTTGTAGATACAAATGAACAAAATATTACAGAAATAAACTTGAAAGAATTTTCTAAACCCATGATTAAATCCCCTTTATCAGAAAAAGATGCTTACTTGAGACAGAATTTTTTTAACTTAATTGACAAAGTACTTTTTCAAAGATGGCATACAAAAGTCACTTTAGCAATTAATAAAGAGTTCTCATTGACAGAAATCACACTAGCAGACTTAGGTACTCATAACATGAGTTGTATACAAGAAAGCTGTATACAAGAAAGCTGTATACAAGAAAGATTAATTCAGGCCTTTGGATTAATTATAATAAATCACAAATTACATAATAAAGATATATGTGGAATTAAAGCTAATGTAACTAACGAACCATTTAATTCCATCCTACCCTTTATCCCAAAAGAAATTAATTTCCCCTATAAGGTCACTATCTTACAGGATACTAATAAAGAAAGAATCTATGGAACTAAAAGAAGTTTGTCATTTTTAGAGACAGAAATATCACTTGTTCACCAGTTGACAGATAAGGACATAAAAATGGCTAAACAGGACATAGAGACAGAGATTACAGAGATTCGTTCTTATTTCCCTATTGCTCTTTTGTACAAGTACCAATATAGAATCCAAACAACAGTTCAAACACTTTATGAAAAAGAATTCAATAGAAAGCATACAAAAGATAGAAATATGCTTACAAGTTCCTTTAGTCAACATAATTGGACTAAACAAACTGACAGTTTGACAAATGCACTAAACAGAGTTATAACAGATGACATTATTGCACTCTTTGAAGTAATCTCAACTACTCATATAACAAATATTTTAATAAAAGAAGTCCTGACAGTTTCTTTAATTGTGATAATTTCTTCAATAAAAAAAATTTTTATTTCTTAACAGAATCTCTGACAGATTTTCACCAGACTATTATAGTAGTTAATAAAAGACTTTATGGTGAAGCATTATTTCACATATTTTCACAGAATGAGATATATAGCAACACATATAAAACGGATAGAATCATGATAGATTTTGTAAACTTTTTGAATTCCAACCCTTCAAACTTTGAAAGACTTCATCATGACTACTCTTATACCACTACTCAGAAAGGGCATAGAAGTGTACAGAGAAAATTTTGTTTTATTAGATATACTTTAATTTTAAAAATGATTTTTCGCAGAAAGACATTAGTGAAAGGATTTTAAAAAGGAATTTGAAAGAACTCTTACATGAAAATGTTTATTCTCAAAATAATATATCAAGACTTAATCTTTTTCCCGAACCCCATTTGCAGACTAATATGAATAACAGATCCTCCAAGGCAGATATGAAAGGAAAGGGCAAGGCACCAGCGATGCAACCCAGAATCCGAAAGCCTTCAGTAAAGATTTCGGATAGGCATGAAGGCGTCTCGATAGAAACAATATCCCTTCAGGATACGTTGCTAGCAGAGGCAATGTAATCATGTGGTGAAAACAGTGTAATTCTGCAAAAAGTGCTCCAGACTAATCTCATGTATCAGGACGAAGAATTTACAGACCTTCCTCTCCATTCTTGATAATTTACAGGTAGCCTTCACCTTCAAATAGAAATCCTTATTCCAAAAGACCCTTCAGGCTTTGGAATTACATCTTGTTAGCACCGAGGCATTTATTGAAGCTCTCGGTTGTCAACCCCCTAGCAAGGAGGATGGAGATTCAAGCTCCATAAAGACAGAATTACAGTCTCTAAAAAGCTATCTTATGGGAACATGCTTTTCAAAGTTCCACCCTAAGATTCAGCAAAAAACGAGACTTGCTATTAGAACCTTACCCCCTGAAATTCAACAGAATATATTAACTCATAAAGCTATAACAAGTTCTTATGACAGATGGATGTATCTTTTTAAAGTATTAGTCTCTACAACATTTATCAGAACAGAAGACATGACAGGTGATACATGGTTATCCCATAAAGCTAAATGGTATGAAAGTTTTGGAAATTCAGACAGAGTTTATGACAAAACAGGAGGTAGATATAATCCCTACCCGGGATTACTTATCAACACAGAGACAGACGATCCAATAATCAGTGATCCTTTATGGTTATTTGAAATGCTAGAAGTAGGGTTTATTAGCAAATTAATTATAACCTCTGCAATTCAGATTAGTTTATTCCCTAAAGTTATCCAAGAAGCAGCCGCACAGATTGGAGGACTTAATTATATGAAGGTGGAAATCTGGAGTACTCTTCCAGTTTGGGATTCTAGCTACTATATGGAAGCTCAGCCAGCACATGTTCTGGTCCTTATCTATGATTGGGGTTGTATCCCCGAATATAATTGGTATATAGGAGATACTTATTTATCACTTGATGATCCACGTGCTCTGGCTCAAGAATGGTCTAATTTCATGTGTAACAAGATCTATGAAATGCAGATTGAATTAGACAGGAGTTTCCACTTATATGGTTACATTAACAGAATTGCAGTATATGGTCCAAGACCTTCAGCTAGAAGGCTTATTGGGAAAAGAAGGATTACTAAGGATTCGAGACTAACCCATTGTGAGGGCCTTTTTGTATTGTTGGGCCTTAACCCCTTTTGCCGCACAGTGACCTATTAATCTAGAGTAAGAAAGTTGAGGCTGGCCTTGCTAGGATTGCGCTTCAAGTCAACTTGTGCACAAGTCAGGCTTGCCCAATGTAGAAGCATCCTGATGTGAGTGTTGTGAGTGGCATACAAGGTGTGGCCACAACAGTAACTGTTACAGATATCACAGCAAGAATATACTACAACAGGATAATTAATAATGAAAAAATGTGCTAAATAAAGCTAACACCGTGAACAAAATTAACCGCGCTTGAGCAAAGTAAGCAAGCTTGTTTCTCAAAAAAATAAATAAATAAATAATTCACCATACACACATGGCTAGAGATCGATGTTAGGTTAAAGAGAGGATTATAATTTTTAAAATAGCAAAATGTGATTTTCCAATTAACTTGATCACACAGCTCAACCAGTGAGGATTATTAATTTCCTTGGAAGAGTTTGTGGAAACTAAAAATCCCTTCATTGCCAGTTTGCTAGAGGCTAGAGTGGTGTGGTTCGGCGCACACCCTTGAGGATACACACCATCTTGAAGAGGAGGATACACACCATGTTGAAGAGATCTATGGGCTTGAACTAAAAAAACTAGTCAAGCAAATACAAAGACACGCAAATGGATGTGAAGTCCCAAAAATGGGTGCAAAAAGCTATAAATGAAAAGGCCCATATAAGAGGCTACAATAGAGCCGAAAGGAACTCATGAATGGGTGGGTGTAAAGGTCCATAAAGTGCTTAATTTCAAAAAGCATTAATCACGGGGTGGAAACATTTACAATTTTACTGAAAAGGGATGCAAATTACAAAATACCTATTTTATTCCTAACCGGACTTATTTGGGACCTTAATTTAAGCTTAATGAAAAAATATCTACCTCTAAATTCTTCATAAATAGTTTCTTTAAATGAAAAAATTATCAACACACAAGCCAAGACGTGTGTGTATATATATATATACATACATATATATGAGTTTAAGGCATCCTCTGAAGCCTTTGTTGTTAAAGATGATAATCCATATTATTCCTATGATTAGACTCTTTTTGAGCATAACTTAGTTGCAACTCCATCCTTAGTTGAAGACTAGTTTCCTACTTCAACTCTATAATTGCAAAAGATGATACTACCGGCACATATTGACGAAATTGCTAAAGCCACTTCTTACATCACTATTGTCGACACATTCCAACAAAGCTGTTGAAGACCTACTGTGAATAGAAAAAAAGTCAAATTTATTGTTAACAATTCACTATTCACTATTCCATTAACGTCTAATTTTTCCTATAAAAAGGCCACTTCCCTTCAGTTGTAATTAGAACTCAATTTTCTAAGTTTTTATATTCTCTGTAGATTCCCCTTACCTTCCCAGTTTTTAATCTTGTAAACCTCCGTATATTCCTACTTGGGAAAACTTGCTTCTACCCATATTTGTTGTAAGTGTTTATTTAAATAACTTGTGATGTCCTACTATGTCTAGTATCAAGATGTTTTCATCTCTAAAGTTATGCTTCGCAATGATAGTCTAAAACCCTATTGGAAAGAAAAGTTCATTGATGATCTACCTCATCTTTTTGCTCATAAGGTATAAGAATAATTAACAGGTACAACTGGTATAATTAATTATGAAATATTGATGACATCCTTCTCTACTAGGTCTATTGATGAACATTGAAAACATCTATATTCGTTTCTTGATTTTATTAGACATAATGGTCTCGTTGTTTCTGCTAAGATAATCAAGCTATTTCAAACAAAAATTTCTTTCCTTGGTTATGAGAAGGACAAATCCATCCTAGTGATAGAGCCATCTCATTTGCTAATCAATTTTCCAACTTTGTCACAAATAAAACACAAATATATATATATATATCCACAATCGATTTCTGTTGGTAGTATACCACTACAATCAATGTTTTTCCCTAATGAAAATTAAACGATATTCATACATCTTATTCTACTCAAAAGTCTTAAAACAAATAAAATACAAAATTGAAAATCATTGATGATGAAAATGATAAGGGTACATTTGGTACACTAAATGAGGATTACGACAGGAATTGTAATCTTTATTACTAGAAATAAAGTGTGTTGTAATGTAATAACTAAACATATTCATTAGTTTAGTTGCGAGTTATAACCTTAGAATGAAACTTAACATTTATTTTAAGAAATATCATACTCATACAATTATATCTATTTAAAAATTGTTATTTTTAAATTTAAGAGAGATATGTGTTATTTTTATGATTTTTTATTTTTATAATTGTTAGATGGAAAAAAATTGGCAATTGCCCTTTTTGAGCAAAAAAAGCAACATTTTGCCCTCTTTCCCAAACTAACTAGGGAAATGCCCCTCTTTTGTAACTTGATAATACGACGGGCGAGTTATATAAATAACTCGATTATTATATAATCGAGTTAGCTTCAGCTTTGTGCCACGCTGTCAAAGCAGATGTGGCCTTTTGCGATTAAAAAAATGGTTGTTTAAAAACACATAACTTGGTAAGTACAAAATCGAGTTTGCTTTACATTTTCAAAACCAACGTCTCACAACGCCTGTTTACTCTTTGCCTATTCGCGCTTCCTCGCTCTCTGCCATTTCTCTCTGTACACTCTCCCTCGCTCTCTGCGATCACGTTGCCTCACTCTCCCCCACCCTCCATCAGTCTCCCTCACCCTTTTCGATCAGTCGCCGTTGCCGGTACCGTGGTGCTCTGCCGTACCCTTTTTGAACCCTCACTGTGCCTGCCACCGTTGATTACAGGTACGTTACTCTGCCGTTGATGACTGTTTTGTCTGTGCTACATTTGTTTTGTGGGAAATGGATGATTATCAGAGGGGGATCTCGCATTACCAAAATCTTCAATTTTTTTCATTTGTTTTATGGGTATGACTTAGGTTTAGATTTTGCCTAGGGGAAGAAAAGATGATAATAAGTGCAAGTTAAATTTTTTAGTATTTGAAAATGGTTTGTTTGTTTGAAAAAGTTCTGTTTGGTATTGCCAAAACAAAGGGCTACTGTGGAAGGAGCAAAATAGCTGTATTTTTGAAGATACAAACTGATTAAAGACTCAGTTGGAATCATTATTGATTAGAACTTTGGTTGATTGGTCTCGTGCCTGGGGTGCTTACAAATAGCAACGACTGTTCTAGATTTCCCATAATCACTTAGCTTTGTGCATAATTTTTTTAGGTTATGGTGTGCTTATCATCATGAACATGAAGGAACCTGTTCTATCAATAAAATTTATTTATTAATATATGAAAGTATAGTTTATATAAAGATTTTCCATTTTTGCGATAGGTGTGGACATTGAACTTCATGTTGATATCATTTCTTGATTTCATTTATTGTAGAATTTCTATTTGCTGCAAATAGTATAAGTGTATGCATTGACATTGAAAATGGAGAATATATTGCTGCTTTCATTAGAGTTCAAGCCATGGCATGAATTTCATGATTTCCATTTTGTGAAGTTTCTTATATCAAACTATGCACTGACATTGAAAATATAGACTAAATGCACATCAAAGATTGTAACTTTTGTTTTATGATTATTAATATTCAATTGTTTATATTAATCTTCCATGTTTTTCATTTGTTTTATGATTATCAGAGGGGGATTAATCTATATTTGTCTTTCATTCTCTCTAAGAATGTGTGAGTTATAATATGTTGACTGTTACTTCAATCTATCTTTGTTTTTTCATTTGTTTTATGTTGACTGTGAATCATATACTTTTTATCTTGTTGTTAAATGTTGGTTCTCAAATCTTCCATCATTAATTTGAATCTTGAACCAAATGATAAAACCTCTTTTAAAATAGGAAGACAATTTGGTGAGAAGATGTCTCAATGACTTTACTTTTTTTTGGTACCCTTTTGTTTGGTACCTTTTTGTTAGTTTCTGTTAATGCTAATTGAATTGCTTTTGTATTAATTCACCAGTGTGCTCCCCCACGAATTAGGATTAATCTTTCAAGTATGCTTTCTTTATTGCTGAAACCAAACAATTTTCATGCTTTCTTTAGTGTTTTGGAATTCTGTACCAACTTGTTTTATGTTCCTTTTATGGAGAGAGAGAGAGAGAGAGAGAGAGAGAGGCATAGAAGGATATTTTGAATGCCAAGAGTTGTCCATGTAGAGTCCTTTTTGTAATTTGTAGTTTGTACTAGAAACTTATAGTTTGTACAAAATCCAGTGAAGTATACAGGATACTTCACTGGATTTTGTTGTACTTGGTTTTTATTTGATGAAATTTAAGCCTCATGGTCTAATGTAGAATCCTGACCATTGCTTATAGCTAATACTGGACTTGGGTATAGTTTGGAGTCTGATAGAGTCATACTCATATAAATGGATCTAGAACCAACTCCTAAAATATACTTGGTAGAAAATACAACAGGTACATATTGCACAAGAAGGAGAAACAACTAAGCATTAAAGCATATATTTTTGAAGACCATATTTAAGAGAACATCATGATCACATTATGTATAAAGGCTCACCACCATATTATGCGGCCACGAGATACCCATGAAAGAAAGATTGTTAGGCTTGAACTTTTCGGCTGCTTGGATTGCTCTCTCTCTCTTCCTCTAGACATGCTAGAAAATATTTTCGTAACAAACTTTTCTCTGACTTCATCTTTTGTGGGCAAATCATCTGAGGGAGATATGTTTGTATCATCTTCATCTAAGTCTATTATTTCTACTTGATGATCTTCCGATTTACAGTTCTTGCTGGGTGGATATTGAATCCCAGTGGTAGTCTTATCAAATATAAGAACATGGAAGCTTGAATTTCCTTCATATTTGAAGACTAAAAAATAACCATAACAGATAGGATGGTATTCAACGAAATCCTACCAACCAAGTTTTTGGACAAAATGTTGTTATCAGCTTTCTTCAATCCCATTTGCTAAACACCACCATAAGGAGCTATGAGTGTAGCTACGGTGGATAGCTCAGCACTGTTGAACCCTAACCACAAGTACCCATCCACACTCACGTGAATACACAAAGCATCCCTGAAAAGTTTATGCATCAATTTTGGGAGTGAGCTGTCCACCATTGCTACACTGATGTTCGCAGTGCTGCATGTGCGGCTCAATAGTTTTGCACTGTTGAACCCTGTCCAGTCATATCACCTACACACACGTCAATACACAGATATGCATCCTTTTGCAATGCACCACTTTCAAGAATGCAGAGCATCCCTGAAAAGTTTATAATACATTTAACACAGCTCGGCACTGTCTCATCAAGTCATGTCAGATGAAGCACAGGAATGCTGAATAGTCTTCACGTGAATAAATACACAACATCCTTTGCAGTACACATCACCACCCCGCTACTATAGCACAAGCTATAGCCATATCAAACAGTTGCCTTAGTTAACCACAAGCACCAACAGGTGCCACTGTATAGCCAAGTCATGTTTGCAGTTTTGCATGTACTCCTCAACACCTCACTGAACAATACACTATCGAGTCATATCATTTTTATGCACGTGAATACTTACCCTTACATATAGTCACATCCACGTGAATACTTGCCCTTGCAAAACTCCTATATAAAGTCCCATTTACATCTACCCTTGCAAAACTTCTATACATACCGATCAGAAGTCACATTTTCCAATGTCAATGCGCAATTGGATGCTACCCCATTTTCCAGATAACTATAGGTAGGAGAGAGATTTTGACGAGAGGGAATACTATGCCAGACTACGGCGGGAGTGGGACTTTCGCGTGAGCGAGTCCAACGCTCTGCATGATGATCTCGTGCGACTCGGAACGCCTCTTCTCGACCGTACCTCGCTCACATTTCCATGGAGAAACATGCACCAATATGAGCGTGCAGTAACAAAAATAAAAAAAGAGAACAATCTGATAATACTTCGTAGGTCCAGGTATCACCTGCTACAACTAGCAGAAGAGCTGGCCGCTGCAACGAACAGGCAACTCACTCTAACGGAACGTAACAATGTCCTCAACTACGAGGACTGCCTGTCAGAGTGAATGCCTATGTGGTATGTGTGTTATGTCTAGGGTTAAGTTAATAATGTTAGTATTGTTACTGTTCAATATGCAATGCATGCATATTGGTGACGTCATGTAAGTTATTTTCAGTTTTCTGTGTTATGTTGTTAGTGCTTATTGAAAAACATCATGTGTGGGAATATTTAACTTCTATGCGTTATGTGGGAATAATCTAGATTACGAATAACGTGCATGCTCCTCATAGTCAATAATAAGGTTTACATAGTACAAATGCAACAACAGTGACACACATACATTTAAAACATAGTTAACCAAAATACTTCTCCAACAAAGTCTAATTACACCACGACATGATTACTCTTCATCTGACATCTCCACATCTGACTTATACATGGGATCAGCAAGAAGTGATTGCATGAATTGTGCGTGCTTGTACCACCCTCCCTCCACTGACTCTCGAATCTCGACTTGGGTACGATATCAATTAAGATGTATCTTCATTCGATTATTTTCTTCTCTTATGCAGTTCAATGCTTTACGAAGTTCGTCAATTGTCTCTTTGGGCATTTGTGATGCGAGTCATCGAGGCACTGGCAACTTAAAACTAACCAACTCATCATAAAACATTTGTTGTTCACGAAATAACCAAGCCCACTCCTGTCTCATGGTATTGTGAACGTAAGCACTATTTCGTAGATTTGGATTGATTGGATAGCTAAACTCATCTTCCAATACCCAGCAACGACCCATAGCAGTGAACACATCATGAGCCCTATAAAGTTGTGGGTTGCCAGAACCAGACATTGACGCTAAACACAATAACAACAAGTGATCAAGTTAACAGTGTGCATCAACTGTTGGTAAGTAATGTAATGCTGCATAAAATGGTACACGACAAAGACATTCATAAATTTGTGTACTATTACACGCTAAAAATGAAATAATAACACTAACACTAACATTTGACCATATACATTAGACGTTGTTGTTAATGTCTACACGTTGTGTGCAATACAAAATGTTGTTGTTAATTTCTGATCAATGATGATTGTGTACATGCCTCTATATGATTATGACCAATGATGATTATGTGCAATACAAAATGTTGCTATAATAAAGATTTCATTCTCTCGTAACCAACATTTACTACAACAAACAATCAAAATCACACCAATGTACTTACTTCACACTCATTCAACAAAAAAAAATTAAAAATTTCAGTACAATATCAAATGAAAATGCCATTGCCATAAAATTATGGTGTGAGTTTTTTACCTGACACAAATTTTAGTTGAGTCCGGAAGCAACTGTGGAGCAGAGTGGAATTCAGTTCAGACGGAAAGAAGACACTCCGAATGGGAGGAGATGTGTATGTAATATACGAGAATAACTCGATACTATGGAGTTCGAGTATGCTTTATAACTCGACATTATATTAATCGAGTTATGTTAAAAGACATAAACTCGTACGCCTGACACCAAGACAGTGTGAAAACAGCTTTAACAAGAGAATAACTCGACATCTATATAGTCGGTTATATAACTTGTTTTTCGTATAATCGAGTTATTTAGGGATTATAGAAAGGAAATGCCATGCTGGTTGGCCAGCGTGGCACAAAGCTGAACGTAACTCAGCTATTGTATTATCGAGTTCTTCACATAACTCGCTCTTATTATTATCGAGTTACAAAAGATGGGCATTTCCCTAATTAGTTTGGGAATGAAGGCATAACGCTGCTTTTTTTTTTTGCTCAAAACGAGCATTTGCCCATTTTCCTCTTGTTAGATGTATATGGAAAGTTCATTTATTTGGAAATATATTATGTTTTGAAATTATTGTAATTACTTAGGAATAACTAATACAACATTTTAAAGAGGAATGGTTATTCCTCATTTTGAAGAACAGTTATTTATAAAGAATAACTATTCTTTGTAATAAAAACATAATTAAACTAAAGAATAACTAAACCATAAGAATAACTATTACATTACAGCGCCTATTATAGTTTACCAAACATCCCCTTAGTATCAACATAGCTAGGTGATCTCCTGAACAAGAAGTGTATTAACTTACCCACAAACTCAAATCCCATGATCAAAGAGGACGTGAAGTTTTGAACAAAGTAGCAACCTTAAGAGTTTGAAAAATAATCCAAGCCTTTCCAATAGATGCTTTGCTGCCACGACCGAGTGATGCATCATCAAGTGACGCAGTATAATCAAAAATAGATTCAAGAGGAAGGTTTACTCAGTACAAAAATAACGAAGAAAGATGAAATGTGTGCGAGATAAAATTGCAAATAAATAGAAATATCTGATTGCAACAACTTTTGCACTTCAATTTTTTATTATAAGATTTCTTTGTTTACTCAATCCTCCAAACTATGATATCAGCAAAAATTACGGCTGCAATTTTACTATCCCACCAAATGGGAATTTATGAGAGAGAGAGAGAGAGTAGCAATTTTCGTTTTTTGAACATCACCTACTAAAGTTTTTTTTTTTATAAGAAATACGTCAACTTTATTAAAAAGATTGAAACAGGAATACATTTTGAGCCGTAGCATTCTCAATAATGGTTGGATTTTCCTCAATCCAAGTTACAAATGAATCTAAATTTTTGGCGTATTGAGCCAAAATGTGTGCTAGTCGATTCCCTTGGAAACGAACATGGGAGAACTGTGCTGCTCTGAAGTCTTGGAGTCTACATAAGCATGTGGCGACGACATTGGAGATGGTAGCAGAAGGAGTTACTTTACCCGTAAGTGCCTGAAAAAGGATCTTTAAGTCGCATTCAAATGTTACTTCCTGAAGCCCCATGTCACATGCAAAAATAATACCTTCCTCCATAGCTTTGGCTTCTGCTTTTAGTGGGCCGAGTGGCACCCATAACTTCTTGCTCATAGCTGCAATGACTTGCCCTTCGTGGTCACCAGCCACCACACCAATGCCTGTGGCTTGCACTTGCTTGAATACGGCACCGTCTGTGTTTATCTTGTACCATGGGCTATTCGGTGGAGACCATATGAGAGTGTGTGGGACGATGGGTGATTGGAACTTGTGGTTTGCACTCCGAAACTCTTCAAGCAGGAAGTGTCAAAGGCTCCAAGCAATAGCCACGGTGAGTCCCACAAGTTCATCCCCGGCATGTTGAACTAACATTAGGTTCCAAAGGAGGTCAAGAAATGAACCAAATCTAGTCCCGTGGTGCTGAACAGGGATGCCAGAGGAGGTCCATACACCTTGTGCTTTTCCGCATTCCCATAAGACATGGCCGTTTGTTTTAGCATTTAGTCCGTAAGCTTCACATGTTGGGTCAGTGAGATTTTTTCTGCTACAAAGGTTGACTTTTGTTGGTAAGACATTTTTACATGCACCCCATGCAAAAGAATGTAGCTTGTTTAGGATGTGTAGGCGCCAAAGAGTTCTCCAAAATAATCTTGTATTTTGAGCATCCAAGGGACCATTGTGGGTAGCAGCTATGTTGCCAGTGATTGAAAGGGCAACCTTATAGGCACTACTAATAGAGAAAAGGCTTTTTGGAGTATATGCCCACACTATGCGATCAGGTGGGAGTCTATGGCTTAGTGGTATGCTAAGGATGGTTTGGGCTTCATGTGGTGGGAAAATCTCTTTGATGAAACCGATCCTCCATTGCCTTGTTTCTTGGTCAATCAATGAATTAACCCGTGAGTTGGTAGGTAGAGCTTGAGGGTGGGAAGTGATGCGAAAAGTAGTGCTGGTGGGTAGCCATTTGTCTGTCCATACTGAGATTGAGTCCCCGTTTCCAACCTGCCAATGGTACCCTTGTTGGATAATTTTTTAGGCAGCCATACTGCTCCTCCAAGCATAAGAGGGTGATGATCCTAAAGTGGCCATGAGGAAGTCACCATTAGGAAAGTATTTTGCTTTGAAGACTCTATGGACTAGGGAGGAAGTGTGGGTTTGCAAGCGTCATCCTTGTTTAGCCAGGAGACCTAGGTTGAAAGCCCTCAAATCCCTAAAGCCCAAGCCACCCTCAGTTTTTGGGGTACAGATTTTATCCCAACTTATCCATGCCGTCTTGTTCTTTCCATTTTTTTGAACCCACCAAAATTGGCGAACCATACTTGTCATCTCATCACACAAAGAGTTTGGAAGTAGGAATACACTCATTGTATACGTGGGAATTGTTTGAGCCACAGCTTTTATGAGGATTTCTTTACCTGCAGGGGATAATAATTTTTCCTTCCAACCAGAAAGCTTGTTGTCTAGTCTCTCCTTCAAATGTGGGAATGTATTACACTTTCCTTTACCCACCAAAGATGGCAAACCCAAGTAAGTCTCATGTTGTCGAATGATTTCAGCCCCAAACTGATTCTTAATAGTGTTTTGGATGGCTTGTGGAGTATTACGGCTAAAGAATAATGCAATTTTTTCACAGTTTAATTGCTGGCCAGACAAGTGTTCATATGTTTCCAGAATATCTTCAAGAGTGGAACATTCTTCAATGGTAGCATGGCAGAAGATAATGCTGTCATTTGCAAAGAAAATATGTGAAATTTTTGGACCTCTTTGACATGCTGCCACTCCACTTAAAAGGCCCCTTTCCACTGCTTTTCTTATTAGAGTTGATAGTCCCTCTGCACAAAATAAAAATAGAAAAGGGGAGAGGGGGTCGCCTTGGTGGATGCCCCTAGTAGGGATAATATGTCCACGAGGTTGGCCATTAATTTTTATGGAATAAGTAACTAAACTAACACATTTCATCATAGTTTTTACCCACATATCATGGAAGCCCATTTTGTACATAATCTTTTCTAAACAACTCCATTCAACCCGATCAAAAGCTTTGCTCATGTCAAGCTTTAAAGCCATGTCCCCCACTTTACCAGTTCTTTTATGTCTAATGTAGTTCATAGTCTCAAATGCTACTAGAACATTATCCGTTATCAGGCGGTTTGACATAAAAGCACTCTGGCTTTCACTAATTATTTTTGGAAGAAAACGTTTCAATCTATTGGCTAGAACCTTTGAGGCTAATCTGGAAATCACATTGCTAAGGCTTATGGGTCAGTATTGGGTGATATTTTTGGGGTTCTTTATTTTTGGGATGAGTACAATATGGGTTTCATTAAAGTTTGGCGGAGTAATACCATGATTAAGAAAATCTAAAACAGTATTTGTAACACAATCACCAACCAATGACCAAAAATGCTGATGGAAGAGAGGAGGCATACCATCAGGGCCTGGAGATTTTTTTGGGTGCATTTGCTTGAGAGCTTTGTGGACTTCATCAGCTCTGAATTCTTGAGTCAAAAAGTCGTTCATGTCAGTGGAGACAACAGGTTCGACAACATCAATCAATTCAGTTGTGTTCGTGGGGCCATTTGAGCAAAACATGTTGTAAAAATACTCCGCTGAGATCTATTCAATCCGCTGTTCATTCTCCTGCCATTCCCCATTTGCATCACATAGGCCATGAATAGTATTTCGCTGTCTGCGATTGGTAGCCTTTGTGTGAAAAAAGCTTGTATTTCGGTCTCCCTTTGTGAGCCAAAAATTCCTAGAGCGTTGTCTCCACATGATGTTCTTAGCATCCAACCAAACGTTCAAAGCACTACGGACCTCCCTAATTTCCATATCAGTTGCCGTGGTACTTGGTAGCAATTCAAGCTCTTGTAGTTTTTTCTGCAAGCCGTCAATCTTATGTCCCACATGTCCAAATTCAGATTTTTTCCATGCTATCAACCTGTCCCTGCAATTTTCAAGATAGTTCGTAATCTGATGGCCACCAGGTTTATATAATCCTTCGTACCAGGACTCTTGTACCACTTCTGTGCAGCGAGGATCTCGTAACCACATCTCTTCAAACCTAAAAGTTCTCTTTGATGGTCGCCGATGATGGCATGTCTTTTTGGAACGGAGAGACAGCATGGAATGGCCTGAAGTTGAGGATCGGAGATGATGGAGAACGGCCCCTGGGAAGAGCCGTTTCCATTCGTTATTTACAAGTGCTCTATCCAGGCGAATGCGCAAGTGGGCCTCTGTTCAATGACTTTTGGACCAGGTGAAAGGAGAACCAACATATCCCAAATCATGGAAGCCACAAGAGTTTATGACTTGACAAAACCGGTCTAACTGTCTAGCAGGGCGAACACGGCCTCTCGACATATCAATTTGACTAACAATCTCATTGTAATCCCCAATGCAGAGCCAAGGGAGTTGGTTGAATTGTCCAAGTGATTCTAGTAAAGACCATGTTTCCTCACGCTTGCTTGTATCTGGTTGTCCTTAAAAGCTTGTCAATCTCCATATTAGTCCTGTATGAGTGCATGTGATAAGAGCGTCGATATGCCACAGTAAGAAGCCTTGAACTGCTACCTTTGAATTTGGCTTCCATAGAAGTGCAAGTCCACCACTCTGACCAATGCTAGATACTGCCAATCCCTATGTGTACCCAAGTTCCTGTTTTTTGTAGTTCATCTCTTCTTGTGACAGTTTCGTCTCGATCAAGAAGATGAATTGGGGAGCTTCCTTTTACGGTGCTCGCTTTAGAGCACGAATTGTGTGGGGATTCCCAAGCCCCCAACAGTTCCAACTAATGGTACTCATTGGACCCGACGGTGCTGCGCAGCAGCTACTGCTAATCCCAGTTGTTGTGCAAAGAGTTCGCTAAGGGACATAGTTTCATCTTCCATTCTCTGTTTCTTGTCTGTACTCGGGCTTACCTCAAAAGGAAGGTCACTAGATTTCCGTTTAGGGCCCACTTGTGGCTTGTCTGTGTCCATGGTGTTTTTGGGTCTTTGGGCCTTATTTTTTCTTTTCCATGTAGCTTGCTGTTGGGCCGTGGGAGTTGGTGCAATAGTGGCAGGCCCATGTTGTGCTTTAGGCCCTTTTAGTTATGATTGAAGATTTTCCCACTTTCGTGTCAGTAATGGTTGCAGTGAATGGAGGAGATATCTTAGGATCTAGTATCAATGCATCCGTTACAGTAGCAGTAATGGGAGTTTGTGTGTGAGCGTTTTTTGAAGTCAACGGCTGTTTTTGCGAAATTTTTTGCAAATCTCTGTCAATCTCATCAAGGTGGGACTCAAAAAGACCAGTGTCATTTAATATTTTCGCATGTGCTGGGATATGTCGAGTAGCATTAATTGCCGAGGTGCTTGGGTTGTCCCTTGTTTCAGCAGTGTTAGCAGTAGGTCTGCTGACTACTGTTGTGGTGGCTGGTGCTGTTGCTGGGATTTCTAGCAGCGTCGGTGTGGTAGTGCGATTTCGCTCTGGTGGTGGAGCAACGTTAGGGCGCTACTGGGGTCTCTCCAAACTTGCTTTCATCCGCACCCCATATTATTGATCTTCTTTCTTTAGTGTGCCTTTATTGCGTACCCAGAGTTCATCATGGTTAAGCAAGCTACACCAATAACAAAATATAGGCATACACTCATATTGGAAGGAAACCCACTGAGGTGATGATTCCCCCACATCCACTTTGATTCCACAGCACTGAGGCTAGCCCATGTCCATATTAACACGAACCCGTAAGCATTTACCTCAGCAGTCACCCGTTGGAGAAGCATCTACTTGTTCGACGAAGCCCACCAAGTTGCCTATTGCCTCTGCGTTCTCTTTATTCATGTGCTGAATTGGTAAGTCGTGTATTTGCACCCAGAAGCTGACACGATCAAACCATGCATTCTTGACTGCTTCGTTCTTTCCCAACTTGTACAAGCCAAGAAGATACTTGTCAAAGGACCATGGTCCACACATCAGAATGTGGTCCAGGTCATATTCTTCATCAAACAAAACCAAGGCCATATTAGAGCCTAGGTCCCCAACGTCAAAGCTTTTCTCAGTCTTCCACATACTCTTAAGTATGCGTAGAACGGCTTCCATGTTGATTATTCTCTTCGTAAAGAACTTCACTACCAAAACCTTACCATTTCCTGTGACTGTGGGAGTGAGAACAATGGTTTGGTTTTCAGTCTGGTTTAAAGAGAGCCTATTCCATTTACTTGTGATATCATCCATATTGGAGGGTGAAGGAGTGTGCAGGATGGAAAGGGTGAAAAGATAGGGACGTGGGACCACTAGAGAGGAGGAGACGTGTGTAGAAGAGAGAGGGTGAAAAAGGTAAGAACAAGGTCCCACCAGAGAGGGGGAAGATGCCTATTGGGGGATAGGGAGATATTTTCACCGTTCTAGGAGTTCCAGAGAAAAACCTAGAGGAGAAAAAACACCTGCTAAAGTTAGTATACACATATTTGTACATCATTGAAAAAATAATAATAGAATAAGAAAACAAATAATATGGACACATCAAGCAGAACCAAAAACAAATAATGCTACAATATTGTCAAAGCTCTCAGAGAATGGCAGGGATGTAATGGGATAACTCTGCAGTGAGTGATTGAAATCCATTCACAAGCTATGTGTGGAATTCCTGGTCTTCTTCTCCAATGAATCTAAAGTGTACCCGAATGGCCCGCTTGCAAACAGCCATGAATTCAAGGAGTGCAGCAATGAGTTGCTGCTATTCCTATGAACGCAACCTCGTGGCAGGCTCACCAAACAAGAAGGCCGTACACACACTTAGGACTCCACTGTTCACCTGCACATGTAGTTGGCCAAGAGCAATTAGAAAATAATAAGCAATGCCATGAGTTTGATTACAGCGCATTGTCAAAAAGAATGGGCAAAAGGTAATTCTAATTACTCTGAATCTGGAAGTCAGCAATATATATTTCTCAAACTGACAATACAGAAAACTGAAATTAAAAACCAAACTTAACAAATTACTTGAACAGTAACACTGCCTTGAAGAATTCTCTATAGACTCTGGAGACAAGGGAGTTGATCGCCTTCAGAACTGCGAGGCTCTTCAAGCTCATTTCGTAGTGCAGCTGTCCAAGTTTCAATCATTCCAATTGCATTTTCTACTAGGGAGAACTCAAGAGATTCAGATTTAATTACCTAGAGCCTATTCACAAGGGCAGGGAAGGAGCCCTCAGTCTGAAGCACACTTCGCCTCTTCCATTGGTCTTCCAATCCACCCTGGGTCTTGCCATTTTTTATAAATGGGGTATCAAACAAAAAGCAGTCAAACACACGTGCACGGACACTTCCAGTCGAAAGTGAAAAGATCCTTTTCCTTCTACTCCCCAAATCTTCATCCTCTATTACTGCATCAACAGCAGTTAGCTGCAGGTAGCAGACTCCAGGCTGTAATTCATCTGCCTTCACTTGTCTCGAATCTGGAATAATGTGTAAAGTGTGATTGCCGTCCATCCTAGACTCATATATATGACTAAGTTTCTCCATTATGTCACCTAGTCGAACATCACAGGGCTCCCGGTATACATACTCCTTTCTATGAAGCTTCCCAAATCTATCACCATAGAATCCCACCCGATAGTATGTGGCATCAGTGAATGGAATTGGGCTTGATTCTAGCTCAAGAATTGATTCATAGATACTAGTGAGTAATGTGTGACATTTAGCCAGTTGCCCATATGCCCTCCTGCTTTTTTAAACTGGAATTACAAGCTCAAGAATGCTGGTATAGAAGTGATAGAGCTCAGCTTGAGAGAAAAGTTTATTAGCAAGCTGAAGGTACTTCACTGCAGAGTCAACTGTGAGCTTTGAAGCACCATATCCCTCTACCTCAGCAGCGGAAGCCTCTGATGTGATCTCATTGCTCACCATTGGGCAAATTTTACGAAGAGCAGTTACATGATCCTTACAGTAAATTTAATTAGACATATGAGCAAAAGGCAGTTAATATTTAAGCAACAGTAAGCAAATCATGAAGTCAATTTTACAGCTCTGCACTGTACAAGGTGAGAAAATGGGGAAATAGTTAGGCAAATTTTCTAAGGTCAACTTTCCATATAAGGACTGACGGTGGTTGAACCACAAGCCCCAATAACAGTTTACTACCTGCATCACAACACCAGCAACAGCCATAGCACACTGGGCAGCTTCAGCCCAAGACTGCATTCCTGATGTGCATCACATAAATGTAGCAACCACATTATGTGAAGATCTGGGACAGGCACAAATGCCATTGCAAGTTTGTAGAAACTTTCAGTAGCTACATATCTATCCATAGTCATCACAGATCCTTGTGACAGAAGGAGGAAAATGATAGTATTATTTTTGCTAGTTCAATAACATTTACTCATCAGGACAAGAAAGTAGGAAAGCAATGACCACATTCAAAATTGGAAAAATTCCTTCAATCCCTTTTGTCAAATATGCACAAACTTCCTTAAGAGTAATGGTAACAAAGATATGTGTGTGTATGAAGCTCCTCTCTTTCTTATCAACCCAATATCCCACAGCATCCACTTCATGGCAGTTGTCAAATATAATTTTATTTGTAATAATAACTTACCTCGTATTTCAAAAGCACTCTATCAAACATCCACATAAATTTGACTAAACGCTATTAGGTTGGCACTGCAAAGACCCTACCTTGACCTTAACCCTATTCCCAAAATCTATATCTGCCACTTGCCCAAATAAAATCCCATCCCTGTGTCAATAGGGAGTAGAGAATCAGGTCACCTCTTTAAATTGATCCCTCAGCATTCCAGCATACCTTGCAGTAGCACAGGCCTACTTTAAGGTGGGAAGTGCAGGGTAAGGAGTGGCGAGGGAAGGGGCTCCCTATCAGTTTATAGAAAGGATTTTTAAGAATATTTAAGTTTGTTTCAAGTACATGTAAATTGTCAAAAGTTACTAGTACTTCTAGGAAATGTGTCCTTTTAAGTGCCCAACTTTACATGCGTCTGTAGGTTACTTTGACTTTGATGAAAGAAGACATAGCTCTGCCAAAGCAAAAATACTTAATACTATAACCTACTGATAAAATTACAAACCCAGATAAAGTAACATATGGAAATAAGCAGCTCTATAAGACTTATCTCCCACCATGAATTAGAAGCAATGTTACATGTCCACACAAGATGTGCCAGTTACAATGAAAGCAAGAATGTAAAACAGAAGTTTAAAGAAGATGTCAGTCTTGTCTTGGGATGTGAGATATCAACCCTTAAACCCTATTAGTGCAACATTCCCATCCTAATAGGGTCAAGGCGTAGCGTCTGTTAATTGAGTAATTATTCTGACTGTTTCTCAAACTCAAAGCTGATGCAAATATTGCTAAAAACTTACCAATAGTGCATGCTCCAGGCTTCCATCAAGGGCAAGAAGAAGACTGTCAGAGAGATATTTCACCTCTGACCAGGACCACCAGTTCTCTTCCGATCTTTCTGGAATTGTTACCAGAGCACTATCAAAAAGTCCACACTCCCTCAATAGGTTGGGGCTTTTAGCTTCATCTGACATTTCCTCCAAAGATTTTCTAAGCCGTCGTGCTTCACCACTTTCCTCTAGCATTCCGTCAGGCTTCATCTGAGTCACTTGCACATCAGACATCAGCTCCGATAATGTGATAATCGGGATGACCCTTAACCTTGCTGTCTGCATGAAGCAATAGAAGGAACTCTGCAAAATATATAAATAAAATAGTGTATGTTAAGAACAAAAGCAGCAATCTATGAACTTCAAAGGGCATACCTTCACAAGTATCTGGAACCCAATAACAGCCCTTTTCCCGACGCTTTCATTTCAGAAAACTGCAAGTCGAAGTAGATGGAAAGTCACTTGCTTTAAGAAACGATCATTCTCCCTTGCCATTAGAGTTCCTCCATGAAGATCAAAGACATTGTTGAAGACAGAAAACAAAGCTTTCCAGAAAGACAGAGGTTGATTTCGGGAAAAGAAGCTCATTAATATGGCTGTGATACAATCAAGTTTTCCATAGTCACTAGAGATGCTATGGGAGGCAGCCATCATGGAAAATTTCTCTGTTATTTCCAAAACCTGGAGATTGACAGAAGCACTCAAGTTTTCTTCCCAAAGCTCCTGAAGTGAATGTGAAATTATCAGTGGCCTAAAATGGCTACAATAAATGTAAAACAAAAATAATAGTCATTTCTTGGAGTAAATGGTGCTGTTGCAGCAATCAAACAAGCAATCGATTTTTCTATCCAAAACTGTACCAATTTTTGTCTCAATATCGGGTGCAAAGATTCTCTAAGTACTTGTGCAGAAGCTCCAATCCTAGAAGACTGTACCTGAGCCAGAGCTTCTCTCAAGGAATATGGCTGGCTAGGGGAGCTTAATTGGGAATTCACTCTCTACCATAAATAACCATTTTCAGGTGTTCCGTGAGGCTGCATTAGAGCATCCACATTTGAGCTTGTATATGCCAAATGTTAAGAACATTTGGCATTTAAGCCCCAAAACCCATCAGCAATGGGAAGGCCATATCCCATATGCAAAAAAAAATTTGAGATTTAGCTACAGTACCATCTTACTATTCATGTGTTACTATTCATTCTGGATTTTACCTATTTAAGGGGGGTTGTCCCTTATGTTAAAAGGCAGAACGAAATTAGAACTAATTGAGAACTTATTCTCAGAACTTGTTAGAACTTCCTCTAGAGAGTTTACCTTCTTTGAGAGAGTTCTCCTATTATCTTGTTGACTACAACCTTGTTCACCATAACCTTGTTCATACAAACCTTGTAACTAGGACTAGTTCAAGCTTTGTAACTGTTAACCTCAACTGTTGAAATCTTGTATTGACTATTACTACTGTAAGTGTTTACCTACTTTCAATAAAGAAGTATTTTCAATTATTTATGTTCATTATATTGCTTGTTGCTACCGCCACCTTGGACGGATTACCGCCATACTGGACGGTTCTAAATTGCTTTTATTAATTGCTTTTATTTACTTTGAATTATTTTGATATATACTGCTTGGCTGGTGCTACCGCCTTATTATTGTTCTAACTTTGCTATTTACATTTACTTTCTCTATATTATTGCTGTGCTTCCGCCTCTCTCCCTTCCTCCGTGTGTCCCCTTCCCCCTTTATGCTATTGTTCTAACTTTGCTATTTACATTTACTTTCTCTATATTATTGCTGTGCTTCCGCCTCTCTCCCTTCCTCCGTGTGTCCCCTTCCCCCTTTATGGTATCAGAGCCATTCTTTTCTGGCCGGTGATAGTGTGATTGTGTTCTTTGTGCCTTGTCCGTGTCTGTCCGAATCTTTGGTGCTCCGTTGTTGTGTTCTCTTCTTACCGTCGTTGGCGCCACCCTAGGTGTAAAGTGAATTCCCAGAACCTGACTGTAAGGCCCGTTTGAAACATAATAGTTTTCAAGAAAATCAAAGAACAAAATATGTCTTTTCAACTGATTCATTTTTTCTAACCATTTTCTTTTAACACGGTTTTTCTCAGACTGAGCAAAATCATTTTGGTAGATTTTTCTTTTTGTCCTATTTTTAGGAAGCATAAATTCATCAAACAATGGAGTTAGGTCAACTTCAAAATTTTCATTGACAGTAGTCAAAACTCTTAAATGGTTAACATTATTTTCAATAGGAGGAAAATCAGAATCAGATGGACAAACAGAATTAGCATCATCTTCTTCTTCGGTAGCAGGTTTGCCATACGGAGAGGAAGATTCAAGCTTAGTAGAATAGTAAACAGAGCTGATTTGGGATTTATCACTTGAAACACCTTTTAATTTCAGATCAGTGAGTTTTTCAAAATTCTTTTGCAGAAACTCATTGACATCATGGTCTCTTTTTGAAATACTTTCAGATCCAGCAAAGGAATGTCTTCCTTCATTGGTCCTCAAGGGTTGATTATTTTGAAAACATATTTTAACAGTACCATCAAGATATTGTTGAATATTTGTGAGATCAAGCTCATCAAAAACAGGTTTAGGAACAGGGGATTCTTGATTCAACAACCATTCAGTAGGAAGATTAATATCTTGCCATTGAATCATTTTGGAACTTGA
Organism: Quercus gilva; assembly: GCA_023621385.1. Taxonomy (NCBI): domain Eukaryota; kingdom Viridiplantae; phylum Streptophyta; class Magnoliopsida; order Fagales; family Fagaceae; genus Quercus; species Quercus gilva. Next base: position 91,789,194 of record CM042476.1, on the reverse strand, counting down.
ACTTTAGCATCAGGAGTTGAACATGTGATTAACATTGTTTTACCAGAGGATTCTCTAGGATTCAAACAACAAGGATTTAACTGAGTACCCAAAAGTCTGAGATGGTACTGTAGCTGAATGGTATAAAAAATAATAATTTTTTAATGCTTTTTATCCCAGGAATTTCTCTCTCCTCCCTCCTTATTTCTCATCTTTTTTTCTCTTTCTCCGTTCTCTCTTTCTCCTCTGCTCTGTGCTCTCTTCAGACCCAATACTCTGCCCCTCTCTCTCCGATAAGTTTTAGATGCTTCTCTCTCTCCAATGACCCTCTCTCTCCGATAATGATTCCGACGAGCATCCGTGCTCCGATCCCTTTACCGATTCACAGGCACTCATAAATCCAACAATCTAGATACCCATTTCACTTTTCACTCCATTAAGATTTATGGGTTTGGATTCACCGATTCAGTCATCCCTTTTTACCGATTCACTCATCCCTTTACCAATTCACTCATCTCAAGGGTTTGTGGGTTTGGATTAAGATTTTGTTTGCAAAATCTCTTCACGAAGCTCCGTCGGTCTCTGAAATCAAATCAAAATCAAAAGCCTGGTAAGATTTTGAGTTTTTGTGTTTATGTTTCTTTTCTCTTTCTGCAAGAAAATTTGTGTTTGTGTTTTGGTTTTGATCAAATAATTGTTGTTGATGTTTGCAGAGGTGGGATTTAGCTTGGTTGATTTTCTTTGCATTTGGTTCTCATTCACTCTCTCCCCGTCGATCTCTCACTTTGCTTTGCTTCAAATTTGGGTCCTCAAAAGAAAGGTATGGAACCCAAACCCAAATCCCTTCTCATCTCAGATCCCTTATTTCTTCCACATTTTGATATCATCCATGTCTTTGTTCTAAATTCCTATTGTGAACATGAAAATTTTGTTGTATTATTCGGATTTTGTAAAATGCTTGTTGATTTATGCATTATTTTTTTGTAGCTCGTAATGGGATTTACATAAAAGTGGGTTTGCATGTGTATTATTTTGCTTCATTGATAATTGGTTATGTGAACTTGATAGGGAAGATTTTAGAATCGTGCTTGAAGACCATTTGGAGTCTTTCTTCACCTCTTCTCTCTTTCTCTCTCTGTTCATAGTCTCTGCCGCATCAAGATTTTTGACCCTATACTACTATTAATAGCATGTAGTTTTCTTAAATAACTAAGTCAAGTTAATGACATTCTTTCTTAATAACCTTTGTCTTTTCTTCGTGTTATTTATCTGTTCTTTTAAAGTGAACTCCACACTAACTGTTTTAAGTTCCTTATTTAAAAGGGATGAGTACACAAGAAGAGATAACACGATGGGCTAATATGTCACAAATGGATGATGATTTTTTGGCACCACTTTTAAGTGAGTCTCAAAATACTTCAATGCCCATCCAAGAGTCTTGTCCGGAAGTTGAAATTGTCACCTCTAATCCAACAAAACGTGGTGGCAACTTCAATGTAGATGAGGACAACCTCCTTACCTCCGCATGGCTTAACACTAGCGTGGATGCCGTGCAAGGTACTGACCAAAGGATTGCCAAATTTTGGAAGAAAATTTGGCAATACTTTTGCGAGAACAACACTTGTGGAACCACACGTTCTACTTCCTCCCTCCAAAGTCGATGGGGAAATATTAATAGGGAGACAAGTAGGTTTGCTGGTTTCATGGCTAAAATTGAAGCCCAAAATCCAAGTGGTGTGACTTACGAGGACAAGGTATAAAATATATTATAATAGTGTCACAATAATAATTTCCGAATAGTTTCAAGATACTAATTATTTTATTTTATTTTTTAAAAATTTAGTTGAAAGATGCAAAGGAACTATATAAAGAGTCACCAGCTCAAACAACCGGCAAAAAATCACCTTTTGCATTTGAACATTGTTGGGTTGTGTTGAAGAACCAACTAAAGTGGAGTATGCCTAAGGAAAGATCAAAATGGCTCCCTCAAACTCCAAGTTCAGTTGATCAAGTTTGTAGTAATGATGATGACACAATGGAGGTAGAGAGACCAATTGGTAGAAAAGCCGAAAAGGTTAAGCGAAAGAGAACAGATGGTGATAAGGGTTTTGGGGATTATTTGGTGAAAAAAATGCAATATATGCAAGAAACACATGAACAAGACAATGAGACTCTTCGCATCAAAGCGGATAGGGTTCGAGTGGATGCGCAAAGAGCTTAAATTGAAAAGGAAAGAGCTGAAATTGAAACGGGAAGAGCTGATATTGAAAAGGAAATGCTTCGTCTTGAAACTAGTAGGGAGACGCGTAGGGTTGATATTGAAAATGAAAGGCTTCATCTTGAAACTATTAGGGAGGAGGGAAGAATAATGACCTTAGATACAAGTGGCATGAATGACAAAGAAAGACTTTATTTTGAAAAACTCAAGGATTAAATCCTTGCAAGACAACAATTAGGGTAAATAGTTGGGTTTGACCCAAGGAGATGATGTCTTGTCATAACTATATTTTGGTAGTAAATTATATATGGGTTGGGGTTTGGCATATGTAGATGATATTTTGTTTCAACTTTATTTTGGTAGTGGCTTATTTTAAGCATAGGTTTGGAACATGTAGATGATGTATTGTTCCAACTTGATCAATTGGCAGTAGGTTGTGCCACTTATGTAATCACATCATTTTTGCTTATATGAAAAACTTATATCCTTCTTATGTTTGATGATGTATTTTTGCTTATAATAAGATTGATTAACTAAGCTAGTGTTTCAATTTCTTGATTAATATTTTAGTACATGAATGAATATTGCAATTCAATGAACATTCATGTACTAAAATATTTTGATGTAGGGGATAACTACACTTCATGTCACAGTGACCCTTTTGTGAAACTTGAATGTATTGCTACATACTTCATAAATTGGTGACCCACTGACTGGCTGTGTCCCTTCATAAATTATTGAAGTTTTCTACCCTTCACAGTGACCCTTCATAAATTATTGAACTAACTGGCTGTGTCCACCTTTTGTGACCTTGGTTAAAATTGGTGACCCACTAACCCTAATATTGCAGTTTTCTACTAATTGCTATGCAATTTTTAGTTTGCACTAATAGTATCATAATTATTTCTATAGGATAAAGGATTTGAGGAGGCAAAGCCAATAATTGAAACTTTGAAAACTAAAGGTGCTTCTTCAGTTGGGGCTGCAGGCTTTTGCTGGGGTGGTGAGTTTTTATCTATTAATTCTTTTTTGCTTTCTTTGTGAGTATCTTTATACAGCATTTTTTTGACAATTTTGTTCCACCCAAACTCTTGAAACAATATGATGAGGCCTTAACTTCTCAATCTAAGGTAGGAAGATCAAATCCTTGTCTAGTTTTATTTTAATTTTTGTATATCCATGTAATAATAAAAACACCCACATTGGATAAATGTCCTGTCAAATTCAGTTGCCAAACATTGACAGGGCTACCCAATTAAAGTTAATTATAGGGTACCCACAATCCAATATTAAGGGTGTAAGATAGTGGAAAATAGAAATTGGAAAAGTATGTCATTTTTATTTTTTAATTAACCAAGATTAACTACTACATCAACAAAGGGTGGAAATTTGTGGAGGGTGGGTTTACGCATCTATGATTAAAGCTTGGGAAATTAGCACTTTCTTTCTTTTTTATAATAAATAATATAATATAACTTTGGTATCTTTGACCAAACTCAGATTTCGTACAGGAGTACTTTTTCTTTGATGTTTGAATAATTGAATTGTACATACTGCTAAATGAAAAAAAAAATATTGGAATAATGGTTGTAGTTTATCAAGTTGTGAGGTCCCTTTTTCTCTCCGTACTCTTGTAGTACTCCTATCCCCTTTTCCCTTCCCCGGAGCTTAGTCTCCCCTTTCATTCCTCCTCTGCCACAGCCTTCCCCCTCCTCCCAGGATTCCCCTTGCCAAAACCCCATTACCAATACTCCTATCCCTCTCTTTATACCCATCAGCTCAACCATTTTCTTCCATGGAAATCTCAGAGCTCGTTTCTCGTACAGAGAAATGCTCATGCCAGGACATCAGACTTGAGCTCCCTCCAAACCAAAAAACTAATACACAAATCGAACTTTTCCTATTGGCTAAACTTCTTACCACCAAAAACACCAGCCTTAACATGGTGAAAGAAATCACTCAAAAAGCTTGGAAGCTAGCGTTTCCTATGGGTGTAAAAAAACTAAGCCAGAACATTTTTATGTTCTCCTTCATTCACGAAGCAGATTTATACAAGGTCTACAATAAGAGACCTTGGTCCATCAGAGGTGGTCACCTCATCCTGAAGCAATGGAGCTCCGACTTGACATGGCAGGAAGTAGACTTCTCTTCATCTGCCCTTTGGATCCAGATCCATGGTCTCCCCAATCTATGGAGAACGGAAGAAAATATAAAGAAGATAGGATCCAAAGCGGGATCCGTTATTGACGTCGATCTTACTGGTGACCCTGGTGGCGTTTGGAGGAAGTTTATCAGAGTTAGAGTTGAAGCCAATATTGCTAATCCCCTTCTCCCTGGTATCTTCCTACCCAAACCAAACAGAAGCGACTTATGGATAGGTCTAAAATATGAAAAGATTGCTGACATTTGTTACCGTTGCGGCGTCATCGGTCATGTCCAAGATTCATGTACTGCCGAATCGTTCCAGCTCTGTAATCCCTCAGGTGAGCGTTTCAATGCAGCAGGTCCGTGGTTAAGAGCAGAATGTGAAGACACCCCTCCAGGTGCCTCCCATGAAAACAACCATACGCCTACTACCATAAAGCCATCTGGCGCCCAGCCCACCTCCGCCGCGACGGAGAATACCCCAGCTAGCTACACCAAGCCGCAACCTCCTTACATTCAGGACCACAGTATTGGTCCCCCCTCCACGTGGTCCACCCTCAGTGTCCCTAGCCAACAGCCTGTCCACCAACACACCACGATAACGGAAAAGGACAATACAGTGGATGAAATCAGTAAAGCAGTGACGAATCCTGTACTAGCAATACCTGAGGTACACTCTTCGTCCTTTCATGTGCCAGCTAAGCATAACAACTCAGCCACCCACAACCTTATCCTTCTAACCCTAGTGAAAATCAATCTTACCCCTCTCACTCCCATTTCTGAAGTTACCCCACCACGTACTCATAACAACCCGGACCCACCTTTCTCTCCTATGGGCCTAACACCAAGACCAACTTATCCTTCTCTTGACCCACACAGACCACCAAGCCCAGACAAATACATCCCAATCCCCGTATCAATTAACCCAGCCCTTTCAGTAAACCCCAATCCCCCAGTTTCCAAAAGCAACCTTTATTCCCGACACATTAGTCCTCCCCCAAATCATCAGACACCCGTCACACCATCAACCCTTTCTTGCAATCAAAAAAGAAAGAACTCTGTTTCGGAGCTTGAGCACTTCTCCAAAAGAATTAGGAAAGCAGTGGAAGGGCCAGAGCCAATCTACTTTGATCCCAACACCGTCACCTTCATTCCTCGCTCAAGGCTTGAGCAATTCATTGTCAACGGAGAGGTAACACCTGATCATTATGGTAATTCTTTCTCCAACTATACCTCTGCTAGCTCTGATTCTGGTAATGTTTCCAACACTGTCACTTTGGCCGAGGAGGCGGGCCTTATCATGCCCCCACCCTCCCCATGAAAATCCTTGGTTGGAACTGTCGGGGCATATGCAACGCCTCGACAGTTCGAGCCCTGGCGGCTCAAATAAAAGGCGCTAGGCCGAATCTGATTTTTCTTTCTGAAACTAAAGCTGATGAGGATCGCATGGAATATGTTAAATGTTTTTTAAATTTTGACAATAAAATAGTGGTTGAGTCTGAGGGCTCTTCAGGCGGATTATGCATGATGTGGAAGAATGGCATTCACATAAAGGAAGTTGATTTTAACAACAACTTGATTGCAGTAAAGGTTTCTGATTCAGCCATCGATTGGTTACTAGTTGGTTTCTATGGCCCTCCGTACTACACCAAGAAAAAGGAAGCTTGGGGGAATCTTTTTGCTCTGTTAGAAGCACATCAAGGTCTGTGGGCATGTATGGGTGATTTCAACTTCATCATCAACGATGACAAGCAATTTGGAAGCAGAAGGGGAAGTTCCTCCGCAGATAATTATTTAAAAGAGCTTTTATTCGAGTTCAATGCTGTGGACTTGGGTTTCTCGGGTAACAATTTTACTTGGGCCAAAGGAAGATGGGGCAGTGCTACAATCAAAAGGAGGTTAGATAGGGGAGTGGCCAACATCTCTTGGAGGTTGGCATACCCGAAAGCCACTATTTCACACCTTGGAGCCATCAAGTCTGACCATACCCCTATCCTCCTCGACACCAATCCGGAGGAAAGCTTCACCCACAGGCCATTCCGTTTTGAAGCCATCTGGTTGAGAGACGAAAGATGTCAGACTGTTATTGACAAAGCTTGGAACATAGAAGCAACTGGCTCAGAGTTCGTAAAGCTCTATAAAAGACAAGCATCAACTAGAGATGCCCTCCGGCATTGGAACAAGCAAGTTTTCGGACGCTGTCAAGACAGAATCAACACTCTTATTCAAAAGATTAAACATGTTCAAGCAATGTCTCCATCCCAGGCAAATGAGCTCAGGGAGCAAGCACTTCAATCCGAGCTCTCCGAATGGCTTCTTAGGAGTGAAATCTTATGGCGTCAAAAATCCAGGGAACTCTGGCTTAAATTTGGGGACAAAAACTCCAAATTCTTCCATTTGTCCACTGTTATCCGGAGGAGGAGTAATAGCATTGATGCTATCAAATCGGAGGACGGGTCTTGGATTCACGACCAAAAGCTGATCCGAGAACATTTTAGAGCAAATTTCATTAATCTGTTTGGAGAGGAACAAACTTACTTCCCCGAGCACCTTGAGCATTTGGTCTTACCCTGCATCACAGAAGAGGAAAACGAGCTCCTAAAACAAATCCCATCCCCAGATGATATAAAATTTACGTTATTCCAGATGCAAGACTTGAAAGCCCCTGGCCCCAACGGCTTCCCTGCTCTGTTTTACAAGAAAATGTGGCCTACTGTAGGCAACGATATTGTCAAGGCAGTGACCTCCTTTTTCCTTAGAGGTTGCATGCCCAAAGAGGTGAATAGTTCCTTAATTGTACTCATCCCAAAGGTTGCTAACCCCACTTCTGTGAATCATTTCAGGCCCATTAGCTTGTGTAACGTCGTCTACAAGATCATATCAAAACTTCTTGTCTCCAAGCTCCGACCTCTACTCGACAAATTCATCTCTCCAACTCAATCGGCCTTCATCCCTAATAGATGGATCGCCGAAAATCAAATCATCGTTCAAGAAGTGGTGCACAGCTTCAAAACCCGGAAGACTAATCCTGGGCTTATGGCGATCAAGCTTGATCTCCAAAAAGCTTATGACAGAGTAAACTGGAAGTTCATCCAAACCATTCTCCTACACCTTGGCTTCAATAATACTTTCACCGATTGGATCATATCTTGCATCTCCTCTGTTTCTTTTGAGGTCTTAGTCAACGGAGGCAAAACTGAACAGTTCAAGCCTAGTAGAGGCCTTAGGCAAGGGGACCCGTTGTCTTCCTACCTCTTCATTATTGGGCAGGAAATATTATCCAGAATGCTTGATCACGAGCTCAGGTTGAAAAACATTAGTGGCATCAAAACCAGCATCTCTGGCCCAATTATCACCCATGTCATGTATGCGGATGATATTGTGCTTTTCACTAAAGCTTCTAGAAAAGACGCAGCTAATCTGGTCAAAGTACTAGACAAATACTGTAGCTGGTCTGGGCAAGCTATAAATAAGAACAAGTCTGGAGTGTTCTTCTCTAAGCATACCCAAAACCATACTAGAAGATCCATCAAAGGCATTCTGCATGTCAAGAATCTGAAAAAAGATGCTATCTACCTCGGTGCCCCAATGTTTCTCTCAAGAGCCCCTTCCAAGGACTTAGCCTTCCTACAGGATAAGCTTGAAGCTAAGCTTATGGGGTGGAGAAGCAAATGTTTGTCTTGGGCTGGCAGAAAGACTTTAATCAACTCCATTGCACAAACCATTCCTATCTACACCATGTCCACCTTTAGCATCCCCAACAAGGTTTGTGACAAACTTGATTCCATCACAAGAAGATTTTGGTGGAAACCAAAGCAGCATGAGAGCAGATATTTAGCCTGGAAAGCATGGGACAATCTGTGCTGCCCCACTAGAGAAGGTGGCCTCGGGTTCAAGAAGGCCAAACACATTAATAGCGCTCTTTTGGCAAAACTGGGCTGGATGGTGGTCTCTAAAAGAGATAGTTTGTGCATGTCCATTCTGAGATCAAAATACAAGGTTAAGGACGATTGGCTCAGGTCGGGTTCACCAAAGCAAGCATCACCTATCTGGAAAGCGATTGAGAAATCCAAGGGTATCATCTCCAAAGGAGCCTGCTACCTAATTGGGGACGGCAGATCAGTAGAAGTTTGGCTCGACCCTTGGGTCCCTGGGATTCAAGGATTCATCCCATCCCCTAGGACAGCCTCTCCAGCCCCACTGCCATTGAAAGTGTCCAATCTCATCGATCCCGATCTCCATTGTTGGAAAGTGTCTCTCATCCTGGACCTTTTCACCCAAGCAGACGCTCAGGTAATACTTTCCATCCCCATCCCCATTAGACCGAGACCCGATAGAATGGTGTGGATTCCTGACTCTAAGGGTTGCTTCTCGGTCAAAGCAGTCTATAAAGAGATAGCATCCCATAATTCCCCTCTTCCTGCTACTTGTATTAATTGGAGCTTACTTTGGAAGCTCAAAGCTCCCAAGAGGATTAAGATGCTTTTATGGAGAGTTGGTACTAACTCCCTCCCTACCAAGGACAACCTGCTGATTAGGATGGAGGTGGTGAACCCATGGTGCGTTCTTTGCAACCAAGAGCCTGAATCTGTCTGCCACTTATTCTTCAACTGCCCTGCTGCCAGAGCTATTTGGTTTGCATCTTGCTGGGGATACAGGTCGGATCAAACTCCTCTGAATTCCCACTCCGATTTAATCAGCTTAATACTTAACCCCTCGGAGGCTCTCTGCCAAGCCCAAGATCAGTGGTCTGTTTCCCTCACCATGGCTCTTATTATAGATGAGATTTGGCGTACTAGAAATGCTGTCCTTCATGAAGCCTGCTCAGTTGACCTTCACCAAGCCATTCAGAGCATCCTTATCAGGTCTTGTGAATTCTCGCTCACTATTTCACCAACCAAGCCTCCTAACCCGGTGCTGCCTGCTCACTCTTGGACGCCTCCACCTCCCGGTGTCATCAAGCTTAACACCGATGCTGCTTCTTCACCTTGTGGCGCAGCGCTAGCAATCGTCGCTAGAGACTCACATGGACATGTTCTAATGGCCTGGGCTAGAACAACCCCTAAGCTTCCCCCCCTCCAAGCTGAAGCAGCAGCATTGCGCTGGGCAGTGCAGCTAGCCTTACGCGAGAAGTGGAGCAACGTCTGCTTTGAAGGAGACTCCAAGGTCTGCATTGATGCTATCCTTGACCGTGACCCTTGTCCTGCCTGGACGTTATCTCATTTTGTTTCAGACATTAGAGATTTAGTTTTTTCCTTTTCGTCTTGTTGCTTTGTTTGGGCAAGTAGAGTTTGCAACTCTGCTGCACATTCTGCAGCAAAGTTTGCTCTCACTTCCAATAGCTCTTATTTTTTTAATTCGGCTAATCTTCCTCCCTGGCTTGCTGAAGTTTGTAAGGAAGATGCCCCTCCTTGTTCTTCGTTTTAGCTTAATATATTGAAGTTTATCAAAAAAAAAAAAAAAAAGTTTGGATGTGTGCACATGTATGATCGTACGAACCACGTTCAGTTTATTTTTAGATTTGTTTTTATGGTAGGCTATATGACACGGTAGCCCTCACGAGTCATAACGTCCACAGCTATTGTAGTTTATCAACATGCTCACCTTTCCTAAAACTCAACAGCTAGTTTGGACTATATTGAGACTGTTTTTGATCTTTGGTCAAGAAGCAGGCACTCAGATCAATTAGAAATAATACACTAAGAATCATAACCTCCACAGCATGACCTTTCCTGTTAGGGGTTGAAGATGGTACTGTACCCTTAAGAAGGGCACTGAGAAACAAACTGTCAGTCAAAGAATAGACTCCCTTCTTGGTTTCCTTCACATCTAAGAGCCTTCTGCCATCTAAACGTGAAACAAGTGCACCAAACACAATTAAGAAAACAAGGACCACACTGATGAATTTAGCCATATTATGAGAGAGAAAGAGTGAGTGAGTGAGTGAATGAATGAATGAGAATGTGGGTATTGTTGTTTGAGAGGAAAGAAATGCAAAGGAAAAAAAGGTGTAGTGGGGAGAGTTTTCTAAAGGGTAGGCCTTGTATATATAGGGTGATTGATAGAGAGAAAGAGAAAGAGAGAGAGAGACACTGTTATTACCTTGAGCTTGAAGATGTATATTACTCTCCCAAGAGGACATCCCAAAAGGCAAAGACAAAGTGGAATTAAGCCTATTAGCCATAGCCACAGGCAGAGAAAGAGACTGTTGCCTATCTCTCAAATTCAATCCCATTCTATAATGTAATCTTTGCTTGCTTTGCAATAATTGTGATAATTTCCTAACACTTTTACGGAGTTCTTTGAAACCCATCAATATATTCGAGATCATAATATTCATTCTCAACTCCAATTAGACCTCATTGAACATTTATGGCAATTACAAGGAGAGTTGTCGGAACTTAAGTGTGTGAGTTATGCATGTGGGGTTTTATTGTAATTTGATATATGTACAAGTCTTCTAAAGACAATATTGATAGTTATGTATGTGGATTGTATTTATAGTTATGTATGTGGATTGTATTTATATATATGTATGTGGATTATAAAAGTTGGTAGGTTGAGTACATTGATATTTGGCAGGTTGTATGTATATATATGTATGTGGATTTTAAAAATTGGCAGGTTGTATGTATATATATGTATGTGGATTATAAAAGTTGGCAAGTTGAGTACATTGATATTTGGCAGGTTGTATGTATATATATGTATTTGGATTTTAAAAATTGGCAGGTTGAATATATTGATATTTGACTGGTTGTATGTATATATATGTACGTGAATTTTAAAAATTGGCAGGTTGTATGTATATATATGTATGTGGATTATAAAAGTTGGCAGGTTGAGTACATTGATATTTGGCAAGTTGAATGTATATATATGTATGTGGATTTTAAAAATTGGCAGATTGTATGTATATATATGTATGTAGATTTTTTTTTTTTTTTTTTTGAGAAACTATATGTAGATTTTTTTAAGTTGGCAGGTTGAGTACATTGATATTTGGCAGGTTGCATTTATATGTATGTAGGTGGATTTTTAAAGTTAGCAAATTTGAGTAAATTGATATTTGGCAAGTTCTTTATAAAAAAGAAAAGGGAAAAATTGGCAGGTTCTATATATATATATATGTGTGTGTGTGTGTGTGTGTGTGTGTGGATCATTAAAATTGGCAGGTTGAATACATTAATATTTGACAGGATACATCTATAAATAAATATGTAAATTTTACATTAATATTTGACAGGTTTGATGGAATGTATATGTATGTAAATTTTTAAAGTTGGCAAATTTGAGTACATTGATATTTGGCAGGTTCTTTCTTAAAAAAAAAAAAAAAAAAAAAAAAAAAAAAAAAAAAGGCAGGTTGTTGAAATAGTTGGAAAGAAATTGAAAAGAAAAAAAAATTGGCAGGTTGTTGAGGATATTCCAACCGTTGGAATAGATGAATTTGAAAAAGAAGAATAGTTGAATTTGAAACAAAAAAAATGATAGTTGGAAAAGTAATAATAAAGAAAGATTAAAAAAATAATATTTTAATAAAATGATGAGATATAGAGTTTTGGGATGTTGGATGTATTGTAAAATGGTATGGTGTAATTGGTAAAGTAGTTTTTTGAGATGGTAAAATAAGATGAGATATAGCATCCGGATGTGGATGCTCTAACACTAATCACTTAAACAAAAAAATCTTAACTCCTTGAACCGAGATAACATCTTGATCCTATATCATTACCAGTTGCAAAATCTCCCCAAGTCAATAAACTAGACCACCCCCATGGGATTTGGTGTTCTAGCGCAGCTACAGTGTAAAAATTACAATTTTTGAACACCATGCCATCTTGATAGATGAAGGTTATGATTGGAGCCAGGAGTATTCATGTCATTTACATAAACAGAAACTAATCATTTAGTTTTTCAAACTTCAATCTTTATCGTGAGAAGATGCAAACCCTCATCATTGAAACAGAAAGTCCTAATTTGTAAGCTCTCAACGAAGGCACGAAATAACTGGATAGATTTCAGGAAAGGAAAACACAACAAATTCTACAAAGTACAGAAGATTAGAAGAAATGACCATGAATTTGGGTGATTCAAACTATTTGAAGCAGTTGCTACAGACCAAAAAAAATGAACTCATTCAAACCATTCAAAGCATGAATGTACTAGTACCTTATGCCCTGAAAATCAGACATCCTAAGTTCGATTGCCATAAGAATTCCCCTAGATTACCTGATACACAAACCTGGCAGGTGAGATCATGTATCCGTGGTTTACTCCCCAAAAGTGGGTCCAAAGGGTCTTTGCCTTGGTGAGGTTCATCAAATAAAAAACCTTATGCCCTGAAAGCCAAACAAAGAAAGGAATCTGATTATTTATACATTCTCACTCAAGTATACGGGAAGCATACAAGAGGTCCTTCAAAAATAAAATTTTATACTCAGAGAAATCTAAAAAATCAAGAAAATTGGCTATTTTTCATTATTAAGTAAGCACAAGAGCTTTAAGGCATTAGGACCTAAGATTTGAAAAGGCCCCAACTTCCAGTGGGATGAAAGAATGCTTACATTTCTCCTTGCAATAGAAAACATCTCATTGATCCGTGCTGCACCACTTTTTTCAATATCTGTAAACTCTGCACCAGAAGCAAAAACAAAGGGCAACCACTTTCCTTTGCCAATGTCCTTGCAAAGAGTGTATTCCCAGTTCCAGGAGGTCCAGAAAGAAGAACACCCTGTTACACGCACAATCATAATAAACAATCTTACCATTAACTATCAGAGGGGATTTGATATCTAAATGTCTCCGTTGGAAACATTAGGAGATGCCAACCAAACAAGTTACAAGGCTCTTGGTTATCTTTCTGTTGCATTTTTATAAGTTAAGGAACAGATCAAATATAGAAGTCTATATTCACAATACTAGAAACAGTTACCCAAACAAATTGCACACCTTTTTCACAATACTGCATGGGATTTCCTACGTAAATCATTAACTCATAGAGAAGGTCCAAACATCACCACCTGATACCACTGGTACATTGATTTTGTGTCACTGACATCTCCTACTGGCTGGTTGAGCACAGAAAGTATGGGACTTCGAGGATTTATATATGACAAGATAAAAGCAAGGAAACAGCAGAGTTAAAAAAATTACCAACTTGTATTTTCTGCATTAGCCATGTGACAAAGAGCTGGTCATACTTTTTATATAGGAAACAACTTAGAAATGATGTGTAGAAGCAACAGACTCCCTTATAGGCCACAGAATCAATATTCCACGCAGTAATGCCATTACAACTTTCAGCAAGTGATTCTCAAAAAAAAAAAAAAAAAAAAAAAAAAAAAAAAAACTTTCAGCAAGTAATGGATCTGACACTAATGAAGGAGATGTACTTCAACTCCAAAACTGGATATATTCTCAAAGAAATGAGGGCCTAGGGGAATATGGACCGGCCAAGTATTACAAATAAGTAATTATAAGCCAAGGATACATTTCAAATCTGGTACTAACAACCATCAGATGGAAGACTTGCAACATATTCTAATGGGAAATTTTGTTTCATTGTAACATATAATCTCTTTACACCCTAAAAACAACAGCCGCTGGCTCAGAAACTGCATACTTACATTATTAAATGTTTGGACTGCACAAGAGAATGAAATTTTTGGAAGGTGTTTAAAAACATTTGAATCTCAGAAACTGCATACTTACATTATTAAATGTTTGGACTGCACAAGAGAATGAAATTTTTGGAAGGTGTTTAAAAACATTTGAATCGACTCTAATGAGTGCAAATCCTAAGGTTCAATTCCATAGGATTTTCATTGCTTGTCTAGTAACGCAGCTAGCATTTCAACAAATGATTTTGCATCAATTGTTTATACAATCTGGCCTTATCCACCACATCCTTGCAGACACTGTTTTCAACCTCTTTTGGTTAACTAAATGTTGAGAAAATGTGGGATACCATGTTTGGTTTGTTTGTTTGTTTATATATACACAACATTACATATGAACCCCAAAGCTATGAACAAAATTTTCAACTTAAGCATACTTAGTATTCGTTTAGGAGCAGATGAAAAATAAAAATTATTTTATTATTCAGCTTATTTTTACAAATATTTATGGACATTACCGCACTTTTTAGCACAAATTTTTCGGTTTCATCAAATAAGCAATATCCAAACAAACTCTTACATGGTTATTATCAGATGAACCATGAAGCATTTCTATAAACAGATAGAAGACAAAAAGAAAATCCCATCTCAATCTAATTTCCAGGTTTTCACTCTTTCGAACTATCAAAAAAAATTAGTAGTACTTATAATTAGGTATAGAAACACCACCTACCCCAAAAGCTTAAATCAATGGGTTCAATTATATTATCATTTTTTAATTAATATTAACCAATTATTCTATTATATAATATACCCTTCACTACTCAACTAACCATCTTTAAGTTACATTAAGCACTCTATTCTTCTTATTATTTTTTATTAATATCCAAAGTATGACTCTATTACTCAACTAAAAAAAAAAAAAATTTAAAAATACAAAAATTACGGTTCTCATACTTTTCTTCACTTAGGAAGAAAATATTAAAAATAATTAAAATCTGGTAAATCTACTAGTTCCAATTACCTCAACTAATTGAGTTGGAACTAGATCTCATATTTTTCATCCACTTAGGAGCCAAAATATTAAAATAATTAAAAATCTCTTCTCAAATAAATCTGCCCGTTTCAGTTAGCTCATCGGTAAAAACAGAATGAAAAGAAGCAAATCAACCCCTCCCGTATAAACCCAATATGCATTAAAAAGTTAAAAAGTGCACCAAGCATTAACGAAATTCAAAGTACCGTGAAACAATAGAATTAAAAATAAAAATAAAAAACTAAGTTTTTCTTTATCTATTTTCTTGGGAGGCAAACAGGCTTGGGCTGGAAGATGGTGGATGAGAGCCCGTGTAAACTGGGGATAATTGTGACCCTGGGTGTCAGGGTCAAGATATCCAAACTGACACACTTCACAGTCCGGTTGTGAAAAATTTCACAACCATAAAAGTGTGTCAGGTTGGGTATCTTAACCCTAACAACCTGTCTCACAGTCATATTACTCCAGATCGAAGGAGACGAAGAAAACATCAACTGTGTTAGGTCTCTCGAACTCGTGCGGCGGAAGAAGAAATCGAGTTTGTCATGGCTTTTATAGAGGCCAAACAGTGCAAACTGTGGCTGTGATTTTACAAATTTGTCCTTTATTTTATAAAAATTAAAAATTAAAAAAATTTAAAAAAAAAAAAAAAATCAATTCATGAATATTTAGTGGACTAGTTTTGAGTCCAAAACCAAAAAGGTCCAAAACTGTGGGCTGTTGTGGTATTTGATCGGTGGCCATGACTATGAGGATTAGGGGTGGCAAAATAAGCCCAAATCTATTTGCCTATCCAAACTCACCCACTCTAATTAAGCCCAGACCCACCCAATTATTAGTTGGGTTAAATGGGCATCAACCCAATTAGACCCAGTAATAATTGGGTTTTAACTTAAAGCCCATTCAACCCCATTAAACCCAATAACAATAAACCTAAACCCATCCGGTCAACCCAGCCCATCCCACCCCAAAAAAAAAAAAAAAAAAACCCAACCCTCACCTCAGACGTTTCAGGGTTAGGTTTTCATTTTCCCCTCACTTTCTCGGCCTCCAATCACTTTTCAGGGTTGGGTTTTCATTTTCCCCCTCATTCTCTCGGCCTCCAAGCACTTTCTCGGCCTCCAATCACTCATCGGTTAGCTTCGAATCTCAGATTTGGACCTTCTGGTTCGACAACCAGTCCAAACCCAAACAAGGTGCGGCGTGGGGCACCTCTCTCCGCAATTCTGGTGGTACCTTTCTAACCTTCCTCAATTCCCTGATTTATTCATGTTTTTGTGTCTATTACTATGATTCTTGATCTGGGTTGCTCTTCATCTTTGCCCTGTTTTGTTTTTGTATGTGTTAAGGATAGAAATATAGCTTGCTTTTCGAGGCTTTTCATTTTTTTTTAAAGATCCAGAACAATAGTGGGTTTTGTATTAATTTCGATTGCCTGAACCTTTTTTTTGGTAATTTAAATCTATGAAAGTAGTTAGTAGATGTCAAATTTCTTTCACATTTCCAAATTTTATAGATATGTAAATGCATTACAAGGTATGAGTTTGCTTGTTTGAGATTCAATTGCAAGGTGTATTAGATTAATCTTTCTTCCTTGTTGGTATTATTGTTTTAGTTTCTCATGAGGTATATTTTTGTGAATAAGTTGCTTTGATTGAGCTTTTAAGAAGATGTGATGCATTGATTAATTCAGCCACATGGTTGAAATTAATTGGGACCTAAGGTACAGGACTTTTGTTGCTGCCTGTTTGCATATGATTACTAGCTAGATCATTGTTGAGTTTATAATCTTAAAAATGTTTCAGATTTGGAGATTTATCAGTTAGTGTTTGAGTGGTTAGGTTTTAGAATGGTTCAAAATGCTTTTTTTTTTTTTTTTTGTTGGTTTTGTTTTCCTTTACATTTTAGTTATGGATTCAATGAATGAAGAAAATGATGAGTATGGTGATACTGTTTCAAGTGCTCCAAAAAGAATGAGAAGTAGGACTTCTTCTGTATGGTTGGATTTTGAAATATTACCTAAAGGTTCTGATGGGAAAGAGAGAGCAAAGTGTAAAAAATGTCAAAATTCTTTTGTTGCCGGTTCTAATGGCACTACTTCTTTGTTGCGTCATAGAGCAAAATGCCATGAGTTTGACAATGAAATTGTGTCTCGTCAACCTTTAGATCAAGCTACATATAGGGAAATGGTTGCATTGGCAATCATTAGGCACAACTATCCATTCTCATTTGCAGAACATGAGAACAATAGGTTACTTCATTGTTATTTGAATCCTGATGTTAAGACTATATGTAGGAACACTGCAAAATCAGATGTGATAAAAATATACAGGAGAGAAAAGGAAAATTTGAAACATGATTTAAAGTCAATTACTGGGAGGTTTTGCTTAACATCAAATTTATGGTCTTCACCTAACACTGATGAGTACATGGTTCTTACAGCACATTATGTTGATGAACACTGGGTGTTGCAAAAGAAAGTTTTGAGTTTTTGTCATGTGCCACCTCCACGTGGTGGTGTTATATTGGCAGAGAGGTTGTTAGGTTTGCTGAAAGAGTGGGGCATTGAGAAGAGGGTATTCACCATTACTTTAGATAATGTTTCATATAATGATACTTTGGTGAGTCATTTAAAGAGACACCCTTCTTTTAGACCTTATTTACCTTATGGTGGTGAGTTCTTTCACGTGCGTTGTGGTGCACACATATTAAACCTTATCGTACAAGATGGATTAAAAGTCATAAATGAGGTTGTGTATAATTTACGTGAAAGTGTTAAATATGTGAGAGGTTCGGATCATAGGAAGTTAAGGTTTGCTCAATGTCTTTCAGAGCTTCCTTTTTTGACAAGTAAGAAAGTACGCCAAGATGTCCCAACAAGATGGAACTCAACATACTTGATGATTGAGACTTGTCTTAAGTATCGAGATGCATTTTCTCACTTGAGTAGGATTGATAAACACTTTCTCAATTGCCCTTCAGAGGAGGAATGGGATAGGGTGGAGAAGATAGCAAGAGTTTTGGAACCATTTTATGATATCACCAAGCTTTTCTCTGGGACAAACTATCCCACAGCCAACTTGTATTTCCATTGTGTTTGGAAGATTCAGTTGCGTATTATGGAACAGTTGGAAGATGATGATGCGATAATTAGAGCAATGGCAAAAGAAATGAAAGAAAAGTTTGATAAATACTGGGAGTATTACAGTCCTGTGCTATCAATTGCTGTCATTTTGGATCCTAGATACAAGTTGCAATGTGTGGAATTTTGTTATAGCAAGTTGTATAACCAGGAAGCAATATCTATGGCAGCGAATCTTTGTGATACATTGTATGGCATCTTTGAGGAATATAAGAATTCTACTAGTGATATCTGCAATATGGTTGAAGTAGCATCCAGTAGTGGTGGAGTGCATGGTCATTATGTTAGGCATGATGATTTATCTGGTTTTGAGACATATAAGAGTCAACTTATTGGCTCAGATTCAAGCAAGTCACAATTGGATTTATACTTGGAAGAGGCTCGATTTGACTATAAGTTGCACGAGGATTTGAATGTTATGGGGTATTGGAAGTCTCACAGTAATCATTTCCCAGAACTTTCCTTGATGGCACGTGATATTTTGAGCATTCCCATTACTACTGTTGCCTCGGAGTCAGCATTCAGTATCGGTGGCCGCATTCTTGATAAGTTTCGCAGTTCTTTTTTGCCACAAACTGCAGAAGCTTTGTTATGTGTTCGTGATTGGCTATATGGAGTACCAGGTATATCATATTTTTTATCACTTATGCGCTCGCAATATTCATTAATCTGTATTTGATGTACTAATAAATGCTTTGCTTTCCTTTTTCAGCTGTACATGATTTTGTGGAAGAAAGCCTTGTGGAGGATTTTGGCAACTTGTGCCTATCTCAATCTAGTCATATGTTGATGAGGATTAGGTGAAAGGAAGCTATTTTAAGGTAAATTTTTCTGTTGTTTTTGTAATTTTTCTATAGGTTTTGGTAGTGGGAGCTAATTGTTCTTGTTTTAATTATTATACCTTCCGAGATTTCTTAAATATAGGTCCATTATGTGTGATTTTGTGAATTTTGAATGCAGATGGCCATTGGTTTCATTGTTCACCTCTATGTATTTCCGGCAAAACCTTATGAGCTAATGGGGACCGCTTCACTGAAAATATTTCAGTTCTTGGAGACTATTTTGCTGACTGTCCTTTTGAGTTTGATGTGATGTTTAAGTTATTTATTTTTTATAAAGTTAGTGTTTTGCATAGTGGGAGCTTTGTTTATTGAGTATGCTACTTCATTGTTATTTTTCTTAACTTCTTGCTTTTTATTTTTTGGATGAAGTTCTTAACTTAAGCCACAACCCAAAAGAAAGGAAAGGCATTGAAATTCTTAATTTGCCAGTAGTATCTTTTGATATGGTTAATTTTGTAGCTTAAAGATGCAGTGAAACTCTGTAAAGAAATTGCCTTCCAGTAGAAAAATGTAATACTCATAAACATTAGTTCACGTTGTTTATTTTGAACTTTTGGTTTACTTGTGGTCTGTGCGGCAATTGGTCTCTTTACTGTCTTATTCTATCTCTGTCGGTGGAGAGAGAATTCAATGACTTGTACACTGGGAAACACACAGGTTCTTTTGGGTTTTCTTTTCTGCATTGTGACTGTCCAGCTCTTGCACTAACCACCAAATTGAGATAAATTGCTATTTTATATTATATTTTTGTGTTTTTGTTCTGTGGACCAATTATTGATTTAGGCCCATTTTATACATCAAATTGTGGACCATTCTCTTAAAGTCTTTAACTAATTTATTTTAATTATGGTATATTTTTATTAATCAATCATGTTTTTTCTCCTGTATGAATGAATAGTATCGACAAATCATATGGTTCATATGCGTTGCTTTCAATTAATCAAAGATATTATGTTTTTGTCAATCTTTGCATGTTTGAGCCATAAAAGACTAATATACATGTCATTATACAGTTCTCAACATTTGTAGATACACATGCATGTTATGTAAGCCACATTGTATGTAATATTAATACTAAAGAAAAGGAATATACTAATAACTTTTAATAAAATAAAGGTAAAATATTGAATTTTTTTAGTGGTGGGGGATGAATATTTTGGTCATTTTTTGGGTAGCAAGGGTATTTTAGTATTTTTTGGGTTCGGGGGTATTTTGATCATTTTTTGGGTTTCGGGGGTATTTTGGTAATTTTTTGAGTTCGGGGGTATATTGGTCATTTTTTGAGTTTCGGAGGTATTTTGGTCATTTTTTGGGTTTCGGGGGTATTTTGGTCATTTTTTGGGTTCGGGGGTATATTGGTCATTTTTTGGGTTTCGGAGGTATTTTGGTCATTTTTTGGGTTTCGGGGGTATATTGGTCATTTTTTGAGTTCAGGGGTATATTGGTCATTTTTTGGGTTTCGGGGGTATTTTGGTCATTTTTTGGGTTTCGAGGGTATTTTGGTCATTTTTTGAGTTTGGAGGTATATTGGTCATTTTTTGGGTTTCGGGGGTATATTGGTCATTTTTTGGGTTTCAGGGGTATTTTGGTCATTTTTGAAGATTTTAGAGTACTTTGGTCATTTTCACTTTAGTGGCATTTTGGTAATTTTGATAATTGGGTAATTGGGTGGGTTGGAGTTTACCCATAATAATTGGGTTGGGTTGGATTTGGGTTAGAAGCAATTAGTTAAATGGATTTTAAATAGGTAAATGGGTTTTATATGCCCAACCCAATTATGACCACCCCAAACCCACCCATTTGCCACCCCTAAATTGAGGATAAAGCGGAGGACAGGTGTAGGGAAAGCTACTAGTACTACCCATACGTGGAGTGGTGTCTTCACCTCCAAGTGTAAAACGATCTAGTGTTGTCTGTTTATGATGGGGAGGACGGGGACCCCTAATCATAATTAAGGCCTGTAAACAACTTTGACACAACCTATTAATCTAATGCAAATGAACACAAATAGAAACATCCCAATTGTAGCTATCTCATCGATTTAAGTTTGGATGAAGTCGATTTCTCAAAAAATAAAAAAGGTTTTGAATGAAGTCTAAGCTTCTTGTTTAAGGTGAAAATCATTGTAGTTATCAATCTATGTCATGATTAATGAAAATATAGATTTGGATGAGAAACTTTTGAGAATTGATCATTGAAAACAGTAGTACATAATAAGAAGTTTGTTGTAAAATTTCAGTTACTAGCAATGTTATAACTCAAATCAATGGCTCTTAAACCCATAATATATTCTTCATTCTTCCTCTAGGCAGCAAAATAAAAAAATTAAGTATATCTCAAAGCATCACATCCATTCAGAAATTGATACAAAGTCAAAAACACAATTTAGCATATGGTTGGCCAGTATTTTTGAAAATATAAAATTCAATTCAAACAAATAGAAGTTGCTTCGTTTTTTTTTTTTTTTTTTTTTTTTTTAATGGGATTTTGTATTATTTGCTAGTTTGTATGAAAGCATTACAAACCTAACACCAAGAAATATAGCACCATAAACAGGACAGGAGAACCTGAAAAAAAAAAATTAAAAAGAAAAGAGAAAAAAAGTTAAATTATATAATAGAAATAGTACACTCACATGCCTAATCAATGCAAAATGAATAAGAACATTAAAGTCTTCCTATTGCATTGAATTCAGGTAAAGAATCTGACTAGAACAAGATCATATTATGGTAAAAATCTCAACAGTGTATGAAAGGATAACCTCATAAGACACGACTTTATGAGATCCCTCCTCCTTGTTTAGAAATGATGCTACAATACTACCACATATCTTTGGTGTGATAGTATCACCCTGTTAGGATTAATGCCCTTAAATCCTATTGTATGATGCTATGTATGACATTATGTATGACTTAATGTTGTGATTAATAAAGTTGTTTTATTATTATCTGAAATAATGGTAACAAGAATATTTGGACATTATCATATAGTCCATGAGATGCATAGTATGTGATTTATGTGATTTAGTCACAGAAGATATAAGTCACAAGTTCTTTGTAAACTCAAAATTTGGTTCGTAGTCGATGATGAAATTGGGCATTTCATCTGCGAAGACTATAACATATTAACTAAGATGATTTGTCTTTATCATGGAAGTAGTGACTTCTAGTTGATATGTTGATATGTTTTAAGAGTTAAGACATATTGAACTGGACCGCTGTGAGATTTATTATTCTCCTAACGACTGTCAATTGAATAATAAATCTCACGACTTATATTTGCATGAACTCTTAATCCTGAGAGAATAATGGACCTGATCATGAAATGTAGGTTGCTTTGATATATCAGGAGTGAGATCTAAAGTAACGGTCAAAACCTCAGTATGTTGGGCAGCCACATTTAGTGTTGATGGAACATATATTTTCAAGATGAAATTTATAATCTCTTAACGGAGATATAAAATATTCCCTTGAGATAAGTTTAATGGGTTTTGTTATTCAGAGAGTTAGGCCTAACCACTTTGGTAAGAAATTACTAAAGTATATATTTATGAAATTGAATTTCATAAATATATTATGAATAACTTAAAAGGATTAAACCGGGTACTCAAGGATTAAGATGTAGTAATTTTCAAAGTAGCAGTCTATATTCATGACTTTGAATTACTACGAATATTTTATGAAGGGGTTGCATGTATAATAAAGTTTTGGGATATAATTTATTAATAAGGTCTAGAGTGCAATTATATTTATATAGTGGTATTAAATATAATTAATGGTAACTTTGGACTTGTCAAGAGTTGACAGAAAAGCCCAAGGCCCATTGGAGCTAGTGTCTTATTGGTCCTTTTGGTCCCACTCCAAGCCACACATTAAAGCCCAATTGGAAAGGCCCAATAGGCCGGCCCAATTAGATGATCAGTTATATATAAAGGGAGAGACATACAGAATTTTTAATAAGAGAAAAAGTGAGACACCATTGTGAAGTGGTGTGTATGTGTGAGTGAAACCACTCGTTATTCTCCCTTAGAAACTGATTGAGAGACCACACTTCTCGGGCATAAAGTGGAATTGGAGCGAAGATTAAAAGTGTTCCCAAGTACTTATTATCTTTTGTTTTGAATTTCACCGCACCAAAGTACGCTATCTTGTTCTTAAATTCTGAAATTACATAATGCAAGTTATCAATCATGAATGAAATAGATCCTTGTTTGTTGCTTCCGCTGTGTGTTTTGTATGAAATACAAAACTAGATTTAACCAACACACCCCACAAGTATAAATGCTTGTGAGTTGTGAGGGACAAGGACTAGAGTTCAAATCTCCATAAAAGAACTTCACACACCTATACACTTAGATAAGGCTAAAGTAGAATTTTTATCTTGTATAAAAATTTTAAAAAAAAAAATGATGTTACAATTAATGGCATATCAATATGCCAATTAACATAAATAAAATAGAAATAATGGGGATCATTTGTTACATGTAAGTTTCCATAAGCATTAGCCTTAAAAGATCGATCAATCCAGCAAAAAAATTAAATTATATAATAGAAATAGTACACTCACATGCCTAATCAATGCAAAATGAATCAGAACATTAAAGTCTTCCGCTGTGTGTTTTGTATGAGATACAAAACTAGATTTAACCAACACACCCCACAAGTATAAATGCTTGTGAGTTGTGAGGGACAAGGACTAGAGTTCAAATCTCCATAAAAGAACTTCACACACCTATACACTTAGATAAGGCTAAAGTAGAATTTTTATCTTGTATAAAAATTAAAAAAAAAAAAAAATGATGTTACAATTAATGGCATATCAATATGCCAATTAACATAAATAAAATAGAAATAATGGGGATCATTTGTTACATGTAAGTTTCCATAAGCATTAGCCTTAAAAGATCGATCAATCCAGCAAAAAAATTAAATTATATAATAGAAATAGTACA
Source organism: Quercus gilva (assembly GCA_023621385.1). Lineage (NCBI taxonomy): Eukaryota > Viridiplantae > Streptophyta > Magnoliopsida > Fagales > Fagaceae > Quercus > Quercus gilva. The sequence goes on along the minus strand of CM042476.1, from coordinate 91,765,261 downwards.
CTCACATGCCTAATCAATGCAAAATGAATCAGAACATTAAAGTCTTCCTGTTGCATTGAATTTAGGTAAAGAATCTGATTAAAACCAGATCATATTATGGTAAAAATCTCAACAGTGTATGAAAGGATAACTTCATTAGACACGATAACCTTATAAGACACGACTTTATGAGATCCCTCTTCTCCTTGTTTAGAAATGATACTACAATACCACCACATATCTTTGGTGCGATAGTATTACTCCACAAGTATAAATGTTTGTGAGTTGTGAGGAACAAAGATTAGAGTTCAAATCTCCATAATAAAACTTCATACACCTATACACTTAAATTAGGCTAGAGTAGAATTTCTATCTTGTATAAAAATTAAAAAAAAAAAAATGATGTTACAATTAATGGCATATCAATATGCCAATTAACATAAATAAAATAGAAATAATGGGGATCATCTGTTACATGTAAGTTTCCATAAGCATTAGCCTTAAAAGATCGACCGATCCAGCAAAAGTGCAAGTTTAATCCTTAATTTGTACTTAAAATGACACTCAAACCAGCAAAATAAATCCACCAAGTAAACAAATTAAGAATATCTGAATTCCATTAGAAATTTTTGGTCCATAAATTGTGATATTATTCAATTTCAACAAGTAGAATTTTTTGAAATTGATTAGGCATTTGAAAACGTCACTCAAACCCACAAACGTAGACAAATTAAGAATATCATGTTAGTTGTATTGTTTAAATAACAGATTTCGTTGTTTAAACAACATAACACGTATTTTCACAATATTTTTTCACCAACACATATTTCTACCACACCTAAATAATGTTACTAAAACAGCATTACCCACACATATTTCCATTAACACTGAACTTTCTAATTCCTGGTTTCCTAAATGGTTATATTTTTCAATTTAAACAAGTAGAATCTTTTTACATCAATACTAAAGACTTACCATTCACAAAAGCCTAACGATATGAAGCACGAAATTTTAACCATTTGATCTTTTGCTTTTACAAAACAATTCCCCATATTAACATCAGTGGGAGAAACAAAGTAGACACAAGATTCAAATAACAAACCACCACTTTGATATCGTCATATATAACTTGTCCAGAAAATCAAAAGATAAAAACAAGTAGGAAATTTAACCATTTATATTCATTTTCTCTTAATAAAACCTGACCTGTCCCAAAAGCCTCAAAAGATGGGTACTGGACATGTCATTAACTCTTTTACAATTATGCTCTAAGAGATACCACCTGCTCAAGAAACACGGACAAGTAATCAGTGAGTGAAAATTATTGTATAGTCTCGGATTATACTCCCTCGGGAGGAAGCACAGCCCACCAGTCAAACATAAAAGCTTATTGAACTTTGTTTCTCATCATCAGAACCAAAAAAAAAAATCCCTTTTTTATAGAAAAAAAAAATCGAAAAATCATAGGCTTCCAGAGCTCGAGCTTTTGGAGTTGCTGTGGTGTGTGTCAGGGGTAAAACTTCTGCTTTGGAAGATCACCAGAGGTCTAAGTTCAAAATGTTATCACTGCCAGATCTACCGTTATGCTCTTCCTCTCTGCTCCTCTCCGAACATTAGCCTCGGCCTATCTGTTTGTCCATCTGTATTCAGTTGCTGCTCGAAAATTTACCTAAGAAAAAAAATAATAAAAATAGAGGCAAAGATTAATCCTTTAACCAAAAGAAAAAGAAAATGATATGGTGATAACAGCAAGAACATAAGGTTGACTCAAACAACAAAGACATTGACCCTCTTCTTCATCTGTTTACTGCATAAACATTAAACAAGGATCGAAAACAAGCAACTACAGAGTTTTAGATTGAGTCGTCGACAAAGTCTTTGTTTATTTCTCACCTCTTCTCTCTCTTCTTTCTCGTTCTTATCTATTTTAGGTGGTTGAATGACTTGCACTTAAGGTCAAAAACGGTGAGTTTTGGGGTCAGCAAATGGCAATGACATTAAAACTGTACGTATTGGCTAATAATTAAATGGGCTTGAATGGGTTGGGTATAGTTGGGCTTGAAGGACTGGTTTGGTTTTCCTATAGAGGTCGGGCTAACGCGACCCAACATCTAATTGCCCTAGCCCAAAAAACATACTCCATGGCCGAACCTTCCAAGCGCCTCTACCAGCACCCTTTGCCACCGCAAACACCGGCTGTGGTTCCAAATCCAAACCTCTCCTCTCTCTCTTCGATTTGGCCCTAAAATAGGCTCTAGGGGCGTGTGGGTTATAGATCGGCGTGTGTGTTGATGTAATTTTGTGTTCATGGGTAGGTGAGTGTGAATTTACACAAATTGTGAAATGGGTCAATTTTCTTTGTGAGTGAAAATTGTGAAATGGGTCTGTGTGTGGTGTGGGTGAAATTTTGAAGGCTTTGTGTAACTGTGTGTTGGTGTCGTGTCTCCGTGTGAATGGCTGATGTATAAACAGATTTTGTCAATTTTCTTTCTCTCTACTGTTTTTTTCATGTTCTTCTCTCTGCTTTGCTTTCATGTTCCTGTTTGGCTGAAAATGGAACACAAAAATTAAATTTTGAGAATCTAAGTCAGATCAGAAGAAATAACCGGTGAGGAAATGAAAAAAAAAAAAGGGGTGAGGAATCTCTCTGTAGTGTCTGGTTTGGTCTTTGAATGTTGAATAATGAGATCCTTGCTGTTTTTGCTGCTCTTTTTTTTTGCTTCCTTTCTCTTTCTGAGATTTTTTGTGGGTTTTCTTTCTTTTGGGTTTTTTTGCTGCGTTTGGGGTGAATCTTTCTAGGTGCATCTGGTGTTTTGCTTGATGGGTTTGCTAATGCTATTTTTGGTTCGGACGTGTGAGAGGAATTTTTGTGGGGGGAGTTAAGGCTATGTTTGGTTTACTAAATTTTGTGATGAGAAGGGAATTTCTCATTTTTAGAGAAAAGAAGTGTGTGGGAAACTTTAGGACATTTTTGCCCTGTGGCCAGCTTGCAATTTTATTTTATTTTTTAGCTCTTGATGTTATGAGTTATGACTTGGGGAAGAGGCCTGATTTAATTTTGTTGCATTCTCTCGATTAATGGGATTTAGACAAGCGTCTTCTCCTATGCCGAACAAAAAACTTGTTTTATAACTGTTTTTTCTCTTGATTTTTTTTTCCAAGAAATATTTTTTATTTTTAAGATTAAAAAACTTGTTTGAGAACCTAAAATGCACAGAAAATAAAAATTATTCTCAAAATTTAATTTGTGAAGAAAACTAAAAACAGTGTTTTATATATTTTCAGTTTTTAATTTTCAAAAGTTAATGAAAATACACATTTAATTTAATGAATTTATCTCATTTAATAGGTTATAATAATGGGTAAACTATATATTTGGTCCCTAACCTTTACACCATATTTCAATTTAGTCCTTAACCTTTCAATTGTATCAATTTGATCCCTAACTTTTCAATGTCGTGTCAATTTAGTCCCTGATATTATATCTTAGATGAAAATTTATATGACAAACGGCTAAAATAAAATTTAAGTGTATTGTCTCATCAACATAAACTAATTTTTTGTTTTAACCATTAGACACGTTATAAATTTTCATCTAAAAAATAACGGTATGGACCAAATTGACACAATACTAAAAGGTTAGGGACCAAATTGACACAATTGAAAAGTTAGGGATCAAATTGAAATATAACGTATAAGATAGGGACCAATTACGTAGTTTACCCTATAATTAAAATTCAAATCTTAGTAATAACATATTTTAGTATTTTCTATTTTTTTCTTAAAAAACTATTTTTTTTTTTTAATTTCAATTAACTAAACGTTTTTTTATTTCAAATATATAAAAAAAAATTTCTTTATATTCTCAAAAATAAAATTTTGAAAATAGAAAATAAAAACGGTTCCAAACATAACCTAAGCCTCCGTTTGGGTTGCACTTCTTGCGTCTGCGTCTGCGTTTTCACCTTTTTTTTTTTTTTTCACGCGTTCCAGCCATATTTTTACTGTACACGTACTGTAGCGGCTACTGTTCATTGAACAGTAGCCGCAAAGATTGACTTTTCAGCAAAAAAATTACTGTTTACAGACCCACAATTTTCACTTTTCAACAATTTTTTTTATTAAAAATGGGTCCTACGGTACTATTTACACATTTAAAAATTATTTTGCTACAGTGTTTCAGTTTTCAGTTTTCAATTTTCAGCTCTATCCAAACGGACCCTAAATATATGCTTTGTACGTAGCAATGGAGATTAAAATCTCTATGCTTATATTGAAAGGTTAGACACTTGTCTCAATTATGGACTCCCATCTGGCACAGTCATGGACTGCCACGTGACAATGTGAACCACATTGAAATTTAGCGAGCATTTAACCAAAGAATGGACTGGGCTCGATTGAATTTGGATATGTCCATAATGAGAAGTAAAATTAAATGAATTTCTAAGGATCTAGACACGTGTTTATCAAAAAAGGATATGGACACGAAATTTTCCGATAAAATTGCAAGAACAATTCAAATAAAATGTGGAATCCTTTTTTTTAATTTGGACCCAATAAAATTAATTACGCCTGTTTTAACTTTTAAGGAAAATCAGTTAATTTCCTTAATGAATTGTAGTTTTAGGTTGCAAGTTAATCTTCGTCCAAAGTTTTTTTTTTTTTTTTGAAAACATCTTCGTCCAGAGTTTTTAAATCATTAGGTTACCCAAAAATACAAAAATCATAGTAACATCCCAGAAAAATCCAACATGGCATTTCAAACGAGGAACTAAAGCAGATTTAATTATCGGATTTAATTATGGTACTAAAACTAGTCCGATTTAATTATCAAATTTTAATTAAACCTCATCAAATTTGGTCAACAGATGCTCCTTCTTTGTTCAATGTCTCGTTGAAATAAAAGACATTTGGACAAAGAGCAAGATGTTGTATTATATGTCGTCCCCTAATTTTATGGAAGTCATTTCTTGACTCTCACGTTCAAAATCCGGTTAGAGTCAAAACTTACTCTCAATTATTATCTACATTGCCATTTCTTGGAATCCTTAGCCTTTTTTTTTATTATTATTATATATAAAAATGCATAACTTCTATTAAGAAGAAGAAGATAAAACATTACATCTTAAATCAAAGCTAACTCAGTGAAAATAGGTCTATTCAAATTACAAAACTAACAACACTCCTAGCATACTAGCTAAGAGGTGTGCAAGGCGATTGCCCTGTCTTCTCATTTGATAACCCTCAGAGTGGCAAGTTGGTCCTTGTCATTCTTTGTTATTAGCTCTAGCTGTGTCATCCCTGCAACACCTCGTGGTTTGATTTTTATGGAGTCTTTTTTTTTTCTTTTTTTTTTCTCACTGGGGATTTGAAAAATGTTTGATAGATTTCAGATTGTCTGTTAGAGAATTTATGCCCGATAATTGAATCAAGGTCAATTAATCCTTGTAAAATTTGTGGATAATTGGATCACAATCAATTAATTAGAGTGGAGAATTTTAAATTAAATATAAATCATGGTTAATTAATTATCTTTCAAATCTTTTTGAATTTGGTGGATGATTAAATCATGATCGATCAATTCGGGTTGAGTTTTTTAATTCAAATAATTAAATCCTATTTAATTAATCCTCATTAAAGCCTTTTTAAATTTGTGGATAATTGATTCATGACCAATTAATCCAAGTGAAGAATTTTAATTTGGATAATTAAATCATGGTTTTTTTTTTAATGAAAAAAATCATGGTTAGTTAATCCTCTTTAAAATCTTTTTGAGTTGGGTGGATGACTAAATCATGGTCAATCAATTCAAGTTGGTTTCTCAAAAAATAAAAATAAAAATTCAAGTTGCGTTTTTTAATTTGGATAAGTAAAGATCATGGTTAATTAATCGTCATTGAATGTTGAATAAGGAGGTCCTTCTTGTTGCTTGCTTGCTGTTGTTCTTTTTTTGCTTCCCCTCTCTTTATATGTTGTGTTTTTTGAGATTTGTTGATGGTGCCTTTGTTACTGTGTCTGTGAACGTTTTCTGAGTTTTTGTGAGTTTTCTTCTATAGGTCTTTTTGGTTTTTTCTTTTTTTCTTTTTTTTTGAAGGAGGGGGGGGGTGTTTGGGTTAATTTTTATGGGTTTATCTTGGGTTTTAATTGTTGGGTTTGCTTATGGCCTGTTTGGTAACAGTGTTTAAGTATTGTTGTTCAGTTTTCAATCTTATAGAAATACGTGTTTGAGTATTATAGAAATACATGTCAGAAGTGTTATTGTTGTTTAAATACTGAAAACTGTTGTTTAAAAAACATAACCTAGCAGCCCCTTAGCCTTTCGGGTTCTTTTATTTTTGCTGTATATTTTTCTGGGTTTCTTTGTAGGTTTTACAGTGAAGTTTGCTGGGTTTTTGGTTTTGGATTTACCTAGCAAGTTTTAGGTGAAGAAAGTTTCAGTGTGTAAGTTGAATTTCTGGGTTTTTTGCTATGAGAATTAGGTGTTTTTTTTTTTTTTTTTTTCTCATGAGATTGCAATTGGATTTTTAGTATATGTGGCTAGTTTATGTGTTGGGTAACTTGGGTTTTATGATGAGATGGAAGGAATGAGGGAAACGAAGTAGGGATAGGGATGTGTGAGAGGAATTTTGGTAGGAGGTGAAATCCATTTTGTGATGTGAGGGAAATTTTCATTTGCTTCGTTTGTTTTAATAGAAACCTTATGTAAAGATAGTTTTTCACATTTTTCTACGTTTCGTAATGTCATTAAAAAATTTTTGATCAAAGAAAAACTATCTCTTAACTTTTTCTATTCGGCTTGGTATGAGATAGAGTTGTTTTCTACTAAAAGTTTCTATAAAATAATTCTTCTCACCCAAAACTATATAAAGGAAGTTAAGAGATAGTTTTCTAATTTATTATATGGTTATTATGGTTGCGTTTGGGATGTGCTTATTTTCTTTAGCTTATTTGAATTTTTAGTTTCTTTTTTGTACTATTCATGGATTCCACTATATTTTTTGGTATTATTCATGGATTCCATTGTACTATTCGGTTAACTTCTAACTTTTTTTCTGCACTTTTTGCAATAAATTTTCAATTTCAGCTAAATAAGCTATATCCAAACGGACATTAATAAACATAGGAAAATGGGGTAGTTTTATAGAAAAAAAAATTAGAAAATAATTCATTTTCTTAAAAATGTTAAGGTCAAAACAAATAGAGCATTATATAATAAGTTTGTAAAATTGTGGACATTTTTGCCATACAACCAGTTGCACCAGTAGCATTGGTGGCCTAAAAATGTCAACCATTGTCTCCATATAAGTCAAAGCTTCAAAACCCTAATATCTAAAGAAGAAGAAGGAGCAGATTTGTAGAATAAGAAGAAGAAGAAAGTTTGTGTGTGTGTGTGTGTGTGTGTGTGTGTGTGTAAACCTAGGATCTAAAGAAGAAGGTGATACAAACCCTAGATGTTGAAACCTTAGATGTCGATGCAGTCTTGGTCAAAATATGAAATCTCCATCGACCCACCATATCAGCCAATGATCGAAATCCAGTGACATAATTGACCACCACTTTGGTCGTTGTCGGTCGTCTTCTCTAGTGGCATGATCAACTCGGATTCAGTAAGGTGAGGTGGTTTAGATCGGTGGGTGAACACCCTTATATATGCTTGCCTAAAAACACCTTTAAGCATTCATTTGGACAACAAACTTCTGCTTTGTTTGTTTCGAAATAAAATATTTTCAAATGTAAAATATTTTACAGTGAAAATATTTTCAAGTGTTTAGTATACCTAAACACTTGAAAATGCAAGTCACCACTAGCCACCCCCAAATGCAACCACAAACCACCACTAACCACCCATAAACAAGATTAGAAAGAGGGAAAAAAGAGAGCCACCACCATGACCAATCATAACCTACTAGCAACCACCCAAAAATCTGAGCATTAAACCACCAATAACTCACAAATATGACATTAAACCACCAAATCGACACAAATCCTACCAAACCACCCCAAAGAAAGTAAAATAAAAATAAAAATAAAACTTACAAACCCAAATTGAAAACCCATAAACCAAAAAACTTAGATTAAAACTTGAGAATCTTTGGTGGTGGTGAGATAAAAAAAGGGTGAGATGAGAGGTGCCTACCACGTCTAGTGGCGGTGGTAAATGGCAACGTTTGGGGTTTGGAGGAGCTCGACCATGGAAGCTTTGCCGAGTGAGAGAGAGAGAGGGTCATGTAGGTGAAGGAAGCCACCATCGCAAGCAGCGATGCAAAGGCGGCCAAGGTGGTCGACATGGCTAATGAGAAGTTGGGGAGAACCAACTGAGAATGTGTGTGTGAGATGTAAAATGTAAAATGTTTTACTCTTATTTTAAGTGTAAAACATTTTACTTCGACTTGCCTCAATTTTACACCTTGAGTGTAAAATATTTTAAAGTTAACCAAATTGTACAACAAAATAAACAAGATAAAATACGTACACCGAAAAAAACAAAGTGTTCATGAAACATAATTTTATTTTTATGTAAACTCAAGTTCCTACATCAGTGATTCCCACCCTAATAGAAAATATTAAATTTTTTTTATTATAAAAAGTATTTGAAGTTGAACAAAGTTTCTCTTCAAGCTAGTTTGGAGAGAATCTCTTCAAACTTCTCATATATTTTTTGTTTTGGTGTGAATTTTGAAAATCCAACCGTTAAATTTCACGTTTCTTATGTTCTTAACATGCATATCAAATTTCGTTCAAATCAAATATTATTTACTATTTAATTAATTAACTTATTTTTTATATATAACTTTAGATTACAAAAACTTGAAATTATAACATTTACTTGATGACATAGCAATTAATGTTTGATTTTCTTGAAATTTTGTAAATATTAAGGATGTAATAAGAACATGTAATATAACGATTAGATTTTCAAAATTTACATTCAATATAAATATATATATATATATATAATGAATTTGTAGAGTTTCTCTCCAAACTAGTTTGAAGAAAAACTTTGTTCTTTGAAATTTGGGAAGGAAAAAAAGATAGGGCCAAAGGGGGTTTGGTATAAGGTAGGATTAGTGGGGCTAGGGTTATTATTAAATAAAATTAATTTAGAAAGGGATGGGAGTTTAGGGCGCTGGGGACCGGGGACATGGGGACATCTCTGTTTGTCATTGTCCAATCAAAACGAAGCTATCAAACAAAAGGAAGTTATCCTCTTTCATTTATTTCATCTTAATGAAATTTCAGTGAAAAAAAAACGTTGCTATCAAACAACCACGTACAGTAAGTAAAAAACAAAAATTCACCAACGGCAACATATACCCACAAAAACCTATTTCTTCCTATCACAATACATTAAACAACAAAAATGTATCTCAAGAAATAAATCATAATAAACTGAAGCTATCAATTTGACAATTAGTTTAGAATTTCCCATTTAGTTTAAAATCCTTGTTTTAAGGGGTGATTATAATACTCTACTACAATAATTGCATTTTTTTTCTCTCACATAAAAATGGATTCTATTAATTAAATTCATAGCGAGATCACATATTATTCATGTAAAATAAGGGAGTATGTATTTATTGTACTCCTAAAATATTATATAATTTTCTCATCTAAAGACCAAAAATAAAAAGAATTACAACCAAAAATTAAATTTAAATCAATCATAGAGGATAGCCCAATTGAAGTTATGAACGATCAATAGTGGGTCTCAATTACCAGTCATAGACTCATGGTAGCCAATTAGCATTGAGTACACAAAACCCCAGATCTCAAACTATAGACATGGCAAACAAGTTGGGTTAGGTCAGGTCTAAGTTGACTCGTATTTTTCACTAAAAAAAAAAAAAAAAAAAAACATATTTGCCACTTTGTAATTTATGCATCAAATTACTAGGTGTGAAATGTGAAGTAAATTAATTTGAATTCACCCATGTCAAGAAAGAACTTAAATCAATAAATTGATACTTATTCATTAATAATAAAATTATACAAAATCTTAGCAATGCTAACCAAAACAAAACAAATATAAACGAGTCTAATATATTTTTTGAAGATATAATTTAAAAGAACCACACAAGTTTCATTTTTTACATAATATCAACGTCTCAAAACTGAGAACATAATTACAAATGCTTTATTAGATAGCTAATTTGAAAAATAAATTAAAAGATTTAGAGAAAATTTACAATCTTGAAAACTTATTACATAATCTAATATATTGAAAAACAACCTAATAGTTGTGTTTAATTTTAGATGCACGGTGGTTGACACTCCATTTCAATTTGAGAATATATATCAAAGTCTGATTTTGTTTGATTATTTTTACATAATCTCTTTTACACTAGTGAATGCTTCTCATACATGTATGGATATAATTTGAAATATTTGTTTTTGACCCTATTGCAATCATATTATCTATTTATCTTGGCATACTTTGTCATTTGATTTCGAAAACTTTACTTCTTGCATTTTCAAGTGAGAAGAATGTTTCAATTGCATTCTTGAGTCCATTGCATCTAAATGGTGTTAAAACATACATAGTTAACGCCATTTAGATACAATTATATATATAATGGCATTATCTAAAAATATTAGAGCATTCTCATTGAGAATGCTAAATGGTATAAAAGTTAAATTTTAGCATGCTAAATGCTATAAATGGTAAAAAACATACTCCATCAAAGATTCTAAATCTCATAAAATTTGCAATCCCGCTACAGTAGACTGCTATCTCTAGCAGCCTACTGTAGCAAGATTGTAAAAAAAAAAATATTTGTTTAATCACTGTCCCTCCCACCCGCTTCTCTTCTCGCGCCTCTCTCCACTGGTTTTCCCTCATTTGTTTTCTGGTTCTCTCTTTCTCCCACGCCTACACCTTTGCCTCCTCTCTCTTTTTTTTTTCTTCGTTCTCCCTCAACCCAAGCCGCTCTTCCCTTCCCTCAATCCACGCCACCAAACCCATCTCCGCTTTACTACTCCCTCTGACCGAACCACCATCACAAACACAGCCTCTTCTTCCTCTGAGTGAACCCATACCAAGCCCACTCTTCTCTCCCTGACCGAACCCATATTCTCATCTCAAAACCGAAGATTCAAGGGAGGGGATTAGGCTTCTATTTGGGTTAGACTGAAGCTCCATGGGTCAGGCTTCCATTTAGGTTTTGTTTTGGGTTAGGGATTTTGTGGGTCTTGTATTGCTGTGACAAGTTTGTCACAAGTTCATCACCGATTGGGGCAAAACTTCTAGCCGATTCAACTCCAAACAGGTTAGTTATATCTGTCAATCTTTCTATGATTTTAGTCTGAATCTTTAATTGTTTCTTTTTGAAATGTTTTTGTGGAATTTATCATGATGATATATTGGAAAGCATTCTTCTTGTTGTATTTTCAGAGTTGAAAGTGTCTTTGACTTCATTGATAGTTAGGAACACAAACACACTCAATTTCTGCTCAGTTTTCAGTTCTTGTTCTTGTTATAGTTCATTGACTGTTATCACATACTTAGGCTTTGGTGAAAATGTAGCCTATTTGGTTGGATTTCCCACAAAAGATTAATGGGGAAAAAGAAGTTAAATAATCAACTATCTCTTAGTTATTAGTACATCAGAGTTTGCATTTAGTTATGCATATTTTTTTCTTTTATGGAAATATATAATAAGGAAAAGTATTGACCACTGCAAAAAAAATGCATCTCTATCCATTAATTTCATAGAGTATCATACAAGGTAAATCCCTTTGAAAAATATTATGAAGAGAGTTATTTAGTTGGAAATAGTGGAGACAGATTTTTGACATGCTGCATATACAACATGAAATTGTGGTTTCATGAGCATAGTTAAAAGAAGATTAAGCTATTAGGGCATTTGATTTTCTATGAAAAAAATTGTTTCCGCGATACTATCAGTGGTAATTGAGGCCAATTTTTCATTGTTCTTGTCTCTTGATGCAAGTTGTTATTGGGTTAGGCTCAAATATGCAAACTCATGCTTGTCTAACATATGTTTTTAATTATTAGTATTCAATTCTTTTTTTGGAGTATAACCAAAACACTAGAGCGATACCAGCAATCTTGCTTCACTCCTCAGGATAACAGCATTGAACGTGAAGCACAGGTTTGTGTTTGCTGAAATTCCTCCTTAAAATTCTAGTATCATCTTTAGAGTTTTATATATTGAACAGATTTTAGACAGATTTGCATTTTTCTCTACACACATGAAATTAAACTTTGGTCAACATATAAACCATAATAGGATTTGTTGCGATCCTTATTTCCCATTCATTTTCATTTCCTTGGTTGTTGAGAACTAATATTTACTCTAGTTTCTTCACCCACATGTGCTAGTCATATGATATGGTACTTATTGAAAGCTTTATTGAACAAATAAAGCATTGAGATGTTTTTAGAGTGTTTATTGAAAGCTTTGAGTTTTGCTGTGATTTCACAAATGGATTGGTTGCTTTTGTTGATGTTATATCTTGATCCTTTTATGGTGTGATCAATGCAAATTTGGTTGCTTTTTGACAATTTGTGTTTGGATTTTGTTATCATGGGCTGCACTTGTAAGCTTGAGCAAAAGTCCTAAACAAAGAATGAAAATAAAAATAAAAATAGAACTGGTATGTGAACTAGTGATTGATGGCTGGGTGGTTTTGAGAATTCTGATGGATTACTTAATGCCAAATGCACTAGAATTTTATTTCCTTTTATTTGTTTGCTAAGATAACTAAGGAAAATGTTTAGTTTTCATTGTTCATGTACTGGTTTTTCATTTTACAAAGGACTCGTGTCAACAAATTGTTGGATTGGGAGGATTTTGCTTTCATGGATAATAGATGATGATGAGACTAGGTTAAATCAAGGACTTGTTTCAAGGATTATTACTATTGATGTGTAGTTTATCAATCAAAAAGATTTGTCAGTTTTATTTCTTTCTTTTCTCTTTACCTGCATTTTCTTTGCTAGCAAAGGAATTTAGAAATTAGTTGTGTGATAGCATCTTCTTTTCTATTATTTCTGTTTGAGTCTAGAGACATTGTTGGTCATGTGTTTTTAGGGTTCATACCAATGCTGGTCTTCATTAGATGCCCCAAGTGATTTACAAATTTTTTTGGCTTGATTAATAGTTCAATTGATGTGATTTTTGCTGGACTTTAAGATAATGTGATACTACCTCATCCCATCTATATTGGATATTGTTTCTGTTGGTTTTAATTTAACTGCTGTTTTTTCCTCTGCATTGGTTTTTCTGCACTGGTTTTAATTTAACTGTTGTTTTTTCCTCTGCACTGGTTTTAATTTGACTGCTGCTTTTTCCTCTGCACTGGTTTTTCTGCACTGGATAGCTGCTGGATTTCTGCACTGGATAGCTGCTGCCTGCAGAGCGTGGGCTGTTGTTTTCTTATTCTGCACTAGTTTAATTTAACTGCTGTTTTTTCCTCTGCACTGGGTAGCTGCTGGATTTCTGTACTAGATAGCTGCTGCCAGCAGTGGAGCATCAACAGCTAATGCAGCAACTCAAGAAGCCGTGGTGGAAAATGCTGTCAAAGCTAAATGGCTTGGTTGCTGCAGAATTTTGTTTATGTGTAATAGTAAAAGAGTAGCTCAAGTCTGTAATTTTAGTTGCACACCAAGTTGGCAGGAAAAAATTATGGTTGCTGACATCTCAAACTTAATGCAAAATTTCGACAATATAAATGAAAATGGATATGTTCCATTTAATAAGTGATCATCCTATTATTGTTTCTTTGATAAATGACGCTAGTGTTTTATGGATTCTTATCAATTATTGAATGCTAAGAGAATGAATTCCAAAAAAAAAAAAAAAAAGCTAAGAATAATTCTCTCCAATACTACTTTGCAGTAATGTTGCAGGGTACTTGTGGTAGTTAGTTATGGTAGTTAATTGAAAACATAAAGAAAGAATAAAGAAAACATAAAAAAAAAGAATATTTAAATGAAATGATAAAATAATAGAACTTTTGATGTTGAGTGTTTTGTAAAGTGAGTTGTTAAAATGAATAAAGTAACTTTTTGAGATGCTAAATGCTATATTTTATAGCATTTTTGATGTGAATGCTCTTATAAAGCTCATTTTTAGGATTTAAAGTTTAGGGTCTTGTCAATTGAGTTTGAGTTGTACATTATAAAACTCAAAACAAATATGAATTTTATTTAAAAAATGAATTGAGTCACGAGTTAGTCGGGTTGACCTGACTTGGTTCGTAAAAAGGGTTGAGTCACAATTGTTTTTATTTCAGGTCAAAAATTCAGATTTAAGTCAGATATTATTCTTTGGGTTTGGGTGTAGTTATCTTATCCGGACGCCTAAACTACATGATCTAAACTCTAGATAATTAACCCACTCAGTTAAACAAATTTGGGGGTTATCACTATTGATTTCAAAGGACTAAATTAAAATTAAAATTTCAAAATCCTTCAATTAATCTCAGTTACCCACCGTGCAAAAAAAAAAAAAACCAAAGAGTGTGGGAGAGGGTTATTATTAATAACAATATGTTAGGCCAAAATAAGTCTCATTATCAATGACTTTCCTTTAGTTTGGACGTATTCTTATAGATAAGTTGCAGAGAAAAAGCCTTCCACGAAAAAGGCCAGCGTGAAGAAGAAGCTCTCTAGGGGTATTTTAGGTTTTTTAAGTAGTGGAGACCGAAAAAAAAAAAAGAGCTATATTACTAAGATAAGGCCACATGGCATGGGTTTCTAAAAAGAGAAAGAAAGAAGAAGAAATCCATGGGAAGAGAGAGAGAGAGAGAGTGAGGTCGGCGAAGTTGGTAATGGAAACTTGTGATACCCTTACTGTAGCTGAGAACTCCTACCAAACAACGGGGATCCAATTAGCAACTATAAAAGCAAGCCTTATGGTTATGGCAAGTAACACCCACAGCTCCAAAATCCAAATATTTCACCATGTTAACTGCCTTGTTCATGTTCTTTACCATCCTCAACATTTACATCCCACCACCAACACCGGCGCCACTTTTCTGGCCAGATCCAACCCTCTGTCCACCTTCACCTCCACCACCGCCGCCGCCACCGCCAGTGTTTCCTCCACTCCCACCTTTCCGCCCATTGCCCCCTTTCACACCACCACCACCACCACCCCCCCAACCTTTGTCACCACCAAACACCACACCACCAAGTAAATCATCACCAGCGCTGTACGTGCCGTTGGGTATCTTATCTCTAACAATCGGCCTCGCAGCGGTCTTTGCCATTGCTCACTACACCCGGCCTCGCAGTGAGGAGGAGAATCCGGAGAGGACAACTGAGCCGCAGAACACAAACGGAGGGGTACCGGAGCCTCACGAATTGGGCGGTGTGACTGTGAGGAATGTACCTACTCGGCTTGCAAGGCTGCCGGATCCGAGCGGGAGTCCTGCTCTTGCGTTGAGGGCGGCGGTGTAATAGTAGTGAAGTGGAAGGTAATTTCTTTTTCTTTTATTTATTTGTTTACTTTTAAATGTTTGTTTTGGGTTGGAGAAAATGGGATCGGATTGTGTAGTTGATAAATTTGTTGACAAATTATAGAATCTGATTCAGCCTGCGTTTGTATTTGGGTGGTCTTCTTGTTGGTTATAGTGGGTATGTATGTTTGTAATTAGCACACGCTCTGTTTTGCTATTTTAACGAAGGGTATTTGCTGGTTCTGACTTCTGAGAAAGGAAAGAAAAAGGAAAGCAATCTAATTTTGAGCTAATAGTTAGTAGTACTTGTTAGTTGATATGGACAACGTCGATATCCTTTTTAGTTTTAGTTGTTTTTTTTTGCATCTCTGTTAAACCATTCTGTCTGAATGATTTTTGGGGTCCACCATAAAAAAACTGGCAATAGAACCCCACAGAGCTTCCCGCAATCAGCTTGTGCTTTTATTTGTGCTTTTATCTCTTATGTTTTTTTCACCTTGCAATTAATCATAACTTAACACCATTTTTTTTATTGATAACTTAGTCTAACACTATTTCTATAAGCCTGGCTAAGAGTTATTATTATTCTAATAACTTGTTTGGATGAAAGGGAGTAGAGTAGAGTAGAGAGAAGGAGAGTAAGTTAAATTACTTTATTTGAATGTTTTTTAAGAGAGGAGGGGGAGGAATTTGGAGGAGTTTTAACTACTTCTCACTCTTCTTTTTTAATTTCCCCAAATTGGAGAGATTTGGAGGGAGAGTAGATCATAGAAATACTTGACTTAATGAATTACCAAATATTCTCTTACCATATTAACAAAATTAAAAACTATGAAAAGACTAATTATTCCCCTTCCCTTTACTTAATTTTAAAAATATCCAAATAAGATGGAGGATAATCATTCCCCTCTACTCTCTTCTCCCTCTAGACTTCCAAACATAGCATAAAAGACTTTATATTGCATTGGATTATATCTCAAACTAGTAAACACCATTAATAGTTGGAAAACTCCAAGATTAGGAATTCATATATATGTGTGTGTGCACAGGCTTGTGTTTACCTTTTGAGCTAGATACAGAAAAGAAAATTTTGAGTTGAGAGCTAGCTGTGAATAAAAGTTGGGAGTTCTTTTGTTATTTAACAATAAGGAATAGTATTGAAAACTTGCCTTTGGATATCTATTTGACTTATTATCCGTTTGGACCTCCATTTTTGTTGATTTTTGGTTTCCTTCTAGTGGATGTTACATGATAAAATGCTCTAACTACATGATAATCAAACATGAACAATTTGGTACTTTTTGGTTAGTAAAATGCAATCACATGTCCGTTGTAGTTTATTACTCTTGGTATTTGTTTTAGGCACAGGAGAATGTGCAATTGCTTCTAATACTCCATTATTTTGGTTTTGTTACATAGATGGATGACAAAAAATCAAGAGCAGCAGCGCAATTTTATCCATCCTTACTTCGGGGGCTTACAGTATTGGATTTTAGTAGTACTATTATATTCTACTATTATGGGCACGTTTTATGAAATAATGAAGTGTTTTGGATGATTGTGTATTAAAATATGGATGGTAGTAGTATGTGGTAGCAGTTTTCCCTGAAAATGCAGTCTACCAAGATGGGAATTGGAATGTTGGAATTTCAGTTGTGTAACTGACAACCCCTAATGTCATTTAAGTTTTTTCCCCCTTGTTTATTTAATAATCATGTGTTGTGTCATGTGTGAGTGTTTGAGGCATAGCTGGAATTCTGAGAATCATAAATGGGTTTGTTAATGATAGCAGTGAAATTTGAACCGTGTTGTTTATGAGAAGGTATCTCTATGCCCATTGTCTCATTGACATGGCGGGCCTCATAGGTATAGGGCTCACCTGCCAGTGAGACAAAGTTCTCATGCGCTTGGTACATACAAAACTTTTGCACTATTCATTCCCAACTAGCACAAGCTGGATGAAACACTATTTCAACTTGATTTGCATTCACTAGTTTGTTTCTTTGCTCTTGTTTTCACGTGCCACTATAGATGAAGATGAGTTTTATAATTTGCTCCAACATAAACTACCGCTTGCTTGCTTTCTAGTAAACAGTAACAAGCTTGATTGCTTGAGTGCTGATAGCCGAAAAAAAAGAAACCCAATAATGGGCTGTTGTGGAGCCCAAACAAATGTTGAGCATTTATTGTTATTACTTGTTAGACCAATATATTTTAGTCTTCACTTTTATTTGTCAAATTAGTTTATGACATTTAGTTTTTGTCACTCTAATTCCTTTTTTAAAAATAGATATTATACTCTTTCTGTTAATTTTGGTTAAATTAATATTATTAGGGTACGTTTGGTACACTGAATGGAGATTACAATAGGAATTGTAATCTTTATTACTAATAATAAAATGTGTTGTAATGTAATAACTAAACCTATTCATTAGTTTGGTTGTGAGTTATAAAATTAAAATGAAACTTAACATTTATTTTAGGAAATATCTTACTCATACAATTATATTTCCTTAAAAATTGTTATTTTTAAATTTAAGAGAGATATGTTTTATTTTTTATGATTTTTTATTTTTATAATTATTAGATGTATATGGAAGGTTTGTTTATTTGAAAATATATTAAGTTTTGAAATTAATGCACTTACTAAGGAATAACTAATACAACCTTTTAAAGAGGAATAGTTATTCCTCATTTTAAAGAATAGTTATTCATAAAGAATAGTTATTCCTTGTAATAAAAACATAACCAAACTAAAAAATAATTAAACCATAGGAATAACTATTACATTACAGCGCCTATTACAGTCTACCAAACATGCCCTTAACCATCTTAAATGGCATTGTTTTAAACTGATTTTTCACTTTAAAAAGAAAACCTGATTTTCTTCTCTTAAATCCTTCTTCTTCTTCTTTATCCCAAAAAAAAAAAAAATGGTTACCTGATTTGTCCAATATCACCTATAAATTTTCGGTTAAAGTTACCCCACATTGACGCTGATTACCTCGTAATCCTTTATTATCAAGATCCAGGTGGTGGGCTTCAACTTTGAAAAGTTCCAAAATTGGTGGCTGTAAAACCCAATTAAGATGCTCTAAAGTCTCAACAACTTAGATCTTTTTTGGATAATTGTTGGGTTTTTTTTTTCATTTTTCTATTGCTTCTAGAAATTCTATAAAAATCAGTGATTTGGACGACTTTAGGTTTAATTATAAAGGCTTGACGCCCAAGATTTCCAACTGTACCCGACCATATGGACCCCTTTTTTAAAAGAAAAAAGAATTTCAACTTTTCTTTTTCATTTTTAACTTTATGGTGTTTTTTATCATTTAACTAAAATATTTATTATTTTTTTGTGTAAGGAGGTTTGTATTCCAAATATTTTATTCAACACAAGAAATATTACTTGTAAGCTAATTAAAACTCACTTTTATATTATTTGCTTTGTGGGGACTAAGGTCTCATACTTTGATATAAATAGAAAACTTTGAGAAAGTCCCAACCTCCTAGTTAGACTAGCTAATAATTTGTAATTAGAAAATCCATGAGGACCGTGACTATTCTTTATTCATTATCAACATCAAAATTTGTACAAGACAAACTTCCAAATAGATAAAAATAAATATTAACTTCTGATAATAAATCAATAAAACTAAGCCTGATACAAACTAAACTAAGTAATTCTAAACCAGACTAATTTATTTGTAAAAAAAATATATATATATATATATATATATTTATATCATTATTTATCCAAAACTAATTAAAATAAATTAAACACATGACATTCCTCCCTCCAAAAAATACCATTGTCTCAAGGTCTTTCTTTCTTCTTCCTCCCCTCCTCTTCCACCAAGTACTTCTTTGTGATTTCATAAATGTCAAGCTTGTGGATTTGTTTTGCCTTTTCTCAAAATTTTCAAACTTTTTTACTTTTGAATGACATACATTTAGCTTTCACAAGCGAACAATATAGAGATATAAAGGATTGCGCGAACTTGCAATCCTTGCCAATAATTTGTGCTCCCTCCATTGCCCTTGGCATTGCCTAATGGGTTGGGCTTGTGTCCAGTGGCCAGTTCCACTGGACACGTTAGGATATAGACACGTGTTTGCATCTCAACGTGTCTAGTGGAACTAACCACCGAACACAAGCCTCTCCCTTCCCTAATTTCATGTTTTGATACCTTCTAGTTTGTACTAATACATAGACTAAGGGTCCATTTGGATACAACTTATTTTGCTGAACTGAACTGAACTGAAAACTCTGTAGTAAAATAATTTTTAAATGTGTAAATAGTACTGTTAGACCCATTTTTAATATATTTTTTAATAAAGTGTTCATGAATAGTGCGCTTTGTCTCTAAAAGCAGAAACAAGCGCGGAAGGAAAAAAAAAAAAAAAAAATGTAGCCGTGGATCCAAACTCAGCCTAAAAGACACTATTCCTGTTTCTAAGTATCATGCATTTATGCAAATGTATTTGTACTAAACCATAATAATTCGATGATTGGAGCAATTTCCAAGTTACAACACTTCAAACAACAAGAAAAAGTAGACATATTCAACATAAGAAGTAAAAGAAACCCAAATTTATGTAGATATCATTTTCAATACCTATATATTCATTCCTTTATTGACCATCTCTAGTGAGTAGTTACTTTTTCTAGTCCTCGATTCTATTTTACCTTCAAAATTCGTGGTCATTGCATAAACTTTTACTAATGGCCCCCATGGTCGAATTGTTTATGAGCTGTTTTATATTTTCTAAATGAGTTTAGGTCCAACAAACTAGTATGTTTATTACTACTTTTGAAAATCAATAAAGTTAAACCTTTTATATTGCAAAAAAAAAAAAAATATATATATATATATATATGACTTGTCTTCCTGCTTTTGGTAGTACCGCTCTCGGAGTCCAACGTGGTTTAAAGTAACAGCAGCATCAGCATGAATCTAATCCAACTTTAATCTTTTCTCTCCTCTCATTCTCATTCTCATATCTTTGCCTTCCTTTAACGGCGTGTGAGACCCACAGATGTGTGGTCCCAAATAATTCGTAACGTATACATGATACATCAACTTGTGGGCCCTCCAAAGTTGCAACCAAAATTAGGATATAATGCCAGCACACACTCGAACACTCTAACTTGCCAATTACTAATATATATATATATATATTAAATTCTATGGGAATTGAATACCAGTACACTCGTGCAATTAGCAGTTTCATCTCATTAGCTTTTACTAGTCTTCTAGAAATGATGACGTGTCCAGTGGGTACTAGAAATGGTGGACGGTGTTGACTTTGACCGAGTTGATGCCGTTGGATTATTGATGTAGCGATGGTGTTCATTTCATTTCATTGCATCTCGCAAGAAGTATATGGGCTATTTAGATACAGTTTATTTTGTTGAAAATAAAAATTTATTGTTAAAAATATTATAGATAAAAGTAAAAGTTAGTTAAAATAGTATAACAAGGCTCATGAATAGTACTAAAAAGTTCAGTAAAGCCCATGAATAGTAGTAAACATAAGCTAAATAGTAAAATAATTTTAATTTTTTATTGGTATCCAAACACACACTAAATCTTCTCTTCTCTTCTTCTTTTTTAATTTTAATTTTTTAATAATAAAAACAAATACAAAAAAACCTTCAATTCAATAAAAATAAAAATATCTCATACATTTTATATTTACTTCTTTTATCTCATAACATATAGATCTCGTGTAATAAATTAGATAGCCCTACTTTGGACACTTTTTTTTTAATATATATATTTTTAATATTGATCTTTGGGTATAGGGTTTTGGAAGAGAAGGGTCATGGGTGGTTGATTTGAAGGGCTAAGTTGATAAAATCATTGGGTTGAGAGAGAGGCAACCACCCAACCATGCCCAATCTAAATCCTCTTTCTGAAACTGTTGAGAGTATAAAGAAGAAGAAGAAGAAGAAGGAGAAGCAAAGCAAATAGCCACACTAAAATAAGTGCAATGACTAAGATAATTTTGTAAACATGTATCCTTGTAAACATTGTAAACATGTATCTATTGTAATATAATATATCCAGTGGTGGCTCTAGAAATTTTATTTAGGGTGGTCACTAAAAAATTTAAATTACCATAATATTTTTTTGGTACCATTTTTTAAGGAAAATTGAAATTGAAATTGAAATTATTTTTATTGAATAGGTTGAACAAGCTACAAATTTTATTCTTTTGTTTTATAATAGGTTTTTTATTGAATAATTTTTTCACTTGTTGTATGGTCATGTATTTTTTTTGTTTGGTTTATGTTTGTTGTTATTTGGGCTAATATTTATTGTTATTATTTAAGCTTAAAAAAATGGATTAAGAATTATGTTTGGGGGCAGAATTAATTTTGAAGTAATGTTACGTTCACAACATTTTTATAATAAATCTTATGCAAAAATCTATTATTAGTGGATAAAAAAATAATATTAGTATTTGGCCCAAATTAGAATCAATAATAGCTTACCACATTAAATTTGTTGTGAATGTAGTAACACTACTCTTATTTTTGTTGAACCCAAATTTTTGTAATTCTCAAGTTAGGGTGTTCAAAATTTTTATTAAGGTAGTCACAATAGGTTAGTTTAGCATATAATATTTTTTTGGTAAGTGTATATATACATTTTTTTTGCAAGTCAGGGTGGTCCTATGACCACCCTGACTTGCATGTAAAGCCGCCATTGAATATATCGTTACAATAAAAACTAAAATTACACATAAAATCACTCTATACACAAGTTAGTAATTTATTAATATTTTAATTCTTAGTAACCATTTGACACAATAAAATAAAATAAAAAAAACATATAATATCATTTGTATCAAAATTTTGAAGAAAAACTAACCACATAAATTATATTGATAAAAAAAAAAAAAGGCAAATTTGTTTTTTCTTGAATGTCTTTACTCTATAGTCTATAGTATCTTATTTCTCTGTTTGTCTTCAATTTTCTATTGTGATTAAAAATAGATTTTTTTTTTCAATAAAACAAACTAAAGGATGAAAATGTTAAAATTTATTTATTGAGAAGATGGCTAACGTTAGGCTAAACCATCAATATTTGTTTTTAAAATCTATTTGGACTAATTGACTTAGTGTTGAGGGAGAGATTGATGCCTCTGAATAAAATGTTGGGAAACCAAGCCGAAACTCGACTATGGGTTGTTGAGGTGATACCCAAAGGCTTTCGGTGTGATAAAAAGCCTATCCGAGCAAGAAACAAAGGCTGCACTTAACAAAACAGCAACAAATGCCCAATGAAAAATACTTTACAATACTTAATTAATACGTTAGTTGTCCTGGTCTGATAGTACAAGGGAAATGAATTCTCCAGTGGAAAGGGCATAATTATACTTAAGTCCAGAAAGATAAAATTTCCAACGGTAAGGGTGAAATTACATAGTCCAACAGTCAATGATTAAATAAATTTAAGAAAGTGTTAACTCCTGGGGGTCCTTGCGTGTCTTGGTCAGGGGAATTTATTGTATTTTCAGCCATCATTATATCAACGTAAGGGAAGAGTTCGATTGTTATAAATACATTATATCCTTCAACAGTAAAATAAAAAGTAAAAATTAAAGGTTCCATGGAAAGAAGAAAAGGGTTGATCGGCATGGTGTTGAAGGGAGAGAGGGATCCCAGCTCAGTGCAGCAAGTATTAAATTAAGATTTTGGTGAGTGTGTGTTCATAAGGCATGAATGAGGTAATGTGGGTTGTTTTGAGTGAGTGGGATAGGATTAATATTGAGGTTAAAGCTTTAGTGAGTGGTGGGTTGTTTTTTGACTAATTAGGAGACATTCATGAACTGCGATTGTGTAAAGGGGGGAAAATGACATCTGAGGTTAGGTGAGTGTGGTCTAAAGGAAATGAGTGGTGAGCTTAAAGAGAGCTAATCTACTAACAAAATGGCAAACAAATCAAGAGTTTCAGAGGGAGTCGCTGTGTGTTTGTGGGCTGAGGTGCTTATGTTTTTATAATGGAGTTTTAGAGAAGCATTAATTAACAAAAATCCAAAAAACATAGGACTGATTAGAGGCAGTGAATCAAGGTTAATCTTCCTAGGATTTGGCTAGAAGTAGGAGATTTACTTTAAGGGTCGCCTTGCTTCTTTGGGTAATATATGACACATAATGGGATTTTGGACTGTTTTGCATTAAATACCAGGATTTCTAGGGCTGAGCTTAACCAATGGGATTAAGGCATGTATCAAGAACGAATCCTAATGCTGCAACTGAGATTTGGACCTCCAAGAAGTAAGATTCAACACCCCAAGTCAGGTGTCAAACTCTAAGTCCACTTTAGGGGGTTCTGCTAGAGATTCCTTTTTGCCCTCCAAACCACATGCTCCCAATCTTTCCCCTTTAAGATTTATGGGTTTGACATATGAATTATGTCCTGAACGTTTTTGACATTTATAGCATCAATTTGTTGAAGTTTGGATAACTTGGTTTCAGCTCTCTTTCCGCTAGAGGTGCAGTCTTGAGGAAGACGATGGAGTTCCATCACTCTTTAGACTTTAGCTGACATCACAATCCTCGAGCACTGTTCACGTCAGGTAAAGGGTGACAGAAAGCTGATGGGACAGCCCTAGTTCATCCTCAAAGACTTGGTTCTCTTGCAGGAGCTTCCAACTGAACTTTGGTCAAGGGTGAATAAGGGCTGGTTGTCCACTTTCAATCCTTTGCTTCTTGCTGGGGTATTTTGGATTGGGCTTGCTCACATGGGCTGGGTTATGTGCATCCTACAAAATGGACATCAACAACACATGTTGCCATGGGTTTTCATTCCTCATGGACTTTTATTAGTAAATATTTTTGGGTTTTTCATATATGCTTGCAATGGGCCTTTGGGCAATTAGTTGTAATGTTTGAAACAATAGGATTAGTTTCAAAATACCTTTGTGAGTAACATTTACTATGATGAATTCTATATAAATAATGTTCATGGTTTCTAATAATCGCATCATAATTTAAATGATATGCTTGTGGGATTGAATATTTACCATGAGTGTTGAAGGTATATATTATGGACATGGTGATGCAAATGATGACCATGTATCTCATGGGTTTATAATATGATCTTCAAGATAACTCCCTATGAGCTTTTATAAGACGATTGTCATGGTTTTTGCCGTGGTAATATTATACCATGATATTTTTTTCATTGTCAAGCATTAATGATCTTGGGCTTTTTTTGATAAAATAGTACCAATGAAAATTGGGTTTTGGATATTGCTAGTGGGAACTAGGCTTTTGATATTGCCAGTGGGAACTAGGCTTTTGATATTGCCAATGAAGATTGGGCTTTTGATATTGCCAATGAAAATTAGGCTTTTAATATTGCCATTGGAAACTGTGCTTTTTTTGACAAATAATTTGCCACTGGTTTGAATCATGGGGTTGAATCCCATTGGAAGAAATAGTATTGCCATGAATTTGAATCATTTTTGATGGTGTACCAAAAGAATACCAACTGTGCTTCGTCCAAGGGAGTCGTCCAGGATCTCCAGTCAACTAAATAACCAGAAAATCTCTGGTTCGTCCAGTATGATCGTCCGTGACTTTTAGCCAATTGAATGAACCCTGGGCGTTCAGCACGGAAGGGTCGTCCATATGCAGAGCTCATGGACGATCAGTCAACATCAATTTGTATGCAAAGAGTCGTCCATGGGCAAGTCACATGGACGACCATGCAACACTTAGCAAAATCTGGAGCAGTTAATCAACCCATGTTCATCGCCAGAGATTTCTCCTAAGTGTGTAACTTCCATCAACGGTTACTACTTCTATAGCCGTTGGGGAAGTTACCCCTATAGTTCCGGATTTCCGCAAGTCTTGGGGAAGTTATTAAAACAAGTAACTGCCCCAAGGTTCCCTATATAAGGACCGGTCTGAATTAGACAAAGGTATGAAAATCTGAGATTTTACTCCCAAAAAGTTGGAACTTCATTTCCTTGTTGAGAAGACTAACTTTATCATCGGAGAGTAAGTGACCGGTCCACCCCGGTCACTTCCTTCAGTGTTTCTTCTTTTCAGGCCTTCGCTACCGCCTTCGCTACCGCCGTAGCCGACCGAAGCCGAAGTGTTCAACCAACTGATTTCACACTTCATCAGTTGGCGCCGTCTGTGGGGACCGTAAGTTGTTTTACGACTTGATTTTCTGCAACAAAAGGTTGAATGGTTCGGACTAGGTTGAGGGCTACAAGCCCAGGCCATCAGGGAAGCAGAGACGCTTCAAGTAACCCCCTTCGCGATCGCCAATCAGCGCCTGTCATGCCGTCGCCTTCCATCCAACACATGCAATCCATGGCGGCCGCAATGGCGGAGTTAACTCGCCAGAATCAAGAATTGACTAGGGAGATGGAGAGGCAACGCCGTGAAGGACATGCTGAGAGACAATCCCAAAGTCAGGAAGACAGAGGAAGAAATGCTGAGCCCGAGGCTCAGTCAAGAGGCACCACTTCGCGAAGGGTGCCACATTTGGAGAAAGAAATGGACCAGATGAGGAAGGTCATGGACGAGATGAAGGAAAACATGAGAAGGGCAAATCCCGTCGAGGATTTGGTTCACCGAACAGATTCCCCTTTCACGGCTTCCATCAATGGGCATCCCTTGCCTCCGAAGTTCAAAATGCCTTCCCTGGATTCGTATGATGGAGCACGTGATCCTTTTGATCATATCGCTACTTTCAAAACAACAATGCATCTCCAAGGAGTACCAGATGAGATTATGTGCAGAGCCTTCCCTACCACCCTCAAGGGACCAGCGCGGGTGTGGTTCAGCAAAATACCTCCGAATTCCGTAAGTTCTTTCGAAGAGTTAAGCAAATTATTTGTCAATAATTTCATTGGAGGACAGAGACACAAACGTTCTTCGTCCAGTTTGCTGACCATAGAACAAGGGGAGAATGAAAGCCTGCGTTCTTTCATCACACGCTTCAACAGGGAAGCCTTGACAGTAGACGAGGTGGACGACAAACTACTATTGGCTGCCTTCCACAATGGGGTTAACTCGGACTTATTCATTCACAAGTTGTATGAGAAAGAGCCCCAATCCATGGCTGAGCTCGTCCATTCAGCCCAAAACTTTATGAACGCAGAAGACGCCATCATAGCTAAGAAGAGGAAGAGAGCTGAAAGAATGGAAGTCAACCCCCCGCGTCATTCTAATCAAGGTCCTCGTCCAAAGAAGGGACGAACGGAAGACAAGAAAGACCGAGACAGAGATAGCAGGAAGGCAGGCCCCTCAGTAAGAAATCAGAATTACACACCCTTGAATGCCCCACTCGATCAAGTGCTCATGCAAATCAAGGATGATCTTTCCTTGAAGTGGCCAGAAAAGATGAAGGGAGATCCTAACAAGCGCAATAAAAATAAATATTGTCGCTTCCATAGGGATCATGGGCACGACACGGACGAGTGTTACGACTTGAAGCAGCAGATTGAGAATCTCATAAGACAAGGAAAGTTGAGGCATTTCGTTGGAAGGGATCATAAAGATGAAAAGTTGAAAGCAAAGATGGAAGAGTCGTCACGACCCCCACTTGGAGAAATAAGGGTTATCATTGGTGGGACAGCGACAGGACAATCTTCCAAAGCCAAGAAGACGTATCTCAAAGCAGTGCAAAATGTCCAACTCTCTGGACGATCCCCAAGGACGAGGGGGACGGACGAGCCAACCATTTCTTTCACGGACGAGGAAGCTGAGAGGATCCATCATCCACACGACGATGCAATCGTCATTACCCTACTCATTGCAGATTACAGAACCAGGAGGGTGTTGGTGGACAATGGAAGCTCAGCAGATATATTGTATTATCCTGCCTTCCAGCAGATGAGGCTTGGACGAGAGCAGCTTCGTCCAGTTTGTTCGCCATTGATCGGATTCGGAGGAATGAAAGTGCAGCCTGTTGGTACCATTACCCTGCCTGTAGTGGTAGGGTCATACCCACAGCAGATAACTAAGGAAGTAAATTTCCTCGTGGTGGATTGTTCATCCTCATACAATGCCATCATTGGAAGACCAACATTGAATAGCTGGAAGGCGGTAACATCCACCTACCATTTATCAGTTAAATTCCCTACGGAGTGTGGGATTGGGCAAGCACAAGGAGATCAATTGGCAGCCAGAGAGTGTTATCTAGCCATGTTGGCTATGGACGAGCAGATGCAGACTATGAATATAGAAGAGAAAAGAATTGTTGCGGAACCTACCGAAGTATTAGAGAATGTTTTGTTGCAAGAAGATGATCCTGAGAAATTCACTAGAATTGGAACAAGTATGAAGGAAAAGGCGAAAGAAGACCTCGTTCAGTTTCTAAAAAAGAATGCCGATGTTTTTGCATGGAGTCATGACGACATGCCTGGCATTGATCCAAGCGTAATCACTCATCGACTGAATGTGTCCCCCTCTTCCAAGCCTATTCGTCAAAAGAAGAGGGTGTTCGCCCCTGAGCGAGAGAAGGCTATCAAGGAAGAGGTTCAGAAACTAACCACAGCACAGTTTATCCGGGAAGTCTATTACCCGGATTGGTTGGCAAATGTAGTAATGGTAAAGAAGGCAAATGGCAAGTGGAGGATGTGCGTCGACTTCACTGACTTAAACAAAGCTTGCCCTAAGGATAGTTATCCTTTGCCTCGAATTGACCAACTGGTTGATTCTACGGCTGGCCATCAGCTGTTGAGCTTCATGGACGCCTTCTCTGGATACAATCAGATAAAGATGGACGAGGCAGATCAGGAAAAGACATCTTTTATTACAAGTCAAGGTTTGTTTTGCTACAAGGTGATGCCCTTCGGTCTGAAGAATGCAGGGGCAACTTACCAAAGGTTGGTGAATCATATGTTTCGTCCACAGATAGGACGGAATGTAGAGGTATATGTGGATGACATGCTTGTGAAGAGCTTAGATGAGGGACTGACATGGACGAGGACCTTAGACGTTTGAAGTAATGCTTAATATTATTATTTTCCAGTATTTGCTTATTACTATTGTGTTTTAAGTGTGTATGCTATGCTACTCATGGACGAAGTTATGTTGTATTATGTATTTTTAAGCACAAGCTCTTAAGCATGTGTCATGATTGTGGACGAATGATTATATAGTATGGATTTCTAAATATACATATGGTGTGTTTTAGATATGTATTTTTATAGGAATCCTTCATTTTCTATGATCCAAAATGATCCACGGAAGGCGAAAAATCCAAGGACGAATAAAATCCTTGGACGCAAGGAAGTATCGTCCAAAAGCTTTCCTTTAAATGAGGATAAAGCAAGAAAAATAAAGGTATGTCCGTCTAAGCTCAAGACGAGACAAACCTGAAGTGTAATCGTCCAGCACATGGACGAACAATGTGTGTGAAAGCACCACAACCCCAATGACAAATTTAACCAACTTAACAATCCAGCCCATGGACGAGCATTTGTTGGGAAATTTTTATTAAGGACGAGTAAACAGTCGTCCAAAATTTGTTCAAAGGAATCTTGTGAAAGGACGACATTAATGGACGAACTTTATAAAGAATAGAGGTACGTCCGTTTAAGGTCAAGACGAGACAAACCTGAGTTATAATCATTTTCATCATGGACGAACAAATGTGCGTGTAAAAACACCACAATCCCATAGACGAACCTAACCAACTTAACAATCCAGCTTATGGACGAGCATTAGTTGGGAAAATAATTGTTAAAAACGAATAAACATTCGTCCAATAATTGAATTTGGTGAAAAGACCTCATTCATGGACGAACATTACAAACATCCCATGATGTCATACACGAAGGAGCTCGTCCATGTGTTCAAGACGAGGTAAAGCCTTAGTAAGAGGGAAAATCCCACAACTATAAAAGTGTTATGGACGACATAAATAAAGCTTGTTCACAAAAACTTAAAGAATATTCAAACACAATGAATAGTGAAAAGGAAAAGTATTCATACATTTATAAAATTTAAAGGGTAGACGACCACCGTCCAAAAACCCTTATGTATTGCTTGTTCATAGAACTCGTCCATAAATTTGGACGAGAAGGTTGTACTCGAATAACTTAAAAAAAAAAGAGAAGTAAAAAACCAAAAAACATTGGGCACCACTAAATATAAAGCTTTTCAAAGAAGCTATCATTTCTGCCCACTAGGAGCATTCTTTGGATCGTCTTGTGTCACTTCGTTATTGGCGTCGTCCACCACATTGACGTCCTCAGAACTCATCCCTAGCACTGAGCTTTCCGTTGCAAGAGGAAGTTTGAAAGAATCGAAGTTGAGGTCAGGGAAGGCATCTTTGGCATCAGCGCGGAAGTCCTCATATCCAGCAGCATAGTGACTGTCTAGACGATTCTTATACTCGTCAGACTTCTTGAAGGCTGATATGGCTTCTTCACGTGCCTTCTCCAAGGACGAAGCATGCCCTGAAACTTGTCCTTCCAAGTAAGTGATGCGGGTATCTTTTTCAATGGCATCCGCCTTAAGTTCCTCAACTTCGTTCTTCAACTTCGTCTCAATCCCTAGCAAACGGTTGACCTCGTCCGTCAGCCTGATTACTTCCCCCTTCTTCAACAAGACTTCCTTGCTCAGCTCTTCAGCCTTCCCCTTCGCCGTCTTAGCCTCCTCGGCGAGCTCCTTTGCTTGGCATGTAGCTGTATAGAACTTTGACATAGCCTGTACATGGACGAAGGAAAGTTAGAAAATTCAACTCTTAAAAAATTCTTTAAAAGCATTTTAAGACGAATGAAACTTTACCTTGAAGAGGTCATGGACACCAGAGCGTTCAAATTCTTTCACTGACATGTTGTAGCATTCATTAACTTCATTGTCAGTGACGATCCCTTTGAACGTCCTCCACGCATAACCTTCGTCCAGCACCAGGTTGGAAGGACGATCGGACGGCTCTGACGAAGAAGGCTTCCTTGGAGTCTTAGTTAGAGGGGGAGTAGGATCAGTCTGAACAGGATGGACCATTTGGACGGGCTCCACAATGGCAGGAATCTCGTCCAGGTTAACCGTAGGAGTGAACTTGGGAACCTTGGGAAGGGAAGTTTGAGTAGTCTTTGGCTTTTTAGGACCTCGACGACTAGGGAGGTCCTCCATGTCCACTCCACTCGAAATCTTCTTAGATTTCCTCTTCCCAGCCTGGACGGCCTCTTTCTGGACGACTGGGGGCACGGAAGCTCCCTCGTCCCCACTAAGTATTGTCTTATCTTTATTTTCTCTCATTGTGATTATTCCTGTGACGAGGAAAATCACTTAAAAAAAAGGGAGAAAGAAAAGGACAGAAATAAAAAGGGATGGACGACACTTACTTCGTCTAGTGGTTTCTTCGTGACTCAGGTTCTCAGCAGTGGGTTCTGGACCAAGCCCCCAAGTAGCTAAGCTGCTAAAGGTAACTAGCTCGTGAAAGCTCCTTTTAGGGAAGGCACGAACTTTATCTATTTGATCTAAATAAAATCTGTCCAAACGTGGACGAACAACAGCTGCACCAATAAAAGAAAGATGGTTAGACGATGGAAAGTTAGAAAAATTGTAAGGAACAAAATGAATGACATGGAAGGAGAACATACCCTCAGGACGAAGGCGACCTATGGGGCTGGTAAAAGGAGGGAAGGGGGCATTACTAACATCAGTTGGGTCCCCAGCCCAGCTTCCAGAAATGATAAAAAATTCTTGTTTCCAGAGCCTATCGGACGAGCTACGGCCCGTTATTAAACTATAATGTGGGCCTCTGGACGAGAACTGGTAGAACCCAGCAGATTTCTTTATCTCTGAGGGCTTATAACAGTAAAGGAACTCGTCCACCGTCAAAGGACAGTTCCCCTCTAATGCCTCACGCCATAACACTTGCATGGCAACTATCGTCCTCCAACCATTGGGGTTAAGTTGGTTAGGACCAATACCTAACCTATAAAGAAGACCTCTACAGAATGTATTTAGGGGAAACCTAAGGCCAGCTAAGAGGTAAGACGAGTATACTCCCAAGCCAGAGGAAGGTGAACAACACCATTCCCCTTCCATGGGTAGACGAGGATTGAATTCCTTAGGAATTTGATATCTATCTACAAGAGTTTTAAGTTTGGGGGCATCTAAGGTGGACGCTACTTCAGGAGCGCAACTATATATTACATCCTCCTCCTCGTCTTGAGGAGGGCTAGGTGACCTTCTGGACGAGCTAGCCCCAGCCCCAGAAGTCATCCTACGCTGCATCTCCTGGAATTCCTCTAAGGACATACCAGGGACCCCAGACGAATAATACTCGTCCGAAGAATTATCACTACTACTGGTATTTCCCTCACCACTCTCATAACTATCCCCACTTCCAGAGGAGACGTCCTGATACTCGTCTATCTCCCTATCTACGCTATCACTAGACCTAGACATGATTGTTAAGATGAAAACCTAAGGAAGAGGGAAGGAGAATACCTGACGAAACTAGATGACGAGGCCTAGACGAGAATCTTGGACGAGATGGCAGAAGAGAGATTATGAGAAAGGTGAAGGGCAAGAATGAGAATGTACCTATTTATAGGGCCCACAGGTAGGGTCACAACAGGACACGAGCGAATCAGAAAATGACACGTGGCACTCTCGTGAAGAAATGGAATCGACGAGACAGACAACCGATACGATTCTGACGCGTGGCACGATCCGGGACGACATGATGATGACACGTGTCAGAAGTAAAAAAAAAAAAAAAAAAAAAAAAAAAAAAATCTCTACAGTGCTATAGACGACCCCTGGACAAGGGGGCAACTGATGGTGTACCAAAAGAATACCAACTGTGCTTCGTCCAAGGGAGTCGTCCAGGATCTCCAGTCAACTAAATAACCAGAAAATCTCTGGTTCGTCCAGTATGATCGTCCGTGACTTTTAGCCAATTGAATGAACCCTGGGCGTTCAGCACGGAAGGGTCGTCCATATGCAGAGCTCATGGACGATCAGTCAACATCAATTTGTATGCAAAGAGTCGTCCATGGGCAAGTCACATGGACGACCATGCAACACTTAGCAAAATCTGGAGCAGTTAATCAACCCATGTTCATCGCCAGAGATTTCTCCTAAGTGTGTAACTTCCATCAACGGTTACTACTTCTATAGCCGTTGGGGAAGTTACCCCTATAGTTCCGGATTTCCGCAAGTCTTGGGGAAGTTATTAAAACAAGTAACTGCCCCAAGGTTCCCTATATAAGGACCGGTCTGAATTAGACAAAGGTATGAAAATCTGAGATTTTACTCCCAAAAAGTTAGAACTTCATTTCCTTGTTGAGAAGACTAACTTTATCATCGGAGAGTAAGTGACCGGTCCACCCCGGTCACTTCCTTCAGTGTTTCTTCTTTTCAGGCCTTCGCTACCGCCTTCGCTACCGCCTTCGCTACCGCCGTAGCCGACCGAAGCCGAAGTGTTCAACCAACTGATTTCACACTTCATCAATTTTCTTTTTCGAATATTTACTGAGTATAAAATTTTTGGGCTTTGGAAATTATTAGATTTTATCTCACTCAATAAATAATTCGGGCTTTACGAGCAAATATGAGGTCTTATAGTGTTTTGCATTTGTAGCTCAATTTTGTGATAGAAAGGAGAAAGGTTGTGGGTTAGCATAGTGATAGTCAAAGAAAATATCTAGGCATGCCCAACAATTTGTTTGTGACATTTGATAAAAAAATAAATATGTGTTATTTAAATAATATTAGGTGTAAAGAAATGTACTCCAACACTTAGGAAGGAAAAATTTTAAAAATTATTATAAAATTAAAAACTATTTAAGTTTGGGAACAAAAGAAAGAGACGGCTCAGGTTTGGTATACGTGTAGGATGCAAGGAGGCATTTGTGATATGACAACAAATTTTAAATATTTATTATTTACAAAATTAAATTTAGAAAGAGTGATGGTTTGTTGGACAAGATTTTTCTTCAAACTAATTTAAAAAGTAACTCTTTAAACTTCTCTTATATCATTTTATTTTATATGAATTTTGAAAATCTAACTATTGGATTATATGTTTTTTATATTCTTTATTATGCATGTTAAAATTCGTTCAAATTGAATGTTATATACTCTTCGATTAATAAATTTATTTTTTATGCATAATTTTTTACCACAAAAACTTAAAATCTAAACATATGGTTGATGTCATTGCTATTTGTGGGAGGGTTTCTTATCTCAGCCTCCAATTAGTAGGTATTGTCCGCTTTGGTCATGCCTCACGATTTTGCTCCATCCCACATTAAGGAGAAACGCCTTCCACATGTGCCTTATAAGTTTGAACTCAAGACACATGTGTAGTACCATTGCTACACATAATAGCATAATCAACAACTTTTGTGATTAAAGTATGATACTGCAATTGTGTGGCCACTAGCGAGAAGAAACAATTGCGGTAGCCAATTTTGAAAACTTGAAATTTTGGCTAGATATGCAACACCATTAAAATATTTTATAATTATATTTCCTTAGATCTTGACATGAAAAATGATATATTCAATATTAAAAAAAATAATAATAATCCAAATTTTTTTTTAGATTCAGCTGTATGAGATAGCTTTCTAATCCGCTGGGATGAGATAAGTATGAGCGGCATCAGCTAAAAAATGCAGCAGAGAAGCCAAGTCTTCCACGAAAAATATCACAGCGTGAAGAACAAGCAGTCGAAGTAGCCACCACATCACTAGCCATGTGATGTAGGTATTAAGAGTAGGGGTATTTTAGGATTTTTATAGTAGTGGACGAGGCCAAAACAGTAAAAAGAGTGCATAGTGGTAAAACTAGTAAAGGTCGGTGCCAAGTTTGTAATGGTAAACGGTAAACCGCTTTCTTCTTGCTCTTACTGTAGCTAGCTCAGTCTTACATCATCACGTATCAAACAATGGTGCTCCAAGCAACTATAAAAGCCTGCCTTCATATGGCTATTTCATTTTCAAAGCAAACTTCAAATACCTCTACCCTCGAAATCCAAATATACTTTCAACACCATGGCTATCTTGTTGTTCACATTGTTTACCATCGCACCACTACCCCCACCCCCACCCCCACCACCACCACCACCACCAATCCCTCATTTCTGGCCGGATCCAACCCTCTCTCCACCAGCCTTACCCCCTATTCCCCCTACTCTCACTGCGCCTACACCTCCACCTCCCAGCCCCCTTACTCCACCAGCGCCGCCGCCGCCACCGCTAACGTTTCCTCCTTTCCCACCTTTCCACCGATCGCCCCCTTTCACTCCATCACCACCACCACCACCACCCCAACCTCTGCAACCACCAGACACCACACCACCACCACCAAGTCGACCACCACTCGTGGTGCTCGCGGTGTTGGGTATTTTAACTCTAACAGGCGGCCTCGGAGTCGTCTTTGCCATTGCTCACTACAACCCGACTCGTAGAGAGGAGGAGAATCCGGAGAAGTTATCTCAGCCGGAGAACTCAAACGGAAGGGCACCGGAGCCTTATGAATTGGTCGGTGTGACTGTGAGGCGTGAATCTAATCGTGTTGCAGTCTTGCCGGAGCCGATCAAGAGTCCTACTCCTGCGTTCAGGGTGTCGGTGTGAAAGGTAATTTCTTTTTCTTTCTTTAAATGTTTGTTTGGTTTGGATTAAGATTTATCAAAATGGGATCGGATTGTGTAGAATACAATTTAGAGATTCTGATTAAGGCTGCGTTTTGCGTTCTATTTTGGTGTGTGAACTTAAATTTTTCCAATCTGTTTGGGTTTTGTTTTTCCAGTTTTTAACATTTTGTCTGATCTGACTATTTGGGTGTTTTGAGTTTCTGTAATGGGTTTTTTTGTTATTTAACATGGGTATTTGCGGTTCTGTACAAGGTCTTTTTTTTTTCATGCGTGCTAGTTGTTTAAGGGAATGAATGAACTGTTTCTTATCTCTGTTCTGTATTGGTTTGTCATTGCATTGTTGAGGTTTATAGTTTGTTCTTGAGGTTAGGAGCTAACAATAACGAATAGTATTGCTAACTTGCCATTGTATTTCTATTTGACTTAATTCTCTGTTTGGAGCTCCATTTTATTGATTTATTTCATTTCTAATGGATGTTACATGATAAAATGCTTGAGCTATTTTTGTTGTTGTTGGTAAATACGATTTATATTAAGCTAAGGAAGCAGAACAAGGTGAGAGCACGTCATCGCTGAATTATCCATTACAAAACACCCCAAAACAGAACTGGCGGCGAGGGAACAACTACAAAATCTAGGACTTGGCCTATTCCCAAATGCTTGAACTACATGATAATCAACACATCAGCAATTTGGTTCTTTTTGTTTGTAAAATGCAATAATCACATGTCCATTGTAGTCTACTATGCTTGGTATTTGTTTCAGGCACTAGAGAATGTGGTATTGATTCTAATACTCCATTGTTTTGGTTTTGTTATGTAGATGGATTACAAAAAATTCAGAGCCGCCGCGCAGTTTCATCAATCCTTACTGGGGGGCTATGCTATTGGATGGTAGTAGTTTATATACTATTATGTGCTTGTATTATGGAACAATGTTAAGCGTTTTGGATGACTGAGTATTAATACTTTGATGAGAATTTCAGTTATGTAGACCGACAATCCCTAATGTCATTTAAGTTTTTTCCCCCTTTGTTGTTTATTTAATAATCGTGTATTGTGTGAGTGTTTGAGGCATAGCTGGGAAATCATAAATGGGTTTGTCAATGATAGTTGTTGGATTTGAACTGTGTTGTTTTTCCCAACTAGCTCAAGCTAGATGAAATCCTGTTTCTCAACTTGATTTGCATTCACTAGTATCTTTCTTTGCTTGTGTCTTAGCGTGCCACCATAGATGTAGGATGTAACAAGCTTGAGTGCTGGTCGCTGCAATGTATGAGTTGCCTTGTTCAATATTTCATATAATTTTGAGTATTCCAAGCATACTATGCAGTGACATGTCCGTGTACATTTGCATCTTATACGCAGTTACTCACTACAAAATTCCTGTGTTATTAACCATTAAAAACAACAAGGGGCTGTTGGCCTGTTGTAGAGCGCAAACAAATGTTGAGTATTCATTGTTGTCGGGCTAGTATGTTGTCTCCTGCTCAGCTACTAAATATGGGTAATGTATGTTCCAAAAACAAGCTAAAATCTAAATTTAGTACCTTCACTTTTATTCCAATCAAACCGACCCTTAGTTTTTGTCAATTTAATACCTTTTTTAATTTTGGTTAAATTAGTACGATTTACTTTTAAACCCCCTTAAATGGCATTTTTTAAAACTAATTCTTCACTTTAGAAAATCACAAAACAAACATTTTTTTTTTCCATTAAACAAGAAACCTGGCTTTCGTCGCTTGAATTGTTGACCGGACTGTCCAATATGTCAATAACAGCTATAAATACAGTGCTTAGTGCCCCCCACACTGAGTGATTTAATCCATTATCAAGATCAAGTTGGTGGGCTGCAACTTCTGATGGATTCCAAATTTGTGGCAAAAACAGTGATGTGGACAAGTTTAAGTTCAATTAAAGAACCCAAATTGAAGTTTCCTTTCTGGACTTGACGCCTAAAGATTGCCAATGGTACCCAGCTACCCAGTACACAGTATATGTTGAACTATACGAAGCAACTAGCCTAGTCAGCATCACAACAAGCTTGCTATATTTCAAAACTTTCAAAATAAAAATAAAACTCACTTTCATTCTCACCCTCTATTGCCGGTGGCGTCACCACCACCATCGCCATCGCTGCCACCATCCCCAAACTCCAGTGGCAGAGTAACGGTGGACCTCCTCAGTAAAACATAAAAAATCTGTAGTGCCAAGTTTTTTATTGTTGTATTCTTTCTTGTCAACTGCCATACTTATTCTAGAAAGCCTAAAACAACCATGTAGCTTAATACACAAATTTATTTGCAACACCACAGAAATACAACATAAATCATGAAAGTTTTGAAGCTTTTTTCTCAACTTTGAAAAGTTCCAAAATTGGTGGATGTAAAACCCAATCAAGATGCTCTAAACACCAACAACTTAGATCTTTTTCAGATAATTGTTGGATTTTTTCATTTTTATATTGCTTCTAGAAAGTCTATAAAAATCAGTGATGTGGACGACTTTAAAGTTTAATTATAAGGGCTTTGACGCCCAAGATTCCCAATTGTACCCCACCATATGAACCCAACCAAGCACTATTAAAATGATTACTTTTTATAATTATTAATAGAAAAAAAGTTGATGAAATTTCAACTTTTTATTTTTCTACTTTATGATAATTACTTTTTATTATTTAATTAAAACATTAATTGATTTTTGGTGTAAGAAAGATTTGAATTACAAATATTTTATTTTATGATAAGAGATTTTATTCATGGACTAATTAAAACCTACTTTTGTATTATTTGCTTTGTGGGGACCAAAGTCTCATTCTTTGATAAAAATGAAAAATTTTAAGAAAGTCCTAGCTTTCAAGTTAGACTAACTAATGATTTGTAATTAAAAAATCCATGAGGACCATGACTCATGAGCTGTTTTATATTTTCTAAATGAGTTTTAGTCCAACCAACTAATATGTTTAGTACTACATTTGAAAATCAATAAAATTCTACCTTTTATTTTTATATATAAGACTTGTCTTCCTTCTTTGTTAATATCGCTCTCGCCTCTTGGAGTCTAACTTGGTTTAAAGTAACAACAACATCAGCATAATTAAATATTACATGTATTTTTACATATTTTTTCATTCACATATATTTTAAAAAAATACAAATAATTTTATTCACTCTTGTCTGCCAAACGACCTAAAATTTCCAAAATTTGACCCTCGTACCAAGAAAAAACTAGTCACGTTATTGTCAGCGGACCAGCCAGTGAGCTTAGGTATAATCATCTTAGAATTTTGTAGGGTCTTCGGGGAAGAAATTTCGTTGTAAATAGGGCTTTCCCATCGGGAAAACAACCAAATACCTTGTCACAATTCTTTCTTGGGGCCCAGTAAATGCATATTTTAGGCGGCCACAATTCTCTTTTACGGATGAATGCAGGGGGCAACCACGTGTATACGTAGGGCCCACCAAATAATCGATACTAGCCAATCGGTTGAAAAACAAAATATTTTAATTTGTAACTCAATTGTAAGTGGTGGCCTCCCTCAAGGAATCTGATTTCCCAGCCCCAGCCACATATTTTTGTATTTTTTTTTCTTTTAATATTATTTTCCTTCTTTCACAGTTTCAATTCCATTCCCCAATCCCATACTCCTCTTTTCAGCCATGAGCCACCCAATTATTAATTGGGTCATGCTAACGAGTGCCCTTAGGGCACTCTTTAAAAATTCATTTTAAGAAAGTTTTAACATCATTTTTATGGGAAATGAAAAAAGCTGTCAAAACATTAATTGCTTTTTTTTCTTTTCCCATAAAAACTTTCTTTAAATAGGTTTTTAAAGAGTGCCCTAAGGGCACTCGTTAGCATTTCCCTTATTAATTTATCATGCCACTTTAGGGCCCGTTTGGATAGAGCTGAAAACTGAAAACTGAAAACTGAAACATTGTAGCAAAATAATTTTTAAATGGGTAAATAGTACCGTGGAACCCATTTTTAATAAAAAAAATTACTGAAAAGTGAAAATTGTGGGTCCGTGAACAGTAAAAATGGTGGGAAATAGTCACATATTGCGGCTACTGTTCAATGAACAGTAGCCGCAACAGTAATGAACAGTGCAAAACGGTCTGGGAAAGCTGAAAAGTAAAAAAAAAAAAAAAAAAAAAAAAAGTTTGCAAAAACGCAAATGCGTCTGGGAAGCGCAAAACGCGCTTCCCAAACGCACACTTAATCCATTTAGTCGGTTGCAGAAGTGTTCTCATATAAGGTCATTTTGTAAACATGTACATGTAAGAGTTATATTTTTGGAATGAGTTATATATATATATATATATATATATGTATTTAAGATAAACGACATATAAAGTGGAGATAATAAATACTTTTGGATTACTCATTTCTAGAATGTCTACCGTTTGATGTAATATAAACCAATAGTATAGAAAATGTATAACTTTTGTTATTTTTACTTGATATACTTTGTGTATTGCTTGATTTGTGATTGAATATGATAGTTTAATCTTGGCTTTCAAACAAAAAAATTATGATTCTGCTCCGGTTAGTATATTTAGACTTATGTAAATTTGAGTTGTTGTTATATTAGTCGTGTAAATATATATAATTAATTTTCATATGCAAAGCTATTTTTTAATTCTTCTTTAATCAT
Source organism: Quercus gilva (assembly GCA_023621385.1). Lineage (NCBI taxonomy): Eukaryota > Viridiplantae > Streptophyta > Magnoliopsida > Fagales > Fagaceae > Quercus > Quercus gilva. The sequence continues at coordinate 91,725,602 of CM042476.1, read as the reverse complement.
ACAGAGAGAGAGAGAGTAATAACAAATTAATAAAAAATAATAATTTAATGAAATGTAGTGTAAAATAAATAATTTTATGTAAGTGTTTTTGAAAATTGGACATATAAAATAAAAAAGAATTTTTTTATATATTAAAATAGACATAAATTTTTACATAAGCTGATAAGTAGATACGAAAGTTCTGCTTTTAGGGTTGCAGATTTCTTTGAGGATGAAAGATGGTCTTTTGTGGCTGATTAGATGTAAGAGTATTACAAGGTTGAATTAATTACAAAGTAATCAAATATTCGAAGAAGTCTGAACATCCTTATTTGTCAAAAAAAAAAAAAAAAGTTTTTTGCAGTATGGAGGCAAGGTTGGCGCTTGGCGCTTGGGCTTGTGGTTGATTTGAGTTTGTATTTGTTTGATATGGAGTTTTTATTTTTAAGTGAAATTTGAAGAGAGTAAAAACATTTAATTTTTAAATGGAATAGAAATATAGCATTTGAGGTTAATTTCTTTTTTTTTTTTTTCTAGAAAAAAATTTGATTTAGTTATCTATAAATAATAAAAGAAAATTTTAATAGATGTCTTAAGAATAATGATTTAACAAAAACATTTAGAAAATTTTTGAGCTTTTTAACCAACAATTAAATTAACTAAAAAAAAATGTTTAACAAAAAAAAAAAAAAAAACTAAAATAACAAAATTTAAAGTTTTTCGACCAAGATACCAATAATAAACATGCCAACATTTCCAATGTGCTTGTCCTCTTTTTCAATGACACAAGGATAAAAGCAAACAAATAGACACTTATAAAGAAGTGCCAGCGCTGAACATTGTTTTTTTGTTTGTTTGTTTGTTTTTTTTTTTTTTGAGAATCCATCTTCATCATATAAAAACTGAAATCAGCCAAAGTCGGCTAAATGTACATCAAAAACTTGTGGTGGAACATCCTCCATCCACACCGAAAAACCATCAATAGTTTTCATAAATTTGGCTAAAAAATGAGCAACTGAGTTCTCCGACCTTCGGGTATGAGAAAAGGAAATGCAATTACAATAAACTAAATAATGTTTAATAGAAGAAATCAGATGGCCAAAAGAAGAGAAAGATTCCTCTTCCTTTCTTAAGGCTGAAATAACCACCTTTGAGTCTCCCTCGACAATAAAAGAGGGTAGATTGAGGTCCATAGCAAGGGTGATAGCTCGAACTGCTGCAAGTGCTTCAACTTCGTCTGATGATGATGGAAGCTTGATCTTTTTCGCCAAGGAAGCGAGCACCTTTCCATGAGAATCATGAACAACTACTCCCAACCCAGCTTCCTTTGTTTCTTTGAAGACCGCACTGTCAAAATTAATTTTGAGGAGTGACGGAGGAGGGGGTTCCCACTTAGGTTGAGACCGTTGAGGAGGAAACGACTGCAACGTAGCTGCTGGTTGCACCTCAGAAAACTCGTGAAGCAGCTGCTTAGCTGAAGGGATGAGCGGGGCCAACGGGGAAGATTTGTTGTTAGTTCGAAGTTGATTACAGCGAGACCAAATTGTCCACGTGATCGACGCAAACAGCTCAAGATTTTTGCCTTGTTCCAATGCGAATCTAGCAAGCTCAAAAAAATTTGAAAACTTTTTAGACGTGCAAAACAACCAGATCATGTCAGTTTCCCAAATGAGCATGTGATTTGTAATCTTTTTTTATTATAAATAAAATTCATCTTTTCATAAAAATAAAAAAAATACATTAATAAATGCATAATCATTTTTCTAATTTATTTCTAAGGTAGCTTTACCTTTTTTTTTTTTTAATTTTTTATATAGAAAAACTAATTATTAAACATACACATACTTAATGACACTCTTTGTCAAGTTCAAATACATTGCTAAACCCAAAAACACATTACTTAACATTACTCTAATCCGCTAGGATGAGATAAGTATGATTACTAATAGAAAAAAAAAAAAAGGTTGCGGAGAAGCCGAAGTCCTCCACGAAAAAGATCACAGCGTGAAGAAGAAGCTGTCGATGTAGCTACTACACTAGCCATGTGATGTAGTCACTAAGAGTAGGGGTATTTTAGGCTTTCAGCAGTGTAAAAAAAAAAAAAATAGTAAAACAATAACACACCTGGGTGGAGTGGCCGGCAAAGTTTGTAGTGGAAAATCGTTCTCCTCTTGTTTTTACTGTAGCTGAGTCTCACGCCACCGCCTACCAAAAAATGGTGCTACAAGCAACTATAAAATCCTGCTTTTACATGGCTATTTCATTTTCAGATCAAACGACCAAAACCTGTACACCCAAAATCCAAATATACTTTCACCATGGCTATCTTGTTGTTCACGTTGTTTACCATCGCACCACCACCGCCACCCCCACCAACACCAATCCCTCATTTCTGGCCGGATCCAACCCTCTCTCCACCAGCCTTACCCCCTATTCCTCCTCCTCTCACTTCGCCTACACCTCCACCTCCCTCCCCCCTTACTCCACCAGCGCTGCCACCGCCGCCGCCACCGCTAAAGTTTCCTCCATTCCCACCTTTCCACCGATCGCCCCCTTTCACTCCATCACCACCACCACCACCACCCCAACCTCTGCAACCACCAGACACCACACCACCACCACCAAGTCGACCACCACTCGCGGTGCTCGCGGTGTTGGGTATCTTAACTCTAACAGGCGGCCTCGCAGTCGTCTTTGCCATTGCTCACTACAACCGGCCTCGTAGGGAGGAGGAGAATCCGGAGAGGTTATCTCAGCCGGAGAACTCAAACGGAAGGGCACCAGAGCCTTACGAATTGAGCGATGTGACTGTGAGGCGTGAATCTAATGGTGTTGCAGACCTGCCGGAGCCGATCAAGAGTCCTACTCCTGCGTTGAGGGTGTCGGTGTATAAGTAGTGAAAGGTAATTTCTTTTTCTTTCTTTACGTGTTTGTTTGGTTTGGATTAAGATTTATCAAAATGGGATCGGATTGTGTAGTTTACAATTTAGAGATTCAGATTTAGGCTGCGTTTTGCGTTCTATTTTGGTGTGTGTAAACTTACTTTTTCCCATCTGTTTGGATTTTGTTTTTCCAGTGTTTAACATTTTGTCTGATCTGACTATTTGGGTGTCTGAGTTTCTGTAATGGGTTTTCTTTTGTTATTTAACATGGGTATTTGCGGTTCTTTACAAAGGTCTTTTTTTTTTTCAAAATTTTTTTTTTGATTGAGTCTTTTTTTTTTTTCATGCGTGCTAGTTGTTTAAGGGAATGAATGAACTGTTTCTTATCTCTGTTCTGTATTGGTTTGTTATTGTATTGTTGAGGTTCATAGTTTGTTCTTGAGGTTAGGAGCTAACAATAACGAATAGTATTGCTAACTTGCTTTTGTATATCTATTTGACTTAATTCTCTGTTTGGAGCTCCATTTTATTGATTTATTTCATTTCTAATGGATGTTAAGTGATAAAATGCTTGAACTAATTTTTTTTTTGGTAAATACGGATTTATATTAAGCTAAGAAAACAGAACAAGGTGAGAGCAAGTCATCGCTGAATTATCCATTACAAAACACCCCAAAACAGAACTGGGGGTGAGGGAAAAACTACAAAATCTAGGACTTGGCCTATTCCCAAATGCTTGAACTACATGATAATCAACACATCAGCAATTTGGTTCTTTTTGTTTGTAAAATGCAATAATCACATGTCCATTGTAGTCTACTATGCTTGGTATTTGTTTCAGGCACTAGAGAATGTGGTATTGATTCTAATACTCCATTGTTTTAGTTTTGTTATGTAGATGGATTACAAAAAATTCAGAGCCGCGGCGCAGTTTCATCAATCCTTACTTGGGGGGCTATGCTATTGGATGGTAGTAGTTTATATGCTATTATGTGCTTGTATTATGGAACAATGTTAATCGTTTTGGATGACTGAGTATTAAAACTTCGATGAGAATTTCGGTTGTGTAGGCCGACAATCCCTAATGTCATTTAAGTTCCACCCCCCCCCCCCCCCCCCCCCTCTTTGTTGTTTATTTAATAATCGTGTGTTGTGTGAGTCTTTGAGGCATAGCTGGGAATCATAAATGGGTTTGTCAATGAGAGCATTCACATCAGCTCATTTATAAGTGTCTATAATAGAAAAAATGCTCAAATTTACACATTTTTGTTCAAAAATAGCCCACATCAGTACGTTTAAACTCTTGTAAAATCTTCTAAAATTATACACGAGCTGCACTGCCCGTGTAAATTTACACGGGTATTGTAGCTCATGTATTTAATTTTTTAATGGTTTTTTCTCTGTCCTCTCTAACGGACTCTCATCTCCTTCCTCTCTTCCCCAATCCTTACAACATCCAGCGTGCCAAATCAACTGAAAATTAACCCACACACAAGCACAGAAAGAAAGCTCAAATATTTATACAAATCTAGACAGTAAAAGTCCCATAAATCTAACGCAAACACAACTTTTGAAGGCAACCCATTTGAGCTAAACCAAATCCAAGAAGACCCACAAAAACATTCCACTCAAATAACAAATACATTGAAACTAATACCAAATGCAACACAATAAGAACAAAGGTGCAGACACACACACACACACATGGGTCCTTGGATTGGTTGCTGGAGCTCGTGGGTCGGCCGGTGAAGCATGGAGCATATTTCGGCTAGTGAAGAAAGGATTTGGGTCGCCGGAGCTCGTGGGTAGACCGGTGAAGCGTGGAGCATGGATCGGTGCTTGTGGAGGGTGGATTGGCCGGTGAAGAAAGGTTTTGGGTCGCCGGAGCTCGTGGGTATCGCTTGATCGGAGCGTGGAGCATGGAGTGATCTGGATCGGCCGGTGAGAGAAGGAATGAGACGATCGCCGGTGAGAGAAGGAAGAAAAGAGAGAAGGAATGAATTGTCCGGTGAGAGAAGGAAGAAAAGAGAGAAGGAATGAGAGAAAGAAGAAAAGAGAGATAGAGAGAGAGAGAGAGTTGATCTGTTCAGAAGAGTGAGAGAGTGAGAGAGAGAAAGGGCGCGTATATAAGTGGAGTTGGTTGAGGAAAATAATAAAAAAATTGTGTAGAGTGAATATTTTATTGAAATATCTTGTAAAATAAATGAACTGATGTGGGTGTTTTGTAAAAGTGGTAGTGTAAAATAGAAAGATGAGGTTTTTTTGTGTAAAATACACAAAAAATTTAGATGAGCTGATGTGAATGCTCTGATAGTTGGATTTGAACTGTGTTGTTTTTCCCAACTAGGTCAAGCTAGATGAAATCCTGTTTCTCAACTTGATTTGCATTCACTAGTATCTTTCTTTGCTTTTGTCTTAGCGTGCCACCATAGATTTAGGATGTAACAAGCTTGAGTGCCGGTAGCTGCAATGTATGAGTTGGCTTGTTCAATATTTCATGTACTATTGAGTATTCCTAGCATGCTATGCAGTGACATGTCCATGTACTTTTGAGTACTCACTACAAAATTCCTATGTTATTAACCATTAAAAACAACAATGGGCTGTTGACCTGTTGTACAGCGCAAACAAATGTTGAGTATTCCTTGTTGCTGGGCTAATATATTGTCCCAAGCTCAGCTAGTAAATATGGGTAATGTATGCGTACATACATAATTTTCTAAAAACAAGCTAAAATCTAATTTAGTACCTTCGCTTTTATTCCAGTTGTCAAATTAGTCTATGAAATTTAGTTTTTGTCAATTTAATCCCTTTGTTAATTTCGGTTAAATTAGTACTGATGGACCCAATAAAAAAGTCTTCGTCCTTGTCTCTTAAGGACGATATTCATGCACGACCCCAATGCCAACATCGTCCAGAAAAGCCGTTACCAAAGATAATAGTAAATGTTGATACCGTTGAAGAAATGTTTGTCAACTCAACATTGAACACATGCGTTACAAATTCTGCAATAACACCACCATTACTACGGAACCAATGGTTAGAAATGATCATCCATATATAAACCCCTGGGGAGGAGGATGACGAGGTATGCATACAAAAAAACAAATACTGATACTCTAGCTATTCTTAGTTTTAAGCTGATTTCATATTTCCTATTCGGAGGCCTTTTTCTAACTTTGGCATCGGAGGCTCAGTGGCTGGTGCCACACCGATGACCATTCCTCTTGTGTTGCCTGGTCATTTTCAGGGTCTGTGATGATCTCGGTCTGGACGAACATCTCCATTGACGATCCTAGCATCATCAGTTTGGCGTCGTCTGTGGGGACGACATTTATTGTTCTTAAGCATTCAGTTTAGGAACATTCTCCTATTCTAACGAGATGGAGTCCAATTCTAACCTGGACCCTGCTGCATTGGCCCTGCAAATTCAAGCACTTGCAGCCACAGTGGAAGAACTCACTAAACAGAATCAAGAGATGAAGCAACAACTGCAACAGGGAAATAACCATACAGAAGTCAATAGAGACGAGGACGAAAATAGCCATAGGAAGAGGGCCAGCACTCCAGAAGAAGTAAACTCGAGTTTCCTTAAGGAGATGAGGAAAGAGATGGACGAGTTGAGAAACGCTATTAAGGGAAAAACAGACCAAGAACTGGAGAGAATCGTTAGGAAAACTAATTCTCCCTTCACTACGACAGTCTAAGAATGCCCAGTACCCTCCAAGTTTCACTTGCCGCAGCTTGAACCTTTTGACGGATTAAAAGATCCGTTAGACCACTTGAATACATTCAAAACTACGTTGGGTCTCCAACAGCCCCCTGATGAGATTCTATGCCGGTCCTTCCCAACTACCCTAAAAGGGGCAGCCCGGGAGTGGTTCACCAAACTACCAACGTCGTCCATTGACAACTTCGAGCAGTTAAGCAGTTCCTTTGTTCGTCACTTCGTGGGTGGGCAACGACCAAAAAGGACAGCCGATCACTTGCTCACAATCAAACAAGGAGAAAAAGAAACTTTACGGTCCTATGCGACGCGTTTTACACGAGGAATGCTAGAAGTGGACGAGTCAGACGACAAGGTACAACTCACGACCTTCAAAGCCGGACTAAAGTCTAGAGACTTTGTGGTTTCTTTGGCGAAGAATCCTCCCAAGTCAATGGCAGAAGCGCTATTGAAAGCGCAGAAATACATGAACGCGGAGGATGCGCTAGCAGCCATAGACGGGACAGAAAAGACAAAGGAGAAGAAGAAAGAAAAAGAGGATGACAGAAGGGGGCAGAAAAGAGATCGAACGGATCGACGTAAGGATGATGGGAATAGGCGAAGGGACGATAAAAATCCTCGACAAACAAAGTTCACACCGCTGGTGATGCCAGTTGATCAGATTTTGGTTGAAATTAAGGACGAACAGAACCTCAGATGGCCCAGGCCGCTTCAATTGCCACCTAGTGTATGTGACAAGAGAAAGTATTGCTGTTTTCACAAAGATCATGGGCATTACACGGAAGATTGCAGAGACTTGAAAGAGCAGATAGAAGAACTTATCTAGAAAAGGAAACTTCAAAAATATGTGAAAAAGGGAGAAGCCAGCAGATATGGTAAGAAAGAACAACAAGGGGATCTCCAAAGAAGCGAAGGTCAGCAACCACATCCACATAATGCAAGGGGAGAAATAAAGATCATTGCGGGGGGACCGTCCACAGGAGGGTCGTTCAGGTCCCTTAGAAAATCATACCAAAGGCAGGTAAACAGTGTTCATAGCTTACCTCCCTCGAAGCAGCGACGGACGAATCAAGATATGTATTTTTCAGAGGAGGATGCCAGGGGGATAAAGCAACCTTATGACGATCCACTGGTTATCATGATCATGATCGAAGGCTTCAATACACGGAGAGTTTTGGTAGACAATGGAAGTTCGGCGGATATCATTTACCTGTCTGCTTTCCAGCAATTGAAGCTAGACCCAAACAGACTTCGTCCTTTTAAATCACCCCTCGTCAGCTTCAGCGGGGACAAAGTGTACCCCCGGGGTATTGTGACGCTGACCGTAACTGCCGGTTCTTATCCTTTACAGGTAACCAACAGACACAATTTTTTGGTCGTGGATTCTCCTTCGTCTTACAATGTAATCATTGGACGACCTACCCTTAATCGTTGGAAGGCTGCTACTTCCACATACTGCCTGAAGGTAAAGTTTCCAACAGAACAAGGAGTTGGAGAAATAAGAGGGGATCAAGTGTTGGTAAGAGAGTGCTATCAGGCGGTCTTGGCATCCAGAGAAAATCATACATGGGTGATCGAGGATAAATCATCTGAGATCATAGAAAAGCTAGAAACAGTAAACTTGGTCGAAGAAGATCCATCGAAGACGACTTAAGTGGGGACGGATCTAGCCTGAAGACGAAGGAATTAATCATTCGTTTCTTGAAAAACAACCTCGATGTGTTCGCATGGAGCCATGAAGATATGCCCGGGATTCCTGCAAATATCATCCAACACCGCCTGAACGTAGACCCGGAAAAGAAGCCCGTCCAACAGAAACGAAGGGTTTTCGCTTCTGAACGAAACAAAGCAGTGATGGACGAAGTTAACAAGTTACTCGCTGCGAACTTCATTCGGGAAGTTTATTATCCGGAATGGTTGGTCAATGTCGTCATGGTAAAAAAGGCGAGCGGAAAATGGAGGATGTGTGTCCATTTCACCGATTTAAACCAAGCCTGCCCAAAAGATAGCTTCCCCCTACCCAGAATTGATCAGTTAGTTGACTCTACTGCCGGGCACAAGCTCCTAACGATCATGGATGCATTTTCAGGGTACAACCAAATACAGATGGCTAAAGAAGATCAAGAAAAAACTGCCTTCGTCACCAGTCAAGGGCTTTATTGCTACAAAGTCATGCCTTTTGGTTTGAAGAATGCAGGAACCACGTATCAGAGGTTGGTAAATCAAATGTTCAAGAAACAGATTGGGAGAAATGTAGAGGTATACGTGGACGATATGCTCGTCAAGAGCAAAGAAGAGGATGACCACCTAGACGACCTCAAAGAAACATTCAACATGCTCAGACAATTCAGCATGAAGTTGAATCCCTCCAAATGCACTTTCGGAGTTTCTTTAGGAAAGTTCCTTGGGTTCATGGTTTCACGAAGAGGGATTGAAATAAATCCAGAAAAAGTAAAGGCCATTCTCAAGATGTCTTCACCAAGGATGATTAAAGAAGTGCAATCACTCACGGGCCGAGTAGCAGCCCTCAACAGGTTTGTCTCGAGGGCAACGGATAAATGCCTCCCTTTCTTCAAAATCCTGAAGAAGGCGTTTATCTGGACGGAGGAATGCGAGGCGGCGTTCCAGGACTTGAAGCAATACTTGAGTAATCCCCCACTTTTAAGTCCGTCCAAAGAGGGTGAAGATCTGTTCTTATACCTGGCAGTATCCGCTACAGCCGTAAGTGCAGCCTTAATCAGGGAAGAGAACAAGAGACAACTCCCTGTGTATTATGTCAGCCAGGCCTTCCAGGGAGTTGAGGCTCGTTACCCACGGATAGAAAAAATCACCTTCGCCCTAATAGTGGCCTCCAGAAAACTTCTCCCTTATTTCCAGGCCAATCCAATCAAAGTTATGACGGACCAACCCATCAAGAAAGCAATGAACAAACCCGAAGCAGCTGGATGAATGGTGCAGTGGGCGATTGAACTTAGCTAGTTTGATGTCGAATACCGTCCGCGTACAGCCATAAAAGCTCAAGTATTAGCAGATTTTATAGTATAATTCACCAGTAACGAACAAGAAGAAGGTCAGGAGGAAGTTTGGATGATCAATACAGATGGGTCGTCCACACAAAGAGGAGGAGGAGCAGGCGTCGTTATTGTTTCCCCCCAGGAAGATGTCTTCAAATATGGAGTTCAGCTGAAGTTCCCCATAACCGATAACGAAACAGAGTATGAGGCTCTGCTAACAGGACTTAGGTTAGCTCAGGCACTGGGAGCAGAAAATGTTATGATTAAGAGTGATTCGCAACTCGTCATTGGACAAGCCAGGGGAGATTTTGAAGCAAAGGAAGCAAGGATGCAAAAATATCTTAAATTAACGAACCAACTGGTAGGCAACTTTAATCATGTGGAGTTTATACAGATCCCACGAGAACAGAATGTAGAAGTCGACGAAGTGGTTAGGAGCGCCTCAACAGATGTCCCGGACGCGACGAGCAAGTGGAAATTAGAAGAGCAAAATCTCCCTAGCATCAAAGAAGTTCAAAACTTCTCTGTACACACCCGTCAAGGATGGACGAGCCCGATTCTGTCTTTCCTCAAGGATGGACGACTACCATCAGACACTGAAGAGGCCAGGAAAGTTCGTAAACGAGCTGCCCGATTTACCATATTGAATGATCAACTTTATAGAAGAGGTTTTTCTCAACCCTACCTGAGATGCCTGGAGGAAGAAGAGGCCAGGTACGTCCTCGATGAGGTGCATGGAGGAATTTGTGGAGACCACATGGGATCAAGATCCCTCGTCAGAAAGATCATGCAGGCAGGCTACTTCTGGCCGACGATGCAGCAGGACGCTTCAAATTTTGTAAAGAGATGTGACAGCTGTCAAAGATATGGGAATATTCAGTAAGTTCCAGGAGAAAGAATGATGACCATTTCCTCACCCTGGCCATTCGCACAATGGGGAATCGATATCATGGGCCCCTTACCACAAGGAAAGAGACAAGTAAAGTTCCTGCTGGTCACAATTGATTATTTTACAAAATGGGTCGAGGCAGAAGCTCTTGCAACAATCACAGAGGCTCAGGTACAAAATTTTGTTTGGAAAAATATTATTTGCAGGTTCGGAATTCCAAGGATGATCATTTCAGACAACGGTCATCAGTTCGATTGCCAAGGGTTCAGATCATTTTGCTCAGGCCTAGGTATCAAGAACAAATACTCTTCACCAGGACATCCTCAGGCCAACGGACAGACGGAAGTAACTAACCGAACTTTACTCAAAATCATCAAGTCTCGGTTAGTAGGGGCAAAGGGAGCATGTCCCGAGGAACTACCAAGCGTTTTATGGGCTTACAGGACGACGACAAGAACGCCAACAGGAGAAACTCCCTTCAACCTAACATACGGCACGGAGGCTGTCATCTTGGTCGAGGTGGGCCTTACTAGCACCAGAAGGGAATTTTTTGACGAAAGAAGCAATGAAGACCAGTTGAGGCTGAACCTGGACTATCTAGATGAAGTCAGAGATCAAGCCTCCCAAAGAATGGCCAAGTACCAGCAGAAGATGGCAGAATACTACAATCAGAGAGTAAGGATGAAAAGATTCAACATTGGTGACCTCGTCCTTCGAAAAGTAACGCCTGCTACAAAGAATTCTACACAAGGCAAACTAGGCCCAACATGGGAAGGACCATACCGGGTCGTCCACTATTCGAGACGAGGGAGCTACCACCTGGAAGACCTTGAAGGAAAAAAATTACCTTGTCCCTAGAATGTCGAGCATTTAAAGAGGTACTACGAAGTAAAGGACAGTGTACGATTGTAAGCCATTTTTGTTGATACTTTAACAAAATATTTTTTCATTCGCATAATTTATGCTTTGTACTACAAGTTATATATATTCAAGCAAAATCGTATAAGTAATTATTCAGGATTTCCTAAGTGATCGTCCAGCATTTCAACTTCACTTTCTAATTATATATATTTAAATGTACCTACGAAGAAGGAACAATGTCTAGATCAAAAAGACGATGGGTATTCACATCGTCCAGATCGAAAAGACTCCGAAGTACCCATGACAAAGGTACAATGTCCAGATCGAAAAGACGATGAAAATCTTCGAAGGGTATTCACATTGTCCAGATCGAAAAGACTCTAAGGTACTCACAAAGAAGGTACACTGTCTAGATCAAAAAGACGATGAAAACCTTCGAAGGATATCCACATTGTCCAGATCGAAAAGACTCCGAAGTACCCACGAAGAAGGTACACCGTATAGAGCGAAAGGACGATGAAAATCTTTTGATGGAAGCAAGTCATTCATTTAACATCAAAATCAGGAAGACACAAATCCCACCAAAAGGGTGCACATCGTCCTACGACACTCCAACAGAAAATTTTTTTCTAAGTCCATAGATGGACGAGGAAAATAAAACCTTAAAGGGATATAATCCTTTCAAAGGAAAGTATCAAATGTAGCAGTAATTGTACTTAAAGGTGCAAACTGTAAAGAAAAAAAAAGTGTTCATCCAAAAAGAAACCCCCAAAACATACGGGTTCAGAAACTGTTTATGACAAAAAGCCCAAGGAACTACGGGGCACATAAAAAAAATTATTACAAGTAGTTAAATTTGAACATCATCAGTTTGGAGTATCATCCCCTCCTTCATCAGCCACCTGAGGATCCCTGCCTGAAGCCGCAGAAGCTTGGGCCACAAGGGCAGCTTTGTCTGCATCTATCTCCTTGTCTACGGCTTCGAAGTCCAAATCGTCCAAATTCACTCCTTGTCCGTGCTTAATCAAATATCTTCTCAACAACTCGAACCCCTTGAAATACCACTGGAACAAAATAGTATTATACTCATCCGTACACTGGAAGGCAAGGACGGCCTTAGCAACAGCAGCTTTCATCCTTTGGCCGGCGGATGCAAGGAGCTCGTCTTTCTGTTTCACTTGCAGCTTTTCAGCTTCAAGATTCTCGGTCAAAACCTTGATTTGCTCCTTAGAGGTGTTATGTGCATCCATCACCGAGATCAGGTCCTTTTGCAAGCCAGATGCTTCAGCCTCCAAAGCCTCCACCTTCGAAGTAGCCATGATAGCCTTCTCTTCGCTCGCCAAAAATTGCGAAGTAAGGTGCATCGTCTCTCCCAGCACCTGAGAATAAAAACCTTACTAAAAAAAAAAAAGAAAAAAAAGAGAGAAAAGACGATGAAAAAGGAGAAAGGCATACTTGGACGAGTTTGTGGATGTGACCATTCACCATCTCGTGTGAAGGCAGCCGAGTGATCTCCATCTTTTCCTCCAAAGTCAGAAAATCATTCGCACGAGCCACTACGGCACCTGCGTCACTCCAAATGCTAGAACCTACCTTCTCTTTACCTTTGTGTCCTGTCTTTTGCCTTTTGGGACCAGGAATCTCTTCAATCGAGACAGCAGGGGAAGCTGTCCTCGTCTCGTCCAGGGTTGGGGTAGAAGAACCCCTCTCTGCCACTTCTTTCTCTCTCTCTTTTTCCCTTTCTCTATCCGTAAACTTCAAGGTTTTCTGACCAATACTCGAAAGAGGCTCATTTTTCTTCTCCCTGATCTTCGCATACATATCTTTCTTAAATTTGCTCGTCATCTCTACAGTAAGAAACAAAGAGAGATCAAGAACCTAAAAATGTGAAAGTAAAAGGAGGTCAGTCATACCAAAACCACTTAGGTTTTCTTTGCTCGCGATCAATTGCTTGAAGAACGTAGGATGAAGGCTCGGGCCCCAAGCAATGGTAAGCCAAAGTTCGTGGGTCAACAAGGTCGTCAAAATCTTCGATCGTCTTGGCGTATTTGATCGCCTCTTGAACCCTTCCTTCGAATTGAATATCAAGTTCAGGATGCTCTTTCACTGCCCAACATAAAAAAAAAAAAAAAAAAAAAAACACACACACACACACACACAAGGTCAGATGGACGACTAAGAAACAAGTGCTACACTAGAAAGAGGAAGCATAAAATAACAAAATGCAGCAAGATGAGGGGTCTCCCACCGGCGCAGCAACCTAGGGACATTCCCCCAAAAATCATCTGATAAGGTCTCCCAACCATCGCCAGACACGAAGAAGTACCTTGACTTCCAATATCGAAAGGACGAAGGAAGATCAACTACTATATGAGACCTCCTATCCCAAGGGACGAGCTCGTAATACCCAAATTCTCTAGACTCTTTCAAACGATAAAGGTGAGTAAGCTCGTTCACAGTGATCATCTCTCCATCTGTTATCGTCGTCCAGATCACCATACAGCTCACAACAATTCTCCAAGAATTGGGCATAAGTTGTCCAGGGGCAATTTGAAGGTGATTTAGAAGCTCCATAATAAATGGATGGATGGGGAAACGTAAACTGCACAAGAAGGCTGCCTCGTAGAAGAAAACCTCACCGTGAGCAAAAGCACAGGCCTTTTCGCCTTTCCTCGGTAGACGAACCCTAGTGTCTACCGGAAATTGAAATCTATCCCTAAACTTACTAAAAACATCTACTTTCAAATTACATTTCTCCTTAAGGGCATGGAATGGACGAGGAGAAGGAGAAGAAGTAAAGGGAGCAACGGATGAAGAAGGATGCGCGGAGGTGGCTGTGTCCATCACAGCACCATCCGCAGCCGCACCGGAGGACGAACCCCTCTCCTGATCACCTGATCTCACCGGGGAATCCATTCTTTCCCCCCTAAAGACCCTACGAATCGACTTGAACCAAGAAAAAGACTGTGACAACAATGGATGTAAGTCACCCAACACTAACTCCAAGCCACTACCCCCCACCACAAAATACCCAATTTGTGGGTATCGGTCACTGGAAACCTCCAACAGACCTCCCAAACGGGCGAAAAGAAAGGCGATGGAGGGAGAAATTTGCCTAAACTCAGCGTAACCCATCATCAAAAGAAAAAAAAAAAAAAATATATATATATATATATATATAAAAAGACAAAAATAAGAAGAATGTTTGGAAAAAGGAAAGTACCGAAAAAAGAAATGGGAAAAAGGGCATAAAAGAAGGGATACGCACCTGAAAGGAGGAGGAAAATCGTAAAAGACTGTGCAACGGCAGCGGCAAACTCGGAAAAATCAAACGGCCAAAAAGAGGAAGTTTAAGCAACAGAGAGACCAAGTATAGAAGAAGAAGATGAAGAAGCAAATGGGAACAAACAAAAGATTGAAGTAGGCTTTGGAAATCGTGAGAAACTGAAAAGGTATTTCATCAAGAGTGGAACCTCCTCGCCGATCAAAGCTGAACACGTGGCCACATTGCCTGCCACGCCGCCACAAGGCAATTAATGCGGAGAACGCTTTCCCAAGCGTAAAAAAAAAAAAAAAAAAAAAAAAAAAAAAAAAAAAAAAAAAAAAAAAAACTTCTCATGTTCCAAAAACCGTCCACACAGTGGACAACCTTGGAATAAGGGGGCAACTGATGGACCCAATAAAAAAGTCTTCGTCCTTGTCTTTTAAGGACGATATTCATGCACGACCCCAAAGCCAACATCGTCCAGAAAAGCCGTTACCAAAGATAATAGTAAATGTTGATACCGTTGAAGAAACGTCTGTCAACTCAACATTGAACACATGCGTTACAAATTCTGCAATAACACCACCATTACTACGGAACCAACGGCTAGAAATGATCATCCATATGTAAACCCTTGGGGAGGAGGATGACGAGGTACGCATACAAAAAAACAAATACTGATACTCTAGCTATTCTTAGTTTTAAGCTGATTTCATATTTCCTATTCGGAAGCCTTTTTCTAACTTTGGCATCGGAGGCTCAGTGGCTAGCGCCACACCGGTGACCATTCCTCTTGTGTTGCCTGGTCATTTTCAGGGTCTGTGACGATTTTGGTCTGGACGAACATCTCCATTGATGATCCTAGCATCATCAAGTACGATTAACTTTAACCCCTTTAAATGGCATTTTTTAAAACTAATTTTTCACTTTAAAAACCACAAAAACAAACATTTTTTTTCCCTTAAACAAGAAACCTGGCTTTCGTCGCTTGAGTTGTTGACCGGACTGTCCAATATGTCAATATCGGCTATAAATTTTAGTGCCCACCACACTGAGTGATTTAATCCATTATCAAGAACAAGTTGGTGGGCTTCAACTTTTGATAGATTCCAAATTTGTGGCGAAAACAGTGATGTGGACAACTTTAAGTTCAATTAAAGAACCCAAATTGCTCATAAAAAAAAAATTAAAAAAAAACCCAAATTGAAGTTTCCTTTCTACGCTTGACGCCTAAGATTGCCAATGGTACCCAGCCATCCAGTACCCAGTATATATTGAACTAAACTAAGCAACGCTGGTACTCACATGTTTTTGGGTTACTGATTATTTTAGGTTTATCGTTTGATTTGTAGATATCATTTTCAATACCCATATATTCATTCCTTTATTGACCATCTCTACTCTAGTGAGTAGTTACTTTTTCTAGTCCTTGATTCTATTTTACCTTCAAAATTCGTGGTCATTGCATAAACTTTTACAAATGGCCCCCCATGGTCAAATTGTTTATGAGCTGTTTTATATTTTCTAAACGAGTTTAGGTCCAACAAACTAGTATGTTTAGTACTACTTTTGAAAATCAATAAAGTTCTACATTTTATATTACAAATATATATATATATATATATATATGTGTGTATATATATATAGATATATTTATATATATGACTTGTCTACCTATAGTATCCCTCTCGGAGTCCAACGTGGTTTAAAGTAACGGCAGCATCAGCATGAATCTAATCCAACTTTAATCTTTTCTGACCTCTCATTCTCATTCACATATCTTTGCCTTCCTTTCACGGCGTGTGAGACCCACAGATGCGTGGTCCCAGATAACTAGTCACCAACATATGAAGAATACGTCACGTATACATCAACTTGTGGGCCCTGCAAAGTCGCAACCAAAATTAGGATATAATGCCAGCACACACTTGAACACTCAAAACTTGGCCAAAATGGCCCAATACCACTTTTTTTTGAAATTTTTAGCAAAAAATCACTGTTTCGGAAATAAATAACTTTTTCTGGAAATCGAGTTTCAGAAACTCGAGTTCTCCTCAATTCTGCCACCGTGGCATTGCTAACATGGAATTTCTGTGATTAAAAAAAATTATGTGGTACTCGAGCTTGAGAAACTTGAGTTCCATGCAACACAGTACTCGAGTATACCAGACTTGGGTACGTTTTATAAATAAAATGTAGAAAAAAAAAATTTACACAGTACTCGAGTTTCCCAAACTTGAGTACTGTGTAAATTTTTTTTGTTTTTGTTTTTGTTTTTTTTTTTTTTGTTTGGGGATAATGAACAAATAAACATAAAAGTAAAAATAAGTGACTTTTTAATGTTTTTATTTATTTAAAAAGAAGCATTGTAAAATATAGAGATTTTAATTTCAAAATATGAATTTAATTTCTACATTAATTAAAATTGTTCATTGTTTTCTCATAAAAATTGTTCACTGTTTTCTGTATAAACTATTTCTACGATTTTGCATAAAATTATTTTCTGTTCAGCATTATTTAAGAAATTGTTCACTCTCTTTTCTGCATAAATTATTTTCTGTTTACTGTTTAAAAAATTGTTCATTGTTTTCTCATAAAACACCTAGTAAAATCGTGTTTTCTAAATTTAAACGCCAAATCTGAATGCTTTTTCATGTTTGAATTTCACAATAATCGAATATATTTTTCTGCATTGATAAAATCTGTTTCTACATTAATAAAATTTGCTCTTTGCATATCATATTTACTGTATATTCAAATCTACTTACTGCATTCATTAAATTTTTTTTTTTTGCATTAATTAAAACTATTCACTGTTTTCTCATAAAAATTGTTCACTGCTTTCTACATAAACTATTTCTAGCATTCTGCATAAAATTATTTTCTGTTCAGCATTATTTAAAAAATTGTTCACTCTCTTTTTTGCGTATATTATTTTCTATTCACTATTTAAAAAATTGTTCACTGTTTTCTCATGTAACACCTAGTGAAATCGTGTTTTCTAAATTTAAAAGCCAAATCTGGATGCTTTTCATGTTTAAATTTCACAATAATCGAATTTGTTTTTCTGCATTGATAAAATTTGTTTCTATGTTAATAAAATTTGTTCTCTACACATCATGTTTACTATATATTCGAAGCTGCTTACCGCATTCATAAAATTTGCTTTTTGCATTAATTAAAACTGTTCACTGTTTTGTCATAAAAATTGTTCACTATTTTCTGCATAAACTGTTTTTAGCATTGGCGCAGTTATTGCATTTAAATGGTTTTTGTGTTTTTTTAAATATGTAACCATCTGAATAATGGACAAACTCCATGAAAGAAAAATAAATGATTTGCATAGATCACCTAACGGTAAATGCCTCGAAAAATTTGAATTTGTAAAAAAGTTCGAATTAGTTGAATATAGAATTGTTCATTAAGTAAAACTGTTTTCTGCATTAAGTAAAACTATTCACTGTTTTCTCATGAAAATTGTTCACTATTTTCTGCATAAACTATTTATAGTATTTTGCATAAAATTGTTTTCTGTTCAGCATTATTGAAAAAAAAATTTCACTCTCTTTTTTGTGCAAATTATTCTCTGTTCACTATTTAAAATTTTTTTTACTGTTTTCTCATAAAACACCTAGTGAAATCGTGTTTTCTAAATTTAAAAGCCAAATCTGAATACTTTTTTATTTTTAAATTTCACAATAATCGAATTTGTTTTTCATGTTTAAATTTATGTTTAAATGAACTTTATTGCGGTGGTATCTGTACTTAGTTTTGTAGGTTTGTCGACCATGATGTGCTCAACGCCTCTAAGACTCTCGTACGTGTACATTGGCATATTAAGGAAACTAGCTTTTAAACCCGTGCAAATGCACGAGAATTACATAAGTACATGTATTTTAAGGTTCTTGGAAAAAACAAATACATCTATTTTCAACAAAATAGAAATAAAAATAATGTAAATTTTGTAAGAGTCCACAAATAAATTTTTGTACATAGAAATAATTAGAATCCGAGAAAGCAAATATTTTCAAATAATTTTAGGTAAATATTTGGAGAAACATTTTGTTTCAAAAGTCATACTTAAATAAATTTAATTAAATAAGTATGTAGCTAATGCAATTGAATTTATAAATTTTAAAAAATAGCACTTGGTATGAATTTCAAATTTAAAATGTATATAACACTCAGTATGCTATCCATAAAAATGTGTTGTCTTACAAATAGATTTTCTTTTAAGCCTATTCTAAACAACTAAAACTGTAACATCCACTATGATGGAGAGAAAAATATTTCTAGCAATTGAAAAAAAAAAAAATCCAGCTAAAGAGAATGGTGTGATCATCCTTCCTTGGAAGCAAATTTGTGGAGAGTAACCCAATCCAATTCCTTTTAATTTTGTTTTAGAAAAACCCAAACATAACCTTTTCTATCCCAAGTTCTTTGCAGGATTTCATCGAACACCTAATACTCATTTTAATACAGCTCCCCAACCAAAAAAGAAAATCTAATTAAAACAAAATTAGCCAACATTCATAAGGTTCATCCACTTCTGGATCTCCCTTTTGTTTAATTTTTCTTCCTTCTTTTTCTTTTATATATATATATATATATATTTATAATGGAAGTTCACTCAACATTTTCAAATTTGTTTTCAATATGCAACATTAAGAAGTAGGAAAGCAACAACAAAGTAGCATTGATCACATGAATAAGGACCTGAATAGGGTTGCTCTTGTGACTGCATTATTAAATCATCTTATAAATGAAAAGAAGTAACTACATAAAGTAAGAAATCAACACAAAACATGTAAGGAGACCAAATGATTTAATTGATTAAATAGTAGTATGTTATAGCAAAAAGAGTGTTGAAATTACAACCAACCAAAAAAAAAAAAAAAAAATTTAATAATGAATTTACTATAAATTGATATATATATACAAAATATAGAGATGAAGGATAACAATGCAACAACACTCATTAGGGTTCCAAAGGTAAGCATTGATTAATCACATCAAGTGCAACAACAGAAACAGAAAGCTACATGATAATTTCTGGAAACTTGCAAAGAAAACAATATCGTATTTCCACATAACTGTCAAAAAACTAAACCACAGGACCCTCAGAACCTCTCTAAGGAGCGTAAATGATTCAAGGCAAGCTTTCTACTTATAATCACCTGTCTGACATGATGAACAATAGCTTTCTCCTAATTGGTTTCCCTTAGTCTTTCAATAGATTGAAACTTCCCTTCCAAACATCCTTCATGCATAACCATTAGTTTATAGGCTACCTACATAGTTAGAGAAAGTGCACAAACCCCAATAGTCAATAGTAAATATTACCCTCATATTCAAATGAATAAGCAGAGACCTAGTTTAGACATGCTTGCACAGAAAATTGATGACATGCTTGCATTCCAAAACCAATGGGCCAATGCCCCTAGTGTAGACATGTTTAATGCAAAACAAAATGTCCTAGCCTAAAATACACTTTGGAAGTTTTGCTAAAAATGAGATCAATCAACATGTACACATCTCATAAAATCCGTAAGCCTTTTTCCTTTCTTTTTTTAAGAAAAAAATTCCTTCACCCTTCTTAGTTTGACTACAAAGAAATCAAAGTGAATGAAAAACATTTTTAAAAAATTAACAATTTAAAACTAAAGGCCAAAGTTTACTTCTTTACAGTGTTTCACATAGAGTAGATACAAAACCATGTTTTTAATAAGAGTTCAAGTTAATTTCAGAACACAAACATGTCCAGTTCAATATATTGCAGCAAGAATCTTTGAGAATGAAACTACTACATTCTTTAAATAATTGCAAACTTGTAAATGCATAACCTCAGTCATGATTAGAAAGACATTATCATGAATTTCAAAAAATATTTGCTGCAAACAAAAATTATCTGCAAATCAATAGCTATAGCCCAACTAAGAACAGAAAATTAAAACCTATAAATTACAATTTGATACAAACCAAGACAAAAATATTATATTACTCATTGAAATGTCTTAAAAAGACAGAAATAGATTATCTGCTATATGAAAAAAAATCATTAATGTAAGCATATATTGTATACATTTAAAAAAAAAATTGAAAATCTTCAAGACAAAGTAAGCCTTGAGAGTTGAGTCATATTTATTTCATTTTTTTTGGGTCAATGATAGATTGCTAACCTCGCTAAAAAAGATAGATAAATTTAAAAAAAAAAAAAAATTAAGTCATATGGAATTACCCCTCCATGTGCAAGTGCAATGGCCATGATAGTTGTAGTTGACTACATATATGACACAAAAAACTTTTCATTAAGAAAAATCCATCAAGGTTTGCAGAAAATTCAAGAAATTTCATTCAACATGAAGCTAGAACCATCCAAAATTACAATAAAAGAAGTCCACAACTCAGAGATAAACAATTGTACAAAAACCCAGTTAATTTGTCTTGATAAAAATCTTTCATTAAGATCAACCCATATAACACCAAGGGCCAGTTGAACAAAAAATATACTAAAAAAATGAGGGTTCCTTGTTCATGAAATTTTTTCCTTAAGGCTTCCAATTCAAAGAAATATTTGGCACTAAAGAACAATACCTTTAATACCAGCCAAATTACTTTTGACTACTTAATTGAAATATGTGAATAATATATACAAAAGAGAAAATAAATGAAACACATTTACCTTTGCTTTCTAATGTTTACAATCAGAGAATAAAATTGTTGGAAGCAAACCACAATACAAGTAAATAGGGAGGATATAAAGAACATAAGAAAAACTATATTTAACATAGAATTGCGCCTTTCCATCATAATGCAAATCACCTTATTAAATTGTTTATCAAATCCATTATTTCACTATGTTCAAAGTATAGACAAATATAGTTTCTAAAACATAAAATAGCTCAAATTGCGACAAACACATAAATTGCCTAGTGTATTTTAGTAGGAAGAGATGGACTTGCTCAACTAATTTGAAAAGAACAAAACAATATTTTTCAATGGTTCAGTTCTTATGACATTTTGCTGCAGCCTAACAATCAAATTATGGGTCTGCTTTGAATTGAAATTACTTGCAAACTGCTTAGCAAATTGCCTAAGGAGCTCCAGATCACCAAAGATGACTTGCTAAACTCTATTTCAAAAATAACATAAAAAATGCCACCATTAAGATCAGATCAGGACACAACTAATAACAGCCCTAATAGATTCATGTTTTTTGTTTGGTGATGTAGGAAAAACAGATGTGTTTAAAAAAAATACACAAGAATGTGAGTTCATTAGCTCGAGCTTTTGGCAGCTAGATCGAGGGGAGACTATTTAGATGGAGACGGCGTTAGATTTGAGAGTACGATATACATGTGGATTTGGGTCCTAGTTACACTTTGTGTGTAACTCTAAGTTATTTTACATCATGCAATATTTCAGCTTTAGAGAGATAAGAGTCTGTTTGGCATCAATTTCAGCTTTTAACTTTTAGTTTTTGTGTACAGCTTTTTAAAACCTCATTTTTCCTTCATTATTTTTCACCTTTTCAAATTTTTTCGAAGTACAAATATAATTATCACACTTTCAACAAAAAGTTTAGCAAACAGCTAAATAAGTTGTAAACGAACACTAAGCTTAAAAATAGTAGAACCTTAGAAATAGCTATTATATTACCATTTTATTTCGGTAGTAACACCCTATGTTCCACCCCGAGAATAATTTTAGGTCATTCCGATGTGTTTCGGCCATTTTGGATTCAGAGACGGAGATAGAAGTTTGATTGAGGGGATTAAAATATAAACAAAAAAATGTGTATCATCTAGTTAGTATTAAGAAACTATCAACAAATAAAAAATACAAAATAATTATTTTTTGTTCATCATTATTAAAAAAATTGTTCACTCTCTTTTCTGCATAAATTATTTTCTGTTCACTATTTAAAAAATTGTTCACTGTTTTCTCGTAAAACACCTAGCAAAATCGTGTTTTCTAAATTTAAACGCCAAATCTAAATGCTTTTTCATGTTTAAATTTCACAATAATTATATTGAATTTGTTTTTCTGCATTGATAAAATCTGTTTCTATGTTAATAAAATTTGCTCTCTGCACATCATGTTTACTCTATATTCGAATCTGCTTATTGCATTCATAAAATCTGTTTTCTGCATTAATTAAAACTGTTCATTGTTTTCTCATAAAAATTGTTCACTGTTTTCTACATAAACTATTTCTATGATTTTGCATAAAATTATTTTCTCTTCAGCATTATTTAGAAAATTGTTCACTCTCTTTTCTGTATAAATTATTTTCTGTTCACTATTTAAAACATTGTTCGCTGTTTTCTCATAAAACACCTAGTGAAATTGTGTTTTCGAAATTGAAAAGCCAAATCTGTATGTTTTTTCATGTTCGAATTTCACAATAATCGAACTTTTTTTTTTTTTTTTTTGCATTGATAAAATCTATTTTGATACACACTTTGGCAAAATTATCCAACAATGATGGATTGTGATTGGTTGTTTATCACTTTCTAATAAACTCACTATTTTTTCTACTTCACCTACAGTTTGTTGGCGCATGTGGTTTGTATGACTACAGTTGGTGCTACAGCAGCAGGCTAGTGACGTGTCTTCAAATGCCGTAGTTGGTGCTACATCATATTTACTGTATATTCAAATCTGCTTACTGCATTCATAGAATCTGTTTTCTATATTAATTCAAACTGTTTTCTGCATGTGGTTCGTATGACTATAGTTGGCGTCTGTGTAAATTATTTTCTGTTCACTATTTAAAAAAATGTTCGCTGTTTTCTCATAAAACATCTAGCAAAATCATGTTTTCTAAATTCAAAAGCCAAATCTGAATGCTTTTTCATGTTTAAATTTCACAATAATCGAATTGGTTTTTTTGCATTAATAAAATTTGCTCTTTGTACATCATGTTTACTGTATATTCAAATCTGCTTACTGCATTCATAAAATCTATTTTCTGCATTAATTAAAACTGTTCACTATTTTCTGATAAAATTTTTTACTATTTTCTGCATAAACTATTTTTAGCATTCTGCATAAAAGTATTTTCTCTTAAGCATTATTTGAAAAATTGTTCACTGTTTTTTCTGCATAAATTATTCAATGTTCATTAGGTGTTTTATGATGTGGATGCTTTAATAGCAATGACTACCTAGGAAAAAGCACAGCAATAATATGGAAGCATAAACAATGATAAAATAGATAATAAAGAAGTAAATAGCAAAATAGATATATTCAAAATAAGGTTAAAATAGAGTGTGGAATATGAAAATAGAAACTAGTAAAATCTTACTTAAACTAGTAAAATCTTACTTGAATAAAAACTTCAGTCTTTGATAAACTTGAAAACAAACTGCTGTCTTTGATACAAGCTTGCAAATAAAACTGTCTAAAGAGAAAGGTTACAAGATTACAAGAGGGGAGAGAGTACAAAAGTCTTTCTGAGGGAGATGGAAGGCTATTACAAAAGGCTTTCTAAAACTTGGAACTTAAAAGCTTAGAATCTTAGAAACTTGTCATCTGTCATCATAGTCCGTCTCTTTTATAGGTGAAATGAACTAGGGTAAAGTAACTTGAGTAGGTAAATTGAACTCAAGTTAATCTGTTGGTGGTATGGAAATTAGTACTGATGAGTAATAGTCTGTCTGCGTCTGTCTGGGAATCTTTCAAATCTTGGGAATCTAATAGATCTCTTTTTACGCATGCTAGTAAACAGTTGTAACTTTTGAACATCTGTCTGTATCTGTCTGGACTATCTAGCAAAATTGAGCCATTTGCATAGTGAAATATTGGTTAGTGAATGATTTAATTCTTAATAATCTGTTTGGCATTTGCATAGTTTCTTTGGCATCAAATTCAACTTTTACCTTTTAGTTTTTGTGTACAGCTTTTTAAAACCTCATTTTTTCCTGCATTATTTTTCTTTTTTTCAAATTTTTTCAAAGTACAAATATAATTTAGCACACTTTTAGCAGAAAGTTTAGCAAACAGCTAAATAAGCTGTAAACGGAAAGTAAGCTTAAAAATAGTAGAACCTTAGAAATTGCTATTATATTACCATTTTGTTTCAGTAGTAACACCCCATGTTCCACCTCGGGAATAATTTCAGGTCATTCCGATGTGTTTCAGGGTCATTCCAATGTGTTTCGGCCATTTTGAATTCAGAGATGGAGATAGAAGTTTGATTGAGGGGATTAAAATATACAAAAAAATGTGTATCATCTATTTAGTATTAAGAAACTATCAACAAATAAAAAAATACAAAATAATTATTTCTTAATATAATAAAATACAATTTATCTATTAAAAGAAAAAACGACCTTCTTTTAAATGACAAAAATCATCAATATTAACTCATGATGTGTAGAGAACAAATTTTATTAATGTAGAAACATATTTTATCAATGCAGATCGATTATTGTGAAATTCAAAAATGAAAAAGCATTTAAATTTGGCGTTTAAATTTAGAAAACATGATTTCACTAAGTGTTTTATGAGAAAACAGCGAACAATTTTTTAAACAGTGAACAGAGAATAATTTACGTAGAAAAGAGAGTGAACAATTTTTTAAATAATGCTGAACAGAAAATAATTTTATGTAGAACACTAGAAATATTTTATGTAGAAAATAGTGAACAGTATATCATGTCCTACTTGAGACAAAATCCATCTTACAAACAGTTTTGAGTGTTAAGGATCATAACATCGACATTCAGTACTTTTAACAGGCACAACTACTTTCAAATACCAAAAAAACACAGAAACAAGTTCAAAATCACACACACAAATGGACACTCAAAACATGCTTTGAGGTAAAAGTCATAATAGAAAATTGATTATTGAGCTACATTTTATTTTATTTTTCGGGCACGATTGCAGCCATTAAACCAACATAGATTCTATTACAAACATTTTTTTTTTCCAAACATATAGATTCTATTCTCTCAGCACCCAGACAGAGGGAAAGTATATAACAAATATGATATTGAAAGACTTAAAAAAAAAAAATTATTTGGTCAAGAACCTGCTTCGAAGTTGTATGTGAAAATTGAAAACCCAAGCTACTATCTTTATTTGATCAGGTGGATGTAGATTCTGTTTTTTTTT
This sequence comes from Quercus gilva, assembly GCA_023621385.1. Lineage (NCBI taxonomy): Eukaryota > Viridiplantae > Streptophyta > Magnoliopsida > Fagales > Fagaceae > Quercus > Quercus gilva. The sequence continues at coordinate 91,699,861 of CM042476.1, read as the reverse complement.
TTTTTTTTTTTTTTTGGTTGGTTGGTAATTTGTGTTGCCTATGACAACTTATTTAAGTACAGCAACAATGCCGCTCAATTTTTTATTTTGGCAGTTCTTTGGTCTAGATTTCCCACCATGTATTTTGTGGCATAGATTTTTGGATAAACCCAAAAATGTTTAACTTTTTAGATAAACTAAATAAGGAGTAATAGTAATAATAATAATAAAATGTAATAAAGGGAAATTTTCAATACATTACGATTCATTGTATTCAAATCATCTCTAATTTCTACTCATTTTGTCACACTTGTTCTATACTTCTACATGGTAGACTATAGGTGAAGTAGAAAAAATAGTGAGTTTATTAGAAAGTGATAAACAACCAATCACAATCCATCATTGTTGGATAATTTTGACAAAGTGTGTATCAAAATAGATTTCATCAATGCAAAAAAAAAAAAAAAATTTTTTTGATTATTGTGAAATTCGAACATGAAAAAAATACAGATTTGGCTTTTTAATTTAGAAAACACAATTTCACTAGGTGTTTTATGAGAAAACAGCGAACAATTTTTTAAATAGTGAACAGAAAATAATTTACGCAAGAAAGAGAGTGAACAATTTTTTAAATAATGCTGAACAGAAAATAATTTTATGTAGAATGCTAGAAATAGTTTATGAGAAAACAGTGACCAATTTTTTAAATAGTGAACAGAAAATAATTTACGCAGAAAAGAGAGTGAACAATTTTTTAAATAATGCTGAACAAAAAATAATTTTATGCATAATGCTAGAAACAGTTTATGCGAAAAATAGTGAACAATTTTTATGAGAAAGCGGTGAACATGGTGTGCAGAGAGCAAATTTTATTAATGTAAAAACAGATTTTATCAATGCAAAAAAATAGATGATCTGTGCATCTAATGTAATTAATTTTCCATTAAGTTTACTCAATTTGGTATGTTCTTCAATTTTCATTTGAATTTTCACGATTTTACACACTCAACGAATTCAAATTTTTCAACAAATTCGTACTATCTGTACATCTAATGTAAACAATTTTTCCTTGAGTTTTCACAGTTTTGTACATTCAACGAATTCAAATTTTTAAACGAATTCATACGATCTATACATCTAACGTACATACTTTTCCATTGAATTTTCATTATTTTGTACTTTCAATGAAATCAAATTTCTCAACAAGTCTAGACTATCTATACATCTTATGTACACCTTCATGATTTGGTACGTTCATTGATTTTCCATCGATTTTTCTCGAATTTCTACATTCAACTAATTCGAACTTTTTTACAAATTCGAATTTTTTGAGGCATTTACCATTAGATGATTTATACGAATCATTCATTTTTCTTTCATGGAGTTTGTCCATTATACATATGGTTACATATTTAAAAAAACACAAAAACCATTTAAGTGCAATAACTGCGCCAATGCTAGAAATAGTTTATGCAAAAAATAGTGAACAATTTTTATGAAAAAACAGTGAATAGTTTTAATTAATGCAAAAAAAAAAAAAAAAAAATTTATGAATGCAGTAAGTAGATTTGAATATACAGTAAATATGATGTGCACAGAGCAAATTTTATTAATATAGAAACAGTTTTTATCAATGCAAAAAAATATATTCGATTATTGTGAAATTCAAACATGAAAAAGCATTCAGATTTGGCGTTTAAATTTAGAAAACACGATTTCACTAGGTGTTTTATGAGAAAACAATGAATAATTTTTTAAACATTAAACAGAAAATAATTTATGCAGAAAAGAGAGAGAAAAATTTCTTAAATAATGCTAAACAGAAAATAATTTTATGCAAAATCGTAGAAATAGTTTATACAGAAAACAATGAACAATTTTTATAAGAAAACAATGAACAATTTTAATTAATGTAGAAATTAAATTCATATTTTGAAATTAAAATCTCTATATTTTACAATGCTTCTGTTGAAATAAATAAAAACATTAAAAAGTCATTTATTTTTACCTTTATGTTTATTTGTTCATTATCCCCCCAAAAAAAAAAAAAAAAAAAAAAAAAACAAAAACAAAAACAAAAAAAAAAAAAATTTTACACAGTACTCGAGTTTTGGAAACTCGAGTATTGTGTAAATTTTTTTTTCCTACATGGAACTCGAGTTTCTTAAGCTCGAGTACCACATAATTTTTTTTAATCACAGAAATTCCATGTCAGCAATGCCACAGTGGCAGAATTGAAGGGAACTCGAGTTTCTGAAACTCGATTTTCAGAAAAAGTGGTACTTTGCTATTTATTTCCGAAACAGTGATTTTTTGCTAAAAATTTCAAAAAAAAGTGGTATTGGGCCATTTTGGCCGTGGTTTTTGAGTGTTCCAACCCTCTATGGATACACTAATTGGGTGATGGTCTGAGTGCATCCTAGGGAGAGTAAGCCCATGGGCCCCTGGAAAAAGAAGTTGCCACTCATTGTTACAAAAGGCCCTATCAAGTTTTTCTTTAATGTGTTTGGACCAGTTCCAGGATTTATTAGTCCAGGTACAACTAGGCCCACTTGAAGCAAGCTCAAAAAGACCACATAGTTTTAGACAGTTGTCAAAGGCTTGCACTCGGCTGGGGATTAAGTCTCTTCCTCCTATTTTATCCGTGGACTCTAAGAGTTCATTAAAGTCACCCATCATGAGCCAGGGTAATTGGTGGGTATTAGCTAATTCAATAAAAAAGTCCCAGAACTTTAAACGTTTACTAAGAGTAGGAGAAGCATAGACAGTTGTAAATAACCAAGGCGTAGAGTGAGAGTTTACCTTGATTAACATGGTGACACTTTGTTTTGTGGTACGAACAACATCTATGTTACAACGTTGGCCTTCCTATAGAGCCCAAATACCTCCAGAAAAACCTTGTGGATCTACCCGAAAGTTACGAGAGAGACCTACTTGGTTCGCCACATTTTCAGCATGAGAACCACCAATTTTTGGTTCCAGAATAACCATTATATCAGGGTGGTGAGTGTTCACTAGATCTTGTGCGTTCAGACGAAAATTTGGGTTGGCAGCCCCTCTAATATTCCATGTGATTATCTTCATGATTGAGGTTTGGGGAGTGGGGGTTTGACTCGGAGGTGGATTCTGGGAGGTGGACGGACAGACCGACCCCATTGGGAAAGGAGACAGAAATTGTTGTGTCATGGTCAAGGGGTCCAAGTAAATTTTGAACTGTGGACGTAAAACCATGGGCTTTGGACATGAGATTATGGTAACGACCACTGTTCCTAACCGAGCAGAGAAATGCGTAATAACCAGCTTTGATGTCTCTGATTCGACTGAGAACATCATCTCTTCGGTGGCTAGGATCTTGTAGATTGGAGTTGGCAAATTGTAGTCGTCGACAAGGTTTGACGTGGCTCGACAGTTTGCATTTGGTGTGGATGTTGCTCGTCGAGAAAGTCTCCTCGGACGAAGGAAGCGAGACGGAGGAGGGTAGGGTGCTGGAGAGGGGGTTGCGTTGTGAGGGAAGGTTATTGGATTCAGCATCTATAGTAGAGCGCTCCAATCTCGCAAATGAGGCCCATGAGGTGTCATTCGGGCTGGTATCATGTGAGCAGTCCAGCAGATTGGAGTTTCTGGGTGAAGAGCAAGTTGAATTATGGGAATTGGACGTTCTTCATTTAGGAGATGAATTAGAGACAGACATGGAGTGAAGGGATGATGATTGTCCGAAGGTGTGAATGCTGGAGCGAAGGGGTTGAGTGAGGGAATGTTGGTATTCTGGCGGTGGTGGGTAGGAGAAGAGGGTGGTGAGTTGGAGTCTAGGGAGTCCGGAAGTAATGGTTCAAAGTCCATGATTGTGTTTGTTTGTAGTCGAGGGAGATGTTATGGAGGAAGTATGCAGGGACGGAACCAGGATTCAAACCTGAGGGGGGCAAAGGCTTAAAACAAATTTTTTTTTTTTATAAAAATAAAAACTAACATCTATTTTATATTCAACAAAATACTACATATAAAATAAGTGTTTCTTAAACATTTGATATTATAAAAATGTCAACAAAGTAAACCATATAAAATAAGCGTTTCTTAAACATTTCGACACATTTATTAAAATGAAACTCGACGCTATTTCAGAGGAGATCCAAAAATATATATATTTTTAAGGGCAAATCTTAATTTTTCAAATTACATATGTATACCAGTTTTTATTTATTTATTTATTTAATTGGGGGGCTATTAGGATCAAAATTTAAAATTTCAACATATATATATATATATTAGCTTTTTTTATTTTTTTTTTGGGGGGGGGGGGGGGGGGGGGGTGGGGGGGGGGCAATGGCCCCCCCCTGCCCTACTGTAGTTCCGCCCCTGGAAGTATGTGTAGTGGAAGGGCATGGTTGCTCTACAATAGTGGCCTTGTTGTATGAAACAGTAACATTAGAAGTGTGTAAAGTTGACACGTTAGTTCTAGAATCATCATCTTTGTTTCGGCGCGTGTAACCTTCATCATATCCACTGTAGTATTACTTGCTTCCTCTGTGAGATCCTCCGTTGAGTACTCAAGTATGGTGAACTTGTTGGACAACGATTTGTGAAGTTGTTGGGAGGAGTCAGTATGTAGGTTTGCTAATTGGGGAGTTGGGGAGGCAGTATTAGGTGACGGCGTTGGTGTATACGTGTAGTGATCAGGGTTTGAAGGGGGAACTCCAAGGGAACGTGTGGAAATAAGTTTTGGAAGATTTACCCTAGGTGGTTTTAACTTACCCTCTGTTCGTGATTTATTGCTAGACATGGCAAAACGGGTCAAAATTTTCTGACCCGACCCGACCCGAAAAATACCCGACCCGAACTCGATTTTTTTGACCCGAAGCAAAAACGGGTTGACTCGTGACCCGACCAGTGTTTTTTGCGGGTCAACCCGACCCGACCCGCGACCCGACCCGAACCCAAACCATTTTTTTAAAACTTTTTTTTTTTTAGTAAAAAAAATAGTAAAACTAAGACAATATTGGTTTAATTGTTTATTGTGAACTTTAAGGAAACAATTGATACATTTACATAACTACATGCAAATTAATTGAAAGATAAATGGTTGAACATTCTGTAATGAGTAAATATTTTTAAATATCAAATAGCAAAGTACATGCCAAGATAATCTAGTTACAGTAGAGTTAAAAAAATAAATTTAAAATTGTAGACATGTGAGAAACATTCATAAGTGTGAAAATAGTGAAGCTAAAGTATCAAATTAGCATAAATTATGAATACTTAGGCCTATTTTTTAATAATTTATGTCCAAAATAAACGGCTTTTCAAAATAAATTATGATATTTCCTAGAGTGTGTGTTGCTTAACAATAATATAATATTCATAAAAGAGACCATGTATAAATAAGTAAGCAATCAAATTTTAAAGTATATCTCAAATTGAAATAAAGTGTCAACTACAACTGATAATAGATTATAAAAATAATTTTTAAGATTGTAAATTTCTTATATGTTTTTATTTTTTATCAAATGAGTTATCTAATAAGTCATTTGTAATTTTGTTTTATATTTTGAAATGTTGATAATGTGTAGAAATAAAACTTGTGTATTTGTTTTACATATCTTTGTGTTATTTTGTTTTAAATAGTAATGTTATAATTTGTATAATTTTAAAATTATTGAATAAGTATTAATAAGTTTAATTGAGTTCATGCTTGATATAAGTGGTGAATTCAAAATAATGCATTTTACATCAAGTAATTTGTTGCATAACTTTCCAAATGATAGATACATGTTGTTTTCTTTATAAAAATAAAAAATAAAAAATTTCACGTGAAAAATACGGGTCAATCCGACCCGACCCGACCCGACCCGCAACCCGATTGACCAGAACCTGTTTTTGACCCGCTTAAAATGACCCGTTTTTGACCCGTGACCCGATTGACCCGACCCGAACCCGACCCGACCCGCCCGTTTTGCCATGTCTATTTATTGCTTCTACGGTTTACTATTAACCATGGGCCGAAGTCACATGGATTGCTTACTGCTGGGTTGGGTTTCAAGACCTGGGCTTGGTCTTCTATAGGAGTATTTGATATTGAGTGGTTACATTTGTCCTGCGTGTGTTCCAAAATGCCACAATTATAACATAGCATGGGAATGTTTTCATATTGAATCTTTTGAATAAACTTTCCTATGGTAATGTGAGGCATAAGGGGTTTTCCAAATCTATTTGAACACAAATCCTCACAAAGCGTCCCCTGGTAATTGAAGTGGTTATGGTATCAATACGGAGAAAGGTACCTATAGTATTACCAACTGTTCTAAGGATATCAAGATGGAAGAATTCTATTGGTAATTCGGCTAATCTAATCCAAACAGCCATTGATGAAACTTTGGCTTTAGCAGCTTGAAACTCTGGTTCCCATTTTCTTACGGACAAGTAATTTTCACCCACAAACCATGGACCCTGTTCTAGAGCTTTCTGGTAATCGTCGAGTATAGAGAATTTAACAAGAAAGAAATCATAGCCTAAATCAATCATAGAAAATTTACCTTTGGGTTTCTAAATGCCTCCCAAACAAGTAAGGAGGTTCCTATAACCAAAAGACTTACCGATAACTTTAATAATGACGTTGGACCGCCATAGGGCATAGATTTGCTCTTGTACCTGGGGAGACAAGGCGATGATGTCCTTTCGCTTTTTCGTTCCTTGACTGGTCTGCTCCTCTGATGCGAGTTGATTTTCTTCAGTTAGCACCATATCTATAATATTGCCTTCAAATGGTGACTCTAGATCTATGTTCATATCTTGCATCAGAGCCTCCTTAAAGGAGACGTTTGGGGACTGATTTTGGGACGATGGGGATATAGGGAGAGCCATTGGGTTTGTGATGGGACTCTTATTGGGCGTAGCGTTGGTCTTCGGTGTAGATGAAATCATAAACTTTTTCTTGGTAAAGTTTTGTAGAAATTGGGTTTTAGGTGAGTTTGTATGGCTTGGTTTTTGTTCAGAGGTCATGGAGGTGGCTGATCAAGCTAAAAAGTTATGACTTGATTGAGATGTTGTGGTCTCGTGAATCTCTGCTAACCTCTTTTCTTGTTCATTTCAATGTTTATGCTTGTCAAACTTGCTAATATGCTAATAGATATTCTATATTTTCCGTAGGTGTTGGCTCTGGAGGAGGAGCACCTCTCATTACAATATGCATTAAAAATACAAGCAGAAGAAAAAAAAAAAAAAAAAGATTAGGAGGTATATTATTATTATGTATTTACTTGATGAAATAACTTAATAAACTAAATGCGTATTGTGGGATTTAAATAATTTTTCATTTTTGTGCTGACTCTTATGTTTGGAAGAGTATGCTTAGTGCGTATTGGGCACATATATAAATATATGTGTGTGTGTGTGTTATCACATATACATTAAATTTAGTGCTAGTAATATAACTTAGACCACATGCATGCAAAAACATTTCAATTTATAAATTTCTTTCTGCACTTCAGCTTATAGCCATGGTTCATGCTGTTGTAGAGGCATTGTTGGTGTTAGGAATGAAAGAAATAGAAAAAGTGGACGCAAAACGTAATCGTAAGAGGAAGCGGTAAGCCTATTGCATTTTATTTCCTTTTGATGGTCAGTTTTGACAAAAAAGTGAAGGATGCAGTTCTAACTTTAGATTCTTCATTGTGTTTATGCAGGTAAACCATCCAACCAACAACAATTTCATATGTTTATGTAGTAATTTTTTTTTTTGGTGAACAGTTTATGTAGTATTGAACTTCTGTTGCTATAAGATATGGATATGTGTTTAATTATTAAGAGTATAATATGGATCTTATGCTGATGTAGCATTAAACTTCTCTTGCTATAAGATATGGATATGCTTTTATTAAGAGTATAATATGAATGACTAGATTAATGCTAAGCTGGTTATTTTAGTATAATATAGTATAAATTGTATAATATGCTTGGCATCTAAAGGTGGTTATGTTTGGATTTTATCTATTTTATGTTTATGCTATCTAAGGGGCTGTTTGGATTTTTGATTTCCATAACTCATAACTCTGTTTCCATAACTCATAACTCAAAAATGGTGGGACCCATGGTTAAGAAGTCTGTTTGGATTTTCATAACTCTGTTTCTAGTTTTTGTTTCCATCACTTAATTCTTTGATTTTTGAGTGATAAGTTATGGAAACGTGTTTTCAGTTTCCAAAACTCAAAACACATTTTAGGTGTTTTCAGTTTCCAAAACTCAATTTTCAATGGCATTTTTGTAACATGCATGGACCCATTGTCAATGCAACATATGTGAGCTCTGCTTTTGATGCCTCTTCAACTGCTTTCTTCTCCACAAACATTTTCATTTTTCTCTCTTCTTTCTCTGGTCTACGCTGCACTGTTCTTTCTTTCTTCTTCTCTTATTTTATTTTATTTTATTTTTTTTCTTCTTCTTTTACTTTCTCTGGTCTACGCTGCACTGTTTTTTCTTTCTTTTTCTCTTCTTCTTCTTTTTTTTTTCTTCATCACAGAACCCATAAATGGTGCCACCGCTGGAGATTGTTGTAGGTCCGATCTTTTTTTTTTTTTTTTTTTTTTTTTTTTTTTTTTTTTTTTTTTTTTTTTTTCCGCCTTTCTCATCTCAGACCTGTAAAAAAAAAAAAAAAAAAAAAAAAAAAAAATCAACGATTGGGGCAACGAATTGGTTGTTGTGGGTTTGTGAATTTTCTGGGTGCTTCAAGGATGCTAATGAATTTTGTGGGTTTGAGCTTCAAGCTCATAACCGAAGTGGTTGTTGTGGGTATTGGGGGTTGAAGGGGAAAAAAAAGAAAAAAAAAAAAGGAATGCCTTGGTTGAAGTCTCTGGTTTTGGGAGGAAATGGTGTGAGGCGGGTAGGTTAACAGGAATGCCTGACATGTTGCTCAGGTATGGGTCCCACAAAAAGTAGAAAAAATTGAGTGATGAGAAATTGAAAACGTGTGCCAAACGGGTGGGTATAGTAAATTGGGGTATTTTAAGTGATGAGTGATGAGTGACGAGTGACGAGTGATGAAAATTGAGTGAAGAGTGATAAGTGATAAAAAAAATCCAAACAGGGCCTAATATTCACGTACTGAAAATATTCTACTATTTCTCAACTTTTTGGGAAGTAAACCATCCAACCAACAACATTATCGTATTCATTGTGTTTTCCTTACACTGTAGATGTATTTAGTAGATGTGGGCCAAAATGGCCCAATACCACTTTTTTTTGAAATTTTTAGCAAAAAATCACTGTTTCGAAAATAAATAGCAAAGTACCACTTTTTCTGGAAATCGAGTTTTAGAAACTCGAGTTCCTCTCAATTCTGCCACCGTGGCATTGCTGACATGGAATTTCTGTGATTAAAAAAAATTATGTGGTACTCGAGCTTGAGAAACTCGAGTTCCATGCAAAACAATACCAAACTCGGGTATGTTTTATAAATAAAATGCAGGAAAAAAAAATTTACATAGTACTCGAGTTTGGGAAACTTGAGTACTGTGTAAATTTATTTATTTTTTTGTTTTTGTTTGGGGATAATGAACAAATAAACATAAATGTAAAAATAAGTGACTTTTTTATGTTTTTATTTATTTAAACAGAAGCATTGTAAAATATAGAGATTTTAATTTCAAAATATGAATTTAATTTCTACATTAATTAAAATTGTTCATTGTTTTCTCATAAAAATTGTTCACTGTTTTTTGTATAAACTATTTCTACGATTTTGCATAAAATTATTTTCTGTTCAGCATTATTTAAGAAATTGTTCACTCTCTTTTCTGCATAAATTATTTTCTGTTTACTGTTTAAAAAATTGTTCATTGTTTTCTCATAAAACATCTAGTGAAATCGTGTTCTCTAAATTTAAACTCCAAATCTGAATGCTTTTTCATGTTTGAATTTCACAATAATCGAATATATTTTTTTGCATTGATAAAATCTGTTTCTACATTAATAAAATTTGCTCTATGCACATCATATTTACTGTATATTCAAATCTACTTACTGCATTCATTAAATTTTTTTTTTTGCATTAATTAAAACTATTCACTGTTTTCTCATAAAAATTGTTCACTGTTTTCTACATAAACTATTTCTAGCATTTTGCATAAAATTATTTTCTGTTAAGCATTATTTAAAAAATTGTTCACTCTCTTTTTTGCGTATATTATTTTCTGTTCACTATTTAAAAAATTGTTCACTGTTTTCTCATGTAACACCTAGTGAAATCGTGTTTTCTAAATTTAAAAGCCAAATCTGGATGCTTTTCATGTTTAAATTTCACAATAATCGAATTTGTTTTTCTGCATTGATAAAATTTGTTTCTACGTTAATAAAATTTGTTCTCTACACATCATGTTTACTATATATTTGAAGCTGCTTACCGCATTCATAAAATTTGCTTTCTGCATTAATTAAAATTATTCACTGTTTTGTCATAAAAATTGTTCACTATTTTCTGCATAAACTGTTTTTAGCATTGGCGCAGTTATTGCATTTAAATGGTTTTTGTGTTTTTTTAAATATGTAACCATCTGAATAATGGACAAACTCCATGAAAGAAAAATGAATGATTCGCATAGATCACCTAACGGTAAATGCCTCGAAAAATTTGAATTTGTAAAAAAGTTCGAATTAGTTGGATGTAGAACTGTTCATTAAGTAAAACTGTTTGCTGCATTAAGTAAAACTGTTCACTGTTTTCTCATGAAAATTGTTCACTATTTTCTGCATAAACTATTTATAGTATTTTGCATAAAATTATTTTCTGTTCAACATTATTGAAAAAAAATTTCACTCCCTTTTTTGTGCAAATTATTCTTTGTTCACTATTTAAAAAATTGTTTACTGTTTTCTCATAAAACACCTAGTGAAATCGTGTTTTCTAAATTTAAAAGCCAAATCTGAATACTTTTTCATGTTTAAATTTCACAATAATCGAATTTGTTTTTCATGTTTAAATTTGATGTTTAAATGAACCCTATTGCGGTGGTATCTGTACTTAGTTTTGTAGGTTTGTCGACCATGATGTGCTCGACGCCTCTAAGACTCTCGTACGTGTACATTGGCATATTAAGGAAACTAGCTTTTAAACTAGTGCAAATGCACGGGAATTACATAAGTACATGTATTTTTAGGTTCTTGGAAAAAAAATACATCTATTTTCAACAAAATAGAAATAAAAATAATGTAAATTTAGTAAGAGTCCACAAATAAATTTTTGTACATAGAAATAATTAGAATCCGAGAAAGCAAATATATTCAAATAATTTTAGGTAAATATTTGGAGAAACATTTTGTTTCAAAAGTCATACTTAAATAAATTTAATTAAATAAGTATGTAGCTAATGCAATTGAATTTATAAATTTTTAAAAATAGCACTTGGTATGAATTTCAAATTTAAAATGTATATAACACTCAGTATGCTATCCATAAAAATGTGTTGTCTTACAAATACATTTTCTTTTAAGCCTATTCTAAACAACTAAAACTATAACATCCACTATGATGGAGAGAAAAATATTTCTAGCAATTGAAAAAAAAAAAAAAATCCAGCTAAAGAGAATGGTGTGATCATCCTTCCTTGGAAGCAAATTTGTGGAGAGTAACCCAATCCAATTCCTTTTAATTTTGTTTTAGAAAAACCCAAACATAACCTTTTCTATCCCAAGTTCTTTGCAGGATTTCATCGGACACCTAGTACTCATTTTAATACAGCTCCCTAACCAAAAAAGAAAATCTAATTAAAACAAAATTAGCCAACATTTATAAGGTTCATTCACTTCTAGATCTCCCTTTTGTTTAATTTTTCTTCCTTCTTTTTCTATTATATATATATATATATATATTTATAATGGAAGTTCACTCAACATTCTCAAATTTGTTTTCAATATGCAACATTAAGAAGTAGGAAAGCAACAACAAAGTAGCATTGATCACATGAATAAGGACCTGAATAGGGTTGCTCTTGTGACTGCATTATTAAATCATCTTATAAATGAAAAGAAGTAACTACATAAAGTAAGAAATCAACACAAAACATGTAAGGAGACCAAATGATTTAATTGATTAAATAGTAGTATGTTATAGCAAAAAGAGTGTTGAAATTACAACAAACCAAAAAAAAAAAAAAAAAAAAATTTAATAATGAATTTACTATAAATTGATATATATACAAAATATAGAGATGAAGGATAACAATGCAACAACACTCATTAGGGTTCCAAAGGTAAGCATTGATTAATCACATCAAGTGCAACAACAGAAACAGAAAGCTACATGATAACTTCTGGAAACTTGCAAAGAAAACAATATCGTATTTCCACATAACTGTCAAAAAACTAAACCACGGGACCCTCAGAACCTCTCTAAGGAGCATAAATGATTCAAGGCAAGATTTCTACTTATAATCACCTGTCTGACATGATGAACAATAGCTTTCTCCTGATTGGTTTCCCTTAGTCTTTCAATAGACTGAAACTTCCCTTCCAAACATCCTTCATGCATAACCATTAGTTTATAGGCTACCTATATAGTTAGAGAAAGTGCACAAACCCCAATAGTCAATAGTAAGTATTACCCTCATATTCAAATGAATAAGCAGAGACCTAGTTTAGACATGCTTGCACAGAAAATTGATGACATGCTTGCATTCCAAAACCAATGGGCCAATGCCCCTAGTGTAGACATGTTTAATGCAAAACAAAATGTCCTAGCCTAAAATTCACTTTGGAAGTTTTGCTAAAAATGAGGTCAATCAACATGTATACATCTCATAAAATCCGTAAGCCTTTTTCCTTTCTTTTTTTAAGAAAAAAAATTCCTTCACCCTTCTTAGTTTGACTACAAAGAAATCAAAGTGAATGAAAAACATTTTTTAAAAATTAATAATTTAAAACTAAAGGCCAAAGTTTACTTCTTTACAGTGTTTCACATAGAGTAGATACAAAACCATGTTTTTAATAAGAGTTCAAGTTAATTTCAGAACACAAACATGTCCAGTTCAATATATTGTAGCAAGAATCTTTGAGAATGAAACTACTACATTCTTCAAATAATTGGAAACTTGTAAATGCATAGCCTCAGCCATGATTAGAAAGACATTATCATGAATTTCAAAAAATATTTGCTGCAAACAAAAATTATCTGCAAATCAATAGCTATAGCCCAACTAAAAACAGAAAATTAAAACCTATAAATTACAATTTGATACAAACCAAGACAAAAATATTATATTACTCATTGAAATGTCTTAAAAAGACAAAAATAAATTATCTGCTATATGAAAAAAAATCATTAATGTAAGCATATATTGTATACATTTAAAAAAAAATTGAAAATCTTCAAGACAAAGTAAGCCTTGAGAGTTGAGTCATATTTATTTCATTCTTTTTGGGTCAATGATAGATTGCTAACCTTGCTATAAAAGATAGATAAATTTTTTTTTTTTTAAAAGATTAAGTCATATGGAATTACCCCTCCATGTGCAAGTGCAATGGCCATGATAGTTGTAGTTGACTACATATATGAGAAAAATAACTTTTCATTAAGCAAAATCCATCAAGGTTTGCAGAAAATTCAAGAAATTTTATTCAACATGAAGCTAGAACCATCCAAAATTACAATAAAAGAAGTCCATAACTTAGAGATAAACAATTGTACAAAAACCCCAGTTAATTTGTCTTGATAAAAATCTTTCATTAAGATCAACCCATATAACACCAAGGGCCAGTTGAACAAAAAATATACCAAAAAAATGAGGGTTCCTTGTTCATGAAATTTTTTCCTTAAGGCTTCCAATTCAAAGAAATATTTGGCACTAAAGAACAATACCTTTAATACCAGCCAAATTACTTTTGACTACTTAATTGAAATATGTGAATAATATATACAAAAGAGAAAATAAATGAAACACATTTACCTTTGCTTTCTAATGTTTACAATCAGAGAATAAAATTGTTGGAAGCAAACCACAATACAAGTAAATAGGGAAGATATAAAGAACATAAGAAAAACTATATTTAACATAGAATTGCGCCTTTCTATCATAATGCAAATCACCTTATTAAATTATTTATCAAATCCATTATTTCACTATGTTCAAAGTATAGACAAATATAGTTTCTAAAACATAAAATAGCTCAAATTGCGACAAACACATAAATTGCCTAGTGTATTTTAGTAGGAAGAGATGGACTTGCTCAACTAATTTGAAAAGAACAAAACAATATTTTTCAATGGTTCAGTTCTTATGACATTTTGCTACAGCCTAACAATCAAATTATGGGTCTGCTCTGAATTGAAAGTACTTGCAAACTGCTTAGCAAATTGCCTGAGGAGCTCCAGATCACCAACGATGACTAGCTAAACTCTATTTCAAAAATAACATAAAAAATGCCAGCATTAAGATCAGATCGGGACACAACTAATAACGGCCCCAATAGATTCATGTTTTTTGTTTGGTGATGTAGGAGAAATAGATGTGTTTAAAAAAAATACACAAGAATGTGAGTTCATTAGCTCGAGCTTTTGGTAGCTAGATCGAGGGGAGACTATTTAGATGGAGATGGCGTCAGATTTGAGAGTACGATATACATGTGGATTTGGGTCCTAGTTACACTTTGTGTAACTCTAAGTTATTTTACATCATGCAATATTTCTTTGTTGGATGTGAATTTTAACAAATCTTTCGTTGGGTTAAATTCACTTCTATAACTCTATGTGCTAGCAAAATATACATACACACACTATAGCTGAGGAGTTGTTGGATTCTAATAAAAATATGGTATTACTGCATAGTTATTGTTTGCTAAATTATTTAATTCTAGAACATTTTTTTCTCTCTTTTATTTATTACAACTATCTAAGAAAGAAGAAAAAAATTATGCAAAAAAATAAAACCTTTAGAGAGATAAGAGTCTGTTTGGCATCAATTTCAGCTTTTAACTTTTAGTTTTTGTGTACAGCTTTTTAAAACCTCATTTTTTCCTGCATTATTTTTCACCTTTTCAAATTTTTTCAAAGTACAAATATAATTTAGCACACTTTCAACAAAAAGTTTAGCAAATAGCTAAATAAGCTGTAAACGGACACTAAGCTTAAAAATAGTAGAACCTTAGAAATAGCTATTATATTACCATTTTGTTTCGGTAGTAACACCCTATGTTCCACCCCGGGAATAATTTTAGGTCATTCCGATGTGTTTCGGCCATTTTGGATTCAGAGACGGAGATAGAAGTTTGATTGAGGGGATTAAAATATAAACAAAAAATGTGTATCATCTATTTAGTATTAAGAAACTATCAACAAATAAAAAATGCAAAATAATTATTTTCTGTTCAGCATTATTTAAAAAATTGTTCACTCTCTTTTCCGCGTAAATTATTTTCTGTTCACTATTTAAAAAATTGTTCATAGTTTTCTCGTAAAACACCTAGTGAAATCGTGTTTTCTAAATTTAAACGCCAAATCTAAATGTTTTTCATGTTTAAATTTCACAATAATTGAATTTGTTTTTCTGCATTGATAAAATCTGTTTCTACGTTAATAAAATTTGCTCTCTGCACATCATGTTTACTCTATATTCGAATCTGCTTATTGCATTCATAAAATCTGTTTTTTGCATTAATTAAAACTGTTCATTGTTTTCTCGTAAAAATTATTCACTGTTTTCTACATAAACTATTTCTATGATTTTGCATAAAATTATTTTCTCTTCGGCATTTTTTAAAAAGTTGTTCACTCTCTTTTCTGTATAAATTATTTTCTGTTCACTATTTAAAACATTGTTCGCTGTTTTCTCATAAAACACCTAGTGAAATTGTGTTTTCGAAATTGAAAAGCCAAATCTGTATGTTTTTTCATGTTCGAATTTCACAATAATCGAACTTTTTTTTTTTTTTTTTGCATTGATAAAATCTATTTTGATACACACTTTGTCAAAATTATCCAACAATGATGGATTGTGATTGGTTGTTTATCACTTTCTAATAAACTCACTATTTTTTCTACTTCACCTACAGTTTGTTGGCGCATGTGGTTCGTATGACTACAGTTGGTGCTACAGCAGCAGGCTGTGTCTTCAAATGCCGTAGTTGGTGCTACATCATGTTTACTGTATATTCAAATCTGCATACTACATTCATAAAATCTGTTTTCTATATTAATTCAAACTATTTTCTGCATGTGGTTCGTATGACTATAGTTGGCGTCTGTGTAAATTATTTTTTGTTCACTATTTAAAAAAATTATCGCTGTTTTCTCATAAAACATCTAATAAAATCGTGTTTTCTAAATTTAAAAGCCAAATCTGAATGCTTTTTCATGTTTAAATTTCACAATAATCGAATTGGTTTTTTTGCATTAATAAAATTTGCTCTTTGTACATCATGTTTACTGTATATTCAAATCTGCTTACTGCATTCATAAAATCTATTTTCTGCATTAATTAAAACTGTTCACTATTTTTTGATAAATTTTTTTACTGTTTTCTGCATAAACTATCTTTAGCATTCTGCATAAAAGTATTTTCTCTTCAGCATTATTTGAAAAATTGTTCACTGTTTTTTCTGCATAAATTATTCAATGTTCATTAGGTGTTTTATGATCTGGATGCTCTAATAGCAATGACTACCCAGGAAAAAGCACAGCAATAATATGGAAGCATAAACAATGATAAAATAGATAATAAAGAAGTAAATAGCAAAATAGATATATTCAAAATAAGGTTAAAATAGAGTGTGGAATATGAAAATAGAAACTAGTAAAATCTTACTTAAACTAGTAAAATCTTACTTGAATAAAAACTTCAGTCTTTGATAAACTTGAAAACAAACTGCTGTCTTTGATACAAGCTTGCAAATAAAACTGTCTAAAGAGAAAGGTTACAAGATTACAAGAGGGGAGAGAGTACAAAAGTCTTTCTGAGGGAGATGGAAGGCTATTACAAAAGGCTTTCTAAAACTTGGAACTTAAAAGCTTAGAATCTTAGAAACTTGTCATCTGTCATCATAGTCCGTCTCTTTTATAGGTGAAATGAACTAGGGTAAAGTAACTTGAGTAGGTAAATTGAACTCAAGTTAATCTGTTGGTGGTATGGAAATTAGTACTGATGAGTAATAGTCTGTCTGCGTCTGTCTGGGAATCTTTCAAATCTTGGGAATCTAACAGATCTCTTTTTACGCATGCTAGTAAACAGTTGTAACTTTTGAACATCTGTCTGTATCTGTCTGGACTATCTAGCAAAATTGAGCCATTTGCATAGTGAAATATTGGTTAGTGAAGGATTTAATTCTTAATAATCTGTTTGGCATTTGCATAGTTTCTTTGGCATTAATTTCAACTTTTACCTTTTAGTTTTTGTGTACAGCTTTTTAAAACCTCATTTTTTCTTGCATTATTTTTCACTTTTTCAAATTTTTTCAAAGTACAAATATAATTTAGCACACTTTTAGCAGAAAGTTTAGCAAACAGCTAAATAAGCTATAAACGGAAACTAAGCTTAAAAATAGTAGAACCTTAGAAATTGCTATTATATTACCATTTTGTTTCAGTAGTAACACCCCATGTTCCACCTCAGGAATAATTTCAGGTCATCCCGATGTGTTTCGGGGTTATTTCAATGTGTTTCGGCCATTTTGGATTCAGGGATGGAGATAGAAGTTTGATTGAGGGGATTAAAATATAAACAAAAAATGTGTATCATCTATTTAGTATTAAGAAACTATCAACAAATAAAAAAATACAAAATAATTATTTCTTAATATATTAAAATATAATTTATCTATCAAAAGAAAAAACGACCTTCTTTTAAATGAGAAAAATCATCAATATTAAATTTGTACTAACTCATGATGTGTTGAGAGCAAATTTTATTAATGTAGAAAAAGATTTTATCAATGTAGATCGATTATTGTGGAATTCAAAAATGAGAAAGCATTTAAATTTGGCGTTTAAATTTAGAAAACATGATTTCACTAGGTGTTTTATGAGAAAACAGCGAACAATTTTTTAAACAGTGAACAGAGAATAATTTACGCAGAAAAGAGAGTGAACAATTTTTTAAATAATGCTGAACAGGAAATAATTTTATGTAGAATACTAGAAATATTTTATGCAGAAAATAGTGAACAGTATATCATGTCCTACTTGAGCCAAAATCCATCTTACAAACAGTTTTGAGTGTTAAGGATCATAACATCAACATTCAGTACTTTTAACAGGCACAACTACTTTCAAACACCAAAAAAACACAGAAACAAGTTCAAAATCACACACACAAATGGACACTCAAAACATGCTTTGAGGTAAAAGTCATAATAGAAAATTGATTATTGAGCTACATTTTATTTTATTTTTTAGGCACGATTGCAGCCATTAAACCAACATAGATTCTATTACAAACATTTTTTTTTCCAGACATATAGATTCTATTCTCTCAGCCCCTAGACAGAGGGAAAGTATATAACAAATCTGATATTGAAAGACTTAAAAAAAAAAAAAAAATATTTGGTCAAGAACCTGCTTCGAAGTTGTAAGTGAAAATTGAAAACCCAAGCTACTATCTTTATTTGATCAGGTGGATGTAGATTCTGTTTTTTTTTTTTTTTTTTTTTTTTGGTTGGTTGGTAATTTGTGTTGCCTATGACAACTTATTTAAGTACAGCAACAATGCCGCTCAATTTTTTATTTTGGCAGTTCTTTGGTCTAGATTTCCCACCATGTATTTTGTGGCATAGATTTTTGGATAAACCCAAAAATGTTTAACTTTTTAGATAAACTAAATAAGGAGTAATAGTAATAATAATAATAAAATGTAATAAAGGGAAATTTTCAATACATTACGATTCATTGTATTCAAATCATCTCTAATTTCTACTCATTTTGTCACACTTGTTCTATACTTCTACATGGTAGACTATAGGTGAAGTAGAAAAAATAGTGAGTTTATTAGAAAGTGATAAACAACCAATCACAATCCATCATTGTTGGATAATTTTGACAAAGTGTGTATCAAAATAGATTTTATCAATGTAAAAAAAAAAAGTTCGATTATTGTGAAATTCGAACATGAAAAAACATACAGATTTGGCTTTTTAATTTAGAAAACACAATTTCACTAGGTGTTTTATGAGAAAACAACGAACAATTTTTTAAATAGTGAATAGAAAATAATTTACGCAAAAAAGAGAGTGAACAATTTTTTAAATAATGCTGAACAGAAAATAATTTTATGTAGAATGCTAGAAATAGTTTATGAGAAAACAGTGAACAATTTTTTGAATAGTGAACAGAAAATAATTTACGCAGAAAAGAGAGTGAACAATTTTTTAAATAATGCTGAACAAAAAATAATTTTATGCATAATGCTAGAAACAGTTTATGCGAAAAATAGTGAACAATTTTTATGAGAAAGCGGTGAACATGGTGTGCAGAGAGTAAATTTTATTAATGTAAAAACAGATTTTATCAATGCAAAAAAATAGATGATCTGTGCATCTAATGTAATTAATTTTCCATTAAGTTTACTCAATTTGGTATGTTCTTCAATTTTCATTTGAATTTTCACGATTTTACACACTCAACGAATTCAAATTTTTTTACAAATTCGTACTATCTGTACATCTAATGTAAACAATTTTTCCTTGAGTTTTCACAGTTTTGTACATTTAACGAATTCAAATTTTTAAACAAATTCATACGAGCTATACATCTAACGTACATACTTTTCCACTAAATTTTCATTATTTTGTACTTTCAATGAAATCAAAATTCTCAACAAGTCTAGACTATCTATACATCTTATGTACACCTTCATGATTTGGTACATTCATTGATTTTCCATCGATTTTTCTCGAATTTCTACATTCAACTAATTTGAACTTTTTTACAAATTCGAATTTTTTGAGGCATTTACCATTAGGTGATTTATACGAATCATTCATTTTTCTTTCATGAAGTTTGTCCATTATACATATGGTTACATATTTAAAAAAACACAAAAACCATTTAAGTGCAATAACTGCGCCAATGCTAGAAATAGTTTATGCAAAAAATAATGAACAATTTTTATGAGAAAACAGTGAATAGTTTTAATTAATGCAAAAAAAAAAAAAATTTATGAATGCAGTAAGTAGATTTGAATATACAGTAAATATGATGTGCAAAGAGCAAATTTTATTAATGTAGAAACAGTTTTTATCAATGCAAAAAAATATATTCGATTATTGTGAAATTCAAACATGAAAAAGCATTCAGATTTGGCGTTTAAATTTAGAAAACACGATTTCACTAGGTGTTTTATAAGAAAACAATGAATAATTTTTTAAACAGTAAACAGAAAATAATTTATGCAGAAAAGAGAGAGAACAATTTCTTAAATAATGCTGAACTGAAAATAATTTTATGCAAAATCGTAGAAATAGTTTAGACAGAAAACAATGAACAATTTTTATAAGAAAACAATGAACAATTTTAATTAATGTAGAAATTAAATTCATATTTTGAAATTAAAATCTCTATATTTTACAATGCTTCTGTTTAAATAAATAAAAACATTAAAAAGTCACTTATTTTTACCTTTATGTTTATTTGTTCATTATCCCCAAGCAAAAAAAAAAAAAAAAAAAATTTACACAGTACTCGAGTTTGGGAAACTCGAGTACTGTGTAAATTTTTTTTTCCTGCATTTTATTTATAAAACGTACCCGAGTCTGGTATACTCGAGTACGCATGGAACTCGAGTTTCTCAAGCTTGAGTGCCACATAATTTTTTTTAATCACAGAAATTCCATGTCAGCAATGCCATGGTGGCAGAATTGAGGGGAACTCGAATTTCTGAAACTCGATTTCCAGCAAAAGTGGTACTTTGCTATTTATTTCTGAAATAGTGATTTTTTGTTAAATTTTTTTTTAAAAAAGTGGTATTTGGCCATTTTGGCCCTCAAAACTTGCCGATTACTAATATATATATATATATAAATTCTGTAGGAATTGAATACCACTACACTCGTGCAATTAGCAGTTTCATCACACTAGCTTCATTAGCTTTTACTAGTCTTCTAGAAATGATGACGTGTCCGAGTGATTTCTAGAAATGGTGGACGGTGTTGACTTTGACCGAATTGATTCCGTGGGATTATTGACGTAGCTAGTGATGGTGTTCATTTCATTTCATTACATTTCGCAAGTAGTATAAGATTCTGTTTAGATACTATTTTTTTATTAAAAATTAAAAATTTATTACTAAAAACATTATAGTAAAATAATTTTTAAAAGTGTGAATAATGATGTGAGACCTAATTTTACTTAGAAATCTGCGTTTTGCTGAATTTGGTAGTCTATAAACAATGCCGTTATACCTACTATTTTTTAGCAAAATGCACAAAATTTTCATCCCAACGCTTTGCAAATGCACACTAAATCTTCTCTTCTCTTCTTCTTTTTTATTTTTTTATAATAAAAAAAAACAAAAATCTTCAATTCAATAAAAAAAAAAAATCTCATACATTTTATATTTACATCTTCTTTCTCATAATGTATAGATCTCATATAATAAATTAGATAGTTCTCCATTGGATACTTTTTTTTTTTTTTTTTTTTTTGATATTGATCTTTGGGTATAGGGTTTAGAAAAGAAGGGTCGTTGGTGGTTGATTTGAAGGGCTAAGTTGATGAAATCATTGGGTTCAAAGAGGGGCAGCCACCCAATTATACACAATCCAAATCCTCTTTCTAAAACTGTTGAGAGTATGAAGAAGAAGAAGGAGAAGAAAAGCAAATAGCTACACTAAAATAAGTGCAATGACTAAAATTTCCAAAATTTGACCCTTGTACCCCCCCAAAAAAAAAAAAAAAAATAGTCATGTTGTTAAAATTTCCAAAATTTGACCCTTCGTACCAAAAAAAAAAAAAAAAAAAAAACTAGTCATGTTGTTGTTAGCGAACCCAGCTAGTGAGCTAGGTATAATCATCTTAGAATTTTGTAGGGTCTTATAGCACTCACAGCAGTGGTGCTATATTGGTATATTGCTATATTTTAATTCCTCAAACACCAAAATCATGCTCCAGCAGTGGAGCTAAATCTATTTTTTTTAGATCCATTGTTACAGTGCACATCTATAGATAGATGTGCATTGTTCATGAGAGCTAAACATAAAAAAAAAAAAAAAAATTTATTCTACCCGGTGATTAAAATAATAAAGAGTGGTTCTCTCTCTCTCAGTCACTCCGTGCCTCTCTCTCTTTCAGCCACTCTAGAAGCTCTCAAAACTCTCTCAAGCAAACTCCCTTAACGTCACTCTCTTAAACTCCCTCATTCACTGCCGTCAGCCCGACTCATTCTCAATGTCGCCGCCACCGAAGCTCGACGTCACCGACCCACCAGCCATCCCAAGCTGCCGATCAGCCTCAGACCCATGCTGCTGATCAGAGTGCTTGCTCGTGGTTGTGCTTGCTCGTGGATATTGGGTACCTGACTGGAAAACACATGGAGCTCGCCGACTCACCCCTTCTATCGATCCAGCTCACCGACGTTGTGCTTGTTTGTGATTGGTGATTTTTTATTTTGTTTGTGTTTGGAGATTTTGTTCGGTCTGGGTTGAGGAAAAAGATTGGAGATTTGGGGTTTTTTTTTTTTTTTTTTTTTTTTTTTTTTTTTTTTTTCTCTCTCTCTGCTGTGGACTATTGGTGGTGGTGTTGGTGGTGGTTGTGGGTATGGTTGTGGCTATGGCTAATGGTAGAGGTGGTTGTGGTTGGTGCTGTGGATGTTTTTTGGGTAGTGGGATATATTATTTTATTGTAGTGGTTATATTATTTTATTGTGTTGAAAGCTAAAATATATCCACTACTGCAGCATATGTGTAGGTAAAATAAATAAAATAATTTTTAATAGAATTAAATAACTAAATTTTTAACTCAACTGCTGTGAATGCTCTTAGGTAAGAAATTTCGTTGTAAATAGAGCTTTCCCATTAGGAAAACAACCAAATACCTTGTCACAATTCTTTTTTGGCGCCCAGTAAATGCATATTAGGCAGCCACAATTCTCTTTTACGGATGAATGCAGGGGAGGAGCCACGTGTATAGGCATGGCCCACCAAATAATCTATACTAGCCAATAGGTTGAAAAACAAAATAATTTGTAGGTGATTGACCTCCCTCAAGGAATCTGATTTCCCAGCCCCAGCCACATATTTTTGTTTTTTTGTTTTTGTTTTTGTTTTTTTAGTTTTTAATATTACTTTCCTTCTTTCACAATTTCAATTCCATTCGCCAATTCAATACTCCTCTTTTCAGCCATGAGCCACCCAATTATTAATTTATCATGCCACTTTAATCCATTTCGTCGGTTGCAGAAGTGTTCTCATATAAGGCGATTTTGTAAACATGTATATGTATGAGTTATAATTTTGGAATTTTTTTTTTTTTTTTGGAAGCCGGAACCAAACAATTTTCATTAATTTAGAAGACTAGAATCCAAATACAAAGCATCCACCATAGGCGGAGGATCCTCCTCTATCCATACAATTTTATCATCAATTAATCTAGCAGATCTAGCCAAAACATAAGCAACACTATTTGCACAGCCTAACACAATTAGTCGAAATGGATCTAAAACCTGCAGCCAAGCACCAAATATCCTCATATATTAATCCAAGCTGTGAGAGGTTCGGTTGAGCCTGAGAAACCGTCTTCATCACCAAAGCATTATCACCTTCCAAAATTATCTCCATGAAGCCAGCGTCTATAGCAAACTTGAGAGCTTTATGACATGCCATCACTTTCCCCTCTTCACTATCCCTTATAGCACCACCTTTCGCAGCTAGAGCAGCCATTACTTCACTCTTTTCATTCCTAATCACAGTCCCATAACCCGAAGCAGCTCCATCATCAAAACAAGCGCCATCGAAATTTAGCATGAATGAAGTTCCCTGCAGAGGCTGCCATGTCTGCTGCGTTGGAGCCTGAATTGGAGCTGGCAGTCTCAATTGATCTTGTGCTTTAGTATACTCCCTCAAATAATCCAATGCGCATTGAGATGACCCTGATCCACCCCTATGCATGACTGTGTTCCGCTGATGCCATCTGCCAACAAATAACCCAAAACAGATCCCATTCCTCCAACGAAAGCTTCAACATTAGACCTGTAATGAGCTGTAGAAAATCAACCTGCTTAGTACATAATTTTTGAAATCAACATGAACTCCTCGCCCAAACATCCTATGCCGCCCCACAACCCGAAAGCACATGCAAAACCGATTCAGTATCATTTTGACAAAAGCAGCACCGTGCCACCTCCACCACCCTTTTGTGTACCAGATTGTCTTGTGTAGGCAAAATTTTAAGACATGCTCTCCAGGAAAAAATTTTAATCTTGTTAGGGACATTGGACTTCCAAATTCGTGACCATAGTGACCCATTTGTTCGTTGTACCGACGTCTCCCTAGTATTGCTCTCCTCCATCCTTAATTGCTTTGCCACATAATACCCGGACTTAACTGTGTGGTTGCCCTTCTTTGAAAAAGACCACATCATCACATCTTGCATAACCCGCCTACTCAAAAGGACTTGAAGAATAGCTTCTGCATCAAACGGATGGAACATGGCAGTGATTCGTTCCTTGTCCCACTAATGATTCGACCAATCAATTAAGTCCAAGACCCTCCATTCCCAAATCTCCTCCTTAGGTTGGAAAATAATTTTTTTTGTTGGCTGATTAGGCAGCCAGCAGTCCTTTAAAACACAAATGGAAGCCCCATTACCCACTCTCCAATAGCATCCTTTCCTCAAAAATGGTTGAGCCGCTATCAAACTTTTCCATACATAGGAACTATTTTGACAATCCTTCGCCTCAAGGAAATCACACCGTGGAAAATATTTTGTTTTAAAACAACTATATAAAGAGAGCTTTTATCCTGCAACACCCTCCAACCTTGTTTTGCAAGCATGGCTAAATTAAATGATTATAAATCTACCCATTCCGCCCTCTTTCTTAGATAGTGTTAAAAAACTCCAATTTTTCCAGTGTATTTTCCTTTCCTCTCCAATTTTTCCCCACCAAAATCTAGCACACATAGCATCTAATTCATCACATAATTTCCCCGGTAACTGAAAAACCCCCATTGTATACGTGGGGATGGATTGAGCCACTGCTTTTATAAGAATCTCCTTGCTGGCCCTAGAAAGCAACTTCCCTTTCCAGCCTTGCATCTTTTTCCAAATCCGTTCCTTAATGAAAGCAAAAGTATCGTATTTTCTTCTTCCTATCAAAATAGGCAGCCCCAGGTAAGCATCAAACTTCTCCACTTCTTTTACCTTTAGTTTGTCAATTATCCATGCTTTCTACTCCATCGACACATTGCTACTGAAATAGGCAGAAGACTTCTCAAAGTTTATGCATTGGCCCAAAGCTTTAGCATATAGCTGTAGGGTATTAGAAACAACTTGCACTTCATCTTTATTAGCTTGACAAAAAATCAAAGAGTCATCAACAAAAAGTAGATTAGTTATAGATGGGGCACTTCTACACACTGCCACTCCATGCAACCTCCCTTCAAATTCTACTTTAGCAAGGAGCGAAATAAAGCCTTCAACACATATCAAACACAAATAAGGGGACAAAGGATCTCCTTGGCGAATACCCCTAGAAGGAGTGATATTCCCATAAGCTTTACCATTGATTCAGACTGAAAAGGAGGGTGTAGAGACACAGCTCATAACCCTATCCACCCAAACCTCCAGAAACCCCAGTTTAATCATAATGCCTTTAAGGAAGCCCCATTCCACCCTGTCATAAGCCTTATTAACATCCAATTTAAGAGCTAAGGCCCCTTTCTTCCCCTTTTTTTTTTCTAATATGCATGGCATTCCAAGTCTCATAGGCTATTAGCACGTTATCAATAATAAGGCATCCAGGTACAAAAGCACTCTAGGTAGGAGAGATTAACTATGGCAAGACTTTTGAAATAATTTTATATATCACATTACATAGGCTAATAGGTCTGAAGTCTACCATTTTTTCCGGTTTCTTTACTTTGGGAATTAGAACAATATATGTATAATTAATGTCAGGCACCATATGACCGGTATGTAAAAAATCTAACACAGCATCAGTCACCTCATTACCAACAATATACCAAAATTTTTGATAAAAGAATGCATTCATACCATTGAGTCCAGGAGCCTTTGTTGGTCCCATCTGGAATAGAGCTGCTTTCACTTCTTCACTGCTATACGGCCTGGATAGCACCTCCATCATATCATTAGTTATTTTTTGGTTGACTGTGTTAAGGCATTCCTCCATTTTGTCGCAGGTGCTTGCTTTAAAAATATTCATGAAATAATCAGATGCCATATCTGCCACTTCATCCACCTCCTCCACCCAAATCCCTTTAACATTCTTGATTCCCTCAATAAAATTCCTCTGCCTTCGTTGGGAGGCCTTAAAATGAAAAAAATTTAGTATTTCTATCTCCATACTTTAACCATGACACCCAAGACCTCTAACGCCAAAAAATATCTTGCTTAAGCAATAAATCATTCGGATGTTTACTCACTAAGAGAAATTCACTTATGCTATCTTCAGTCATCTCATTTGCATTCAACACTTCCAACCTCTTTTGTAATCTTTTAATCTCCTCTGTTTCAGGTTTAGTATTTGAAGAACCCCATGCATGCAAATCAACCCTACAACCTTAGATTCGGTCCCTAACCCCACTCAAACTTGGACTACCCTGCCCTCCTTTTGTCCACACCTCAAGCACAGCCTCCTCATAATCATCCTATAACAACTAACTCTCCTTAAACTTGAAACCACCAAGCCCACTTCCCCTAAGCCGTCTATCATTCATAGTTCTCAACAGAATACGAATATGATCAGAAGCATGGCAAAACAAGTGAGATACTGAACTTGCAGGGAACTTTTCAATCCAATCTTTGTTAGCAGTAGCTTTATCCAATCATTGTTTTGTGTGGGCTGAACCTAGCCGCCTATTTGTCCAAGTGAATTTATGCCCAGTAAAACCCAAATCTATCAACTCACATTTCTCCAAGGCAACTCGAAAATCCTCCATCTAGTTATGGTAAGGTGCATTGACACTTTGTTTCTCTGAGACATGAAGTATAGCATTGAAATCACCTATAAAACATTAGGGACCCTCAAGCCCTTAAATGAGATAAAAGTGCCCACGACTTTTGCTTTTCATATTCCTTAGGCAGTCCATAAAACCTTGTGAGATACCACACAAAACCATCATTTTCCACTACCTTAGCCAAAATATGTCAGTAAAATTAATAACATCCAAATTCACCTCCTCCTTCCAAAGCAAAGCCAACCCTTCACCCGAATTTGGCTTTTTCACTATCAATTTGTTTTTAAAAGGTACATCACCACAATGCTTCTCAAATCCACCTCGATCCAACCTTGTTTCCATTAAGAAGCATACATCAGGAACTTGTTCCCTCACTAATTTGTGAAAGCTTTGAACTGTCCAAAGGTTCCCAAGTCCTTGGAATGAAAAATTTAAAACTTTATATATATATATATATATAAGATAAACA
The DNA here is from genome assembly GCA_023621385.1 of Quercus gilva. NCBI lineage: Eukaryota > Viridiplantae > Streptophyta > Magnoliopsida > Fagales > Fagaceae > Quercus > Quercus gilva. Next base: position 91,672,320 of record CM042476.1, on the reverse strand, counting down.
AAAGATAAAGTGGATATAATAAATGCTTTTGGATTACTCATTTCTAGAATGTCTACTGTTTGATGTAATATAAATCAATAGCATAGAAAATATGTAACTTTTGTTATTTTTTACTTGATATATTTTTTGTTTTGCTTGATTTGTGGTTCAATATGATAGTTTAATCTCAGCTCTCCAAAAAAAAAAAAATAATAATAATAATAATTCTGCTCTTGTTAATATATGTAAACTTATGTAAATTTGAATTGTTGTTATATTAGCCGTGTATATATATAAAATTAATATTCATATGCAAAACAATTTTTTTAAATCTTTTTTAATTGTATACAGGGAAAGAAAGAGAGTAATAATAAATTAATAAAGAAATGGTCGGGGGCATTTTAATCGACAGAGTGAAAAAGAAGCTGTCGATGTAGACACTACACTAGCCATGTGATGTAGTCTCTAAGAGTAGGGGGTATTTTAGGTTTTTTAGTAGTAAAGAAAGAAAAAAAGAAGAAGAAAAAGCTAGTAAAATAGTAACACACCTGGGTGGGGGGATTCTAGCATTTTGCCCTTATTTTAAAAAAAATTTAGCAATATGTCCCTGTTTTGAAATTACTTAGGTTGATGGCCCTGTTTTGAAACTCGATTTTAATAAAATCGAGTTTCAATCTAAAACTCAATTGGTTTAAAATCAAGTTATGCTAAAAAAAAAAAAAAAAAAAAAAAAAAAAAAAAAAAAAAAAAAGCTTGCATGGAACTCGAGTTCATGGAGCTCGATACAAGGGTTTTTTTTTTTTTAATATATTTTTTTTTAGTTTGATCTCCTCATACCTATAGCTACGTTTAGGGAGTCCTATAGTGGCATTTTAAATGGAACTCAAGTTCCATGCATTTTTTTTTTTTTTAAAGTTTGATCACCCCATACCTATAACTGCGTTCAGGGAGTCCTATAGTGGCATTTTAAATGGAACTCGAGCTCCGTGAACTCGAGCTCCATGCAAGTGTTTTTTTTTTTTTTTTTTTTTTTTTTTTTTTTTAAAGTTTGATCACCTCATACCTATAGTCGCGTTTAGGGAGTCCTATAGTGGCGTTTTAAATGGAACTCGAGTTCCATGCAAGTTTTTTTTTTTTTTCAATTAATTAATTTATTTTTTTATCGCCCTATACCTATAGCTACGTTCAGGGAGTCCTATAGCAGCGTTTTAAATGGAACTCAAGCTCCATGAACTCGAGTTCCATGCAAGTTTTTTTTTTTTTTTTTTTTAATTTTTTTTAATTTTAAAATTTAATCGCCCCATACCTATAGTTGCATTCAGGGAGCCCTATAGTGGCGTTTTAAATGGAACTCGAGCTCTATGAACTCGAGTTCTATGCAAGTTCTCCATTTTCTACAAATCGAGTTTTACATTGAAACTCGATTTTGAGAAAATCGAGTTTCAAAACAGAGACATGAACCTAAATAGTTTCAAAATAGGTACATATTGCTAAATTTTTTAAAAAATAAAGGCAAAATTCTGAAATCTCCCCTGGGTGGAGTGAGAGTAGTAGCTAGTAAAAGCTAAAATGTTGGCAAAGTTTGTAATGGAAAACCGTTCTCTTCTTGCTTTTATTGTAGCTGTGTCTTGCACCACTGCCTACCAAAAAATGGTGCTCCAATCAACTATAAAATCCTGCCTTTACATGGTTATTTCATTTTCAGAGCAAACGACCCCCACCACACCTAAAATCCAAATATACTTTCACCACCATGGCTATCTTGTTGTTCACGTTGTTTACCATCGCACCACCACCACCAATCCCTCATTTTTGGTTGGATCCAACCCTTTCTCCACTAGCCGTACTCCCTATTCCCCCTTCTCTCACTTCGCCTACACATCCACCTCCTTCCCCCCTTACTCCACCGCTACCGCCACTGTCGCCACTGCTAACGTTTCCTCCATTCCCACCTTTCCACCCATTTCCCCCTTTCACTCCATCACCATTACCACCACCACCCCAACCTCTGCAACCACTAGACACCACACCACCACCACCGAGTCGACCACCACTCGTGCTGCTCGTGTTGTTGGGTATCTTAACTCTAATAGGCGGCCTCTTAGTTGTCTTTGCCATTGCTCACTACGAGCGACCTCGTAGTGAGGAGGAGAATCCGAAGAGGTTATCTCAGCCGGAGAACTCAAACAAAAGGGTACTGGAGCCTTACGAATTGAGTGATGTGTCTATGAAGTGTGAATCTAATCGTGTTGCAGACTTGCCGGAGTCGATCAAGAGTCCTACTCCTGTGTTGAAGGTGTCGGCCTTAGATGTAGGATGTAACAAGCTTGAGTGTTGGTAGCTGCAATGTATGAGTTGGCTTGTTCAATATTTCATGTACTATTGAGTATTCCTAGCATACTATGTAGTGACATGTCCGTGTACTTTTGAGTGCTCACTACAAAATTCCTATTAGGGGTGTGTTGGTTTGGTTTCGGTTGGTTTTCTAAGTGTTGGCCAACTGAAACTGAAATTTTCGATTTTTCAAATTCTCAACCGAAACCGACTAAAGTAATTGGAAATCAATCGGTTTTAGTTGGGTTTCGGTTTTGGTTGGTTTCGATGGGTTTTTTCAGTTTCCTTATCATTTATTTCCTAAGAAAGCAAACAAAGAAAAAAAAAAAACCGAACATATAAAATAGAGAGGAAATTGAAAAATAAACAAACTCAGAATATAAACAACTAAGCACATGGGTTTTTTCAAAACCCTAACTTTATTTGCACATAAAAATTGAAACAATAGCATTGATTCAATATTAAACAAACCCAGAATATAAAAAAGAGAGGAAATTATGGAGAAATAGAGAGAGAGAAAGGATCACCGTGACTCTGTGAGAATGAAAAGATTAGGCCGGCGTAGGGAGCTCAGCGTGTGGAGATCGGCATGTTGAGGCCGGCGTAGGAAGGTCAGCATGTGGAGGTCGGTGTAGGAAGGCCGACGTGTGGAGCAGCATGTGCAGCGGTGAAAGAAGAGGAGGGCTGAACTTTGAAGAGTGGAGGTTGTGACTTGTGAGAAAGAAAGTGGGCTGTAGGTAGGGAGTCGGGGAGGGGGTTGGTGCTAAGAAGAAGAGAAAGGAATAAAATGCTAGGGTGAGAGAGAGACAAAATGGTGAGAGACAAAAAAAAAAAAAAATGGTGGAGGGGCGGCTGGAAAGAAAAGGTAAAGAGGGTTAGAACATAAGATGCTAGGGTTTTGACTTTTAATGGTTTTAAAAAATTAAAAACAAAAATGTTTAGGCTCGAGCAAAAGAACACTTAGTCATTAAAGCCACATCATACCACTAAGCTACAAATGCGAACATGACTTAGTGTTACTTAACTATATATATATATATCTATATCAGTTTGGTTTGGTCGGTTCGGTGCATTAAAATTTGCCACCGAAAACCGAATTGAAATTTTCGGTTTTATTATATAAAAAACCGAATCGAACCGAACCGAAACTGAACCGAAATTTTTGCATCGGTTCTATCGGTTTGAAGCTGTTTTTTCGGTTCCTTGGTTTTTTGCACACCCCTAATTCCTATGTTATTAACCATTAAAAATAACAATGGGCTGTTGGCCTGTTGTAGAGCGCAAACAAATGTTGTGCATTCATTGTTGTTGGGCAAATATATTGTCCCAACTAGTAAATATGGGTAATGTATGCGTACATACATAATTTTCTAAAAACAAGCTAAAATCTAATTTAGTACCTTCACTTTTATTCCAATTGTCAAATTAGTCTATGAAATTTAGTTTTTGTCAATTTAATCCCTTTGTTAATTTCGGTTAAATTATTATGATTAACTTTAACCCCCTTAAATGGCATTTTTTAAAACTAATTTTTCACTTTAAAAACCACAAAACAAACATTTTTTTTCCCTTAAACCAGAAACTGGCTTTTGTTGCTTGAATTGCTAACCGGACTGTCCAATATGTCAATATCAGCTATAAATATTAGTGCCCCCCCCCACACTCAGTGATTTAATCCATTATCAAGATCAAGTTGGTGGGCTTCAACTTATGATAGATTCCAAATTTGTAGCAAAAACAGTGATGTGGACAACTTTAAGTTCAATTAAAGAACTTGTAGGGAATTTCAACCCGAAATCCCGAAATCCCAACCTGTGAGAAACAAAAAAGAAAAGAAAAAAAAAAAAGAGAGAAAACACACGCAAAAAAAAAAAAAAAACAATCACACGCACAAGATAGTATTTACGTGGTTCGGCAATTTGCCTATGTCTACGAAGTTGCATGGATTTCACTATTATCAGGGAAAAATACAAAGTGCGGCTACAGTGTTTCTCTCTTTCTCCGTTTGAAACACAACAACAAGACTAAACCCTAATCGCCATAAAGGGCTTTTATATCCTGCGCATAGGATTACAATGGGCTACAAAACAGGCCAAACATAAACTAGGCTCCACAAAGCCCAACAAATCTCCCACTTGGAGACTAATTCTATCACCAACATCAGTCGCTATCCTCCAAAAAGCAATCCCTCATCCCTACAACTCATTCTCCTGTCCTTAAGCTAGAAGACCAACTGAAGCTGCACATAGCTTCAGCTTCTCAATAGTGACACCTTTAGTCAACATATTTGCCGGGTTCTTAAATCCACAAATCTTCTCAAGTATTACCAGTTTATTTTCAACAAGGTAACGGATAAAGTGGTATTTTGTCTGTATGTGCTTCAACGTTGAATGAAAAGCAGAATTTTTGGCAAGAAAGATTGCACTCTGACTATCATTGTGTAGAATGCTTATCTCCTGCTTTTTACCCAATTCATCTAAGAAACCATGTAACCAAATCATCTCTTTTCCAGCTTTAGTTGCTGCAACATACTCAGCTTCTGTAGTAGACAAAGTAATAATCTTTTGTAGATTTGAAGCCCATGATATAGCTGTACCACCCAGAGTAAAAACAAACCCAGTAGTACTCTTTCTGCTATTAATGTCACTAGCAAAATCAACATTTACATAACCCTGCAATTTCCAACTTGCACCTGTAAAGCAAAGACATGTATATGATGAACCTTTCAGATATCTCAAAATCCACTTAATTGCCTCCCAATGCTGCTTTCCAGGCCTACTCATGAATCTGCTCACAACCCCATTGCATGTGCAATGTCTTGCCTTGTACACACCACAGCATACATCAAGCTACTAATAGCTGAGGCATAGGGCACCTTACTCATATGGTCCCTTTCTTCTTCTATCTTTGGTGACTATTCCTTGCTCAGTTTGAAATAACTAACCAAGGGTGTGCTCACTTGTTTAGCTTCATTCATGTTGAACCTGCTGAGAACTTTCTTCACATACTCTGACCATGAAAGCTTCAATGTACCATTAGCCTTGTCTCTAATGATTTTTATACCAATGATTTGTCTTGCAGCTCCCAAATCCTTCATTGCAAACTGTTTTGACAATTGCTTCTTTAGATTATCAATCTCCTCAATGCTAGACCCTGTAATGAGCATATCATCCACATACAATAGTAAAATGATATAAGAATTGTCAAAGAATTTAACATAGCAACAATGATTAGCTTCACATCTCTTGAGCCCAATTTTATGTATAAAACTGTCAAATTTCTTGTACCACTGTCTTGGAGTTTGTTTTAGGCCATACAAACTCTTTCTCAGTTTGCAGACTAGATTCTCTTGTCCTTGAACAATGAAGCCTTCTGGCTGAATCATGTAAAGGTTTTCCTCCAAGTCACCATGAAGGAATGCCGTCTTCACATCTAATTGCTCAAGATATAAGTTTTCTACAGCCACCATTCCTAGTACCAGTCTGATTGTTGACATCTTCACAACTGGAGAAAATATTTATGTGTAGTCAATGCCCTCCTTCTGCTGAAACCCTTTAACAACTAATTTGGCCTTGTAACGTTTGCTACCATCATGCTCATTCTTTATTCTGTACACCCACTTGTTGTGCAAAGCCTTCTTTCCTACTGGCAATTCAGTCAGTTCCCATGTCTGATTCCCCAACAAGGAATCAATCTCATCTTTCATGGCTAACTCCCACTTGCTTGAATTCTCATCTTGCAAGGCTTCTTTATAACACTTTGACTCACCACCATCAGTCAACAAGAGATAATTTAGAGTGGGTGAATAATGCTGTGGAGGTCTAATGTTTCTAGAAGATCTGCGGACTTCAGCTACAGGTGTACTCTGATCTACTTGTGAATTTACATTCTCCTTATCTTCTTCACCCCTTTTCTGGACAGTACTTTCAGTCAATTCATCTAAGTTGACAAACTCAAATTTCTTTTGATCTATCTCTGTAACATCTGACACTACAGTTGACCTGTCCTTATACATAACCTGTTCATTAAATATCATATTTCTACTTCTGATGATTTTCTTGTTTTGTTTATCCCAAAACTTATAGCCAAATTTCTCATCACCATAGCCAATGAAAAAACATATTTTAGACTTTGCATCAAGTTTACTACGAGCATCAGAATCAATATGAACATAAGAAACACAACCAAAAACTTTTAAGTGTGAAAACTTTACCTCTTTACCGCTCCAAACCTCCTCAGGAAGTTTGAACTCCATGGGAATTGATGGTCCTCAGTTTATCAGGTAAGCTGCAGTACTAAGAGCATCAGCCCAAAAAGTTTTTGGTAGTCCAGCATGCAACCTCATACTCCTAGCACGCTCATTGAGAATTCTGTTCATGCGCTTAGCCACACCATTCTGTTGTGATGTCCCAGGAATGGTCTTCTCCATCCTAATTCCCTGTACAGCACAATACTCACTGAATCCTCCATCTATGTACTCTCCTCCATTATCTGACCTTAAACATTTTACTTTCAAACCTGTTTCTGTCTTAACCATGGCCTTCCACTTCTTAAAGGTTTCAAATACATCAGATTTATTTTTCAGAAAATAAACTCATACCTTTCTGCTTGAGTCATCAATGAAAGTGATGTAGTACCTTGAACCTCCAAGGGATGCAACCGGAGAAGGCCCCCACAAATCAGTGTGTACTAACTCCAACTTTTCAGCCTTTGGTGTCCTGCTAGTTTTCAAGAAGCTCACATTTTTCTGCTTTCCTAAAATACAGCTTTCACACATGTCAAAATCAATGGACTTCAATTCTGGTAGTTTTCCTTTTGACAGCAGCATCTTCATCCCTTTCTCACTCATGTGACCAAGTCTGCGGTGCCGTAGGCTTGTATCAGTACTTGCATCAGCAACTGCAATTGTGTCTCTTGGGCTTGAGGTCATATATAGAGTACCAGTCTTCTTTTCACGAGCCAATACTCTAACTCCTTTTGTAACTTTCCAAGTACCACCAACAAATAGTATTGCATGCCCTTCATCATCAAGTTGTCCAACAGAAATCAGATTCCTTCTCAGGTCAGGAATATGTCGAACCTTTTCCAGTAACCAAACAGACCCATTGGGCAACAATATCCGAACATCTCCCATACCCACTACATCCAAGGCTAAACCATCAGCCAAATACACCTTATCAAAATCACCTGCAACATAATTCTGTATGATTTCTCGGTGTGGAGTGGTATGAAACAAAGCTCCTGAATCCAAAACTCAATCATCGAGTGGACTATCTATTGCAAGAAGTAATGCATCCTGTACCTCTTCTGTTACAGCATTAGCAGAATTATCTTCATTCTTTTTCTTAGGACTTTTGCATTGGTTCCTAAAGTGACTTGTTTTCCCACAATTCCAGCATTGTACTTGTTGGCCTGATCTAGATTTACTTCTGTTCTAATTAGAATTTCTGGATTTTGATCTGCCCCGATTTGAATTTCTGTTATTACCTCTGCCTCTTGTCTCAAGGTTTAGGGCAGAATCAGATCCTGAGGTTTCACTTGCATCTCTTCTGCAAATCTTCTCAGCCAGAATTAAATCTCGTATATCATTGTACTTAAGCTTTTCCTTTCCTATAGAATTGCTCACTGCCATCCTCATTGCCTCCCAACTGTTTGGCAAAGAAGCCAAGACAATTAGAGCACAAATCTCATCATCAAAATCAATTTCTATAGACGACAATTGATTTGTGATAGTGTTAAATTCATTCAGATGTTGTGCTACTAATGCGTTCTCTGCCATCTTCAGATTGAACAGTTTCTTCATCATATGCACCTTGTTGTTTGCCGACGGCTTTTCATACATACCAGACAAAGCCTTCATCAGGTCTACTGTGGTCTTCTCCTTCACAACATTGTGTGCAACAGACCTAAACAGAGTTAACCTGATAACTCCTAGTACCTATCTGTCAAGAAGAGCCCATTCCTCAGCCTTCATCATCTCAGGTTTTGTCCCTAAAAAAGGCATGTGCAATTTTCTCCCATAGAAATAATCTTCAATCTGCATCCTCCAATACGCAAAGTTTGTGCTATCAAACTTTTCTATTCCAGACGCTTTTCCTACTTCCTCTGCCATTGCTCATACTCAAACTTAACCCTAGGCTCTGATACCAGTTGTAGGGAATTTCAACCCGAAATCTCAACCTGTGAGAAACAAAAAAAATAGAGAAAACACACGCAAAAAAAAAAAAAAAAAAAAATCATACACACAAGACAGTATTTACGTGGTTCGGCAATTTGTCTACGTCCACGGAGTTGCAGGGATTTCACTATTATTAGGGAAAAATATAAAGTGCAGCTATAGTGTTTCTCTCTCTCTCTTTCTGAAACACAACAACAAGACTAAATCCTAATCACCAGAAAAGGCTTTTATATTTTGCACATAGGATTACAATGGGCTACAAAACAGGCCAAACATAAACTAGGCTCCACAAAACCCAACAGAACCCAAATTGAAGTTTCCTTTCTAGGCTTGACGCCTAAGATTGCCAATGGCACCCAGCTACCCAGTACCTAGTATATATTGAACTAAACTAAGCAACACTGGTACTCACATGTTTTTGGGTTACTAATTATTTTCGGTCTATCGTTTGATATGGGAGAAATTAGTTTAACTGATTTTTTAGGTGAAAAATTAGTTTAAAATGGAGGTTAACGGTGTTAATCTAATATATTTTAACAAAATGACTATGTAATGGACCCAATTGGGTCCATTACATAAGAGTAGGTTTATTAGTTACATAGTAGTGCCATTTGTCTTGATTAGATTGGATAGCAGGTTAGTTATTTTGTTATGTAGATTGTAGCTTACCATTCCTCTACTCCTATATACATAGAACAGAGCAAATAATTATATACACACGGAATCATTCTCTCAAGCTTTGTAATGTTCATTATCTCTTCACTTCCTCCATTGCTGAACCTTTGAGCTTTCATTTGATTTCAATACTATACCCAGCAGATATGCCAGGTACAAGATATACCACCTAGTGAGTAGGTACTTTTTCTAGTCCATGATTCTAATTTTAACTTCAAAAGTTGTGGTTATTGCATAAACTTTTACAGATGGCCCCCATGATCGAGTTGTTTATGAGCTGTTTTATATTTTTTAAATGAGTTTAGGTCCAACAAACTAGTATGTTTAGAATGGGTTTGGATTCATGTTTAAGTTTTTTTTTTTTTTTTTTACGCGTTTCAGGGACAAGTGCAATAGAAGAGTACTGTTTAGTACTATTTGGCCGTGTTTTTTTTGACATTTCTGTCAATTAGTGGGTCCTGTGCATTGTTCACAGAACTCACAAACTTCACTTTTCAGTAATTTTTTTTTATTAAAAATAGGTCTCACGGTACTATTCACACATTTAAAAATTATTTTGCTACAGTATTTTCAGTTTTCAATTTTAGCAAAATAAATTATATCCAAACAAAACCTTAGTACTGCTTTTGAAAATCAATAAAGTTTTACCTTTTATATTACAAATAATATATATTTAAATACATGACTTGTTCTCCTGCTTTGTTAGGGTTGTTTAGTAATGTTATTTTAGAAATGTTGTTTATATTTTTTGAAATTACGTTTGAGTGAAAAAATATATAAAAATACGTATAATATTGTTTAAACACTAAAAATTATTATTCAAAATATACTACCAAAACGCTCCTTTGAATTGCTCTCGGAGTCCAACGTGGTTTAAAGTAACAGCAGCATAAATCTAATCCAATTTTAATCTTTTCTCTCCTTTCATTCTCATTCTCATATCTTTGTCTTCCATTCACGGCGTGTGAGACCCACAGATATCTGGTCTCAGATAACTAGTCACCAATATATGAAGAACACGTCACGTATACATCAACTTGTGGGCCCTGCAAAGTTGCAACCAAAGGATGTAATGCTAGCCACACACTCGAACACTCAAACTTTCCAGTTACTAATAAATAAATATATAAATGAGAAAACATTCCATCAGGAGCTGGCGTAAAACCAGTGTTTTACGCCAGCCAATAAAAAATCGCCACGTGTCCCTCTTTGGTTGTGCCGTCCTTTACCAGTAATATTCTACTTTCCTGCACGCCAGACAACCCAAAAAACGGCTCTTTATATTTTATAAATCCAGAAAATAAAGACAGAAAAAGAAAAAGAATAGAAAAAGAAAAACCTGGAAAGAAAGGACAGGCGTGAAAGGCTTTCTCAGAGGGAACCTTCGTCTGCTAACTCCATTTGGGTCTCTCTCTCTCTCTCTCTGCCTCTCTATTGTACAGTCCTTGGAGAGAGACACTTGCTGATGAATATGGATTGGGTGTCTGCTCGAGCTTTAAACTTCTCATTGTATAATAAGCAGAGGCCTTCAATCTCTTCTTCTCAGAAGAAGATGGCTCTGCAAGAAGAGGAAACCCAACAGCTGCTAAGTCCTGCAACGGTCATTGATTCTTTGTTCTGTGAGAAAGAGAGTTTAGAGGAAGAGAATGGTATTGGGGAAGAAGGGAGTGATGAAAATGCGAAAAAGCACTCATTTTTCCCTTTGGTTTTGCTAGAGAATGACTTGGTTTGGGAGGATTATGAACTCGTGTCCCTAAAATCCAAGGAGGGAGAGACCCATGTGTGTTTGAGCAGTGGGCACAACCCCAGACGAGGAAGCAGAGGGCACGGTGAGAACTCTTTTTTCTTCGAAATCGTTTTGCTCTGGCTCACGGCGGCTCCGATTTGTTTCCAAGCTCCGGCGAACTCTTCTTCTTCGAAATTGTTCTGCTCCGACGATCTGTGTGGCGGTGGTGGAGGTTCGGCGTGAAGGAAGAGAGGAAGCAGAGCAAATGTCGTGAACCGGCGAGCGTGCGAGCAGGTTGTGGAGGTTCGGCGTGAAGGAGGTTCTTTGTGAGCATGATGGAGGTTGTGAAGGAAGCTGTGTGCGTGCGTGAAGGTTTTTTGCTGTGTGGAGGTTCAGGGTGAAGGTTTTTTTGCTGTGCGTGAAGGGAGCCTTTGTTTTTTTGCTGTGTGGAGGTTCAGCGTGAAGGGTTTTTTGGTGGGAGCCTCTCTTTTTTGACGTGGCAAGGTCTCATTGGCGTGGCGTAAAACACTGGTTTTACGCCACGCCCGGACCTAATGTTTTCTCATATATAAATATATATATTTCAAAAATTCTATGGGAATTGAATACCACTACACTTGTGCAATTAGCAGTTTCATCACACTAGTTTCATTAGCTTTTACTAGTCTTCTAGAAATGATGACGTGTCCGAATGATTTCTAGAAATGATGGACGGTGTTGACTTTGACCGAACTGATGCCGTTGGATTACTTGTCTTCTCTTCTTCTTTTTTATTTTTATTTTTATAATAAAAACAAAAAAAAAAACAAAAATCTTCAATTCAATAAAAGAAAAATATCTCATACATTTTATATTTACATCTTTTATCTCATAATGTATAGATCTCATATAGTAAATTAGATAGTTCTCCATTGGACACTTTTTTTTTTTTTTTTTTTGATATTGATCTTTGGGTATAAGGTTTAGAAGAGAAGGGTCATGGGTGGTTGATTTGAAGGGCTAAATTGATGAAATCATTGGGTTCAGAGAGAACCAACCACCTAACCATACACAATCTGCATTCTCTTTCTGAATAGTCACACTAAAATAAGTACAATGACTAAAATTTCCAAAATTTGACCCTTGTCTTGTACCAAAAAAAAAAAAAAAAAAAAATAGTCATGTTGTTGTTAGCGGACCCAGCTTGTGAGATAGGTATAATTATCTTAGAATTTTGTAGGGTCTTAGAATCCGACCTACTATGGTCGGATTGAAAAAAAAAATCCAATTCAACCCAACTTATCACTACAGTTTAACTCAACCCGGTCCAACCCACCTGTATTGGGTTCGATCCATGGGTTGGACTTTTTTTTTTTTTTTTTTTTAATTGAGCATTCGTACAACATTAACACAAATAAAAACAAATTTATAATCTAATAAACATGAGCATAGCACCAATCCAATACAAACTATTTTATTGGTGCTTCAAAGTTTAAATCAATACAAATAACAACAGATTTATATTGGTAGTGCATTAAACCAACACAAATAATCAAACCAAATGATATTTCATTTAGTTAGTAAGATATCAAATAGTTTTATCTCATCCCAAAAGAGAAAAAAATAAATAAACATGAACTAGTTTTATTATTCTATAGTTAGTAGGATATTATATAGTTCTATCGAAACTCAACTGATAAAAAGAAGAGTAAATAATAAAATCATGTAATATATTTTTAAATATATATATTAAATATAGGTGGTTCGGGTTGGATTAGATGGATTTGTGAATCTATTGACCCGCACCCAACCCACCCACCGTAAAAAAAAAAAAAAAAAAAAAAAAAAAAAAAAAAAAAAAAAAAAAAAAAATTTCAATCCAATCCAACTACTAATCCCTAAAAATCGACCCAACCCAACGGGTTGGGTAAACTTGGGTCGATTTTGACGAATAGGCGAGTTAGTTGTACACCCTTACTCAAAAGGCAAACAACATCATCTCATTTTGTTTTGCACTCTTACTTTTCATGTCATGGACCTTTTTCTTTTCTTTGTTGAGAAAGTTCATATCATATACTTGAATTGCAGGCCTGTTGTTTGGGTATATTCAATTTTAAGACTTGATTGTCTATTTCCTCCTTTTATTTTTTTATTTTTCTCTTTTTGGTTCATTTTTCTCTTTCTAAAATATGATTTATTTTTAGAGAAATACTATGTTCATGACATTTTTTTACAACAAATACTAAATAACAGGTTGTTATTAGCTATTACTAGTGGGTAAAAAAGTAATTTAAGTTGTAAATTCAAATTAGAACCATTAACAACTTACTACTTAGGATTGTTGTAAATGGATTGTGGATATTTGTATGTTGCAAATCTCAAGGGATTAGAATGGTTAAACCTATGCTTAATTGATTTTTTTGGGGTTGCCTTACTTGAAATTAGAAACTCTATAATGGGTAGTCACAAGATTTTATAAACGGATGACGATAAAGATTGCTTTTAGCATATAAAAACATAAAAATAATGACTTATTATGGATAGTTTTGGTGGTTCTATTTAGTTGTTTATGTTTTATTTCTGATTAATTACACACCAACATGGCGTTTTCTCCCATCTTGAATTTGGTTATATAGTTTACTGGTTATATGAAAAAGATCCTGAGTGGAACATTAAGAACAAATACTACTTCTAGTTCTAGGTGGTATTGAGGAGATATGGAATTTGTTTTTCCCTCTCTTTTTCTCAATGGTGTTAGCTTATGTTATTAATTTTGAGTCGCCAAAACCAAAATATTTCCATCCTAAATTCCTAACTACATTTTCATATTTGTATTTGTAAAAACTTCCTATAATCCAATGTTTCATATATGTTAGTCGTTTCTCTAACCTTTTCTGGAACAGGCTCGTGACATCACGTGATATGGCAGATCATATTCAAAAACTTAACTATGACATCCCACCGTATCTTACATGGCATTGGCATCCCATAGTTCCTTATTTGTCAGTGAGTCAAAAACATAAAGATTAGCAGCTTCTTTTTTTAAGCTGCTTTTTTTTTTTTGGGGGGGGCGGGGTGGGGTTGGGTTAAAAAGAGAAAAAAGAGAGGCTGGAAAGCTTCTAACCAAAGTGACATATGTCTAGATTATAAAAAAGAAAGAAGAAAAGAGTGACATATGTCCAACCCAAATATACATTTAGAATAACGAAATAAGTTTAACCGTTGAATTTCATGTTTCTTATGTTTTTAACATACATATCAAATTTCGTTCAAATCATATGTTATTTCCTATTTGATCAATAAATTTATTTTTTATACACAATTTTAGATCATAAAAATTTGAAATTTTAACATTTGTTTGATGATATAGCAATTGATTTTTGTTCTTTTTGAAATTTTGCAAGTATGAAGAATATAATAAGAATATGCAATCAAATGGTTAGATTTTCAAAATTCATATTCAATATAAAAATATGAAGAGTTTGTAAAGTTTCTCTCCAAAACTTTGTTCATAACGCAAGCATATGGATAAAAAATACTTTTACCAAAAAAAAAAAAAAAAAAAAAAAAATATATATATATATATACACACACATATATATAGAAACACAATATGAAGAAACTACAGAAATAATAATATGTGCCTCTACATCTTTCACCCTTCATTGCCAAACTCCTTGTTGAATCTCTTATGCACTTCAAGGTCAGCTTCACTTACAGTTGGCTTTTGTCTAGCAAGCATTTTATCAAAATCTGCTCTTGTGTTGGGTGGTAGCTGGATCTGCAAGTCATCAATTCCCAGAGACACAAATATGAAAATTCAAGATGGACGTATAGGGTCTACAAAAATATTACCACAAACAAACTTTATTTAAAAAGGAAAAAAAAAAAAGAATCCGCCTATGCTAATGAAAGAGAAAATCAATACCAAACACGAATCAATGCAATTGAATGAGATACTCTTTTTCCTTTTTCTTTCCAGTACAATAACCCCCTCCCAGGCCTCCCCTCTTTTCAATTTTCTTTGATCCTATTTTCCATAAATTAACTAACTACTAAAGTAAGCAGCAGTCTACATATCTTCAAGAATTCTATCCATAAGTAACTAATACTTGGCCACAAACATGTATTTTTTGGAATTGTTTCTTGTGTTGAACATAAGTTTCCTAACTAATCCATACCTTTAAAGCTAGGCCTTGTGCATTAAGTTCCTGCAAGGTAATCTCAATAGCTCCTTGTCGAGTCCGTTTGCAAGGGACCCACATGCCTTTAGAGGTTTTTCTGAAGAATTGAGCATCAAGAGTTGCACGAACAGGCTGATATAGCGCACCTTTAACCTATCAAAAAGTAACCACCAATTTTCAGCCATATAGTCCCTTTAGAGACACATTGACATGTAAAATTGACACTTACACAATAGAATATATCTGAACCAGAGAAACCTTGTGTTCTGCAAGCTAAATGCTCAAAATCAGTTTCAGTAAGGTTATGAGGAGTGTCCCCAATATGAACCTGCTCAAATAAAAAACTAGAGGATATTAAACAAGACATAAATTACAAAAGCATCAATCACAATGGGTTTATAACTACATTGCTTGGATATTCCAAATGCATTGCATTATGAAAATTGAAGTACCTTAAATATGTGTTCCCTTGCCTTCAAATCTGGGAGAGGGACATAGATTCGCTTGTCAAAACGCCTCCTCATGGCCTACATTAACTTTGCATTAGCCTTAACCCTAAAGCAATCTAGATCATGAAATTTTTGCTAGCCTTGGCCGTAGGTTAAAAGGATGTATTTTTTCTCACCTGATCCAAAGCATAAGGAGTATTTGTGGCTGCAAGAACCAGAACATTTGTCTCATCGTTGCATACACCCTGAAATGTATTAAAAGAATTTCCATTTTAAGATTACAAATATGTAGGTGGAAGGAAACAATGTATGATAATGCTATGTATTAACTATCTAATAAAACATATAGTTATTATTAACTGCATTGCAAACTAGCTTGCCGTTTTAAGGCCAACAAGGAAATGATTGGGCATTTAGCTTGCCATTTGAAGACCCTATCATATGTTTTCTCTAGGTCAATAAAGACCATATGAAGATCTTTACAGGCCTCTATAATTTTCCATTAGACATCTAAGTAAGAAAATAACTTCCATGGTAGATTTTCCTAGCATAAAACCAAGTTGATTCTCCAATATTTATTATTTCATGTCTTAACCTATATTCAATCATTCTCTCCCAAGTTTATTATTTCATAGTGTGACTCATAAGTTTAATTCCAAGGTAATTTGTAAAGTTTTGAATATCCCCCCTGTTCTTGTAGATAGGTATTAAAGTATTTCTCCTCTTTCCCTTCCTGTTTGGCTTGATCATTGTAATTTGGTTTCTTGATGTTTTTGCCCCTTTAGTACATTTCCTATGTACTGGGCTGTTTTTTTCTTAATAAAATTTTTATGTTACTTATCAAAAAAGAAAAAAAAAAAGAAAAAAGAAAAAAAGAAAAAGAAAAATTAATACCTAAAATTCAAAAGAAATCATAGCCTTCTTTGGACCACATAAATGATTTCAAGTTACTTATGCTTAAATACAATAAGTTATTGACAAATTACTTGCCCCCAATCTTAATCTAAGCATGTCAATTATATTATATAAATAGAGGCTTGGAACAAATGACTTTAATCCATTTCCAAGGAAAATAAATTACCTGCATTCGTACAAGAAGTTCTGTTTTGATCCGTCGAGATGCTTCATTCTCATTGTTCTCACCTCGTGAACCACATAAGGAATCAATTTCATCAATAAAAATAATGGATGGAGCAGCATCACGGGCCCGTTGGAAAAGAATTGAGACTTGCTTTTCACTTTCTCCCATCCATTTGGAAACAATGTCCGATGCGGAAACACTGTGTATAGACAGTACACAACACACGTAAATGTCTGTATAGACAGTGCACAACACATGTAAATGTGTTGGCAGCATTCCATCTATATAAAAACATTAGAAAGCAAACACATCTACATCCTTGGGAAATACATTAGCTGTAATAAATGCACCCAACAATAACTGCTTGGAAGAAGCAGAGAGCAAAAACAATAGCAGATGTGAATCAATTGAAGCATAGTGGAATAGATGATGAATTCAGAAATTCAACATATTCCAATAACGTGATGATTGCAATGAAAAAGCATATGAAAGGTGTCAAAGACCCAACCATATGAAGTAAGAAAACTACATCAACAATATAAAATATTAAGAACTCAAGTCCACATTTTCTGAAACTCAAACATCTTAGGTCCATCATCTCAATTATTGGACAATGTATTTCTGATCTAGGCCTTTAATAACAAGTAAAATGTACAGAAAATGGGTGAGAATAAGAATAACATGTTAACTATAAAATGCTGCCAAAGTCACAAGTTTTCAAAAGAAATTATGCAGAAAAACTGAAACATAGAGGGGAAAAAAAAAAGAAGCCACGACTTCAAATATAAGAGTCACAATTAAGTGCAATTGGCAACATGTTTTTGCTTTTTGGAAGATGAAGATTAGTTCTTTTATCTCTTGCCATGTATGGTTCTTACATCATCACTTATTGTAATCCTGTTGCTTGCTATGTATTGATATTGGTAAAATTATAAATATTACCTAAAGAAAGTTGATCCTGTTTCTGTTGCAATTGCATTTGCTAGATAGGTCTTCCCTGTTCCAGGTGGACCACATAGTAATATAGCCTTCCACGGTTGTCGTTTTCCTAAACAGGATTTCAAAACATTATTTAGCATAATGTCCACATTAGCGTCCACAGGAGTTCAAAACATAATGTCCACATTAGTGGTCATTATAACCCAACTCTTATTATTAGCATTGAAACTAAGAATAACCAAATAAACTAAAAGCAGAGATTAAAAAACCCAAAAGTAAAATACAATGATGGAGGGAGAACTTACCAATAAAAAATTGAGGATTCTCGATAGGAACTTCCCACATCACTCAACTTCACATTCGACTCTGTAAGACCAAGCCCGCTTTCTGCTCTATTAGATAAAGAGGGTCCATGTAAGTGATGGCGGCCTCTTAGTTTTGTTGCCCTTCTATAATGGCCCAAAAATGACTGCCTATTCTGCTTCTTAAGCCATGGATTGTTCTCATAGAAGAGATAAGTGCCCGCATACTCCAATGCCTTCATATAAAGCTTATAGGCCTCTTCAAATTGTTCAGCCATATCCTCCACAACTGCCAGTTTCACATTCTTTTCAGCAAGCTCTAAGAGCTCGCCAGTAGTAACAGTAGTCATCTATAAAACACACACACACACATGTCAATTAGTTCACTCATACAGTTATTCATAATGATGAATTTGCAATAGATATGCATGATGAGCAATAAATCTAATCGGAGGAGTCATCTAAGACTTAACACACACACACACATACAGTTATTCATAGTGATATGAATTTGCAACAGATATGCCTGAGCAATAAATCTAATCAGCGCGTCTGATTTCTCTTGATCTTCCTCTCATTTTCATCCGCAGTCAGTAGGGGGTTTTGTTTGGGCCGGGGCCACCTAACCGACCATGACAATTTTGGCGAGCCCCAGCCGCCGCGCGTTATGGCCGTGAGCGAGGGTGGTTTTTTTTTTTTTGGGTGTCGAAGGTTTCTCAGCCACCGTGTGTGGTGGCCGAGATTCAGATTGAATGAGGGTTTTCCTTTTCATGTTTGGGGGTATACGGAATACGGTATGGGCGCTGTTATGAATTCTTAGGTGACAATTTTCATTAATCGTGAACTGTGACTTAAAAAAAAAAATTTAATGAAATTGTGACATGTGATTTTGTAACGGTAAAGGTAGTTTTTTTTCCGGTTTTGTTTATGATCTTCGAATGAAAATTATAAATCTATAATATGGAACATAATAATGATCTTAGCCAAAGGAAAACATAGATCAAAAATATTAATCAGACCCATTACTAGCTTTTTTGCAAAGTGAGTAAAAAAAAAAAAGGGTGATGATTTAAATACCTGGACAAGTGAGAACGCTATTTGTTTTGCTACCAAGAGATCGCTGAGATAAATCAAAGTTCAGACAAAGATATCGTTAGTAATTGTGGTGTGTGGGTGGAATTGATATGAATTTTTTTTTGGGAGAAACGATTGATATGAGATATGAATGATAGAAATCTAGAACATAGGGTAGAGACTAGAGATCAATGTGCTTCTCTCTCTACCTTAACATGCAAGGTATACGGAGGTAATAATAATAATCTATATCTATATATTACTAAAAGCTGAAGCGTAGCATTTAATGTTGCTACGCTCCTGTTGAGCCACATCAGCCGCCATGTCATTTCTAATTTTTTTTTCTGAATTTTTCCTATAATTTTAAAATACTTTTACTAAAATTTTTCCTAATTTTAAAATACTATTAAGAAGAAAATAATTTCTAGCCGTATCTCTGCCATAAAACCCAATCTTAATAGCTTTAATTATGTTAACCTCAAAGCCCAAAAATGAATGTTACGTTGCTGTCCAGCGTTAAGCCCAAATCCAACCCTTTATTCCTTTAAATGCCAACCCTTTCTCCTTCTTCAGACCTTTAGCATGACTGTCCACCGTTAAGCCCAAATCAACCCTTTAATCTTTTAAACGCCAACCCTTTCTCCTTCTTCTTCAGACCTTTAGCATGACCAACTCAGACGTTCCCAACCTTTCTCTCTTCCAAAGACAGATTCAATACTTCAGATGTTCGGCTTTCTGACTCCAACCTCTCTCTTCCCTTCTTCGTCTCTTCCTCTCCTTATTTAAGGGAATACTCCTTCATACCTCATCACTATCTCCCGTCCTTTTGCTCTTCCTATCTTTCACGGTTTCAAAACTCCTCATTTAATTGAACCCGAAAACAGCATATTTAAAGAAGAGCTCAGAATGGATGATTCACTTCAGGTATTTCACCTTTGTTCATGTTTCGTTTGGGACTGTTTCTTCTGAATGATTTGCTTAGATTGATGGGTTTGGAGCCCTAAAGTTGGTTTTGCTAATTTCAATTATTGGACGCATTGCTCTCTCTTTTGTGTTTCAGTAATTCAATCAACATTTCGTTTCCTATCCATATCCTTTTGCGAGAGGCAAATTGATCCGACCACAGGCCCAGGTTCAAGGCCACCGTCAACTTTAATGGCAAGGAGCTGTTAGCTTCCTCTTCTGTACGAGCCGTCGAGGTATACTTAAATTTTATTTTCTATGTATATTTAAAATTTTTAGTGTTAATTCTTCTATGTTTTCCTGTTTGGGTATTGAGTTTATGGTCTGCAATTTTTTGTATTTTTAGTTGTTGCTGTTGAGCTCAGAAATTAGGGCAAGGAAAATTACCCCAATCTGTGATTATTTTTATTAGGCTTATATCAAGTTGAGGCTATACAACTTCAGGGGGATCAGAGGAAGCATGTTTCTACCTTCCTTGTGCAGGCTGGCATTGTGAAGAAGGAACATATCAAGATTCATTGTTTTTGAATAGCTACAGCCTGCAGGTCAATCTCCATATGTGGTTTACATTATTCTTGCCACGCTATAGTGAATAGTTTATGATCTAAACCTTAGATTGCAGCCATAATTCATGTGACTTTGTTATATGTATGTCTATCTTCTGTGTCAATTTGGTAGTTTTGCTACTTGCTGAGTTGTGTGGGAGAAAAGGTATGGATTGTACCAAAGCCTTCATCTGTACCTTAATCAATAATACTAATTTCCTGTTTTATATAGATGATTTTGCATTGATTGGATGTATTTAAATTTCTAATTGATTTAATTGTTACATAATTAGGTATTGCATAATTAGGTAATTCAATCAACATTTCGTTTCCTATCCATATCCTTTTGCGAGAGGCAAATTGATCCGACCACAGGCCCAGGTTCAAGGCCACCGTCAACTTTAATGGCAAGGAGCTGTTAGCTTCCTCTTCTGTACGAGCCGTCGAGGTATACTTAAATTTTATTTTCTATGTATATTTAAAATTTTTAGTGTTAATTCTTCTATGTTTTCCTGTTTG
This sequence comes from Quercus gilva, assembly GCA_023621385.1. Lineage (NCBI taxonomy): Eukaryota > Viridiplantae > Streptophyta > Magnoliopsida > Fagales > Fagaceae > Quercus > Quercus gilva. Next base: position 91,651,393 of record CM042476.1, on the reverse strand, counting down.
GGTATTGAGTTTATGGTCTGCAATTTTTTGTATTTTTAGTTGTTGCTGTTGAGCTCAGAAATTAGGGCAAGGAAAATTACCCCAATCTGTGATTATTTTTATTAGGCTTATATCAAGTTGAGGCTATACAACTTCAGGGGGATCAGAGGAAGCATGTTTCTACCTTCCTTGTGCAGGCTGGCATTGTGAAGAAGGAACATATCAAGATTCATTGTTTTTGAATAGCTACAGCCTGCAGGTCAATCTCCATATGTGGTTTACATTATTCTTGCCACGCTATAGTGAATAGTTTATGATCTAAACCTTAGATTGCAGCCATAATTCATGTGACTTTGTTATATGTATGTCTATCTTCTGTGTCAATTTGGTAGTTTTGCTACTTGCTGAGTTGTGTGGGAGAAAAGGTATGGATTGTACCAAAGCCTTCATCCGTACCTTAATCAATAATACTAATTTCCTGTTTTATATAGATGATTTTGCATTGATTGGATGTATTTAAATTTCTAATTGATTTAATTGTTACATAATTAGGTATTGCCACATTTAGCTATGATAAATTGATAATAGAGTAGATAAACTAACAAAAATGGTCAAGAGTTATTTAAACAAGAGATGAACACCTTAATAACTTATTCTTTAGTTGCAGATGGTTGCATTTTTTTTTTTTTTTCATGTTTGTAGCTGTACATCATTAAGCAAGGGTTACATATGATTCTTTATTCATTGTTTATTTTTTTTCCTTTTTTTTTTTTTTTGGTAGTAAGCTTAATTTAATTACTGCATTTGAAGTTTTTTTCCTCCTTTGTTATTTCTTATGTTTTTTTTTTGTTTGCTTCAAAAGAATGTACTATATATGTAGTATGTTAGTTGGAGTTGTTATGCTTGGTTAAATGAGATTTTTACTTCTTTTTATTTATTTATTTAATTTTTTTTTGGGTTTCAATTTTTATAACTTTTAGCTATAAGTTCCTTAGGGCTTGAGTTTCTTAGGGATTTTGTGCACGATAAGTCTCTCTCTCTTCCTCTTAAATTTGCTTATTTTATAGAGTTTACCCAAAAAGTTTTTTTTTTTTTTTTTTTTTAAATCAAAGAATTTTTATTTTGTTAATTTTTAAATTTTGAGCAAGTTATTGGGGTTTTAGTTCATAAATTTTGCAGTTCGAATATTGTTTCAAATTTGGTGAATTTTGGGGAACGTAATAATGTGAAAATTTTATAAACTTTTACTACCTAGGAATCCAACTTGAGTCTAACAAGAAAGCCATGAACAACTTAAGTCCAACATGAAGGCTATGACGATCCAAGTAGTCTGTAGGCATGTTTTTGTTTCAATTCTTTTACCTCCCCTAATATAGCTTTGCCGTTTGATTTGTTAGTTGAAATTGAAATAACACAATTTTCTTATTCTAGATGAAATTGTTTATGGTTTTTTATTTTATGTATAGTTTCCAATGCAACTAACATCAATTCAATACACAAACATGAAGGTGAAAATAAGAGTTCTTGATGCTCTTTTTTAAAGCTCTCTCTGATTTATTAATTTTGTTTCTTATTGTTTCAATGTTAAGGATTCAATGACAAACTTATTTTGCATTTGTACTATAGTTTTACTTGTGAGGAAAATTTTATGAGTTTTCTATGTTTGTGTTTTGTAGTTCTTATTGATTTGCTAGATGTGAATGGTGATGTGGGGGAACTTAGACGAAGATAATGAGCTACCTGTCTTCTATCTCAAAGTTTTTGTTTTTCCTTTATATTAAGTTGTAAATGCGTAATAGTTTCTTTGAAATCTTATATAGATTCTATTTAAAGTCATAGGTTCAACATAATATTTTCAAAGAAACTCCTATTAGTTATTTTTTTATTGAGTTATTGAATCAAACATGCATTCAAAATTTGTTTTAAATGGAAATAATTCAACTGATGATTATTTACCTTTTTTTAATTTTATTTTATATATATATATATATATATAGACTAGAAACGAAGGCTTACATTGAATTGTGTACCTGATGGTGCACTCTTACACATAGAGTGGAAGAAAACCATAAACTAGAGTTCTATGGAGTTCTTGAAAACTTGCCTCAAGTTATGATTAGGAGTTCTGTGATGATTGTATGTAACTTTTTATAGAACATGGTGGAAAAATTGAATCAAAAGGAAAGAGGAACCATTTTGGATTAGCACATGTTGACAAGTTTGGCGTTTGATGCTGTCATAGAAGTTTTAGTGGAAGCCTTCTCTCAGTTGCTAAGCTGTGTATGTAAATTAGGTTACTTATTAAAAAAAAAAATTGTAAATTAGGCTAGATATTGAAAGTTCTTGCTGAATGATATAGTTACTAAAAGCTATGTTTAGCTACTAAACTACTTGAGATGTTCCTTAAAATTTTGGGATATAAGTTAATAAGAAATGTCTTTTACATTATGCTTTCAGATACAATTTTTATTCAACTTTGATGTTGGTTTTTATTCCCTTTTAGATTTTATAGAGAAGTAGGGACACAAAATTTGTATTTTAATTTTGTGTACGCATATACACATTCCCGCACACAATATATACACTATCAACTTATATAGTTGCATGGCTAGATAGTTTAGCAAATACCTGTTAGTCTTAAATGGGGTTTTGCATTTTAATAAAATTTAATGAATTCAAAGTGGAAATTTGTTAGATACTACCAATTGTGTTTTCAACCAAGTGAATATCAAAAAACATTTGACATTTTTTTTTTAGTTTATATAACATGCCTCATTAAATATATCAATCTTCAAATATTTAGAAACAAATTATAAGTAGCATCTAACTTTGCAATATGAACTAAACATTAGACTTGCGTATCTCTTTTCCAACTACAATCTGTGAGGAAGTAAACGAGAAGTTAGAAAAACATCATAGGTAAGATCAGGTAGTCCTAAACATAATGGGCAAACAGCATTGTGAAGACTTTACTGGTTTAGAAAAAGACTATATGAAAGCCCATCTTAAGGGTATATCTGAAAAATGAAAATAGCTCACTTAGAATTGGCATGTGGTCCAAATCAGGAGTCATATCCTAACACTTTTACAAGTTAAACAAATATATAACTTACTTAATTGATGCTGATGATCTGTTGTTATGTTGGATTAAAAGAGCAGAAATTGAAGCTTTAATGGCATGTTAAGATAACTTTTGCAGTTGGTCTGGGCAGAAATTCAGTAAAGAGGTAGTCTTTTTTTTTGGGTGTGCATGTCTAAAAATGTGAGCAAGAGCACTGAGATAACTGAGGAGTGGGTAACAGTTCCTACTGATTTAAAATACCTGGGCTCTCCTTTGTTTCAATCTAATCACAAAACTGTTAAGTTCAAATAATTAGAGGAAAAGATGGAAGCTAAATTGAGTGGGTGGAGGAGAAACAGTCTTTATTGGGCAGGCAGGAGCACCTTTATCAAGTCATTTGCACAAGACTCACCTCCTTTCTTCTATGTTATTTTTCAACATTCCCAATCAAGTTTGCTCTAAGCTTGACAGTTTAGTAGGTAGATTCTGTTCGAATACAAGGCAGTTCGTGGCCCTTAAAGCTTGGGACAAAATATACCAGCCTAAATGTTAGATTTTAGACCTCAGTTGATTGATTCTTTCATGGCCAATTTCATTTGTTTTTTATATTTATATTTGTTAGGGAAAACCACACCAACCACAGTTGAGGTATAAGAAACTGGCACTCTCTTAAGGTATATTTACTCTTGGCTTATTGATAAAATAATCATTTTGTCCATGCAAACTTTGACTGAGGATTCTAAGGTATGATTGGCCACCTATTTTAAATGGTTTCAGCCATAATTATTGGTTTTGATGGTCATAAGGTCCTCTAACGAAATTAAGTAAAGTCATGTCTCGAACAAGAAACACAAATAAGGAGATATAGTTACGCATGAGGAAGAAATTAAGCACCCCACAACGTCTATCAAAAGAGGGTACCTAATTCTCACTATCCTGTGTAGTGTAGTTCAATGTTTTCTTTTCTTTCTTATGTTCCCCAAGCTATTTAAAATCAGATTCTCAGCCAATGAGGTACCTAGCTGTTCCCCTAATCCCAAGTAAGTTGTTTGTTGAAACCATTGCTGGATTAAATCACATCTAGAATTAATTCTTGGACTTTAAAGAACCTGTCCTTTGCTAGAAGGCTGTTATCCTCAATTTTATGTAGCATTTGAGTCTACTTGACAAGCCTTTTTGTCCTCCCCAAGAAGGTTATCACTATGATAGAGCAGAAAATTAATTGTTATTGTGGAATGGTGTAAGGGTTAAGGTGAAGGGATTTAGGCCTTGAAAAGATAGAGGATTGGAAAGAGGCAGTCATTGTAAAGCATATGTGGAACCTCTTTGTCCAAGCTGATTCCATTATGGTAGCTTGGGATTAGGGAGAAACTGTAGAAAGTAAAGAGTGTCTGGAGTGTAAAAGTTCCACAAAGTAGCACAAGAGGATGGAGAAAATTGCTTAAGCTAAGAATTAAAGCAAGATCTTTCTTAAGGTTTGCAATGGGAGATGGGAGTAGAATTTCTTGGTGGTTGGATTGGCAGCATCCTATGGAGTTCTTTACTCCAGGTATGGTTATAAGGCAGTCTATGATACTACTAATAATATTGAAGCTACGTTGTCGTGTCTTGGAAGATGAATATTAGGAATTAATCTTATAGCTTTCATCAATCTAGAGGAAGATGAATTAAAAAAAAAAAAAGAAAGAATTTCTTGAACATTTTTCTGAATTTTCCCGTGCATCGCACGGGTTAGCGACTAGTAATAATAATAATAAAGTCGAAGGTATAGTCTAATAATAATAATAATAAAATCTAACATAAATTACAATTAGTTTAAAATATCCAAAATATTTGTGTGGTTCCTTAGTAAGTAAGAAATAGTTTATTTATTTATTTTTATTTAGGTTGAGAAAAAGTAAGCAATAATTATATTCAAGAACCAAAAGTGCTTCTCTCAATCTCTCACATGCACGGTATGCAGGAAAAACGTAATAATATAATAATAATAATATTAAAGTCGGTGGTATAATAGATTCTAGAATGTGAAATCTAATGATTCTTAAAAAAAAAAAAAAAAAACATCAATATAATTAGTTTAAAACATCCAACATATTTGTGATGTTCCTTAATAAGTAAGCAAAACACTTATATTCTAAAAGGACTAATCAATTTCTAATTTGAAATTTTCATAATTACCAAGAAAACCAATATTCATTTAGTAAACACTAAACGTTGCTCTCAACACATACTTACACAATACTTATTATAACAATTTAATTCAATCAAATTTATACAATTTGGAATATAACAATCCATCAAAGTTATTTCACATACTTTTTTTTAGAGTTTTAACTTATGATAGTAATAATTGAACCTTAAATCTCTTATTCAACTATCAGAGACTTTACCAATTGAGCTAATTAAAACTCACTGTTATTTCAGATACTTTTTTTTTTAATGAAAGTTATTTCACATACTTGGTTATATATTTTGCCACAACTTACATTAGTATTAACTTGTAATTATATTACTTATACATTAGTTCGTTACTAATATTTAATAATACATGTTTAGCAAAAAAAAAAAAAAAAACTTAATAAAAAGTTATTCAATTATCCTCTGTCACGTGTCTTGGTGTCTAATAAATTGGTGGTTGTTGGCAGATTCTGTTCTGTTTTGACCGTGCAATGCAGTACACATTGGTGAGACTGTTTGCTTGGACTCCTTGGTCATGACCAGTAGGTCACATGACTAGTAGGTCTAGAACTAAGCAAAATTAAGAAAAATAAAATTTAAACGTGACGAATCATATCTGTCGGGCAATCTTTTATATATGAGTTTTACTGATGCTTGTTTTTTAAATTATTTTCAAAAAAATTTTATTCGAAAATTGAAAAAGTTGTCAAATTAACGTATGCCCTTTAGGCATATGTTAGTAAATAATTTCAGGAAAATTTTTATTCGGGAATTAAAAAAGTTGTCATACTTTTTTGACAGCTTTTTCAATTCCTGATAAAATTTTTCTTAAAATGAATTATTATTGTATGCTCTAAGGGCATACATTATTTAGATCATTTTATAAAATGCTAGTACTGTTGCAAACTTAAATATATGAAAAACATTTAAAAGATGATAAAATTTCTAGAGATATTGTGCTTATGTTCATGGAACCTGATATTGAGATTCCATTTCAAGAATATACATGTGCTAAAATTATGTTTGATGCTTTTACTAGAGCATATCGTGTATGCTTTAAAGCATATACTTAACTTTTAGTTGAGAGATTCAATGGAATTGTAATGAAAGTGTTAGAGATATATTAGTTGAATAGTGTAGATCGAAACCTAGTCCTACTTTGTGTATAAGTCACTAATATATACTTGTACTACAAGTTTATTAATCATAGTCGTGTATGATTACTGGTTAGTATAGAGTTTAACCTATTATATTTAGCACATGCTTAATTAGATAATTAAAACCAGTTAGGCTAGGCATATGTGCAATCAATCTGCCTTTTTGTTAGAACCAATTTCCCTCTCTGTTATGTGTGTTTGTTTCTCAAATTTTTTTTTGATTAATTATTTATTTATGAATCTCTTTTACTTTCTTAATCAATTTTTCCTTTAGAAGGTGGTGACTCCCTTTATCTATTTATCAATCAATCAACCAATAAGAATTAAATATGCCCGTGTATATAAACCCTCTTGTAATTGTAAGTGTGGAAGGTCATAACAAGAAAGTTAATTGCATCTTTATGTTCTTTTCTCCCATCTAATGGAGAGAATGAATTTCCATAAGGTCCACCATTTTTATTTCCTTCCAAATTGTAAGGGAATGAGAAAGTAGAGCGAGTTATATATGATATCAATATGAGGCCCACCTCTTTCTCTTATTTTCTAAAACCTTGCAAACCCAAATACTATGAAGGGGAACTATTCTTCTTTCTCTTTCTCTTTCTTTTCCTCCTCCTCTTCCCTTTGTTTTCTCTTTCCTTGTATTCCGTTTTGTCAAACAGTGTAAAAGTTTCCTCTTTCACTCTTATTTAAATGATTAGTTATTTACCATGACTTTTGAATGAAATTTATGACGTGCCTTTTTGTTAGAACCAATTTCCCTCTCTGTTATGTGTGTTTGTTTCTCAAATTTTTTTTTTGATTAATTATTTATTTATGAATCTCTTTTACTTTCTTAATCAATTTTTCCTTTAGAAGGTGGTGACTCCCTTTATCTATTTATCAATCAATCAACCAATAAGAATTAAATATGCCCGTGTATATAAACCCTCTTGTAATTGTAAGTGTGGAAGGTCATAACAAGAAAGTTAATTGCATCTTTATGTTCTTTTCTCCCATCTAATGGAGAGAATGAATTTCCATAAGGTCCACCATTTTTATTTCCTTCCAAATTGTAAGGGAATGAGAAAGTAGAGCGAGTTATATATGATATCAATATGAGGCCCACCTCTTTCTCTTATTTTCTAAAACCTTGCAAACCCAAATACTATGAAGGGGAACTATTCTTCTTTCTCTTTCTCTTTCTTTTCCTCCTCCTCTTCCCTTTGTTTTCTCTTTCCTTGTATTCCGTTTTGTCAAACAGTGTAAAAGTTTCCTCTTTCACTCTTATTTAAATGATTAGTTATTTACCATGACTTTTGAATGAAATTTATGATGTGCCTTTTTGTTAGAACCAATTTCCCTCTCTGTTATGTGTGTTTGTTTCTCAATTTTTTTTTTGATTAATTATTTATTTATGAATCTCTTTTACTTTCTTAATCAATCAATTTTTCCTTTAGAAGGTGGTGACTCCCTTTATCTATTTATTCACCACACATTCCATTCCAAACCTTAAATACCATACTACCCTAACTATACTCAAAACCCTAAAGCAATCCCAACCAGGAACCAAGCTCTCATCATCTTAAACACTCAACTCAATTCAACATGAACTTAACCCTAACTGTGCTCCTATCAGAATACATCTGCACTCTCCCAACATGTTCAGACTTGGAGGTTTATGCATCTAAAACCATGCATGTGCATGCTCCTAGCATATGCATGCATGGCTCTTATGAAATAAAATTTTCTTTCTTTCTTTTGGGTTTACCAACTTTAAAGTTTTAATAAATAATTTATTAATATAACCATTAAGATTCATATTTATGTTATATAAAAACGCGCGCACACACACACACACACACATATATATATGTTATGACATTGACAGAGACTCAGCTATTTTGAACTTTTTTCCATAACTTGTTATGATAAATTATAATATGAACATATTTTAAAAGGAGTCCACTATTAAAATTTTCTTCTTTTTTGAGCTGACCTAGAAATTTTAATCTACCCTACATATAATTCTTTCGTAGCTGGGGTTGAATCCATGATCCTTTCCCCACCGCACAATTACTAACCACCACACCATAGGTCGTGGTGGCTTAAAATCTTCTTTATTATGCATCAATCATAAAAAATATACTTCTTAAGAAAAAGAAATTCCTTATTTCAAGAAAAAGAATGAATAGTTGACTACCTAGTAAAATATACAATTTTGTTGATTGATTGTCATGGCAATAAATTGATTGTTTTAGTAAAATTACCATCGAGTTTCTCGTTTGGGCAAACTAACAAAATGAACCATTGTTGAAATTTCATGAGTTTGACTCTAGATAACCTTAAAAAAGGAGGTGGTTCCAACATTATTGTGATTCTCTATAATAAATCTCAAAAGAAAATTGTAATAAGAACCTAAACCAGCGAACTTGAGTTGTCATTGGCCAATTTGTTGTGGATTTGGGGTCCGATGAGCTATTGTACAGTGCAATTACCCCTTAATGTGTGTGAGAGTGAGAGAAGTAAAAAGAGTGAAAGTTTTTTTAAAGTAATAATAATAATAATAAGAAGAAGAAGTGAAAAAGTTATGATCCAATTGTTGAGATCAAAGATAAACTTCTCAATTTTCTATCTCAGCCATTAAACAATTATTTCAATTGTATCTCAAATCTCAATCCATTGGCTATAGGTAGCTTCCCCAAGGCTTCAAACTGATGTAGAGGTTGTTTGGTTCAACTTTTGATTTTGGATTTTTGGAAAAAGTGGCGATTTGTAATTGTTGCTTAGGAGATGCAAATTATGCAATTGCAGCATAAAAAACACACTTTTTCACCAAATACCCTATGGTCACGTTTTTAAACTACCAATATGATTTTGGCCCCAAAAAAAAAAGCTCTAACAAAACATGCACGTAGTAGGCTTCATAGGTTGGGCCTTGCACTGCTGAAAATTAAGGTAAACTTGACTGTGAGTCCGTGACTCATTGTTGGGTTCTAGGCTCTCAAAGTGTGGGCTTCGATGGGCTGATATGATTGGGCGTTTTTGAATGGGTCCGGTTGATGTTGGACAATTAGAATGTGTTATTTTCTCTTTAATGGGTTGGGTTAAGAGCTTTTGCTTCGGTTAAGGACGTGGAGGCTTATCTAGGATGAACAGGCTTAGGTCAGTTGAGACTGTTATCAATTTGGGACAGACTCGAAGGTTTGCTTTGTGTTACTCTTTGACTCTCTTTGTTCACTGTAAATAATATTTTCTGTGACTAATTTTTAGCATTAATAAATTGAAATAGTTTGGGACTTCATAACAAACACATAGGTTTTCAAACTCTTTTGCTTCTCAAGTGAATGCAGTTCAGCTGTTTGATAAAATTCGTCTCAAAATATGCACAATATGCCGTCTAATATGTGTGTATTTTGTGTTTGTGTCTATGCTTTTATGCATGCATTAGTGTTTGCAGTGTGAAAGCCAGACCCAGTTGAAATTTTCACCATTTCAATCGGTCTTTTTTTTTGGTTTGGATAAGTAACTTAATTGATAAAGGAAAAAGACTATCTCTTGTACATAATAAACACACAAGATAGTTTGAATAATTACATAAAAAATTATTACTTTTTTGTTCGATAAGTTGTGGTATTTTATTAATGGAAACGATTAATATATGCTCAAGATAATGAGCATGAGCACATAGTATCATTAAAAAATTCTGCTTAAAAAGATTGCTTCTTTCAGTTTTGTGCACAACTATTATTCAGATGGGTTGTCTTATATTCTGCAATGTTCTGTTGATCAAATTGGCTACTACCTAATAATCCTAAGTAGGTGACTTTATCTACCCATTAGTAAGCAATTCTTTTTCACATCATTGCCAAAACTTCTATTTTGCAAAATGCTTTGATATGCTTATCAAAGCATTTGTGATCATTACGTTATGATTGAAATACCATTATTAGGCATGGTAACTAAATTATGGTGAACAAGTTATTGCTTATTGTTACATTCCCAAAAGCAAAAGACTTAGAGACCAAACCTTTTGCTTAGGAAAAAAAAGATCCCTTTGATGAGAGAGTAAATCTCCTACTGTCCTTAGCAAAATTCACATCGTAAAACTCTAGAAGGATCTAATTTCAACACCCACAATCTCCCTTTCTCTCTCTTATTTGGTTGTGTAAATGGAATAGTTGAATTTCAGGATCAATAAGCATATTGGTTGGGAACACCATTGTTTAACTAGTACCATGGAAATTAACAAGTTGAGATTTAGAACGAGATTTGGCGGTGGGGGTTTTGTGTACCATTTTATCAACTGTTACAAGTTTCGGCAATTCTAGCAGAAACTAAACAATATTAGCACATATGGTTGATAGGATGTTTAAAACAGCAGAATGGGAAGTTGAAGGGGATTTTGGCTCCAAGGGTGGCCAAAATGCACCATTTCTCATTTTTAAATGGGGTGTTTCGAAAAAAAAATTATATTTTATAAAATTAGTCTTTTGTCCTTCGGTATTAGGTCCATGTTTGTTTTGCATTTTGCATTTATGTGTAGTTTGGTTTTCTTAAATTTTCTTTGTAAATCGTAAAATTTAATGTAAATAACACACAGACATGCACACATGCAGGGTTTTGAAGGTGATATAAGTTTTAATAAAATGTCGTATCCTGTTAAAATGATTTGAAAATAATTTTATTTGTTAAATCTAATTTCATTGAGTTTAACAGAAAACCATGACTTGCAAGCTTTCTAAACTTGAGGAACACATTGGACATCCATACGGTAGCCAATTGTTACACTGCACAACTGCAATTATATTGCTCCCAAAGGTCAAGCTCTTACTGCATAGCTCAAACCATCCATGCCCATATGATAGCTTCTGGGTTCAAGCCACACCACATCCTCAACCGTCTTATGGATATCTATTGTAAATCATCCAATATTGCTTATGCTAACCACCTGTTCAACAAAATTCCCGAACCAGATATAGTTGCAAGAATGACGTTGATTACTGCATACTCTACTGCAGGAAATCTAAAGGTAGCTTAGGAAGTATTTGGTGGAATCCCACTTGGTATGCGAGACACTGTTTTTTACAATGCAATGATAACAGGTTATTCCCACTACAATGATGGCCATGCTGCTATTCAACTCTTTCGTGATATGAGGTGAGACAAACTTAGGCCTGACAATTTCACTTTCACTAGTGTTCTTGGAGTGTTGGTGCTAATAGTCGAGGATGAAAAGCATTGCTAACAAAAATGCGTTGTGCCGTGCTAAAGCCAGGAACAGGGTTTGTTAGTTCAGTGTTGAATGCGCTTATATCCACTTATGTTAGGTGTGCATCTTCCCCATTAGTATTATTTTCTTTATTGATGGGTGCAGCTAAAATATTGTTTGATGAGATGACAGAGAAGGATGAGTTAACATGGACAACAATTATTACAGGGTATGTGAGGAAAGGTGATCTTGATGCAGACTCTGCAATTCTTGATGGCATGACTGAAAATATGGGGGTTACATGGAATCCAATGATTTCGGGTTATGTGCACCATGGTTTTATTCATGAGTTTACCCACACAAGTGTAATAAGTGCTTGCACTAATGCTGGATTGTTCAAACATGGAAAGCAAGTGCATACTTTCATTTTGAAAACAGAAGAGAATCCCAAACCAGAATTTTTGCTGTCTGTGAATAATGCATTACTTACACTATACTGGAAATGTGGTAAAGTTGATGAGGCAGGGAAGATTTTTGATAAGATGCTCATAAAAAATCTTGTTTCGTGGAATGAAATCTTGTCTGCATATGTTAATTTAGGACGCATTGTGGAAGCCAAGTCCTTTTTAAAGGAGATGCCTGAGAGGAATCTTCTGGTATGGACAATGATGATATCTGGTTTAGCACAAAATGGCTTTGGGGAGGAAGGTTTGAAGTTATTCAACCAAATGAGAATAGAGGGTTTTGAGCCATATGATTCTGCATTTGCTGGAGAAATTACATCTTGTGCAAGTGCTGGGAGCTTTGGAGCATGGACGTCAACTCCATGCTCAACTAGTTCAGCTAGGGCATGATACAAGCCTCTCAGCTGGAAATGCAATTATCACAATGTATGTGAGATGTGGCATTGTTGAGGCTACAAATTGTGTGTTCCTTACAATGCTTTAGGGCAACATGGATATGGTCTGCAAGCAATGGTACTTTTTTGAACAGATGTTGATGGAAGATATAGTACCCGATTTGATAACTTTTCTCATAATTCTCTTTGCTTCTAGCCATGCTGGTTCCGTCAAAGGACATTGTTATTTCAATTCAATGAATGTTTGTTACGATATAGTCTTGGTTGAAGATCGTTATGCTCAATTAGTTCACTCATACAGTTATTCATAATGATGAATTTGCAATAGATATGCATGATGAGCAATAAATCTAATCAGAGTAGACATATATATATATATATATAGACACGTGTGTGTATATGTCAATTAACTCACTCATACTGTTATTCATAATGATTAATTTGCAATAGATATATGCATAATGAACAATAAATCTAATCAGAGTAGTCATCTATAACACACACATATATGTCAATTCATTCATTCATACAGTTATTCAAAATGATGGATTTGCAATAGATATGCATGATGAGCAATAAATCTAATCAGAGGAGTCATCTAAGACTCTAACACACGCACACACACATACAGTTATTCATAGTGATATGAATTTGCAACAGATATGCCTGAGCAATAAATCTAATTAGCGCGTCTGATTTCTCTTGATCTTCCTCTCATTTTCATCCGCAGTCAGTAGGGGGTTTTGTTTGGGCCGGGGCCACCTAACCGACCATGACAATTTTGGCGAACCCCAGCCGCCGCGCGTTATTGCCGTGGGCGAGGGTGGTTTGGTTTTTTTTTGGGTGTCGAAGGTTTCTCAGCCACCGTGTGTGGTGGCTGAGATTCAGATTGAATGAGGGTTTTCCTTTCATGTTTGGGGGTATACGGTTTGGGGGCTGTTATGAATTCTTAGGCGTGCTAATAGGTGACAATTTTCATTAATTGTGAACTATGACTTAAAAAAAAAAAAAAAAATTTAATGAAATTGTGACATGTGATTTTGTAACGGTAAAGGTAGTTTTTTCCGGTTCTGTTTATGATCTTCGAATGAAAATTATAAATCTATCATATGGAACATAATAATGATCTTAGCCAAAGGAAAACATAGATCAAAAATATTAATCAGACCCATTATTAGCTTTTTTGCAAAGTGAGTTAAAAAAAAAAGGGTGATGATTTAGAGCCTGTTTGGCCAAACATTTTTGCTCACTCAATTTTCGTCACTCAATTTCTATCACTCATCACTCTAAAATACTAGGCTGTTTGGCACCATCACTCAATATTTTTCACACTATTTGTGGGTCCCATACCTGTCACTAGTGCAGTTTTTTTTTTTTTTTTTTTCTTCAGTACCCACCGAACCCAGTGAAAAAAAAAAAAAAAAAAAAAAAAAGAAGAACACGGATACTGAACCCAGAGAAGAAAAGAAAAGAAAAAAAAAAAAAAAGAGGAAGAACACGGAACCCAGAGAAGAAAGGAAAGAAAAAAAAGAAAAAAAAAGAAAAGAAAAGAGAGGAAGAACACGGAACGGAACCCAGAGAAGAAAGGAAAAATGAAAAAGAAAAAAAAGGAATAGTTGTTTTGGTCAAAAGATGTGGCTGATTTATGATTAGTGGGTCTCTCATGTGTGTTTAATTACAAAAATGCCATTGAGATATGAGTTATGGAAACTGAAAACAGCCAAAAGTTGTTTTCAGTTTCCACAACTCATAACTTAAAAAGTAGAGAATTGAGTGATGGAAACAGAGTTATGGAAACAGAGTTATCGTTTGCCAAACAACCTTTTTGCTATGGGTCCCACCAGTTTTGAGAATTGAGTTATGGAAACAGAGAATTGAGTCACGGAAACAAGCCAACCAAACAGCCTCTTAATACCTGGACAAGTGAGAACGCTATTTGTTTTGCTACCAAGAGATCGCTGAGATAAATCACAGTTCAGACAAAGATATCGTTTGTAATTGTGGTGTGTGGGTGGAATTGATATGAATTTTTTTTTGGGAGAAACGATTGATATGAGATATGAATGATAGAAATCTAGAACATAGGGTAGAGACTAGAGATCAATGTGCTTCTCTCTCTACCTTAACATGCAAGGTATACGGGGCTAATAATAATAATAATAATAATAATAATAAAGTCGAAGGTATAGTCTAATGATTGTAATAATAATAATAATAATAATAATAATAATAAAATCTAACATAAATTACAGTTAGTTTAAAATATCCAAAATATTTGTGTTGATCCTTAGTAAGTAAGAAATGGTTTTTTTATTTATTTTTATTTAGGTTGAGAAAAGTAAGCAATAACTATATTCAAGAACCAAAAGTGCTTCTCTTTATCTTTCACATGCACGGTATGCAGAGAAAACGTAATAATATAATAATAATAATATTAAAGTCGGTTGTATAATAGATTCTAGAATGTGAAATTAATGATTCTTAAAAAAAAAAAAACATCAATATAAATAGTTTAAAACATCCAACATATTTGTGATGTTCCTTAATAAGTAAGCAAAACTCTTATATTCTAAAAGGACTAATCAATTTCTAATTTGAAATTTTCATAATTACCAAGAAAACCAATATTTATTTAGTAAACACTAAACATTGCTCTCAACACATACTTACACAACACTTATTATAACAATTTAATTTAATCAAATTTATACAATTTGGAATATAACAATCCATCAAAGTTATTTCATATACTTTTTTTTTTAGAATTTTAACTTATGATAGTGATAATTGAATCTCAAATCTCTTATTCAACCATCAGAGACTTTACTAATTGAACTAACTAAAACTCACTGTTATTTCAAATACTTTTTTTTTTTTTTTAATGAAAGTTATTTCACATACTTGGTTATATATTTTGCCACAACTTACATTAGTATTAACTTGTAATTATATTACTTATACATTAGTTCAGTACTAATACTTAATAATACATGTTTAGCCAAAAAAAAAAAAACTTAATAAAAAGTTATTCAATTATCCTGTCACGTGTCTTGGTGTCTAATAAATTGGTAGTTGTTGGCAGATTCTGTTCTTTTTTGATCGTGCAATGCAGTACACATTGGTGAGACTATTTGCTTGGACTCCTTGGTCATGACCAGTAGGTCTAGAACTAAGCAAAATTAAGAAAAATAAAATTTAAATGTGACTAATCATATATGTTAGGTAATCTTTTATGAGTTTTACTATGCTTGTTCTTTGGGTATATGCTAGTAAATCATTTTAGAAAAATTTCTATTCGAAAATTGAAAAAGTTGTCAAGCTAACGTATGCCCTTTAGGCATATGTCAGTAAATTATTTCAAGAAAATTTTTATTCGGGGATTAAAAAAGTTGTTATACTTTTTTGACAATTTTTTCAAATCCTGATAAAATTTTTTCTAAAATAATAATTATTGTATGCCCTAAGAGCATACATGATTTAGACCTATATTTTATTAAATGCTAGTACTGTAGCAAACTTAAATATATGAAAAACATTTAAAAGTTGATAAAATTTCTAGAGATATTGTGCTTATGTTCATGGAACCTGACATTGAGATTCCATTTCAAGAATATACATGTGCTAAAATTATGTTTGATGCTTTTACTAGAGCATATCGTGTATGCTTTAAAGCATATACTTAACTTTTAGTTGAGAGATTCAATGGAATTGTAACGAAAGTGTTAGAGATATATTAGTCGAATAGTGTAGATCGAAGCCTAGTCCTACTTTGTGTATAAGTCACTAATATATACTTGTACTACAAGTTTATTAATCAGAGTAGTGTATGATTACTGGTTAGTATAGAGTTTAACCTATTATATTTAGCACATGCTTAATTAGTTAATTAAAACCAGTTAGGCTAGGCATATGTGCAATCAATCAATCAACCAATAAGAATTAAATATGCCCGTGTATATAAACCGTCCTGTAAGTGTGGAAGGTCATAACAAGAAAGTTAATTGCATCTTTATGTTCTTTTCTCCCATCTAATGGAGAGAATGAATTTCCATAAGGTCCACCATTTTTATTTCCTTCCAAATTGTAAGGGAATGAGAAAGTAGAGCGAGTTATATATGATATCAATATGAGGCCCACCTCTTTCTCTTATTTTCTAAAACCTTGCAAACCCAAATACTATGAAGGGGAACTATTCTTCTTTCTCTTTCTCTTTCTTTTCCTCTCTCCTCTTCCCTTTGTTTTCTCTTTCCTTGTATTCCGTTTTGTCAGACAGTGTAAAAGTTTCCTCTTTCACTCTTATTTAAATGATTAGTTATTTACCATGACTTTTGAACGAAATTTATGATGTGCCTTTCTGTTAGAACCAATTTCCCTCTCTGTTATGTGTGTTTGTTTCTCAAAATTTTTTTGATTAATTATTTATTTACGAATCTCTTTTACTCTCTTAATCACTTTTTCCTTTAGAAGGTGGTGACTCCCTTTATCTATTTATTCACCACACATTCCATTCCAAACCTTAAATACCATACTATCCTAACTATACTCAAAACCCTAAAGCAATCCCAACTAGGAACTTAAGCTCTCATCATCTTAAACGCTCAACTCAATTCAACATGAACTTAACCCTAACTGTGATCCTATCAGAATACATCTGCACTCTTCCAACATGTTCAGACTTGGAGGTTTATGCATCTAAAACCATGCATGTGCATGCTCCTAGCATATGCATGCATGGCTCTTATGAAATAAAATTTTCTTTCTTTCTTGTGGGTTTACCAACTTTAAAGTTTTAATAAATAATTTATTAGTATAACCATTAAGATTCATATTTATGTTATATAGAAACGTGTGTTATGACATTGACAGAGACTCAACTATTTTGAACTTTTTTCCATAACTTGTTATGATAAATTATAATATGAACATCATTTTAAAAGGAGTCCACTATTAAAATTTTCTTTTTTGAGCTGACCTAGAAATTTTAATCTACCCTACATATAATTCTTCCCTAGCTGGGGCTGAATCCATGATCCTTTCCCCACCCCACAATTACTAACCACCACGCCACAAGTCATGGTGGCTTAAAATCTTCTTTATTATGCACCAATCATAAAAAATATACTTCTTAAGAAAAAGAAATTCCTTATTTCAAGAAAAAGAATGAATAGTTGACTACCTAGTAAAATATACAATTTTGCTAATTGATTGTCATGGCAATAAATTGATTGTTTTAGTAAAATTACCATCGAGTTTCTAGTTTGGGCAAACTAACAAAATAAACCATTGTTGAAAACTTGAAATTTCATGATTTTGACTCTAGATAACCTTAAAAAAGGACGTGGTTCCAACATTATTGTGATTCTCTATAATAAATCTCAAAAGAAAATTGTAATAGGAACCTAAACCAGCGAACTTGAGTTGTCATTGGCCAATTTGTTGTGGATTTGGGGTCCGATGAGCTATTGTACAGTGCAATTACCCCTTAATGTGTGTGAGAGAAGTAAAAAGAGTGAAATTTTTTTAAAGTAATAATAATAATAATAATAATAATAATAATAATAATAATAATAAGAAGTGAAAAAGTTATGATCCAATTGTTGAGATCAAAGATAAACTTTTCAATTTTCTATCTCAGCCATTAAACAACTATTTCAATTGTATCTAAAATCTCAATCCATTGGCTATAGGTAGCTTCCCCAAGGCTTCAAACTGATGAAGAGGTTGTTTGGTTCAACCTTTTGATTTTGGATTTTTGGAAAAAGTGGCGATTTGTAATTGCTGCTTAGGAGATGCAAATTATCAATTGCAGCATAAAAACACACTTTTTCACCAAATGCCCTATGGTCACGTTTTTAAACTACCAATATAATTTTGCCCCCCAAAAAAAAAAGCTCTAACAAAACATGCACGTAGTAGGCTTCATAGGTTGGGCCTTGCACTGCTGAAAATTAAGGTAAACTTGACTGTGAGTCCGTGACTCATTGTTGGGTTCTAGGCTCTCACAGTGTGGGCTTCGATGGGCTGATATTATTGGGCGTTTTTGAATGGGTCGGGTTGATGTTGGACAATTAGCATGGGCTTGGGTTATTTTCTCTTCAATGGGTCGGGTTAAGAGCTTTTGCTTCGGTTAAGGATGTGGAGGCTTATCTAGGATGAACAGGTTTAGGTCAGTTGAAACTGTTACCAATTTGGGACAGACTTGAAGGTTTGCTTCGTGTTACTCTTTGACTCTCTTTGGTCACTGTACATAATATTGTCTGTGACTAATTTTTAGTATTAATAAATTGAAATAGTTTGGGACTTTCATAACAAACACATAGGTTTTCAAACTAGTTTGCTTCTCAGGTGAATGCAGTTAAGCTGTTTGATAAAATTCGTCTCAAAATATGCACAATATGCCGTCTAATATGTGTGTGTATTTTGTGTTCGTGTCTATGCTTTTAAGCATGCATCAGTGTTTACAATGTGAAACCCAGACCCAGTTGAAATTTTCACCATTTCAATCGGTCTTTTTTTTTGGTTTGGATAAGTGACTTAATTGATAAAGGAAAAAGACTATCTCTTGTACATAATAAACACACAAGATAGTCTGAATAATTACATAAAAAATTATTACTTTTTTGTTCGATAAGTTGTGGCATTTTATTAATGGAACGATTAATATATGCTCAAGATAATGAGCATGAACACATAGTAACATTAAAAAATTCTGCTTAAAAAGATTGTTTCTTTCAGTTTTGTGCACAACTATTATTCAGATGGGTTGTCTTATATTCTGCAATGTTCTGTTGATCAAATTGGTTACTGCCTAATAATCCTAAGTAGGTGACTTTATCTACCCATTAGTAAGCAAAACTTCTATTTTGCAAAATGCTTTGATATGCTTATCAAAGCATTTGTGATCATTACATTATGATTGAAATGCCATTATTAGGCATGGTAACTAAATTATGGTGAACAAGTTATTGCTTATTGTTACATTCCCAAAAGCAAAAGACTTAGAGACCAAACCTCTTGCTTAGGAAAAAAAAGATCCCTTTGATGAGAGAGTAAATCTTCTACTGTCCATAGCAAAATTCACCTCGTAAAACTCTAGAAGGATCTAATTTCAACACCCACAATCTCTCTTTCTCTCTCTTATTTGGTTGTGTAAATGGAATGGTTGAATTTCAGGGTCAATAAGCATATTGGTTGGGAACACCATTGTTTAGCTAGTACCATGGAAATTAACAAGTTGAGATTTAGAACGAGATTTGGCGGTGGGGGTTTTGTGTACCATTTTGTCAACTGTTACAAGTTTCGGCAATTCTAAACAATATTAGCAAATATGATTGATAGGATGTTTCAAAGAGCACAATGGGAAGTTGAAGGGGATTTTGGCTCCAAGGGTGGCCAAAATGCACCATTTCTCATTTTTAAATGGGGTGTTTCGAAAAAAAATTTATATTTTATAAAATTAGTCTTTTGTCCTTTGGTATTAGGTCCATGTTTGTTTTGCATTTTGCATTTATGTGTAGTTTGGTTTTCTTAAATTTTCTTTGTAAATCGTAAAATTTAATGTAAATAACACACAGACATGCACACATGCAGGGTTTTGAAGGTGATATAAGTTTTAATAAAATGTCGTATCCTGTTAAACTGATTTGAAAATAATTTTATTTGTTAAATCTAATTTCATTGAGTTTTAACAGAAAACCATGACTTGCAAGCTTTCTAAACGTGAGGAACACATTGGACATCCATACGGTGGCCAATTGTTACACTGCACAACTGCAACTATATTGCTCCCAAAGGTCAAGCTCTTACTGCATAGCTCAAACCATCCATGCCCATATGATAGCTTCTGGGTTCAAGCCACACCACATCCTCAACCATCTTATGGATATCTATTGTAAATCATCCAATATTGCCTATGCTAGCCACCTGTTCAACAAAATTCCCGAACCACATATAGTTGCAAGAATGACGTTGATTACTACACTCTACTGCAAGAAGTCTATAGGTAGCTTAGGAAGTATTTGGTGGAATCCCATCGGTCTGCGAGACACTGTTTTTTACAATGCAATGATCACAGGTTATTCCCACTACAATGATGGCCATGCTGCTATTCAACTCTTTCGTGATATGAGGTGAGACAAACTTAGGCCTGACAATTTCACTTTCACTAGTGTTCTTGGAGTGTTGGTGCTAATAGTCGAGGATGAAAACCATTGCCAACAAAAATGCGTTGTGCCGTGCTAAAGCCGGGAACAGGGTTTGTTAGTTCAGTGTTGAATGCGCTTATATCCACTTATGTTCGGTGTGCATCTTCACCATTAGTATCATTTTCTTTATTAATGGGTGCAGCTAAAATATTGTTTGATGAGATGACAGAGAAGGAAGAGTTAACATGGACAACAATTATTACAGGGTGTATGAGGAAAGGTGATCTTGATGCAGACCGTGCAATTCTTGATGGCATGACTGAAAATATGGGGTTTGCATGGAATCCAATGATTTCGGGTTATGTGCACCATGGTTTTATACATGAGTTTACCCACACAAGTGTAATAAGTGCTTGCACTAAAGCTGGATTGTTCAAACATGGAAAGCAAGTGCATACTTTCATTTTGAAAACAGAAGAGAATCCTAAACCAGAATTTTTGCTGTCTGTGAATAATGCATTACTTACACTATACTGGAAATGTGGTAAAGTTGATGAGGCAAGAAAGATTTTTGATAACATGCTCATAAAAAATCTTGTTTCATGGAATGAAATCTTGTCTGCATATGTTAATTTAGGGCACATTGTGGAAGCTGTCCTTTTTAAAGGAGGTGCCTGAGAGGACTCTTCTGGCATGGACAATGATGATATCTGGTTTAGCACAAAATGGCTTTGGGGAAGAAGGTTTAAAGTTATTCAACCAAATGAGAATAGAGGGTTTTGAGCCATATGATTCTGCATTTGCTGGAGAAATTACATCTTGTGCAGTGCTGGGAGCTTTGGAGCATGGACGTCAACTCCATGCTCAACTAATTCAGCTAGGGCATGGTACAAGCCTCTCGGCTGGAAATGCAATTATCACATTGTATGTGAGATGTGGCATTGTTGAGGCTACAAATTGTGTGTTCCTTACAATGCCTTATCTAGATTGAGTACCTTGGAAAGCCATGATTGCTGCTTTAGGGCAACATGGACATGGTTTGCAAGCAATAGTACTTTTTGAACAGATGTTGAAGGAAGATATAGTGCCTGATCTGATAACTTTTCTCACAATTCTCTCTGCTTCTAGCCATCTGGTTTTGTCAAAGGACATTGTTATTTCAATTCAATGCATGTTTGTTACGATATAGTCCTGGGTGAAGATCATTATGCTTAATTGATTGATTTGTTGGTTTGAGCTGGGAAGTTTTCAGAGGCAATTGATGTGATTGAATCAATGCCTTTTGAGCCAGGTGCACCAATTTGGAAGGCTCTTCTTGCTGGTTGTTGGATGATGGGAACATGGATTTGGGGATTCAAGCTGCAGAACGACTTTTTGAACTAATGCCACAGCATGATAGGAACTGTGTACTTTTGTCAAACATATATGCCACTGCAGGCAGGTTGATTGATGCAGCTAAGGTGCAGAAATTAATGGGGGATTGGGGGATTAAGAAAGAGCCTGGTTGTAGGTGGATTGAGGTTTAAAGCAAGGTTCATGTGTTCTTGGTTGCTGATACTGTGCATAATTATCTTGAGCAAATGGTATTTGAAATGAGAAAACTTGGGTGTGTCCTTAACACAAAGTATGTGTTGCACAATATGGAGTATGAGCCTAAGGATTCTGTCTTGTAACTCATAATGAGAAGCTTGTGGTTGTTTTTGGGCTTATGAAGATTCCTCTAGGAGCCACAATTAGGGTTTTCTTGCACTTGCCTTCTGCTCAACGGAATTCTAAGAATTGCCTCCGCATCAAAGTGATTGAATATCGTATAAATTCTTTCCCTATCCCATTGGTGCACTCTCCAATCAATTAAATCTGAGCCTCTCCATTCCCATTCATCATATTCAGTAGGAAACAGAATTTTATTTCCAGGATGATTCGGTATCCACTTATCTTCCATCACTTGGATTGAAGAACCCGTTCCCACCCTCCAGTAGCACCCCTTTTTCAATATTTGTTGAGCAGCCAGCACACTCTTCCAAACATAGGAGCTATTAGGACAATCTGCTACCTCTATAAAGCTACATCTCAGAAAGTACTTGGCCTTGAAGCAACTGGATAACAGTGAATTTTGGTCTTGCAACATCCGCCAACCTTGCTTAGCCAACATAGCTAAGTTAAAGCTCTTGAGATCCCGAAATCCCATACCACCCACCTTCTTAGGTTTCGTCAAAAAACTCCAACTCTTCCAATGAATTTTCCATTCATCACCAGTTTTCCCCCACCAAAATCTTGCACAGAGAGCATCTAATTCATTACAAAGCTTTGCTGGCAACAAGAACATACCCATAGTATACGTTGGAATTGATTTGGCCACGACCTTGATCAGAACTTCTTTTCCTGCTCAAGAAAGCATTCTACCCTTCCAACCCTGAAGTTTTTTCCAAACCCACTCCTTAATATATGCCAATTTTTGGTACTTGGCTCTACCAACCAAAGTCGGTAAACCTAAATAAGTGTCAAACCTATCCACTTCCTTAACTCCCAAAGCTTGTTTAATCCATTGCTTTTGACTGTCAGATGTATTTCCACTAAAATAAACTGGTGACTTCCTAAAATTAATACATTGACCAGAAGCTTTAGCATGCAACTACAGCGTATTAGAAATCACCTACACTTCTTCCTGATTTGCCTGGCAGAAAATCAAAGAATCGTCTGCAAAAAGCAAGCTAGAAATGCTAGGCGCCCTTTTGCAAATTTGAACACCATGGAGCTGCCCCTCATATTCAGTTTTGGAAAGCAAAGAGGTGAACCCTTCTACACACAAAAGAAACAGGTAAGGTGATAAAGGGTCCCCTTGACGAAGCCCTCTCGGTAGGATAATATTTCCAAATGCTTTACCATTAACCCGAACCGAGAAGGAAGGTGTGGTGACCCAACTCATCACCCTATTAATCCAATCCTCAGGAAATCCCAGCCTAACCATCATGCCCCTCAAAAAGGCCCATTCTACTTGGTCATAAGCCTTACTAACATCTAATTTCAAAGCTAGAGATCCTTTTTGCCCCTTTTTCCTCCTGTCCATGGCATGTAAAGTTTCATAGGCTATTATTACATTATCTGTGATAAGGTGGCCTGGCACAAAAGCACTCTGATTGGGAGAAATCAACTGAGGTAATATAGTCTTCAGTCTATTAGCCAGCACTTTAGAAATTATTTTGTAAATTACATTGCACAAGCTAATGGGTCTGAAATCAATCGTCTTCTTTGGAGACTTAATTTTTGGAATAAGAACAAGATGAGTATAATTAATCTTAGGTATATAATGCAAAAATGCAAAAATTCAAAAATTCCAACACAGCAGAGCTAACATCATTACCAACAATATGCCAAAACTTTTGATTAAAAAAAAAAAAAAGCATTCATACCACCGGGTCCCGGAGCTTTAGTAGGTCCCATTTGAAATAATGCTGCTTTTACTTCCTCCACAGTATACGGCGTGGACAACTCTTCCCTCATATCTGTAGTCATCCTTTGAGGAACATTGTTGAGACATTCCTCCATCCTTTCACATGTGCCTGAGTGAAATATAGTCTCAAAATAATTAACAGCCACCTCCGCCACATCTGTAATGTCCTCCATTCAATTACCATGTTGATCTTTAATGCCATGAATGAAATTTCGTTTATGTTGGAAAATCTGGTTTTGTATCTCATACAAAACGCACAGCGGAAGCAACAAAACACGGATCTACTTCAATCATGAAAGATAAACATGTAACCATGAATTCTAGAATGAAGAATAAGGTGTGTACCTTGATGCAGTGAATTTCAAAACGTTGACTTTAGAATATCTTTAATCTTCATCTCAATTCCACATGGTGCCCAAGATGTGTAGTCTCTCAATCAGTCTTTTGTACATAGACTCTCAAAGAAAAATCCTTCTTCTTCTCCTTGTGGAGAAAAATTGATTTATTTTCTTTTCATACTACGTACGTTTTTACTACTATAGTAGTTCCTTTATTTAATAACTCTTATTAAATAATGACTGATTATCTAATTGGGTTAGCCTTTTGGGCCTACCCAATTGGGCTTTAGTTTGTGGCTTGAGATGGGACCAAAGGGAACAAATAAGAGTCTAGCTTCAATGGGCCTTGGGTTTTTCCGTCAACTCTTGATAAGTCCAAAGTTACCATTAATTATATTCAATACCACTATAAGAATATAATTGAACTCTAGGCCTTATTAATAAATTATATCCCAAGACTTTATTATACATACAACCCTTTCATTAAAATATTCGTTGTAATACAAAGTCATAAATATAGACTGCCACTTTGAAGATTACTACATCTTAATCCTTGAGTACCCGGTTTAATCATTTATGTTGTTCATAATATATTTATGAAATCCAATTTCATAAATATATACTTTAGTAACTTCTTACTAAAGTGGTTGGGCCCAACACTCTGAATAACCAAACCCATTAAACTTATCTCAAAAGAATATTTTATATCTCCGTTAAGAGATTATGAATTTCATTTTGAAAATATATGTTTCATCAACATTAAATGCGGCTGCCCAACATATTGAGGTTTTGACCGTAACTAATAGATCTCACTCCTGATATATCAAAGCAATCTACATCTCATGATCAGGTTCATTATTCTCTCAGGATTTAGAGTTGATGTAAATAGAAGTCGTGAGATTTATTATTCATTTGACAGTCGTTAGGAGAATAATAAATCTCACAATGGTCCAGTTCAATATATCTTAACTCTTAAAATATATCAACATACCAACTAGAAGTCACTTTCATGATCAAGACAAATCATCGTAGTTGATATGTTATAGTCTTCGCAGATGAAATGCCCAATTTCATTACCGGCTACGAACTAAAATTTTGAGTTTACAAAGAACTTTTGATTTATATCTTTCTGTGACTTTTCACATAAATCACATATTATGCATCTCATGGACTAAGATAATGTCCCATTAGTTCATAAATAGATAGTCTCATATAATTAAACAATTTAATTATTTATGACATGCCAACCAATTTGATTTTAGGGCACAAACCCTAACAATCTCCCACTTGCCTTGAAAGACAATTTACCACATATTCGACATTTATCTCCCTTTTCAGAGTAATTCATAGTCACTCTAAGGCAAGGTTTGGAAACAAATTTCAGTTAGATTTATTGCATAAATTATCTTTTCGACTACTACTACTCACGTACTCATATCTCTCTAATGAGATAATACTTACGCTTAATGTGTATCTTCACCACCTGGGATGAACACATATCTTGAAGTCCAATTTCATGAATCACAATCAAACTATAAGTCAGTATTTGTATATCCAATAAACATCAAAACTTCACTTTTGTGGACAAGCATATAATCCCTCATTCTCTTAAGATATTTGAGTATATGCTTTACTCCCACTAAATTAAGTGATCTTTGATTCACTTGATATTTGCTTACTATGCCCACCACAAAATAGATATTTAGCCTAGTATTTAACATAGCACAAAGACTTCCTATCTATTTGAAATAAGGACCCGTCTTGATATGCTCTTCCTTTTATATATCTAAGGACCGTAGTCCTTTTATAAAGGAACTTCAAACTTAGAAGGAAAGAATCCTTTCTTGAAGTATTACGTGCTATACTTGGCTAGAATCTAATCTATTTAAGCAGTTTGAGATAGACCCAACATCCTAATTTCTGAATTTTAACAAAGTTATAATTCTTAGGATGTGACTAGTCTTTCCTAAGTACTTTATATCATACTGGACTAGATAACTAAAACTCCATTGATGACAATAACTCTACATCATCCTAAATGATTAGAATGTCATCAACATACATTAAGAAATTTATTATTCTATATAACTTTTACACACTTAAGGCCTTTTAATACTTGATCAAAATCAAATAATTTGATTTCTTGATCAAAGATGATATTTATGACCTAGATGCTTGCATTAGTCCATAAATGGACTTTAAACAACTTGCATGCTAATCACCACTGGTTCTTTGCTATGAATAAGTCTAGTTACATCATATAGATGTCTTCCTCAAGATTGCTACCAAAAGAAGCTTTCTTGATATCCATTGCCATATTTCATCCAAATGAAATATAATGAATAAGAGAATCTAGATAGAGTCAAACTTAACTATTGGTGAAAAAATCTTTTCATAGTCGAACCATTTCTTTCTGAATAAATCTTTTTTCCACTAGTCTTGACTTTGAAGGTTTGCACCTTCAAATCTATCAATCTCATTTACTTGTAGACCTATTTGAAAACAATAGGCTTAATGCCATTAGGCGCCTTTACAAGTTCTAGACTTTAAATCGAATCTAATTCTATTCACATAACCTTAATCCAATAATTCATATTCATATCATCTATGGCCTTTACGTAGGACCGAGGATCAAATTCATATCCTTGTGGAATTTCTTCAAAAGTTTATCCCAAAAATATGAATTTACAATCCTCTCACTACAATATTGTACCCGTGTACTACCTATATATCTAGAATAATGCCTTGTGGTGTATCTAATACAACCATCTCATTTCCAAATGTATTTTATAGTTGTCCTAAAACAAATTCTAAAAATTTTCTTTTAGAACAATCAACTTTTACTTTAAAAGAGTCCTATTCCTCCTTTATGTATGCACTGACTTAAAGAGGTCATTGGAACTTTATTCCTTTACAAAAAGGAACCCTAGATCATATTATCCTCTAAAAAGAATTCATAGATTGTGAATATAACAAAATAATAGTTCTAAAAGCCCATCTTTCACAAATCTTGAATAACACTTAGATTAATAAGATCTAGACATAAGTGTCAAAACATACAATACAAAAGGATGAAAACTTTCTCTTAAAAAAGTAAAACATGTAAATTTTCATCTAGAAGATAATTATGAACAATGCTTAGCTTTACCAAAATCAGAAACACTTTCCTTTTGGTTATGCTTTTGAGTCTAATTTCCTTTTGGCAACTACTAGGGCAACTAACTTGTCAAACTGTTTGGTATTTTAATTCCTCTTCTTATCACCCTTACCTTTCGGTTCAAGCTAAGAATTTGAATTAAATCATATTAATCCTAGCCTTAGCTTTTAGGATGTCTTCCGTTGTGTAAAACTCACGCATCAATTCAGATAATATAAAAAGAATTTATTTTCAAAACAATCTGAATTGATCAAATGAATCTAACAAGGACTTATGGATCATATCCACATGAGATTAACATTTAATCTCAACATCCAAGAATTCCAATTCATTTTAAATAAAATATTTTCATAAAATAACATAGAATTGGAACTTCTTAAGCTTTTCTTAGCACTTAATATGATTCATACCAAACATCTCATTTAGACTTGTCTAAGTTTAGTACTAACTCTTGCATTTCATGCTATAGCACAATTGAGATAGAAGCCAATATAACATTTTAGCATTTCAATGGAAACTATGATCATATCATAAGCTATCTTCCATAAATGCATCATGTATAGGAAATTATGACAATGCTGAATCGAAACATGAAAATGTACTTCAGCTCCTTTAAGCATCATGTCCAAAATTATTTCTTAGTTAATGTGATTCAACTAAAATAGTAGCTAGAGGACAAAAATTATAACAATTTTATATTGAGACCGTGAACTTAAATACCAGGACATTATCATTTTGCATCCATAACCATATAGTATGAAACTCGAAAAACATACTATACTAGGTGCAACGACAACCTAATCCCACAATTAATATTCCTCGGAAGCGAGGTCATACCAATCACTATGATCAGGTGAGAATTATTCTCATTATTAATGCTATCATGGTAACTCTTACCAAACAAAATAATTTGCCACTTTTCCTTTAGCCTCTAAGTAATAATGACATAGTTCCAAAGGGAGGTTAACATTACACTTAGTCTAGTGTACACCATTGCCTAGAATCAATGTGAGTCAACAAGTAACTCCACGGAAGCGTGGTCGTTCTCAATGTAAAAACACATTTCATCTATCATTAAGAAGTTTAATTTGTAGTACCATGAATTAAACACCCTCCGAAGGGAGCAAGGCATATACGCCAAGGCGAGGTGCCTAATCACACTACTATAAACCAGTAATGGAGGCCGTGAAAATCAACCCTTGAATCTCTCTCCCACTAGAAATTTTAAAACAAGTGGATTGTGTTGAAATCATTGTGATCTAATCACAATTTTAACCCTACACATTAAATGTGTTTAATTGTTTAAATTCAATGTGATGTTACTAAGTCACGTCATAATAGCGTAACGAATATTCGCGCAATCTCAAAGAAGTTTAACCTTGTAATCTGTGAAGTAAATACCCTCCGCATGGAATGCAAGACTCGAAGTCAAGACAATGTATTTATTCACATTACAATAAACTTAACAAAAGGGTTATTTAATCACTCCCACTCATTATTTGGGTTTTTCTTTTAAATAATTGTGATCCCATCACAACTAACAACCTTGCAGTTATTGAAGACTCTAATCTTATTAGAATCACTAACCAAAATGGAAGTCCTAAACTATTTAGGATTCCTTAAATACTAATAATTCAAAAATTAGTTATATAGAACTCTACCCTTAATTTACTAGACAAAGTATTCTAATTAATTAGAATTTTAATCTCATTAAAAACCTCTAATTAAAATAAATTAAGGACTATTAATCATAAAATGATTTAGTACTGAGAGTTTTATTTAACTAACATCTTTGATCTCATTAGGTCTTCTAGTTAGAATCATGTGTAATCTAGTCACACATAACCTTGCTCTTAAAAAAAAAACTTGAAAACACTTAGAAAAAATTCTGATTTTCTTTCTTTCGATAGATCGAATGTGCCCCTTGATCGATCGAAAAAAATTAAAAAATTTGAACTTGACCACCTGACTCCTTCGATTGATACTCGATCGCCTCTCGATTGATCAAAAAACAAATTCGATCGATCGACTAGTCAATCGAAAATCAATCGATCTAAAAAGTCTAATCACTGTCTCATTCGATCGATCGAAAGTGATTCAATCGATCGAAATTCGTGAAACTCGAATTTCCAGAAATTTTCTAAGGTAGTTTTCTACAGTTTTTTCTTGAACAAACAACTAACTGTTTTTGACATCTTCATTGTTCTTCCATCAAAAACACTTTTTGATTTTATCAACAAAGATTTTCAAATCAAACATTAGGGTTTTCAATATCTAGATCAAGAACCATAATATGCTAGAAACCTTGAAAACACAATCCTAATCTCGTTAGGAATAAATTTCATAATCCTAGCAATTACTGTTTGATCATAAAATAAATATATGATTAAGCATAACATGGCATCATGAACAAAAGACATGATCATTGGCTTCATGGAATAACACAAACCAATATATATATCATATATTAAATCATGGCATCTGAATTCTAACGCCAACATTGAAGTCAAACTAATGCATATACTTGGCACTATTTCGATATCAGCGCCAACTTGTTAAGTTCTTCTCATGAAACTTAACAACGCTATACATTACCGTCTGCCCACAATATTGACTTAAATTCCAGTTTTATTTAAAAGCTTTAAAAACTGATGCCAAAGAGGAGTCACTAAACGGTTACACATACATCATTCCTCCGATCATGTTTATAAACTTATCTGAGTAAACCCAATTGTAATTAATGTAGATAGTGTCTAACACATACAAACACTAAAAACACACGGCAGAAAACAGAAGTTACAGTCGTGGCAACAAACAGTAATTAATATATCTCATATATTAATCACAAACTCAAGGGTTTAAAGTTTATAGAACAAACATTATGCAGAAACTTTACTGCAGAAAATAAAAACACCAAGAAAATGATTTTTCTTTAATTCTAAAATTCAATCACATGTTATACAAGCATGATATTGAAGACCGCTCTGATACCATTGTTGGAAAATCTGGTTTTGTATCTCATACAAAACGCATAACGGAAACAACAAAATACGGATCTACTTCAATCATGAAAAATAAACATGTAACCATGAATTCTAGAATAAAGAATAGGGTGTGTACCTTGATGTAGTGAATTTTAAAACCTTGACTAAAGAATACCTTTAATCTTCATCTCAATTCCACATGGTGCCCAAGATGTGTTGTCTCTCAATCAGTCTTTTGTACATAGACTCTCAAAGAAAAATCCTTCTTCTTCTCCTTGTGGAGAAAAACTGATTTATTTTTTTTTCATACTACGTACGTTTTTACTACCATAGTAGTTCCTTTATTTAATAATTCTTATTAAATAATGACTGATTATCTAATTGGGTTAGCCTTTTGGGCCTACCCAATTGTGCTTTAGTTTGTGGCTTAAGATGGGACCAAAGGGAATAAATAAGACTCTAGCTCCAATGGACCTTGGGTTTTTCTGTCAACTCTTGACAAGTCCAAAGTTACCATTAATTATATTCAATACTACTATAAGAATATAATTGAACTCTTGGCTTTATTAATAAATTATATCCCAAGACTTTATTATACATACAACCCTTTCATTAAAATATTTGTAGTAATATAAAGTCAAAAATATAGACTGCCATTTTGAAGATTACTACATCTTAATCATTGAATACTCGGTTTAATCCTTTATGTTATTCATAATATATTTATGAAATTCAATTCCATAAATATATACTTTAGTAACTCCTTACTTAAGTGGTTGGGCCCAACACTCTGAATAACCAAACCCATTAAACTTATCTCAAGGGAATATTTTATATCTCCGTTAAGAGATTATGAATTCCATCTTGAAAATATATATTCCATCAACATTAAATGCGGCTGCCCAACATACTGAGGTTTTGACTGTAACTAATAGATCTCACTCCTGATATATCAAAGCAACTTATATCTCATGATCAAGTCCATTATTCTCTCAGGATTTAGAGTTGATGTAAATAGAAGTTGTAAGATTTATTATTCATTTGACAGTCATTAGGAGAATAATAAATCTCACAGCGGTCCAATTCAATATATCTTAACTCTTAAAACATATCAACATACCAACTAGAAGTCTCAACTTCCATGATCAAGACAAATCATTGTAGTTGATGTGTTATAGTTTTTGCAGATGAAATGCCCAATTTCATCACCGACTGCGAACTAAAATTCTGAGTTTACAAAGAACTTGTGATTTATATCTTTCTGTGACTTTTCACATAAATCACATACTATGTATCTCATGGACTAAGATAATGTCCCATTAGTTCATAAATAGATAGTCTCATATAATTAAACAATTTAATTATTTATGACATGCCAACCAATTGGATTTTAGGGCACAAACCCTAACAGTTTATGCCTTTGGGAAGCTTTTGAGTGAAAGAATTTTGTGTTTCTATCACCATACTTTAGCTAGGATACCCGCGACCTTTGTGCCCAAAATATTTCCTGCTTAAATAGAAGATCATCTAGTTTTTTGCTTACTGCTAGGACTTCCTCTTTGCTCTTCTTCGTTAACTCTTCTTCATTCATTCTCTCAATCTTCTTAGCTAAGTGTTTTATCTCATCCATATTAGGGGCTGTTTTGGATGAACCCCAAGCCAGCAAGTCTGCTCCACAGCTCTTAATTTTGTCCACAGTTGCACCTAAACCAGCTGCATCACCACCCGAATTGACCTAAGAATTCGTGACCACCTCTTCACACTCATCTCGCATTAGCCAAGATTCTTCAAATCTGAATCCACGTGGTCCTCCTCCTCTGAAATCACGTTTTGTTCTAATATGAAGGAAGAGCGGGACATGATCAGAGGCATGGCTGAACCCGTGGGTTAAAGTGCTATCTGAAAATTTTTCCTTCCACTTACAGTTCACAATGGCCCGATCCAATCATTCTTTAGTATTTGCTGCACTAGGTCTTTTATTGTTCCATGTGAACTTATACCCTTGAAAGCCCAAATCAAATAAATTACACACCTCCAATGCTACTTGAAAATCTTCCATCTGCTTGTACTAAGGTGGATGTCTGCTTTGCTTTTCTAACTGATGAAGAATTGCATTGAAATCTCCTACACAACACCAAGGCCCATCCACAAACGAAGAAATATGAGATAATAGTGCCCAAGATTTCTTTTTTTCACAAGCTTCTGGCCACCCATAGAATCCTGTAAGAAACCAAGTAAAACCATCCTCCTCAACCACTTTTGCCAATATATGATTTTTAGTAAAATTAATAACATCTAACGTAACTTCAAATTTCCATAGCAATGCTAAACCTCCCCTAGAATAAGGTTTTTATTTATTTATTTTTTTTATTTTTTATTTTTACAAAGAACCTATTCAGAAATGGCAACTCTCTACCATGTTTTTTAAAACCTTGTTTATCCAGTCTAGTCTCCATTAAGAAGCAAACTGTGGGAACTTGATCCCTTACTAACTTGTGAAGGTTTTGAACTGTCCAAGAGTTCCCAAGCCCTTGGCAGTTCCAACTTTGAAGCTTCATTGTGCTCGGCAAGGGTGTATAGGCACTCCCGCTGTTTCCTCTGAGTTAGAATCACCACTGCTCTTTACCTGTTTCACCACTCCATGCTGTTCATCTCCAACCAGACTACTCTCCTCTCTGCTTGTAACTCTTTTCCCTAATACAGACTTAGCTCCCTCTTTAATAAATTCCACAGGCCCAATTTCCACATGTCTAAACCTAGCCCAAGTTGCCTTTTGTTTTGGGCTTTGAGAACAAAGACCCAAATTCGTAGTCATCAAGTGCATAGAGTGTTCCACGTCAGCCACATCCCCTGCATTTGACCTCGGTGCTGTGTTTGTAGTATCAGATTCACAAGGTCCCATACCTTCCCTATTAGTCTCCATAGTCCCATTAATTTCGGTTGCCACGTGTTCCCCTTCCAAATCTATTCCTTGTTTGTCGTAGTTTCCTCCCTTACGTCTTTCATCTTGTTCCCTAGGGTTCTGAACAGTTACTCCACCGTCCCCCGTGGCTGCTTCGTGACTAACCTGACCAAACTGGTCCTCTCTCTGTTTAACCTCCACTCCGACCTCTTCCCTATCGTACTTTTTGCGAGGAGGTGATCGAGTCCGACCCCTCATAGCCTTCAACCAGTCCCCATATTCACAAATAACCTCCCCCTTATTCTTGGTTGCAGCAAAATATGAAGCACAATGCTTTAAATCATGGCCTAGTAAACCATAATAATGGCAAAACAAGGGAAGTCGCTTGTATTTAAAAGTAACCCAGTGACTCTTGCCATCTGAACCAGCCAAAAAAAGCCCCTTTCCGGATTGGCTTTACTATTGGAATAGCAACTTTGACCCTCATAAAATAGCTCTGTCCCTCAAGTTTCTGTTTTTTCTCAACCTCAACCACCAAGCCTAATCTACTTCCCACTGTCTCTACAATTGTAGGTGACACCAAATCAAACGGAATGCCCCAGATTTGCACCTAAAGAGAAACCGACTCAAACTTAACATTGTCTTTCGTCATCCCTACTTTCCAATGAATCAACATCAAAACCTAGTTATCAAAAGACCACGGCCCACCCTTAAACACACGATCCATCTCAAACTCAGATTGGAATTTGAGTTGAAATAGATTTGTTCCCACCTCTATCATCTAGACACCTTCCTCCAAACCCCATGCCCTTTTTCAGCATAGTTATGGTTGCCTTCATATTGAAAGGCTGACAAGTAAATAACTTCCCACTCAGACTAAGTGTACAACTTTCCATCCCTTCTTTGTGTCCTTCATCCGAGATCTCAATAACCTCTTCTTCCTCCTAAGTAAACTTCATCTTTTCCAGTATACTGGTAACATCGTCTGCCATGCTAGCTAGATTAAGAAAATAAAAGAAAAAGCAAACCCTTAGGAAACCTAAGGGAGGAATATCTCGTAGTAACGAGAGAGAGAGCTCCTACTAGCGAGGATAGCAGAATATGAGTTTCACTCATAATTTAAATTCATTCAAGATGGACTAAACAATATAAACACAATCATGTTTTATCTTTTTCTATATTTCAAAATTTTGCATATGTCAAAGAAAAATTAGATCTGTATCTAAGAAAGATAAAAATCAGTTTTTAATTGAGAAAAATTCAGATCTACATCTAATGAAGATGCAAATCCATTTTTATTTTAAGAAAAAGTCAAATCTATATCTAATGAAGATGCAGATTTGTTTTCATTTTAAGAAAAAGTCAAATCTATATCTAATGAAGGTACAGATCTGTTTTTATTTTAAGAAAAAGTCAGATCTATATCTAATGAAGATGCAAATCCATTTTTATTTTAAGAAAAAGAGTTGTTCACATGCAGATTATTGACATTCAAGAAAGAGATTACAACAATCATATAGAAAAATAATCATGATTTAGACAAAAAAATGATTAATAATTCAAAGATAACAAAACATTCATCATTTTAAACAAGAAGCATAAGGAAAAGAAAGGGTGATTGACAACAACCTCTTGCATGAGCACTCCTTGTTCTTGAGAGGATATTTTAGGGTTCAAAGAAACTTATTTAGCTATTTTTGAAACCTAAAAACCCTAATTTAAGTAGCAAATCTAAGAGCGGATCAGCAAGTATCAGCAATATAAGAGCCTTAAAATGTGTGCCTCTCAGAGCGTAAAAAAAAAAGTGCTGAATTATGAGACCTAGTCTCTATTTATAGAGGCTAGAAGACTTTAAAAAATAGGCACAGACGATTAGGATGTGAATCCGAACGCATCCTTTTGCGAAAAGATCGAAAAGGGTGTGCCTTATCGTCACTCGAAAGCCGTTGGGCCAAAGCCCAAAAGATGCCATTTCGGCACTTTTAAGGTACCATTTGGCACTCCAAAAGTGCCCAATGGTGCTTTTGGATGTCAAACCCACTTTTGTGTTTGGGTACCATTTGGACTCTTCTTCTAGGGTTTTTTGATCTGGTCCTTGTATCTAGGCGTGTTTTCATCCTCCGTCCATGATTTTTTATATCTCTTTTCTAGATAATTTAGACTTTTTAAGAACAATTATCTTGTAGATAAATATCCTAAAATAAATATTGATAAAGTTTAGATTATTCACAATTTTATTATTATCCAATTATCCCTTTTATTCCTATGCATGCAATCCTATTTTAAACACTAATTATCAACCAATTACAAAATTATTTAATTAATTTTAATTGTTTAACCAATCAGAATTAATTTAAATTAATCGTGTGTGGTCGACTCTTCCTAGACACAATGCATATGGACCGTGCAAACTTGATCATGCGATATCTTTCGATCTGATGGTTTGATTTAGAAACCAAACACACCGTTGCGACCGTTAGAATCTCAAGATCATTTTTATGATATGCAATAATTAGACTGATGCATGCAATGCAAGAACAAATTGATGCATGTAATGCAAGAACAAATTAATGCGTGTAATGCAAAAATGATTTTTTGGGTACATGGATGGTCATTCCAATCATCTTCCTTGATTAAATCATGGGTGCAAAATCGAGTGTCTACACTCACTTAGTGTATAGAACAGTTGTGAATGTTTAGACCCCCAAATAAAAATTTTCAACACAAGCTTATATTCAAACAATATATGTGCGGAATATGAAATATAAGCAATACCCAAATTTGCAAACTACTCTAAGCCATTAATTAATCACAACCAACAGAAATTAAAAGCTATGAGTAAGGGAAAGAGAGATTCAAACACAAGAGAACACCAGAACGTGTTATTGAAGAGGAAACCGAAGAACTCGGCAAAAAACCTCTTCGCCGCCCTCCAAGCGGTAAATGATCCACTAGAAAATCAGTTGGGATACATGAATAGCAATAGACCCTCCAAGCCTAATCTGCCCAATGCACCTAAGCCCTCCAAGTTTCTTGCTCCAATAAGGTTATGCTGAATCGTGTCTTCTCTAACTTTCCGGATCCTGCAATTATCCCATTGCATCAACCAATATGAATTGGTTCTCTCTTGAACTACTTTCCAAACACCAAGAACCTTTTCATTACTTTGAATTTGGTGAGGTAAGGATTTGATTTATAATCCTCTCATGGGTATGACAATGGAGAGGATGAGAGTAGAGGAATTTGGAGAATCAAATGTATAAGATTGTGGATGAATCAATCTTGTTTTTCTCTAGGGTTTCTCTCTCAAAATTCTCTCTGGAAGCTCTTGACATTTTGTGGGAATAAGGGTATTTATAGTAGGGTATGAGATGGAATGTGAAAAGTCACTTCGCGAGTCACTTCATGACTAGGATAAGTTGCGAGTTCCAGTCGCCAGTTACCAGACTAAGCCAGACTGTATTTTTTGTCTTATAGTGATCCAATTGTCCTGACTCTTCATCTTTCTGCATGCTTCACACATGTGCTTCATTTTGGCGAGTCACCAGTCGCGAGTCACCTTCTTGTTGCACACTCTTGATCAAATCTTCACATTCACTCACATAAAACCCTTACATTATTCCCACCTAAATACAGGGTTCCTAAATGCTGAATTACAAGCAAATTTGGCACGGAATAAATCCAACACATAGTTGAATAAATTCAACTTTACACAAGATAAAGAAATTAAGGTTCAAAATCCACTTTGTTAATTCATATAAGTATATATTCATGATCATTAATTTTTTCCAGCCCATTGCATGATAATCTAGAAGTCAATCTTACTATCATGAAAAATATTATCATTAAAACCCTTATTTTAAAAATCTAAATCATGCTCTTTTTTGCTTCCTAATTATAAAATCAAATCATCAATTGTATAAGTTAACAAACAAATCACAAAAGATATCTAATTTTAAAATCAAACGATTATAAACCAAGTCTTCAATTAATTAAGATAAATCCAAAATCATGGGAAAAACATGATTATATTAAACTCATATTAAGAATCTTATCATAGCCAATTGGTATGAAGCAAGAACAATTTGAACCATTAAAGAACAACTATTGTGGGAAAAATTAAATTACATAAATAATACTGATAATCTTAACCCTAATTGAAAATTTAGCCACTCTTGTTTGTTGAAATAAAACACATAAATAAAATACTAAGAATTAAGCTAGACAAATAAAATAAAGAAAGAAATAATCACAATACAGCCCTAGCCTTCTTCTTATTTTTTTTTCTTTTTTCTTTTCCCTGGTTAAGTACAAACTGACCTAGGGACTTATATAAGAAAAGAGCCGCTTGACACACTATGCTATAATCCTAATACAAGTAGAACAACGAATTCATATTTCCAAGCCACGCACATGCAAGGGATTCCTTGCATTAAACGCTGACTTCTATTTCTTTTGTGACACGCCCCAGAGGTTATTTCCTTGCAAACTTCATCCATGTTGAATTGAATCTTGGACTTCTCTTATTTTTTTCTTTATTTGTTTTTGGCCTTATCTTGAATTCACGCCTGGGCTGGATGTTTACTTTGGGCTGAATCTTTACTTCATTGCCTAGTCTCACTTTGTATGTAAATCCTTTATTACCTATAAACAAAGACAACTTATAATCAGTCACAAAATAGCATAAAAGTGAGGCTAAAATACAAATATGAAAGTACTTTTTTGTATATATTTTGTGCGCATCAATCTTCCATGTCATGTGATGCCATGGGACTGTTCCAGAAAATGTTAGAGAAACAGTAAGTAACATATATGAATCATTGGATGACATGAAGTCTATAGATACAGATATGAAAAGGTATTTAGGAATTTAGGATGGAAAGATTTTTGGTGACTCAAAATGAATAACGAAAGGCAACACCATTGAGAAAAAGATAGGAAAAAACAAATTCCATATATCTCAATACTATATATCCATGTATTCAGCTGTGTCAAAATGACGGATAACGAGTCCCTAAAATGCAGGCCTTAGAATACTAGAAATAGTACTTGTTCTTAATTTTCCACTCGGGATCTTTCTCACGTTACTTGTAAGCTATACTCCCAAGTTCATGATGGGAGAAAACACCATGATGGTGTATATAATTAATCAGAAATGAAACATAAACGACTGGATAGTGAACATACTATCATCATCCGTAACTCTTTCTTTCATATATATATATATATATATATATTTTTTTTAAGTGCTGAAAGCAATTTTTATCATCATCCGTTTACAAAATCTTGTGACTACCAACTATAGAATTTGCACTAGTGGTAAAATTATTTCAAGTAAGGCAACCACGAAAAGTCAATTAAAGAAAAGGTTTAACCATTCTAATCCCTTCACGTTTACAACATACAAAATATATATATGCATAATTATTTTATATCTCTTGCCATGTATAATTCTTTCATCATCAATTATTGTAATCCAATTGCTTGCTATGTATTGGTATTGGTTTTGGTAAAAATATATGCATATATATATATATATATATAAAATTACCTAAAGAAAGTTTATTTTGCTTCTGCTGCAATTACCTTTGCTACAAGGTTCTTCCTTGTTGCAGGTGGACCATATAGCAATACAACCCTCCAAGGTTTTTCATTTCCCTAAACAGGCGAACAAATGATTATTTTTTCCAAAAAAAAATATATATTATCCACATTAGTGGTCCCCATAAGTCTAGCCTGTTAGGAAATTTAGACTCTGGTTGATAGAATTAACAAGTTTTAAACCCAAGTTATTAATTAGATTTATTATGAATGAACTTTGTTAAAAAAAAAACTAACATCAATATCATGTCAAAATCATACAACAGAAAAGTAAATAAGACAAGATATGATAACCTAGGAAAACCAATGAAACAAACTAGTTTCATAGTAAAAAACCTGAAGGGAAACCTTCCCTAAAAGCTATTCATTATAGTAAAGAGAAGTTTCAGATCTAGTACAAAACTTTTGTCTCTAGACTCTACAATCCCTGTAGATGAACTTACAGCATAAACCTTCTACTACTTCAGAACCTATGATCTTTTCAATATATAAACGCCATCCTTTTGCACGGATCCCATTACGTGACTAACCAAAGATGCATGGCTCCCAGTACGTGACTAACACATCAACTTGAAGAAGATGTTGGCTACAAAGTTGTTCACTTCATCAACAATGAAGATCAAGAAGCACTTGGTTACAAAACCCTAAGGCGCAAAGACACAGTAGCTTCTTTCAGAAAGAATAAGGCACTCGGTCACCTTTTGCATGTGTTCTCCTTGTATTCTCTTGTATGACTGCCTTTAAAATAAACCTTATATATGTATAGGTTTGTGAGAAAAGAAACCCTACGCATACATGTCAGCATGGTTCGAAAATTAAATCTGAAAATCTGAATTTCGTAATTCTCGATAAATACATATGTCAAGTAGCTATCGAGACCTCGATAGATAGTATTTGTCGAGAGCTGTCAAGACTCATTAAACCTTGATAGATATTATCTGTCAAGAGCTATCGAGAATCTATCCAGCTTTAATGAACAGCCCTTCTTCACTTGTTTCTTTGTCCAATCTTCATGGCTTTAATACCTGACTTGAACAATATGTTTTTTGAAGTATTAAACACATCATAGATCTACCCAATTATAAGTAAGGCAATACTATAATGCCAATACTATAATGATATATGTTCCTAACATGATTCATATATGTCCTAACAATCTCCCCCTTTGGCAATCTATGACAAAACCACAACAAACAAATGAATATATGAGAGAAGTCATAAATCACTCAACTTATACTCACTTGTTGATTACAGTAAAATCTATCCTAGTACAAACTCTTAAAAAACTTTGCAAGAAGAGAGTTCATGGTAAGAAGACTTTGACAACCTGTATTTCTAAAACACTTTAAACAAAACTCATCACGGCATCTTAGTGTGAGATAGAAATAAAATATTGTATACAATAAAGAAACATGTGTATAAAGAGAGAAATGAAACAACACATGTAGAGGTAGATGAAGAAGATATAAATCATATATATATATATATATATATACATATATATATATATATATATCATGGATAAGCATAATGTATGTAAAGATGGTCACAAGACTGGTATACAAGAAGAAGAAGCTAAAAGAAGCTCCTACAACAACAAGGAGGTAAACACTCCCCCTAACAAGATGAAACACATCTCCCCCTTACAAAGGCATGTATTTTTCCCCCTAACATGTAGAATCTTAAAAAAATAAACCACAATTTCTCCACAATTTCTCCCCTTTTTTGTTATGATTGACAAAGGGTACAAGAAGCTCGAAAGCTTTACTCGAGGAACATAAAGATGATCAAGGGGGCACAAGGAATCCATATAAATGCATGGATGTAATGAAACAAGATGTTGACAAGATAAAAGAAAGATGCAAAACATGTGAAAAACAATGCATGCAAGAGGATCTCAATAGATCGAGAGCTATCAAGCTGCTAATGAGCCAATCTCGATGGATCGAGAGTCTATCGAGGATCTATCGGCCAGACGGAAAGTTTCTTGATGGATTGAGAAGCTGTCAAGAAGCTATCGAGATGAAATCCTCAAGAACTTTGATGGATCAAAATTGCGATAACCGCTATCGAAAGGAAGATCAGAGGCTCGATAAATAGCCTAGCTGTCGAGAGGTATCGAGAAGCTGTCGAGATTACTCAAAAACAATTTTTCAAAGGAAAGAAAAACATAGAAATAAATGCAATCAAACATGCTACTCAACCAAAGATTCAAACAACATTTTAAGCTCTCAAAATCATTTCTCATCAAGAAAAATGACAAGCATTTAGATCCTAAACACACACACACACACACACACACACACACACACACACACACACAATAAGTCTAGCCAATTTTATATTTCAAAAATAAGTCAAGACAGTTTAGTGAGCATACATTAACACATGTATTTCTTGTGATGACCAAATCACATTATACATGCACATGTATCAAGAGTAGTAAAGAATATTGCATGACGTGTGTGAAAAACATCAAAAGATTGCATAAGTGTCAACATGTTATGACAATTTGAGATATGAGAAAATCATTTTAACTTACACACAATCATAATTGCTTGATGGAGACTATCACCTTTGAGGTACATCCTGTAACTCATACATTTCCTAGAAGACACGTTTGCAATCATATAAAAAACATTTTGATTCTTTTTGCTTTTATTTTTCTTTGCATATTTTCTTTTTAAGCATATTATGCAAGTGTTGGGGTTTATGCCCTAAAATCCAATTCATTGGCATGTCATAAATAATTAAATTGTTTAATTATATGAGACTATGTATAAATGAACTAATGGGATATTATCTTAGTCCATGAGATGCATAGTATGTGATTTATGTGATTTAGTCACAGAAGATATAAATCACAAGTTCTTTGTGAACTCAGAATTTTTAGTTCGTAGTCGATGATGAAATTGGGCGTTTCATCTGCGAAGACTATAACATATCAACTAAGATGATTTGTCTTGATCATGGAAGTGGAGACTTCTAGTTGGTATGTTAATATGTTTTAAGAGTTAAGATATATTGAACTGGACCGCTGTGAGATTTATTATTCTCCTAACGACTGTCAATTGAATAATAAATCTCACGACTTCTATTTACATCAACTCTAAATCCTGAGAGAATAATGGACCTGATCATGAGATGTAGGTTGCTTTAATATATCAGGAGTGAGATCTATTAGTTACGGTCAAAACCTCAGTATGTTGGGCAACCATATTTAGTGTTGATAGAACATATATTCTCAAGATGGAATTCATAATCTCTTAACGGAGATATAAAATATTCCCTTGAGATAAGTTTAATGAGTTTGGTTATTCAGAGTGTTGGGCCCAACCACTTTAGTAAGGAGTTACTAAAGTATATATTTATGGAATTGGATTTCATAAATATATTATGAATAACTTAAAGGATTAAATCGGGTACTCAAGGATTAAGATGTAATCTTCAAAGTGACAGTCTATATTTATGACTTTGTATTACTACGAATATTTTAATGAAGGGGTTGTATGTATAATAAAGTCTTGGGATATAATTTATTAATAAGGCCTAGAGTGCAATTATATTCTTATAGTGGTATTGAATATAATTAATGGTAACTTTGGACTTGTCAAGAGTTGACGGAAAAGCCCAAGGCCCATTGGAGCTAGAGTCTTATTTGATCCCTTTGGTCCCATCTCAAGCCACAAACTAAAGCCCAATTGGGTAGGCCCAAAAGGCTAACCCAATTAGATAATCAGTCATTATTTAATAAGAGTTATTAAATAAAGAAACTATGAGAATAGTTTAAATGTACGTATGATGAAAAGAAAAGAAATTAGTTTTTCTCCACAAGGAGAAAAAGAAGAATTTTCTTTGAGAATCTATGTACAAAAGGACTGATTGAGAGACCACACATCTTGGGCACCATGTGGAATTGAGATGAAGATTGAAGGTATTCTCAAGTCAAGGTTTTGAAATTCACTGCATCAAGGTACGCATCCTTTTCTTTGTTCTAGAATTCATGGTTACATGTTTATCTTTCATGATTGAAGTAGATCCGTGTTTGTTTCTTCCGCTGTGTGTTTTGTATGAGATACAAAACCAGATTTTCCAACAAATGGTATCAGAGCGGTCTTCAATATCATGATTGTATATCATGTGATTGGATTTTAGAATAAAAGAAAAATCGTTCTCTTGGTGATTTAATTTTCTGCAGTAAAGTTTCTGCATATTTTTGTTTCAGAACCACTGTTTGTTAAAACCGAATGCCATGTTTAATATATATGATATATTGATTGTTGATTGTTGATTCGGAAACCATTGACATAATTCATGGCATTAGTTTTAAATGGAACTGATATATCAGTCAAGCATGTGGATTTCGTTTTGCACTGCTTGGATATAGTTGGTAACTGAATATATTTTGATAACCGTTGCTGATGCTATCAACGTATATAAGATATACATTGGTTCGAATAATAGGTTCATGTTATTCGAAGTGGTCATGATTATGTCGCTTTATATATTCTGTGTATTGATAGTATTTGCTTTAATGGTGCCGTGTTCATGGAGTTTGTATGCATCAAGGATTTAAATACTTTATTTCATATTGAATCGGTATATATATATATATATATATTGATAATGTGGAATT
The DNA here is from genome assembly GCA_023621385.1 of Quercus gilva. NCBI lineage: Eukaryota > Viridiplantae > Streptophyta > Magnoliopsida > Fagales > Fagaceae > Quercus > Quercus gilva. The sequence goes on along the minus strand of CM042476.1, from coordinate 91,607,755 downwards.
CGTATGTCATAAGGATTGAAGTACCTTATATCTATTGAATCCGCATATAATAGATAAAAGGATGATATGATTTATATGTTATCAAGATTAAATCCTTATGTTGATATTTGTTTCCTTGGTCATCTTATAAACATGTTTTAATTCCATTAGATCCGTTTGTGATCAAGTGCTGGAATTAATGTGCCATGATTTATAGTGTCGATCCATGGTATATGTTAGTTTAATAATATATGTTTTCATGATCAAACAGTATGTTAATGCTAGGATTATGAAATTTTTTCCTAATGAGATTAGGATTGTGTTTTCAAGGTTTCTAGTATATTATGGTTCTTAATCTTGATATTGAAAACCCTAATGTTTGATCTGAAAATCTTCGTTGATAAAATCAAAAGTGTTTTTGGAAGAAAACAATGAAGATGTCAAAAACGGTTAGTTGTTTGTTCAAGAAAAACCGTAGAAAACTGCCTTAGAAAATTTCTAAAATTTCAAGTTTCACGAGTTTCGATCGATCGAAAATCACTTTTGATCGATCGAGTGAAACAGTGATTAGACTTTTTAAGTAGATTGATTTTCGATTCATAGTCGTTCGATCGAATTTATTTTTCAATCGATCGAGAGGCAATCGAGTATCGATCGAACAAGTCAGGTGGTCAAGTTCAAATTTTTTAATTTTTTCGATCAATCGAGAGGCACATTCGAGCGATCAAAAGAAAGAAAATCAGAAATTTTTCTAAGTGTTTTCAAGTTTTTTAAGAGCAAAGTTAATGTGTGATTAGATTACACATGGTTCTAACTAAAAGACCTAATGAGATCAAAGATGTTAGTTAAGTAGAACTCTTGGTACTAAATCATTTTATGATTAAAAGTCCTTAATTTATTTTAGTTAGAGGTTTTTAATGAGATTAAAATTCTAATTAAAGTTATATAGTTTCTAATGAGATTAGAATACTTTATCTAGTAAATTAAGGATAGAGTTATATATAACTAATTTTTGATTCATTAGTGTTTAAGGAATCCTAAATAATTTAGGACTTCCATTTTAGTTAGTGATTCTAATAAGATTAGAGTCTTCAATAAGTGCAAGGTTATTAGTTGTGATGGGATCACAATTATTTAAAAGAAAAACCCAAATAATAAGTGGGAGTTCTTGAAATAACCCTTTTGTTAAGTTTATTGTAATGTGAGTAGATACCTCGTCTTGACTTCGAGTCTTGCATTCCATGCGGAGGGTATTTACTTCACGGATTACAAGGTTAAACTTCTTTGTGATTGCACAAATGTTCGTTACGCTATTGTGACGTGACTTAGTTACATCACATTGAATTTAAACAATTAAACACATTTAATGTGTAGGGTTAAAATTGTGATTAGATCACAATGATTTCAAGACAATCCACTTGTTTTAAAATTTCTAGTGGGAGAGAGATACAAGGGTTGGATCTCACGGCCTCCATTATCGGTTCATAGTAGTGTGGGTAAGCACCTCGTCTTGGCGTATATGCCTCGTGATTCCAAAGGAGGGTGTTTACTTCATAGTACTACAAGATTGAACTTACCCGTTTAAAGTAGTGTGAACAAGCACCTCGTCTTGGCGTATATGCCTCGCGATCCCAAAGGAGGGTGTTTTGCTTCATGGTACTACAAGTTTAAACACTATAAAAGGAGATGAAATGTGGCTACACATGATTCAAGATAATGGTGTACACTAGACTAAGTGTAATGTTAACCTCCCAAAGGAGCTATGTCATTATTACTTAGAGGCTAAAGTTAATACGGCATATTATTAGTGTATAATAAGAGTTATCATGATAGCACTAATAATGAGAGTAATTCTCAATCAATTAATGTGTTTATAATAAACTTGTTACCAAGGAATTATAGACATGGATTGGTTTGTCGTTGCACCTAGTATAGTATGGTTTTTAGGTTCCATATTATATGGTTATGGATGCAAAATGATAATGTTCCTGTATTTAAGTTCATGGTCTCAATATAAAGTTGTCATAAATTTTGTCCTCTAGCTACTATTTTAGTTGAATCACATTAACTAAGAAATAATTTTGAACATAGTGCTTAAAGGAGCTGAAGTACATTTTCATGTTTTGATTCAATATTGTCATAATTTCCTATAATTGATGCATTTAATGGAAGATAGCTTATGATATGATCATAGTCTCCATTGAAATTCTAAAATGTTTCATTGGCTTCTATCTCAATTGTACTACAGCATGAGATGCAAGAGTTAGTACTAAACTTAGATTTTATATTAAGTCTAAATGAGATATTTGGTATGAATCATATTGAGTGCTAAGAAAAGCTTAAGAAGTTCCAATTCTATGTCATTTTATGAAAATATTTTATTTTTAAAATGAATTGGAATTCTTGGATGTAGAGATTAAATGTTAATCTCATGTGGATATGATTCACAAGTCCTTGTTAGAATCATTTGATCAATTCAGATTGTTTTGAAAATAAATTCTTATTATATTATTTGAATTGATGAGTGAGTTCTATGCAACGGAAGACATCCTAAAAGTTAAGGCTAAGATCAATATGATTTAATTCAAATTCTTAGCCTGAACCGAAAGGTAAGGGTGATAAGAAGAGGAATTAAAATACCAAACAGTTGGACAAATTAGTTGCCCTAGTAGTTGCCAAAAGGAAATTAGACTCAAAAGCATGACCAAAAGGGAAGTGTTTCTAATTTTGGTAAAGCTAAGCATTGTTCATAATTATCTTCTAGATGTAAATTTACATGTTTTACTTTTTAAAGAGAAAGTTTTCACCCTTTTGTATTGTATGTTTTGGCACTTATGTTTAGATCTTATTAATCTAAGTGTTATTCAAGATTTGTGAAAAATGGGCTTTTAGAACTATTATTTTGTTATATTCACAATCTATGAATTCGATTTAGAGGATAATATGATCTAGGGTTCCTTTTTGTAAAGGAATAAAGTTCCAATGACTTCTTTAAATTAGTACATACATAAAGAAGGAATAGGGCTCTTTTAAAGGTAGAATTAAATGTAGATTATTCTAGAAGAAAAATGTCAGAATTTGTTAAAAGACAACTATAAAATACATTTTGAAATGAAATGAATGTATTAGATACACCACAAGACGTTATTCTGTAGATAACTATTACACCAGTATAATATCGTAGTGGGAGGATTACCAAATAAATTCATACTTTTGGAATACACTTTTGAAGTCATTCCACAAGGATATGAATTTGATCCTCGGTCCTACATAAGGGCAATAGATGATATGAATATGAATTATTGGATCAAGGTTATGTGAATAGAATTAGATTCTATTTAAAGTCTAGAACTTGTAGAGGCGCCTATTGGCATTGAGCCTATTGTTTTCAAATAGGTCTACAAGAAATTGAGATTGATAGATTTGAAGGTGCAAACCTTCAAAGTCAAGACTAGTGGCAAAAAGATCTATTCAAAAAGAAATGGTTCGACTATGAAAAGATTTTTTCACCAATAGTTAAGTTTGACTCTATCTAGATTCTCTTATTCATTATATTTCATTTGGATGAAATATGACAATGAATATCAAGAAAGCTTCTTTTAGTAGCAATCTTGAGGAAGACATCTATATGATGTATCTAGACTTGTACATAGCAAAGAATCAATAGTGTTTAGTATGCAAGTTGCTGAAATTCCATTTATGGACTAAAGCAAGCATATGAGTCATAAAATATCATCTTTGATAAAAAAAATCAAATTGTTTGATTTTGATCAAGTATTAAAAGGCCTTAAGTGTGTAAAAGTTATATAGAATAATAAATTTCTTAATGTATATTGATGACATTCTAATCATTTAGGATAATGTAGAGTTATTGTCATCAATAGAGTTTTGGTTGTCTAGTCCAATTTGATATAAAGTACTTGGGAAAGATTGGTCTCATCCTAAGAACTATAACTTTGTTAAAATTCAGAAATTAGGATGTTGGGTCTATCTCAAACTGCTTAAATAGATTAGATTTTAGCCAAGTATAGCATGTAATACTTCAAGAAAGGATTCTTTTCTTTTAAGTTTGAAGTTCCTTTATAAAAGGACTATGATCCTAAGACATATAAAAGGAAGAGCATATAAGACGGTTCCTTATATCAAATTGATAGGAAGTCTATATGCTATGCTAAATACTAGGCTAAATGTCTATTTTGCGGTGGGCATAGTAAGAAAATATCAAGTGAATCAAAGATCACTTCATTTAGTGGGAGTAAAGCATATACTCAAATATCTTAGGAGAATGATGGATTATATACTTGTCCACAAAAGTGAAGTTTTGACGTTTATTGGATGTACAAATTCTGACTTGTAGTTTGATTGTGATTCATGAAGTTGGACTTCAAGATATGTGTTCATCCTAGGTGATGAAGATACACATTAAGCTTAAATATTATCTCATTAGAGAGATATGGTTACTTGAGAAGTAGTAGTAGAAAAGATAATTTATGCAATAAATCTGGCTGAAACTTGTTTCCAAACCTTGCCTTAGAGTGACTTTGAATTACTCTAAAGGGAGATAAGTGTCGGATATGTGGTAAATTGTCTTTGAGGGCAAGTGGGAGATTGTTGGGGTTTATGCCCTAAAATCCAATTCATTGGCATGTCATAAATAATTAAATTGTTTAATTATATGAGACTATGTATAAATGAACTAATGAGATATTATCTTAGTCCATGAGATGCATAGTATGTGATTTATGTGATTTAGTCACAGAAGATATAAATCACAAGTTCTTTGTAAACTCAGAATTTTTAGTTCGTAGTCGATGATGAAATTGGGCATTTCATCTGCGAAGACTATAACATATCAATTAAGATGATTTGTCTTGATCATGGAAGTGGAGACTTCTAGTTGGTATGTTGATATGTTTTAAAAGTTAAGACATATTGAACTGGACCGCTGTGAGATTTATTATTCTCCTAACAACTGTCAATTGAATAATAAATCTCACGACTTCTATTTACATCAACTCTAAATCCTGAGAGAATAATGGACCTGATCATGAGATGTAGATTGCTTTGATATATCAGGAGTGAGATCTATTAGTTACGGTCAAAACCTCAGTATGTTGGGCAACCACATTTAGTGTTGATAGAACATATATTCTCAAGATGGAATTCATAATCTCTTAACGGAGATATAAAATATTCCCTTGAGATAAGTTTAATGGGTTTGGTTATTCAGAGTGTTAGGCCCAACCACTTTAGTAAGTAGTTACTAAAGTATATATTTATGGAATTGGATTTCATAAATATATTATGAATAACTTAAAGGATTAAACCGGGTACTCAAGGATTAAGATGTAGTAATCTTCAAAGTGGCAGTTTATATTTATGACTTTGTATTACTATGAATATTTTAATGAAGGGGTTGTATGTATAATAAAGTCTTGGGATATAATTTATTAATAAGGCCTAGAGTGCAATTATATTCTTATAGTGGTATTGAATATAATTAATGGTAACTTTGGACTTGTCAAGAGTTGATGGAAAAGCCCAAGGCCCATTGGAGCTAGAGTCTTATTTGATCCCTTTGGTCCCATCTCAAGCCACAAACTAAAGCCCAATTGGGTAGGCCCAAAAGGCTAACCCAATTAGATAATCAGTCATTATTTAATAAGAGTTATTAAATAAAGAAACTATGAGAATAGTTTAAATGTACGTATGATGAAAAGAAAAGAAATTAGTTTTTCTCCACAAGGAGAAAAAGAAGAATTTTCTTTGAGAATCTATGTACAAAAGGACTGATTGAGAGACCACACATCTTGGGCACCATGTGGAATTGAGATGAAGATTGAAGGTATTCTCAAGTCAAGGTTTTGAAATTCACTGCATCAAGGTACGCATCCTTTTCTTTGTTCTAGAATTCATGGTTACATGTTTATCTTTCATGATTGAAGTAGATCCGTGTTTGTTTCTTCCGTTGTGTGTTTTGTATGAGATACAAAACCAGATTTTCCAACAGCAAGGGCATATAAGAGAGAGAAAAGAAATACCCAATTATGTTAAGCTTTTGACATTGCACTTTTGCCATATCGAAGCATACAGATGTCATTTCATGATTGGTAGGCAACAATGGTGAAATGATTATTTATGCCTTTCTCTTAGGATTTTCTAGTCATTCCCATAAAAAAAAGTGATATAAGTGTTAAATACAAGAGATTACTTAATCTTACTCATCACAAACACAATCCACAAAGCTCACTTGCTTAGTTGAGCTTAGTTGTGCGTAAAGACACTCATCTAAGTTACAAAAGATACAAAGTTTATAAAACTTTGTTTCAATGGCCATCCAATGTACACAAGTACCAATGTATACAAAAACACGTAGTTTTTGTATTTTTCTAATTTTTATTTTTAATTTTTAAAACAAAACAAAACAAAAACTAAATAACCAAACAAAAACAAACAAACAATATGAAAGTATGAATATAGATGTAGATACATGAAAGTATGATTCCAAAAGCAGATAAGAAATCAAGCAAAGAGAGTCCTACTTTAGATAGAAAGAATTAAAGTAGAGGACAAACAGAACAGACAATTAAGTTTTAAGCTCCTTTCTCACCCACGCAGCACGAGTCTTTGGCCGTGAAAATGAAAAGGCACCTATCCTAATATGTTTACTAAAGGACATAGGAGAATTAGAATTCTCCTAAAATTGAGTTAAAAAGCTCAAAGCTCTTAATAACTCTCCAAACAAAGGTGTAGGTCCTTGAGAAAAAACCTGTGACCATTTTGACACTTGTTTTTGAGGATATAACTTAAAGCAATTAGGACAAATGTGTCTAGAAACACCATAATGGTGACAAACATGAGGTTTAACAAATGATTTAGAATTAAAAAAATCAGTTATGGATTTCATACCTTTATCACCTTTCTCAGATTAGGGTATAAAGACAGTCCTTGATTTAGAAGCTGTGGAAGAGGAGGGGCTGGAGGAAACAACATATCCTAAAGTAGTCTTATCAGAACTAGGCTTTTGAGCATTCAATACCTCATCAAGCTTTGCATTAGACATCCTCTCTATTTGAGTTCTAGCTTGACTAAGCTCAACCTCAAGATTCTTGACCTTCTCATCTAATAAGGTGTTCTACACAACAAGAGTCTCAACCAACTTTGTGGTCTCATCTAATTTGACTAATAGATCAGCTTTTTCACTTTTTACCTCATTAAGCTCTTTTCTACAAACATGAGAGGTCTTTCTAGATTTTATAAATTCAATGCATAGCTTATCATAGGCTTCTTGAATGGTTATCTTCTTGCGTACTTCATCATCATCAGAAGAATCCTCACTGTCACTAGCACTCTCCACAATCACCTTATCGATTGTGGCAGCAAAAGCTATAAAGTGACCACATTCATCCATATACTCATCGGAAGAGTCATCATCAGTATCACTCCAGGTAGTAACCAACCCTTTATCTTTTGAATTCTTAGTCTTTTCCTTCATAAGATAGTTTAGCCAATCTATCTTCATATGACCAAAACTTTTATACTCATGGCACTATATTAGGACATATGTGATTCACTTGTTAGGAACATATGTCACTATTTTATATAATTGGCTAATCCTTTGACAAAACGCACTTTACTTATATTTGGGTAGATCTAGAATGTGTTTAATACTTCAAGAAATCTTGTTTCAAGATCAAGTATTAAAACCATGCAAGTCTGTCCAAGATTCAAGTTGAAAAGTGCAAGTTCATTAAAGCTCGACAGCTATCTCGACAGCTAGTATCTATCGAGCTTAAAGAGCTGTTCTAGCCCCGTGGCTTGATAGCTGCTCGACAGATGGCTATTTGTCGAGGTTTAAGAAAAACAAATTTTCTGTTCTGTTTTAACTTTAATCCGTGATTATGTGTTTGAGCTTTCTTTTCTCATAACCCTAAACATATAAAAGGATTATTTTAAAGGCCATAAAATTGGACACAAGTTGCACAAGCGTTAAACAAAGTTTGTTCAAGCAAATTGTGACTGGAGACAGAATTTGCCCAAGTTCATCATTCTTGTGAAGAAGTTACTGTGTTTGTGCATTGTAGGGTTTTGTAACCAAGCATCTTCTGGATCTTCATCGTATGAATGAATTGAAGAACTTTGCAGCCAACAACCTTCTCTAGATGGTGATTGAAGTCGCGTACTGAGATCCATGCAATTAGTTAGTCACGTACTGGGAGCCGTGTATTATAAGGAGAGATTATCACTACAGAACAAGCCCAATTAGGTATTGGTGTAAGGGTTTAACTGTAGATTGGTATAAGGTACTGAGATTCCTTTACTTGTAACTGCTTGTTTTGATAAAAGTGGATTCTTGGAAGTGGTGACCTTAAAATCACCCAGTGAGGTTTTTGCTGTGTTGGTTTTCCCTATTCACAAACAAATCATCGTGTCAATTTATTTTCCGTTGCATACTTAGTTTAATTGGTGATTTATTTGTGTTACCACGCGTTTACAAGTTAATTTGATTAATTAATTAAACTTAGCTAATTAATCAATTAATTAATCACAGTGGGTCAATACGTTTTTGGCCTATCACACTAGATAAGAGGTTTCTCATTCTTATCCTTCCTAGAGGATTTATATTTCCTAGGAGGTTTGTCCTTATCCTTTTTCCTAAATTGAAGAAGCTTGATAATCTCATCAGCTATGAAGGTTAAGTCCTCATCCTCATCCTTATCTTCATCTTCATCTTTAGAGTCATCACTCTTTTCCTCTATACCATTAAGAGCCAAGTTTTTACTCTCTCCACATTTTCCTATTAAACCTAATCTCATCTCATAGGTTTGAAGGTTTCTTACAAGGTCAGTCAAAGGAATGTGATCAATGCCCTTTACTTCTTTAATGACAGTGATTTTGGCATAGAATCTTTAAGGTAAGGACCTAAGGATTTTCCTAACAATTTTGAATTCTGCTATAGATTCTCCAATGTTGAAGACAAAATTCACAATATCCTTGAGTTTAGCATAGAACTCATCACAAGTCTCATCTTCCTCCATCCTTATTTCTTCAAAACTACTAGCGAGTCTTTGAAACTTTACAGTCTTTACTGCCTTGGTATCTTCATAGGTGGTCTCAAGAATGGTCCATGCTTCCTTGGCAACTTCTGTGAATGATATTTTCTTGAATTTCTCATTGGTCACCCATAAAAAAAAGCATTCAAGGCCCTACTGTTAAAATTTGTTGCTTTGATTGTTGCTTCATCCCAATCTACCGATGCTTCCTTTGGCTTAATCTAGCAAACTTCAAGAACTTGCCATACATGTTCACCTAGAGTCTACAAAAAGACTTTCATACAAAATTTACAGTACATATAATTAGTACCATCAAATAAAAGAGGAATCAAAAGAGATTGTCCACAATCCATGACAACGGGAGTCAAGAATCACACTCAGGAAATTAATCCAATCAGAGTGTACGCTCTCTGATACCACTTGTTGGGAAATTTAGACCCCGATTGATAGAATTAATAAGTTTTAAATCTAAGTTGTTAATTAGATTTATTATTAATGAACTTAGTTAAAACAAACTAACATCAATATCATGTCAAAATCATGCAGTGGAAAAGTAAATAAGACAAGATATGATGACCCAGAAAAACCAATGAAACAAACTACTTTCATAGTAAAAAATCTGGGGGGAAACCGTTCCGAAAAGCAATTCATTATAGTAAAGAGAAGTTTCAGATCTAGTACAAAACTTTTGTCTCTTGACTCTACAATCCTCGTAGATGAACTTACAGCAGAAACCTTTTACCGCTTCAGAACCTCTGAACTTTTCAATATATGAATGCCACCCTTTTGCACGGATCCCAGTACATGACTAACCAAAGATGCACGGCTCCTAGTACGTGACTAACACATCAACTTGAAGAAGATGTTGGTTGCAAAGTTCTTCACTTCATCAACAATGAAGATCAAGAAGAACTTAATTACAAAACCCTAGGGCGCAAAGACGCAGTAACTTCTTTCAGAAAGAATAAGGCACTCGGTCACCTTTTGTGTGTGTTCTCCTTATATTCTCTTATGTGACGGCCTTTAAAATAAGACTTATATATGTCTAGGATTGTGAGAAAAGAAACCCTGCACATACATGTCAACATAGGCTGAAAATCAGATCTAGAAATCTAAATTTCGTAATTCTCGATAGATACATCTATTAAGTAGCTATCGAGACTCATTAAACCTCGATAGATATTATCTGTCAAAAGCCGTTGAGAATTTGTCCACCTTTAATGAACAACCCTTCTTCACTTGTTTCTTGGTCCAATCTTCATGGCTTTAATACTTGACTTGAACAACAAGTTTCTTGAAGTATTAAACACATCTTAGATCTATCCAATTACAAGTAAAGTGCATTTTGTCAAATGATTAACCAATACTATAATGACTTATGTTCTTAACATGATTTACATATATCCTAGCACAGCCATTCTTATTAGCATTGAAACTAAGAATATACAGATAAACTATCTAAAAACAAAGATTAGAAAACCCAAAAGTTAAATACAATGATGGTTGATGGAGGAGGAACTTACTAGTAAAAAATTGTGGATACTTTTTAGGCCATATGGTAGCTTCTGTCAAAACCTCTTTGCAAGTCTCAAGTCCGCCCACATCATTCAACTTCAGGAACGAGTCCGTAAGGCGAAGCCCGAATTCTGCTGTACGAGTTATAGAGGATTCAGGAACTTTTATAATGGGAAAGAAATTTCTTGTCAAAACTGCTCAAAATGCCTTCAAATAAAGTTCATAAGACTCTTGTTTATCTTAGTCGTTACTGTTTTCATCTGCCTTAACTGCCTTAGGCAGTTTACAATGAAACTATTCTCTTAAATTATTCTCCTAAAGGCCAAAGCGCTATTTTTAATAATAAATAATAAAAATAATACTATTTTTTGCAAAAAAATATTTGGGGATTAAATTTTTTTTTTTTAAATCCTTTATATTATTTTTAAAGATATAGTCTATGAAAATAAGTTTGGTCCTAAAAAAAATTCTTAGTTACGCGCTGTCACATTGGTAATGATCATATTTGTTATGTTTATGATCTTAGAATAAAAGTATGGAATTAACGGTGTAAGAGGAGATAAATTAGATAATAAAAAAATTATGATCAAGATCACACCTAAATCAAGATCACACCTAAATCAAGCGCTCAAAGTCCACTAGAGACCATGAACATAGCTCAAAAATATTAAACAGACCCACCTACCAGCTTTTTGCAAAGTGAGTCCAAATAGGTTATTATAATAATACTAATTAAATTTTTTTTTAAAAGGAAATGACCTGCATAACACTATTTGTTTTTACTTCTGAAAAAAGTGCTGTGCTAAATCAAAGATTTTTGACAAAGATATGGTTTGCAAGGCAAAATTTAGGTACAATATTTAGGTATTGTTTTATATATTTATCTTTTAAAATTCAGCTATGTGACTACTTAACTTAAAATACATTTTCATTCTATGAGAAAAAAGCCGCATGACTGAATTTTAAGAAGGATTCTTAAGAAACAACATCTAAGGTATTGTGTCTAAGTTTTATTCGTTTGTAATTGTGATGTGGGATAGGATCAATATTATTTTTTAGGAACAAAACTAAAATTTTACTAAGAAAAACCGGCTATATCAACCTGAATTAAAGAAGAAAGTGGTGAAAGAACATCTTCCATCCACACAACACATTCCGAACTAGTTATAACATACCTAGTCAAATTATGAACAACCTTATTACTTTCTCTTTTAGCATGAGAGTAAAGCAATTGAGTAAAAAACCTAGAAAAAATCCTTGCATCTTGAACCAAAAGATCATAGGGAGCCAAAGACCCACCCTTCTCAACTAAACCTTTATTATCTCACTTTCAAATCGCCTTCCAAAATGGATTGAACAAACTCAAGAGCCCGAGCAGTTTCCAAAGCCTCAATTTCCGTAGCTTGAAATGCTTGAGGAACCTGTTAAGATAGAGATGTTATGACCATACCTTGATTATCCCTAATGATCGCACCAGTGCCCAATTTATTTTCAACTTGGAACACGACGTCGTCAAAGTTTATTTTATATAAGTAAGCTAGGGGAGGTCATCACCAGGCATGCGGCTTAGGAGGCAAAGGGAGTGGGGGAGGCTGGATTGCTATGAATTCATCATACCGTTCCTTTGAAACCCGAGCAATCTAACCAATGCTACAACTAGGTTGATGTAGTCTAACCTGGTTTCTTAATTTGAGTCCAAATTGACCATGCTGTCATAGTAAACCATTCTCAGTTCTTTTACTTTTGCATAATCCAAGAGACCAGTTTGAAAAGCAAGTGGAGATGCAAAAGAGTTAGAGGCGTTCCACACATCATCTAACATATGATAGGACCAAAGAGCACGAAGTGGAGCTTATAGGGCCGAGTTACATTGGTCACAAGATGGACTATCAATCACAATCCTGTGAACTAGGTTACTTTTGCTTGCATAGAATTTCGGCAAGCTCTCCAAATAAGATTCTTCACCTTGTTAGTAGAATGTAAAGCCCATATATTCTTCCAAAGTCTAGTATCATGTGTATGAGGATACATTCTATGGTCAAGCTCTGTCTCCATCCTAAGAAAAGGTTAGCCAGACTTACAAGAGTAATTTCCATCCTGTGCTAGATGCCTAAAGAGAGAATCGGTTGTTGTATGGTAGGCTAAGGGCATTTTCTTGATAGCTTCGGCCTCCTGTGGAACAAAGATGTCATCAATCATACCTGTGTTCTATTGTCTCATAGAGGGATCAATTAACAAGTCAACTGTAGCCTCCTACAAAGATTCCACAACAAGGGAAGACGTCATAGTAGGATGCTTAACTAGCAACCAAAGATGTTTCCAGATTTTCACCGACTTACCATCACCAATCCACCAATAAGCACCCCGTGCAATGACATCCCTACCTTTTAATATACTTTTCCAAGAATAAGAGCCCCTTTTTGAATCTTAGCCTTCATTATTGAGCCATTTGGGAAAAAATCTTGCCTTCAAGACTCTATTAAACAAAGAGTCCCTATTATGCAAAAGCCTCCAAGCTTGTTTAGCCAACAAAGAATTATTAAAAAAGGCTAAATCTCTAAAGCCCATACCACTCACCATTTTAGATTTTGTCATCTCATCCCATTTGAGCTTTTCTCCTATCGCCACATTGTCCCCACCAAAACTTTTTAATTAGGAAAGGAAGTTTGAAGTAACCCATGGCATGTGTTGGAATAGCTTGAATGAAAGCTTTAAGCAAGACCTCCTGCCCTGCTTGAGATAACAACTTGCTCTCCCAGCCTTGTAGCTTCCTCCAAACTCTCTCCTTAATGCAATTGAAGCTTGCTTTCTTCCCCTTACCCATCAAAGATGGAAGACCGAAATATTTTTATATTGTTTAATCTTATATTGTTTAATCTCCTGGACCCCTAAAATACCTTTGATAATTTGTCTCGTAGCCTTTGGAGTAGACTTGCTAAAGAAGATGACAGTATTATTTAGATTCACTTTTTGACTAGAGGCACCCTCCTAAGTAGATAACATATCCAGGACTTAGTCACACTCTTCAATTTTGAGGTTGCCTTGCCAAGAAAAAAAAAAGGCTATCATATGCGAAGAATAGATGTGTTAGTCTTGGTCTCCTTTTGCATAGAGAGAAAAATTTTGTTAGGTTCTAAAAATTTAGAACAACTGGCAAACCGTGAACACTAAGTTTTCTAAATATAGATTCCTAAGTCTATAGGTTTGATTAGAAAATGCTCAAGGTGCTACAAGTTTGAATACAAGAATATGCAAGCTGTAGAAAAGAAAATTTCAATTTTTGAAGAGTTCGACCGATCGAAAAACAGGTTCGACCAATTAAAAATTGCAGATATGAAATTTTTGTTGAATTCTATTTCAACCTAAACTCTACTTTAGATTTAGGTTTTAGGTGAAACACTTCTAGTATATAAAGGAAACCTTAAGGCACGTTTTAGAGAGATTTTGAGAGAGAGAGAGAAGAATGCATCTCGTGTCTCCTATTGTAGATCTAGGGTTTTTGTACCCAAAGCTCTCTTAATTCTTCTACCATGTTATTCCTTGAAGAAACTCAAGATCTAGTGTTGTAGAAGTTGCTGCCATAACAAGATCAACTACTGTTGATGATCTAAACATTTGAGTGGGATCTCAAAGTCACAAACATGGGTGTTTGTGTGTTGTAGATTCAAGATAAAAGAGTTTGTGGATTTGGAGCTGCATGTTGTCGTGTGACTAAGTTTTTCAAGAGGTAGCTTTAGATTTTTAGGAGAAAATTTATTGTAAACTTCCATTCTATCATAGTGAATTTGTTTACCTTAAGGATAGTTAAGTTAAATCCTCCCCAAGTTTTTTACCTTTAAACTGGATTGTTTCATTGGTTTTCCTAGGTAATCATATCGTTGTCTTCTTTATTTTTCCCGCACAGTATTAAATGATATTTTTCTATTTAACCTAGATTTTATAATTAACCTAAGTAACTACTTGGCTAATTCACTAGGGTTAAACAATCTATTTTAAGGGGATCTAAACAAACAAACAACTTTAGTTTCACCCCTTCTAGCTACTTGTTTAATGATCCCATGCAAACTTTCAGTACACAAGAGAAAAAAAAAAGGGCACAATGGATCTCCTTGTATTATTCCCCTTGATGGATGAATTAAACCTTTGGACTCTCCATTAACAAGGATCAAATAAGTAACTGTTTTCAAACAAAACACAATGAGATTAATCCAGTGGTCACTGAAACCCATTCTCCTCATAAGATTCTCAAGAAAAGCCCACTTGACTTTATCATAGGCCTTACTCATATCTAGCGTAAGTGTCATACAACCAAATTTGCTTGAATTGTGAGTCCTCATGCAATGCAAGGTCTCAAAAATAGCAAGAATGTTATAAAAATAAGGTCTTTTGAAAAAGCCAAATGGTGCTTTATGATGACCCTTGGTAAGACCTTTTTTAATTCGTAAGCTAACACTTTTGAAAAAAATCTTATATAGTATGGGCACAAGTGCCCCCACTGTGTGTGGCAGTAGTGGTTTCCTCATAGGAAGGTACGCCTCATCCTAGGGTGGATTGAGCAGAGGGTGTAAATGTAGTCATCACTTAGATTAGATCTAGAAACCATCTATATAGCGCTTTTGTGGAAGGACTAATCTTTATCAAAGCACTTGTCCGGAGTTTAGATATGCGGATGGGAAGGTATTAAGCACCTAACTCCACCCGACCTGTGGGTCAGCCTTCACTCATTATGTTCCAAATCCTAGTCTTATAAAAGCGTCTCCTAACATATTATTCTAAACTCACATACACACACATACACACACACACTCTCTCTCTCTCTCTAATATCCATCCAGAGAATTTAACATGTCATATCATCCCCAAACCCTAAACATTCATTTATCACGGCATTTGAAAGTATATTCCCAAGGGCAGCAAGCATGTCACAAGGTAGTAGCATCAACAAGGCAATAATCACAATTATCACTTGCATATTCATCATGACAAACACTTCCAATCACTCAAGCATGGCATCCTCATATCCATTCATGCCATCATGTATGTTTATATTCATATACATGACTTACCTCACTACATCACAGTACTTATGCATCAATGTATGTTCATGTTCTATGCATGTTCATGTCATTATCAAAGTATAGACCCTAATAATTCATCTAATAATCCAAGAATGTGAAAGATGCTTGAAGTTGATTGGAAGAAGGGTGCTTTCATTGCTAAGCCGAATAGAAGATTGCCTAGATGAGAGGCAATTGATTGCCGAACAAGACAAATGATGGTGCCCATGGTATTGTAATAAGATTTTTTTTTTCTTTTTTCTTTTTGCATGAAAACATTATTAAAAAAGGTTACCAATTATATATTGAGCTACAATAGTTGCGTCTCTCTCTTCTCCCAACTGTGATTTGACCTATTCAATTATTGAGGAAAGACCTTGAACAAAGAATATGGACAAAACTAGTACTTTAAAGATAATTGTCACCGCACACTGCGTCTCTCTCTTCTCCCAATCACACGTCACATTGGGTACTAAAAACTGTGATTTGATCTATTCAATTATTGAGGAAAGACCTTGAAGATAATTGTCACCGCACACTTCCGAAATTTTGTGTCGGTGGCATATATTAGAGTATCATATATTTATCCAATTTTTAAAGCAAAAGTTATTTTATCATTTTTGTCTGCTTACTTTTCCAAAAAACCTTCTGACTTTTCATTTTCTCAATCCTATTTAACTATTATTTCTTTATTCTTACTTTAATCTTCTTTGGTTCTTTTTTATAATCTTTCTCCATTCTCAAAAGAATCGAGGAAATAAAAACAAATGTTTTTTTTGACTTCAACAATTTTTTGTCTTGAAAATTTCTTTTGTTAATGAACAGTAACTCTACAAACCAAGAGAGTGGCTATTCATGAACAAAAAACATTTTGCATTTTTGAAAGATGGTTAGAGATGTATTTTAAGAGCATTTATATTAGCCTCTCCAATTTAACATTTTAGCAAATTTTTGTCTAAACCCAACCAAAGTAAGTGTGCATTAGTCTTGCTAAGTTAACAAAAGTTTTGACGATGCACAATATCCTCGCTACTTGTAGTGAGGCACTAACCATCGCTACATTAAAAATAAATAATTTTTAAGTTTCATTTTTATCAGGGCATTATAACATTTTCCAATTGTTAATAGAGTTTTATATTTTATTTAGGGCATATGTTACTAAGCCATGTTAAAAAAAAATTTTAATGGAAAAAAAAAAAAAAGAGATTAACTTTTTAAATATTTTTTTAATTTTTCATAAAATTTTTTGTAAAATGAATAATTAATTTGTGCCTTAAAAGCATACATTAAATAATTTTAAAAAAAACTATTACTTTTACTTTTTTTCATAAAAAGTTTATAAAAATATATTCTAAATTAATGCTTTTAAAACTTTCATTAAGTGTATTTGGCTTTAGCTTAAAAAGCAAATCAGAAAATTTCATTTTAAAAGACATGATTGAGTAGATAGCCGCTCAAGTAATAAGTGTAAAGGATAGAATTAAATATAGCAATGAACCCTTGACAGACTCCTCTCCCCCTGACAGATATAATAGTGAAAGTTTTTACATAATGGACCAGTATATTTTAATTGTTATCCTAATTTTGCTTTAAGTTTATCTGACAGAAATATTATGGATGCTTTAACTTTGAATGTAAAGACAAATGGTTATTACATGAAAGAAGGCTCAGAATTGACTAAAAAGATAGAAATTTTAAGTGCACCTCTAGATATAGACAGAACAGGAGAGATAACAGTATTAAATAATACTGAGTCATCAGATAATGAGAATATTGACAGACATGTTAAAAGTACTATTTGTCATAAGTGTAAACAATACGGACATACTAAAAAACAATGTGCTAGACAGAATAAAATTGCTAAACAAATTAGTACATTAGAATTTGAAAGAGATACACTTAATGAATTAATGGAAATATTTAATATTAGTCAAAAAGAGATAGATCAAGTTAAGAAAAAGGAGGAACTAAAATCAACCAACCCACTTAAAGTTAATAAAAGAAAAAGAAAACAAAAAGACATAGTAATGAAACTGATAGAAAATCTACCTAATCACTTAAAAGACAAAACAGATTATTTACTAAAATTGAAGGAATCCATAAACATACGCATTGCTTGTATTAGATGTAAGAAATATGGACACCATGTTACAGAGTGCAGAAAAGAAGAAAGAGCCAAAAAAGAAAAAGACAAGCAAGAGAAGATAAAAAAGAATGAAGATGATGAAGAGATAGAACCAGTAACTTTACAAGACTTAATAACATAAGAAGTAAAAATACTAAAACAAGAAATTAAAGATATTAAAGAAGATAATTCTGTAGATATAAATGAACAAAATATTGCAGAATTAATGAATTTAAAAGAAAGTTTTAAACACATGATAGACCTACCTTTATTAGAAAAAGATGATGGCAATAGACAGAATTTCTATAGTTTAATTGACAGAGTAATTAATAAAGAGTTTTCTTTGACAGAAATCACATTGATAGACTCAGATACTCATAACATTAATTTTATACAAGAAAGATTAATTCAGGATACTGCATTAATTAATCATAAATTACCTAATGTATGTGTTGAAATTATTAAAAGAGGAATTAAAACTAATATAACTAACGTACCTTTTAATTCCATCCTACCCTTTAGCCCAAAAGAAATTAATTTCCCCTATAAGGTCACTATCTTACAGGATACTAATAAAGAAAGAATCTATGGAACTAAAAGAAGTTTATCATTTTTAGAGACAGAAATATCACTTATTCTCCAATTGACAGATAAGGATGGCTAAACAGGACATAGAGACAGAGATTACAGAGATTCGTTGTTCTTATTTCCCTATTGCTCTTTTGTATAAGTACCAATATATAATCCAAACAACAGTTCAAACACTTTATGAAAAAGAATTCAGTAGAAAGCATACAAAAGATAGAAATATGCTTACAAGTTCCTTTAGTCAACATAATTGGACTAAACAAACTGACAGTTTGACAAATGCACTAAACAGAGTTATAACAGATGACATTATTGCACTTTTTGAAGTAATCTCAACTACTCATATAACAGATATTTTAATAAAAGAAGTCCTGACAGATTCTTTTAATTGTGATAATTCCTTCAATAAAATTTTTTTTTATATTTCTTAACAGAATCTCTGACAGATTTTCACTAGACTATTATAGTAGTTAATAAAAGACTTTATGGTGAAGCATTATTTCACATATTTTCGCAGAATGAGATATATAGCAACACATATAAAACGGATAGAATCATGATAGATTTTGTAAACTTTTTGAATTCCAGCCCTTCAAACTTTGAAAGACATCATCATGACTACTCTTATACCATTACTCAGCAAGGGCATAGAAGTGTACAGAGAAAAGTTTGTTTTATTAGATATACTTTAAATTTTAAAAATGATTTTTCGCAGAAAGACATTAGTGAAAGGATTTTAAAAAGGAATTTGAAAGAACTCTTACATGAAAATGTTTATTCTCAAAATAATATTTCAAGACATAATCTTTTTCCCGAACCCCATTTGCAGACTAATATGAGTAACAGGTCCTCCAGGACAGACATGAAAGGAAAGGGCAAGGCACCAGCGGTGCAACCCAGAATCCGAAAGCCTTCAGTAAAAATTTCGGATAGGCATGAAGGCGTCTCGATAGAGACAATATCCCTTCAGGATACGTTGCTAGCAGAGGCAATGTATTCATATGGTGAAAACAGTGTAATTCTGCAAAAAGTGCTCCAAACTGATCTCATGTATCAGGACGGAGAATTTACAGACCTTCCTTTCCATATTAAACTACTTCTTGATAATTTACAGGCAGCCTTCACCCTTAAATAGAAATGCTTATTCCAAAAGACCCTTCAGGCTTTGGAATTACATCTTGTTAGCACCGGGGCATTTATTGAAGCACTCGGTTGTCAAATCCCTAGCAAGGAGGATGGAGATTCAAGCTCCACAAAGACAGAATTACAGTCTCTAAAAAGCTATCTTATGGGAACAAGCTTTTCAAAGCTCCACCCTAAGATTCAACAAAAAACGAGACTTGCTATTAGAACCTTACCCCCTGAAATTTAACAGAATATATTAACTCATAAAGCTATAACAAGTTCTTATGACAGATGGATGTATCTTTTTAAAGTATTAGTCTCTACAGCTTTTATCAAAATAGAAGACATGACAGGTGATACATAGTTATCCCATAAAGCTAAATGGTATGAAAGTTTTGGAAATTCAGACAGAGTTTTTGACAAAACAGGAGGCAGATATAATCCTTACCCGAGATTACTTATCAACACAGAGACAGACGATCCAGTAATCAATGATCCTTTATGGTTATCTGAAATGCTAGAAGCAGGGTTTATTAGCAAATTAATTATAACCTCTGCAAGTCAGATTAATTTATTCCCTAAAGTTATCCAAGAAGCAGCCGCACAGATTGAAGGACTTAATTATATGAAGATGGAAATCTGGAGTACTCTTCCAGTTTGGGATTCTAGCTACTATATGGAAGCTCAGCCAGCACATGTTCTGGTCCTTATTTATGATTGGGGTTGTATCCCCGAATATAACTAGTATACAGGAGATACTTATTTATCACTTGATGATCCAGGTGCTCTGGCCCAAGAATGGTCTAATTTCATGTGTAACAAGATTTATGAAGTGCAGATTGAATTAGATAGGAGTTTCTACTTATACGGCTACACTGACAGAATAGAAGTATTTTCAAGTAAGCTTTATTAGTTTCAGTTTTCATATTCCATATTCCGTTTTAACTTATTTTTGAATATATCTATTTTGCTATTTTCTTCTTTATCATCCATTTTATCATTGTTTATGCTTCTATATTTAGACTGGAATAAATGGAATATACCGACAGAAAAAATTGATAAAATCTACAAACAGACTTCTTTTTCTAAACTATCTTTCTTGACAAATTATACTATAAAAATTGTTGAAAGAACTTACTCTTTATTTAATGAATATGAAACAATTCAATTATTTTCAATAGACTCAATTAACAGACATAAAGAAAAATATGCATTTTTAGATATTGGTTTGGTTCAAGTAGCTGTAAAACCATTAACAAGAGAAGCTTTAAATACAAGTGTTTTACTTTGTTTAAGAGATGACAGACATTTAAGATTTAATGACTCACTTCTAGGAATGATGGAAACAAGTTTACATAACAGACCAGTATATTTTAATTGTTATCCTAATTTTGCTTTAAGTTTATCTGACAGAAATATTATGGATGCTTTAACTTTGAATGTAAAGACAAATGGTTATTACATGAAAGAAGGCTCAGAACATTTAGCTATTATTTATAGGATTTATTATAAACTCATGAAAACCACCCTAGACCCCCAATCTATGGTTGAACCCTCTCCCAAAGGTCATACTCTCCTTCTTCAAGCCTCAACAGCAAATAGTAGACTTCGGGTACCTAGACAGATACAGTGGAAAGATATAATCCTTCCTGGAAGATGGCAACTTGAAGCTATTGCGCCCACACCAAAATTAGAAAACACAGAACCAGATTTCATAGCCCAAAATACAGATGGCACAGTTATTATTTCTTTTATTAATAACGACAGATACACTAATAACCTTATAAGACCCAGCAGTTCTACAGGCAGAAAGACCCCTATTATGTTTACCCCCAAAAGCTCCTTCTCCTCTAGGACACCTTTCTTTGATTCCAGACCTTTACCTCCTTAGAGTCTTCCCGCAGTCATACACCTCCCTCCTATAAACACAAAAAGAATCCCAGACCATGTTGAAACAGCTTATTACCCAGCAAAAACCACACAACCAGCCCCTAATGTTCACCAAGCCCTTTACCAGCCTCAACCTCAACCTGATTCTCCCACCCACACAGATATATTAGGATTTATAGATGACAGAAAAATTAATGTCTTATCTAAGGAATTTGTTTTAGATAAAGAATTACTAAAACATGATTACTTAAAACCTGAAAACACTGACAGAAAAAATCAGTTTTTTAAAGAATATAACGAACAAGAAAGAAGTAATTTAAGAACCAAATATTATGAAATGGTGACAGATTTACAGACACACTTTATGAAAGTGTGATAGAAAAAACATTATCGAGGATAAAGACAGAAAATCATGAGAAAGTCTATCAAACTTATCCACCCTTTGAATCAATCATATTAAATCAAAATAGTGGAGTCCAAGTTTTGGCTACTCCTATAAAAAAACCTAGCCTAAGTGATGATAATAAAAACCTAGATAGTATAATTCAACAGAATAATTGCACCAATACCTATCTAAAAACAATTGGTCAAAAGCTACAAGACATAGAAGACAGAATAACACCCCCTTCCACTTCTATAAAAAAAGAAAATGCGTCCAATACCCCTTTGTTTATCCCACATGAAATACCTCATCACCTTAGAGCACCTTTAAAAAAGCCTATGACAGAAAAGACTGATAATTTACTTAATGAAATAAACAAAAAGTTAGACTTAATGAAATTAGAATCATTAAAGGACAGGGAGCCATTAAAAAACAAAAATATTATTACGTTAAATACAACAGGACAAACTGACTCTTCAGAGGATGAAGAATCAGAAGACAATCAATTGACAGATTTGACAGACTTATCAGACATAGATAATTTAGAATCACAATTTACAGATAAATTACAGATTAATAAATTAACTTTAGCATCTTCAGCACAAGAGCGCAAAAAGGGAAGAATTGATGAAATATACCCTAAAAAGAATTGGTACCCTAAACCTACTCCTCCTGATTTACAGTTTGAAGAAAGACATACTTATGTTAATTCATCTTACTCACCAGATTCAATTTATGAATGGAATATTGATGGAATGTCATAATATGAAATAATAAACCTTTTACATGAAATGACTCTGCTCACTAATGTTTATAAAAATCATGGAAAACGGGATCACCAGATAGCTCATTTAATTGTCACTGGTTTTACTGGCCAACTAAAAGGCTGGTGGGATCATTATTTAAATAATGATGACATAAATGAAATACTAACAGCAGTTAAAAGAGAAACAGATGGAAGTGTTATAATGACAGACAAACACCCTTCACAAGATGCAGTTAATACTTTAATCTTTACCATAACTAAACATTTTGTTGGAGATCCTAATCAATACAAAGAAAGAGCTTCAGATGTTTTAATTAATTTAAGATGCCCACAATTTTCGGACTTTAGATGGTATAAAGATGTTTTTATTTCAAAGGTTTTAAGTAGGAATGATTGTCAACAATCCTACTGGAAAGAAAAATTCATTGCTGGCCTACCTTATTTCTTTGCCCAGAAAGTCAGACTTGATATAGCCAATAGTGAAGGAACTATTGACTATCCTAGCCTGACATATGGAGACATAATATCTTCGATAAATAAAACAGGCCTATGGCTATGTAATGACCTAAGGCTAAAAAATCAAATAGAAAAAGAAAAAAGGTATGCTAAAAAAGAGTTAGGAACTTTTTGTGAGCAATATGGCTTTGAACCATTGATTGCTCCCTCTAGGAAAAGAACAAAAGAAAAGAAAGATAAGGATAGAAACAAGAATAATAATAGAAGATACCATAAAGGTAGAAATCAAGAAAAGAAAGAAGAGTCCAAAAGAAAGAAAAGTGACAGATATAAAGAAAGAGACATTATTTGCTTCAAATGTGGAAAAAAGGGACACACTAGTAGATATTGTAACTTTCAAAGAAAGATAAATAAACTTGACATATCAGGAAAGATAAAAGATAAATTAATAAGCATATTAGAACAGACAGATAGTGATGAAACAGACAATGAAATTCGCCAGATAGATAATTGTGATAATTGTGACATCACCTCATCATCAACAGACATTTCTTCAGACAATGGGAAAATTAAATTATGTAATTGTAATAATCCTGATAACTGTTATTGTAAAAGAAAATTAAAAATAAGTGTTTTAACAAAACAAGAAGATATAATAATAGACTTGATAGATCAACTTCCGGATTCACAGTCTAAAAAAGATTATTTATCTAAATTAAAAGAATCCTTAACCCAAACTAATAGATTTGAGATAGATTTAAAGGATTATAAGTCAACCCAAACTAATAGTAGCAAGACTGGAGTCGATCCGAATCCTATTGTCCATAGCCTGTGTCATGGATTTCAAATTGTACCAAATGGATGTGAAAAGTGCCTTTCTCAATGGTTTTCTAAATGAAGAAGTGTTTGTTGAACAACCAAAGGGATTTCAAGATCCTCATTTTCCAGATCATGTGCTAAGATTAAAGAAAGCACTATACGGGTTAAAGCAAGCACCAAGAGCATGGTATGATCGCCTCACAACATACTTGTTGGATCGTGGATTCAAAAGAGGGCAAGCTGATCGAACATTATTTGTGAAGAGAGATGAGAAGTCTCTCCTAGTTGCTCAGGTATACGTGGATGATATTGTGTTTGGATCCACACTTGATCATTTGGCTCTTCAATTTTCCGAAGAAATGAAAAAGGAGTTTGAGATGAGTATGGTAGGGGAACTGAACTACTTCCTAGGACTTCAAGTGAAACAACGGAAAGATGGGATATTCATATCTCAAGAAAAGTACGCCAAGAATCTGGTTAAAAGATTTGGTCTAGACTCTAAGAAACACACGTCCACTCCAATGAGCTCCTCATCAAAGCTGAGTAGGGATGCTGCAGGTGTAGAAGTGGATCCAACGCTCTATCGAAGCATGATAGGGAGTCTCTTGTATCTTACTGCGAGTAGACCAGACATTGCCTTCAGTGTAGGCGTATGTGCTCGATTCCAGGCAGCCCCCAAAGAGTCACATTTAACAGCAGTCAAAAGAATTATCCGATACATAAATGGGACATCTGACTATGGAATTTGGTACTCAAGAGATTCCAATGAATGCCTAGCCGGATATTCTGATGCTGATTGGGCCGGTTGTGTTGATGATAGGAAGAGCACCTCCGGTGGATGTTTTTATCTTGGGAACAACCTGGTGTCATGGATGAGCAAAAAGCAAAATTCAGTTTCTTTATCAACAGCCGAAGCTGAATACATTGCTGCTGCAAGTGCTTGTGCTCAATTACTCTGGATGAAGAAACTCCTTCATGATTACGGAATCACTCAAGACACAATGTGTGTGTATTGTGACAATACAAGTGCCATAAATTTGTCAAAAAATCCGATTCAACACTCGAAATCAAAGCATATCGAAATCCGGTATCATTTCATTCGAGACTTGGTGGAAGAAAAGACGGTGTACTTGGAGTTTATCAACACTGACAATCAGAAGGCAGACATATTCACTAAACCCCTCGATGGCCCAAAGTTTGAATCTTTGCGTAAGACCATCGATGTCGGTATCACTCCTTGAACTCTATCTCTTGTGTGGAACTTTACTGCTTTTTGTTGCTTATATGTTGTTATGGTTTCACATGTTCAGTTTCAGAGGTGTTTGTTTCTTGTTTAGGTTTAAACCTAGTTTTTGTTGATCTTACTTCTTTTTTTTTGTTTTGGGTGTGTTTCAAAAATTCAAAAACTCATAAAAATTGAAAAATCTCAAAAAGTTTGATCACTTGTTGTGTGCATATCTCATGTGAGTTTGGCCTAGTACCTTCGTACTTATGGCATAGTGCATTTACGATCTTCGCTTGTTCGTATGCACTCTTTTCTGTGTGGAAGAAACCCTGAAAACTATGTGTGACTGTTGTAAATAGATCTTCAAGCCTGTCATGAATGATTGGTCAATAGTCTTGTTGGTCTTGATACTTGCATAGACTTGTGTCTATATCTCTTCCCACTTTATTTTTATGTTTTTGTAAAAAGAGCTCTCCAATTGTAAATCTCCAAATGAAAAGAGATATTGAGCTGCAAAAGGCTGTCGCACATACTAGTATTTGACTAGGAAAAAGGAAAAGCGACTCTTCTAATGTAAATTTTATGGTGCTCAAAAAGCCAAAGGCTTATCATCAAAATTGAAATATCACAAATTTCAAGCACCAATCTCAAAAAGAGATGTATTTGTCCAATCAAAATGAAAATGGACCAATTGTTATGAGTTATAAGAAGCCAAATGAAAAGCTTCTAAGTTATGTTTTCAATGTGTGGGAGGTCATATATACTCATTTCTATAATGGAGATAGTCCACATGATTTCGTATCAGTTGTGTATGACTCGTGTGAATTGATCATTGAAGCTTCGCTCTGGTCTAAGGACTATTTCACATTTTGTTAGGTTTTAAGGTCTTAGGATTTTATGTATTTAGAACCTAATTTGTAATGTTGGCAAACCATGATCAAAACAATGTGTTTAGTCTTGTTTAGGCTTGCTCAAAGTTGGTTTAATTTTGTAAAGTTGGAATCGAGAGACTGCAGAAGTATTGGAGCTTCTCGGCCTGGCTCGATCGATCGAATGTAATTCTCGATCGATCGAAAATCGGCCCAGATGCGTTTTTCTACAGAATTCCAACTCAGCCCTAACTCTTTAAACGTCTAGGTTTTTATGTTTTTGCCCTAGGTATATAAGGCAAACCCTAGCTACGTTTTTCAGAGTTGCACAAGTTGTGTTGTTGCTCATACATTGCGGTTTTGTGTAAATCTCTTGTGAGATCTAGAGGAGCTTTCCTTTACACATAACTTAGGGTTTTCAAGATTAAGATTCTTCTACATCTTGATGATCAACTTGGTTGCTGCCCTTGGAACTTAAAGATTAACAAGTGAGGAGCTTGTACCTGATTGAAGGAATACAAAGAAAGAAGTAGTCCGTGGATTCGGAGCCTGCGCGTGGTCGTGTCAGGAAGTTACTACTGGTGGGTAGCATTAGGAAGTCAAGCGGGGTTGCTTGTAAGTCCTTTTGTAACAACTTCAATTCTTTCTTAGTGGATTCCGTTTTGCCTTGAGGATCGGTGGGTAAAATCCTCCCCAGGTTTTTTACCGGTTTGGTTTTCCTGGGTGATCATATCACTGTGTTATTTACTTTCCGCTGCTTTATATGTTTACATGCATGATATGATTTTGTAATTGTTTTAACCTAGAATTGCTTAATTTGACTAAGTAAAAACTTGGCTAATTAATCTAGGCTACGCAATTTGTTTGTGGTTTAAGGGGTCTAAACCCTGTCACATTTGATACTCACACACAACACACAAGTTTTTGATTCAATCAATGCCTATCTCATTTGTGTGATTGTATATGTCCAAATGTGATGTGAATGCCCATGAACTTGTTGATCAAATCCAAAAAGATTTTTGTGAGTTTTATTAGTTTTTGAAAGTGATTTTATACTTTCTTGTGTTTCTTTTTGGTCAAAATGCTTTTTGTGTGTTTTTCATCAAAAAAACTGGTTCAGGTGTTGTTTCGCGAGAAGCTCGCGACTAAGCTGCTTCCCGCGAAAAGATTTGAGGGAAATATTTTTTTCATCCTGTCACACAGAGACTTTCGCGACTGTCTCGTGACTGTCTCGCGACCAACAGCTTCTCGCGAAATGCTGTTTGGCAAAAACTGGAATTTTCTCAAAATCAGACAGAGAATATCGCGACTGTCTCGCGACTGTTTCGTGACTTAGCGCTTCTCGCGAGAAGTTTGTGCTTCAGTGGTCTCTTTCGCGGTTGTCTCGCGACTGTGTCGCTACTCCCTATCCCGCGAAAAGCGCGTGTTTTCTGTTTTATAGGGCTGATGTGATTGCTTTTCAAACCTTAACCCATTCCCTCGCTTAACCTCTCTTAAAACCATTCTTGACCCAAATCACCATTCCATCAAATCCCCTTCCAAATCAAGAATTTTTCTGCATTTTCTCTCTCAAGGTATGATTTCTAAAACATCATTTTCATGTTTTTACATTGATTTTGCAGATTTTATGTTAGGGTTTTGCTATTTTGGGTTTTTCGAAAATTTTGGGTTGTGTTTCAAAATTGGGTGAGGTTTTTCTCAAAATTTTGATTGGGTTTTATTCCTGTTGATCTTGGTGCATCTGTGTTGGCCCCTTGTGGCGTTTTAAAGTGTACTTAGGCATGTTTTCACCATGTTCATGTATTATTCATGTCATATTTGAATCTGTGCATGCTTAGTGTTCGATAAAATGTCCGAATAACATTTTGTGCCTATTTGAAATCAAGTGATTTCAATTTGTGAACTCTCACTTCTTTAACCTTTTTTCACTCCATTTGGTCATTGATTGTGTGTTTCATACACTTTACTCATTCTGCACACTCTTCACACATAGCACTACATTTGTTTTACTCTAACCTCAATCTAATCAAGCTCTGTGCTCTATTTTGTCTGCTGTGCTCGTGTTTCCTGGTGGTTTTGGATGTTCTTTTGCACAGATGTCTCCGTTCAAGACTTCAGCTGTGAAAGGTGGCAGCAACAAAGGGAAAGAACCAATCATCGATGTTGATGAAGATTCTCCGAGACCAAAGAGAGCTCGTGCTTCAACAGGACTCTTTGATCATAGCTTGTTTCGCTCTTATGCTGCTTTTGAATCCTATAAAAATCTCTTCCGAGATGCTCCTTTGTTGGTTGAGAGAGCAATTGATCAGTCATCTCTTCTGGACACAAAAATTCCTACTTGGTTTGCCACAAAAGACTGGAATTTTCTTCTCTCCGATCTTGAAGATGCTTATGAGGACATGGTAAAAGAATTTTATGCCAATGCTATTGTACAAGGACAAGAGATCAGATGCTGGGTTAGAGGAAAGCGATTCTTGGTAACACCTGTGTACCTGTCTGAAATCCTACACATAAACCGTCCGATTCTACCTATACCACCTGTGTATGATGACCTCAATCCGGATGAAGAATTACTCCGAGGACAATTAGGAGCAAGTTTAGAATTCTCCTCTAGTGGAACGTCAATCAGTGTGGCTTCACTTTCTCCAGAATTAAGACTCATGTCTACAATCATGTGTAGCAACCTCTATCCATTGTCAAGCACCGGTTTCATCAACCTAGGTCGAGCATTATTTCTTCATGATCTGGTGTCTGATGTGGAAATTGACGTCTGCTCTCACATTTTCCACATTTTGGCGAAAACAGTCAACCGTACTGCTTCACGGAATTGCATTCCCTTTGGTCGTCTCGTTTCTCGAATTTTGAAACTCAAAGGTGTGCGTCCATCTGTTGATGAGCGCCCTCATCCTAGGCCAAGTCCAATTAACGGTCGTACCCTTCAAGCAAGTATGAGTCACACCAAGAAGACTGTCAAACAAGAACATCATGCTCCTCATGGTACCTCAAGTTCTACTTCTCATTCCTATGATGACAAGTTTGACACCATCATGGTTGCACTTCAAGATCTCAGCACCAAACTTTCAGGACTTACTCAGATCATGTACTCCCAACACTCCCGTCTTGATAAGCAGCTAACCTCCCTCGAAACTTAGATGGATGAAATTCAAAGGAAGTTGGAAGAGAATGACAACTAGCTATTCCATGACAAAAAGGGGGAGATGATGTCATCGACAGGGGGAGTGTAGTGATAGGGGGAGATGATGTCTTTTTGTTTACTAGCTACTCTTATACTTTATTTCAATATATTTTCAGAATTGTGTGTTTATTTCTATGCTTTGTGGCATATGTGCTATGTGGCATTTTTATTTTGTACCCATGACTGCTTATGTAAGCTTTAGGGTTTGTTTCATGCATGTTTTGTAGGTCTTTATGGTTTGTGCCATGCATTTGCAATACCTTGCCTATGCAACCTTCATGCATGTTTGCTTGTTGTTCAATGTCATGCATTTTACTTCAAGTACAACACTCTTGTGCCCATGTAGGATTGTTCCTAGATGCATACACGTTCTATGCATTGGTTGAGTGATGAACACTCTTGTGCCCTAGTAGGATTGTTCCTAGATGCAAATACTTCGTGTATTTCGCATTGGTTGAGTGTTGGAGTTGCAAGTGACTCTCTTCAATTGAGCTTATCTTCTTGCAAATCCGGATGTTCATTCCCTGTGTGAATGAGCATAGTAATTGCTTCTGTATAGTGATTACTTGTTTGATCTTGCCATGATCTAGTGTTTCTATTTCATTGCTTGATCTTGCCATTATTGCTCCATATGCTTTTCAAGTTTTTCTGCATACAATGATGTTATTGTGTTGTTGTGTTTCAGGAGTTACTTGTTCATATGTTTCAAGAGCACTTCAGAATCTAGAATTAGGTATGAGTGAGTTTTGCCTTTGTTCCCAAACTCACGTTTAAGTCTAGAGTCTGTTTTAGGGTTTTGTCACGGAATAGCCAAAGGGGGAGATTGTAAAGTTGTAATTTACAACTGTATTTTTCTTGGCTTTTATTCCGTGCCAAATTTGATTGTAATTATGTTCAATCGTTTAAACCCTGTATTTGTTGTGGGACTTGTTGTAAGGGTTGTGTGATAGAGAGAGTGTTTGAAGACTCAAGCATTTGAAGAATGAAGAATTCTCACGGGTGTCTCGCGACTTTGCATCCTGCGAAGTGAATCATGTGCCAGGCACATGCTGGAATGCGAAAGGTCAGGCCAGGTGGAGACAGCTATGTCTCGCAAGTATCTCGCGGGTAAGGCCTTCCCGCGAGACACCCGTGAGGCTATCTGTTCTGCCAGCCTGTACTTTTTGAGTCACACCTTTTGCACCTATCCTATATATACCATCATTACCCACAATTGTTGAGGAATGCTTCAGAGAGAAAACCCTAGCCAAACACATTGGTAATTAGAGATTGTCTTCCCCATCTTTCTCTATACATTTGCTTGTGGTATTTCCTCAACCCTTCCCTCTCCATTATCCATATCTGTGAGAGGTTGATAGCCCAAACACTTACCACACCTTGAGAGTGCTGTGTGACGTTTTGGTGCTACTGGGAAGCATTGGAAGAAGCCTTGAATGGCAGATGCAACATGGAGCTTGTTGCGGGATCCGGATAACTAGGACAAGACACGGTTCCGAGAAGCCTTGTTGGAGTAGGAGCTTGGAGGGCTTAGGTACAGCGGGTAGACTAGGCTTGGAGGGTCTTTTGCTAACCCATGTATCCCAACTGATTGTCTAGTGGATTGATTTCCACTTGGAGGGCGGCGGAGAGGTTTTACGCTGAGGTCTTCGGTTTCCTCTTCGATAACACGTCTCGGTGTTATCTGTGTTTGCATCCTTCTTCCCTACTCTTGTTTATTTCATTTTTACTGCTGTGTTGCTTTAAATATGGATTAGAGTAGTTGTCTTGCTTTTACGCTTGTGTTTACACTATTCCGCACTTATAGTTAAGTTAGTGTAAAATCAACCAAGCCGTAAGTTTAATTTGGGGGTCTAAACCGCTCGTGTGTTTTCAACACATTTTCGAGCTTTCAATTATGAATCAACAACAGACAGATTAACTCAGGCTAACGGTGATAGACTTAAAATAAGTAATAAATTAACCAGGGCATACATACATAATAATGGAATCAATTTCAGAACACCTTTCTTTTTAACAAATAAGTTGTCCTCTAAAGTTATATTGGGAAATACTTTTTGGCCCTACTTTACCCCTTTTCCACGACAGATAATGGAATGTGTTAATATTTTGGAAACAGAAATATTTTTTAAGTTCCTCTTACCCCCAACCCCTAAGGATATACACTTACTGAAAGAAATTTCCATTTCAATGGCCAAAAGCAGTGATAAAATTGAGCCAGTAATAGATGATGAGAGTCCTCCAAATTCAATGATAGAAAATACTATTCTACCTAGTAGCAGCAGCATGTAAGTATGCGCATATTATTAAAAAAAAAAAAAAATCAAAATTTTATGACAATTCAAATTAATGCTCCTACTTTTCTTGGCTAGTCTTTCTTTCTCCCTTGTATCTAGCCTCCTACGTATCCTACCTTGACTTACAAACATCTTTTGTTTTCACTTTGCCATGATTCATGCCAAAATATTTACCTTGTATTATAGAATCATGACTTGTTTCTTGCTCTGACCATATTGTCGCTTACATTATGGTCCAATATTAATTAGTTAATTTTAAAATTAACGGTCAATTGCCTGGCAAGCAAGATAGCTATTCTAAGGCTAAATCTTAGATTGAATTCTACCAAAAAAGAAATCTTTCAAAAGATTTCAAATCAAAGCATGAAGGCGTCTCAATAGAGACAACATCCCTTCAGGATACAAGTATCCATGTGGTAATCAGAAAGGTTTAACAGACATAATGACAAAATAGTTACTATAGCTACCATTAGACAAATACAAAAAGGACAGATCTCTATTTCCAGAAAGATCCGAGACAGTCTAGACAGATATGGACAAGATAGGTGTCAGCATGACTTCCGGACAGATAGGGACAAGACAGGTGACAGTATGACTTTCAGACAGATATGGTTCAAGACAGGTGTCGTTATGGTCCAAGACAGGTGTCCCTAAGTCACCATTGTTCACTTGCATGCGTAAAAGAAAATAAGTCCAGACAAAGACAGGACAGATTTTAAGTCACTACTAAACTGACAGACTACTGTTCATGAATAGTAAAACTTTTACTATTCAAGATCCCTCAAGATTTACTTTTACTGTTCAAGATTCTACAAGATCCTACCGACAGATTAACTTGAGTTCACTTTATTCAACTCAGGTTACTTTTAAAGACTTACCATGGTTTACCGACAGATAAACTAGAGTTCACTTTACTCAACCCAGGTTACTTTTGAAGACTCACCAGGGTTCATTTCATCTATAAAAAGGCAGACTCCGAAGACAGAAGACAGGTCCAAAATTAAGATCCAATTTCCAAGTTGAAAGCTTGGGTCCAATTTCTAGGTCCAAAACCAAGGTCTAATTTTCTAGAGAAGTTTCTAAAGTCCAAGATAGTTTTCTCCTTTTCCCTTAGAAAGACTTTTGTACTATTCCCCTTTTGTAATCTTGTAACCTTCCCCTCCAGACAGATAACCTTGTAACCCTTTACAGATTTTACTTTGTAATCTTGTAACCCTTCAGACAGTACTTTATTATCAAAGCTTGTATCAAAGACAGTTTGAATCAAAGACAGAAGTTTTATTCAAGTAAGATTTTATTAGTTTCAGTTTCCATATTCCATATTCCATTTTAACTTATTTTTGAATATATCTATTTTGCTATTTTCTTCTTTATCATCTATTTTATCATTGTTTATGCTTCTATATTACTGCTATGCTCTCTCCTGGGTAGTTAATGGTATCAGAGCCATGGATGGTAGATGTACGAGTTTTATTTCTTTGCAATTAAGACGTTACTAGGAACTTATATTACTGCAAAGCCACTACTTGCTCCTTGATAGCGTTGGTCTGCCTCACACTCGTTGGCAAATCATAGTTTCGCGTTGGTCAGCCCGTTATGTTGAAGCCGACGGACAGGCGTTGTTTGGGTGGTCCTGTAATGAAGTTTTCTTTCCAGTAGGATTGTTGACAATTATTCCTACTTAAAACCTTTGAAATAAAAACATCTTTATACCATCTAAAGTCCGAAAGTTGTGGGCATCTTAAATTAATTAAAACATCTGAAGCTCTTTCTTTGTATTGATTAGGATCTCCAACAAAATGTTTAGTTATGGTAAAGATTAAAGTATTAACTGCATCTTGTGAAGGGTGTCTGTCTGTCATTATAACACTTCCATCTGTTTCTCTTTTAACTGCTGTTAGTATTTCATTTCTGTCATCATTATTTAAATAATGATCCCACCAGCCTTTTAGTTGGCCAGTAAAACCAATGACAATTAAATGAGCTATCTGGTGATCCCGTTTTCCATGATTTTTATAAACATTAGTGAGCAGAGTCATTTCATGTAAAAGGTTTATTATTTCATATTCTGACATTCCATCAATATTCCATTCATAAATTAAATCTGGTGAGTAAGATGAATTAACATAAGTATGTCTTTCTTCAAACTGTAAATCAGGAGGAGTAGGTTTAGGGTACCAATTCTTTTTAGGGTATATTTCATCAATTCTTCCCTTTTTGCGCTCTTGTGCTGAAGATGCTAAAGTTAATTTATTAATCTGTAATTTATCTGTAAATTGTGATTCTAAATTATCTATGTCTGATAAGTCTGTCAAATCTGTCAATTGATTGTCTTCTGATTCTTCATCCTCTGAAGAGTCAGTTTGTCCTGTTGTATTTAACGTAATAATATTTTTGTTTTTTAATGGCTCCCTGTCCTTTAATGATTCTAATTTCATTAAGTCTAACTTTTTGTTTATTTCATTAAGTAAATTATTAGTCTTTTCTGTCATAGGCTTTTTTAAAGGTGCTCTAAGGTGATGAGGTATTTCATGTGGGATAAACAAAGGGGTATTGGATGCATTTTCTTTTCTTATAGAAGTGGAAGGGGGTGTTATTCTGTCTTCTATGTCTTGTAGCTTTTGACCAATTGTTTTTAGATAGGTATTGGTGTAATTATTCTGTTGAATTATACTATTTAGGTTTTTATTATCATCACTTAGGCTAGGTTTTTTTATAGGAGTAGCCAAAACTTGGACTCCACTATTTTGATTTAATATGATTGATTCAAAGGGTGGATAAGTTTGATAGACTTTCTCATGATTTTTTTGTCTTTATCCACGATAATGTTTTTTCTATCACACTTATCTTTTTATTATAATAATCCAAAAAGTCAAAGAAACTAAAGTGTGTCTGTAAATCTGTAAAGTTGTAATTTACAACTGTATTTTTCTTGGCTTTTATTCCGTGCCAAATTTGATTGTAATTATGTTTAATCGTTTAAACCCTGTATTTGTTGTGGGACTTGTTGTAAGGGTTGTGTGATAGAGAGAGTGTTTGAAGACTCAAGCATTTGAAGAATGAAGAATTCTCGCGGGTGTCTCGCGACTTAGCATCTCGCGAAGTGAATCATGTGCCAGGCACATGCTGGAATGCGAAAGGTCAGGCCAGGTGGAGACAGCTATGTCTCGCGAGTATCTTGCGGGTAAGGCCTTCCCGCGAGACACCCACGAGACTATCTGTTCTGCCAGCCTGTACTTTTTGAGTCACACCTTTTGCACCTATCCTATATATACCATCATTACCCACAATTGTTGAGGAATGCTTCAGAGAGAAAACCCTAGCCAAACACATTGGTAATTAGAGATTGTCTTCCCCATCTTTCTCTATACATTTGCTTGTGGTATTTCCTTAACCCTTCCCTCTCCATTATCCATATCTGTGAGAGGTTGATAGCCCAAACACTTACCACACCTTGAGAGTGCTGTGTGACGTTTTGGTGCTACTGGGAAGCATTGGAAGAAGCCTTGAATGGCAGATGCAACATGGAGCTTGTTGCGGGATCCGGATAACTAGGACAAGACACGGTTCCGAGAAGCCTTGTTGGAGTAGGAGCTTGGAGGGCTTAGGTACAGCGGGTAGACTAGGCTTGGAGGGTCTTTTGCTAACCCATGTATCCCAACTGATTGTCTAGTGGATCGATTTCCACTTGGAGGGTGGCGGAGAGGTTTTACGCCGAGGTCTTCGGTTTCCTCTTCGATAACACGTCTCGGTGTTATCTGTGTTTGCATCCTTCTTCCCTACTCTTGTTTATTTCATTTTTACTGCTGTGTTGCTTTAAATATGGATTAGAGTAGTTGTCTTGCTTTTACGCTTGTGTTTACACTATTCCGCACTTATAGTTAAGTTAGTGTAAAATCAACCAAGCCGTAAGTTTAATTTGGGGGTCTAAACCGCTCGTGTGTTTTCAACACATTTTCGAGCTTTCAAAATCTGTCACCATTTCATAATATTTGGTTCTTAAATTACTTCTTTTTGTTCATTATATTCTTTAAAAAACTGATTTTTTCTGTCAGTGTTTTCAGGTTTTAAGTAATCATGTTTTAGTAATTCGTTACCTAAAACAAATTCCTTAGATAAGACATTAACTTGTTTGTCATCTATAAATCCTAATATATCTGTGTGGGTGGGAGAATCAGGTTGAGGTTGAGGCTGGTAATGGGCTTGGTGAACATTGGGGGTTGGTTGTGTGGTTTTTGCTGGGTAATAAGCTATTTCAACATGGTCTGGGATTCTTTTTGTGTTTATAGGAGGAAGGTGTATGACTGGGGGAAGACTCTGAAGAGGTAAAGGTCTGGAATCAAAGAAAGGTGTCCGAGAGGAGAAGGAGCTTTTGGGGGTAAACATCATAAGGGTCTTTCTGCCTGTAGAACTGTTGGGTCTTATAAGGTTATTAGTGTATCTGTCGTTATTATTAAAAGAAATAATAACTGTGCCATCTGTATTTTGGGCTATGAAATCTGGTTCTGTGTTTTCTAATTTTGGTGTGGGTGCAATAGCTTCAAGTTGCCATTTTTCAGGAAGGATTATATCTTTCCACTGTATCTGTCTAGGTACCTAAAGTCTACCATTTGCTTTTGAGGCTTGAAGAAGGAGAGTATGACCTTTGGGAGAGGGTTCAACCATAGATTGGGGGTCTAGGGTGGTTTTCATGAGTTTATAATAAATCCTATAAATAATGGTATCAGAGCCATGGATGGTAGATGTATGAGTTTTATTTCTTTGTAATTAAGAAGTTACTAGGAACTTATATTACTGAAAAGCCACTACTTGCTCCTTGATAGCATTGGCCAGCCTCATACTTATTGGCAAATCATAGTTTCGCGTTGGTCAGCCTCATACTCGTTGACAAATCATAGTTTTGCGTTGGTCAGCCCGTTATGTTGAAGCCGATGGACAGGCGTTGTTTGGGTGGTCCCACAATGGAGTTTCCCGAGGAGGTGGTCCCGATAGCAAGGATACCAGTGGTTAGTAATAGTTCCGCCAGTAATTATTAATTGCTTAGAAAGAGAATAAATACATTCATTAGCTCATAATCTGTTTGCTTGTTCACACTTAGGCTAGGCAAACACTAATTTGAAACATGGACTATGATGATATAGATTATGATGAAGGTTATAGCATGACAGATATAGACAATAATTGGTTGAATGATAATATGGATTATGAAACAGATTTTGATTCTTACAGTGATACTGATGATTTTAATTATAATAGTAACACAAATAATTTGAGTAATTTAATTGGAGAAAAAATCAATCGACAGACTAATAGACACAATGATAGTTTTTAAAACGTAATTAATAAAAAATTAGAATCTTTAGAAATTATTGAAAGATCCACTACATGTATTAAAGAAGTAGAAAGGAAAACTGATAGTTTTTTGGACCTCTATGAAAGATTGAAAGCTTTAAATTCAAGAGTAGAAAAAGAAAGAGAATTTGAACCCCATCAAAGATCACCTTTAACTAATACTGTGATAGATAATTGGCATAATAGTCAAAAGCGTAATTCATCAAGTATTGACATGTTAGTAAATATGACAGAAAGTAGGAAAGATAACTTTTTAGAAAAGCCAAAAGCAACTGACAGAGCTATACTCATAACAGATAAAGAAATAAAAATAGACTCACAGGCATTAAAAGCAACTGATAGAAAAGTTGACAGGAAAACTAACCCAATTAAGGAAATATCAACACGTATAGAAGAAAAGAATCCCATAGACATGATAGATGAAGACAAAAAAGATAAAGGAATAATAAAAAAAGGAATGGTAAAAGAAATGATAGAAAGAATGGAAAGACAGGATAGTGAAAAGCCATGTAGAAAGTTAAAGACAAAAGAAGAAAGAGAACAAGAAAGAGAAAAAGTCAACAATGGTTGGAAAACTAGTAAGAAGCTAGAAATAGAAAGAGACATAATAGTAACAAATGAAGAGGCTATACGTAGAAAGCTAGAAGAGGAGATAGAAAAAGATGAACTAAAATCAAGAAAAGAAGTCAACAAAGGAAGGAAAAATAATGATAATTTAAAAGAAAAAATTGAAGAAAGATTAAAATTAATTGACAGACCTATGGTAGATACCAGTCTGATAGAATTGACTAAAAAGCTAGAAATTTTAAATGCATCTTTAGATATAGATAGAACGAGAGAGATAACAGTCCTAAATACTACTAATTTATCAGATAATGAGAAAACTGATAGACATGTCAGAAATATTATTTGCCATAAATGTAAACACTATGGTCACACTAAAAAACAATGTGATAGACAAAATAAAATTGTTAAACAAATTAGTAAATTAGAATTTGAAAAAGATATACTAAATGAATTAATGGAGATATTTAATGTTAGTCAAAAAGAGATAGACCAAGTACAGAAAAAGAAAGAATTAAAATCAACCAACCCACTTAAAGTCAATAAAAGAAAAAGGAAACAAAAAGACATAATAGTGAAATTAATAGATAATTTACCTAATCACCTGTTAGGTTCTAAAGGTTTAGGAATTTATGTATTTAGAACTCTAATTTGTAATATTGGCAAACCATGATCAAAACAATATGTTTAGTCTTGTTAAAGTGTGCTCAAAGTTGTTTAATTATTGTAAAGTTGGAATCGAGAGATTGTAGATGCATTGGAGCATTTCGGTCTGGCTCGATCAATCGAAGAATAGATTCGATCGATCGAAAATCGATCAGATTGCATTTTTTTGCAGTTTTCCAACTCAGTCCTAACTCATTAAACATTTAGGGTTTTATGTTTTTGCCCTAGGTATATAAGGCAAAACCCTAGCCACGTTTTTAGAGTTGCTCCAGTTGTATTGTTGCTCATACATTGCTGTTTTGTGTAAATCTCTTGTGAGATCTAGATGAGCTTTCCTTTACACAAAGCTTAGGGTTTTCAAGATTGAGATTACTTCAACATCTTGATGATCAACTTGGTTGCTACCATTGAAGCTTAAAGAATATCAAGCGTGGGTGCTTGTAGCTGATTGAAGAATTCAAGAAAGGAGTCCGTGGATTCGGAGCTTGCACGGGGTTGTGTCAGTAAGTTCTACTGGTAGGTAGCATTAGAAAGTCGAGCGGGGAGCTTGTAAGTCCTTTTGTATGAACTTCAATTCTTTCATAGTGGATTCAGTTTTGCCTTGAGGATCGGTGGGTAAAATCCTCCCTAGGTTTTTTACCGGTTTAGTTTTCCTGGGTGATCATATCTTGTGTTATTTATTATTCCGCTGCTATATATTCTTGATATGATTGTTTGATTGTTTTAACCTAGAATTGTTTAATTTGACTAAGTAACAACTTGGCTAATTAACTAGGCTACTCAATCTGGTTGTGTGTTAAGGGGTCTAAATTTCCATCAAGTGGTATCAGAGCAGGTAGCTCTTTTGTTTGAGATTTTTTGATCTCTGAGCTGATCCTTGACCCTTGTTGTCATGGAGCATGGACACTCTCTTGTTGTTCCTCCTCACTTTGATGGGAATAACTATGCTTATTGGAAAGTAAGGATGAAAGCATTCCTAAAATCCATTGATGAGAGAGTTTGGAATTCCATTGAGTACAGATGGCAGAAGCCCACTACTCCTGTGAGTGAGTGGCAAACTTCTGAAAAAGAAGTAGCAGGCTTCAATAGCAAAGCTATGAATGCCATTTTCAATGCTGTTTCTATGGAGGAATTTAAGAGGATCTCTAATGTTGAGGTTGCTCATACTGCTTGGAAAATCCTCCAAACTGTGCATGAAGGCATAAAAGCAGTTAAGATAAACAAATTGTAGCAATTAACTTCTAGGTTTGAGAGCATTAGTATGTCTGATGATGAATCCTTTGATGAATTTTATGCCAAACTGAATGATATTGTTAATTCTGCTTTTAATTTGGGTGAAATCTATTATCAACCTAAAATTGTTAGGAAGATACTTAGATCGTTAACTGAAGACTTTAGACCCAAAGTGACTGCCATTACTGAGAGCAAGGATATGGACTCCATCCCTATTGATGAGCTTGTAGGATCTCTTCAGTCCTATGAGTCTGACTTACCCAAAACAAACAAATCCAAATCAATGGCTCTTAAGTCTGTTGATGATGTTGAGGCTGGTGAATTTGATGATGAGCTCTCTGCTACAGAGATAGCTTACCTTGCCAAGAATTTTAGAAACTTTCTAAGAAATACAAATAGAAGGGCAAGAGGTACAAACACTGTTGAACCTAGAAACTTTAGGAAGAATGATCCCACTAAGGTTAATAACTTTGAAAAACCTAGAGAAAAAGTAGGTCAATCTTCAAACAATTCTTTGGGTGCTCAGTGTTTTGGTTGTCAAGGGTATGGTCATGTTAAATCTGAATGTCCTACATTCTTGAGAAATAAGGGTAAAACTATGGCTGTAACCATTAGTGATAATGAGGTTTCTGATGATGAGTCTGAATGTGACGAGGATGGAAACTTCATTGCTTTCACTGCTACTGCAATAGTCAATGAAAGCATATCTGTTGAGGAGAACCCTTCTGATGGGGAACTCTCTGAGGATGCAGATCTTCAAGAGGCCTATAATAAACTTTGCAAAGTTGCTGTAAAGGATGCTATGAATGTTGAACTTGGCCTGAAGAAAATTGATTCTCTTGAGCTTGAAAAGAAAAATTTGCTTGTTAAATTATTTGATGCTAATGATCTTTTGAACCATGTGAAATCTGAGAACATGTTTTTACTTGATAAAGTTAAAACTTTAGAACATGATTTATCTGTTGCTAGAACAGCTAGTTCTAAACTTGATCACATGCTGAACGTTCAAAAGTATCCTTCTGATAAATCTGGGATAGGATATGTTGAAAGCATCTCTGTGTCTACTCCATATTCCATGAACTTTGTTCCTTCATCTTCTTCTGAACCTTCTGTGAGTGAGGTTCTGAGTGAAATTGTCAAACCACCTATGAGTGAGGTAGTCAAACCTGTAGAAGTTTCACCTCCTAAGAAGATTAGGGTTGATCTGAGAGAAACTAAACCTACCCTTTCTAAAGACAAGATGCATGGTAAACCTGTTTGGGTTTGTCATTATTGTAGAAAGTCTGGACACATTCGTCCTAACTGTTACAAGCTTCAAGTTGCTAAGAGAGCAACTAAACCAAAGGTGCCTATGCCTCAAGCACAAGATCTTATGGCACTTATTGGTGAATTGGTAAAGGCTGAACCTTTATTCCAATCCTGGAGTTGGAAATCACTCAAATGTGAATAGGAACTCCAATGCTCGGAGTGCATCTAAAAGGCTTTGGATGCAAAAGACTTGACCTAATTGAGTCTTTCTGACATGGTCCTTGTGCTTCATTGCTCATTCTTCTGTGACCATTGTTCTTTGGTTTTTGTGTTTCTTTTGTTTTATTTCTAGGGTTTGCATTGCATTACATTCATGCATTTCATTCTAGGATTTATTTGTTTTCTCTTAAATAAAAAAAAAATAAAAATTAAAAGGGAAAAAGGAGAAAGCAAAAATGTGTTTGACATTGTTTTCTTTGTCTTTTGAAAACAAGGTTGGTCAATTTATTTACACATATCATGTCCTATGTACCTTGTTTAGCTTTGATGAGCTTATTTATTGCACTTGACTAGTTGAAGCTTTGTAATGCATGTTGTGTGGGAAAGATATTTATGGTGTTTATCACTTTGTCTTAATCTTGATGTCACATGTTATTTAACTGACGGACTTGGTCCTTTTGAGAAAGGCATAAATAACCATCTCACCACTGTTCACTAGTCAATCATGAACACCTTAGTGCATATCTTAAGATTTTGTGTACTTGTTACTCATGCACAAAAAGAACATAAGGTGATGCCTCGGCTTAATTGCTTAATGCTTAAAATTGGTGTGTACTATTAGGCTTGATGTCATCTCACATAATTACAATTTGTGTGTACCATTAGGCTTGATGCCATTTCACATAATATATTTCACATTATTATGGGGCAAAATACAAGAAACTTACATGATTGCAAGCTTTTGTTCTAGGAGATGTGAGAGTTATATGATGTAACTCTTTTGGTGATAGTCTCTTTTAAATTGTATGTGATGGATTGTGTAGACTTTGTGATTGATTGCTATTCACATATCACCTCACATGTATCTCAAGTTTTTGCTAGTATCACACACTTCACAAGTTACTCTTTGTTAAACACTGTACATGCTAGTGTGTATGTTTTTGGTCTGACCAACCAAGTTTGAAAATATCTTGAGAATTGTGTACAACACATTTGTTGCTTAAGAAATTGAATGGGAGAATGATTGAAACTTGTTTTTGAGAAAATTGGGTTTAAAATTTGGGTTTTTGAAAAAGCATTTCATTACATCTCATACTCATGCATTTTGTTCTTCAATTTCAATGCTTTGAGGAGTTGTTTTCAAAATTAGGTTTGTGTTTTTCAAAACTGTTTTTTTTCTCTCTAAAAAATTTTGTGAGCCTCTGCCCATTTCGATCGATCCATTTTCGATCGATCGAAAAAGTGCTTTAATTTGTTTGAAAATGATTGTCTCATTCGATCGATCGAATGTATTTTTCGATCAATCAAAAGTCGCGAATCAAGTTTTTAAAAAACACTATTCTTGACTTTTTCAAACACTTTTTCAAAAGTTTTTCAAAGTCTTTTCTCTCTCTTCGACTTGGCAAGCTCAACTGTTCAAATTTTTGTCGTTTTTCTCCGAAATTTTTGCAAGGCTTCTCTCTCCTCAAGCCGATATGTCCTTTATACCCTTCCTTTTGGTTTTATTTTCATGTTTACATGCATAAATCCATGCATTTTTGGGTAATTTTCGGACTAAGCATTTTTGGTATTTTCTGTTGATTCAAGCCCTATTTTGTGCAATTGATCATTGGGTTTTTGTGGGGACACGTTATAAACATGATCCTTGCTTGTTAATTTGATCAATTTTGAGTTTGGTGAAAAATTGAAAAATCTAGGGTTTGTTCTTGATCCAAATTGGGGCTTTTGTTAAATTGGGTTGAATTTGATGAAATTGGCTTGTTGCTTTGATGAAATTAGGCTTTATAATCTATGTGTTGTGTTTTGTAGTGCTCTATTCATCAATTTGTTTAAAATTTTAACAAGTGGTTTTCAATTTTTGGGGTTTTTTTTTTATAGAAATTCCCTGCTCAAGCCAATTTTGTCAAATTTGATCTCAATTGAACTTTAGTTTTTCTGCATTAGTACATGTATCATGGCATTGTAATTGTTCATGCATCATATAGATTTTTATTCTATTGATTTTTGTGCTAACTTGCAGTTTGCCCTTGGATTTTTTTTGTTTTATTCTTTTTGGTTTTTCCTTGTGTCTCTGTACTTTCCTTAGCATCATGCCTAGGAAGACTAGAGCCCATAGGTCTGTTCCCTCTCCTTCTCCTTCCCCTCCTTCTTTTGACCGAGAGAGGTTTCCGAGTGAGAAAAACCAAGAGACTTTTGAGAAGCTGAATCTTCAGAGGAAGATTTGGGCTGAGCGTTCTGTTATCCTAGATGAGGTTGATCCTGCCATTAAGGCAAATTTTGAGCGTAGGGGCTGGTTACCTTTGTTGGATGTGTCTGTTCCTCCTCCTCCAGCTACCCTAATTAGAGAGTTCTTCTCGAA
Source organism: Quercus gilva (assembly GCA_023621385.1). Taxonomy (NCBI): domain Eukaryota; kingdom Viridiplantae; phylum Streptophyta; class Magnoliopsida; order Fagales; family Fagaceae; genus Quercus; species Quercus gilva. The sequence goes on along the minus strand of CM042476.1, from coordinate 91,564,776 downwards.
CATCTCTATCCACATCTATGATTCCAACACTCTAGTTAAGAGTTGGATACGAGGCGTAGAGTACTCCATTACTCCTCAGGTAGTGGCTAATGTTCTAGGGGTACCTTTGGTATGTCATCCCGTCTATCCTTATGATGAGTCTCCCGAGTTGAGTGATGTCTTGTCTTACATCACTGGGACTACTGTCCAGTGGGGTTCTGATCCTAGGATCACTTCTGCTGAGCTCTCCGGGTTGCACTATCTGTTCTTTAGGATAGCCTGTCATTCTATCTGGCCCATCTCTCATGTTCACACCATTCCTCTTGAGAGGTGTGTATTTTTGTACGCCCTGGTTACTGATGCTCCTATTAGTTTTCCTCATCTCTTTCTTCGTTCTTTGAACGATGTTTATAGGAGTTCATCTACTACTCATGCTCTTGTGCATCCTATTTTTATTCATAGGATTTTGCTTTATCTTGATCTTAGTGGCTTCCTTTCCTCTGAGCCCATTTATGTGATAGCTCCCATAGGTGCGTCTTTTCTTAGACAGAGGGCCACTCATCTTCGAGCTGGTTCTAAACACCCTAGGTCTGAGCCGTCTGGTAGCGCACCTCCTCATTCTTCTTCTATAGGTCTGGCTAGTGAGGATGTTCCTGATCCAGTTGGTGATAATGCTACTGCTGCTGATGTTCCTCCACCTCCTTCGACCGACTTTGATGTTCGTCGTACCCTGGAGACTGTCATGATCGTTTAGGCGGCTCATGGTCAGATTTTGGTGGACTTGCTAGATGAGATTCATGCTCTGCGAGCCGACTTTGCGCGTCTTCATTCACCCTCACCACCTCCTTTTGATGGCAACTTGTGATTGCCCTTTGGCATTCCGTCACAAAAAGGGGGAGTGGAGTTTTTGACTTGTAGAGGAGTTTTTGTAGTTAGGGGGAGACTTTTTGTTACTTTTTGTTTTTGAGGAGCTTGTGGAGTTTTTAGATTGTATCTAGGTGCTTCACTTTGTATATCATTTTTGGGGATATTCATGTTAAGGGGAGTAACATTGATTGATATATATGTTATATTCATTGATTCTTGTTGCTTTGTGATTCACTGCTTATTGATTTATATTTATGAGTTGTTCATTCATATATGTCTTTATTTTGTGTTGTGTGAATCTTACAAGAATGTTATACCTGTTGTTTTACTCTTTTCTGTCACACATGCGTTTATGCGTTTGTTGAGTATTTCAGGAATATACAGGTTGATTCAACAAAGCTACTGTCTACACTTGCAACCGATGGATAGTAGTTAGGGTTGAATTTGAGTTTATGAGCATTATTTTTGTAAAGGGCTTTTTACTTGTAAAACTTTGAGCTTTTAATTAGGGTTTTGTCATGGATTGCCCAAGGGGGAGTTTGTTAGGTTCTAAAGGTTTAGGAATTTATATATTTAGAACTCTAATTTGTAATATTGGCAAACCATGATCAAAACTATATGTTTAGTCTTGTTAAAGTGTGCTCAAATTTGTTTAATTATTGTAAAGTTGGAATCGAAAGACTGTAGATGCATTGGAGCATTTCGGTCTGGCTTGATCGGTCGAAGAATAGATTCGATCGATCGAAAATCGATTAGATTGCGTTTTTCTGCAGTTTTCCAACTCAGCCCTAACTCATTAAACGTTTAGGGTTTTATGTTTTTGCCCTAGGTATATAAGGCAAAACCCTAGCCACGTTTTTAGAGTTGCTCCAGTTGTATTGTTGCTCATACATTGCTGTTTTGTGTAAATCTCTTGTGAGATTTAGAGGAGCTTTCCTTTACACAAAGCTTAGGGTTTTCAAGATTGAGATTACTTCAACATCTTGATAATCAACTTGGTTGCTACCATTGAAGCTTAAAGAATATCAAGCGTGGGTGCTTGTAGCTGATTAAAGAATTCAAGAAAGAAGGAGTCCGTGGATTCGGAGCTTGCACGGGGTCGTGTCAGTAAGTTCTACTGGTAGGCAGCATTAGGAAGTCGAGCAGGGAGCTTGTAAGTCCTTTTGTATGAACTTCAATTCTTTCATAGTGGATTCAGTTTTGCCTTGAGGATCGGTGGGTAAAATCCTCCCCAGGTTTTTTACCGGTTTGGTTTTCCTGGGTGATCATATCTTGTGTTATTTATTATTCTGCTGCTATATATTCTTGATATGATTGTTTGATTGTTTTAACCTAGAATTTTTTAATTTGACTAAGTAACAATTTGGCTAATTAACTAGGCTACTCAATCTGGTTGTGTGTTAAGGGGTCTAAATTTCCATCATCACCAAAAAGATAAAAAAAGATCATTTACTAAAATTAAAAGATTCTATAAAAATACCTATTGCTTGCATTAAGTGTAGAAAATATGGACACCATGTTACGGAATGTGTAAAGAAAGAAAAGACAAAAAAGAAACAAGAAAGAATAGAGATAGAATCGGTAACCTTACAAGACTTAATGACAGAAGCAAAAATACTAAAAGAAGAAATTAAAGATATTAAAGGGGATAATTCTACCGATATAAGTGAACAAAACATTATAGAAATAATAAACTTGAAAGTGTTTTCTAAACCTATGGTGGAATCTCCTTTACTAGAAAAAGATGCTTACTTTAAGCAGAATTTCTTAAGTTTAATTGATAGAGTAATCTTTCAAAAATGGCATATAGAAATTACTTTAGTAATTAATAAAGAATTTTCTTTGATAGAAATTGCTTTAATAGACTCAGGCGCTAACATGAACTGTATACAAGAAGGATTAATACCTTTAAAATATTGTGAAAAATCTTCAGAAAGATTAACTCAAGCTAATGGAGAAAAATTGATAATTAACTATAAAATACCCAATGTCCACATATGTAATGACAGAATATGTTTTGAGACAGTTTTTGTTTTAATTAAAGACCTTTCTTCTAAAATTATTCTAGGAAATCCCTTTATGACTTTACTCTATCCCTTTTTAACAACAGAAGAAGGAATTAAAACCAATGTGTTAGGAAAAGACATACTTTTTAAATTCATCTTACCACCCATCCCGAAAGAAATTTATTCACTTAATAATATTTCTATAGTAAGAAAAATTGATAAAGAAAAGATTGACAGAAAAAATAGACACTTAGAATTTTTAAAGACAGAAATATTATACAAAAGAATTGCTGAACAATTAACTGACCCCATACTGAATCATAAAATAAAATCTTTTAGACAACAGATTGAGACAAAAATTTGTTCTAATCTCCCCACTGCTTTTTGACACAGACACCGACACATAGTACAACTACCTTATGAAAAAGACTTTAATGAAAGACAGATACCTACTAAAGCTAGACCAATACAAATGAATAATGAATTGTTAGAACACTGTAAGAAAGAGATTGAAGATCTTTTAAATAAAGGATTAATCAGAAAAAGCAAGTCTCCTTGGAGCTGTGCCGCTTTTTATGTTAATAAACAGGCAGAATTGGAACGAGGAGTTCCAAGATTAGTTATAAATTATAAACCTTTAAACATAGCATTACAATGGATAAGATATCCCATCCCCAATAAGAAAGACCTACTTGACAGACTTCATAAAGCAACCATATTTTCTAAATTTGATATGAAAAGTGGATTTTGGCAAATACAAATTGATGAGAAAGACAGATATAAAACTGCTTTTACAGTTCCTTTTGGTCATTATGAATGGAATGTTATGCCCTTTGGATTAAAAAATGCACCCAGTGAATTTCAAAATATAATGAATGACATATTTACACCTTTTATAGAATTTTCAATTGTTTATATAGATGATGTTTTAATCTTCTCTAAATCAATTGATGACCATTGGAAACATTTAGATATATTTGTCAAAGTAATTAAACGCAATGGATTAGTTGTCTCAGCCTTTAAGATAAATTTATTCCAAGATAAAATCCGATTTTTAGAACATAATATTTATAAGGGAACATTAAGTCCCATTGACAGAGCCATTCAATTTGCAGATAAATTTCCAGATGAAATAAAAGATAAAAACCAGTTACAAAGATTTCTTGGCAGCCTAAATTATGTTTCAGACTATTTCCAAGGACTAAGAAAAATATGCAGACCCCTATATAAAAGATTGAAAAGAATCCTCCTGCATGGACAGATAAACACACTATGATAGTTCGACAAATTAAAAAATATGTTAACCAACTCCCTTGCACTGTTATTCCATCACCCAATGCTTTCAAAATCGTTGAGACAGATGCTTCTGATATAGGCTATGGTGGAATTCTAAAACAGATAGCAAAAGATGATGCTAAAGAACAAATTGTTAGATTCCATTCTGGCTCCTGCTCGGCTACTCAGCAGAATTACAACACTATTAAGAAAGAAATTTTATCTATTATTTTGTGTGTTTCAAAATTTCAAAATGATCTTTTTAACCAAAAGTTTTTAATCCGTGTCGATTGTAAAAGTGCTAAAGAAGTTTTGCAAAAAGATGTTCAAAATCTTGTTTCTAAACAAAGTTTTGCTAGATGGTAAGCTATTTTAAGTGTTTTTGATTTTGATATTGAATATATTAAAGAAGAAACTAATTGTATTCCTGATTTCTTAACTCGTGAATTTTTACAGGGAAGATGAGTTCCCTTGCAGATAAGAGCAAATCCCCTAAACCCAAAACCAGACAGTCTTATGCTGCTCCTCCGATTCCTCCCCCCAGTAGACTTGTCCCTTGTCCCTTTTTCACCTCACCTACTTTTTATTCAAATAGACCCCATGAAAGAACCCCAATACCTTGTAGCCCAAACCCCTTCCAACCTCTCTCCCCAAGCCCCACTCCAACATCCAAACAATCTTATGCCTTGCCTTCAACTTCCTCAACTCCTCCCTTAAAGAAACCATTTAACATAGTTGCATCCACTTTTCCCCCTTTAACCTCTTCCCCCAACCAACCAAAATACAGATCCTCTACCTCTCAAGAAGCCCAAACCCCAAAAGAATATCACAGTGTTGAACTCCTAAAAGACTCCTGGAACTTTATTTTATGGATTGAACCAGAATATGAGCACATAACAAACACCCTCTCCCTAGTCAGACAGTTCATACCCCCAGGATGGGAACATCCTAAGACAGAAACATTAAGACCCAGACATTTTATGAGCTTATTTTAGTAGATACAGACTCAATATTGGTAACACATATGCCTTGTTCCCAAGAACCAAATAGATTTGGCTACTCTAAAGTTGTCATAAAACAGATCCTCACCCCTTCTTAGTGGAGAGCCCAACCCTAGGTCACTAGGAACTTTTCTATACTTTTTGAACCATCGTTTTATAATTATTATGACTATATGGAAGCTTGGGATAGATTCCTTTTATTCCAAAATAATATTTACAGGCATACTTGGTTTTTCTGGTTTGATATGTACAGAAAGAAAGACATGATGATACCAAGATGGTTTATTGACTGGTGGAATTCCTATGGTCCTGAAGCTATGATTCTCCCTCCTAATCTTTTAAAAGCTTATGAGACTTTCAAGAAAGAACCAAACATACCGCATCTTAAAGATTTCCCACATCTTTTGCAGTTCTTTTATAGGTTTCCAGATCTCCCATGGATCATCAGATGGGAATACAAGATAGAAAAGCATCCCCAGTATCCTTTTCCTATGCTTACTAGGAAGTTTAAATTAAAATAGTGGAATAAGTTTAATTTTGATCATATTTGCCAAGAACTACAGAAAAAGATCTCTTCCTCCAAGACAGAAAGTTCTAATTTCCTTTTAGAAAAGAGTCAAGTCTAGTGCTAGCTTGCCTCCGTCTCAGACAGAAGACAGCTTAAAAAGCAACTACTTGAAGCTGCATCACAAATATTAGACGATGAAGGTGACACAGTATTGGAATCTTCCTTCCCAAACTACAGGACTCACCCAGAAGTATTCCAAGATTCTCAAGACCCCTATGACATATAACAGATAAGACAAAATTACAGAAAAAGACAAAATGACAGAAAGATTCAAAAAGATATTTTGACAGATAAGCACTTCCCGACAGATTCCCACAGATAGATCAAAAGCTCCTTTTGAAAGAACACTATTCACTAGCATGTGTTTTCTGACAGATTCTACAAGATTTACTTTTACTGTTCAAGATCTTATCGACAGATTAACTTGACTTCACTTTATTTAACTCAGGCTACTTTTAAAGACTTACCGTGGTTTACCGACAGATTAACTTGAGTTCCCTTTACTCAACTCATGTTACTTTTGAAGACTCACCAGGGTTCATTTCATCTATAAAAAGGCAGACTCCGAAGACAGAAGACAGGTCCAAAATTAAGGTCCAATTTCTAGGTCCAAAACCAAGGTCTAATTTTCTAGAGAAGTTTCAAAAGTCCAAGATAGTTTTCTCCTTTTCCCTCAAAAAGACTTTTGTACTATTCCCCTTTTGTAATCTTGTAACCTTCCCTTCCAGACAGATAACCTTGTAACCCTTTACAGATTTTACTTTGTAATCTTGTAACTCTTCAGACAGTGTTTTATTTTCAAAGCTTGTATCAAAGACAGTTTTAATCAAAGATAGAAGTATTTTCAAGTAAGCTTTATCAGTTTCAGTTTTCATATTCTATATTCCGTTTTAACTTATTTTTAAATATATCTATTTTGCTATTTTCTTCTTTATCATCTATTTTATCATTGTTTATGCTTCTATACTACTACTGTGCTCTCTCCTAGACATGATTGAGTAGATAGCCGCTCAAGTAATAAGTGTAAAGGATAGAATTAAATATAGCAATGAACCCTTGATAGACTCCTCTCCCCCTGATAGATATAATAGTGAAAGTTTTCATAAAGATCATTATAAAGATGAATTTTTAAATATAATTGACAGAATGGTATTTCAGAAATGGTATACTGAAATAACTTTGGTTATCCATAAAGAATTCTCATTAACTGTCATTGCCCTTGTTGATTCAGGTGCTGATATGAATTGCATACAAGAAGGGCTAATACCTTCCAAGCATTATGAATCAACAACAGACGGATTAACTCAGGCTAACGGTGATAGACTTAAAATAAGTAATAAATTAACCAGGGCATACATACATAATAATGGAATCAATTTCAGAACACCTTTCTTTTTAACAAATAAGTTGTCCTCTAAAGTTATACTGGGAAATCCTTTTTGGCTCTACTTTACCCCTTTTCCACGACAGATGATGGAATATGTGCTAATATTTTGGAAACAGAAATATTTTTTAAGTTCGTCCTACCCCCAACCCCTAAGGATATACACTTACTAAAAGAAATTTCCATTTCAATGGCCAAAAGTAGTGATAAAATTGAGCCAGTAATAGATGATGAGAGTCCTCCAAATTCAATAATAGAAAATACTGTTCTACCCAGTAGCAGCAGCATGTAAGTATGCACATATTATTAAAAAAAAAAAAAATTTCCAAATTTTTTGACAATTCAAATTAATGCTCCTACTTTTCTTGATTAGTCTTTCTTTCTCCCTTGTATCTAGCCTCCTACGTATCCTACCTTGGCTTACAAACATCTTTTGTTTTCACTTTGCCATGATTCATGCCAAAATATTTACCTTGTATTATAGAATCATGACTTGTTTCTTACTCTGACCATATTGTCGCTTACATTATGGTCCAATATTAGTTAGTTAATTTTAAAATTAACGGTCAATTGCCTGGCAAACAAGATAGCTATTCTAAGGCTAAATCTTAGACCGAATTCTGCCAAAATAGAAATCTTTCAAAAGATTTCAAATCAAAGCATGAAGGCGTCTCAATAGTGACAACATACCTTCAGGATACAAGTATCCATGTGGTAATCAGAAAGGTTTAACAGACACAATGACAAAATAGTTACTATAGCTACCATTAGACAAATACAAAAAGGACAGATCTCTATTTCCAGAAAGATCCGAGACAGTCTAGACAAATATGGACAAGATAGGTGTCAGCATGACTTTCGGACAGATAGGGACAGGACAGGTGACAGTATGACTTTCAGAGTCACTAGGGTTCATTTCATCTATAAAAAGGCCGGCTCTGAAGACAGAAGACAGGTCCAAAATTAAGATCCAATTTCCAAGTTGAAAGCTTGGGTCCAATAGCTCTCCCTTTCCCTCAGAAAGACTTTTGTGCTTTTATTTCCTCTTTTGTAATCTTGTAACCTTTCCCTTCCAGACAGATAACCTTGTAACCCTTTACAGATTTTACTTTGTAATCTTGTAACTCTTTACAAATTTTACTTTGTAATCTTGTAACTCTTCAGACAGTGTTTTATTTTCAAAGCTTGTATCAAAGACAATTTTAATCAAAGACGGAAGTATTTTCAAGTAAGCTTTATCAGTTTCAGTTTTCATATTCCATATTCCATTTTAACTTATTTTTGAATATATCTATTTTGCTATTTTCTTCTTTATCATCTATTTTATCATTGTTTATGCTTCTATATTACTGCTATTAACTACCCAGGAGAGAGCACAGCAATAATATAGAAGCATAAAAAATGATAAAATAGATGATAAAGAAGAAAATAGCAAAATAGATATATTCAAAAATAAGTTAAAACGGAATATAGAATTTGAAAACTGAAACTGATAAAGCTTACTTGAAAATACTTCTGTCTTTGATTGAAACTGTCTTTGATACAAGCTTTGAAAATAAAACACTGTCTGAAGAGTTACAAGATTACAAAGTAAAATCTGTAAAGAGTTACAAGATTACAAAGTAAAATCTGTAAAGGGTTACAAGGTTATCTGTCTAGAAGGGAAAGGTTATAAGATTACAAAAGGGGAAATAAAAGTACAAAAGTCTTTTTGAGGGAAAGGGAGAGCTATTGGACCTAAGCTTTCAACTTGGAAATTGGATCTTAATTTTGGACCTAGAAATTGGACCTATCTTCTGTCTTCAGAGTCTGCCTTTTTATAGATGAACTGAACCCTGGTGAGTCTTTAAAAGTAACTTGAGTTGAGTAAAGTAAACTCAAGTTAATCTATCAGTAAACCATGGTAAGTCTTTAAAAGTAACCTGAGTTGATAAAGTGAACTCAAGTTAATCTGTCGGTAAGATCCTGAACAATAAAAGTAATCTTGTAGAATCTGTCAGAAAACACATGCTAGTGAATAGTGACTTAAGAAGTCTTTGTCTGAACTGAACTATCTTGACTCTGTCGTGTGCTAGTGAATAGTGAATAGTGATCTATCACGATTGTCTGCCTGAAAACATGTCTGTCTGTCTATCAATCTGTATCCACGTAATTATTATAAGATAGCAGATCTGAGTTATCCTCATGCTGCTCATGCTCATGGAGCACTCCATAATCATTACATAGAGGACAATATGAAATAAAAGTAAAAACAGGATCATGACCCTTTGCTGTCATTAGTCTCGGATCCTTAGTAATCCTTCTTTTCCCAATAAGCCTTCTAGCTGAAGGTCTTGGACCATATACTGCTATTCTGTCAGTGTAACCATATAAGTGGAAACTCCTGTCTAATTTAATCTGCACTTCATAAATCTTGTTACACATGAAATTAGACCATTCTTGGGCCAGAGCACCTGGATCATCAAGTGATAAATAAGTATCTCCTGTATACCAATTATATTCAGGGATACAACCCCAATCATAGATAAGGATCAGAACATGTGTTGGCTGAGCTTCCATATAGTAGCTAGAATCCCAAACTAGAAGAGTACTCCAGATTTCCATCTTCATATAATTAAGTCCTCCAATCTGTGCAGCTGCTTCTTGGATAACTTTAGGGAATAAACTAATCTGAATTGCAGAGGTTATAATTAATTTACTAATAAACCCTGCTTCTAGCATTTCAGATAACCATAAAGGATCACTGATTACTGGGTCCTCTGTCTCTGTGTTGATAAGTAATCCCGGGTAGGGATTATATCTGCCTCCTGTTCTGTCGTAAACTCTGTCTGAATTTCCAAAACTTTCATACCATGTAGCTTTATAGGATAACCATGTATCACCTATCATGTCTTCTGTTTTGATAAATGCTGTAGAGACTAATAGTTTAAAAAGATACATCCATCTGTCATAAGAACTTGTTATAGCTTTATGAGTTAATATATTCTGTTGAATTTTAGGAGGTAAGGTTCTAATAGCAAGTCTCGTTTTTTGCTGAATCTTAGGGTGGAGCTTTGAAAAGCTTGTTCCCATAAGATAGCTTTTTAGAGACTGCAATTCTGTCTTTGTGGAGCTTGAATCTCCATCCTCCTTGCTAGGGAGTTGACAACCGAGTGCTTCAATAAATGCCCTGGTGCTAACAAGATGTAATTCCAAAGCCTGAAGGGTCTTTTGGAATAAGGATTTCTGTTTGAGGGTGAAAGCTACCTGTAAATTATCAAGAAGTAGTTTAATATTGAGAGGAAGGTCTGTAAATTCTCCGTCCTGATACATGAGATCAATTTGGAGCACTTTTTGCAGAATTACACTGTTTTCACCACATGAATACATTGCCTCTGCTAGCAACGTATCCTGAAGGGATATTGTCTCTATCGAGACGCCTTCATGCCTATCCGAAATTTTTACTGAAGGCTTTCGGATTCTGGGTTGCACCGCTGGTGCCTTGCCCTTTCTTTTCATGTCTATCCTGGAGGATCTGTTATTCATATTAGTCTGCAAATGGGGTTCGGGAAAAAGATTATGTCTTGAAATATTATTTTGAGAATAAACATTTTCATGTAAGAGTTCTTTCAAATTCCTTTTTAAAATCCTTTCACTAATGTCTTTTTGCTGAAAATCATTTTTAAAATTTAAAGTATATCTAATAAAACAAACTTTTCTCTGTACACTTTTGTACCCTTGCTGAGTAGTGGTATAAGAGTAGTCATGATGAAGTCTTTCAAAGTTTGAGGGGCTGGAATTCAAAAACTTTACAAAATCTATCATGATTCTACTATATATTTTATTCTGCAAAAGTATGTGAAATAATGCTTCTCCATAAAGTCTTTTATCAACTACTATAATAGTCTGGTGAAAATCTGTCAGAAATTCTGTTAAGAAATTAAAATTTTCTTTATTCAAATTATCACAATTAAAAGAATCTATCAGGACTTCTTTTATTAAAATATCTGTTATATGAGTAGTTGAGATTACTTCAAAGAGTGCAATAATGTCACCTGTTATAACTCTGTTTAGTGCATTTGTCAAACTGTCAGTTTGTTTAGTCCAATTATGTTGACTAAAGGAACTTGTAAGCATATTTCTATCTTTTGTATGCTTTCTACTGAATTCTTTTTCATAAAGTGTTGAACTGTTGTTTGGATTATATATTGGTACTTATACAAAAGAGCAATAGGGAAATAAGAATAAATCTCTGTAATCTCTATCTCTATGTCTTGTTTAGCCTTTTTTATGTCCTTATCTGTCAATTGGTGAACAAGTGATATTTCTGTCTCTAAAAATGACAAACGTCTTTTAGTTCCATAGATTCTTTCTTTATTAGTATCTTGTAAGATAGTGACCTTATAGGGGAAATTAATTTCTTTTGGGATAAAGAGTAGGATGGAATTAAAAGGTACGTTAGTTACATTAGCTTTAATTCCTTTTATAATAACTTCAACACATATATCTTTATTGTGTAATTTGTGATTAATTAATCCAAAGGCCTAAATTAATCTTTCTTGTATACAGCTCATGTTATGAGTACCTAAGTCTGCTAATGTGATTTCTGTCAAAGAAAACTCTTTATTAATTACTCTGTCAATTAAACTAAAGAAATTCTGTCTCAAGTAAGCATCTTTTTCTGATAAAGGGGATTTAACCATAGGTTTAGAAAATTCTTTCAAGTATATTTCTGTAATATTTTGTTCATTTATGTCTATGGAGTTGTCTTTTTTTATTTCTTTAATTTCTTGTTTTACCATTTTTTCTTCTGTTATTAAATCTTGTAGAGTTACCGGTTCTATCTCTATTCTTTCTTGTTTCTTTTTTTTCTTTTCTTTCTTTTCTCTTTCTTTTTCTTAGCTTTTTCTATCTTTCCACATTTCGTAACATGGTGTCCATATTTTCTACACTTAATACAAGCAATAGGTATTTTTATAGAATCTTTTAATTTTAGTAAATAATCTTTTTTATCTTTTTGGTGATTAGGTAAATTATCTATTAATTTCACTATTATGTCTTTTTGTTTCCTTTTTCTTTTATTGACTTTAAGTGGGTTGGTTGATTTTAATTCTTTCTTTTTCTGTACTTGGTCTATCTCTTTTTGACTAACATTAAATATCTCCATTAATTCATTTAGTATATCTTTTTCAAATTCTAATTTACTGATTTGTTTAACAATTTTATTTTGTCTATCACATTGTTTTTTAGTGTGACCATAGTCTTTACATTTATGACAAATAGTATTTCTGACATGTCTATCAGTTTTCTCATTTTCTGATGAATTAGTACTGTTTAAGACTGTTATCTCTCTTGTTTTGTTTATATCTAAAGATGCATTTAATATTTCTATCTTTTTAGTCAATTTTGTCAGATTGGTATCTGCCATAGATCTGTCAATTAATTTTAGTCTTTCATCAATCCTTTCTTTTAGACTATCAATTTTCCATCTATTGTTGACTTTCTTTGCTACACTACCACTATTTTCCTTTTCTTCATTATTATTAATTTTCCTTCCTTTGTTGACTATTTCTTTTTTTAGTCTTTCTTCTTCTATCTCTTTTTCTACTTCTAGTTTCCTACGTAGAGATTCTTCAAGAGTACTATTTTCTTTTGGTTCTATCATGTCTTTTCTTAGTAGCTTTTCACTATTTTTTCTTTCAACTATTTCTTTTGCTTTGTCTTGATCTATTACTATGTCAACTTTCTTGCTATTTTGTCTTTCCATTCTTTCTATCATCTCTTTTACCATTCCTTTTTTTAATATTTCTTAATCTTTCATGTTGTCAGTCTTTTGTTTTTCATTATCTTCATGCATAGTTGTTATAAGACTAGTTTCTTTCTTTAGTTCATCTTTTTCTTTGTCTTTGTATGTTATAGGTGTAGTTCTGTCAGTTGCTTTTGACTTTTTTAAACTATCATTACCATTATCTATTAAACCATCCTTTCTACTATCTACCATATTTATTGATATGCCTGTAGCACTTCTTTCTTTTATGATATTCTTTCCTTTATCTTCTACATGTGTTGATCTTTCCTTAATTGGGTTAGTTTTCCTGTCAACTTTCCTGTCAGTTGCTTTCAATGCCTGTGAGTCTATTTTTATTTCTTTATCTAATACCATTAACTACCCAGGAGAGAGCACAGCAGTAATATAGAAGCATAAACAATGATAAAACAGATGATAAAGAAGAAAATAGCAAAATAGATATATTCAAAAATAAGTTAAAACGGAATATGGAATATGAAAACTGAAACTGATAAAGCTTACTTGAAAATACTTCTGTCTTTGATTAAAACTGTCTTTGAAACAAGCTTTGAAAATAAAACATTGTCTGAAGAGTTACAAGATTACAAAGTAAAATTTGTAAAGAGTTACAAGATTACAAAGTAAAATCTGTAAAGGGTTACAAGGTTATCTGTCTGGAAGGGAAGGGTTACAAGATTACAAAAGGGGAAATAAAAGTACAAAAGTCTTTCTGAGGGAAAGGGAGAGCTATTGGACCTAAGCTTTCAACTTGGAAATTGGATCTTAATTATGGACCTATCTTCTGTCTTCGGAGTCTGCCTTTTTATAGATGAAATGAACCCTGGTGAGTCTTCAAAAGTAACCTGGGTTGAGTAAAGTGAACTCTAGTTAATCTGTCAGTAAACCATGGTAAGTCTTTAAAAGTAACCTGAGTTGAATAAAGTGAACTCAAGTTAATCTGTCGGTAGGATCTTGTAGAATCTTGAATAGTAAAAGTAAATCTTGAGGGATCTTGAACAGTAAAAGTTTTACTATTCATGAACAATAGTCTGTCAGTTTATTAGTGACTTAAAATCTGTCCTGTCTTTGTCTAGACTTATTTTCTTTTACACATGCAAGTGAACAATGGTGACTTGGGGACACCTGTCTTGGACCATAACGACACCTGTCTTGAACCATATCTGTCTGAAAGTCATACTGTCACCTGTCTTGTCCCTATCTGTCCGGAAGTCATGCTGACACCTATCTTATAGAGATCTGTCCTTTTTGTATTTGTCTAATGGTAGCTATAGTAACTATTTTGTCTTTATGTCTGTTAAACCTTTCTGATTACCACATGGATACTTGTATCCTGAAGGGATGTTGTCTCTATTGAGACGCCTTCATGTTTTGATTTGAAATCTTTTGAAAGATTTCTTTTTTGGCAGAATTCGGTCTGAGATTTAGCCTTAGAATAGCTATCTTGCTTGCCAGGCAATTGACCTTTAATTTTAAAATTAACTAATTAATATTGGACCATAATGTAAGCGACAATATGGTCAGAGCAAGAAACAAGTCATGATTCTATAATACAAGGTAAATATTTTGGCATGAATCATGGCAAGGTGAAAACAAAAGATGTTTGTAAGCCAAGGTAGGATACGTAGGAGGCTAGATACAAGGGAGAAAGAAAGACTAGTCAAGAAAAGTAGAAGCATTAATTTGAATTGTCATAAAATTTTGAAATTTTTTTTTTTTAATAATATGTGCATACTTACATGCTGCTGCTACTGGGTAGAACAATATTTTCTATAATTGAATTTGGAGGACTCTCATCATCTATTACTGGCTCAATTTTATCACTGCTTTTGGCCATTGAAATGGAAATTTCTTTCAGTAAGTGTATATCCTTAGGGGTTGGGGGTAGGAGGAACTTAAAAAATATTTCTGTTTACAAAATATTAGCACATATTCCATTATCTATCGTGGAAAAGGGCTAAAGTAGAGCCAAAAAAGGATTTCCCAGTATAACTTTAGAGGACAACTTATTTGTTAAAAAGAAAGGTGTTCTGAAATTGATTCCATTATTATGTATGTATGCCCTGGTTAATTTATTACTTATTTTAAGTCTATCACCATTAATCTGAGTTAATCTGTCTGTTGTTGATTCATAATACTTGGAAGGTATTAGCCCTTCTTGTATGCAATTCATATCAACACCTGAATCAACAAGGGCAATGACAGTTAATGAGAATTCTTTATGGATAACCAAAGTTATTTCAGTATACCATTTCTGAAATACCATTCTGTCAATTATATTTAAAAATTCATCTTTATAATCATCTTTATGAAAACTTTCACTATTATATCTGTCAGGGGGAGAGGAGTCTGTCAAGGGTTCATTGCTATATTTAATTCTAACCTTTACACCTATTACTTAAAATTCACCTAGTGTTTCTCCCTATCCGACCCTGCTAGGAAAGCCCCTTGACGTATTTCTTTTTCTAAAGGAACATCTACCTTGACCCTCATAAAGAAATTTTGGCTATCATTGTTGTGCCACTTCTCCACTTCCAAAACCTTGCCCAACTGGTTCCCCACCTCCTCTGCTACTCAAGAAGATCTCATATCAAAAGGAGCCCCTAGATTTGTACCCATAGAGAAACTGAGTCAAAATTTACATTCGTTGCCGTCATCCCCCCTTTCCATCTGGTTAGCAATAGTGCTTGATTATCAAAACACTAGAGGCCTTCTGTATATACTTTGTCCAACTCAAATTCAGAACGAAACTTGAACTGAAACAAGTTGGACCCCACTTCAACGACTTGCACTCCATCTTCCAAACCCCATGCCTTTTTTAGTGTAACCAGAGTTGCTCTTTTATTAAAAGATTTGCAGGTTAAAAATTTTCCAATAAGACTCAAAGCACAGCTCTCTAATTCCTCTTTTTGACCTTCATCAGAAAGAGTAATAGTCTCTTCTTCCTCCAAAGTTAATGTCATCTTCTCTAAAATCTTTGAGACGTCGTTTGCCATGATTGAGGAATCCGCAAAATAAAAGGAAAAAAGAAAGCAGCCCTGTAGGAAACCCTAAGGGAGAGAGGTCTCATAGTAAGCGAGAGAGAGAACTCCTAAAAAACGAGGAGAGCAAGGTGCTAAAAAATAATTTTCACCTTGGGGAGCCTTTAAATGAGTAGTTAATATAATATAGGCAGAAATACATTTTTCGTCTCTAAATTTTGGCCTCATTCCCATTTTGAGCCTTTTACCATAAAAGAAAAAAAATGGTAGTTGCTAAATTTTAAATATAAGACATTTTTAACTTTTTGTTATGGATGTGTAGTACATGGCTAAATTTCAATATTAAAATACTACATTTTAGGATTAAATACAACTTGATAACTGTCATAAGTAAAATTAAAAAAAAAAAAAAAAATGTTAGCCTTTTACCCTATAAAAAAAAAAAAAAAAAAAGGTAGTTGTTAAATTTTAATTTAAGCTCTTTTTAACTTTTTGTTATAAATGAGTAGTACATAGCTAAATTTTATGATTGAAACACAAAATTTTAAATAAAATAAAAAACAAAAAACAAAAAACAAAAAACAAACACCTATAACTACACTCAAACAAAAACAAACGTGGACCTTTCATTTAACAAAAATCAAAGGCAAAAAAAAAAAAAAAAAAAAAAAAAAAAACATAACAAAAAAAATGGCAGCCTTTTATCGTAACAAAAATAAATAAAAACTATTAAAATTTTGGCAAAAATCTAAAACTAATCTTCTAACTTTCAACTTTTTTCATTTCAGTCCTCTAACTTTTAGGTTTGTCACTTCAGTTCTTTAACTTTCATTTATTGTCAATTCGGTATTCTGTTAGATCTCAGTTACTTGTTGCCGTTAAGTGAGCCAAAACGACATTGTTTTGGCTTTTTTTTTTTTTTTTTTTTCATAAATTTCGGAATAAAAAAAGAAAAAAACTAATATTAAAAAAAAAAAGAAAAAAAGAAAAAAGAAAACATGGTCACTGAGGGCCTTGGCTCAAAGCAAATATTGAGAGAGACCCAAATCCCTAACTCAAAGCAAGCCAATCATGGCTCTACCTCTATACACCAATTCTAGGTGGATTGTAGACGAAGCAGGAGGGCAACGAGTGAAGTTGGCATGCGTGAATTGGGTGTCACATCTGGAACCCATGGTGACTGAGGACCTTAGCAAGCAGCCCATGGATGCCATCTCCAAGAAGATTGCTTCCATGGGATTCAACTGTGTTAGACTCACTTGTCCACTTTTCTTGGTCACCAATGACTCACTGGCTTCTCTCACTGTGAGGCAGTCCTGTCAGAGTCTTGGGCTGTCTGAATCCATTGCCGGATCCAAGCCAACAATTCTTCCATCATAGATCTTCCCCTCATAAAAGCTTACCAGGCAAAATACCTATTCCATTTTTTTTTCTAGATTTTATAAACTGAGCAGCCATTCTTATGTTTTGGGCTGTGTCGTTTTTTTATATAAATAGATCCTAAGCAGAACATGAGAATTAATTACGTTAGGCTTCTTCATGGGTATGGTTTGATCTAAGTTAGGGAAAGACCATGGAAAGACCAGTTCATTCTTTTCCCCAAATTCTCTAAGTTAGGGATTTGGGTCTCTCTCAATATTTCTTTGTTTTTTATTTCAGGTAAGGGCCGTCATTCCCCTAAATGTTTTCTTTTTTTCTTTTTTTAATGACAACATTTTTCTTTTCTTTTAATTCCAAAATTTATGAAAAAAAAGAGCCAAAACAAAGTTAACGGCAGAAAGTAACTGAGGTCTAACGGAGTACAGAATTGACGACAATTAAAAGTTAGAGAATTGAAATGACAAACCTGAAAGTTAGAAGACTGAAATGAAAAAGGCTGAAAATTAGAGGGCTAGTTTTTGGATTTTTGCCTAAAATTTTGTACTTTGTTTTGTTATGGTTGAGTACTAAGTGGCTACATTTTAGGACTATCATAAACAGACAAGACTCTGAGTATGTGCTCGCATGCGTGCTTAGAAGATATTCTCTTTTTTGGTAAAGATGAATAATTTGTGTCCATTATAATTTGGGACTGTTATATTTTTCCAATCACAAAAAAATCTAAGGATGTGATGAGTTTTATGTGTTTGTAAGTGAAATAATTTTTTATCACACTGCTAGTTTTTTTTTTTTTTTTTGTGATTTAAAAATTATAGTAATTCCAAATTATAATAGATGCAAATTATTAACATTTACCCAAAAAAATAGAAGAGCCTCTGAACACGTGCTCACACATATGAGCATGTGCTCAAAGGCTAGTGTCATTTTTTAATTTTTTATGAAAAAAAAAAAAAAAAAAACTACTCCCAAGTTAATTTTTTATGGGTAAAATATTTTTTTTTTTTTTTTTTTTTTGGGTATATAAATCTCATCATGCATGCTTAGAGGCTAATTTTATTTAAGTGGGTTTAAAACTTGGTATGGGATTTTGGAGGAGGTTTTGGGATTCGCTTTCTTGTGAAGGACTTAGGCTGGTTTTCAATAACATGGGCTTGTTGGGCTCTTTAGATGAGGTTGGGCTGGTATAAAAAATCAGGTGGGTAAGTTTTATGCTTTTTGGGCTTTTTTTAATATGCTTTCAGATTGGGCTCTGGCTGGACTGACCTTGGGTTTTTAATTTTGAGTGGGCTAAATCTATTTAGATGTGGGCTTGTGGAAAATTTAGGTTTGACTTGAATAGGTTTCATCTGAGAGCAATAAGTCTAAAGACACAAATCATTTGAAAAAAATATTCACAACTATTAAAGTGTCGAGTTGCTATTGATAAAATATAATGTGTTGTCAATTGTCGGCCTCGATGCAAACAAGTCAAAACTTGTCAACTTAACTTTTATGAAAAATAGTGGAAATTGTTGTGTTTGTACGCAAGAGAGTCAATCTCGTACTAGAGGCTATACCGGTTTGGCCAGTGGAACGATATATTTTGGTACCAGTCAATATTGGTGTACTGTTTCGGGTTACCGCTATTCTCTCTCTCTCTATATATATATATATATATATATCAATATCAGTGTACTTTTTCGAGTTACCGCTATTATATATATATATATATAGTTGGGTTCAAGTTACATCTGGTGCAATTCTAAGTAATGTTATACCACCTAATAACTTATTATTAAATTAATATTTTGAAAATCCAACCGTTGAATTACATGTTCTATATGTTCTTAACATGCACGCCAATTTTCATATCAATCAGATGCTATTTACCATTTGATCAATAAACTCATATTTTATGCATTATTTTAAACTATAAAAATTTGAATTTTAACAATTGATCGATGACATGGATATTAATTTTTGATCACCTTGAAATTTTGCAAACATAAAGAATATACAAAGATAATGCAATCTAATGGTGGATTTGTCAATATTCGCATCCAATTAAAAAATATTAAGTGGTGTAACATTGCTTAGAGTTACACCAGGTGTAACTTGAACCCGACCCATATATATATATATATATATATAGAGAGAGAGAGAGAGAGAGAGAGAGAGAGAGAGAGAGAGAGAGAATAAAAATAAAAGTTTACTATAAAACATTACCTCAATTCAGAGAAAATTATTCATGATTTTAGACTTTAGCATCAACTTAAAAAAAAAAAAAAAAAAACCACACAGACACACACACAGAAAAAATATAAAAATAAAGTATGCAATGGACAATTAAGCTTTCTGTTTTATATATATATATATATATATTTTTCTTTTTTTTCTTTTAGTTGATGCTAAAGTCTAAAACCATAAATAATTTGTTCTAAATTGAGGTAATGTTTTTGGTAAATATGTATATATATATATATATATATAAACACAATATAAAAATAAAAGTATGCAATGAACAATTAAGCTTTTGGTTTTTATATTGTGTTTTTTTTTTCTTTCTTTTAGTTGATATTAAAGTCTAAAACTATGAATAATTTGTTCTGAATTGAGGTAATGTTTTATGGTAAACATTTTTTTTTACTAATGCTTTAAAAAAATTTTTTTTTTTTATACAAAATAGAAATTCTACTCTAACCTAATCTAAGTGTATATATGTATGAAGCTCCCTCCTGAAAACTTGAACTTTGGCCCTTGCCCCCCACACCCCATAAGCATTTATACTTGTAGAGTGACCATCGCACCAAGGGTGTGCAATACCGTAAAACATTACTTCAATTCAGAACAAATTATTCATAGTTTTAGACTTGAGCATCAACTAAAAAAGAAAAAAAAAAAACACACACACACACACACACAATATAAAAGCAAAATGCTTAATTGTTCATTGCATACTAAGAAAACAAATAATACAAATAAATTAACACAAGTTACATAACATTATCTACTCCCATCCTTCAAAAAGATCTAAAGTCATTTTAGCATTAATGAAATTCATATTTTGGCCACATAAGAAGAATGTGGAAAATAAATCACAACCAAAATTTAGTACAAAATTTTACTTGTTTTAGACTTTAGCTTCTACTTAGAGAGACCAAGAGAGTGAGAGACAGAAAGATCAAGAAAGTGAGAGAGATGTTGTGAGATTGTGAGACAGAAAAGGGGGTTGGGTAGGTCAGGTTAGAATTAGGAAATGAAATTACCATTTTGCCCTTACAAAAATTTTTAAAAGAAAAGTTTTTTTTTTTTTTTTTTGGCCGGTATGTCGGTACTGGCTGAAATGTTTGAAATCGGCTGGCACGCATGGTATTTAAACTAGTATGAAACATTGGCATTTTGGTATTGGTGAACGTACTAGTATGGTACATACCAGTCGTACCAGCTAGTACAGTACAGTACGGTATCCTTTTCCTTAGTTTGTAGTATTATTCAAGTAGAGTGGGTTAGGTTGAAAGGGTGTGGGTTTGGAAGATTTTATTTTGGGCCGAATGGCGTTTAGATCAGATTGGGATGTTTTAGTCACTCTTGAGAAGAACAAGGTGTGGAAAAGTTGGATGGTCTTTTGTGTCGTAAAGTGGGTTCTTTCCCAAGAATTACTACCGTATGTTGTTAGGTCCCTTTTAAGCTTACCTCAATTTATAATTCTTCCATTGAAAGGATGGAGATTCGAGATGCCCATAGCAAGTTGGAAAAAGTAGTCTTTGTGGTCGGCTTACTTTAGGGTAATGCTAACGGGTGCCCTTAAGACAATTGTTAATAAATCATTTTAGGAAAGTTTTGACACAATTTTCTTGGGAAATATTAAAATTTGTCAAAACAATAACTTATTTTTTTTCCCATAAACTTTCTGAAGATATTTCCTAAACTAATGCCTTTGGGACATCGGTTAACTTTCCCTACGTTCATTAAGAGTACGTACATCTAAGAGAATCTCTAGTAGCTTAGCCAAATTTTCATCTCATTTAGTGAGTAAATAGTTTTATCTACTTACTATTTCAAATACATTTTCCAATATATGCTCCATCTTTTCTCTATCCCCGTTTATTATTATTATTATTATTATTATTATTATTATTATTGATTTTACCAAAATCTGATACACTTTATCATTCAACAAATACCCAAATCACTTGCATTTTCATCAATCAACAACACTCACATCTCTTCTACCCAAATTTTACCAATGAAACGGATTCAAAGCTTTCTTTTGCTAAGATTTTATCGATATATAACATCCAAGTCTTTTATTAGAAAGAAAAGATCCAAATCTTGAGAGAGAGAGAGAGAGAGAGAGAGAGAGAGAGAGAGATTTAAAGAAAGCTAACATGATATAAACAAATAGAGAAATAAATGGTTTTTAGAAGTTGATGAAGAAAGTCCTATATGAAAAGGCTATAATTAAATGTTAATAGAAAAATTAAAATATAATTTAGAATGTTCCCGTAGGTATTGTATAGGCACCAACCAAGTAGGATGCATGTTTATTGAAAAAGAAAAACACAAAACGTAATGTAATGTTGGCTACTTGTTTTGTTATTTATCCCAAAAAAAAAAAAAAAAAAAAAAAAAAAAAAAAAAAAAAAACGAAGAAGTTGATATGTACAAAACGTAGTTTGCATATTTTGTTAAAATGCTTATTTTACTTTATCTAAATAAGTTCATAATAATAAATAAATTGTAGTTTTTATTTAAAAAGTTTTTTTTTTTTTTTTTTTTTTTTTTTATAAATAAATAAGAATTAAAGTGAGGGTAAAGTAAATAAGAATTAAAGTAAGCTTAAAGTAAATAATAGTAAAGTGAATAATCTTGAAGTAAGTAACAATAGATAGTTAACAAAAGATTGCAATAAAAGCTTAAAGTTAATAAGCTTAAAATAAAGCACTTACAGGAAGAGATAGTAGAAACATGATTTTCCTTAGCAGGAATTGGGTAAAGATTACAAGTTTAAGACCTTCTAAAGGTAGCCTAAAGACTAAAGGGAAATTTTAAAGATAGTAAGAAAAATAAGTTATGAATCTTGAAAGGGATAGCTCTTTTATAGGTAAAATAAGCACCATTTACATAGTAGGGAGTAACTAAAATCAACACTCGTGGGGAGAAGCAGGAATCATTCAGGAAGTAATAGTAGCAAGAATCATCTTTTAATATTCAATTGGAATCAACCCTTGTGGGGAGCAACGAGAGTCATTCAAGAAATAGTAGTAACAAAAACCAGCTTTTACTATTCAATTGTCATTCTAAAGTAGTTGAAAACACAAAAGCATCTTGGCATTTTTTGCATAGTGGAGAGCATCAAGAAAGTCTTTTGTTATTCATTTCGCATCCATAAAAAGTAGCCAAAAGTAGCTGAGAGTAGTTCTTCCAATAGGTCTCTCATCAGCATTGGTTTTAACAGTTTTGTCAGCATGTGCCAACATAATTAGTCATCAAATAAATCAGGGGTGGAAATAGGCTTATGACAAAAAAGAGCCTGATCATAAGTGTAAAAAGGATCGTCTTTCTTAGAATCAAAGGCTTTTGAGGATGCTTTGGATTCTTGCTCATCTTCATCGTCCAAGTTAGCATTTGCAACTTCCTTTTCATGCTTCCAAAACTGTTTTAACAAGGCAATCAAGGCAGTTTTACTAAGACCATCAAAGGCAGACTTCTTCTTTTTTTGACTTAGTAGATGACTGAGCAAATGCAGTAGCTTAAGCAGGAGCTTGAGCTTGAGCTTAGGCAATAGAGGTAGCAGTGCCTTGTGAGGCATTCGGGAAGTCACAGGTAACATTGTTAATAACATCCTGAGTGTGGGAGAATATATATATATACACACACTATACTAGCTACCAGTATGACATATAGCTATGTAACTAATATAATGACAGAAAACTACTTGGGATACTTACTTATAAATTCCTATATATGAGCAAAAAAATCTATTTTTTTTTTTCATCTTAGATTAGTTTGGAAAAAATCATATTTAAGATTAGCCTTTAGCTTACATTGGGTTGCAACTTTTACAGGAGCTGCAAACCGCAACAATTTGAAGACAATTAAATTAATTATATGAAAAGCATTAAGAAGTTACGTATGTATCGTATGAATCCAAAATTGGGTTGATATTAGTATATTACAAACCAACTATCTCAGTTTCGCTTTTAAAAAATGATAACGAACAACTAGACAATATAAGTATAACAAATAGTTGATATATAGTCAACTCAAATTATAACTCACACAATACTACAAAGTATTGTATCACCAAAATCACGCCAAACTTGTATCTAAAATATAAAAAATTGTCAAAAGCTGAATGAAGAATTTTTTAAAATTCTCACTTGCATTTGACAATAGCAAATTCAAAAAAATCTGGACTTCAAGCAAACGAAGCCATCAATGAAAAACTAGCCTTTGAGCACGTGTGTTTATTTTTTGGGTAAGGGTTAATTTAGAGTATTTATTATAATTTGAGATTACTACATTTTTCAATCACAAAAAAACCTAGGGGTATGATGAAAAAATTATTTCACTTGCAAACGCATAATACTCATCACACCCCTAGGGTTTTTTTTTTTTTTTTTTTTTTTTTTTTTTTTGTGATTAAAAAAATGTAGTAATCTCAAAGTATAATAAATACTCTAAATTAACCCTTATCCAAAAAATAGAAGAGCTTCATGCACGTGCTCAGAGGCTAGTATTTTACTTGTAGCTCAATTGATTGAAATTTCCCTACCCCAAATATTAAATAGCATTAATTTTTTTTAATAGGATGGGCTCTCATGTTATGAAAGGGTTTTTTTTTTTTTTTTTTTGGGTAATGGAAGTTGTGAAGTTATCTTTAAAATTGTATCAAACTTTTTTAAACACCATGAATACTAGAAAAATCCACCTATTCTCAAAAGTTAAAATCAAGTCACATAAATTTTTATTTTTTATTTTTTTTTTAATTTTGGTGCATCTATTATTTTTTTGAACCCAGGCCTAGAAGTTTTTTGTTTTTCTCATAAACCGTCACAATTCTAAAGCAAAAGTTTCAATTGCCTAAAAATAATAATAAAAAATTTAAAAGTATTAATTTTTTAAAACACTAAGAATATCGTTTGAGAATGCCACCTATTCTCAAAGTTTAATATCAAGCCACATAATTTGTTTTTGGTGCATCTATTATTTTTTTGAACATAGACCCAAAAGTATTTTTATTTTTATTTTTATTTTTTTGGGAAGTGGCACAATTCTAGTACAAAATTTCAAATGCCTAAAAAGAAAAAAAAAAATTAGTATTAATTTTTTTATATGGGAAAGGCTCAATATTGTGAATTTTTTTTTTTATATTTTATTTTTTTTATTATAATTCCTAGAAGGTAGCCACTTAGTCCTAAAATATAGCCACTTAGTACATATCTATAAAAAAAAAGTTTGAAATGCCTAAAAAAAAAATAATAATAAATAGTATTATATTTTGTTTATTTTTTTTAATGAGAACGCCTCTTAGGCTCTCACCAAGTTTTTTTTAATCCTAAAAGGTAGCCACTTAGTCCTAAAATGTAGTCATTAAGTACACATCCATAAAAAAAAGTTTCAAACGCCTAAAAAAGCAAATAATAATAATAAAAATAAATAAATAGTTTTAAATTTTTTTATGGGAAAAGCTTGCACGTGAGCAATATTATCTTTTAATTTTAAAAATGAATTTTCTTGTAAAAAATGAAAAGAAGTTGTAGTGAAAGGCACAAAATTGTTAGGGATAATTAATTTCATATGGAAAAGGTGTGATTGAGAAAAATAAAGTTAAATTGTAGGAGTTTCAATTAATAATGATATGTACATTACCATTCCAAAAAATAGTAAATTGAATCCAACGTAGAATTACTCAAATTGATAATATAGACATATTTAGGATAATTTAATTTAAGAAAAATGTTCTTAAACAACCAATTACTACTACTTTATATGAGCCTTGAATCATACAATATGTTTCTAAAGTCTTTCACCCAAATTTATCTAATATATACAGTATGCAATCCAACAAAATTGTTGATATGTGACCCTAAAAAAGAGACCCAAAAAAAAAAAAAAAAAAAAAGAGTAAGAATTAAAAATAAGAAAAACAACAAACATTAAATAGGAGGCAACATTGGTATTGCACCATTGTTACTTCGTAATTAAGTAAGATATTCAATCTCATTAACCATTGCAGTCCTACAGTTGTAATAAATAAATAAAAGAAAAAAAAAAACTGTCCTACCAAGAATAAATTTCTAAACTTGATAATATTTAAAATAACATAGTCCTAACAAAGACTAAATATCAAAACTTGATAACATAATGTGAATGCTTTGTTAAAGTAACATACCAATATTCAACAAAAACTAATTGTGAATTGTGAAATCCTCGTCAAAAGACAGGCTGCCAATAGCTGTGATAAAGAAGTCCTTTGCTTTTGTAAATAGAGATTATTCTTCTTGAATTTTGATGACGGTGTATTTTATTAGACTCCAATGACAATGCAA
Source organism: Quercus gilva (assembly GCA_023621385.1). Taxonomy (NCBI): domain Eukaryota; kingdom Viridiplantae; phylum Streptophyta; class Magnoliopsida; order Fagales; family Fagaceae; genus Quercus; species Quercus gilva. The sequence continues at coordinate 91,539,016 of CM042476.1, read as the reverse complement.
ACTCACTCACAACTTGTTCATAAAAATTAAATTCAAATTATCTATTCATTTGTGGACGTGTTCAATAGTTGACAAATGCGTAATATCAATGGGCAAATGCAAAATCTTCAAAATTTATATGAATAAAAATATTTAACATAAATCCATATAAGAAAGAGCCTAGTTTAAAACATAAAATCATAAATAATATAGTTTCTAATTTTTTAAAGAAATGTTTCCATACAGCAATAAGTAGTAAAAAAACATATGTATATATGTAGTTCTCAGTTCTCTTTTCTCAATTTTCATTACTCAATCTCAGTTTCCATAACTCATATCTCATATCTCTACTTTTCCCTTACTTTATCATACTTTTGTTTGGTTCTTGTTCTCAACTTCATATCTCACTTATTAAACTCAAGTTTTTGATAAATTGGTGGAGCCCACACACTGTGGTCAGTCAAATCAGTAACCCTTTACCTATGTGCTTCTCCTCTCTCCTCTTTCCCATTCATTTTTTTGTTCTGTCTCGCTCCTCACTTCCTCCAACAACCTTGCCAAGGATGGGTATAGCAGTTAAACACTATTGCATGGCTCAAACATGAAGCACACAATACCCAGTGTTTGGTTTTTAGACCCCTTAAAACCCAATTGGATTAACCTAGTAAATTAGCAAAGTGATTACTTAGTCCGAATTAAGAATTCTAGGTTATCACAATCAAACAATTATATCAAGTATATAGCAGCGGAAATATAAATAGCACAAAAATATGATGACCCAGTTAACCATACCGGTAAAAACCTGGGGAGGATTTAACCTAACTATTCTCAAGATAAACCTGAATCCACTATAAAAGAATCAAAGTTTGACAATAGCAACTTAGACCACTAACATCCTATTACTACCCGATAGTAGAAACTTACTGACACGACCACATGTCCGAGGCCACAGACTCCTTCTTTCTTGGATTCTCCATCAAGTATAAGCACTTCCGCTTATGTATCTTTAAACTCTTATAGTAGCAACTGAATGATCTTCAAGTTCTTGAAGAAATCTTCTCCTTGACAATCCTAAGCTTGTGTAAAGGAAAGCTCCTCTCAGATCTCACAAATCGCAATATGAGCAACATAAAAACGTAGCTAGGGTTTGCCTTATATACCTAGGGCAAAAAATAAAACCCTAAACGTTTTTAATAAGCTAGGGCTGAGTTGGAATTCTGCAAAAAAACGCATTCTGCCCAAGATTCGATTGATCGAGCCTAAGCTTCGATCAATCGAGCTAGGTCGATATGCACTATTCCTTCTGCATCAGATCAAATCCAACTTTACATAAAAGACACAACTTTGAGCAAGTCTAAACAAGACTAAACAACCTGTTTTGATTATGGTTTGCCAACATTACACATTAGAGTTCTAAATACATAAATCTCTAAGTTTTTAGAACCTAACACCCAGATATTTTCTGTAATGTGAATCAGGTAGCAAAAATGAAAAATAACTAAAAAAATCCAAACAAAATCTAGTTTAGAATAACAAATTATAGAAAGTAAATAGAAATCACACAAACTAGAAAATTTGCACAAAGCAACAACTCTTTACTCCACAAAGACCCAAAAAACAAAATCATAACAAAAGTGAGGAGAGGACAAGAGAGAGAGGGAGAGCTTTGGTTAGCTTATGGGTTTTGGTCTTTACAGCTACTGCTAGGTTTTTGGGTTTTCTTTCAAATGGAGAGATTCGGGTAGTCTTTGGTTGCTGGGTTTCGTTCTTCACAGTTGCTGGGTTTTTGGGTTTTCTTTTAGATGGAGCGCTTTGCCTGGGTATCGTTGTTCTTCAGATGCAGAGGGGAAAAGTAAAGGTAGGACAAGAGAGAAAGGAGTAAAAACTTTATGAAGAAATGTTGGTTTGCTACTTTGCTGCTGGGAGAAGGAGAAAGGAGAAAGAAGAAAGAGAAAGAGAAAAAGAAAAAGAGAAAAAGAAAAAGAGAATGCTGTTGGAGAAAAGAGAAAGAAGAAAGAGAGAAAGAGAGAGTCGTTGGTGTTGTTGACTTGATGTAGACATGTCCTTGATGTGGGTCCTACAAAGATGCATGTATTTACAATAATGCCACTGTTACTCGTTTTTCATAACTTGAAAACATCTTAAAGTTGTTTTCAATTTCCATAACTCAAACTCAATTTTTTGAAAATTGAGTTAGGAAACTAATCCAAACAAAGCAACTTGTTGTGGGGCCCACAAAATTTAGAAACTGAGTGATGAAAATTAGGTATTGGGTGATGAAAACACTTAAACCAAACACCCCCTAAATCACTTCCAAAATTATTTCAGTTTTTCACCGATATCGTTTTGCATATTATGCACTTCTCTACCTGCAGCAAAGAAAAGCTATGGTACGAAAAAACCTACTGATGACCATAAAAAAGTCTTAAGAAAAAAAAAAAAAAAACTGAATATGATTAGAAAGGAAAAGAAATTAAGCATTTTTACTAAATTTTGCCCTTACTTAAACGTAAGTTATAGGGGTATTTTTGACCCAAAAAATCTGGTCCAAATAGGAAAAGCCTCTTAAATAGTAGTATAGATATTTAATAATTTGTTGTCATATGCCTTCTTGTCCCCCTACTCGAAAAAAGTATTAATATCAAATTTAAATAGGTTTCTTTAAATAGTTTTTATAATAAATCAAATAATGGGTTAAAAAATGGTACGGACGATTGAAGCTAGCATACAAAAATATTTTTCGTTTTTCATTATTTTTGTGTTACCTAAAATGAAAAAATTTTCAATAATGAAAATTAAAAAAAAAAAACAAAATTGATACAGATGATTGAAGCTAGCATACAAATATTTTTGTGTTACAGATATATCTATACTACTATTTAAGGGGCTTCCCCTATTTGGACTAGATTTTTTTTTGGGGTCAAAAATACCCCTACAGCTTATGTTTAAGTAGGGGCAAAATTTGGTAAAAATGATTATTTAACTCTCATGTAAAACATTATCTACAAAACAAAAACTACATTTGAATAACCTCCTTCACGCCTTCAACTTCCCACCTAGGTTGCACCGACATGCCATTTTTGGCAAACTACTGGTGTTCGACACTTGTCGGACACCGATACCGGTAAGACTCGCCGGACTCCGGTGTTCGAGTGGTGTCTTTTTTTTTTTTTTTTTTTTTCCTGCATCTCTAACATGGTGCCAACACGGCGTGGACATGGTGGACACACCAGCAGTGAAAAAAAAAAATTCACTAAATTTGACAGATGGACAAATCATTACCATTGATTTTGTGATATACCCTAAAACAAAAAAGCTTGAGTCTGAGAAATGAGAAGTGAGAAATAATTACCGTGAAACCCTCCCTCTGCCCACTGCCCTCTGTCCCTCGCTGGGGCTAGTTCGGGCCGATTGGCGAGTCGGCGAGCTCTATATGTTAGGAATTTAGACCCCTTAAAACAACAATTGGATTAACCTAGTTAATAAATAAGTGATTAACTTAGTCAAATTTATGCAACTCTAGGTTATCACAATCATACAATCATATCAAGAATATAAAGCAGCGAAAAAATAAAGAACACAAATTATGATGACCCAAGAAACCACACGGTAAAAACCTGGGAAGGATTTGACCTAGCTATTCTCAAGGTAAACTTGAATCCACTATGAAAGAATCGAAGTTCATACAAAAGGACTTACAAGCTCCCCGCTTGACTTCCTAATGCTACCCACCAGTAGAACTTACTAACACGACCACGTGCAAGCTTCGAATCCAAGGACTCCTTCTTTCTTGGATACTCCAATAAGATACAAGCTCCCCGCTTGTTTTTCTTTAAGCTCTAATGGCAGCAACTGAGTTGATCATCAAGATGTTGATGCTATCTCTACCTTGAAAACCCTAAGTTTTGTGTAAAGGAAAGCTCCTCTAGATCTCACAAGAGATTTACACAAAACAGAAAAGTATGAGCAATAATACAATAAGAGCAACTCTCAAAAACGTGGCTAGGGTTTTTCCTTATATACCTAGGGCAAAAACATAAAACCCTAAACGTTTAATGAGATAGGGCTGAGTTGGAAATTCTGCAGAAAAACATTGTGGCCGACTTTCGGTCGATCAAGTCTATCCTTCGATTGATCAAGCCAGGCCGAAATGCACTAATACATCTGCATCCTCTCGATTCCAACTTTACATGAATTACACAACTTTGAGCAAGCCTAAACATGTCTAAACATATTGTTTTGATCATGGTTTGTCAACATTACACATTAGAGTTCTAAATATATAAAATCCTAAGTCTTTAGAACCTAACAAACTCCCCCTTTGGCAATCCGTGACAAAACACAAATTAAAAGCTCAAAGTTTACAAATAAAAGCCCTTTACAAAAATAATGCTCATAAACATAAAATTCAATCCTAACTACTATCCATCAGTTGCAAGTGTGGACAGCAGCAAAATCAAATCAACCTGTATATTCCTGAAACATTCAACAAACGCATAAATGCATATGTGACAGAAAAACAGTAAATCAAAGATATGTAAACTAACTCTCCCCCTAAGTTAGATACACCAAAAATAAAAACATTCTTGAAAGTTCACACAACACATAATAAAGACATATATCAATGAATAACTCATAAATATAAATCAATAAGCAGTGAACACATGAATCAAGAATCATATATCAAAAGCAATGTATTTCCCAACATGAATAGCCCAAAAAACAAAAGAAAGTATACACGGTGAAGCACCTAGATACAATCTAATATCAAATATCTCCACTAGCTCCGCAAAAACAAAAGAAAACTCCCCCTAACTACAAAAACACCTCTACAAGTCTCAAAACTTTACTCCCCCTTTTTGTGACGGAATGCCAAAGGACAATCACATGTCATCATCAAAAGGAGGTGGTGAGGGTGAACGAAGATGCGCCAAGTCAGCTCTCAAAGCACGTAGCTCATCAAGTAAGTCCACCAAAATCTGACCATGAGCCGCCTGAACGGTCATGACAGTCTCCAAAGTATGACGTACATCAAAGGCAGTCGAAGGAGGTGCAGGAACAGCAGCACCAGCACCAGCAAGATCAGCAACATCCTCACCAATAGGACCTGTAGAAGAATGAGGAGGAGGTGAGGTATCAGAAGGCTTAGACCTAGGGTGTTTAGAGCCAGCTTGAAGATGAGCAGCCCTCTGTCTAAGAAAAGACGCACCTATGGGACCAATAACATGTATGGGCTCAGAAGAAGGGAAATCATCTAGACCAAGATAAAGCAAAATCCTATGAATAAAAACAAGATGAAGAAGAGCATGAGCAGAAGATGAACTCCTATAAACGTCGTTCAAAGAACGAAGAAACAAGTGAGGAAAACTCATAGGAGCATCAGTAACAAAAGCGTACAAAAAGACACACCGCTCAAGAGGAATGATGTGAAGATGAGAGATAGGCCAGATAGAATGACATGCTATCCTAAGAAAAAGATAGATAGTCTCAGGAAGTTCAGCAGAAGTGATTCGAGGATCAGAACCCCACTAGATAGAAGAACCAGTGATGTATGACATGACATCATCCAATAGTGGAGACTCGTCATACGGGTAAACAGGGTGCTGGACCAAAGGTACCCCTAGAGCATCAGCCACTACATCAGGAGTAATGACATACTTTACACCTCGTATCCAACTCTTTACTAAAGTGTTGGAATCATAGATGCGGATAGAGATGTTTGAAAAGAACTCTCTAATCAGGGTAGTTGGAGGAGGAGGATCAGAAATATCCAACAAAGGTAACCAGCCCCGACGCTCAAAATTTGCCCTAATGGCAGGATCTAACTCATCTAACACAACAGAACGCTCAGCCCAAAATTTTCTCTTTAGATTCAGCTTCTCAAAAATCTCTTGGTTTTTCTCACTCGGAAATCTCTCACGGTCAAAGGATGGTAGGGGAGGAGAAGGTGAGGGAACAAACCTATGAGCTCTAGTCTTCCTAGGCATGATGCTAAGGAAAGGACAGAGACACAGAAGAAGCAAAAGAACAAAAACAAAACAAAAAACCAATGGCAGACTGCAAATTAGCACAAAAAACAATAGAATAAAAATCTATATGATGCATGAACAATTAAAATGTCATGATGCATGTTTTAATGCAGTAAAAATTAAGTTCAATTAAAGTTCAGATTAACAAAATTGGCTTGAGCATAGGGTTTCTAACAAAAACCCCAAAATTGAAAAACCACTTGTTGAAATTTTTTAAACAAATTGATGAATTGAGCATCTCATAACATAACTCACAGATTATAATGCTAATTACATCATAACAACAAGCCAATTTCATCAATTTCACCCTAATTGAACAAAATCCCCAATTCGGATTCAATACAAGCCCTAGAATTTTTAATTTTTCACAAAACCTCAAATTGATCAAATTAACCAACATAGATCATGATTATATCAAGTCCCCACAAAAACCCATTGATCAATTTCATAAAATAAGGCTTGAATCATCAAAAATCCCAAAAAGATGCATAGTCCGAAAATATCCTTCAAATGCATAGATTTATGCATGAAACATGAAAATAAATTCAAAAGGAAGGGCAAAATAGTCTTACCGGCTTGAGATGACAAAAACCTCGTAAAAGAAACGAAGGAAAACGACAAAAATTGGATGATTGTGCCTTGCCTAGTCGGAGAGAGAGAGAAAGGGTTTTGAAACTATTTGAAAAGTGTTTTGAACAAGTCAAAACTGAGTTTTAAAAAAACCTGATTCGCGATCTTCGATTGATCAAAAATTACATTCAATCGATCGAAGTGCCCCGAGATTCATAAAAACATTTAAGCTAAATTTCGATCGATCGAAAAACAGAATGGATCGATCGAAACGGGTAGAGACTCACTAATTTTTTGAGAAAAAATCACAGTTTTGAAAAAACAAACACATTTTGGGCACAAACTCCTTAAAGCATTAAAATTAATGAACAAAATGCATGAGTATGAGATGAAATGCTTTTTCAAAAACCCAAGTTTTAAACCCAATTTCTCAAAAGAAATTTTCAACCATTCTCCCTTTTAGATTCTCAAGCAACAAATATGTTGTGCATAATTCTCAAGATATTTTCAAACTTGGTTGGTCAGACCAAAAACACATACAATAACATGTACAATGTTTAGCAAAGAGTAACTTGTGTAGTGTGTGCTACTAGCAAAAGCTTGAGATACATGTGAGGTGATATGTGAATAGTAATCAAACACAAAGTCTACAAAATTCATCACATAAAATTTAAAAGAGACTATCACCAAAAGAGTTACATCCTATAACTCTCATATCTCCTAGAACAAAGCTTGCAATTATGTAAGTTTCTTGAATTTTTGCCTCATAATATACACACCAATTTTAATTTATGTGAGATGGCATCAAGCCTAATAGTACACACCAATTTTAAGCATTAAGCAATTAAACCGAGGCTACACCTTATGTTCTTTTTATGCATGTGCTACACTTTCTCGAGCACAAAATCTTATGATATGCACTAAGGTGGTCATGATTGGCTAGTGAATAGTGGTGAGATGGTTATTTATGCCTTTCTCAAAAAGATCAAGTCTGACAATTAAATAACATGTGACTTCAAGATTAAGACAAAGTGATAAACACCATAAACATCTTTCCCACACAACATGCACTACAAAGCTTTAACTAGTAAAATGCAATGAATAAACTCATCAAAACTAAACAAGGTACACAAGACATGTTATGTGTAAATAAATTGACCAATCTTGTTTTCAAAAACCAAGAAAAATAATGACAAGCACAATTTGCTTCCTCCTCTTATTTTTATTTTATTATTTTATTTTTTTTATTTTATTAAAAGAAAAAAACGTAATAAATCCTAGAATGAAATGCATGAATGTTATGTAATGCAAATCCTAGAAACAAAAACACCAAAAACCAAAGAATAATGGTCACAAAAGAATAGAGCAATGAAGCACAAGGACCATGCCAGAAAGACTCAATTAGATCAAGTCTTTTGCATCCAAAACCTTTTAGATGCACCATGAGCATTGGAGTTCTTATTCACGTTCGAGTGATTCTCAACTCCAGGATTGGAATAAAGGTTTAACACCTTTACCAATTCACCAATAAGTGCCATAGGATCTTGTGCTTGAGGCACAGACACTTTTGGTTTATTCGCTCTCTTAGCAGCTTGAAGCTTGTAATAGTTAGGACGAATATGTCTAAACTTTCCACAAAAATGACAAACCCAAGCAGGTTTACCATGCATCTTGTCTTTAGATAGGATAGACTCCTTAGGTCTAGACTCTTTTAGATCAACCCTAATCTTCCTAGGTGGTGAAACTTCTATGGGTTTAACAACCTCACTCCCAGGGGGTTTGACAGTTTCACTCACACCTTTGCTCACAGAAGGTTCAGAAGAAGATGAAGGAACAAAGATAGTGGAATGGGGTGCAGACACAGAGATGCTCTCAACAAAACCTAAACCAAATTTGTCAGAAGGATACTTCCCTATCATATCACTCCCCCTATCATGAATCATAGAAGTTGTGATGAACTTGGAACATATATACCTGTAACCTGAAACACTTGCATAAAACACATTAGACCCTCAGGGTAAAGCAAGTAATAAACGGACAAGTATAATGTAACAAGTAAATTGCGATTAAGTAATCAAGATGTCAAACATGTAAGCAACTTGATCAAACACAAACCAGTCATATGGAAATGACTACGATGATCATATAGCAAAGAAAGTGATCATTCGAACATGCAACCAATAAAGCACAATAGCATAAGGATAAAAGCATGTCCAACACATAAACACGATGCAATGAGAGCAACAAAGTATATCAAAGCATCATAAAGCAACGAGAATACAAGCATGAAGTAAATCAAGGTTTTCTCCAAAAGAATGTCTTCTCCCCCTTGGCATATGCATCTCCCCTTGGCTTTCTCCCCCTACGAATGTGCACAAGGTAGAATTTCTCCCCCTAAGAGTGTGCACATGAGTCATATAGAAATGACGATACTTTTTGCACCTTATCCATGGCAAACACACGAGCGGTTTAGACCCCCAAATTAAAATTACGGCTTGGTTGATTTTACACTAACTTAATGCTAAGTGCGGAATAGTGTAAACACAAGCATATAAGAAAGACATCTACTCTAATCCATAAACTAAGCAACACAGCAGTATAATGGAATATAAAAGAGTAGGGAAGAAGGATGCAAACACAGAAAACACCAAGACGTGTTTTCGAAGAGGAAACCGAAGAACTCGGCGAAAAACCTCTCCGCCGCCCTCCAAGCGAAAATCGATCCACTAGACAATCAGTTGGGATACATGGGTTAGCAAGAGACCCTCCAAGCCTAATCTACCCGATGCACCTAAGCCCTCCAAGCTCCTACTCCAACAAGGCTTCTCGGAACCCTGTCTTGTCTAGCTCTCCGGATCCCGCAACAAGCTCCATGTTGCATTTGCCATCCTTGGCTTCTTCCAATACTTCCCAACAGCTCCAAAACACTCTCTACACTCTGAATAGGTGTGGTTTGTGTTTGAGTACAAATCTTCTCTCAAGGTATGATAATGGGAGAGGGATGGAGAAGAGACTATAATGATTTCTCACTAAGGAGGAGTAGCTCTCTCTCAAAAGATGGGTGGGTTAGTTGTAGAAAACCTATCTAGGGTTTTTCTCTCTGAATAGCCACACCAACATATGTGGGTAATGAGGGTATATATATAGAGTGGGTGAAGGGTAAAAAGGTCACTCATAAAAATCCTCCAGGCAGAAAGTTTCGCAACTGTCTCGCGGGAAGGCCTTACCAGCGAGACACTCGCGAAAATGACAGCCTGGCATGACTCTTCAGCTTCCAGCACATGCAGGGCACATGCACCATTTCGCGGGATGCTTAGTAGCGAGATACCCGGGAAAACTCTTCAGTCTTCAATTTCTTGAGTCTTCACACACTCTCTCTCTCACACACAACCCTTACAATTAAATCCCACAATAAATATAGGGTACAAAAGATTGAATAAAATTACAATCAAATTTGGCACGGAATAAAAGCCAATAAAAACACAGTTGTAAATTACAACTTTACAGTACCAAAGAGTGCAAAGACAAGCACTTCATTTCTGACTTGTTTCTAAAGGTCATTGGTGAGGTTGGGCATCAACATGTTGTCCAAATTATTACCGATAATGCATCTGTTATGAAGGCTGTAGGATTTATAATTGAAGTTGAATATCCTCATATATTTTGGTCACCTTGTGTTGTGCATACCCTCAATTTGGCCTTGAGGAATATATGTGCACCTAAGAACTCTTTGCAAAATGAGGTTCCATATAATGAATGTATATGGATTGCACAAGTTGCAGATGAGGCAACTTTCATTCATATTTTCATCATAAATCATTCTATGAGATTAACCATTTTTAATTCATATTCCCCTTTGAAGATACTTGCTGTTGTTGAAACATGATTTGCTTCTGATAGGCCAAACGCGTATTGACCCCTTGTGATTAATTAACCAATTAATTTAACCAAGTTTATTAATTAAGTTAATTAACATGCAATTGCGTGGTAGCACAAACAAATCACCAATAAACTAAATATGCAATGGAAAAATAAATAACACGGTGATTTGTTTACGAATGGAGAAAACCCTACGGCAAAAACGCCACCGAGTGATTTTCAGGTCACCACTCTCGAAACTCCACTATTATCACAACAAGCGGTTACAAGTAAAGGAATCCCAAGTACCTTACCAACCTATAGTTGAACCCTTACCCCAATACCCAATTGGACTTGTTCTGTAGTGATAATTTCCACTTTTGATGCACGGCTCCCAAGTACGTGACTAACTAGTTTGCGTGGATCCCAGTACGCGACTTCAATCACCAACTAGAAAGAAAGGTTGGCTACAAAGTTCTTCAGTTCATACACATGATGAAGATCAAGAAGATGCTCGGTACAAAACCCGACAATGGCAGAACTTTGTCTTCGGTTACAAATTGCTTGAACAGAGTTTGCTCAATGCTTGTGCAACTTGTATCTCTGTTGACAGCCCTTAAAACAATCCTTTTATATGTCTAGGGTTAGGAGAAAAAAAGGCCCAAAGACACATTTGCAGATCCCAAGAAATCAAATTAGAAATTTTGATTTTTATAAACCTCGACAAATATAAGCTATCGAGAAGTTGTCGAGCAGGTGTCGAGCTTACGGGCCTGAAGAGTTTTACTTAAGCTAGATAGATGCAACTGTCGAGCTTTAATGAATTTGCACTTTCAGCTTGTTTTCTTGGACAGACTTGAAGGCTTCCGCACTTGATCTTGAAACATGGTTTCTTGAAGTATTTCAACACATCCTAAATCTACCAAAATACAAGTAAAGTGCGTTTTGTCTAAGGATTAGCCAATTACATAAAAGTATGACATATGTTCTTAACATGTGAACCACATATATCCTAACAATCTCCCCCTTTGGCAATCCGTGACAAAACCACAACAAACAAATGAACATATGAGAGAAGTCATAAATCACTCAACTCATACTCACTTGTTATATACAATAAAATCTATCCTAACACAAACTCTTGAAAAGCTTTGCAAGAAGAGAGTTTATGGCAAGTAGACTTTGACAACCTATATTTCTGAAACACTTTAAACAAAACTCATCAAGGCATCTTGTGTGAAACAAAAATAATAAATTGCATACAAATAAAGAAACATGTGTATAAAGAGAGAAAAGAAACAACACATGTAAAAGGTAGGTGAAAGAAAAACATACATCCCCATATAAAGAAGATAAGTAGTATGTAAAAGTGATCACAAGACCAAATATACAAGAAAAATGTATCTATATAAGAACGAAAAGAAAAGATACATCAAATAAAAAAATACATCATATCCTTACTACATCCCTCAAGTATCAACACTCCCCTTATAAAAAATGTCTTATACTAACTCTACCCCTAAGATGACTACTCTCATATCCCAAAATTACTCCCCCTTTTTGTCACGAGTGACAAAGGGTAGAGTGTCAAGTAGACATCTCATCAGTAGAGCTAGCATCTCCATCATTATCATCCTAAGTGTCATCATCATCACCATCATCATAATCATCCTCAGCATCAGAATCAGAAGCCACTAGAGGAGGTGGTGAAGGAGTAGCCTCAGGAGTAGACGATGCCCCAGAACGAAGAGGGTTCCGAGACGGAGCAGACTTACGTTTAGGTGCCATAGACACTACCAACGTAAACAGAATGAGAGAGAGGGAGAAAGAGACAATTAGAAAAGTCCCAAAGCATTTCAAATATATCCATATATATTGAAAAGAGAGCACGTATGCATGGGGAATGCATGAACATGTGACATGCAAAAGAAATTTCATCATGGGCTTAGCTCAATCCAATCCTACCAGCACACAAACAGATTACACACATCTAAATGCATGAAAATACCATTATAATGTAAATGTGATGTAATGCATGAGATTTTGAACACATTTAAATGAAAACCCATCCTAAAATTTTAACAAAAACTCATCAATTTTGAAAAATCCCAAAATTTTTCAAAAACCCCAAAACCTAAGTTTCAAAAATCATGAAATGCATGAAATATGAAAAGAAAAGAGATCATACGAAGTGATTTGAGGCAAAGAAAGGCCGAAAATCATGTGGGTTGAAGGTTTGGAGTGAGAAAAGTGAGTTTGGGAAGTGAACAGGTGTGAATAGATCAAAAGAGATCGAGGAAAATGAGAACCAGATCACACGAGAGTCTTAAATAGATCCTTAGTAAATCTCGATAGGTACAGGTATCGAGAGGTGTCGAGAAAAAATGGTCTTCGACAGATACAGGTGTCGAGGAGGTATCGAGGAATAAACACCAAAAACATGAACAGACGCTCGATCGATCGATCAGGTATCGAGAAGCTCTCGAGGAGACAAGAGATTTCTTGATTGATCCACCAGGTGTCGAGGAGGTGTTGGGATTGCGATAAGAAAAAGCTTGAGAAGCTCGACAGACAGCTAGGTATGGAGGAGGTATCGAGGAGGTGTCGAGCTTGCTTTTAAAAACAGTTTTTCGAGAAGAGAAAGACATAGACATGAATGCAATCCAATATGCAACTCAACCAATGATCCAATCAATATATTAATCTCTCAAGATCATCTCTCAACAGTAATTTTAAGCACATGGATCTCCAAAAACACACACACACACACACACACACACACACACACACGCACACACTAAACAAGTCTACCCAATTTTATATTTCAAAAACAAGTCATGACAATTTAGTGAGCATACATTAACACATGTAAAACCTTGTGATGGTCAAATCACATTGTACTTGCACATGTATCAAGAGTAGCAAAAAATATTGCGTGTCGTGTGTGAAAAACATCGCAAGATTGCATAAGTGTACACATGTTATGACGATTTGAGATATGAGAAAATCACTTTAACTTACACACAATCATAACTGTTTGATGGGGACTATCACCTTTGAGGTACATCCTATAACTCCCACATCTCCTAGAATACACGCTTGCAATCATATTTAAAGCATTTTTAATCTTTTTGCTTTTTATTTTTTTTGCGTATTTATTTATTTATTTTTATTTAGCATATCATGCATGGGCATATAATAGAAGAGAAAAGAAATACCCATTGATATTTGACATTCCAATTTTGCTATGCCGAAACACACAAATGTCATTGACACTGCACTTTTGCTATGCCAAAGCATACGGGTGTCATTCATGATTGGCGGGCAATAGTGGTGAGATGGTTATTTATGCCTTTCTCTTAAGATTTTCTAGTCCTACTCATCAAAAAGAGTGATATGAGTGTTAAGTCCTAGAGATAACTTAATCTTACTCATCCTCCTCCATCTTAATCTCTTCAAAGCTTGTAGTGAGCCTCTGAAGTTTTGAATCTTTGACAGCCTTGGTTCCCTCATAGGTTGTCTGGAGGATGGTCCAAGCCTCCTTAGCAATTTCAGTCGAGGATATCTTCCTAAACTCCTTGTTGGTGACCACACTGAACAACGCATTCAATGTCCTGCTGTTGAAGTTTACTGCCTTGATCTTTGCATCATCCCAATTGGCTGGCACTTCCTTTGGCTTAGTCCAGCCAATCTCTACAGCTAGCCACACCTTTTCATCTAAAGACTGCAAAAAAGCTCTTATGCGTACTTTCCAGTATACATAGTTAGTCCCATCAAATAAAGGAGGTATAATTAACGACCGTCCTCTATCCATGACAAATAGGGGTCAATGGATCAAACACAGCAAAGATTAAAACCTAATCAGAGTGTGCCTGCTCTGATACCACTTGATAGGCCAAACGCGTATTGACCCCTTGTGATTAATTAACCAATTAATTTAACCAAGTTTATTAATTAAGTTAATTAACATGCAATTACGTGGCAGCACAAACAAATCACCAATAAATTAAATATGCAGCGAAAAAATAAATAACACGGTGATTTGACTACGGATGGGGAAAACCTTACAGCAAAACCCCACTGGGTGATTTTCAGGTCACCACTCCCGAAACTCCATTATTATCACAACAAACGGTTACAAGTAAAGAAATCCCAAGTACCTTACTAACCTACAGTTGAACCCTTATCCCAATACCCAATTGGACTTGTTCTGTAGTGACAGTTCCCACTTTTGATGCACGGCTCCCAAGTACGTGACTAACCAGTTTGTGCGGATCCCAGTACGCAACTTTAATCACCAACTAGAAAGAAAGGTTGATTGCAAAGTTCTTTAGTTCATACACATGATGAAGATCAAGAAGATGCTCAGTCACAAAACCCAAAGGTGCATATACACAGCAACTTCTTCAGAAGAGATGAACAAGGGTAGAACTTTGTCTCCGGTTACAAATTGCTTGAACAGAGTTTGCTCAATGCTTGTGCAACTTGTATCTCTGTTGACGGCCCTTAAAACAATCATTTTATATGTCTAGGGTTAAGAGAAAAGAAAGCCCAAAGACACATTCACGGATCCCAAGAAATTAGATTAGAAATTCTGATTTTTATAAACCTCTACAGATATAAGCTATCGAGAAGCTATCGAGAAGGTGTTGAGCTTACGGGCCTGAACAGCTTTACTTAAGCTCGATAGATGTAGCTGTCAAGCCAGTTGTCGAGCTTTAATGAATTTGCACTTTCAGCTTGTTTTCTTGGACAGACTTGAAGGCTTCCACACTTGATCTTGAAACATGGTTTCTTGAAGTATTTCAACACATCCTAAATCTACCCAAATACAAGTAAAATGCGTTTTGTGAAAGGATTAGCCAATTACGTAAAAGTATGACATATGTTCTTAACATGTGAACCACATATATCCTAACAGCTTTAATAATCATCATGCTTAAAAGATTGTTTCAAGTAAAACAACATCTTCGAAATATGGTCATTAGTGAGGAATGGATGTCATATAGAGAAGATGATGTAGGAAAAGCTCAAACTATGAGGGATTTTGTTTTGAATGATTTGTGGTGGGACAAGGTTGCATATATTTTGAGATTCACAGGACCTATTTATGAGATGCTTCAAGTGGTTGACATGGGACCTATTTATGAGATGCTTCAAGTGGCTGACACGGATGCACCTATTCTCCTTAAGGTTAATGAAATGTGGGATTCCATGATAGAAAATGTGAAGAAATAAATATACCGGCATAAAGGCAAGGAAGACTATGAGGAATCTTCATTATATAAGGTGGTACACAATATACTCATTGAACGGTGGACTAAAAATTGCACACCACTTCATTGCCTAGCCCACTCTTTGAATTCGAAGTAATTTTTCTATCTCTTTAATCTTTTCTTTTATATTCTTTTAGGCATTTTTAAACAAATAAACTAAACTCATTAGTTGTACTTATTTATTTTCTTTTAACTAGGTATTATACTAATCAATGGATTTAGGAAGTTAGAGGCCGTGTTGCGCCACATAAGGATGCTGAAGAAACAAGCGCCTCAAAAGATTCTTTCCTGATCTTGATGATAGGAAGAATGTTCCTGTGGAGTTTGGTTTGTTTTCAGGAATTATGGCTTATGATGATGATAACATGGATGATAGGTGGACCTTTGATCCAATGCTTTGGTGGTCAAATTATGGGTCCAAGTTACCAATGCTTCAAATTGTAGCTCTAAAGCTTCTTAGACAGCCTTGCTCATCATCATGTGCTGAGAGAAATTGGAGTACATATGGCTTCATCCATTGTATGATGAGGAATAGAATTACTCCTAAACATGCTAAAGATTTAGTGTTTGTTCATTCTAATCTTCGACTTCTTTCAAGAAGAAGGGAAGAGTACACTAAAGGAAACTCTAAGAAGTGGGACATTGGTGGAGATACTTGGGACGAACCATTTGGAGGACCTGGGTTGCTTGAGATTGCTCATCTAACACTTGATGAGCCAGAGATGGAGATAAGTCTTGTTGAGAATGATGACTATGTTAATGACGATGATGTTGTTATTCTGTGATAATCTTGAAAGTTTAAAACTTGTTTTCCTTTTATGTTCTTAGTTTGATGTTGAACTTGTTGTTCTATGGTAATCTTGAAAGTTTAAAACTTGTTTTCCTTTTATGTTTTTAGTTTGATGTTGAATGTAGCCTATTTAAACTTTTGGTTCATACTCTAAACATTTTATGTGTATTATTTTACTACTTTGGGTGTTAGTTTACTTATTTGTAGTTCTTACATAATTTAAATTCTAGACATAAACGTATTTTATGTCTAAAAATATTAAAAAATATGCCTGAATATAAAATTTAATTAATTATTTAATTGCCGTACCCACGCCATGTCATACCTTTATTTTTCAAAAATTGTCGTACGCTTGTATTTGTACCTGTGTCCATGTCGGTGCAACTTAGCTTACCACTACAAAACAAAAACTCCTCCCACTAATTACAAACAATCCCACTACAGAATAAAAACTTCACACTAAATTGCTGTGAAAATTCAATTTTCTACAATCACGATAAGGTCTCCCTTATTCTTGGGCTAGATTTCTTTTCCATTCTAATCATATTCAGCTTTTTTTTTTTTTTTTTTTAATGACTTTTTTATGGTCATCAGCAAGTTTTTTTGTACCATAGCTTTTCTTTTTTGTAGGCAGAGAAGTGCATAATATGGAAAGCGGTGCTAGTGAAAAACTGAAATAATTTTGGAAGTGATTTAATTTCTCCAATATGGTCATTTCAAAATTCTGATGTGTGTACTAGAGGGACCTTTTCAATTCCATTAAAAAGGAATAATACCATTATCAAGTATTGGTCTTTGTGTAAGTGTTCGTGTGTGTGTGTTCTATTTATCTATGGGTCAGAGTGCATGGCTTCAATACTTAACTTGAACACTTATTTCTTGAAGTACTAAACCTATCCTAGATCTACCCAATTACAAGTAAATTACATTTTGTCAAAGGATTAGCCAATTACCTAAAAATGCCCCTAACAATCTCCCATTTTGGCAATCTGTGACAAAACCACAACAACACAAATAATCATGAGAAAAGTCTTAAGTCACTCAACTCATAACTACTTGTTAAAATACAACATAAATCTAACCCTAACATAAACTCTTGAAAAACTTTACAAGAAGAGAATTCATGGCATGGTAGACTTTGACAACCTATCTTTCTGAAACACTTAAACAAAACTCATCAAAGCATCATGTGTGAAATAGAAATAAAGATTGCATACATAAAGAACATGTGTATAAAGGGAGAAAAGAAACAACACATGTATAGATAGGTGAGTAAAATGAACATACATCATCATCAATATATAAGAAAGTGAAATACAATGTACGTATGTTATAATAAAATGGTCACGAGACCAGTATACAAGAGGTTAACGTAAAGATAAGAAAAGAAAATACTTGTAAACCTCACTACATCCCTTAAAACTATAAACACCCCCTATAAAAAATGTCCTATACTAACTCTCCCCTTAAGTACAAGACTACTCTCAAACCAAAACTACTTCCCCATTTTATCACAAATGACAAATGGCAAGTCACCGAGAGGTCAGCAACTCATCAACACTAGAAGAGCTAGCATCATACTCATCATCATCATCATGACCATCCTCATCAGCCGATGCCTCTAGAGGAGAGGGAGAAGGGGCAATGCGACCAACTTGGGTGTTCATCTGAGACATCTCATTTGTGAGATAGTTAAGACGACCACCAAAGTCAGCCTCCATTTGCTGAAGCTGTGCCATGATGGCCTCTAGAGTACTCCACCAGCTGCGGAGGTAGAAGGAGTCGAAGAAGGAACAGTAAAAGCTGTGGAATCAGTCGTCTCCACATGTGGCCGCTTCGGTCAAAGCTGTTTCTCTCTTCGCCGAACAGAATGGCGCTGGTGGTGAAGAAAGAAGAGGAAGGAATATCAACAAAGAAGCTTTGAAGGATCCCCGTGATAGCCAAAGGAAAGATGAACTAATCACGGGTGGTAGTATCTAAGTACACATCCAAAATAGATGTGATGAAGTAAAAGGGAAAGTCAATAAAAAGATCTTACATCAAAGCAAGAAGAAAATGAGCACGAGGCTTAGTGATGGAGTTATAGTTAGACAATAGGGTAAGAGTAAATGTCATTACCATGTTAAGGAACCTCGAGCCTTTGGCAAAACCCGAGCATGGAGTGTTTAGCTTACCACCCCATGTAGAAGGAGTCTTAACAAAGTGAGAGAGAAGCTCGTCTCTAAACACAATCCGAAGACACTCACAGCTTGGGTAGTCAAGATGCACTACCCTTGGAACATGTAGTACTTGGATATAAGATTCGGAGTAACTATGATACATGTACCTCGGATGTAAGTACCAAACCGAGGGACAGAGGTATCGATGCCATGTATATTAGAGTAAAAATCTTGTATAAACACAACGGGACACCTCAAAGGACTCTCACAGAGAGAAGTGCAACCCCGAGTCCAAATGGCACCGGGTAGAGGAGTGTCAATAAAGTCTGATAGGATAACCTCACGCTCTGGATGAACGCCACGTTTCTGTAAGTTCTCTGAGAAGTCCTTTTGAGCCTTCCTATCATGGAATCGAATGTGAGAGGGAGGATTGGAAGAAGAAGAAGACCCAGAGCCTCGAAAAGGGTTCTGAGCCGGAGTAGATTTACACTATTTAGGTGCCATAACACAGTCTATCCGAGAGAGAGAAAGAGAGAAAGCAGAACACATCACAACCAGAAAAAGAAAGAAAAGAAAGAATGTATGCATGAAGAGTGCATGAACATGTGACATGCAAAAATAATAAAAGCATAATGGGTAAAACCCAATCCAACCTAACAGCACTCACAATTTTAAACAAGCACACAATCCTAAAATGCATGAAACATAGTTATAATGCATAGAGAAAGCAATGCATGATCATATAACAAAAAAATCACAAAGCCCAACCCAAAAATTTCAAGAAAATTTCAAAAACCCCAAAAAGTATTTGAAAAACCCCAAAAAGATCAAAACCTAGGTCTAAAATGCATGAAAGCATGTAGAAAGAGAGATTAAGAGGTCTTACCAAGTGATTTGAACTTGGATAGGGCCAAAAACTTGATGGGTAGAAGGATTTTAGAGTGAGAAAAGGTTTTGGGTCGAGAGAGAAGAGTTTTCTATCGAAGAGAGAAGTGAGAAATGAAGTCTGAATCACGCCTGTGCTCGATGGATCGAAGATGCTATCGAGATCTGCTGAGCACTAAATCTCGATTGAAATGAATCTGTCAAGGTGCTGTCTAAGATCTGTCGATGGAAAAACACTTTGATGGATTGAGAAGTTGTCGAGAATCTATCGGTCACACAGAAGGCTTAGAAAAATTGGCTCGATGGATCGAGAAGCTGTCGAGATGCAATCAAGATTCCATCAAGAATAAACCCAGAAATCTTGATGGATTGAATATCTGTCGAGATACTTTTGAGGCTGAAGAAAGAAAGCTTCAATAGAAATGGAATCTGACAAGGATCTGTCAAGAAGCTGTTGAGCATGAAGAAAAAGAGTTTTTCAAGAAGGAAAAATACATAAAGATGAATGCAACAAGCAAGCTACTCAAAGAAAGATCCAAGCAACATGTTAAGCTCTCAAAACAGCTCTCAACATATAAGCAAAGCATCCATAGATCCAAACACACACACACACACACACACACACAACAAGTCTAACAAATTTTATATTTAAAAAAACAAGTTAAGACAGTTCAGTGAGGATATATTAACACATGTATTCCTTGTAATGGCCAAATCACATTGTACCTACACATGTATCAAAAGTAGCAAAGAGTGTTTTCATGTTGTGTGTGAAAACGTAACAAGTGTGCACAAGTTTCTCATATTATAACGATTTGAGATATGAGAGAATCAACAACACTCACACACAATCATAACTGTTTGATGGAGACTATCACCTTCGAGGTACATTATATAACTCCAACATCTCCTAGAAACACGCTTGCAACCATATTTAAAAGCACTTTGATTCTTTTTTACTTTTATATTCTTTGCATATTTTCTTTTTGAACATATCATACATGGGCATATTTAGAGATAGAAGAAATACCCAATTATATAAGCCAAAACATCACAATTTTGCTATGCCGAAGCACACGGATTTTATACATGATTAGCGGGATTTAGTGGTGAGATGATTATTTATGTCTTTCTCTTAGGATTTTCTAGTCCTTCCCGTCAAAAAGAGTGATATGAGTATTAAGTGTAAAAGAGACAAACTTAATCGCACTCATCACAAACACGAGCCACAAAGCTCACTTGCTTAGTTATGCATTAAAGTGCTCATCTAAGCTTTGCAGCCAACAAACTTCTCTAGTTGGTGATTGAAGTCGCGTATTGGGATCCACACAATTGGTTAATCACGTACTTGAGAGTTGTGCATCAAAAGGAGGAACTGTCACTACAGAGCAAGTCCAATTGGGTATTGGGGTAAAGGTTCAATTGTAGGTTAGTATAAGGTATTGGGATTCCTTTACTTGTAACCGCTTGTTGTGATAATAGTGGACTTTCGAGAGTGGTGACCTTAAAATCACCTAGTGGGGTTTTTGTCGTGTAGGTTTTCCCCATTCATAAACAAATCACTGTATCAATTTATTTTCCGCTGCACTTAGATTAATTGGTGATTTGTTTATGCTACCACGCGCTTTGCATGTTAATTTGATTAATTAATAACTTGGCTAATTAATCAATTAATTCATCCCGAGGGGTTAATACTTTTTTGGCCTATGAAGTGGTATCAGAGTATGTACACTCTGATTAGGTTTAATCTTTTCTATGTTGATCCATTGACCCCTGTTTGTCATGGATAGAGGACAGTCATTAATTATACCTCATTTATTTGATGGCACTAGCTATGCATACTGGAAAGTACGCATGAGAGCTTTCTTGCAATCTTTAGATGAGAAGGTGTGGCAAGCTGTAGAGATTGGCTGGACCAAGCCAAAGGAAGCGTCGGCCAATTGGGATGATGCCGAGATCAAGGCGGCAAACTTTAACAGTAAGGCATTGAATGCTTTATTCAGTGCGGTCACCAATGAAGAGTTCAAGAAGATATCCTTTACTAAAACTGCTAAGGAAGCATGGACCATCCTCCAAACAACCTATGAGGGTACAAAGGCTGTCAAGGATTCAAAGCTTTAGAAGCTCACTATAAGTTTTGAAGAGATAAAGATGGAGGAGGATGAGTCGTTCGATGAGTTCTATGCCAAGCTTAAGGACATAGTGAACTCAGCCTTTAATCTTGGGGAAACCATTCCTGAACCCAAGATTGTGAGAAAGGTGCTTGTTCGGGGGCCTTTTTCGGTTGCCTAGCCATGTGTGGTCTGTTGGAGGGATGACCTTACTAGGCCCTGGTTCTTTTTGGGGAGTTGCATCCGGAACTCAACATTAGGCCACATGGTCCAACGGCTACCGGCGTATTTTTATGCCTACAAAATCATTAAGGCCAAAATCTAAGAATCACGATAATGGTTGAGTAAATATGTAATATGTGTTTGATATGATAGCCTTGATTAGTAGTTGTAACAGTAGTTGAAATAAAGTAATTTTTATTTAAAGGTGAAGTAACCACGGAGTCAATGATGTAAATTTAAAGATATGGAAGCAAAGTCACTTATCTTTGTATGGTTTGTAGCCCAGCTGTGTAGCATCAATGAGCTGATAAGATTCTAGCAGAATGCCAGTGGCAGAGGCTAGTTAAGCTTGCCCCTTTTATCATGCATTTAAATGAGTTTAAGCCTTGGTTAATAGTTATAATAGTAGTTGGAATAAAGTAATATGTATTTGAAGGTGAAGTAATCATATACTCAATGATGTAAATTTAAAGATAAGGAAGAAAAGTCACTTATCTTTGTATGGTTTGTAGCTCTAGCTGTACAGCTTTTGTGAGCTGATAATATCCTAGCAAAGTGACCCAGCGGTAGAGAGACAGTTTGCTAAGATAACTTCAAGATTAAGGGGGGAAAATGGGTGCAACTGGAGGGAGAGAGAGTATGCCCAATTGTGTGTAGGGGCTGGTTAAGCTTGCCCCTCTTATCATGCATTTAAATGAGTTTTCCCCTTGACAATGCTCTTTTAGTTGTTGCGAAGTTATGAATAGTGTTGCATTCCACGAGAAGGGCTTTTGTATGGAGTATTTGTGCCTTCTAAGAGAAGAGGTTTATGTAAGAAGTAGTTGTGCCTTCTAAGAGAAGGGCTTTTGTAAAAAGTAGTTGTGCCTTCTAAAAGAAGAGCTTTGATATGAGATCTTGGTGCCTTCTAGGAGAAGGGCTTTAGTAATAAAAGTTCATGCCTTCCATGAGAAGGACTTTTAGTATGAGTGTTTGGCATCTCTTGAGAAGTGTGGGGATGGTAAAGACATAGATGTTTTATAGGATGTAGTATTTGTAGTATGTATGATATATGGAAGTATGAGAGATATGGTGGTTAAAGATAGTAAAAATATGAGATTATAACCGCTAGAGAAGTTGTAGAGATTGTTTTCCAAGAGGAAAGATTTTGTAAGAGAAGAGCATGGAGATGTTTTTATGGGCAGGAAAACAGTAGAATTTCAGAGTGAGAGAGTATGAGAGTGGAGCTTAGAAGAGTTGTGGTGTGTTATATGTAATGGTGTGTTAACTGTGTATGAGATTGTGTAAGAAAAGTGAAGAAAGAGATGTGTAGAGATATAGGCAGCAAGATATATGTATTTTTAGATTATGGAGAGAGATAATGAGTATAAAAGTGTAATAGTATTGTAATGTGTTTAGCAAAGCTGCTGGGATTTTTCTGCCGGTGGGTGTATGAAGGCTTATGAAGGGCATTTGTGAGCTAAGGATTGAAGAGTTTAGTTCCTCCTTTAGAAACTAAAAATAACTCAGAAGTTCAGCACTTCATTAATAGCTTCAGAAGATCATTCAAAGGAGAAAGAATAGGGAAGCTTATGAGAGAGTTTTTTCTCCATTGGTGTCCCCCCTTTGAGGTGTTGTTAAAGGTTCCCTTTAGAGCTGAGTTTAAGGGGGTATTTTAGCAAAGAATATCAACCAAAATCTATCCCAAATAGCAATGAATCTTCAGAGAATCCATCTTAAGATTTGGCCAAAAATGGTATGTTTAACTTTAAGGTATTCTTGTTGTTTCTGGTAAGAGCTGCTGGGGAAAAAGTGGTAGAAAAGGAAAGTATTTTAGCAAGAGAAAGGTAGTTTCAATAGTTGGTTTTGGTTTTAGGCAAATGAGGAAAAATTAGTAATGCTTAGGCTGCTGGGTCAGCTGTCACAGCTATTCTGAAAAGGCTGTCCCAGCTGTCAAGAAAAGCTGTAACAGCTATTATGAAAAAGCTGTCCTAACTATCAAGAAAGCTGTGACAGCTATCATGAGACAGTTGTTTGCTTTGGGTAGAAGCCAATGAGGTCAAATGGGTCATTTCAGACTATTGGAGAGGTCATTTCAAGGATTTGGCTGAAAAATTGTAAGATCTCTTTGAAAGGCGTCTTGCTATTTTTGGTATAACAGCTGGTTGCTGGGATTTAAGCATTTAGTGGCTGATGACATCATTTCCAGCCAAGTGTCAAATGCTAAATACACTGCTAGGATTCAGTTGGAAATGTTCCCTTTTTTGGGTGTTTTTGTTTTTGGTGCAAGGTTCCATTACAACACATTTCTAGTAAGTAATAGAAGGATTAGTTGAAAGTTAATGAAGTTTTAGAGATTTGGTTAAGGCTTCATTATGCTATGACATAAGCTTGGTGAGCAAGAAGAGTATTTAATGCTCTGCTCTGGCAGCTGGCAGAGAAATATATGGTCTGATTGTGGCAGACAACAGCTGGGTATCAAAGATATCATGAATATTTTGTATATAGTAGGAGATTAAAGATAGCTAATCAGATTAGGCCATGTGTTTGAGTTGGAATTTAGCTGAAAGTAGTAATGAGATTTATGTAGAATGATATAATGAAGTTTCTAAATTTGTATAGCAACAGCTGGGGATTGAATGAATAGTTATCTTCTCAGCAGTTAAATGGCTGGGGATATTGAGCATTTGTCACATGATGAATGTTAATATTTAGAAAAAGAGTAATGGGGAATTTTATCATCTAAAGTACTATGTGATAAGAGATGCTTACCATATATTACCCGCTACATACGGACTTGTCAAAGTTTAAGGAGTTGGAGAAGACACGCCATTGTTGAATATTTCTGATCCTCCTCCTCCAACTACCCTGATTAGAGAGTTCTACTCGAACATCTCTATCCAAATCTATGATTCCAACACTTTAGTTAAGAGTTGGATACGAGGTGTAGAGTTCACCATTACTCCTAATGTAGTGGCTGATGCTCTTGGGGTACCATTGGTCCAGCACCCTGTCTATCCCTATGATGAGTCTCCTCCCTTGGACGACGTCATGTCATACATCACTAGGACTTCTATCCACTGGGACTACTGAGCTTCCTGAGTTGCACTATCTCTTCTTTAAGATAGCGTGTCATTCTTTGTGGCCTATCTCTCATCTTCACACCATTCCTTTTAAGTGATGCGTGATTTTGTATGCTCTTGTTACTGATGCTCTAATCAATTTTCCTCATTTGTTTCTTCGTTCTTTAAACGAAGTTTATAGGAGTTCTTCTACCACTCATGCTTTTGTTCATCCTATTTTCCTTCATAGGATTTTGTTGTATCTCAGTTTAGAGGATTTCCCCGCTTCTGAATCTGTCCATATAGTTGCCCCCATAGGTGCCTCCTTTCTTAGGCAGAAGGCTGCTTATATGCGAGCTGGCTTTACACATCCTAGGGCTAAGCCTTCTGGTCCTACACCCCCTCCTTCTTCTATAGGTTCTACTACTTATGGTGAGACATCTGCTGATCCTGATGTTGCTGTTGTTGCTGATGTTCCTCCGTCAGCTACTTCGGATGACTTTGACATTCGTCGTATGTTGGAGACTGTCATGACCATTCAGGTGGCTTATGGTTAGATTTTGGTGGACATGCTTGATGAGCTCCATGCTTTATGAGCTGATTTGGCGCATCTTCGACGTTCATCTTTGCCACCTCCTTTTGATGATGGATTCTGATTGCCCTTTGGCATTCCGTCACAAAAAGGGGAAGTACATTTGGAGTACATTTTGTGTATTTGAGGACACTTGTAGAGATTTTCGGAATTAGGGGGAGATTTTAGTTCATTTGGAGTCTGTAGAGTTGTTTAGATTGTATCTAGATGCTTCACATTGTATTTACCTTTTTGGCTCTTGATGTATTTTTGTTAGGCTATTCATGATAGGGGGAGATACATTTATTATGTTACATGTTTCTTGTTTCACTGCTTATTGATTTATATTTATGAGTTATTCATTGATATATGTCTTTATTTTGTATTGAGTGGAAAATGCAAGAATGTTTAAGAGGAGTTAACATTGTTTTTGATTTATCTAACTTAGGGGGAGAGTTAGTTTGCATATTTGTTGATTTATTGTTTTTCTATCACACATGCATTTATGTGTTTGTTGAGTATTTCAGGAAATACAGTTTGATTCAGTCGTGCTGCTGTCTACACTTGTAACTGATGGATAGTACTTAGGTTGGATTATTTTGTTATGGGCATTATTTTTGTAAAGGGCTTGTTCTTTGTAAACTTTGAGCATTTAGTTGTGTTTTGTCACGGATTGCCAAATGGGGAGTTTGTTAGGTTCTAAGTACTTAGGAACTTATGTATTAGAACTCTAATGTGTATTGTTGGCAAACCATGATCAAAACATGTTGTTTAGTCTTGATCCAGAAGCCGTGGAAGATGAGGGGCTGGAGGAAGTAGCATATCCTAAGCCAGTCTTATCAGAACTAGGCTTTTGAGCACTCAATACCTCATCAAGCTTTGTACTAGACATCCTCTCTATTTAAGTTCTAGCTTGACTAAGCTCAACCTCAAGATTCTTGACCTTTTCTTCTAATGAGGCGTTCTCCACAACAAGAGTCTCAACTAACCTTGTAGTCTCACAAAGTAAGATTTCTTGAGCAAGAGGTGGCGCAAGCACAAGCGAAGATAGATAGGGTCTCCTCCAGAAAGCTGGATGATGTTATTTCATCTCAAAAACACTTCTCAGATAAGTCCGGATTGGGATATACCAGAGGGAGTAGCTCATCAGCTAAAGCTACCAAAGAAGTAAAATTTGTGAAGGCCATAGAGCCGATTGTGGAAGAGCCCATCCCTGAGAATGTTAAAGTTGAGAAGAAGAAGAAGCTGCTTGAGCAACGTGTGATTAATAAGTTCCAAAATCAATCAGAAGCCAGATTTGAAGGTAGAGCAAGATCTCTTTCAAGGTCACAACGGGGTTCTAGATCAGATTATGTGTGTCACTATTGCGGATTGCAAGGACATACTAGACCCAATTGTCAAAAGATGAGAGCAGACAACAATACAAGCGCACCTCGGTCACGAGGAAGAAGAAATGACAAGAGGTCTTGGGGTGGTAAGCAATCAAGAAGTCAAAACCGTGATCCAGGAATGACGGACGTGATGAAGATGATCGGTGCCTTTACCAACTGCCTTGAAAGCTTCACACGAAGGTTTGATAGTCCTAATTCCCGTACCAATCCATTAAGGATATCACCCCAAACGCACGTGACGTGTGGGTGACGAAGGGTACTCATGCATAAGCATTACAACATGTCCATGCATCAATACTTCCCATGTGTGTGTATATGCTTGGTTGTGTGCTTTGTGCTAGTTTTTAGGTTGCTATTTTTGTGTGTGTATTTGTCTTTGTTTTTAAATGTTTTTACATTTTTTTTGCTATGCTTTTGATTAATCTTTTACTGCTTTTGTGTCAAAAATCCAAAAACTCATAAAAAGTAGAAAATCCAAAAAGTTTGATCAACTTTGTTGAGTTTTGTCTCAAATCATGTTTTGCCTTGTACCTTTGTACTAATGGCTTTGTGCATCTATGAGCTTAGCTTGTCTTCTATGCACTCGTATCATTGTGAGAGAAATTCTAAAATCTATGTGACTGTTGTAAATAGATCTTCAACATTGTCGTGAATGATTAGTGAATGGTTTTGTTGATCTTGAGACATGCATAGACTCATGCCTATATATCTTCCCACTCTTTATTTTTGTTTTTGCTTAAAAGAGCTCTCTAAATGTAAATCTCCAAATGAAAAGAGATATAGAGCTGCAAAAGCCTGTCGCACATACTAGTATTTGACTAGGAAAAAGGGAAAGCGACCAAAATAAAATGTTTGATGCCCAAAAAGACAAAGGCTAACTCATAAATTGAAATATCAAAAATTTCAGGCATCTATCTCACAATGAGATTTTCTTTGCTCAAAAAATGCAAATGATATGTTAAAAATGGAGCCAAATATAAAGCTTCAAAGAATGTAATCAAGTTCTTGTGGGAGGTCATATATGCATGTTTCTATAATTGAGATAGGTCACATTATCTAGTGCTAATTGTGTATGCCTTGATTGAATTGATCGTTGAAGCTTCACTTTGGACTAAGGACTATCTTATTGTTGATATCCACACACAACACACAAGTCTATGCTCAATGAATGCCATATTCATTTGTGCGATTGTACTTGATTAAATGTGTTTTCACATGCTCAATCTTTGTTTAATCAAACACAAAAAGATTTTTTTAGTGTTTTTAGTTGTTTTTGGAAAGTATTTTGTTTTTACAAAAATATCAAAAATTTCAAAAACTGTTTCCCCTGTTTTGGCGACTAAGTCGCGGGTTAGCCCAGTTGCAAGCCGCAGTCGCGAGCCCACTCAGAGATTTTTCGCGGCTTTCTGGCGAGTCAGTACCCAAGTCGCGAAAAAGACTTAGAAAAATTTTCAAAATTTGAGTTTTGCATTTTTCACGGCTTAGTTTGGCGACTTGTTCGCGGGTGGAAGGTCCAATCGCGAGAGTTACTCAAAGATTTTCACAGCTCAGCATGCGACTCTTTCGCGGGTAGACCTTCCAATCGCGAAAAACACTTAGAAGATTTTTCTAAAATCTTGCCTTCATAGTGTCTCGCGGCTTACTCTAGCGACTGAATGGCGACTTGATCAAGTCGCGAAAAACGTATGTTTTACGTTTTAAAGACAGTTTTCAAAAAAAACTTCAGTTTTTCCCTCGAATATCTGTGACTGTTCATTGTCTTCTTCATCCTCTCACTCAAACACTCCGTGTCTCACTGAAAAAGTCTTCATTTTTGCACCATTTCTACATCAATCCTCTTGAAAAAGATGGCTTCCACATCTTCTAGAAGAAGACTCCTGCTAAGAAGATTGATAAAAGAACGAAAATGGACAACAACATGTTTAGATCTGTCAAGCATTTTGAAAGATACAGAGATTCCTTCATAAAGGGAACCATTATCCAAGAAAGGTTTGTGGATTTACATGACTTGAAGGATACCTTCATTCCACAATGCTTTGTAGGAAGAGGCTGGGAGAAACTTCTGGGTGACCTACCTTTAGTAAGTGAACCTCTAATTAGAGAATTCTATGCAAATGCTGTGATAAGGGAGGATGAGCTGAGTTGTTGGGTAAGAAGAAAGGAGTTTACCTTAGATG
Organism: Quercus gilva; assembly: GCA_023621385.1. Classification (NCBI taxonomy): domain Eukaryota; kingdom Viridiplantae; phylum Streptophyta; class Magnoliopsida; order Fagales; family Fagaceae; genus Quercus; species Quercus gilva. Next base: position 91,509,960 of record CM042476.1, on the reverse strand, counting down.
CTCATGATATTGATATGGTTCTAGGGCTGGAGGGTTTAGAAGATTATGAATTCACTAACTACAAGGACAGAATGCTTTCTCTAGAAACTGTCCAGAAAAGGATTGGGGGGGTTATAGAAAAGAGATGTCTCAACACTGCTGATTTTCCCAAAGACATGAGGTGTTTAACCACCATAATGATGTACAACCTGTACCCTATAAGGAAGTTGACTACACTGACAAATGCCAGAGCTATCTTTCTTATGGAACTTAAAGAGAAAACCTTTATTGACATCAGTTCCCACACTTTTGATACTATAGTGGATGAAACTAAAACCACCTCCAGGCCCAAGCTAGTATTTCCAAGTCTTCTTATGAGGATTTTCAAAGAAAAGGGTGTTACAATCCCTCAAGACATCAGTCCTATGCCTCCTCTCTCAGCCATCAACAAGTTTACTCTCACAAAGATACAGAGTCGTCTTCCAAGTGAAGAAGAGGAAGGTGTCCAAGAAGAAGGTGATCCTATGGAGACTGAAGCAGAAGGTGCAGGACCATCTTCCACACCAAGAGTTAGAGTCAAGAGAAGTGGAGCATCTATATCATCTGCTGCTCCTCCAGATGCATTTTAGATCATCCTAGAGAGACTTGATGCACTCAAGGAAGTTCAAAATCAGCACACTGAAAGGATGATAACAATGCAAGACCAGCTTGATGTACTTTCTGCCAAGTTTGACAGCATTCACACCAGCCAAGAGCACTGACCCTTTAGCCATTCCAGTCAAAAAGGGGGAGACTTTTTGGGCAGCTCTTAAGGGGGAGTGTCTATTCTGAAGGTGAGCTTTCATATTATTTGTTTAAGACTTCATATTTTGTTAAAGCTTTGATTATTATGTTTCTGTTTAACTGATGCTTGTATAGCTTTTGTCTAACTAATGCTTGTATAGGCATGGATTTTGTTTGGAACTTTGGTAATTACTTATATATATTGATGATGGTTATTCTGTTATTTCAGCCTATTGTTTTATTGTTTTTGTACCCATGTTGCTTATGTAAGCTTTAAGGGTTGTTTCCATGCACTTATACGTTTTGTAGGCTTTAATGGTCTGTGTTATGTATTTGCAATTCTTTGCTTATGCAGCCTTTATGCATTGTGCTTCTGTACTTATTAATGCTTTGCATTATCTTTAAGTACAACACTCTTGTGCCCTTGTAGGATTGCTCCTAGATGCATATATGTTTGTATGCATTGGTTGAGTGTTGGTCATTCAAGTGATTTGCCTTGTATTTGTCAACTTGAATGTCCGGATGTTCATTCCAAGTGTGAATGAGCATTGTGATCACTTGGCTATAGTGATTACTTGTTTTGGTCTTGCCATGGTCTATTACTTTATTCCATTTTGCTTGATCATGCTTTTTTTGCTCCATATGCATTTCAAGTGTTTCTGCATACAATGATATTGCTATGTTGTTATGTTTCAGGAGTTACTTGTTCATATGTTCAAGAGCGTTTCAGAATCTAGAGTTAGGTGTGAGTGAGTTTTGTTCAACTGTTCCCAACTCATGCTTTAAGTCTAGAGTATGTTGTAGGGTTTTGTCACGAAATAGCCAAAGGGGGAGATTGTAAGGTTGAGTTTAATCAACCATCTTGTTGGCTTTATTCCATGCCAATTTGCTTGTAATTTAGCACTTAGTAACCATGTATTTAGGTGGGAAAATTGTAAGGGTAGTGTGTGAGAAGATGTGAAGAAATGCTCAAGAGTGTGCAAGAAAACAGAGTCTCACGATTGGATCTCGAGGGTGAGTCACGACTTGCAAGTCGCCAAAAGTCTGCACACGTGCCAAGCATGCCAGAAGTTGAAGAGTCGAGCCAGCTGTCGTACTACAGGACAAAAGTCCCAGGTTGGCCAGGCCGTTAACTCGCGGCTTGAACTCGCGACTTAACCCAATCGCAAGGTCAAGTCGCCAAAATGTCCTGTTTGGCAAAAACTGACGTTTTGCATTCCTTTCTCACCCTACTATATATATATATACCCTTATACCCACTATATTGAGAGAGCTTCCAGATAGAATTTTGTGAGAGAAACCCTAAAGAAATATAAGATTGATTCATCCACAATCTTTACCTTAGAGACTCTACAAATTCCTCTACTCTCTTCCTCTCCATTGTCATATCCTTGAGAGGCCTTTAGCCAAATCCTTATCTCACCACACCCACGTCTGTGAAAAGGTTTCTTTGGTACTATTGGGAAGCAGTTAGGAAGGAACCAATCTACATTGGTTGATGCTATGGTCTAGTAGCGGAATCCGGTAAGCTAGAAAAGAAAAAGGTTCGGCGCAACCTCGTTGGAGCAAGAAGCTTGGAGGGCTTAGGTACCTGGGTAGATTAGGCTTGGAGGGTCTATTGCTGTTCATGTATCCCAACTACATTTTCTAGTTGATTATTGACTGCTTGGAGGGCGGCGGAGAGGTTTTACGCCGAGGGCTTCGGTTTTCTCTTCGATAACACATCGTGTGTTGTCCGTGTGTTTGCATCTTCCTTCCCTTTATCTTTGCCTTATATTTACTACTATGGATGTGTTTATATTTGGCTTAGATTGCTTATCAATTTTATTATAAGCTTGTTATCATATTCCACACATTAATTGTTTAATATAAAGCTTGAATTGGTATTTTTGTATTTGGGGTCTAAACGTTCAAGGGTGTTGTATGCCCATTTTGAACTTTCAATGACAAATAATGGTATCGCTAAAATTTATATGTGAGGCCTTTTAACCCTTCACAACTTATTTTTAGTGAGGGAAAGCAGTCGTCGTTAATAACTATTTGTGAGGACCTTTATACCCTCGCAATTAGTTATTTGTAAATTTCAAATTAACGACGAGACAAATAATGTCGTCACTAAAATTTATTTGTGAAGAATTTTAACCCCTCTCAATTAGTTAGGAATAATAGTGATGACATTAAGCTGTCACTATAAAGTTATTTATGACCAATTTTTATGTCATCAGTGATAATATTTTATATAATTTTTGAAATATTTTATTATTTATTTATCTTTATTTTTATTTTATATCATTTTTGTTTAACTATTATATTACAATAGTACAATAATTACTAAAAATTGATTCATCAAAAGATAAAATTCATATAATTTCAAACTTTAAAATATAGAATATACAAAGAAATCCTGAAATTAAACCTTGTTTTAAACTTAAACAAATAGAATTATGACAAAATCTATATTAGTCTTTCTCTGAGTCACCCTCCAAACTGTTTTTGACCTCCTTATTATTGTTTGAGTTGTCCTCTTCATCTCTGCTAGTACCATCCTTAAAATAAAAAAATAAAAAAATAAATAAAAAAGCATTAAACATGAATTAAAATGAAATAATTAAAGTGAATTTGTATTTGTATCAATGCTTCAATAAATAAGTAGACATGTTACTATATCAAATCTAATCATATAATAATATATCATAAATAACAGTAATAACTTTTTTTTTTTAATTTAACAACAATAATAACTTAATTTGATTACTTAAACCACTATCAAAATTAAATATAAATTAAAATAATATAACAAGTCTGGATTTATGTGCAACAACCAACAAGGCCCTCTACACAATCCAAAGCTTGAAGTCAGGAAAAATATATCTTGGCCCTTGAAGTTAACAAAAGTGAAACTTCAAGTCCAAACCTAGCCACTGGTTACAACAGGTTCACCCAATGCAAAACTTGGCCAATACTATTAATTATAGTCCGCAGTAATTTTGTCCTAAAACTACAAGATAGGATAGGCCAAACCATCAAAAAAGGATGCTTCTATGATGGTCTTGCAAGAGAAAAAACACCAAGGCACTTCATGACCATCAGGGAGAGACCCTTAATAGTGCATGAAGACAAGGGTTCAAAGCTGTGGTTTTACTAGTGGAAACAAAACAAGAAGCAATCAATGTAAACATATATGGAAAAAATCAAAAAGTTTTGTTTGGTTCCTATAAATGTTAACTGTTTTGTACCCAAAAAACAAAACTTTTTTGTAGGAAAATTGGTCAAGATTTTTTTTTTTTTTTTTTGGATAAGTAAAAATTTTTTTATTGAAGTTGAAAAATTCTTTATGTTTGCGATGATGAACACAAAGTATCTTAAAAAAATTACGAGAAGGTCATACAAAAGATCTAAAAGCGTTTTGGAACTCAAAAATAGAGGTAAAATGTGTAAAACCCCATGCTTAAGAGCAAACAAACAAGGTACGAATCAACAGGGATTTCATCTGATTGAGAGACTGCCCAACATCCTCGAACATGCATCTATTCTATTACTTCCACACTATCCACATCAAGAATTTTGGCACTAGATTCCATACTTCCATTGAAGAAATGGTAAACAAATTTGATTTGGCACAATTAATAAACCCACAAAAGCAAAAGTTGATGGCTGTCCAATACAGGTTTCTTTATTTATTTTTATAGGTAAGTAAAGCCTAATAGAAATTCAAACACGAAACTTAAGCAGAATCTTAAATTATTTATTTTGGTGAGAAAGTTAGAGCAATGAATCTCAAGAATTCTATTCTTGAAGTAAAGATTTAGTCCTCAAATCTTAGCCTATCCTAGCTTGGACATGATGATTCATTTTAGTTCTTAATAATTTTAAGTTTGTGCAAAAAAGGTCCTACAGTTAACTCTAACATAAAATCTTTTTTTGTTATCTCCAAATAATTGTGAAACATTGACTAAATGTGTAATGTCTCAAATAATTCTGAAAACTCTGAGCAACCAAACACTAATAGATGTTAGAAAGATAGAAAGAAAGAAGTACCTCGGGGCTAGACTAGGATTGCTTCTGGGACATATCGAAGAAGAAGAAACACCTGATGGCACTACCAAGCAACGCTCCAATAAACTCACGGAGGAGGAGAAGTCTCCTTACACCACTGTTGACGACAAAAAAGAAGAAGAAGAATAAATGTTGTTGGAAATTTAAACCCCTTAAACCAACCAGATTGCGTAGCCTAGATTAATTAGCCAAGTTGTTACTTAGTCAAATTAAACAATTCTAGGTTAAAACAATCAAATAATCATATCATGCATATAAAACATATAATGCAGCGAAAATAATAAAGAACACAAGATATGATCACCCAGGAAACCACACGGAAAAACCTGGGGAGGATTTGACCCACCGATCCTCAAGGCAAAACGGAATCCACTAAGAAAGAATTGAAGTTCTTACAAAAGGACTTACAAGCTCCCCACTTGACTTCCTAATGCTACCCATCAGTAAAACTTCCTGACATGACCACGCGCAGGCTCCGAGTCCACGGACTACTTCTTTCTTTGTATTCCTCAATCAGCTACAAGCACCCACGCTTGTTTTTCTTTAACCTTCAATGGCAGCAACCTTGTTGATCATCAAGATGTAGAAAATATCTCTACCTTGAAAACCCTAAGTTTATGTGAAGGAAAGCTCCTCAAAGATCTCACAAGAAATTCACATAAACAGCAAATATGAGCAACAAAGACTTAGAGAGGTTTGGGTACAAAACCCTAAAAATAAAAGGAGGCACAAGAGGCACTCTAATCTCTCTCTTAAAAAGTCTCAAAAACGTTCTAGGGTTTTCCTTATATATAGGAGTGTTTTACTTGGACCCCAAGACGTTTAAATAGAGTTTGGGCTGAACTGGAACTCTGCAGAAAAATAAATCTGTACGTGGTTCGATCGATCGAGTCTATTTTTCGATCGATCGAGACTTACAGATTTAGTCCAATAAATTCTACAATCACTCGATTCCAATTTTACAAATAAACATACTTTGAGCAAGCCTAAACCTAGACTAAATAATCTGTTTTGATCATGGTTTGCCAACAATACAAATTAGAGTTCTAAATACATAAGTTCCTAACTCTTTAGAACTTAACAAACTCCCCCTTTGGCAATCTGTGACAAAACACAAACTAAAAGCTCAAAGTTTACAAAGTAAAAGCCCATTACAAAAATAATGCTCATAACAACAAGTCCAACCTAACTACTATCCATCAGTTGCAAGTATAGACAGCAACTCAATTGAATTAACCTGTATATTTCCTGAAACACTCAACAAATGCATAAACGCATGTATGGAAAAAATACAAGTAAATCAAAATTAAATTCTTGACTTCACAAAACACAAAACAAAGACATATATCATGAATAACTCATAAATATAAATCAATGAGCAGTGAACAAGAAACAAAAATAAATTAATAAGTAAACTAACTCTCCCCCTAAGTTAGATATAACAAAAAGCTTTTATTTTCTTCCCTTTCAAAAATAATTTCAACTCCCCCTAAACAAGACAAACAGGTCATCTATGTCTCCCCCTTTTTGTCACGTATTGACAAAGACTACCTAATTAGAAGGTAGACAGAAAATATACGCAACAGAGTAAGAGAAAATAGAGACAACTCCTCCTAAGAAGAGCAACAACTCCCCCTAAGAACCACAAAGGTTAAAAAAAAATTTTCTCCCCCTATAAAAAATAGGAAAAACAAAACAAGTTATGGGAAAAACAGTTTTGGGGGAAAATAAAGGGGGTAGGGGAAACAACAACAGCAGTAGCATCACCAACAGGATCAGGAATATCCTCACAAACAGGACCAAAGTTAAAAACACACAAACCAAAGTTAAAAACTAAGGTGAGGATACACATGAAGAAAAAATATTATCTCTTTCAATAAAATGCAAACATGGCACTATGTGACCCATAAACAATTTGCATGAGTAGAGAAAATATTTGCACATTGATTATCCATCATATCTCTTAAGAAAAATATTTTCTACAGTGCACACATAAAAAAGGCATACACTAGAAAGTACATAGCTCAAAAATTAATCAATCAATATTTTGATCAAGTTGAGTACCCAATGTAGCAAAGTGTATGCATGTTATGTGTGAAAACAATGAGAGATATGACTGCAAAACTGCAAGATGGATACAAAAATCAATGCAATGCATGTGAATCCTAAACATAAAAGATGCAAGACAAAATATGTCATGATGCATGCTCTAATGCAGTAAAACTAAGTTCAATTGAGATCAAATTGGCAAAATTGGCTTGAGCATAGAGTTTCTAACAAAAACCCTAAAAATTTGAAAACCACTTGTTGAATTTTTAAACAAATTGATGAATTGAGCATCACATAACACAGCTCACAGAGAATAATGCTTAATTACATCCAAACAACAAGCCAATTTCATCAAATTCAACTCAATTTCACAAAAGCCCCAATTCGGATCAAGAACAAACCCTTTTTAAAAACCTGATTCGCAAAGGATATACGCCAAGGCGAGGTAAGTCCATTGCCGAGCACCTTAGTGAGTTCCAAGACTTGGTTAATCAGATGGTTACAATGAAGCTAGTAATAGATAATGAGTTGCAAGCTTTATTGCTGTTAGGACATATGTGGTTCACATGTTAAGAACATATGTCATACTTATTTATGTAAATTGGCTAATCCTTTGACAAAATGCACTCTACTTGTAATTGGGTAGTCCTAGTTGTTTTTAATACTTCAAGAAACAAGGTTTCAAGATCAAGTGTTGAAGTCATCAAGTCTGTCCAAGAAAAAGCAAGCTGAAATGCAAAGTTTTTAAAACTCGACACCTGCTCGATAGCTACCTCGATACCTGCTATCTGTCGAGATTTAAAAAATCAGGTTTTCTGATCTGATTTCTTGGGATCCGTGAATATGTTTTTGGGCCTTCTTTTCTTCTAACCCTAAACATATAAAAGGATTATTTTAAGAGCCGTCAACATAGACACAAGATGCTAAAGCATTGAGCAATCCTTGTTAAAGCAAATTGTGATCAAAGACAAAGTTCTTGACCTAGTTCATCTTCTTTAAAGAAGTTGCTGTGTATTTGCACCAAAGGGTTTTGTGACCAAGCATCTTCCTGATCTTCATCACATAGGATGAACTGAAGAACTTTGCAGCCAACCTCTCTTTCTAAAGTTGGTGTTTGAAGTCGCGTACTGGGATCCGCGCATCTAGTTAGTCACGTACTTGGGAGCCGTGCATCAAAGGTGAAAATTGTCACTACAGATCAAGTCCAATTGGGTATTGGGGTTAGGGTTCAACTGTAGGTTGGTAAGGTACTTGGGATTCCTTTACTTGTAACCGCTTGATTTGATAATAGTGAAGTTTCGGGAGTGGTGACCTGAAAATCACCCGGTGAGGTTTTTGCCGTTAGGGTTTTCCCCATTCGTGAACAAATCACTGTGTCATTTAATTTCCGCTGCATTTTTAGTTATTCGGTGATTTGTTTGTGCTGCCACGCAATTGCATGATAAATTGATTAATTAATAACTTGGTTAATTTAATTAATTGGTTTTATCACAAGGGCTCATGCAATTTGTGGCCTATCAAGTGGTATCAGAGCAGGCATACTCTAATTAGGTTTTAATATTTGCTGTGTTGATCCATTGACCCCTGTTTGTCATGGATAGAGGACAATCTCTAATTATACCTCCTTTATTTGATGGGACTAACTATGCCTACTGGAAAGTACACATGAGAGCTTTTTTGCAGTCCTTAGATGAGAAGGTGTGGCAAGCTGTTGAGATTGGCTGGACCAAGCCAAAAGAAGCGCCGGCCGATTGGGATGAAGCCAAGATCAAGGCGGCAAACTTCTACAGCAGAGCGTTGAATGCCCTATTTTGCGCAGTCACCAATGAGAAGTTCAAGAAGATATCCTCAACAGAAACTGCTAAGGAGGCATGGACCATCCTCCAGACAACCTATAAGGGAACAAAGGCTGTCAAAGATTCAAAACTACAAAAGCTCACTACTAGCTTTGAAGAGATTAAGATGGAGGAGGATGAGTCATTTGATGAGTTCTATGCCAAACTTAAGGACATAGTGAACTCAGCCTTCAATCTTGGGGAAACCATCCCTGAACCCAAGGTTGTAAGGAAGGTGCTCAGATCTCTACCTGAGAGATTTCATGCCAAGATTACGACAATAGAAGAATCAAAGGATATTGATAAAATTCCTTTGACTGAGTTGGTTGGGAACTTGCAGACCTACGAGCTAAGGTTATCAAGGCTTGGCAAGTCAAACAAGGGCAAGAGCATGGCCTTGAAGGCAAAGAGCAGTGATACAGATGAGTCTTCCGATGATGAAGATTCCAAGATAAAGTCCTACATTACAAGGCAGTTCAAGAAGTTTATGAAGAATGCCAATGGAAGGAGCTTCGATAAGGACCGCAGGCAATCCAGTTCTTCTCAGTTTAAGAGCCAAGACAAAGGGAAGAAGGATGCAAAGGAAGGTGGTCAGTACACTGTTCCCGCAGGACCCAAGTGTTTTGGGTGTCATGGGTTTAGACACATGAAGAATGAGTGTCCTACATATCTGAAGAGCATTGGGAAGAGCAAGGCTCTTACTGCAACCCTGAGTGACACTGAGCTTGAAAAGGATTCCGACAATGAGGATGACGGAATCTTAAATGCCTTCACTGCCACAATCAATCCTACTGAAGGGATTGTTGAAGAAGTAGATGAAGAAGAAGAATTGGTGGACACTAAGTGTGAGAAGATGGATGATCAAGATAATATCCATTCAGCCTATGAGAAGCTTACAAGTTCTCTGAGAAGCATGAAAAGTTGTATAGGCTGACCACCAAGAAGCTCAGTGATGTGGAACTTGATCGTGAAGAGTTATCCACAAAGTTTGATGAGGCGAATCAAACTATTGGAGCATTGAGGTTTGAGAACAACTTCCTGGCTGAGAAGACCAAGAAGCTTGAAGCGGAGTTGTTCCAAGTAAGAGCCCAACTGGAGAGGACCTCAAGTGCGAAACTTGATGAGATGCTCAGCATTCAGAAATCTGCTTCAAATCGAACAGGCTTAAGGTATGGTCTTTCTTTCTCTAATTCTGCTTCTACTAGTTCTACAGTTTTTGTTCCTCATGCTAATACTGTTAAAGTTGAGAACACTGATGTTAAAACTGAATTAGCTAGTGAGAACTTAGACAAGGGTAAGTCTATATTAGGAGCACCCCCTAAGCAAGATAAGAAAGATGCTAGAAACCCTAGGGCTAAGAAGGCTAACTCTCAAAAGCCTAAACAAAAGAAACAGCATCTCTGTCATCATTGTGGAGCTGCAGGTCATACTCGACCAAATTGCTACAAGTGGCTAGTCACCCAACAGAGCAACAGCATAACAGCATCTGGAAGCCAAAATCAGCTTCAATCCTCTCTTGCTCCTCTTGGAGATCTTCTAAAAGCCCTTTTGTTCCTTTCTAACTTGAACGGCTTCAATTCTTCCCCCTCACCGCCGGTTCAAAGTTTTAATCAAAGGAAAGGTTCTTCCAAGGTGTGGAAGAAAAAGGATTCTAAGTGATTTCATCACTTTCTTCTCCCTTCTTGTTTTTCTTGTTTTATTGCATTGCTTGTGTGTTTTGCATTTTTGTTGAGTCAATCTAGTTTTATGCTTTGCTTTGTTTACATGTTTTTGTCTGTTTACTTTCAGTATTGTTTATTTTGTTTTTGATATAAAAATAAAAATAAAAATTGAAAAATCTGAAAAATACAAAAATAGTGTGTGTTTGTGTACTTGGTACTTGTGTACCTTGGATGGCCAATGAAACAAAGTTTTCTAAACTTTGTATCTCTTGTAGCTTAGATGAGCATCTCTATGCACAACTAAGCAAGTGAGCTTTGTGGCTCTTGTTTGTGATGAGTAAGATTAGGTTATCTCTTAAAACTTAACACTCATATCACTCTTTTTGACGGGTAGAACTAGAAAATCCTAAGAGAAAGGCATAAATAAACATCTCACCACTGTTGCCCACCAATCATTAATGACATCTGTATGTTTCGGCATAGCAAAAGTGTGATGTCAATGACATTTGTGTGCTTAGGCATAGCAAAATTGAAATGTCAAATATCAATGGGTATTTCTTTTCTTTCTCATAAGCCCATGCATGATATGCTTAAAAAGAAAATATGCAAAGAAAATAAAAAGCAAAAAGATTAAAAATGCTTTAAATATGGTTGCAAGCATGTATTCTAGGAGATGTGGGAGTTATAGGATGTACCTCGAAGGTGATAGTCCCATCAAATAGTTATGATTGTGTGTGAGTTAAAAGTTATTTTCTCATATCTCAGATCGTCATAACATGTATACACATATGCAATCTTGCGATGTTTTCACACACAACACACAATATTCTTTGCTACTTTTGATACATGTACAGGTACAATATGATTTGGCCATCACTAAGGTTTTACATGTGCTTTTGTATGCTCACTAAACTATCCTGACTTGTTTTTGAAAAATAAAATTGGTTAGACTTGTTTAGTGTGTGTGTGTGTTTTTGGGAGATCCACATGCTTAAATTTTTCATTGAGAGATGATTTTGAGAGCTTTTTATGTTGATTAGATCAATGTTGAGGTGTTTTTTGGATTGCATTCATATCTGTGTTTTTCCCTTCTCGAAAAATTACTTTTCACTGCTGGCTCGACAGCTCCTCGACACCTCCTCGATACCTGATCATCTGTCGAGCTTCTCAAGCTTTTTCTAATTGCAATATCGACACCTGTCTCGACACTTGGTGGATCGATTGAGAAATCTTCTGTCTTCTCGATACCTTGTCAATCAATCGAGCTTCTGATCTCTAAAATTGGTCTTGTACCTCGACACCTTCTCAACACCTTCAACTGTCGACGGCCATTTCCTCAATACCTTCCTTGACAGCTTCCTCGATACCTCTCGACACCTCAGCTGTCAAGATTTACTGAGGTGCCTATTTAAGGATTTGTCGCGATTTTCTCTCATTTCACTCGATCTCTCTCGATCTATCCGAAGACTTTTCACCTCCCAAACAAGTTTCTCTCACTCAAATCTTCAAATCTTCATCATTTTTGATCTTCCCTTGATTTCCATCACCTGGTATGTTCTTTTTCCCTTCCTTTTTCATGCATTGCATGTTTAGAAACCTAGGTTTTGGGATTTTTGGAAATTTTTGGGGTTTTTCAAAATTGATGAGTTTTTATTGAAATTTTGGGTTGGGTTTTCACTTAAATGTTTTTAAAATGTCATACATTGCATTCCATATGCATTAGAATGATATTTACATGCATTTAGATATGTGTTTCTTGTATATGTGCTAATAGGTTTGGATTGGGCTGAGCCCATGGTGCTTTTTAAGTTTGCATGTCACATGCTCATGCATTCCCATGCATACGTACTTTTTGTTCAATATATTTGTCATATTTGAACTGTTTAGGACTTTTCTGATTGTCTCCCTCTCTATCTCTTTCTCATTCTTTTACGTTAGTTGTGTTTATGGCACCCAAATGTAAATCCACTCCTGCTCGGAACCCTCTGCGTTCTGGAGCTTCCTCTTCTTCTGACTCTGCTCCTCTTAACCTTCGGTTCCGTGATGGAGATGCCCACAAGGCATTTATTGAGAACTTTTCTAGACGAGGTGTTCATTCAGAACGCCAAGTCATTCTGGCGGACTTTGCCGATACTGACCTTCCCTTTGTCATTCACAGTAGGGGATGGGGGTCACTGTGTGACATCCCGGTCACTTGTCCATTTGTGCTGATTCAAGAGTTTTACTCCAATATGCACGGGTTTGATCGTTCAGTACCTCTTTTTCACACTTGTGTTCGAGGTACGCGCTTTGCTGCCACATCGCAGCTTGTTGCGGATATGCTTAGGGTTCCCATGATAGAGTTTACTAACTATCCTACTTATGAGCGTCTGAGGACTGTGTCCAAGGATGAGCTCATTTCTGCCTTTTGTGAGCGCCCTTCTGATTGGGGTGAGCATCGGTATACATCATGTAGACCTTTTGCTAAAGGTCCTAGATTTCTTAACATGGTGATGACATTTGTACTCCATCCTCTCTCTCACTACAACTCTATCACAAAGCCTCGTGCTCGATTTTTGCTATCTCTTCTTGAGCATCTTACGATAGATTTTCCTTCTCACTTCATTCTATCTATCATAGATGTTCATCTAGATTCGATGTCCCATGATAAGCTCATCTTTCCTTCTGCTATCACGAGGATTCTACGCCATTTTTCCATCCCTTTCCCTGTGTCCGACCACTTCACACACATATCTGCCATAGATGCCGCTACCGTAAAACGTAGTGAGGCTCAGTTTAGGTCGAGACAGCTGGACTCCACTCTTCCCCTCCCGTTCGGCTCTATCCAGATCAGCTCCATCTACATCTGCTCCTCCTACTTCTTCAGGTGATGTATCTCTTGGAGACATTATGGCGCAGCTGCAGCGCATGGATGCTCGCCTCGATACACTCACCACTGAGTTGTATCAGGTGAATGTTCGTGTTGGTCGTATTGCACAACGGCAGGTGACCATGGGTGGTTTTGCTTCTGAGGCTTCTCCTCCACCACCTCCTCCAGTCGCTTCAGATTCTAATGCTGAGGATGATGATGATGATGGTGGTGATGACGATGATGCTTCGAATGATAATGATGGAGATGCTAGCTCTACTGATAAGATGTCTACATGACACTCTACCCTTTGTCACTCGTGACAAAAAGGGGGAGTAGTTTTGGGTTATGAGAGTAGTCATCTTAAGGGGAGAGTTAGTATAGGACATTTTTTATAGGGGGAGAGTTGATATGTTGAGGGATGTAGTAAGGTTTTGATGTATCTTTTCTTTTCTATTCTTGTTAGATACATTGATCTTGTATATGAGGTCTTGTGACTAGTTTTACATACATTGTACTCATTTTCTCTATATGTGGATGTATGTTTCTTTCACCTATCTCTTCATGTGTTGTTTCTTTTCTCTCTTTATACACATGTTCTTTATACTTGTATGTAATCTAATTATTTCTGTTTCACACAAGATGCCATGATGTGTTTTGTTTAAAGTGTTTCAGAAATACAGGTTGTCAAAGTCTACTTGCCATAAACTCTTTTCTTGCAAAGTTTTTCAAGAGTTTGTGTTAGGATAGATTTTATCGTATTCAACAAGTGAATATGAGTTTAGTGATTTATGACTTCTCTCATATGTTCATTTGTTTGTTGTGGTTTTGTCACGGATTGCCAAAGGGGGAGATTGTTAGGACATATGTGGTTCACATGTTAAGAACATATGTCATACTTATTTATGTAAATTGGCTAATCCTTTGACAAAACGCACTCTACTTGTAATTGGGTAGTTCTAGGTGTTTTTAATACTTCAAGAAACAAGGTTTCAAGATCAAGTGTTGAAGTCATCAAGTCTGTCCAAGAAAAAGCAAGCTGAACTGCAAAGTTTTTAAAGCTCGACACCTGTTCGATAGCTACCTCGACACCTGCTATTTGTCGAGATTTAAAAAATCAGGTTTTCTGATCTGATTTCTTGGGATCCGTGAATATGTTTTTGGGCCTTCTTTTTTTCTAACCCTAAACATATAAAAGGATTATTTTAAGAGCCGTCAATATAGACACAGGATGCTAAAGCATTGAGCAATCCTTGTTCAAGCAAATTGTGATCAAAGACGAAATTCTTGACCTAGTTCATCTTCTCTGAAGAAGTTGCTGTGTATCTGCACCAAAGGGTTTTGTGACCAAGCATCTTCCTGATCTTCATCGCATAGGATGAACTGAAGAACTTTGTAGCCAACCTCTCTTTCTAAAGTTGGTGTTTGAAGTCGCGTACTGGGATCCGCACATCTGGTTAGTCACGTACTTGGGAGGCGTGCATCAAAGGTGGAAATTGTCACTACAAATCAAGTCCAATTGAGTATTGGGGTACAGGTTCAACTGTAGGTTGGTAAGGTACTTGGGATTCCTTTACTTGTAACCGCTTGATTTGATAATAGTGGAGTTTCGGGAGTGGTGACCTGAAAATCACCCAGTGGGGTTTTTGCCGTTAGGGTTTTCCCCATTCGTGAACAAATCACTGTGTCATTTAATTTCCGCTGCATTTTTAGTTATTCGGTGATTTGTTTGTGCTACCACGCAATTGCATGATAAATTGATTAATTAATAACTTGGATAATTTAATTAATTGGTTTTTATCACAAGGGGTCATTCAATTTGTGGCCTATCAATTGCTTATGAGTTCCTTACTTGATAATTGGGAGACTTTGGTAGTGTCACTTAGTAATTCTGCTCCAAATGGTGTGTTACAAGTTGCCATGGTTAAAGATAGTTTGCTTAATGAAGAAACTAGAAGAAAGGATATTGCACATGCTCTTGTCACAGAGAATAGGGGGAGAAGTAAGAGTAGAAGTTCTAAAGGGTGAGGTAAATCCAGAAGTCAGTCAAAGTCAAGAGGAAAATTCAAGTGCTTTTACTATGATAAAGAAGGCCACATAAAAAGAAATTGCAAGGCTTGGAAGAACAAACAGAAAGAGGATAAAAATAAAAAAATGGTGGATGATGAGAACACTGCTGTTGTTATAGTGTTGTAAGATGAGGTCCTAGCCATAGGACAAGATGATTGTTGTACAATTTCAGATCCTTATGTTGAATGGGTGATTGATTCAGCTGTTTCCTGCCATGTCACTCCTAGAAAGGAGTTATTCACTTCATACAAAGCGGGAAACTTTGGGAGAGTGAAGATGGGCAATGATAGTTATGCCGACATTGTGGGAATTGGTGATATATGCGTTAGGGCTAACACTGGATACACCCTGATTTTGAAGGATGTGAGACATGTTTCGGATATTCGCCTGAATTTCATTTTCACTCATGTTCTTGATAAAGAAGGTTATGGCAATTATTTCCGTGATGGAAAATGGAGGCTTAGCAAAGGATCATTGGTGTTTGCTAGAGGGAAAAAAAGATGATCAGAAGTCGAGATGTAGTTTTTCATGAGAATGAAAACTTGGCAGATTTTGAGAAAACTGAGAAGCCTAAAACTACAGTTGGAGGTGCTCCTGATCTTACACCTACCTCTTCTTCCTCATATAATGCCACAAATAAGGAAGAGGTACAAGATGAGAATTATGGTGTTGAACCAACTAAATTTGATGTTGATGAGCTAGCAAGTCTTGATGGTGATGATGTGACAAATACAGATGGTGTTGTGCAAGGGGAGCAGCCTTCTCCACTAGAGATGGTAGAACCTCAGGTGAAAAGGTCTACTAGAGAGCATCGTCCATCGACTAGATACCCCACTTTTGAGTATACTATGATTACTAAAGAGGGGGAGCCAGAAAGTTTTCAGGAAGTACAGTCTCATAAGGATAAGCAGAGTTGGTTGAAGGCTGTGCATGAAGAGATGAATTCTTTGAACAAGAATAAGACTTATGACTTGGTAGAACTTCCTAAAGGCAAGAAGGTATTGAAAAATAAATGGGTGTTCAAGCTAAAGAAAGATGGTGACAAGTTATTGAAGTATAAAGCTCGATTGGTGGTCAAGATGAGTTCCATTCGGGTAGTTCTGGGATTAGCAGCTAGCTTGGATCTTAAGCTTGAGCAACTTGATGTGAAGATTGCTCTTCTTCATGGTGATTTGTGATAGGCCAAAAACGAATTGACCCCTAGTGATTGATTGATTAATTAATTAGCCAAGTTTAATTAATTAATAAAATTAACATGCAAACACGTGGTAGCACAAACAAATCACCAATTATACTAAGTATGCAGCGGAAAATAAATTGACACAGTGATTTGTTTGTAAATGTAAAAAACCAACACAGCAAAAATCCCACCGGGTGATTTTAAGGTCACCACTTCCGAAATTCCACTATTATCATAACAAGCGGTTACAAGTAAAGGAATCTCAATACCTTATATTAACCTACAGTTGAACTTTTACCCCAATACCCAATTGGACTTGTTTTGTAGTGACAATTTCTCATTTTGATGCACAGTTCCCAGTACGTGACTAACCAATTGCATGGATCCTAGTACGCGACTTCAATCACCAATTAGAGAAGGTTGTTGGCTGCAAAGTTCTTCAATTCATCCAAACGATGAAGATCAAAAAGATGCTTGGTTACAAAACCCTACTGTGCACAAACACAGCAACTTCTACACAACAATGATGAACTAGGGCGAAAATCTGTCTCTAGTCACAATTTGCTTGAACAAACTTTGCTCAATACTTGTGTAACTTGTGTCCACTTTGAAGGCCCTTAAAATAATCCTTTTATATGTCTAAGGTTGTGAGAAAAGAAAGCCCAAACACATAATCACGGATTAGAGTCAAAACAGATCGGAGATTCTGTTTTTCATAAACCTCGACAGATAGCCATCTGTCGAGCAGCTATCGAGCCACGGGGTTGGAACAGCTCTTAAAGCTTGATAGATAGATGGCTAGCTGTCGAGTTATTTATCGAGTTTTAATGACAGGCACTTTTCAGACTTAAAACTTGGACAAATTTGCATGGTTTTAACACTTGATCTTGAAACACAGTTTCTTAAAGTATTAAACACATCCTAGATCTACCCAAATACAAGTAAAGTGCATTTTGTCAAAAGATTAGCCAATTACATAAAATAGTGACATATGTTCCTAACAAGTGAATCACATATGTCCTAACAATCTCCCCATTTGGCAATTCGTGACAAAACCACAACAAACAAATGAACATATGAGAGAAGTCATAATTCACTCAACTCATATTCACTTGTTGAATACAATAAAATCTATCCTAACAAAAACTCTTGAAAAACTTTACAAAAAGAGAGTTTATGGCAAGTAGACTTTGACAACTTATATTTCTGAAACACTTTAAACAAAACTCATCAAGGCATCTTAGTGTGAAACAGAAATAATAGATTGCATACACGTAATAAGAAGCATGTGCATAAATAGAGAAAAGAAACAACACATGTACGAGTAGGTGAAGGAAACATACATCAACATATAAAGAAGATAAGTACAATGTATGTCAATAATGGTCACAAGACCCAATGTACAAGAATAAATATATCTAAAGTAGAGAAAAGAAAAAGATACAAGTAATCCACACTACATCCCTCAGATATCAACACTCCTCCTA
Organism: Quercus gilva; assembly: GCA_023621385.1. Taxonomy (NCBI): domain Eukaryota; kingdom Viridiplantae; phylum Streptophyta; class Magnoliopsida; order Fagales; family Fagaceae; genus Quercus; species Quercus gilva. The sequence continues at coordinate 91,492,012 of CM042476.1, read as the reverse complement.
ACAAAAATGTCCTATACTAACTCTCCCCCTAAGAATGACTACTCTCATATCCAAAACTACTCCCCATTTTTGTCACAAGTGACAAAGGGTAAGAGTGTCAAGTAGACATCTCATTAGTAGAGCTAGCATCTCCATCACCATCATCATCATCCTTAGCTTCAGAATCAGAAGCCACTGAAGGAGGTGGAGGAGAAGCCTCAGGAGCGAAGCCATCCATGATCGCCTGCCGCCTCGCAATACAGCGAACATGAATGTTCACCTGATACAACTCAATAGAGAATGTATCAAGGTGAGTATCCATGCGCTGAAGCTGCGCCATGATGTCTCTGAGTGACACATCACTTGTAGAAGAGAAAGAAGTGAATATGGATGGAGCAGATTAGGATGAAGCCGAATGGGAGGGAGGAGCTGTTGACCCAGACTACCTCGACCTAAATTGTGCCTCGCTACGTTTAACGGTAGCGGCGTCTATGGCACAAATATGGGTAAAGTGGTCGGACATTGGAAAGGGAATAGAAAAATGGCGTAAGATCTTCGTGATAGCGGAAGGAAAGATAAACTTATCATGAGACGCCGTATCCCTATAAACATCTAAGATAGAAAGAATAAAATGAGAAGGAAAATCTATGGTAAGATGCTCAAGAAGGGACAATAAAAATTGAACACGAGGCTCTGTGATAGAGTTATAGTGAGAGAAAGGGTGAAGAACAAAAGTCATAACCATGTTCAAAAACTGAGGACCTTTTGCAAAGTCCGAGCAGTAAGTGAACTGACACTCACCCCAAACAGATGGGTGCTCACAAAAGGCAGATTTGAGCTCATCTTTTGGACACATTCCTCAGACACTCACAACTAGTGTAGTCAGGAAACTCTACCCTAGAAACATGGAGCATATCCGTAACAAGTTGTGGTGTGACAGCAACGTGTGTACCTCGAACGCGAGTATGAAAGAGAGGTACTGAAAAATCAAATCCATGCATGCTGGAGTAAAACTCTTGTATCAACATGGATGGACGTGTGACCGGGACATCACACAGTGACTCCCAACCCCGACTATGAATGACATCGGGTATGTCAGTGTTAGTGAAGTTCGCCAAAATGACTCGGCGTTTCGAATGAATTCCTCATCGAGAAAAGTTCTACGAGAAAGCCTTTCGAGCATCCTCATCACAGAACCGGATATGAGAAGAAGTAGGATCAGAGGAAGACGATGTCCCCGAACGAAGAGGGTTCCGAGACGGAGCAGACTTACGTTTAGGTGCCATAGACACGACTAACGTAAACAAAGAGAGGGGGAAGAGAGAGAGACAATCAAAAAAGTTCCAAAACAATTCAAATATATCAAGATATATTGAAAAGTAAGAACATATGCATGGGAAATGCATGAACATGTGACATGCAATATAAAAAGCATCATGGGCTTAGCCCAATCCAATCCTATCAGCACACAATCAATTTGCACACATCTAAATGCATGATAATACTGTTATAATGCATATGTGATGCAATGTATGAGATTTTAAACTCATTTAAGCAAAAACTTATCCCAAAATTTCAACAAAAACTCAACAATTTTGAAAAACCCTAAAAATTTTCAAAAACCCCAAAACCTAGGTTTCAAAACATGAAATGCATGTAAAAGAGAGAAAAGGAACTTACCAAGTGAAGAGAAAAAATTGAAAAAGCTTGAAAAAAACACTTGGAAAGAGGTTTGGAGTGAGAGAGAGAGTGTTTTTGGAGGTGAGGAGACAAAGTTATCGAGAGAGAGATCGAGAGAAATGAAAACCGGATCGCACAGAACCTATATATAGTGGTTCAGTAAATCTCGACAGATGAGGTGTCGAGACAGGTGTCAAGTAAACAAAACGTCGACAGATGCAATGTACGAGATTTTAAACTCATTTAAGCAAAAACCTATCCCAAAATTTCAACAAAAACTCAACAATTTTGAAAAACCCTAAAAATTTTCAAAAACCCCAAAACCTAGGTTTCAAAACATGAAATGCATGTAAAAGAGAGAAAAGGAACTTACCAAGTGAAGAGAAAAAATTGAAAAAGCTTGAAAAAAACACTTGGAAAGAGGTTTGGAGTGAGAGAGAGTGTTTTTGGAGGTGAGGAGACAAAGTTATCGAGAGAGAGATCGAGAGAAATGAAAACCGGATCGCACAGAACCTATATATAGTGGTTCAGTAAATCTCGATAGATGAGGTGTCGAGACAGGTGTCAAGTAAACAAAACGTCGACAGATGTAGTTCTCGAGGATCTGTCAAGGGACAAGTCAATAGAAAGCTAAAAGGAAGCTCGATCGATCCACCAAGTGTCAAGGAACTATCGTGGATCCAGGAACTTTCTCTATTGATCCACCTAGCTGTCGAGAAGGTGTCAAGATCGCGATAAGAAATAGCTTAAGAGCTCGGCAGAAAATACAGGTGTCGAGGAGATGTCGAGGATCTGTTGATGAATTCTATGCTAAATTGAATGATATTATTAATTCTGCATATAATTTGGGTGAAATCTATGATCAACCTAAAATTGTTAGGTAGATTCTTAGATCTTTAACTGAAGACTTTAGACCCAAAGTGACTGCCATTACTGAGAGCAAGGATGTGGACTCCATCCCTGTTGATGAACTTGTAGGATCTCTTCAATCATATGAGTTGGACCTACCCAAAGCTAGCAAATCCAAATCAATGGCTCTTAAGTCAGTTGATGATGTTGAGGTTGGTGGATTTGATGATGAACTCTCTGCTACAGAGATTGCATACCTTGTCAAGAACTTTAAAAACTTTCTTAGGAATAGTAACAGAAGGGCAAGAAATACAAACACTGCTGAACCTAGAAATTTTAGGAAGAATGATCCCACTAAGGCTAACAACACTGAAAAACCTAGAGAAAAAGTAGGTCAATCTTCTAATAATTCTTTGGATTCTCAATGTTTTGGATGTTAAGGGTATAGTCATGTTAAATCTGAATGTCCTACATTTTTTAGGTCTAAGGGCAAAGCTATGGCTGTAACTTTTAGTGATAATGAAGTTTCTGATGATGAGTCTGGATGTGACGAGGATCGAAACTTCATTGCTTTCACTGCTGCTGCTGTAGTCAATGAAAGCGTGTCTGTTGAAGAGAACCCTTCTGATGGGGAACTCTCTGAGGATACAAATCTTCAAGAGGCCTATAATAAACTTTGCAAAGTTGCTGCAAAGGATGCTATGAATGTTGAACTTGACCTAAAGAAAATTGAATTTCTTAAGCTTGATAAGAAGAATTTGCTTGTTAAACTATTTGATGCTAATGAACTTTTAAACAATGTGAAAGTTGAGAATATGCTTTTGCTTGATAAAGTTAAATCTTTAGAACTTGATTTATCTGTTGCTAGATCTACTAGTTCTAAACTTGATCAAATGTTGAGTGTTCAAAAGTATCATTCTAATCTGGTTTAGGTTTTGTTGAAAGCATCTTTGTGTTTACACCCCATTCCACAAACTTTGTTCCTTCATCTTCTTCTGAACCATCAGTGAGTGAGGTTGTGAGTGAAACTATCAAACCCCCTATGAGTGAGGTTGTCAAACCAATAGAAGTTTCACCGTCTAGGAAGATTAGGGTTGATCTGAAAGAGTCTAAACCTAAGGAGTCTACCCTATCTGAGGACAAGATGCATGGTAAACCTGCTTGGGTTTGTCATTATTGTGGGAAGTCTGGACACATCCGTCTTAACTATTACAAGCTTCAAGCTACTAAGAGAGCAAACAAACCAAAAGTGTCTGTGCCTCAAGCATAAGATCCTATGGTACTCATTGGTGAATTGGTAAAGGCTTTAAACCTTTATTCCAATCCTGGAGTTAGAAATCACTCGAACGTGAATAGGAACTCCAATACTCATGGTGGATCTTAAAGGTTTTGGATACAAAAGACTCGATCTAATTGAGTCTTTCTGACATGGTCCTTGTGCTTCATTACTCTACTCTTTGTGACCATTGTTTCTTGGCTTTTGTTGTTTTTTTTTTCTAGGATTTGCATTGCATTACATTCATGCATTTCATTCTAGGATTTATTATGTTTTCTCTTTTAATTTAAAAAAAAAAAAAGGAGGAAGCAAATTGTGTTTGGCATTATTGTTCTTGGTTTTTGAAAACAAGGTTGGTCAATTTATTTTTACATAACATGTCTTATGTACCTTGTTTAGTTTTGATGAGCTTATTTTTTTTGCACTTTACTAGTTGAAACTTTGTAGTGCATGTTGTGTGGGAAAGATGTTTGTAGTTTTTGATCACTTTGTCTTGATCTTGAAATCACATGCCTTTGATTGTCGGACTTGATCCTTTTGAGAAATGCATAAATAACCATCTCACTACTGTTCACTAGCCAATCATAAACACCTTAGTGCATATCGTAAGATTTTGTGCTCGAGAAAGTGTATCACATGCACAAAAAGAACATAAGGTTTAGCCTCGGTTTAATTGCTTAATGCCTAAAATTGGTGTGTAATATTAGGCTTGATGTCAAATCACATAATTAAAATTGGTGTGTACATTATCCGAGCTATTTAACAAGTTTCTGAACAATTCATAAATATATTATGAATAACATAAATGATTAAACCGGGTACTCAAGGATTAAGATGTAGTAATCTTCAAAGTGGCAGTCTATATTTTTTGACTTTGTATTACTACGAATATTTTAATGAAGGGGTTGTATGTATAATAAAGTCTTGGGATATAATCTATTAATAAGGCCTAGAGTGCAATTATATTCTTATAGTGGTATTGAATATAATTAATGGTAACTTTGGACTTGTCAAGAGTTGACAGAAAAGCCCAAGTCCCATTGGAGCTAGAGTCTTATTTGTTCCATTTGGTCCCATCTCAAGCCACAAATTAAAGCCCAATTGAGTAGGCCCAAAAGGCTAACCCAATTAGATAATCAGTCATTATTTAATAAGAGTTATTAAATAAAGAAACTATGAGAATAGTTTTAACGTACGTATGATGAAAAGAAAAGAAATCAGTTTTTCTCCACAAGGAGAAAAAGAAGTTTTTTTTTTCTTTGAGAGTCTATGTACAAAAGACTGATTAAGAGACCACACATCTTGGGCACCATGTGGAATTGAGATGAAGATTGAAGGTATTCTCAAGTCAAGGTTTTGAAATTCACTGCATCGAGGTACGCTTTCTTTTCTTTGTTCTAGAATTCATGGTTACATGTTTATCTTTCATGATTGAAGTAGATCTGCGTTTGTTGCTTCCGCTGTGTGTTTTGTATGAGATACAAAACCAGATTTTCCAACAAATGGTATCAGAGCGGTCTTCAATATCATGCTCGTATAACATGTGATTGAATTTTAGAATTAAAGAAAAATCGTTTTCTTGGTGTTTTAATTTTCTGCAGTAAAGTTTCTGCATAATATTGTTCCATAAACCCTGTGTGCATTGATCAATATATGCGATATATTGTTTTGCATGGTTCCAAGAGGACACGGCTGTAACTTTTGTTTAGTGCCGTATGGTTTTGATGTTTGTTTTCATCAAGGACACCATCTACACTTCTTGTGAACGGGTTTGTTGAATTTGTTTTATAAACATGATCGGCCATTTACACGGCCATTCAAAGAAAGTAGTTATTTTCCATTGACTATAACTACTTAACATAACTGTCCTGTGCGTTGCCATTCATTACACCGCTTGGCTATATTAAGTTAATTGAACGTTATTGCCTTGCTGAATTGATGAATTGTCTAATATATAGGAAGAGGTACAAAGATTCATCCAATCCGTATATTATATATATAATTTTATATGGGTTCATATGCTTTCAAGGCTTCATCATGGATTGATTAATATATATTAAGATCTGAATGATGAACGTAGCTTTTCTGCTTGCCTTGCATTATTTTTTTTATGATCAAACAGTATGTTAATGCTAGGATTATGAATTTTATTCTTAATGAGATTAGGATTATGTTTTCAAGGGTTTCTAGCATTGTTATGGTTCTTGATTTTGATCTTGAAAACCCTAATGTTTGATCTGAAAATCTTCGTTGATAAAATCAAAAAGTGTTTTTGATGGAAGAACAATGAAGATGTCAAAAACGTTAGTTGTTTGTTCAAGAAAAACCGTAGAAAACTGCCTTAGAAAATTTTTGGAAATTCGAGTTTCACGAGTTTCGATCGATCGAAAATCACTTTCGATCGATCGAGTGAAACAGTGATTAGACTTTTTAAGTAGATTGATTTTTGATTCATAGTCGATCGATCAAATTTATTTTTCGATCGATCGAGAGGCAATCAAGTATCGATCGAACAAGTCAGTTGGTCAAGTTCGAATTTTTTAATTTTTTTTTTTCGATCGATCGAGAGGCACATTCGATCGATCGAAAGAAAGAAAATCAGAATTTTTTCTAAGTGTTTTCAAGTTTTTTAAGAGCAAGGTTATGTGTGATTAGATTACACATGGCTCTAACTAAAAGACCTAATGATATCAAAGAAGTTAGTTAAATAGAACTCTTGGTACTAAATCATTTTATGATTAAAAGTCCTTAATTTATTTTAGTTAGAGGTTTTTAATGAGATTAAAATTCTAATTAAAGTTATATAGTTTCTAATGAGATTAGAATACTTTATCTAGTAAATTAAGGATAGAGTTCTATATAACTAATTTTTGATTCATTAGTGTTTAAGGAATCCTAAATAGTTTAGGACTTCCATTTTGGTTAGTGATTCTAATGAGATTAAAGTCTTTATCAAGTGCAAGGTTATTAGTTGTGATGGGATCACAATTATTTAAGAAAAACCCAAATAATGAGTGGGAGTTCTTGAAATAACCCTTTTGTTAAGTTTATTGTAATGTGAATAGATACCTCGTCTTGACTTCGAGTCTTGCATTCCATGCGGAGGGTATTTACTTCACGAATTACAAGGTTAAACTTCTTTGTAATTGCGCAAATGTTCATTACACTATTGTGACGTGACTTAGTAACATCACATTGAATTTAAACAATTAAACACATTTAATGTGTAGGGTTAAAATTATGATTAGATCACAATGATTTCAACACAATCCACTTGTTTTAAAATTTCTAGTGGGAGAGAGATACAAGGGTTGGATCTCACGGCCTCCATTGTCGGTTCATAGTAGTGTGGGTAAGCACCTCGTCTTGGCGTACATGCCTCGCGATCCCAAAGGAGGGTGTTTACTTCATAGTACTACAAGATTGAACTTACCCGTTTAAAGTAGTGTGAACAAGCACCTCGTTTTGGCGTATATGCCTCGCGATCCCAAAGGAGGGTGTTTTGATTCATGGTACTACAAGTTTAAACACTATAAAGGGAGATGAAATGTGGCTACACATGATTCAAGATAATGGTGTACACTAGACTAAGTGTAATGTTAATCTCCCAAAGGAGCTATGTCATTATTACTTAGAGGCTAAAGTTAATATGGCATATTATTAATGTATGATAAGAGTTATCATGATAGCACTAATAATGAGAGTAATTCTCAATCAATTAATGTGTTTATAATAAACTTGCTACCAAGGAATTATAGACATGGATTGGGTTATCGTTGCACCTAGTATAGTATGGTTTTCGGGTTCCATATTATATGGTTATGGATGCAAAATATAATGTCCCTGTATTTAAGTTCACTGTCTCAATATAAAGTTGTCATAAATTTTGTCCTCTAGCTACTATGTTAGTTGAATCACATTAACTAAGAAATAATGTTGGACATGGTGCTTAAAGGAGTTGAAGTACATATTTATGTTATGATTCAGCATTGTCATAATTTCCTATATGTGATGCATTTAATGGAAGATAGCTTATGATATTATCATAGTCTCCATTGAAGTGCTAGTATGTTACATTGGTTTCTATCTCAATTGTGCTACAGCATGAGATGCAAGAGTTAGTACTAAACTTAGACTTTATATCAAGTCTAAATGAGATGTTTGGTATGAATCATATTGAGTGCTAAGAAAAGCTTAAGAAGTTCCAATTCTATGTCATTTTATAAAAATATTTTATTTTTAAAATGAATTGGAATTCTTGGATGTTGAGATTAAATGTTAATCTCATGTGGATATGATCCACAAGTCCTTGTTAGATTCATTTGATCAATTCAGATTGTTTTGAAAATAAATTCCTTTTATATTATCTAAATTGATGAGTGAGTTCTACACAACGGAAGACATCCTAAAAGCTAAGGCTAGGATCAATATGATTTAATTCAAATTCTTAGCTTGAACCGAAAGGTAAGGGTGATAAGAAGAGGAATGAAAATACCAAACATTTGGACAAGTTAGTTGCCCTAGTAGTTGCCAAAAAGGAAATTAGTCTTAAAAGCATGATCAAAAAGAAATTGTTTCTGATTTTGGTAAAGCTAAGCATTGTTCATAATTATCTTCTAGATGGAAATTTACATGTTTTACTTTTTTAAGAGAAAGTTTCCATCCTTTTGTACTGTATGTTTTGGCACTTATATCTAGATCTTATTAATCTAAGTGTTATTCAAGATTTGTGAAAGATGGGCTTTTAGAACCATTATTTTATTATATTCACAATCTATGAATTCTATTTAGATGATAATATGATCTAGGGCTCCTTTTTGTAAATGAATGAAGTTCCAATGACTTTTTTAAGTTAGTGCATACATAAAGGAGGAATAAGACTCTTTTAAAGTAAAAGTTGAAATGTTCTAGAAGAAAATGTTAGAATTTGTTATAGGATAACTATAAAATACATTTAGAAATGAGATGGTTGTATTAGATACACCACAAGACATTATTCTAGATATATAGCTAATACACGGGTACAATATCGTAGTGGGAGGATTACCAAATAAATTCATACTTTTGGAATAAACTTTTGAAGTCATTCCATAAGGATATGAATTTGATCCTTGGTCCTACGTAAAGGCAATAGATGATATAAATATGGGTTACTGGTTCAAGGTTATGTGAATAGAATTAGATTCTATTTAAAGTCTAGAACTTGTAGAGGCGCTTAATTGCATTAAGCCTATTGTTTTCAAATAGGTCTACAAGTAAATGAGATTGATAGTTTTGAAGGTGCAAACCTTCAAAGTCAAGACTAGTGGCAAAAGATCTATTCAAAAAGAAATGGTTCGACTATGAAAAGATTTTTTCACTAATAGTTAAGTTTGACTCTATCTAGATTCTCTTATTCATTATATTTCATTTGGATGAAATATGGCAATGGATATCAAGAAAGCTTCTTTTAGTAGCAATCTTGAGGAAGACATCTATATGATGTAACTAGACTTGTTCATAGCAAAGAACCAATGGTGATTAGCATGCAAGTTGCTTAAAGTCCATTTATGGACTAATGCAAGCATCTAGGTCATAAATATCATCTTTGATCAAGCAATCAAATTGTTTGATTTTGATCAAGTATTAAAAGGCCTTAAGTGTGTAAAAGTTATATAGAATAATAAATTTCTTATTGTATATTGATGACATTCTAATCATTTAGGATGATGTAGAGTTATTGTCATCAATAGAGTTTTGGTTGTCTAGTCCAGTTTGATATAAAGTACTTGGAAAAGATTGGTCACATCCTAAGAATTAATCTTTGTTAAAATTCAGAAATTAGAATGTTGGGTCTATCTCAAACTGCTTAAATAGATTAGATTCTAGCCAAGTATAGCATGTAATACTTCAAGAAATGATTCTTTCCTTTTAAGTTTGAAGTTCCTTTATAAAAGGACTATGGTCCTAAGACATATAAAATGAAGTACATATAAGACGGTTCCTTATATCAAATCGATAGGAAGTCTTTATGCTATGCTAAATACTAGGCTAAATGTCTATTTTGCGGTGGGTATAGTAAGCAAATATCAAGTGAATCAAAGATCACTTAATATAGTAGGAGTAAAGCATATACTCAAATATCTTAGGAGAATGATGGATTATATGCTTGTCCACAAAAGTGAAGTTTTGATGTTTACTGGATGTACAAATACTGACTTATAGTTTGATTATGATTCATGAAATTGGACTTTAAGATATGTGTTCATCCTAGGTGGTGAAGACACACATTAAGTATAAGTATCATCTCATTAGAGAGATATGAGTACATGTAAAGTAGTAGTAGAAAGGATAATTTATGCAATAAATCTGACTGAAACTTGTTTCCAAACCTTGCCTTAGAGTGACTTTGAATTACTCTAAAGGGAGATAAGTGTCGGATACATGGTAAATTGTCTTTGAGGGCAAGTGGGAGATTGTTGGGGTTTATGCCCTAAAATCCAATTCATTGGCATGTCATAAATAATTAAATTGTTTAATTATATGAGACTATCTATAAATGAACTAATGGGATATTATCTTAGTCCATGAGATGCATAGTATGTGATTTATGTGATTTAGTCACAGAAGATATAAATCGCAAATTCTTTGTAAACTCAGAATTTTAGTTCGTAGTCGGTGATGAAATTAGGCATTTCATCTGCGAAGACTATAACATATCAACTACGATGATTTGTCTTGATCATGGAAGTGGAGACTTCTAGTTGGTATGTTGATATATTTTAAGAGTTAAGACATATTGAACTAGACCGCTGTGAGATTTATTATTCTCCTAATGACTGTCAAATGAATAATAAATCTCACAACTTCTATTTACATCAACTCTAAATCCTGAGAGAATAATGGACCTGATCATGAGATGTAGGTTGCTTTGATATATCAGGAGTGAGATCTATTAGCAACGGTTAAAACCTCAGTATGTTGGGCAATCACATTTAGTGTTGATGGAACATATATTCTCAAGATGGAATTCATAGTCTCTTAACGGATATATAAAATATTCCCTTGAGATAAGTTTAATGGATTTGGTTATTCAGAGTATTGGGCCTAACCACTTTAGTAAGGAGTTACTAAAGTATATATTTATGGAATTGGATTTCATAAATATATTATGAATAACATAAATGATTAAACCAGGTACTCAAGGATTAAGATGTAGTAATCTTCAAAGTGGCAGTCTATATTTTTGACTTTGTATTACTACGAATATTTTAATGAAGGGGTTGTATGTATAATAAAGTCTTGGGATATAATCTATTAATAAGGCCTAGAGTGCAATTATATTCTTATAGTGGTATTGAATATAATTAATGGTAACTTTGGACTTGTCAAGAGTTGATGGAAAAGCCCAAGGCCCATTGGAGCTAGAGTCTTATTTGTTCCCTTTGGTCCCATCTCAAGCCACAAACTAAAGCCCAATTGGGTAGGCCCATAAGGCTAACCCAATTAGATAATCAGTCATTATTTAATAAGAGTTAATAAATAAAGAAACTATGAGAATAGTTTTAACGTACGTACGATGAAAAGAAAAGAAATCAGTTTTTCTCCACAAGGAGAAAAAGAAGTTTTTTTTTTCTTTGAGAGTCTATGTACAAAAGACTGATTGAGAGACCACACATCTTGGGCACCATGTGGAATTGAGATGAAGATTGAAGGTATTCTCAAGTCAAGGTTTTGAAATTCACTGCATTAAGGTACGCTTTCTTTTCTTTGTTCTAGAATTCATGGTTACATGTTTATCTTTCATGATTGAAGTAGATCCACGTTTGTTGCTTCCGCTGTGTGTTTTGTATGAGATACAAAACCAGATTTTCCAACAGCTTGCTGATGGGTTTGTCCTCTGTGGCGGTGATGGTGTTGGCAGCAGGTGGCTGATGGGTCGGCGGCAGGTGAATGATCTGTGGGTTTCGGCGACTGGTGCGCTTGCGATGGGTGTTTCTTTCTTTCTTTCTTTTTTTTTTTTTTTTTTTTTTGGGTTTGTGGGTGTGGGTTCTGTGCTCAGTGGCGGGCACGGATGGTGATCACCGGCTTGGGAGGCGCCACTGGCTTCTCTATTGGCTTAGGGATGAAAAACTCATGTGGGGCTGTAGGGTACACACGGATTGCCGGGGCTGGTTTGGGCTTGTTCAAGATCTCATGGGGCAAAAACTTGAAAGGTAATGTCATCTTTGGCTGGATTACTCTTTTGATGATTTTGCTTTCAAGTGGTTGTCTACGATTGTGTTGTATGGATCAGAAGTTTGCTCTGATACCAAAACTGACGTAGGACAACCACACAAACAATAAAAACAATAGAATAAGAAGATAAACCCTAGGAGTCAGCACCTAAGGGTTGCTTGGAGTCAGCACCAAGCAAAACTAGAGTCGGCACCAGTAAAAGAAAATACACGTTTTTTTAATAATCATCAAAACTGTCTTACAATAATCCCAAAAAGTGTTTAAATAGCTAACAACAATAAGGCATAAAGAAACCCTAAAGAAACCCTAAATGTTCGGGCTTGCTTAAACTCAAGCCCAATAACTAATAGGCTCCATCCATAAGGCCACAGGTTGGGCCGTCTTCTTTCTACTCTTCCTCCTATACGTGCGTGTAATTGGGGGCTTGTACCTCGTGTCCGCACCAATTCATGTTAAGGGAGATACATTTATTCTAATATATGATTCTTGATTCTTGTGTTCACTGCTTATTAATTTATATTTATGAGTTATTCATTGACATATGTTTTTATTTTGTGTTGTGTGAAACATACAAGAATGCTTTATTTTTGTTGTATCTAACTTAGGGGGAGAGTTAGTTTACATTCTTGTTGATTTACTGTTTTTCTGTCACACATGCGTTTATGCATTTGTTGAGTGTTACAAGAATATATAGGTTGATTCAATTAAGCTGCTGTCTACACTTGCAACTGATGGATAGTAATTAGGATTGAATTTGTGTTATGAGCATTATTTTTGTAAAGGGCTTTTATTTGTAAACTTTGAGCTTTTAATTTGTGTTTTGTCACGGATTGCCAAATGGGGAGTTTATTAGGTTCTAAAGACTTAGGATTTTATGTATTTAAAACTCTAATGTGTAATATTGGCAAACCATGATTAAAACAGGTTGTTTAGTCTTGTTTAGACTTGCCCAAAGTTGTGTAATTCATGTAAAGTTGGAATTGAGCTAATGCAGAAGCTACTGTGCATTTCGGCCTCACTCGATCGATCGAAGCTTAGACTCGATTGATCAAAAGTCGGCCAGATTGCGTTTTTCTCCAGATTTCCAACTCAGCCCTATTTCATTAAAATGTTTAGGGTTTTATGTTTTTGCCCTAAGTATATAAGGCAAAACCCTAACATGTTTTAGTGGTTGCTCTTGCTGCTCTTATTGCTCATATTTGCGGTTTTGTGTAAATCTCTTGTGAGATCCTTGAGGAGTTTTCCTTACACAAAGTTTAGGGTTTTCAAGGAGAAGATGTTATCTACACCTTGATGATTAATTCAGTTGCTGCTATTGGAGCTTCAAGATATACAAGCGGGGGTGCTTGTACTTATTGGAGAATCCAAGAAAGAAGGAGTCTGTGGATTCGAAGATTGCACTTGGTCGTGTCAGTAAGTTCTACTGGTGGGTAGCAATAAGAAGTCAAGCGTGGGGGCTTGTAAGTCTTATTGTATAAATTTCGATTCTTTCATATAGTGGATTCAAGTTTACCTTGAGGATAGCTAGATTAAATCCTCCCCAGGTTTTTTTTACCGGTTTGGTTTTCTTGGGTCATCATGTCTTGTGTTCTTTATATTTTCGCTGCTTTATGTGCTTGATATGATTATATGGTTGTGTTAACCTAGAATTGCATAAATTGACTAAGTCAATCACTTAGCTAATTCTTTAGGTTAATCCAATTGTTGTTTTAAGGGGTCTAAAAACCTAACATAAACAAGTCTAACCAATTTTATATTTCAAAAATAAGTCAAGACAGTTTAGTGAGCATACATTAACACATGTAAACCTTGTAATGGCCAAATCACATTGTACATGCACATGTATCAAGAGTAGCCAAGAATATGGCGTGTTATGTGTGAAGAACATCGCAAGATTGCATAAATGTATATATGTTATGACGATTTGAGATATGAGAAAATCACTTTAACTCACACACAATCATAACTATTTGATGGGAACTATCACCTTCAAGATACATCCTATAACTCCCACATCTCCTAGAATACACGCTTGCAATCATATAAAGCATTTTTATTCTTTTTGCTTTTTATTTTTCTTTGCATATTTTTCTTTTAAGCAAATCATGCATAGGCATATAAGAGATATAAAAGAAATATCCAATGATGTTAAGCTTTTGACATTCCAATTTTGCTATGCCGAAGCACACAAATGTCATTGACATTGCACTTTTGCTATGCCGAAACATACAAATGTCATTCATGATTGGCGGGCAACAGTGGTGAAATGGTTATTTATGCATTTCTCTTAGGATTTTCTAGTCCTTCTCGTCAAAAAAAGTGATACGAGTGTTAAGTACAAGAGATTACTTAATTTTACTCATCACAAACACGAGCTACAAAGCTCACTTGGTTAGTTGTGCATAGAGATGCTCATCTAAGCTACAAAAGATACAAAGTTTAGAAAATTTTATTTTAATAGCTATCCAAGGTACACAAGTACCAATGTACACAAAACACACATTGTTTTTGTATATTTCTGATTTTTCAATTTTTTTTAAAATTTTTATATCAAAAACAAAATAAGCAAAACTGAAAAAAAAAAAAAAAAAAAAAAAAAAAAAAAAACATGTTAAACAAAGCAAAGCATAAAAATTAGATTGACTCAAAACAATAAAGCAAAACACACAAGTAATGCAAACAAAAACAAGAAGGGAGAGAAGAAGTGATAGAATCACTTGGAACCATTTTCCTTCCACACCTTGGAAGAACCTTTCCTTTGATTAAACCCTTGAATAGGCTGTGAGGGGGAAGAATTGAAACCTTTTAAGTTCAAAAGGAACATGAGGGCTTTGAGAAGATCTCCAAGGGGAGCAAGAGAGGATTAAAACTAATTCTGGCTTCCAGATGCTATGATGTCGTTGCTCTGTTGAGTGGCCAGCCACTTATAGCAATTTGGTCGAGTATGACCAGCTACTCCACAATGATGACAAAGATGCTGCTTCTTCTGTTTAGACTTTTGAGAGTTAGCCTTCTCAGCCTTAGGGTTTTTAACTTCTTTGTTATCCTGCTTTGGGAGTGTTCCTAAGATAGATTTACCTTTGTCTATGTTTTCACTAGCTAAATTAGTTTTAACATCATTATTCTTAATTTCAACATTATTAGCAGGAGGAACAAAAATAGTAGAACTAGTAGAAGCAATATTAGAAGAAGAGAGACCATACCCTAAACCTGTTCTATCTAAAGAAGATTTCTGAATGTTGAGCATCTCATCAAGCTTCACACTTGAAGTCCTTTCCAGCTGAGCTTTGACTTGGAACAGTTCTGCCTCATGCTTCACAATCTTCTTAGCCAAGAAGTTGATCTCAAATCTCAGTGCTCCAATAGTTTGATTAGATTCATCAAACTTTGTGGAAAGCTCTTCACGCTCAAGCTCCACATCACTAAGCTTCTTGGTGGTCAACCTATACAACTTTTCATGCTTTTCTAAGACCTTGTACAACTTTGCATAGGCTGTGTGAATGTCATCTTGTTCATCCATCTTCTCAAACTTGGTCTCCACCAATTCCTCTTCTTCATCCATATCTTCAACAATCCCCTCAGTAGGATTGACAGTGGCAGTGAAGGCATTCGAGATTCTATCATCCTCATTGTTGGAATCATCTTCAGGCTCGATGTCGCTCAAAGTAGCAAGAAGTGCCTTGCTTTTCCCAATGCTTTTGAGATATGTAGGACACTCTTGTTTCATGTGAACAAAGCCTTGATACCCAAAGCACTTAGGTCCTGTGGGAACAGTGTATTGACCGCCATCCCTAGCATCCTTCTTCCCTTTGTCTTGGCTCTTGAATTGAAAAGAATTGGATTGGCTATGATCCTTGTCGAAGCTTTCCCATTGGCATTCTTCATGAACTTCTTGAATTGCCTTGTAATGTAGCATTTCATCTTAGAATCCTCATCATTTGAAGACTCATCAATGTCACTACTCTTGGCCTTCAAAGCCATGCTCTTGCTCTTCAAAGCCATGCTCTTGCTCTTACCCGACTTACCAATCATTGTTAACCCTAGCTCGTAGGTTTGGAGATTACCAACCAACTCTATCAGAGGAATCTTGTCAATGTCCTTGGATTCCTCAATAGCAGTAATCTTAGCATGGAATCTCTCGAGTAGAGATCTAAGCACCTTTCTTACAATCTTGGGTTTAGGAATGATTTCACCAAGATTGAAAGCTGAGTTCACTATTGTTGGAAATTTAGACCCCTTAAACGATAACCAGATTGCGTAGCCTAGATTAATTAGCCAAGTTGTTACTTAGTCAAATTAAACAATTCTAGGTTAAAACAATCACAAAATCATATCATGCATGTAAAACAGATAAAGTAGTGGAATAATAAATAACACAGTGATATGATCACCTAGGAAAACCAAACCGGTAAAAAACCTGGGGAGGATTTTACCCACCGATCCTCAAGGCAAACCTGAATCCACTATGAAAGAATCGAAGTTCATACAAAAGGACTTACAAGCTCCCCGCTTGACTTCCTAATGCTACCCACCAGTAGAACTTACTGACACGACCACGTGCAAGCTCCGAATCCACGGACTCCTTCTTTCTTGGATTTCTTCAATCAAGTACAAGCTCCCCGCTTGTGTTTCTTTAAGCTCCAATGGCTGCAACCTTGTTGATCATCAAGATGTAGATAATATCTCTACCTTGAAAACCCTAAGTTTATGTGAAGGAAAGCTCCTCAAAGATCTCACAAGAGATTCACATAAACAGCAAATATGAGCAACAAAGACTTAGAGAGGTTTGGGTACAAAACCCTAAAAATAAAAGGAGGCACAAGAGGCACTCTAATCTCTCTCTCAAAAGTCACAAAAACGTTCTAGGGTTTCCCTTATATATATAAGAGTTTTACTTGAACCTCAAGACGTTTAAATAGAGTTTGGGCTGAACTGGAACTCTGCAGAAAAATAAATCTGTACGTGCTTCGATCGATCGAGTCTAATTTTCGATCGATCGAGACTTACAGATTTAGTCCAATAAATTCTGCAATCACTCGATTACAATTTTACAAATAAACATACTTTGAGCAAGCCAAAACCTAGACTAAATGTTTTGATCATGGTTTGCCAACAAAATACAAATTGAAGTTCTAATACATTAATTCCTAATTTCTTAGAACCCAACAACTATGTCCTTAAGCTTGGCATAGAACTCATCAAATGACTTATCCTCCTCCATTTTAATCTCTTCAAAGCTTGTAGTGAGTCTTTGAAGTTTTGAATCTTTGACAGCCTTGGTTCCCTCATAGGTTGTCTGGAGAATGGTCCATGCCTCCTTAGCAGTTTCAGTAGAGGATATCTTCTTGAATTCCTCATTAGTGACCATACTGAATAAAGCATTCAATGCTCTGCTATTGAAGTTTGCCACCTCGATCTTAGCTTCATCCCAATCGGCCAGTGCTTCCTTTGGTTTGGTCCAACCAATCTCTACAGCTTGCCACACTTTCTCATCTAAAGACTGCATGAAAGCTCTCATGTATACCTTCTGGTATGCATAGTTAGTGCCGCCAAATAAATGAGGTATAATCAAAGACTGTCCTCTATCCATGACAAACAGGGGTTAATGGATCAACACAACAAAGATTAACCCTAATCAGAGTGTGCCTGCTCTAATACCACTTGATAGGCCAAAAACGAATTGACCCCTAGTTTAAAGACTCGAGTTCCAAAAACGCCGCTATAGGGCTTAAAAACGTCACTATAGGGCTTAAAAATCAAGTTATAAAAAAATTTTGCAGGAAAACACCACTATAGGGCTTTAAAACGTCACTATAGGGCTTAAAAACACCACTATAGGGCTCCCTGAACCTGGTATTGAACACTTGTAAAAAAATTTTGCAGGAAAACACCGCTATAGGGTTTTAAAACGTCACCATAGGACTTAAAAACGCCACTATAGGGGCGATCAAACGAATTTTTTTTTTTTTTTTTTTTTTGCATAGAACTCGAGTTTCTAAAACTCGAGATCCATGTGGCATTTTTAGTCCAAAAACACTTGCAAAGCGAGTCTTTGGGACTCGAGTTTTAATATAGATCTCGAGTTTCTAAAACTCGATATACTATTTTTCTTAAAACAAATGGAACGTTGCCTAACTTACTACATTGTTGCCCCTCTCATTGCTAGTCTGCCCATTCCCCTTGATTTCCAGCTGTTTAGGTTTATTTCCATCCAATTTCAAAGAGTAATATCACTTTGGATACCGCTTATTGCTGAAAATTAAAAACTGAAAATACTGTAACAAAATAATTTTTAAATATGTGAATAATGTCGTGAAACCCATTTTTAATAAAATTACTAAAAAAAGGTTTGTGAATGTCGTAAACAATGCACGAACCCACTAATAAACACAAACATGCAATGCAAGCGTTGAGAATGCTATCCGAACTCCACCTAAAAGTTCATTTTGCTTACTCTTTCAAAAGTAATTTCCACCTAACTCTCTGTCTATATATTTTTTTTTTCCATTTTATTTAAATATTAAAAAAGTTAATCAATGTCTTAAGGTATTAATTTGTAGAATATTTTTTAAAACATTTTATGAGAAAAGAAGGAAACAACTTTTTTTTATTTATAAATTCTTAGATTATGTTTGGTAATAGTTTTTATTTTCTATTTTTAAAAACTTGTTTTTGGGAATATACAAAAAAAAAAAAAAAAAAAAAAAAAAACAATTTTTTGTATTTTTGAAATAAAAAACATATTTGATTAGTTGAAATTATTTTTTTTAGAAAGGTTAGTTGAAATTAAAATGATAGTTTTTTGAAGAAAAAAATAGAAAATATTAAAATATGTTATTACTAAGATTTGAACTTTAATGCTAACTCATTAAATGAGATAGATTCATTAAATTAAATGTGTGTTTTCATTAACTTATGAAAATTAGAAACTGAAAACAGTCTTTGACATATTTTCAGTTTCTTTCACAAATTGAGTTTTGATAACAGTTTTTGTTTTCTATCCATTTTGGGTTGTCAAATAAGTTTTTTAGTCTCAAAAATAGAAAATTGTTTTTGAAAACAGAAAATAAGGGAAAAAAATAGTTACCAAACATACCTTTATATTTCCTTAAGAAAATGATATCAAAAATTTCTTAAAATAGTCTATTAATAAATGTCCTAAAAGCACCCACTAACAAGCATCTTTAAACTTGCCCCACCCTCCCTTAAAAGTTACCATAACTTTTGAGTGGAGTTGTGATATGCCTTTGTGTTAGAATTCATTTCCCTCTCCCTTGCGGGTGTTTGTTTCTCAAAAAAAATAAATAAATAAATAAAAACCCGCAAAGATGAGGTGATGAAGCTTAAGTAGGCGGGAGCTATCAAGAAAGTTTTCTACCCTAAGTGGCTGGCCAATACTGTGATGGTGAAGAAGAAGAATAGGAAGTGGCGATTGTGTGTGGATTTCACATATCTAAACAAGGCTTGCCTAAAAGGTCCCTTCCCAATGCCTAGAATAGACCAGCTGGTGGATGCCACTGTAGGCCATTCTCGGATGAGCTTCTTAAACACCTTTCATGGATACTATCAAATACCACTAGCCCTGGATGATCAGGAAAAGACAGTTTTTGTCACTCCTACCGGAAACTACCACTACAAAGTGATGCCCTTTAGCTTGAAAAATGCAGGATCTACCCATCAAAGGATGATGACTAAGATGTTTGAACCACGGTTGGGCAAAAGTATTGAGGTCTATATAAACAACATGGTAGTGAAGAGTAAGGTGGTGTCCAAATGCTCTTTTGGTGTGGGATCAGGCAAGTTTCTAGGCTACATTGTGAAACACTAGGGAGTTAAGGTTAACCCTGATCAAATCAAGGAAATTAACAACTTGCAACCGCCTCGGAATCCCAAAGAAGTCCAGAAGTTGACCGGAATGACTGCTGCCTTAAACCGGTTTATCTATCGATCAGTGGATAGATGCAGACCTTTCTTCCTCTTGATGAATAAATGGAAGGGATTCGAGTGGATCGAGAAGTGTGCTTTGGCATTCCAGTAGCTTAAGGAATATCTCTTTCATCCACCCATCATGTCCAACCCTGAAATGGATGAAGTCCTATTTGCTTATATTGCTGTAGCTCCTTATGCTATAAGCTTGGTGTTGATACAAGTTGACAGCGGCGTACAAAGGCTAGTTTATTATGTGAACAGGTCACTACATGAGGCCGAGGTCCGTTATCTACCACTAGAAAAGGCCATCTTGGCAGTAGTACACGCTACACGTAAACTCCCACATTATTTCCAAGCACATACAATTGTTGTCCTAACTCAGCTTCAACTCAAATCTCTACTCCGAAGTGCTGACTACACAGGGAGGATCGCCAAATGGGGAAAGATCTTTAGGGGTTTTTGACATTAAGTACATGTCTCGTACCTCTGTTAAGGGCCAGGTCCTCGCGGATTTAGTGGCCGAGTTCGCTGAATCCCCGCTTGAGAAAGAGGTAGAAACACAACACATAGATGAAAAATCGGTTAGAACAATATCCCTGCAAGAACCTTTATTCTGGAAGGTATATGTTGATAGTGCAGCAAATCAAAGAGGCTCCAGAGTGGGGCTAATTCTAGTTTCTCCTAAACAAATCACCATTGAAAAGTCATTAAGACTAGGCCTCTCGACTACAAATAATGAGGTTGAATATGAAGTTTTGCTGAAAGGAATGTCCATGGTTCGAAAAATAGGGGGAAAGGTGGTAAAGATGTTCTTGGACTCAAGACTAGTTGTTGGCCAAGTGAAAGGCGAACTAGGAGCAAGAGATGAGAGAATGCAAGGATACTTGGGTTAAGTTAGGCGTCTGAAGTCAATGTTTGAATCTTTCAACCTATTGCACATCCCTAGAAGTGGAAACACCCATGCTGATTCTCTAGCCACACTCGCGACCTCCTCGGCTTAGAACTTTCCTCGGGTCATTCTAGTAGAAGACTTGTATAAGCCCACAGAGGTGAAGAGAGAGGTGATCCATGTTCACCAGGTTAGAGAAGGGCCAAGTTGAATGGACCCCCTAGTACTATTCCTGAAGGAGGATGTCTTGCCCGATGAGAAGTCAGAAGTTTACAAAGTATGTAAAAAGGCTCATCGGTTCTGGCTGTCCAAGGATCAGAAATTGTACAAACGCTCTTATCTGGGCCATATCTACTCTGCATACACCACTAGGAATCAGAATTACTCCTTGAGGAGCTGCATGAAGGAATTTGTGGAAGTCACAGAGGAGACAGATCTTTAGCTCACAAAGCCATCACGCAGGGCTATTGGTGGCCAAATATGCAGAAGGAAGCATAGGAGTATGTGAAGAAATGTGATCAATGCCAAAGATTCGTACCAAACGTACACCAACTAGAAGGAGTCCTTAATCCCCTATTCAGCTCATGGCCATTTGCTCAGTAGGGCTTAGATATTGTTGGCCCTTTTTCCCAAAGCAGCAGGGAATAAAAGGTATCTGCTTGTCGGCACGGACTACTTCACCAAGTGGGTTGAAGCCGAGCCTTTGGCAAATATTAGAGATGTGGATGCCAAGAAATTTGTTTGGAAGAACATTGTCACACAGTTTGGTGTCCCTCATACCCTCATCTCAGATAATGGCCTTCAATTTGATAGCAAATTTTTCAAGAGATACTGTTGTGATCTTGGAATTACGAACAGGTATAGCTAGCTTATCCCCAAGGAAATGGACAAGCCGAGGCTGTAAATAAGGTCATAGTGAATGGACTCAAGAAGAGGCTGGATGACGCAAAGGGAAAATAGGTAGAAGAGCTGTCACATGTCCTTAGACGTATAGAACTACACCTCGCAAGTCAACAGGAGAGACCCCCTTTTCAATGACTTATGGAGCCGAGGCTGTCATTCCTTTAGAGACTGGATTCCCAACACTGAGGATAAGTTCTTTCAATCCGAGCGGTAACAATGGATTGCTTGAAAAGAGCTTAGACCTTATTGAAGAAAAAAGAGAAAATGCAATGGTTTAATTGGCATATTACCAACACAAACTCAAGCAAAGTTATGATGCCAATGTGAAGCTAAGGTCATTAGCGCCTGGTGACTTGGTGTTAAGGAAGGTTCTAGGTACTGCAAAGAACCCAGCATGGGGAAAGTTAGAGCCCAATTGGGAAGGACCATACCGCATCACCTCGGTGGCCGATATAGAAGCAAATTTTCTAGAAGACTTAGATAAACATGTAATACTGCACCCTTGGAATGTAAACAACTTGAAAAGGTATTATTATTAAGGAAAGTTTCATTTCTCAATATGTTCTTTTGTTGTATAAGGGCATGGTACTTCCCACAATTCATCTTTCTAAGTGTTTAAACAGAACCTTAGTCATGCCTAGCTCCTCAGACCACATGCTTTGGGAAAATTAACACTTTATAACATCTTTCTAAAGTGTTTAAATAGAACCTTAGTCATGTCTGGCTTCTCAGACCACATGCTTTGGAAAAATTAGCACTCTATAACATCTTTCTAAAGTGTTTAAACAGAACCTTAATCATGTCTGGCTCATCGAACCACATGCTTTAGGGAAATTAACACTCTATGACATCTTTCTAAAATGTTTAAACAAAATCTTAGTCATGCCTAGCTCCTCGGACCACATGTTTTAGGGAAATTAACACTTTATGACATCTTTCTAAAGTGTTTAAATAGAACCTTAGTCATACCTGACTCCTCGGACCACATGCTTTAGGAAAATTAACAATCTATGACATCTTCCTGAGTGATTAAATAGAACTTTGGACATACCTGGCTCCTCGGACCACATTTTTTGGGGAAATTAATACTCTATAACATCTTCCTAAGTGATTAAACATAACCTTAGTCATGCCTGACCCCTTGGACCATATGTTTTGGTAAAATTAACACTCAAGGGCATCTTTATAAGTATTAAACAGAATCTGAGTTATGTCAAGCTCCTCAGACCACATACTTGGAGGAAATTAACACTCAATAACATCTATTTGCTTTTCACTAAGTATCAAAACAGATCAAAGATTATAAACTCCTTAGATTGGTAGCTCTGAGTAAGTTAAGGTCCTTAATTATCTATCTAAAATGGTGAGCAGAGTGAAGAATATCTCCCTGAAGGGTTTAGACCCCTTAAACAAACAACCAGATTGCGTAGTCTAGATTAATTAGCCAAGTTGTTACTTAGTCAAATTAAGCAATTCTAGGTTAAAGCAATCAAATAATCATATCAAAAATATAATGCAGCGGAATAATAAATAACACAGTGATATGATCACCCAGGAAACCACACGGAAAAACCTGGGGAAGATTTTACCCACCAATCCTCAAAGCAAAACGGAATCCACTAAGAAAGAATTGAAGTTCTTACAAAAGGACTTACAAGCTCCCCGTTTGACTTCCTAATGCTACCCACCAGTAAAACTTCCTGACACGACCACGCGCAGGCTCCGAGTCCACGGACTACTTCTTTCTTTGTATTCCTTCAATCAGCTACAAGCTCCCCGCTTGTTTATCTTTAAGTTCCAATGGCAGCAACCAAGTTGATAATCAAGATGTTGAAGTAATCTCAATCATGAAAACCCTAAGTTTTGTGTAAAGGAAAGCTCCTCTAGATCTCACAAGAGATTTACACAAAACCGCAATGTATGAGCAACAATACAACTTGTGCAACTCTGAAAACGTGGCTAGGGTTTTGCCTTATATACCTAGGGCAAAAACATAAACCCTAAACGTTTTAAAAGAGTTAGGGCTGAGCTGGAATTTCTGCAGAAAACGCATCTGGGCCGAGTTTCGATCGATCGAGAATTACATTCGATCGATCAAGTCAGCCCGAGAAGCCCCAATGCTTCTGCAGTCACTCAATTCCAACTTTACAATATTTAACCACCTTTGAGCAAGCCTAAACTAGACTAAATACATTATTTTGATCATGGTTTGCTAACATTACAAATTAGAGTTCTAAATACATAAAATCCTAAGACCTTAGAACCTAACAAACTCCCCCTTTGGCAATCTGTGACAAAACACAAATTAAAAGCTCAAAGTTTACAATTGAAAAGCCCTTTACATAAATAATGCTCATAAAGACTAGAATTCAATCCTAACTACTATCCATCAGTTGCAAGTGTAGACAGCAGCTCAATTGAAACAACCTGCATATTCCTGAAATACTCAACAAACGCATAAACGCATGTGTGACAGAAAATAGTATATAAACAG
The DNA here is from genome assembly GCA_023621385.1 of Quercus gilva. Classification (NCBI taxonomy): domain Eukaryota; kingdom Viridiplantae; phylum Streptophyta; class Magnoliopsida; order Fagales; family Fagaceae; genus Quercus; species Quercus gilva. The sequence continues at coordinate 91,467,796 of CM042476.1, read as the reverse complement.
GTATCACATTCTTGTAAGATTCACACAGCACAAAATAAAGATATATATCAATGAACAACTCATAAATATAAATCAATAAGCAGTGAATCATAAGACAACAAGAATCAAATAAACATGTATATCAATATATCAATGTTACTCCCCCTAACATGAATATCCTCAAAAATGATATACAAAGTGAAGCACCTAGATACAATCTAATAAACTCCACAAAACAATATCTCATGCTAAAAAAAATATCTCCCCCTAACTACAAAATCTCCTCAAAAAGTCAAAACTCCTCTACAGTCAATATATCCACTCCCCCTTTTTGTGACGGAATGCCAAAGGGCAATCAAGAGTCGCCATCAAAAGGTGGTGGTGAAGGTGAATGAAGACGTGCAAGGTCGGCTCGCAGAGCACGCATCTCATCCAGCAGGTCCACCAAAATCTGACCATGAGCCGCCTGAACGGTCATGACAGTCTCCAAAGTACGACGAACATCGAAGTCGGCCGAAAGAGGTGGAGGAACATCAGCAGCAGCAGCATCATCACCAACTGGATCAGGAATATCATCACCAGCATGACCTGTAGAAGATGAAGGAAGAGGAGGAGCGCTAGAAGAAGGCTCAGACCTAGGGTGTTTAGAAACAGCTCGAAGATGAACGGCCCTCTGTCTAAGAAAAGACGCACCTATAGGACCTATAACATGAACGGGCTCAGAGGAAGGAAAGCCACTAAGATCAAGATAAGCAAAATCCTATGAATGAAAATAGGATGAACAAGGGCATGAGAAGCAGATGAACTCCTATAAACTTCGTTCAAAGAACGAAGAAAAAGATGGGGAAAACTAATAGGAGCATCGGTGACAAGAGCGTACAAAAATACACACCTCTCAAGAGGAATGGTGTGAACATGAGAGATGGGCCAGAGGGAATGACAGGCTATCCTAAAGAAAAGATAATGCAACCCGAAGAGCTCAGCAGAAGTGATCCTAGGATCAGAACCCCACTGGACAGTAGTCCCAGTGATGTAAGACAAAACATCGCTCAGCTCGGGAGACTCAGAATAAGGATAGACAGGCTCATGAACCAACGGTACCCCTAGAGCATCAGCCACTACCTGTGGAGTAATGGAGTACTCTATGCCTCGTATCCAACTCTGAACAAGAGTGTTGGAATCATAGATGCGGATAGAGATGTTCGAAAAGAACTCTCTAATCAAGGTAGCCGGAAGAGGAGGGTCAGACACATCTAACAAAGGCAACCACCCTCTACGCTCAAAATTTGCCCTAATGGCAGGATCTAGCTCATCTAAAATGACAGAACGCTCAGCCCAAATCTTCCTCTGAAGATTGAGCTTCTCATAAATCTCTTGGTTTTTCTCCCTAGGAAACCTCTCTCGGTCAAAGGATGGAGGGGAAGGAGAAGGGGAAGGAATAGTCCTACGAGCTCTAGTCTTCCTAGGCATGGTGCTAAGGAAAGGACAAGGACACAAAGACAAAACCAAAAGTACAAAAACAAAAAACCAAGGGCAGTCTGCAAGTTAGCACAAAAACAAATAGAATAACAATCTATATGATGCATGAACAAATGCAATGCCATGATGCATGTACTAATGCAGTAAACACAATTCAAATTAAGTTCAATTACACAAAATTGGCTTGAACATAGAGTTTCTTAACAAAAACCCTAAAAATTTGAAAACCACTTGATAAATTTTGCAACAAATTGATGAATTAATCATTACACAACGTTGAAAACAGATTATAATAACTAATTGCATCAATTACACAAGCCAATTTCATCAATTAAACTTAATTTCACAAAAAGCCCCAATTCGGATCAAATAAGAACCCTAGAATTTTCAATTTTTCATCAAACTCAAAATTGATCAAATTAACCATCAAGGAACTAGTATATGATGTGTCCCCACCAAAACCCATTGATCAATGACATAAAATAAAGCTTGAATCAATCAAAAAATCCCAAAATGTAATGTCCGAAAATCTCCCTCAAATGCATGAAATAATGCATGAAATCATGACAATAAACTCAAAAAGAAGGGTAAAATAGTCTTACCGGCTTGAGGAAAGAGAGACTTTGCAAAAAATTTGGAGGAAAACGACAAAACTTTGACTGTGATGCTTGCCTCGTCGGAGAGAGAAAGAAAAAGTTTGAATAGTTCTTTGAAAAAGTCAGATTTCTTCTTTTTAAAAAGCTTCTCCACGATCTTCGATCGATCGAAGAATACATTCGATCGATCGAATGAGACAGTCGTTTTAAAACAATCCAGGGTACTTTTTCGATCTATCGAAAATCACAATGGATCGATCGAAATGGGCAAAACCTCACAAAAATTTTGGGAAAAATCACAGTTTTGAAAAATGCAAGTTCAATTTTAAAAACAACTCCTCAAAGCATTTGATCAATGAAAACAAAATGCATGAGTATGAAATGAAATGCTTTTTCAAAAACCCAAATTTTCAAACCCAATTTCATCAAAAACAAGACCCAATCATCCTCCATTTAATTTTTTCAAGCAACAAATATGTTGTGCACAAATCTCAAGATATTTTCAAACTTGGTTGGTCAGACCAAAAACATACACACTAATATGTACAGTGTTTAACAAAGAGTAACTTGTGAAGTGTGTGATACTAGCAAAAACTTGAGATACATGTGAGGTGATATGTGAATAGCAATCAAACACAAAGTCTACACAATTCATCACATAGAATTTAAAAGAGACTATCACCTAAAGAGTTACATCCTATAACTCCCACATCTCCTAGAACAAAAGCTTGCAATCATGTAAGTTTCTTGCATTATTGCCTCTTATTTATATATGAATTGGCATTCAGCCTAATAGTACACACCGGTTTGAATTAAGTGAATTGGCATCAAGCCTAATAGTATACACCAGTTTTAATTTTAAATGAGGCTACACCTTATATTCTTTTTGTGCATGTGCTACACTTTCTCGAGCACAAAATCTTATGATATACACTAAGGTGTTCATGATTGGCTAGTGAACAGTGGTGAAATGGTTATTTATGCCTTTCTCAAAAGGATCAAATCCGACAGTCAAAGAACATGTGACTTCATGATTAAGGCAAAGTGATTAAAAACCACACACATCTTTCCCACACAACATGCACTACAAATTTTCAACTAGTCAAGTGCAGAAAATAAGCTCATCCAAGTTAAACAAGGTACACAGGACATGACATGTGTAAAAAGATTGACCAACCTTGTCTTCAGAAATCAAGAAAAGTAGTGTCAAACATAGTTTTTGCTTTCTCCCTTTTTTTTTTTTTTTTATTTATTAAAAGAGAAAACAAATAAATCCTATAATGAAATGCATGAATGTAATGTAATGCAAGTCCTAGAACAAAAAGACACAAAAACCAAAGAACAATGGTCACAAAGGATAGAGCAATGAAGCACAAGGACCATGTCAGAAAGACTCAGTTAGTTCGAGTCTTTTGCATCCAAAACTTTTTAGATGCACCACGAGCATTGGAGTTCTTATTCATATTAGAGTGATTCCCAACTCCAGGATTGGAATAAAGGTTTAACGCCTTTACCAATTCACCAATTAGTGCCATCAGATCTTGTGCTTGAGGCACAGGCACTTTTGGTTTCTTCGCTCGTTTATCAGCTTGAAGCTTGTAACAGTTAGGACGGATATGTCTAGACTTACCACAATAATGACAAACCCAAGCAGGTTTACCATGCATCTTGTCCTTGGATTTGGTAGGCTCCTTAGGTTTAAATTCCCTTAAGTCTACCCTAATCTTCTTAGGTGGTGAAACTTCTACAGGTTTGACAACCTCACTCACAGGGGGTTTAACAGTTTCACTTACAACCTCACTCACAGAAGGTACAGAAGAAGAAGAAGGAACAAAGACAGTGGAATGGGGTGCAGAATCAAAGATACTTTCAACATATCCTATCCCAGATTTATCAGAAGAAAACTTTTGAACATTCAGCATGTGATCAAGTTTAGAACTAGCAGATCTAGCAACAGATAAATCATGTTCCAAAGTTCTAACTTTATCAAGCAATAGCATGTTTTCAGATTTAACATTATTCAAAAGCTCATTAGCATCAAACAATTTGACAAGTAAGTTCTTCTTTTCAAGCTCAAGAGCATCAATTTTCTTCAGGCCTAGATCAACTTTCATAGCATCCTTTGCAGCAATTTTGCAAAATTTGTTGTAGGCCTCTTGAAGATCTGCATCTTCAGAGAGTTCCCCATCAGCAGGGTTCTCCTCAGCAGATATGCTTTCATTGACTACAGCAGTAGTAGTGAAAGCAATGAAGTTTCCATCTTCGTCACAACCGGACTCATCATCAGAAACCTCATTATCACTAAGGGTTACAGCCATAGCTTTACCCTTATTCCTCAAGAAAGTAGGACATTCAAATTTGACATGACCATGCCCTTGACAACCAAAACACTGTGGACCTAAAGAATTATTTGAAGATTGACCTACTTGTTCTCTAGGTTTTTCAAAATTATTAACCTTAGTGGGATCATTCTTCCTAAAGTTTCTAGGTTCAACAGTGTTGGTATTCCTTGCCTTCCTATTAGTGTTTCTAAGGAAATTTCTAAAATTCTTGGCAAGGTAAGCTATCTCAGTAGGAGAGAGCTCATCATCAAATCCATCAGCCTCAACATCATCAAAAGACTTTAGAGCCATTGATTTGGATTTGGTAGTCTTGGGTAGGTCAGACTCATATGACTGAAGCGATCCTACAAGCTCATCCACAAGGATGGTGTCAACATCCTTACTTTCAGTAATGGCTGTCACTTTGGGTCTAAAGTCTTCAGTTAAGGATCTAAGTATCTTCCTAACAATCTTAGGTTAATCATAGACTTCACCCAAATTATAAGCAGAATTAACAATATCATTGAGTTTAGTATAAAACTCATCAAAGGTTTCATCATCAGACATTCTAATGCTTTCAAACTTAGAAGTTAATTACTGCAATTTGTTTATCTTAACAGCCTTTGTGCCTTCATGCACAGTTTGGAGGATTTTTCCAACAGTATGAGCAACCTCAACATTAGAGATCCTCTTAAATTCCTCCATTGAAACAACATTAAAAATGGCATTCATAGCTTTGCTATTAAATGCAGCTGCTTCTTTCTGAGAAGTTTGCCACTCACTCATAGGAGTAGTGGGCTTCTCCCAACCATATTCAACAGAGTTCCAAACTCTCTCATCGATGGATTTCAGGAATGCTTTCATCCTTACTTTCCAGTAAGCATAGCTGTTCCTATCAAAGTGAGGAGGAACAAACAGAGAGTGTCCATGCTCCATGACAACCGGGGTCAAGGATCAGCTCAGAGATGAAAATCTCAAACACAAGAGCAACCCGCTCTGATACCACTTGAAGGATTTAGACCCCTTAAACAAACAACCAGATTGCGTAGCCTAGATTAATTAGCCAAGTTGTTACTTAGTCAAATTAAGCAATTCTAGGTTAAAGCAATTTTAGGTTAAAGCAATCAAATAATCATATCAAAAATATAATGCAGCGGAATAATAAATAACACAGTGATATGATCACCCAGGAAACCACACGGAAAAACCTGGGGAGGATTTTACCCATCAATCCTCAAGGCAAAACAGAATCCACTAAGAAAAAATCGAAGTTCTTACAAAAGGACTTACAAGCTCCCCGCTTGACTTCCTAATGCTACCCACCAGTAAAACTTCCTGACACGACTACGCGCAGGCTCCAAGTCTACGGACTACTTCTTTCTTTGTATTCCTTCAATCAGCTACAAGCTCCCCACTTGTTTATCTTTAAGTTCCAATGGCAGCAACCAAGTTGATAATCAAGATGTTGAAGTAATCTCAATCATGAAAACCCTAAGCTTTGTGTAAAGGAAAGCTCCTCTAGATCTCACAAGAGATTTACACAAAACCGCAATGTATGAGCAACAATACAACTTGTGCAACTCTGAAAACGTGGCTAGGGTTTTGCCTTATATACCTAGGGCAAAAACATAAACCCTAAACATTTTAAAAGAGTTAGGGCTGAGCTGGAATTTCTGCAGAAAACGCATCTGGGCCGATTTCGATCGATCGAGAATTACATTCGATCGATTGAGTCAGGCCGAGAAGCCCCAATGCTTCTGCAGTCACTCGATTCCAACTTTACAATATTTAACCAACTTTGAGCAAGCCTAAACTAGACTAAATACATTGTTTTGATCATGGTTTGCCAACATTACAAATTAGAGTTCTAAATACATAAAATCCTAAGACCTTAGAACCTAACACTCCCCCTTTTTATTCTTTACAAAGTTTATTACTTATCTTTATTAGACCTAGCTTTTATTGTAGAAGGAGCAATTTCTAGTACAAATATGGGGTAAATCTCTTTATTGTTGGTACCTAGTCAAATTACTTACACTGGTAGTAGGATATTGTTGTTAGTTTCTATTAAAGCTAGAGTGACAACTGTTTAAGTTTATTTGCAATAATAGTAAGCTTGAAAGCATATAAAGTAAAGACACAAGAGGTAGAAAGAAAAATCCATTCATTAATCAAGAGGAGGATACATTACAAGTGGTGGTAGAAGCCACAAGAAAAGAAAATGACAAAAAATAATAATAATAATAAAGAAAAATCCTACAACTATTTCTTTGTTGATTGAGGGCCCTCTTTGGAATCAGCTGCCTTAAGCTTAGCATCCCCAGCCTTGGACTTAGACTTAGCTTTTTTAGCTTGGGAGACAACAACATTAATTGTAAGGGCATCCTCGGATTGGGTATCTTTGGCTGAGGGCAGGTCCTCATTACCCTTACCTGCCCCTGTGAAGGCTTCAACATCAAGAGTAGGATCTTGGATACTAGAGACCTACTCAAGAGGAGGGAGGGATAAGGCAGTGATCAGAGGGAGGTTTGTTGGAGCTTCTCGAATATGTTCAGGGAAAAATATACTCTCAGCTTTCCTCAGCTCGGAGTCAGTAGGGACCCCCGCACTATTGAGCGCCTTTATCCAGGTCTAGTACAATACTCCCTGCACACTCCGGCTACCTCCTCAACCAATCTAACCTCTGTCTCCTCCACCCCACGCTCGTAGGCTACTGCCTTCGTGGCCTTAGCAACTTCCCTGGCCACCTGAGCTGCCTCTTTGGCTTTCTGCAGCTCAGCCTTCAGATCTAACACCATTTGTCTCTCGGTGGCCAAGTATATCTCGGTAAAGTGGAGGCGCTATCTTTGGTCCTCGGCTTGGGCCTCAACATTTTTCAGACCCGCCAAGGCACTTTGGCGATCTTTTTTGGCAGTGGTCAACTTGTTGCCCAGCTCTTTGTGCTCCTCCTTCAGAGCTCCGAGAACCTTCTCAACCTCAATACGGGAATGAGCCTCAACTTTAACCTCATCACGGGCATTCTTGACCCACTCCTCAGCTACATAAATTTGCTGGGTAACCTACATAGAAGTAGCAAAGAGGTCATAATAAATATATACATATATGAACAAATGTGCATCTTAGTATTTAACATAGGGGGGATTGATTGACTTACCATTGTAAGGTCCCTCTTTAATGACATGAAAAGGTCCGGTCGCCTGGTATGCCTAAGGCCTTCCATATCTCGAGGGAGGAGAAGAGGTTGCTATAAGGTCTCAACAAGGTGGGTAGCGTGCCCCCTTTGAGACTCCCAGATTATGGCATCCCAAGGAATAGGAGCACCCTCTACCTCTAGCCGAGGGGCCTAAGTGCACGACCCTCGGCGCACTTCAGCACCACCGAACTCCTCACGGCTCTCCGCAGAGGGAGCCCTTCAAAGGAATCTTTAACTTTTTTGAGCTATTTTGCCCCCTTCAGAGGAATCATCTCCCTCTCCTCCACTTCTTGTACTTTTCTTTTCTTTTTTAAGTTAGGATTAGGGAGCAATCCCACCGCGGTCATAGAGAGAGGAGGAGGGGGGAGATTCGAAGGAACTTGGGTCTTAGGGGCTTCTTTCGAAACTGACCCCTTATTCTTGTTGGCCAACAAACCCTTCAAGCTGGACCTTTGCTTCAAGTCCATACCTTCTTCGTCTTCTGAGCTAGTATCGACCCGAGCAACTATTAGCCTCAAAAAGTGTGCAGTAGAAAACCTATTAAAATCGGCCTCAGAGTTCGAAAGTTCTATCGGCCTTTCTGGCACTTCATCTTCCTCCTTAAGGTAGAACTGGTCAATCTCGGCCTCAAGGGATAAGTGTGTAAAAGCTATCTCCTCTCTCGGAGCGGCTACTTCCTGAGGGGCACGCTGAGTGGGCAGCTCCACAAGCGGAAGGTCTCTCCGAGCCGAAAACCCTAGCTTAGAGACATCAATGCGATTCAATCTGGGGTCACCCACTCTTATTGCTTGGCCTGTATCTTGAAACACGCGTGATATAGGCTCGTAGTCTAATATCAGGTGAGCGACTCGAAGCTGCCCATCTTTGCTTATAAACACTTCAGATCTCAGTAGTTTATTAAGACCTGGGACATTAACTAAGCTGATTTTTGGAGCAATGTGGCTTTTATCTGCAAAAAACATCCGAGGAGGAAATTGTGGTTAGAATAGTATAAACCATCATCGGAAGAAAGTAAAGTGATAAGGGTGAATTGAAGGAAAACTAAAAAAGGCTAAAGTCCCCGTCGAGGGACCTAATCCTAGGGTTCCCCACCTGGTTCTCCCACCCGAACTGGACAGTGAAGACCGTCATGCCACTCCCCAGAGACAATCAGATAGTCGTCCTTTCAAGCCCTTGTTAGACTTAGGGAGACAGGATATCAACCTAACAGCGTCGGACCGAGACTTAAGATAATATCCCGCGCTAGCAAGGGAATGGCACTCATACATGTGAACGACGTCGTGCCATGTGAGCCCTAAATTCATCTGATCGTATAGAGTGTCTAAACTCCCTAAGACCCTAAATAGATTGGGAGTACACTGATGGGGGCATAACCTATGGTTGAGCAGGTAGTCTCTAGTTATCCTACCCATGGGAAGTGTCATTCCTCTCTTTATAAAGGCGATCATTGGAATGATGACTTCACCCAATCTCTATTTGTGAGTATCTGGTCCGAGGCACAATATTGTAGGGCCACTCCCTGTGGAATATTGTACTTCACCCTAAAGCCCTCCATGCTGGCTAGAGAGTCAACTAGGTGTTTGAACCTACCCATTTGAACAAGCTAAGGAGAAGTGAAAGATGTTTTTTGGGAGAAAGAAGGCCAAGAAGGTTGGCCGAGAAGAAGAAGAAGAATTTAAAGAAATAGAAACTTACGGGAATAAGTAATTGTGTTAGTCCTTGAAACCTTTAGAAGGATTCTCAAAGATCTCTTGGAGAAAAGAGGGTGGTGACGTTTGGAAACTTAGAGAGTGTTGTGAGTTTAAGCGCTTGGAATCTCTGAAAGCTTGAAGACTTACAACATGAAGGGAAAATGATTTCCCTCAAAGCTTTATATAGGGGATGAAATTGAGTGGGTGTTATCCCGCTCAAAATTCTAAAAGAAATATCAACCGTTAGATCTACGCGTCACTGTTGGATGTGGGGGACAAAACGCCGCCTAGAGCAATTAATGATGCTTCGCGGGCTTTGAAACGTCAGTAACAATTATAAGGCATGTAACCTAGATAATCAAAGTAACCTTCCAAGAAGCTTCATTGATAGGGACACGCCTCCTAAACGTCCAGAGAGAATGAAAGCTAAGAAATATCTTGGGAAAAGCTGCTACCACTGTATTGAATGCCCTATAGCTAACTTTCTGGTCGCATTTTTGTGGAAAAGACCTCTGAACAATGCTGCCTTGGCTACCACAACTCATAAAAAGCCAAAGATGGTGTCTGATGGGATAAGTACTCAAGTAGTGACTCAAATGATCGACAAGTGTAGGATCAAGATAGTCCAAAAGGGACTATATAATTGGAGGGATACTCCATGGTTGAAGGATCGGAAAAATAGTAACAGAATACTGTAGCAATCAAAATTGTACTTGTACTCTATTTAATCAATTCAAATGAAGAACTACCTCCTTGGACATCAAGTTCATTCATACCAATACCTTTTATTTGTGTTTGATTGTCATCTAATTGTATATTAGCCACTATCCAATTCATTAGGGCCTAGTTCTTTAACTCATTCCATACAAATTTATTGTACTGGGCTTACTGGGGCAATATCCCACACACTTTGGGCTTGGGCTGTAAAACGCATCCCTACAGTTGGATTTAAGTAAATCCAACAGTTAAAAAAAGACTCTTATTATTACAAATATTTTATTAGGATCTTATTAATTATCCTCATTTATTACATTCTAAACCTATCTCTAAACTTGTTTCTCTCACTCCGTTTCTTTCTCTATGATCCAACGGTATGAATCACATAGACTTATAGTCATGCCCACATGATAAGCATCTGTGATTCATACAGTTGGATCACAGAGAGAAATAGAGAGAGAGAAAGACACAGGTTTAGAGATAAGTTTAGAATGTAATAAATGAGAGTAATTAATGAAATCCTAATAGAAATATTTGCAATAATTATAGTCTTTTTTTAACCGTTGGATCTACTTAAATCCAACGGTTTAAAAAAGACCCTCATTATTACAAATATTTCTAGTAGGATCTCATTAATTACCCTCATTTGTTATATTCTAAACCTTTCTTTAAACCCAAAAACGTTTGACATCTGACTCTCTCTGTCTCTTTGCCTCTCTATCTCTCTCCGTTTCTCTCTCTTTGTCTCCTCCACCGTTGCTCCACCTCCACAGGTTGCCGGTAGGAAAAAAAAATGTGGATCAGGCTAGCTTGCTTTTCTTTGTCTTTGTTTATTTATTTTTTTTTATAGGAATTGCAAGGAATCTGCTTGTTTTCCCAAGCTTTGGTTGACTGCACTGAAGGGAGAAGGAAATTGTAGTGAAGTTTCTTGTGAGTGACCTTAAAGTGTTTGTGGGCAACTTATTGTCTTCATAGACTCATAGTCATGGCCACATGATAAGCATTTGTGAAGACAATAAGCCGCCCACAAACACTTTAAGGTCACTTCCAAGAAACTTCACTACAATTTTCTTCTCCCTTCAGTGTAATCAACCAAAGCTTGGGAAAACAGGAAGATTCCTTGCAATTCCTATAAAGAAATAAATAAACAAAGACAAAGAAAAGCAAGCCAGCCTGATCCACTTTTTTTAGTTTTTTTCCTACTGGCAACCTGTGGAAGTGGAGTAATGGTGGAGGAGAGAGAGAGAGAGAGAGAATCAGACGTCAAACGTTTTTGGATTTAGAGATAGGTTTATAATATAATAAATGAGGCTAATTAATGAGATTCTAATAGAAATATTTGTAATAATGAGGGTCTTTTTTAAACCGTTGGATTTAAGTAGATCCAATGATTAAAAAAAGACCTTCATTATTACAAATATTTTATTAGGATCTCATTAATTATCCTCATTTATTACATTCTAAACTTATCTCTAAATCTGTCTCTCTTTTTCTCTCTATTTCTCTTTCTGTGATCCAATGATATGAATCACAGATGCTTATCATGTGGGCATGACTATAAGTCTATGAAGACAATAGGTCGCCCATAAACACTTTAAGGTCACTCACAAGAAACTTCACTACAATTTCCTTCTCCCTTCAGTGCAGTCAACCAAAGCTTGGGAAAACAGGTAGATTCCTTGCAATTCCTATAAAGAAATAAATAAACAAAGACAAAGAAAAGCAAGCTAGCTTGATCCACATTTTTTTTTCCTACTGGCAACCTGTGGAGGTGGAGCAATGGTGGAGGAGACAGAGAGAGAGAAACGGAGAGAGACAGAGAGGCAAAGAGATAGAGAGAGTCAGACGTTAAACGTTTTTGGGTTTAAAGAAATGTTTAGAATATAATAAATGAGGGTAATTAATGAGATCCTACTAGAAATATTTGTAATAATGAGGGTCTTTTTTAAACCGTTGGATTTAAGTAGATCCAACGGTTAAAAAAAGACTCTCATTACTACAAATATTTCTATTAGGATCCCATTAATTACTCTCATTTATTACATTCTAAACCTATCTCTAAACCTGTGTGTCTCTCTCTCTCTCTATTTCTCTCTGTGATCCAACTGTATGAATCACAGATGCTTATCATGTGGGCATGACTATAAGTCTATGAAGACAATAGGCTGCCCACAAACACCTTAAGGTCACTTCCAAGAAACTTCACTACAATTTCCTTCTCCCTTTAGTGCGGTCAACCAAAGCTTGGGAAAATAGGCAGATTCCTTGCAATTCCTATAAAGAAATAAATAAATAAAGACAAAGAAAAGAAGGCCAACCTGACCCACATTTTTTTCCCTGCTGGCAACCTGTGGAGGTGGAGCAATGGTGGAGAAGATAGAGAGAGAGAAACAGAGAGAGAGAGTCAGACGTCAAATGTTTTTGGGTTTAGAGATAGATTTAGAATGTAATAAATGAGGGCAATTAATGAGATCCTAATAAGAAATATTTGTAATAATGTGAGTCTTTTTTTAATCGTTGGATTTACTTAAATCCAACGATTTAAAAACTAGGTGTAACTTAACCATTCTCTCTCTCTCTCTCTCTCTCTCTCTATATATATATATATATATATATAAATTTCCCCTAAGTCAACCAAGGTGTTTATACAAACGTTATGACTTTACTTTACGTCAACCCGCCAGTGTAGTGTTGAAGAGCAATTTCCTTGTTGAACAAAAAGTGATCAACCAAGTCCTACTTATTTTCCACGCGCTTATGTTTTCTCTTTGGAAGGGAAGCACTGATTTGCGGGATTTTGCAGTGGAATTGATATGAATCAGAATGATACTTGAGTTTTCCCAGAGTCCTACTTATTTTCCAAGCAGCAAGTAGTCAACCTTAGTCTATTGTACCACCTAAACTTTGTCAGAATTATTCAAACATAGAATCTAATTAGCATATTTCATAGTTTTTTTTTTTTTTTTTTTTTTTTAAGAAAAACACTCACACACAAGGGAGAGAGAAAAATGGTTATAATAGAAACGTACACCACAACTCCACTCAAAAGTCATTATAACTTTTAAGAGAAGGTGGGGCGAGTTATACTATACACAACATACTCTCTTAAGTAGCGTAGGACAATTACCTATTCTTTAAAAAAAAAAAAAAAAACAAACACACACACACAAGGAAGGGGGAAAGGGGTTCTAATACAAACATATATCATAACTCCACTCAAAAGTCATGGTAATTTTTATGGTAGAGTGGGGCAAGTTATATTATACACAACACACTTTCTAGGAAAGAGGTTCTAACACAAACGCACACCGTAACTCCACTTAAAAACCTTGGTAACTTTTAAGGTAGGATGGGGTAAGTTATATTATACATAACACACTCTCTTAAATAATGTGGGACAATTTCCATTTTTTTTTTTTAGAAACAAACACACATACACACACACATAAGGGAGAGGGAAAAGGGTTCTAACACAAAGGCACGCCACAACTCTATTCAAAAGCCATGGTAATTTTTATGGGAGGATAAGGCAAGTTATATTACACATAACACACTCTCTTAAGCAATGTGGGACAATTACTTCTTTTTTTTTTTTTTTTTGAGAAACAAACACACACACACACACATACATATAAAGGAGAGCGAAAGAGGTTCTAACACACCACAACTCCACTCAAAAGCCATGGTAACTTTTAAGAAATAATAAAATAAGTTATATTACATACAACACACTATCTTAAGTAAACTTTTAAGAAATAATAAAATAAGTTATACTACATACAACACACTATCTTAAGTACTATGAGACAATTACCAATTCTTATTAAAATTAAATAAATAGACCAGATTAAATAAGCAATATCTATGACTAAGATTTAAGTGGGTACTAAACCCAAAAAAAAAAAAAATAGAGGATATAGTAAAATGACACGTACTTAGCATATCTTTAAGTAACCGACCTCATTTTTCAATTTGAGTGGGAAGCACTCACCTACTAATTTGGATGTATACATCAAAAAGAACTTACTCATTTTTATGTTATACTCGTGTGGGTAGCACGTGCAAGGCACGTGCTAGTCCTTTAGTAAGAAAATTAATATAGATTTTTTTTGTTGAAGAAGTAGGAAGTCATGTTTTGCACGTGCTAGTCCTTTAGTAAGAAAATTAATATAGATTATTTTTGTTGAAGAAGTATGAAGTCATGTACTTAAATTTAAAATAGTTATTTGAATATCTATGTACTATGACAATTTCTTAGAACTTATTTACTAAATGTAATATCTACTCACCATAAAATGCTACAAAGAATGATAATGAATGTCATAATTTTTCTACAATATTTAAATTTTCACAATAAATGATAATATATGTTACAATTTTTTTGAAGATCTTCATTAAATGAAATATTTGCAATTATCTACAATGAATATTTTTTTATTCATATTTCATTCTTTATTATCTTATTTTATGAGTCTAACTACGATATTTAGCTTACTTATTTTTAATGAATACCCCTTTAAGCAGAAAAATAAATTAAAAAAAGAACAAAATAACAAAAGACATATGTCTTCAAAGTTTTTATTAGATAAAATTATAAGTGTAGAAGATTTAAACATAATAAATTAGTGTTATCTAGGTAACAAATAAAACACCATATATCATCATTCTAACTTTCCAAACATGACTACCAGTCTACCACATAAAATTCAAAATACACAGAAATTTTTTGGGACATTAAAATTTAGTAGGAGTATATTAGTCATTGCACAATGGAATATTTTAGGAATTATAAGATTTTGTTAGAGTTTAACTAAGAGAGAAACAATAGGGGTATATGCTCATTTACAAAATATAAATAATGAAATTATTCAACTATAGTTTAAGGGGGGAATGCAAATACCCTGAACATAAAGGAGGAAAGTGTTATTTCGTCAATTTGTGTGTGTGTTATGTGTGTAAAACAATATGTGTCTATGTTTATTTTTATTTTTAAAAAGAAAACTTGAAACAATGTGTAAAAAAAAATCAACCTAAAAAAATTATGCATTATTTTTAGCTATGGTGGCTCCTAGTATGATATTTTATTATTTTATTTTAGAGTAAGTTACGATCACAATATTTTCATAATAAATTTTAGGTAGTAAATTACTACTGGTTTTAAATTGGACTAAACACTTTTAACCGTGTATTTAAAAATAAAATAAAAAGCCAGCTGAAGAAAATTGTGCCTAAAACAATGAGTTTTTGCTTACTAAATTTGACTAAACCAAAAAAAAAAAAAAAAAAAAAAAAAAAAAAAAAAAAAAACCTAGGAGCTGAAGGAAAAATACATGTTTGTATTGTTAGGATTCGTACCCTTAAATCCTATTGTATAATTCTATGTGCGTTATTATGTATGACTTAATGTTGTAATTAATAAAGTTGTTTTAGTATTATCTAAAATAATTGTAACATGAATATTTGGACATTATCATATAGTCCATGAGATGCATAGTATGTGATTTATATAAAAAGTCACAGAGGACATAAATCACAAGTTCTTTGTAAACTCAGAATTTTAGTTCGTAGTCGGTGATGAAATTGGGCATTTCATCTGCGAAGATTATAACACATCAACTAAGATGATTTGTCTTAATCATGGAAGTGAAGACTTCTAGTTGATGTGTTGATATGTTTTAAGAGTTAAGACCTATTGAACTGGACCGCTGTAAGATTTATTATTCTCCTAATGACTGTCAAATGAATAATAAACCTCACGACTTATATTTACATGAACTCTTAATCCTGAGAGAATAATATATCTGATCATAGAGTGTAAGTTACTTTGATATATCAAGAGTGAGATCTAAAGTAACGGTCGAAACCTTAGTATGTTGGATAACCACAGTTAGTGTTGATGGAACATATATTCTTAAGATAGAATTTATAATCTCTTAACGGAAATATAAAATATTCCATTGAGATAAGTTTAATGATTCGGTTATTTAGAGAGTTAAACTTAACTACTTTAGTAAAGAATTACTAAAATATATATTTATGAAATTGGATTTCATAAATATATGATGAATAACTTAAAGGGTTAAACCGGGTACTCAAGGAATAAGATGTAGTAATCTACAAAGTGGTAGTCTACATTTATAACTTTGTATTATTACGAACATTTTATGAAGGAGTTGCATGTACAATAAAGTCTTAGGATATAATTTATTAGTAAGGTCTACAGTGCAATTATATTTATACAGTGGTATTAAATATAATTAATGGTAATTTTGGACTTGTTAAGAGTTGACAGAAAAACTCAAGGCCCATTGGAGCTAGAGTCTTATTTGTTCATTTTTGGTCCTACTCCAAACCACATACTAAAACTCAATTGGAAATGTCCAAAAGGTTAGTCCAATTAAACAATCAGTTATAAGGAGAGAAACATAAGAATTTTTGTAATAAGAACGTGAAATGATTTGTATGTGAGTGTTGGACACTCTCTCATTCTCCCTTGAACAAATTCATAAAAACTGATTGAGAGATCACATGTTTGTATCGCATACAAAACATATGCAACGGAAAATTAACGGATCTACTTCATTCGCAATTAATAATATGCACTATGTAAATTTCAGAATATAACAACAAGAGAGTGCACCTTAGTGTGGTGAATTTCAAAATCAAATATTAGAAGTATTCGAGATCACTTTTAATCTTTACTCTAATTTCACTTGTGCCCAAAAAGTGTGGTCTCTCAATCAATTAAATGTGAATATGTTCAAGGGAGAATAAGAGAGTGTTCAGCACTCATATACAAACTGTTTCATTCTCTTACAAAATTCTATATGTATCTCTCCTTATAACTGATTATCTAATTATGTTAGCTTTTTGGGCCCTTCCAATTTGGCTTTAGTATGTGACTTAGAGTGGGATCAAAAGGGAACAAATAAGACACTAGCTCCAATGAGCCTTAGGCTCTTCTATCAACTATTGACAAGTTCAAAGTTACCATTAATTATATTTAATACCACTATATAAATATAATTGCACACTAGGCCTTATTAATAAATTATATCCTAAGACTTTATTGTACAATGCAACCCCTTCATAAAATATTCGTAGCAATACAAAGTCATTAATGTAGACTGCCACTTTGAAAATTACTACATCTTAATCATTGAGTACCCGATTTAATCTTTTAAGTTATTCATAATATTTTTATGAAATCCAATTTTATAAATATATACTTTAGTAACTTTTTACTAAAGTAGTTAGGCCAAATATTCTGAATAACCAAATCTATTAAACTTATCTCAAGGGAATATTTTGTATCTCCGTTAAGAAACTACTAATTCCATCTTAAGAATATATGTTCCATCAACACTAAATGTGACTGCCCAACACACTGAGATTTTAATCGTGACTTTAGATCTCACTCCTGATATATCAAAACAACATACACTTTATGATTAGGTCCATTATTCTCTCAGGATTAAGAGTTCATGTAAATAAAAATCGTGAGATTTATTATTAATTTGACAGTCGTTAGGAGAATAATAAATCTCACAGCAATCAGTTCAATATGTCTTAACTCTTAAAACATATCAACATACCAACTAGAAGTCTCTACTTCTATGATTAAGACAAATTATCTTAGTTGATATATTATAGTATTCGCAGATGAAATGCCCAATTTCATCACCAACTACGAACTAAAATTCTGAGTTTACAAAGAACTTGTGATTTATATCTTCTGTGACTTTTCACATAAATCACATACTATACATTTCATAGGCTGTATGATAATGTCTGAATATTCATGTTACCATTATTTTAAATAATAATAAAACAACTTTATTAATCACAATATTAAGTCATACATAATGTCATACATAATATCATATATAGCATCATACAATAAGATTTAAAGGCACTAATCTAATAAGAACACAACAAAATGTCATACAAAAAAGAAGTTTAGGAATATAACAAAATGTAACAACATTTTCTTAATATTTTTTGTTTCCATAGGTCCCAGTTTGATATTTTATTATTTAATTTTTATGTCCACAGCATTTTCATAACAAATTTTAGGTAAAAAATTATTACTGGTTTTAAAATTATGTATAAAAATTATTGTGGGTGAAAGAGCCCAACGCCATATGTTGAGCCTGGGGCCCAATTTAGGTATCACTTTATGTCCGAAGAGGTAAAAGTGTTCAGCGCTTTGCCATCCTGGTGAAAATGCAACCAAGAAGGGACGAATGTTGCTTCCAAAGACAACCTGACTGGTCCGAAGAGGTTCCACTCATCGGATCTCCGAAGAACTTGATCAAGTAGATATACTGAAGATTTCTCGGTAAGGAGTGAGTTCTGGGCACGCCTAAGTGCGAAAAGATCATGAGATATCTTAAAAATAAAGCTGCTACCACCGCATTTAATGTACTGTAGCAACTTTTGTGGCCGCATTTATATGGAGAAGACACCTGAACAGTGTAACCTCAACCACTACCACTCACTGCAGGCTAAAGCAAACTTCTGATGTGATTAGTACTCAAGTGGACGATTAGATGAAGAACAAGTGTACGGTGGAGATGAAGTGAAAAGTGTATATATAAAGGAGATAGGTCTCACAGAAGGGGGGAGTTTTTTGGTCATTTTAAGTTTGTAAACTTTAAGCCTCTTCGGATTCAAGAGGATCCCCGTTGAATACTAGTCTGAACATCACTTTTGTTCCTTGTTTTGTCTGTTTGAACCGTGGTTGAATCCACTTTTAGCCCAGTTGCTCAACCCACTCTCTATAAATTTATTGTCAAGGGTTTCATTGGGCTGAGTCCATAAAGTCCATACTTGGCCCAACAAAAATTTGACCCTACAATTGGCGCCGTCTGTGGGAATAGCTTGAGCAAAGGTGGGAGCAACACCTCAGAAACGGCTGAACTAAGGAAACGACCAATGGAGTCCAGATCATCTCAGCACACTAATCCTTTTGTTCACCTGGAACGGAGACGGGAACGTGAAGGCAGTGTACACACCACACACGACAATCAAAATCAGTCACATGGAGAGAGCCACATGTCCCATGCAGAGAAAAACCAAAGTATGCAGTTGGAGATTCAAAGGCTAAGAAAAGAGTTGCGCCATGCAAAGAGGAAGCGCATTTCTTCATACTCTGATGAAGATTCTGAGGGCGAGCGAGGCGGCGACTATAGGCGGAGGCCTCAAACACCAGTCAGTGAACCCATCCCCTATGAGGAAATGCACTATTGTGAGAGGAACCCTTAGAGCCCCTTCCCAAGGGGCGCAGGGAACGATGCTATGAGTAAAGCTCTGGATCAGATCTCCAGATCTCCTTTTACACGTAACATTGAGAATGCCAGACTTCCTTGGCGTTTCCACCAGTCTACATTCACCATCTACAATGGCCGGATTGACCCAGTGGAACATGTGAGTCATTTCAACCAGCGGATAGCCGTTCACTCCAGGGACGAGGCCCTAATGTGCAAGGTTTTCCCATCCAGTTTGGGACCAATAGCCATGAGATAATTTGATAGTCTGAAAGCAAACACTATCAGCTCTTTCCAAGAGCTTACTCAGGCATTTGGGTCCCGTTTTGTCACATGCCGAAGGGTTCCGCAATCCATGGCCTCCCTGTTGTCCGTCAGCATGAGGGAGGATGAAACTTTGAAGTCATATTCAGATAGGTTCTGGGAAACGTATAACGAGATGGAAGAAGACTATGACGTGGTGGCCATCAGCTCTTTTAAGCTAGGCCTTCCCACTGAACGTCTCTTAAGGACGTCCCTAATGGCCAAACCTGCTACCAGTGTGCGCCAGTTGATGGATAGGATTGACAAATACAAAAGAGTTGAAGAAGACCAACAGCAGAGTAAAGGCAAGGATAAGGTTATCCCTCATGAGACGAGAGATTTCAGGTCGGATCGACAGAGCCATAATCGGCAGAGAAAGGATTGGGTCGGACAGGGTTCAATGAATTTTCAAGCAGTCAATGCTGTATTTCGTGAGCCCATGCACCAAGTTCTGGAAAAAATCAAGAATGAGCCTTTCTTTAAGAGGCCAAATAAGATGGCCGGAAACCCTAAAAGGCGCAACCACAATCTTTACTGCCAATATCATCTTGACCACGGTCATACTACTGAAGACTGTAGGAGTTTATGGAACCATTTGGATCAACTTGTCAGCGAGGGCAAGCTGAAACAACTTTTGCACCACTCATATGGTCAGGGAAGCCAGGGGAACGCAGGGTCGCGAAGGGAGGACCCTGTGAAACCCCCTTTGGGCACAATAAATGTTATCTTTGCTGCGCCAGGGAGGACAGGGTCTTGCCCATCCAGAGTATTATCAGTCGCTCAGCTGCCCTCGGAGAATACTAGTAGGGAGCCGAAGAGGCTTAGGACGGGGGCTCAACCAATTTTGGGCTTTTCAGAGGATGATAAAATCGGAACTATACAGCCATATGATGATGCTCTAGTGGTTACTCTCAGAATAGGTGGATACGACGTGAGGAGAGTAATGGTGGATCAGGGCAGCGCTGCAAAAATAATGTATCCCGACCTCTATAAGGGGCTGAATTTGACTTCCGAAGATTTAACACCTTACAGTTCCCCTCTGGTGAGTTTTGATGGTAAAGTGGTCATCCCGAAAGGCCAAATCAGACTCCCTGTGCAAACTGGATCTGAGACGGTGGAGGTAGACTTTATAGTGGTGGACGCCTACTCACCCTACACTGCGATTGTGGCAAGACCTTGGCTTCATACCCTAGGGCCGGTCTCCTCCACACTTCATCAAAAGGTTAAATATCCGTCCGAAGGGCGAGTAGAGGAAATCCAAGGAGATCAATCGACGTCCAGACAATGTCTAGTGGCAGCCATTCAACACCAACGTCAGACCGAATCCTTGGGTCGTAACGATGTAGGCTTATAGCAATTAAAACCTTCTGTGCTGGACACCGAAACCCCAGCCGAAGGTGCAGAGTGTGAAAGCCTTGTGAAAATAGTTGTTAATAATGACCCTGAAAAATTCTTTCAAGTTGGATCCATGCTGCCCCCTCAAGAGAAGGAAGAGTTGATAGAGTTCCTCAGAACCAACGTTGATGTGTTTGCATGGGACTCAGCAGAATCCCTAGGAGTAAGTCCGGAATTCATTTGCCACCATCTGAACGTTAATCAGGCTATCATCTCCAAAAAACAGCCGCTCCGGCTCCCGTCAAGAGAACACGCGGACGCGGTTAGGGAAGAAGTGATGAAACTCAAGCAGGCGGGGGCTATTAAGGAAATTTTTTATCCTGAATGGCTGGCTAACACAGTGGTGGTAAAGAAGAAAAGCGGAAAATGGCGGGTATGCGTAGATTTCATGGACCTTAACAGGGCTTGTCTGAAGGATCCGTTTCCAATGCCGAAGATAGACCAACTGGTTGATGCAACCGTTGGGCACCCTCGGATGAGTTTCCTGGACGCATTTCAAGGTTACCATCAAATACCACTAGCCCCCGGTGATCAGGAGAAAAAAGCTTTTGTAACCCCTGTGGGGAATTATCACTACAAGGTAATGCCGTTTGGACTAAAAAACGCAGGGGCTACCTATCAGAGAATGATGACCAAAATGTTTGAACCGCAGTTGGGAAAGAGCATGGAGGTTTATATTGATGACATGGTGGTAAAAAGCATGGTTATCGCAGAACACATTGGGGACCTCAGGGACGTTTTTGAAATTCTGAGAGAACACAGATTACGCTTGAACGCGTCCAAGTGTTCGTTTGGTGTGGGGTCAAGCAAGTTCTTGGGATATATGGTGACTCATAGGGGGATTGAAGTTAACCCCGATCAGATAAAAGCCATCAACAACTTACGAGCTCCTCAGAATCCCATGGAAATCCAGAAGCTAACAGGGATGACTGCTGCCCTCAATAGGTTCATTTCCAGATCAGCTGACAGGTGCAGACCTTTTTTCTCGCTGATCAACAAGTGGAAGGGTTTCGAATAGACTGAGGAATGTGCTATTGCTTTCCAGCAACTTAAGGACTACTTAACTCGACCTCCAATTATGTCCAGTCCAGAGCCCGATGAGGTCCTATTTGCATACATCGCTGTAGCCCCTAATGCAGTGAGCTTAGTGCTGATCCGCACAGACTCAGGTATTCAAAAACCTGTCTACTATGTAAGCAAGTCACTGCATGAAGCTGAAATACGTTACTTGCCACTGGAAAAGGCCATCCTGGCAGTAGTGCTAGGGACGAAGAAGCTGCCTCATTATTTCCAAGCCCACACCGTTATAGTCCTCACCCAGCTGCCGCTTAGGACCATACTCCGAAGCGCCGACTACACTGGAAGGATTGCCAAGTGGGGCACGATCCTAGGGGCTTTCGATATCAAGTACATGCCTCGCACATCAGTGAAAGGCCAAGTCCTTGCCGACTTGGTCGCCGAGTTCACGGAACCCCTTTTGGAGGAGGTAACACCGACACCGGGCTTGGATGGAAAATCCGTTGGCATGGTTTCTCTACAGGGCCCGTTGCCTTGGGAAGTGTACGTAGACGGCGCATCGAATCAAAGGGGCTCAGGGGTGGAGCTAGTGCTGATATCCCCAGAAAAAATTGTTATTGAAAAAGCGTTAAGGCTGAATTTCTCCGCGACGAATAACAAGGCAGAGTATGAGGCTCTCTTAATGGGGATGACGATGGTACGAAGGATGGGAGGAAAGTCAATCCAGATGTACTCGGACTCAAGATTAATCGTCGGTCAAGTACAAGGGGAGTTCGAGGCGAAAGACGAAAGAATACAGGGATACCTGAGTCAAGCGAAATCACTGCAGACAGAGTTTGAAACTTTTAACCTGCGGCACGTCCCCAGAAACAGCAACACGCATGCTGATTCTTTGGCCACACTCGCTACCTCTTCGGCGCAAGAGTTGCCTAGGGTTATCCTCGTTGAGGACATGCAAAGACCAACAGAATTAAGAAGAGAAGCAGTCCTGGTTCATCATATCAGGGCCGCCCTAAGTTGGATGGACCCTATCATCAAGTTCCTGAAGGATGATATGTTGCCCGAAGAAAAAGGGGAAGCAGATAAAGTATGGAGGAAAGCTACTCGTTTCTGGCTATCCGAGGACCATAAGCTTTATAAGCGCTCCTATTCAGGTCCATACTTATTGTGCATGCACCCTGAAGCAGCCGAATCACTACTAAAGGAGTTGCATGAAGGGATCTGTGGAAGCCATACTGGTGGGAGATCTTTGGCTCACCGAGCCATTACTCAAGGTTATTGGTGGCCGAATATGCAGAAAGAGGCACATGAGTACTTCAAGAAGTGTGATCAATGCCAGCGGTTCGCGCCGAACATACATCAGCCCGGGGGCATTCTTAATCCGCTGTCCAACCCATGGCCTTTCGCTCAATGGGGCTTGGATATTGTGGGCCCATTCCCTAAGGCAGCGGGAAACAAGAAGTACCTCCTGGTCAGCACAGACTATTTCACCAAATGGGTCGAAGCTAAACCTCTAGCAAACATCAGGGATGTAGATGTGAAGAAATTTATCTGGAAAAACATCGTCACACGGTTCGGGGTCCCCCACACCCTCATATCAGACAATGGACTTCAATTTGACAGCAAAACTTTCAGGAGTTATTGTAGTGAGCTGGGAATCACAAACAGATATTCTACCCCGGCTTATCCCCAGGGAAATAGGCAAGCAGAAGCTGTTAATAAGGTTATAGTTAACGGGTTGAAGAAAAGACTAGACGAAGCCAAGGGTAGATGGGTGGAAGAATTACCTCACGTGTTGTGGGCGTATAGGACTACGCCTCGCAGGTCTATAGGAGAGACTCCCTTCTCAATGACCTATGGGGCTAAAGCCGTCATACCTCTGGAGACAGAGTTTCCAACGTATAGGACTAGCTCTTTTAATCCGATCGGCAACTATAGACAGCTGGAAAAGAGTTTGGATTTAATTGAAGAACGAAGGGAAAAGGCAATGGTCCAACTGGCGCATTACCAGCAAAAGCTCAAGCAGGGCTACGATGCCAATGTGAGGTTAAGACCTTTAGAGCCTGGAGATTTGGTGTTGAGGAAAGTGGTAGGTACTGCAAAGAATCCAGCTTGGGAAAAACTGTGACCGAATTGGGAAGGACCGTACCGCATCACTTCAAAAGCTGGTATTGGAGCATATTTCTTGGAAGATCTGGATAACCACGTAGTACCCCGGCCGTGGAATGTAAATAACCTGAAAATGTATTATTATTAAGCGTATTTTCTCTTTATGTGACGCTACCATTTTATTGTGCTAATGATTCTCTAAAGTGTTTAAACTTAAATTCAATCATGCCTGTAGTCCTCGGACCAGATGATTTGGGTTAGTTAACACTCATTTACATTCCTCTAAAGTGTTTAAACTTAAATTCAATCATGTCTGTAGTCCTCGGACCAGATGATTTGGGTTAGTTAACACTCATTTACGTTCCTCTAAAGTGTTTAAACTTAAATTCAATCATGCCTGTAGTCCTCAGACCAGATGATTTTGGTTAGTTAACACTCATTTACGTTTCTCAAGTATTACTGCCTACGTTATTAGTCTGGTCTGGAGTTTGGCAGAGTATGCAAATTTAAGCTCAATTCCGTCGACTGTTGTTATTATAAGGCCTCGCTCAGCCACGTTCAAAAGATTACCCTGGTTTTGGTTGATTCTCGGTTATCAAACTGTCGTTACTAGTTGTAAGGGCGCAATTTAACACATAACATAAAAGCAACAAAGAAAAAGTAAACCATTTCATTCATTAAAGAGGTAATATTGTTACAAAATAAATGATAAGGGGTCCTAACTATTACAAGTTGAAAAAGTGCATCCTAAGCCTTCTCCTGAGGCACTGGATCAGTTGTTGGCAGATCGCCTGCATCACCAGTCTGAGGAGGGGCCTGACTTGTCTCAGTTAGGACTGGAGGATTCTGACCGGCCGAGGTAGCTTCCGGGGTATCCGGCAGGTCGCAAATGTCAGGGTGGTAGTAAACACTCCCAGGCTACCTCAGGGCAGACTCTGGGGGGACTCCAGCCGCATCAAGGCCTTTGCCCCACGTGATGTCGCAATACCCCCTGCAGACCTTAGTAAGCTCCTTGGTCAGCCTCGTTTGGGTCTCTTGCACCCCCAGCATGTAGGCAGCCTGTTTCTCAGCCTCAACTACTTCCTTGGCCAATTGAGCGTCCTCCTTGGCCAATTTAGTAGCGTCCTTGGCTTTGTTAAGCTCAGCCCGAAGTTCTTTCGCCAACGCCTTCTCTGTTTCCAGATTGATCTCGGTAGTATATAGCTTCTGGCGTTGGTCTTCAGCTTGCTTTGTAGCATTTTCCAGGCCTGCTTCCAGACTCTTCTTTGCCTTCGCCTCCTCCTTCAGTTGCTCGGAGATGCGGGCGCACTCGTCTTTTACACTACCCAATGCCTTCTCGGCCTCCTCTATGGATTGGACCTCGGCTTGCACTTCAACATTCTTCTTTTTACCCCATTCTTCAGCTACGTAAATTTGTTGGGCAATCTACATGGCAAACAAAGAATTTTACGTTAGTTGTGAATGCACATAAGAGCTACAAGAGAGTGACACTTATCTCACCATGGCTATATCCCTTTTGAGGGACAGAAAGAGCTCTTGTGGGCTGAAGCGCCGATAGGACTCCATGTCCTTCGGAAGGAGGAAAGGCTGCTCTAGTGCCTCTGCTATGTGCCCAGCCTTCCCTCCAGCGTAGTTTCGGAGGGAGGCATCATATGGGATGGATGCGCCATCCAGTGTCAGCTTCAGTGGCCACACCCGAGTCCCTCACCACACGTCTGCGGCCAAGGGTTCTTCCCTGCTCTCAGTAGAAGAAGCCCTTTTACTTCTCGTATCATGGGTCGTCTTTTACTGCTTAGTACCCTTCGGAGGAACCACTTCCACATCTTCAATATCCGTCGCCACCCTCTTCTTCTTCAGATCCGGCAGTGGCTTTAGGCCGGGATCTCTTGGGGTTGGGGGAGGAGGAGGGGGAGGTGGAAGATTGACCGTGGGCTGGGGTGTAATAGTACCCTTGGTCACGGCCTTCGGCCTCCTTTTCTTCATCAAATCCGTTAGACTCTGCATATCTTCTTCAGAGTCGTCAGGCGCTGCTCTATTTAAGAGCGGTGCAACTGAGTGCCTATCAAATACCTCTTCGGCAGCCAAAATTTGAACTTCCTCCGAAGTTTCCCCTTCAAACTTGAACTGGTCGATTTGCTCGTCAAGTGAGGGAGTCGATGAGGCTACTTTTTCTCCTTCTGCCGCCGGCCGAAGAGGGACCTGATGAACAGGCTGGACGAGCAATGGAATGCCTTGTGGATTCGGATGTGGCACAGGCGCAAGGTCATATGGGGCCAGAAAGCCCTTCCGAGCAACGTCGATACGATTAAGGCGAGGGTCTCCAAGTGTTATCGCGTTGCCTGCTGGCTGGAAGTCTTTTTTCTTCGAAGTATAGCCAAGGATGAGATGCACGGCCCTAAGCTGCCCGTCTTCGCTTGGAAAGATCTCCGACTGAAGGAGGTAGTTAAGCGCTGCTGTGTTGGTGAGGCTCAGCTGAGGAGCGACACGATCCCTATCTATGACATCAAAATGGAACTGTCAGAAGAACTTAATACATGATAGAGGAGGCCAGTTTATTGAGAACAGAAACCCTAAATCAATTGTGGGGGAAACCTAAGAAGGGGATGTCCCACCTGGCTCTCCTGGCTGAGTAGGGCAATGAAGCCCGTCATGCCACGCACCCGAGATGATCAGATAGTCGTCTTTCATCCCTTTGTTAGACTTGGGAAGACAAGAGAGGAGCCTGACTTCATCGGATCGGGATCTGAGATAGTATCCCGACCCTTCCTTGGAACGACATTCGTACATGTGTACCACGTCGAGCCAGGTGAGCCCCAACCCCATATGTTGGTTCAGATTGTCAATGGCTCCTAAAATCCTAAACACGTTAGTCGCACACTGCTCAGGGCAGAGTCTATGGTTCCGGAGATAATCTCTGGTGACCCGACCCATGGGGATGGTCATCCCTCCTTCCAAGAAGGCAATAATGGGGATTGCAACTTCGCCCTCCTTTCGGTCTAATAGTAACCCCTCCGAAGAGCAGTATCTTAAGCCCACATCCTAGGGAATGCGATATATCGCCCTAAATTTCTCTATCTGGGAAGGACTATTCACCAGATGTTCGAACCTACCCATTTTCAATTAAGATAGAGGGGAGCGATGCAGAACGGCGGTTGGGAAATGAATGTCCAAACGCCGAAGGGGCAAATTGAAAAGAATACGAAAATCTCAAATGAGGAACTTACGCAGAATCGAATTGGGGGATGCCCTTTAGCTTTGCAAGAAGATCGTAGCAGATTCTGAGACGAGTTGAAGTAGATGACAAAAGATGCTTTGGGAGCGTGAATGCTTGAGTTCGCTGGGGAGTGAAATTTGCAAAGTGAGAAAATAACCCCCTCTGGGACTTTATATAGAGGTAGGCAAAGTGGTAGGATTTATCCCGCCCAAAATTTTGAGGAAAATCTCGTCCGTTGGATTTGCGACGTGTCGTTAGATTTCATGGACAAGACACCACCTGGCGCAATTAATGACGCCTCGGAAACGACGCAACAAACAGCGGCAATAAAAAGGGTGCCTAGAGTTATGCGTACACACGTGCGGAGTCAGAAATTCAATGTTTTCATTTGGCGAAAGGTCAAAACCCCATTTTTTCTCTTCGGATACGAGGGAAAAATTGGAATTTTGAGGGGCTATTATGGGTGAAAGAGCCCAACGCCATATGTTGAGCCTGGGGCCCAATTTAGGTATCACTTTATGTCCGAAGAGGTAAAAGTGTTCAGCGCTTTGCCATCCTGGTGAAAATGCAACCAAAAAGGGACGAATGTTGCTTCCGAAGACAACCTGACTGGTCCGAAGAGGTTCCACTCATCGGATCTTCGGAGAACTTGATCAAGTAGATATACTGAAGATTCCTCGGTAAGGAGTGAGTTCTGGGCACGCTTAAGTGCGAAAAGATCATGAGATATCTTAAAAATAAAGCTGCTGCCACCGCATTTAATGCACTGCAGCAACTTTTCTGGCCGCATTTATGTGGAGAAGACACCTGAACAATGTAACCTCAACCACTACCACTCACTGTAAACTAAAGCAAACTTCTGATGTGATTAGTACTCAAGTGGACGCTTAGATGAAGAACAAGTGTACAGTGGAGATGAAGTGAAAAGTGTATATATAAAGGAGATAGGTCTCACAGAAGGGGGGAGTTTTTTGGTCATTTTAAGTTTGTAAACTTTAAGCCTCTTCGGATTCAAGAGGATCCCCGTTGAATACTAGTCTGAACATCACTTTTGTTCCTTGTTTTGTCTGTTTGAACCGTGGTTGAATCCACTTTTAGCCCAGTTGTTCAACCCACTCTCTATAAATTTATTGTCAAGGGTTTCATTGGGCTGAGTCCATAAAGTCCATACTTGGCCCAACAAAAATTTGACCCTACAATTATGTATTAAAAAAAAAAAACAAACAAAAAGACAATACGAGAAAATTGTGCGTGAAACGTACAGTGAATTTTGGCACACCCAATTTGACTATATAAACTAAAAGAGAAGTCTAAGATTACAACATATTAAAATAATTTCACATTACTTTTATTTTTAGGATCCGAATAGATATATTTTTATTTTATTTGAGAGAAATGTTATGCCAATAACATTTTTAGAACAAATTATAAATGATAAGTTGATATTGGTTTTAAATTGAACCCACCACTGATATCACTTTTTTATCCTTTAAAAATACCTTGCCCCATAAAATTTGTTACAAATTTATTGTGAAAATGTTATGGACATAACATTTCTTTTTATTTTATTTTATTTTATTTTGATCTATAAGGAATAGATATCTCGCGATTGTAAAAATATTATGACAAGAAGAAGATGTTATAACATTTTCATAATGCATTTATTTTTAGTTGTGATTGATCCCAGTCTCTTATTTTATTATTTTATTTTGACCTTTAAAAAATTGACACCTTAATAATGATGAAAATATTGTAAAAATTTGTTGCGTCAGTGTAATTGTGTATGCACAAATAATATTTAAAAGCACAAGCAAAACTAGCATATTGTTAAAAAAAAAAAAAAAAAAAAAAAAAGAGCCGATGAACAGTGCAAATTGTCTATAATTGTGAAAATATTGTAAGAATTTATTAAGTCAGTGTAACTGCCCATATATATATATATATATTTAAAAGAAAAGACAAAAACAGCACAACCAAACTGGCATATGTGGTTTGTGGGAAAAAAAGGAAAAAAAAAAATCCTAATGAACAATATTGTGAAAATATTGCGAAAAATATTGTGGATGTAGCACTTCTTTTTTCATAATATCTTTAATTTTAGCTGTGGATGATTCTAGTATGATATTTTATGGAATTAACATATCAACAATTGCAAAAATATTGTGACAATTTATTGTATTAACTAATAGTTTTATATATAAATAAAAAAAGAGGGGACAGGACGATCTTATGCCAAAAAAAAAAAAAAAAAAAAAAGCAGAAAAAGAAAAGAAAAGAAAGCAGCGGAAAAAAAAATGAAGCAAAAAAAGAAAGCAACAACAGTACAGAGGTTGAAACTAAAGCTTTGTAGTTACCGTGCCAATTGAACATACCAAATTGGCACAGTTGTGACTGTTTAAAATTTGAAAAAATAAAAAGTGAGGGAGAAAGGAATTCAATAAATCAAATGTGTACTAGAAGAACATTGGTGCTTTTTATATAGGTAATCGATAATAAGAATATTAGTAGTTAAACCCATACAATGTGCAGGTAAAGTTATCGGAATCATTATAATAGGTTTTATGATACTGGATGTTGTCGTCTTATTACTTGTTCATTAAGATGACCCATTCAACCTACTGTCTACTTTGTACAGATTATCTAAGCCTACCAGAAGAGTGCAAATGCACATGGAACATTGCACATGCGCTTGTACTGTTGGGCCAGCATTGGTCATCTAAAAAATTTTGGGTCCACTAGCATGCTGGCATGCTCAACTTCCACAAGCAACAACAATATGCTGGCATGTTAGATGCATCACATCATGGCCCCACTTCATTTTGACACAAATAAATTTACAATTTTTTTTTGTAATCGGCAATCTGATGCGTGATAGCACAGCACCAGTACATAATGTTGTACTAGCCTCGTGAATCGTCATATCAAGTCAATTCAAGACCTCCAATATCGAACCTCAAAGATGACAAAGACTTATGTACTATCAAACTTTTACCGAATAGAGATAAACCACCAATTACTGTGAACTCAATAGGCTTTAATTAGCCCTTCTTTTAATTACGAAAAAAAAAATGATAGGTTAATATGTAAATAATAAAAAATTACTAACAGTCGGTCAAGATAGAGTTATTATAAAAAAATTGTAAAATAATTTATAACTTTAAAATTATTTCAAGAAGTAAGGCAAAAGTTGGCTTTGAAAAATTGTGTAAAGGAAAAATTACACGTTTGGTTACTTTTTATGTAATATAATAAATATATTAGAATTAAAGTAATCTTTTCATTTTGTTTAGCTTACTTTTTCAAAAGTAGTTCTCAACTAACTTCTTGTTCATTTTTTCGCTATTCGACCTCTCCTTACCTTTTATGATAACAAGCTTAATTAATAGGTTCTACTTTGTACAGATTATCTTAAGCCTACTAGAAGAGTGCAAATGCTGGATCAAAAAAATAAAATAAAATAAAATAAGAAAAGAAGAAAAGAAAGAAGAGTGCAAATGCACATGGAACATTGCACATGCGCTTGTACTGTTGGGCCAGCATTGGTCATCTAAAAATTTTTGGGTAGAGCCAGACATCCACAAGCGACAACAATATGCTGGCATGCTAGATGCATCACATCATGGCCCCACTTTACTTTCACATAAATAGATGTGCAATTTTTTTGTAATCGGCAATCTGATGCGTGATTGCACAGCACCTGTACAAAATGCTGTACTAGCCTTCGTGAATCGTCATATCAAGTCAATTCAAGACAATATCGAACCTCGAAGATGACAAAGACTCATGTACTATCAAACTTTTACCGAAGAGAGGTAAACCACCAATTACTGTGTACTCAATAGGCTTTAATTAGCACACCTTTTAATCATTAAAAAAAATAACAGGTTAATATGTAAATGATAAAAAATTACTTACAGTTGGTCAATTGTTACCAAAAAAAAAAAAAAAAATTTGTGAAATAGTTCGTGATATTAGACCTATTTCAATGATTAAGGCAAAAGTTGGCTTTGAAAAATTGTGTTAAGAAAAAACTACGGTAAACCTAACTCCGGTTTTGCTACTTATATAAATATAAGGGTTATGTTTATGGGCACTGTAAGATACTTGTTAACAGTAATATTTTTGTATTTTTTTTTATAAAAATTTTTGTTTTTATTTACTTTTATGTCAAATTTTTAACTTTTTACTTGCTGTATAGTGTTATTTTTTAGGAGAGAAAACAGAAGGGAAAGAAAATATTGTAGAAAAAAATCACTCTAGGCCCACAAATATTTATCTTTCTGATTTGGGAGGAAAATTGAGAAAAGATGAACCAAGTATTGAATTACACAAATATCTTCAGAAGTTGCTATCGAAATTAAGGGAGTCATTATTACTATTGCATTTGGGTACAGAAGAAGTTGCTATCCAAATCAAGGGAGTCATTATTACTATTGCATTTGGGTACAGAACAAATTATTAACATGTTTTGTTTTTTCTAAGCCTGACTAATGGGTAGAAAGGATGAAAGTGAAACCCAGTGAACGTGTGTTTTTTTTTTTTTTTTTTTTTTTTTTTTTTTTTTTTTTTTTTATGAAACCCAGTCTACATATTTTATTTTTTATTTAGGTTTTTTTATAAAAAATAATTTGTGTAATTGAAAAAAAAGTAGAGTTAATACTTCTAAATGTATTTAATATATTTGAAGGAAATATAATAAAAAATTATAATGATTTAATAGTTTTATATAGTAGGGAAATGAGAGTAAATTTATTTGAATTACATTTTCCATCTTTTCATTTTTCTTCTCAAACAAACAAATGAGTTTTTTATCTTTCCATTTTTCTATCCTCCCAACCAAACACATACGAGAGAAAATTAAATCTTTTTTATCCTCCCACTTTTTTATCCCTTCCTCATTTTCTATTCTCTCACTTTTTTATCTCTCCAACCAAATAGACCCTAAATATCTAACTATAAAACATGTGATAGGTTAACGAGTTTTAGGATAATTGTTAATAAATTATTTTAAGAAAATTTTGACATAAGTTTTATAGAAAATATAAAAAACTATAAAAATAAGTAATTTTTTTTTTGATAAAAAGTTTATAAAAATAAGAAATTCTTCCTAAACTAATTCTTTTTAGAATCTGTTAATATTTACCAAAAAATAAAATAAAAATTTTTAAAAAGAGTGTGAAAACTATTTGTAAGGGCTCAAATTTGATTGGACCCAAAAGAAGGATGGATTTAAGCCCAACAGGCCCAAACAATAAAATTTCTAGAGAGCGGGTATAAGAGCTAATTCCAATTGGTAGAAAAAGACATGATTATTCTGCAGAATAGGAAGCTTCAAACTAATTAAATGATATCCACTCTCCTTGGCTAAGTTTCAGGGGATATCTTTCTGGATTCTCTCCTGTCTTTTTCTCTCTTCTTCCAAAAAGTCCCCTCTAATGTTACCTACTTTCCTATTATATATTGCGTTCCTCACCCCATTTTCACCATGCACGTGTTGGTTCTACTCTGGAAACTTCTTTCTATCCCATCCAGCCATTCCTGGAACCTTCGTTTAGTGGCCATAAGACTGCTTGGCTACTGTTCAGGTATCACATCTACATTAATGCGGCCAGAGAGTTAGCTGGGAAGTATTTAATGTGGAGGTAGCAGCTTTACAAGATATTTGCCACCTTTCCCGGTTCCTCCTTTGTTCTATATTCGCTTTTTAGTTCATAAGCAACTTTGCGGAGTATCTTGAATACTAAAATAGTTACATCCACCTCAGACCTTGGTATCAGAGGTGGATCTTATCCTCGGACACGGTTTGGGCCATCATACACGACTTATATCTCTCTGTCTTATATTACTCCCAAAATGCCTTTCTTTAACCATCCTCGGATAAATGAATGTCCTCGGACTGGGCCGCTGAGCCACAGGCCCACTTCTTATGATTTCTATGTCATCTTCTTAGACAACTGGCCCCACAATAGCCCTTCAAAATCTCACTTTTTGTCACCTCGGAAAAAGGGAGATTTTGATATCTTGCCCTCATCTCTTTCATTGGATTTTTCTAACCTTTAGAACGCCTTTTTACCTGCCCAAGGCACGCTTCTGACATTTCGGCGTCAGGAGCACGCCATTATTAAATGATGGCGGCTTCTTTGTCCCCTACGTTTCGGCACGATGTGAATCTAACGATGGAGGATTCTCAGGATTTTTCCCGCTTACGATTTTTGTGCCCCTATAAAGAGCTTTTCAAATCAACTCTCTTTTCAGTTACCAAAAATCACACCGTCTTAGCGTGTATTCATTAAAACTGTCCCTCTTTCTTTCCTCTCCACGTTCTCATAAATATTGGGAGTCTGTCCGAGGAGCCCATTTTCCACACCTGTAAGTTTCCTTAACCCTCTTTAGTCTTCAATCCTTGTTGTTAATTTTTCTTCATGATTTTTAGGAAATTGGTAGGTTTAAGTATCTAGTCAATTCCGAGGAGCAAATAGAAAAATTTAGAACTAAGTATAGGATTCCCCCAACGGTGGGCATGAGATATGTTTCCACAGAAACGTAGTTAGACGATAGGAAGACAGGGGAAGTGGTCATCCCTATGATCGCTTTCATAGAGGGAGAGATGACTATCCCTATGGGTAGTCTTACCAGAAGTTATCTCAGGTTCTTTAGGTTATCTCCCACACAATGCGCCTCAAATATGTTCAGGGTGTTAGGGAATATAGAAACCCTTAATGCGAGGATGAACTTAGGCTTGACCCATCACAATGTGAATTGGGTGTATAACCTTAATCATTTGAAGGGCCAGGGATACTATCTTAAGTCTAGGTTTCCTGAGGTAAGGTTAATCCAGTGTCTCCCTACATCGAATAAGGGCTTAAAAGATGATTTTCTCATTTTTTCTGGGGAATGGCATGATGATTTACCCTGCCCGACCCAAAAGGGAACACTAGGTGGGGTTTTTAGGCTATAGGCCTCTACAACTTGGCTTATACTCTTTAGTTCAAGTTACCTTTATTTCTAATGGGATTTTTTGTTGTTTTACTGATTTTGCAGACAAACGCGCTACCAAACCTCAGTTCAGACTGGTTAACAAGGAGAGCTTGGATAGAATCCTGCGGTCCGAGGTGTATGTGAACCCATCCGACGACCAACTGAGAGCAGCGCACATAATCCTTCGATACAAACCAATTTCCAAAGCCTTTCAAGCTCCTAAGTGTGTGATAAAAGCTAAAGATCCTCGGCTGCACTGAATCAGTGTAGCCTTTGAAGTATTTATTGTTCCTGAGGGTGTTCCGATCCATGAAGGCACCCCTTTTACTCAGCTGTTACCTGTAACCGCTCTTTCTGTGGGGGTTTCATCATTACATTTCATTCTTCAGGAAGTGAAGAAGGAAGAGGAGAAAGAAGGAGAGGAAAAAGAAGAAGAAGAAGAAGAATTGTTAGATTCTACAGACGAATTTGAGGTTTTCAACCAACCCCAATCTCTCGAGGTGACTTCTGACAACATGGGCATTTAGAGAAAGAGCCAAAGGAGTTTGTTGGATGTGATCAAAGGCAAGCTTGGAAAGGGAGTGCCGGGGAAGTCAGTTCAAACCAATCTCCCCCCTCCTCCTCCTCCTCAACTACCCCAATCGCAGAGGGTCGAACCTACTGATTCAAAGAGGAGAAGAGAGCCAAAAGACAAAGAAGTGGTGGAGACTGGGAGATCTCGCCCAACTCATGAAGACGAGGTCCAACGAGCGCCGAAGCAGCAAAAGGTTACTCATGGGCCTCAACGAGTTGTGGCCAGGCCAAATATTCAGTCCTCGGAGCCCGAGGCTTGGCTCCCTGCTCCCATTCTCGGTGGTGAGCCTCTGAGGAAAGATGCCTCGATCAGGGACTTCAACGGTGGAATTGGGTGCCACGTTGCCTTAGCCTTAGAAGAAACCTTCCTTCTTCCCAAGGATATGGCCGAGCTAAAAAACATGAAGAAGAACGAGGTCTTCCTGAATATGAAAAGACATCTGGGCATGGTATGATACCCTTATTGCTTTTCTTTTCCCTTTTTTTTTTGAACGTCGTGCACACAATTCAGTTTATTGCATCTCTAACTCTCTTCCCTCTAGGCTGTTCAAGCCACTTTCAAGTTGGAGGAGATAACCAATGCTTGTTACCAGCAAATAGATGAGGAGAGGAAGAAGCGAGCAACAACTGTTCAGACACTCACTATTGCTGAATAGAACAATGAACAACTGAAGAAAAAGCTAGCCGACGAAGAGCATGCTCGGAAGAGTGCTGATTCAGCTTTGGACGGCACACAAAGGCAGGCTGAGGACTAGAGGAAACATCTGCGCAAGGCCAATGACCAGCTGGCAACTTCCAAAGAATAGATATCAACTCTACAGAAACAACTGGAGGAACTCCATAGGCTAAGAAATCAGGCTGAAAAAGCTAAGGCTGAGGCTGAAAAAGCAAGAGCTGAAGCTGAAAAAGAAAAAGATGAAGCTGAACAGCGTGGATATGACGTCGGTGTTGCTGAAACCGAGGATAACTTCCGAGCTGAGGTCCCAGACGTATGTCGGACATACTGTGCCCAGACTTGGGAGGAAGCTCTCAACCGAGCTGGGGTCGAGCCATCTTCAGAGTTGAGAAGGCCTGAAAACATTTACTTCCCTCTGGCCATACGAGCCCCAGGTCCTTTTTCCCAACAACAAGAGACCTCTTCTATTGTTGTTGAATCGGCTAAATAAGCTTAAATTCAGAATCCTTCCTCTACCAATCAGCAAAAGTTACCTGAAGTGCCCGACGTGGTAAAAGATATTTCCTCGGCCACACTAGCAGAGGGACCTAAGGATGAGGCAGCTTCTCAAAGGTTTGAATAGGACTTAGCTTCTACCATTTTACCTGCTAGGGAAGTTCCAAAGGAGAAAGAGAAAGGTGTTCCTCCTCAGGAAATTGGCAAAGTCCCACAACACAAGCTCCAAATAAAATTAAACAAATAGTTGACGTATTTTTTTTTTTTTTTTGGATATTCTTAATTGCGACGTGTATTTCCCTTTCCAAATTTATACGAGACATTATGGTTTTATCTATTACTTGTGTAATTTCCTGCGCAAATGTTATTTATTTTTACATTATTCCAGGCTATAGAGGAATAAAATCTGACACTATAAGGGAAAATTTAACTTTATGTATGCTAATTGAGAACCAAAGCAGACTGGAGATAGCATTCCAAACGATTAGTCCCTAGAGGTATTGAACACCCTAAAATGCTTTAAGTGATGCTCATGGAGTTTTCCTTGATATACAATTTTAGTCGCAAGGATCCCATTTAAAAAGCACTGATTTCTACTAAGTTTGTTGTATAAACCATCTGTCATACCTTAGCTTCAGTGTAATACTTCGATTAAGGTTACACTGTGTATTAGCTTCCACCAAGTTATGGTCTGAAGATCTGACATGACTTAGTTTCTGTTTAATACTTCAATAGATGTCATAGGGTATTAATTTCCACCAAGTTGTGGTCCGAGGACCTGACATGACTTAGTTTCTGTTTAATACTTCAATAGATGTCATAGTGTATTAATTTCCACCAAGTTGTGGTCTGAAGATCTGACATGACTTAGTTTCTATTTAATACTTCAATAGATGTCATAGGGTATTAATTTCCACCAAGTTGTGGTCCGAGGACCTGATATGACTTAGTTTCTGTTTAATACTTCAATAGATGTCATAGTGTATTAATTTCCACCAAGTTGTGGTCCGAGGACTTGACATGACTTAGTTTCTGTTTAATACTTCAATAGATGTCGTAGTGTATTAATTTCCACCAAGTCGTGGTCCGAGGACCTGACATGACTTAGTTTCTGTTTAATACTTCAGTAGATGTCGTAGTGTATTAATTTCCACCAAATTATGGTCCGAGGACCTGACATGACTTAGTTTCTATTTAATACTTCAATAGATGTCATAGTGTATTAATTTCCACCAAGTTGTGGTCTGAGAACCTAATATAACTTAGTTTCTATTTAATACTTTAATAGATGTCATAGTGTATTAATTTCCACCAAGTTGTGGTCCGAGGACCTGACATGACTTAGTATCTGTTTAATATTTCAATAGATGTCGTAGTGTATTAATTGTCACCAAGTTGTGGTCCGAGGACCTGACATGACTTAGTTTCTGTTTAATACTTCAATAGATGTCATAGGGTATTAATTTCCACCAAGTTGTGGTCCGAGAACCTGACATGACTTAGTTTCTATTTAATACTTCAATAGCTTGAGAAACACAAGTAATAGAATTTAGGATAAGCTGAAAAAGGGAAACATAAAAGAACTGTTCTTATTAATAGTAATACCTATTTAGGTTGCTTACATTCCAAGGATGGAGTACAGTTTTCTCGTTTAAATCTTCTAAGTAATAAGCACATGCTCCTGCTACAGATGTGATATGATACGGTCCTTCCCAATTAGGCCCTAACTTTCCCCAAGCTAGATTTTTGGTAGTTCCCAAGACTTTTCTCAATACCAAGTCACCTGGGGCTAACGGCCTCAACCTTACATTTGCATCATAACCTTGTTTCAGCTTATGTTGGTAATAGGCCAATTGAACCATCGCATTCTCTCGTCGTTCATTTATCAGGTCTAGATTCTTACTCAAAAGCTCATCATTGCCATTCAAGGTGAAAGTACTGGTCCTTAGTGTGGGAAAACTTGTTTCAAGTGGAATCACAACCTCAGCCCCATACGTCATTGAAAATGGGGTTTCCCCTGTTGACCGTCGGGGCGTTGTTCGATACGTCCAGAGGACATGTGGCAGCTCCTCCACCCATTTTCCATTTGCATCCTCCAGCCTTTTTTTTAGCCCACTCACAATGACCTTGTTGACAGCCTCGGTCTGCCCATTTTCCTGTGGATAAGCCGAAGTAGAATATTTATTCTTTATCCCCAGGTCGGAACAATACTTCCTGTAAGCTCTGCTATCAAATTGAAGACCATTATCCGAGACAAGAGCTAGAGGAACCCAAAATCGTGTGATGATATTCTTCTAGACAAACCTCTTGACATCCACATCCCTGATATTTGCCAAGAGCTCAGCTTCGACCCACTTTGTGAAGTAATCCGTGCCAACTAGTAGATATTTTTTATTTCCTATTGCTTTAGGGAAAGGGCCAACAATATCTAAACCCCACTGAGCAAAAGGCCAAGGACTAGAATGAGGGTTAAGAACTCCCCCCGACTGATGGATGTTTGGGGCAAACCTCTGACATTGATCACACTTCCTAATATACTCCTGCGCTTCCTTTTGCATGCCTGGCCACCAATACCTCTGAGTAATTGCCCGGTGTGATAAAGATCTTCCTCCAGTGTAACTCCCACAAATCCCCTCATGCAACTCTTCTAGAAGCGCCTCCGAGGCTTTAGGGTGCACACAAAGCAAATATGGCCCAGAGAAAGAGTGCTTGTATAACTTTTTGTTCTTGGACAGCCAAAACCGAGGAGCTTTTCTTCGTATCTTTTCAGCTTCCGATCTGTCCTCGGGTAGTATATCCTTCTCAAGGAATAACATTATAGGATCCATCCAACTACGCGTCGAGCTGATTTGATTGACCTGAAGCGACTCCTCCGTTACTGGAGTGGGTGTGTTTAAATCTTCAACCATGATCACCCGAGGTAAGTTTTGCGCCGAGGAGGTAGCAAGGGTAGCCAAAGAGTCTACATGTGCATTTCCACATCTAGGGATATGGGACAATTCAAAAGACTCAAAATCCACTTGCATACGCCTAACCTTGCTCAAGTAACCCTGCATTCTGGTGTCCCGAGCTTCCAATTCCCCTTTAACCTGGCCCACGACCAGTCCTGAATCCGAGAACATCTCCATTGTTTTTCCACCTAGCTTCTTAACCATCGCCATTCCCATTAATAAAGCTTCATACTTTACCTCGTTGTTAGTGGCTAAGAATCCCAACCTTAAAGATTTCTTGATCATGGACATTTTAGGAGATATCAGAACAAGCTCCACTGCTGAACCCCTCTGATTTGCTGCTCCATCCACATACACTCTCTAGGGCGAGGAACGTTGCGTGGAGATAAGGCCAACTGATTTTTCATCCATGCCATGTGGGCTTGCTTCTATTTCTTCAGGGCCTTCAGCAAATTCGGCCACCAGGTCAGCGAGAATCTAACCTTTCACAGAAGTACCAGGCATATATTTAATATCAAAAGCCCCCAAAATTGTGCCCCACTTAGCAACCCTACTAGTGTAGTCTGCATTTCGAAGTACTGTTTTGAGCGGATACTGAATTAGGACGACCACAGTGTGTGCGTGGAAGTAATAGGGAAGTTTCTTTGTAGCGTGTACCACTGCCAAAATTGCATTTTCTAACGGCAGATAACGCACTTCAGCCTCATGAAGCGATATGCTCACGTAATAAACTGGCCGTTGTATGCCATTATCCACTCGAATTATAACAAAACTGATTGCATAAGTGGCTATCGCCAAGTAGGTAAAAAGGACCTCATCCACCTTAGGGCTGGACATAATGGGTGGCCGAGACAGATATTCTTTGAGCTGCTGAAATGCCAGGGCGCACTCTTCAGTCCATTCAAATCCTTTCCGCTTGTGGAGTAAAAGGAAAAAATGTCTGCACCTATTCGCCGACCTGGATATAAATCTATTCAACGCAGCGGTCATCCCAGTCAACCTCTGAACCTCCTTGGGATTCCGAGGTGGTTGCAAGCTACTTATGGTTCTAATTTGGTTGGGGTTCACCTCAATTCCTCGGTGGGTCACCATGTAGCCCAAAAACTTCCCGGAGCTTACTCCGAACAAGCACTTGGATGCGTTCAACCGCAATTTATGCTTCCTTAAAACCTCAAAAGTGTTGGTGAGGTCTGTCACAAGCTCGGCCACTACCTTGCTCTTCACAACCATATCATCAATATAAACCTCGATGCTCCTGCCCAACTGTGACTCAAACATCTTCGTCATCATCCGCTGGTAAGTAGACCCTGCGTTCTTCAAGCCAAAGGGCATTATCTTGTAGTGATAATTCCCAGTGGGAGTGAGAAAAGCGGTCTTCTCCTGATCATCCAATGCTAGTGGGATCTGATGATAGCTCTGAAAGGCATTAAGGAAGCTCATCCGAGGATGGCCCACTGTTGCATCCACCAGCTGATCTATACGGGGCATAGGGAAAGGGTCTTTTGGACAAGCTCTATTAAGGTCTGTGTAATTAACACATACGCGCCATTTACCATTTTTCTTTTTCACCACGACTGTATTGGTCAACCACTGAGGGTAAAACACCTCATTAATAGCCCCTGCCTGCTTGAGCTTGGTCACCTCGTCCTTGATAGCCTCAGCATGCACCTTGGACGGACGCCGAGGTGGCTGTTTCTTCGAAAAAACAGAGGGACTAACATTCAAATGATGACAAATGAACTCTGGATCCACCCCTGGGACTTCGTAGGTATTCCATGCAAACACATCAACATTTCTCCTTAGGACCTCAACTAACTGCTCTTTCTCTAACAAAGGCAACCGTGCTCCAACTTGAAAGTACTTATTTGGATCATCACCAACATTCACCCTTTCCAAATCCTCACACTCCGCTTATCCGGTGGATGTGCTGAAGAGGGTTCCTGAAGTCTTTAATTGCTATGAGTCATTCTCGGCCATGGACAAAGTATTTATCTCTGGCCGATGTTGAATGGCCGTTACCAAGCACTGCCTGGCCATGGCTTGATTTCCCAATATTTCTAACACCTGGCCTCCTGATAGATATTTCACCTTCTAATGAAGAGTGGAAGAAACAGCCCCCAAGGTATGCAGCCAAGGTCTACCCAAAATTGTTGTATACGGAGAAAAAGCATCTACCACAATAAAATCCACCTCCACAACATCCGAGCCGGTTTGCATTAGTAATCTAATCATACCCATCGAAATGACCGATCTACCCTCAAAACTCACCAACGGGGAGCTATAGGTTGTTAGATCCTGGGGTGTCAAATTCAACCCCCTGTATAGGTCAGGATACATCACCTTGGCTGCGCTCCCCTCATCAACCATCACCATTCTCACATCATACCCCCCGATCCTAAGCGTAACCACCAAAGCATCATCATGTGGTTGTATGGTTCCTCTCTTGTCCTCATCTGAAAAGCCCAACACCAGTGAGGTGCTCAGTTTTGCTTTCTTCGGCATTGAACAAGAGCCCCCATCCAAACAATGAGACACTGACATTATCTTGGAGGGACAAGACCCTGTTCTTCCCGAGGCGGCAAATATAACGTTTATTGTGCCTAAGGGGGCTCCTGAAGAGGCATCTCCTCGAAATGTCGATCCTGTTTGACTTCCTCGGCCACTGGAATGGTGCAGAAGGTTGATCAAATTTCCTTCTCGAACCAACTGTTCCAAGTGGTCCCACAGGTTTCTGTAATTTTCAGTAATATGTCTATGGTCTTGATGGT
Source organism: Quercus gilva (assembly GCA_023621385.1). Lineage (NCBI taxonomy): Eukaryota > Viridiplantae > Streptophyta > Magnoliopsida > Fagales > Fagaceae > Quercus > Quercus gilva. Next base: position 91,426,072 of record CM042476.1, on the reverse strand, counting down.
ATTGATAGTAAAGGTTTTGATTACGTTTCGTAGGATCCCCTGCCATCCTATTGGGCAATCTGAAGAATGGCTCATTTTTTATCTTTTTCAAAACTCGTTGTACTGGTTCTCGGAACACAACATTAACCACTTGGGAGTTGGCAGATCCTGATTGCCCCCCAAAGTCCCTCCAAGGTCGGTTGTTGTTATACCGGTCCGACCTGAAATCCCTCATCTCTTGAAGGATCACCTTGGACTTTCCTCTACCCCGTATCTGATCCTCTTCTACTCTTCTATACTTGTCAATTCGGTCCATAAGTTGTCGCATGCTGGTAACAGGTTTACCAGTCAGAGATCTCCTCAGATCATGTTCGGTCAGAAAGCCCTCCTTAAAGGTATTAATGGCCACGTCATCATTGGCTCCATCTACTTCATTGTACATTTCCCAATATCTATCAGAGTAGGCTTTCAGGGTTTGCCCCTCCCGCACAGACATGGATAATAATGATTCCAAAGGCTGAACAACCCTCTTGTAGGTGATAAAGCGAGCACCAAAATCTTGGGTGAGCTTCTCAAAGGAATCAACAGTATTCACTCTCAGACCGTTGAACCATCTCATCGCCATTGGACCTAGACTAGATGGGAAAACCTTGCACATCAAGGCCTCATCTTTAGCATGAACGACCATTCTCTGACTGAAATGGCTAACATGTTCCACTGGATCTATTTGACCGTTATAAATGAGGTTGATGGAACTGCCGAGGAAGATTTGCAACCTTAATGCGTCGCGTGAAGGGCGATTTGGAAACTTGACTCAGCGCTTTGTTCAAAGCGTCATTCCCTAAGCCCTGGCGAGGTGGGCTCTTATGCTTTCGCCCACGATGATGCTCATCATCATACGAAAATGATTCACTGGGCGGAGTTCTTGATCTCCATCTGTAACTGGTGCCATTTGACTCCTCAGAGGATCCCCCGGAGTTGCGAGCCATACGCTTCCGTCGCTCGTGTCGTAATTCCCTTTTTAATCTGTTAAGCTCACGTTGCATGTCTCTGTCATTCTTTACGTGGGAAATATGGCTTTTCCCCCGAGAATGACTTCTATCAGTGTGGGTTGTTTGCGCACTTCCTTCGCAATCCCCTCTTTGTTCATGGATTACCAGCGGATTACCATGCTGAGAGCCCCTGGACTCTGCCTGGTGTGGATTAACATCCACCTGCTGTGGGCCCTCCACTGGCTGCTGTAGTGCTCCCCCTTCCATCACAACTGTTGCACTTGTCTTTCTCTACAAACAGATCAAGCTCTCCCCACAGACGGCGCCAATTGTAAGGGCTCAAATTTGATTGGACCCAAAAGAAGGATGGATTTAAGCCCAACAGGCCTAAATAATAAAATTTCCAGAGAGCGGGTGTAAGAGCTAATTCCAATTGGTAGCAAAAGACATGATTATTCTGCAGAATAGGAAGCTTCAAACTAATTAAATGATATCCACTCTCCTCGACTAGGTTTCAGGGGATATCTTTCTGGATTCTTTCCTGTCTTTTTCTCTCTTCTTCCAAAAAGTCCTTTCTAATGTTACCTACTTTCCTGTTATATACTGCATTTCTCACCCCATTTCCACTGTACACGTGTTGGTTCTACTCTGGAAACTTCTTTCTGTCCCATCCAGCCATTCCTGGAACCTTCGTTCAGTGGCCATAAGGCTGCTTGGCTACTGTTCAAGTATCACCTCCACATTAATGCGGCCAGAGAGTTAGCTGGGAAGCATTTAATGTGGAGGTAGCAACTTTAGAAGATATTTGCCACCTTTCTCGGTTCCTTCTTTGTTTTATATTCGCTTTTTAGTTCATAAGCAACTTTACGAAGTATCTTGAATAGTAAAATAGTTACATCCACCTCGGACCTTGGTATCAGAGGTGGATCTTATTCTCGGACACAGTTCGGACCATCATACATGACTTACATCTCTCTGCCCTATATTACTCCCAAAATGCCTTTCTTTAACTATCCTCGGATAAATGAATGTCCTCGGACTGGGCCGCTGGGTCACAAGCCCACTTCCTATGATTTCTATGTCATCTTCTTGGACAACCGGCCCCACACTATTGTTCCTTAGAAAAATGCCTTTCTGCAAAGGTTTTTTTTTTCCCGAAATGCAAAAACATTTCTTGAAGTTTGTTTTTTTCAATTGCAAATTGACCTCCTATGGTTTTTATTCTTTTTTTATAATAGCGTAGGGTTTTCATATATATTCACTAAATTGTTTTTATGTATTACAAAAAATTAAATTTAATAAAATTATTTTAAAAAAACAATTCATTTAAAAATTAAGAATTGATCTAACTCTCTCTCTCTCTCTCTCCTACAAGTCGACCTCCATAGTCGAGTCCCAAGCTCCGTCTTCTTCATCTGCCGCGGCTCTTCACCATGTCAAATATTGGAGAAGGTACGAATTATAGTCTAAGTTCATTTATACAAGTCTGCATTAGAAGTATCTTTAATGCTCATAGAAAAAACAAAAAGTGCATTTTTTTTTAAGTGTTAAACTGATAATACAAGAATGTGTAATTTGTAAATTGAATTTAAAAGCTTTTTATGCGGTGGCTGCAGCGGTAATTAAATGAATGTAATAATCCAATGTAAAACACATGCAATCATTGAAAACTGAAATACATAAAGAAAGTAAACCAAAGCTATCAGTAAAACCTAGAATTAGAACAAAAACCCTAACCGAAAAGGTCCAAATATTAATCAAAAGACGACAACACCGAGAAAATACCATGTGTGCAAGGACAATCAAATTCACCAAAATTCAATAAAAAAAACGCATTGAAAGCCTAACCCCACTTTACGGTTTACAGTTCACACCCACCCATCACCGCGTCAAAGCCTCGTAAAAAGAAAAAGGACGAAGTAATTACACTGCTTGTTGGGAGTAAATGTGCAACCAATGATGTAGCAGATCTTTGGGGAAAAAGGACTAAAGGTACAATTTGGCTGTTGGGATACAGATATGTAGTAAAGGCTCCTTAATTAAGTTCCTAGGGAGAGCGCCTTTAAGACCAATAAAGAAGGAAAAATGTAGAGTCTCATTCATTACAATGCCATTAATGATTGCATTGGGAATCAAAAACAAAAAAAAATAAATAATGAGTGCGTTGAAAACGTTTTAAAAATTAAAATCTCTTTGACGAAGTATTAGCCTAGACCCAGCCATAAATGTCTGTGAATCAAAATTCAACTGCCTCTTCTCCCGAATTATCTACCTATAATAAAATAACGATCTTGTTACCGAATTAATGTCTTTGATATAATTATTAACAAACTATTTTAAAAAAATTTTAATATAATTTTTATAAGAAATATAAAAAACTGTTAAAATAAGTAATTTTTTTTCTTTTCTCACAAAAATTTTTAAACATTAAATATTTTTTAAATCAATACTTTTAGAGCATTTGTTAACATTTTTTATTAAATAAAATAAATTTTTTTAAAAGAGTGAAAACTATTGTTCCTTAAAAAAAATGCAAATTCGTTTACTATCACATCAACAAAAACTAATATAAACTGCACAAAAATTTTAGTTTAACATTTAATACATTAAAATAATATAAATAATATAATAAAATAACAATATATTCAACGCAATAAATAACAAATATAACCATCAACATATTAAAATACTATTTTTTTAACACAATACATTAAAAAAAAAAATTGGTTTTAAGTTTTAAAATACAATGAGTTGCACTATAGCTAATATACATATTATTTTGAGTTTAGCTTTTTACTGTACACTAGTTAGGGCAGCACGTCCAAGGCACGTGCTTGTTGTAGAAAAAAAGTAGTAATTAAGATTAATTCTAAATTTTATTTGTATTACAAAACAAAGATATGAATCATTTGATTTTTAAAGTATATAGAGTGTAGGGACCTGGTTCGGGCACCTCCCACCTGGGGATGAGTTGACCCAAGCCTAGGCAACCCCATACAATACATTTGTAGAGAGTAGATAAAAGGACTAGGCATTAGCCAAAGAAACAACAGTTGGTGTGGGTTTACAAGGTCAATGAGTAAGATTTGGCTAAGTGTTCTAAGGGAAAGTTCATTCTCGGCTCAGTCCGAGGAGCTCTTCCCTGACTACCTATGAATACAAGGGTCATCTTCCCCCCCCCCCCCCCCCTCTTTTAACCTCCTGAACCCCTTTACTTTTGGGGGTTCACTCTATTATATAGTTATGTTCAGCTGATCTCTGTCGTCCACTTGTTGGTCATTTGAACCTGTGTCTGAGGGCTTGTCCCATCAGCTGCCTTCACAGGCTTTCTGTTAGTTGAAGTAACCAAGGAATCACTGTTCATTGGTCAATTCCCCATTAATGCGGCCAGAGTGTTGGTTGTGTACACTTAATCTGTGGATGACAGCTTCCTCTCTTTAATGTCAGCCTGCCGAGGACATGGTCGTCCTTGGCAAAGCTACTAGGTGATTTGGGCAATCCTTGCTCGTCCTCGGATATGGTAGTGTCCTCAGCATGGGCCTTGGACCCGATATGGAGTGGGCCAAGGTTGCCAAATCTTCGAGCCCCACAATAGCCCCTCAAAATTCTGCTGCCTAGCTCCTCGGGCGGGGAGGAGGATTTTGATGTCCTTGGGTCCTTGCCCTGGTCTGGCAAGTCTTGCCTTCCTGTCAGTGCAAAAAATCATTTCAACTGCTCAGAGGGCGTTCCTGGCATTTCGGTACTTGGGGCGCACCTTCATTAAAGTTCGATGGCTTTATGTCCTCCACGTTCAATGGTGTGATGATGGATGGACGGTAGAGATACTTCTGGCTTAATGGGCGGGAAAGCCTTTGCGTTTACTTTTAATTGGGGGTATAAATACCCAATCGAAATTATTTGACCCCTCACATTGCATTCAAGAGCTCTTGCGCACATACGCTGAACCTGATCAAGTCTCCAACCGACCTTACGCATTCTTTCAACACAAAAGGCCTATCCGAGGAACCTTTCCTCATTTTTGTAAGTCCTCTTCTCCTTCTGGTTCGTACTTTCTCACCTGAGTTCTTTGTCTTCTTGTTCTCTTTTCTCTCTCTTTCATTTTTCCTGAGCCCCTCGTTAGTTCCTTAGGATGGATAGGTTTAAGAAGTTAGTCGAGTCTGAGGAGGCAATGGAAAAATTCGTTGTTGACTATAAAATCCCTAACACAGTGGGTTTGAGGTACTGTGGAGAAGGGGAGTGGAGTATTAAGAGGAAACAGGGTGAGGTGGCGATCCCCATAATCGCCTTTCTGGAGGGTGGTATGAGGATCCCCATAGGGCCAGTGACGAGGGATTATCTCACACACTTCGACTTATTTCTCACCCAGTGTGCCATCAATGTATTTACGATCTTAGGTTGTGTGGATGCCTTGAATGAGAAGATGGGGCTGAGGTTAACCCACTATGATGTCAACTGGTGCTACAACCTCCAGTACCTCAAGGGGAAGTCTTATTATATGAAAACGAGGGATGATAGGGTCTGGCTCATCTAGTGCCTCCCTGAGTCCAGCAATGGCTTGAACAAAGACTTCTTCATCGTGTCCGGAGAGTGGCATGATGGCCCTCATTGTCCAACGGTGGAGGGTACTCCAGGTGGGGCATTCAGCCTTGGAGAGGGTCTTAATTTTCTATTCTCTTGCGCCTCGCTTTGCTTGGTTTTTGACAAGGACTTGTTTTCTTTTGCGCAGATCCGCGCGCTTTTGAGCGTCATATCGACTTGGTCAACAAGGAGGATTTGCAGATCGTGTTGAGGTCGGAGATTTTTAAGAACGAGGCCGACCACCAAGTTAGGGCTGCTCATAAGATCCTAGGGTACGAAACGATCCAAAAATCGTTTTTGGCTCCAAAGCACGTGATCCGAGCTAAAGATCCTCAGTTACATAACATCACCGTAGTCTAGCACAGATTTTTGATCCCCGAAGGGTCTCCTATTCCTGAGGGCGTATCACTGGTGGGTACCTCTTCATCACCCCAAGTTGTAGAGGCTGAAGAGGGAGAGCCAGGAGAAGAGGAAGTTGCTAATTCAGGTCCGTCCGAGGACAAACTTGGCGTGTTCGACCAATTCCATTCGCCCGAGGACCCTTCTGGTGATTTGGGTGAACCCAGCTTGGTAGAAGCAGACTTTTTATCCCAAGAAGCTTCTCCTCGGTCGAAGATGAGTTTCAAGAAGCGACCTCAGACGACCTTGCTATCCCTACTTGAGGGGCAGCCGGGGAAGGATGCGCCGGGGAAGTCTCCTCCCAAGTTTCCTCCTTCCCCGCCCCAATAGAGTTCGCCATCTGGGTCCAAGCCTACTAGTCCTCCGTAGAAGAAAGACAAGGAAAAGAGGCCCAGGGGGGGTGAAGAGACTGATCCTTTTGGGGGCGACACTCGGCAGCCATCGAAGCAGCTGAGAATAGGGCGCCGAGGTCAGGAGAAACAGGCCGCCGTCCAGCTCGAGGCCCAGGCTTGGCTCCCTGCTCCCATGCTCCAAGAGGAGCCTTTGAGGGATGATGCCTTCCTTAGGGACCCTCGAGGGAGTGCGGGTGTGTATGTGGCTGACACATTGGGGAGGTCCTTGTTACTCCCCGCGGACATGGCCCAGCTGGAGGCTTTGAGGAGCAAGGAGGTCTTCCTCGACCTCAAACAGTACTTAGGCATGATAAGTTTTCTAATCACTTGTGATTCTCTTGACTTCTTGTTTCTTGGCTCCTCATCTTTTGTGCATTGGTTTTAATTGGCAAGCTATCCAAGCTACCTTTAGGTTGGAGGATATAGCCAGTAGCCCAAGCAAGGCCGCGAACGTGGAGCATAACAAGCTGCTAGATGCTATGCGGACCCTCAACGCTTCCAATGTCGATCTTTCAAAGGCGCTGGAGCAGTTGGAGGAGATGAAGAGGGCTCGAGGCAACGCTGAGTCGGCCCTTACTGCCGCTGAAAAGCTGGCCCTAGATCAAACGGAGTGCCTGCTTAAGGTAGAAGATTAGCTGAGGGTTACCGACAGGGAGATCATGACCCTGAAAAGAGCGTGCTTGAGGCAGAGGAGGCCAGAAGCGTTGTGGAGTATACTAGGGATGAGGCCTTAAAAGCTAAAGAGGAGGCTGAGTTAGCCAGGGCCGAGGCTGAGGTGTCCAAAAGCCAGCCCGCGCAAGAGACCTATGAGTCAAGGGTAGCTGAGACGGAAGATGCCCTTAGGGCTCAAGTACTTGGGGTATGCAAGCTTTACTGTTCCCAGGTGTGGAATGAAGCCTTGAAGTAAGCAAGTGTTGAGGCTTCATCTGGCCTTTGGAAGGCAGAGAGTGTGTATTTATACCCACGAGGCTGCCCCTTCCAGCTATGAGGTCGAGGTGGCTGCCGAGAGAGTTGTGGCAGTTCCTGAGGAAGACGCCCCAGCTGCAACCACTTCGGAAGAGCCTGCCAAGGAAGCTGATCCTCCTGGGGTCGTTGAGGCAAGCAAGAGCCCTAGTGCAGATGCGCCCAGAGAGGCTGCGAACCCCTTAGCTGATGTCCAAGCCCTCTACGTTGAGGGGGTATCTTTTCTAGCTGACCCTCCCAAGGCTGTAATCCCAAGCGAGGGTTACAGGGACCCCGAGGATTCTTCTGCCTAGCCCCCTAAGGGAAGAGTTGAGATGGCGCTGAAGGAATGATCCTCTAAGGCGCCTTCGTCCTGCTCGTTTTCCTTCTTTTTTTCTTTTTTAAGTATTGTAACGGCACTTTTGCTTTGTGTAATTCATAAACATTCAATGAAGTGCATATTTTATCTCTTCTTATCCGTTGTGTTTGTATTATATTATTTACTTTTATATTATGTATGCTTATCTTTTACTTGCACAATCCTAGCTTTAATTGTGCTTCAGCCGACTGCATTGGTCACTGTCATCCGCTGTGCTCATTACTAGTACCAAAGTGGTCATCTTTGCCACAGGTTTGGGTCTACGGACAGTACAAGACCTTGGTTCTGTCTAGTGCTTAGATCCTCTTAAAGTGACCAGTTTTCCCATAGGTTTGAGTCCTTGGACCATGCAAGACATTGTTTCTGTTTAGTACTTGGATTCCCTTGAAGCCACTAGTTTCCCCATAGGTTTGACGTCGAGGACCATGTAAGACTTTGGCTCTGCCCAACACTTGGTCTTTCGTGAGTGAATGGCTTCTCCATAGGTTTGAGTTCGAGGACCATGCAAGATTTTGGTTCTGTCTAACACTTGTCTTCTTCTGAAGTAACTAGTTTCCCCACAGGTTTGAGTTCGAGGACCATGGAAGACTATGGTTCTGTCTAACACCTGTCTTCTTCTGAAGTAACTAGTTTCTCTATAGGTTTGAGTCCGAGGACCATGCAAGACCTTGGTTCTGTCTAGTACTTAGTTCTTCTTCTGAAGTAACTAGTTTCCCCATAGGTTTGAGTCCGAGGACTATGCAAGACCTTGGTTCTGTCTAGTACTTAGTTTTTCTTCTGAAGTAACTAGTTTCCCCATAGGTTGGAGTCCGAGGACTATGCAAGACCTTGGTTCTATCTAGTACTTAGTTCTTCTTCTGAAGTAACTAGTTTCCCCATAGGTTTGAGTCCGAGGACCATGCAAGATCTTGGTTCTGTCTAGTACTTAGTTCTTCTTCTGAAGTAACTAGTTTCCCCATAGGTTTGAGTCCAAGGACTATGCAAGACCTTGGTTCTGTCTAGTACTTAGTTTTTCTTCTGAAGTAACTAGTTTTCCCATAGGTTTGAATCCGAATACCATGCAAGATCTTGGTTCTGTCTAGTACTTAATTCTTCTTCTGAAGTAATTAGTTTCCCCATAGGTTTGAGTCCGAGGACTATGTAAGACCTTAGTTCTATCTAGTACTTAGTTCTTCTTCTGAAGCAACTAGTTTCCCCATAGGTTTGAGTCCGAGGACTATGCAAGACCTTATTTCTGTCTAATATTTAGTTCTTCTTCTGAAGTAACTAGTTTCCCCACAAGTTTGAGTCCGAGGACTATGTAAGACCTTGGTTCTGTCTAGTACTTAGTTCTTCTTCTGAAGTAACTAGTTTCCCCATAGGTTTGAGTCCGAGGACCATGCAAGACCTTGGTTCTGTCTAATACTTAGTTCTTCTTCTGAAGTAACTAGTTTCCCCACAGGTTTGAGTCTGAGGACCATGCAAGATCTTGGTTCTGTCTAGCACTTAGTTCTTCTTCTGAAGTAACTAATTTCCTATAGGTTTGAGTCTGAGGACTATGCAAGACATTGGTTTTGTCTAGTACTTAGTTCTTCTTCTGAAGTAACTAGTTTCCCCATAGGTTTGAGTCCGAGGACCATGCAAGATCTTGGTTCTGTCTAGCACTTAGTTCTTCTTCTGAAGTAACTAGTTTCCTATAGGTTTGAGTCCGAGGACTATGCAAGACCTTGGTTTTGTCTAGTACTTAGTTCTTCTTTTGAAGTAACTAGTTTCCCCATAGGTTTGAGTCCGAGGACCATGCAAGACCTTGGTTTTGTCTAGTACTTAGTTCTTCTTTTGAAATAACTAGTTTCTCCATAGGTTTGAGTCCGAGGACTATGCAAGACCTTGGTTCTGTCTAGTACTTAGTTCTTCTTCTAAAGTAACTAGTTTCCCTATAGGTTTGATTTTGAGGACCATGCAAGACCTTGGTTTTGTCTAGTACTTAGTTCTTCTTTTGAAGCAACTAGTTTCCCCACAGGTTTGAGTTCGAGGACTATGCAAGACCTTGGTTCTATCTAGTACCTAGTTCTTGAAGTAGTTAGTTTCCCCATAGGCTTGAGTCCAAGAACTATGCAATGCCTTGGTTCTATCTAACACTTGTTTTCTTCTGAAGTAACTAGTTTCTCCATAGGTTTGAGTTGAGGACTATGCAAGACCTTGGTTCTATCTAGTACCTAGTTCTTCTTGAATGCTTGGAGTGAGGGAGGCCATTCTTAGCGTTGGGGGGTCTACCCTTAGGGTGATTGTGGCCCTGAGCTTGCTCCGCTGAGGGGGGACCCTTCTTTGGTCTGGCTTCTTCGTTTGGTGCGCCATTTCAATTACGAGGCGACCTTTGGGCTAATCGAGTAACACGTTTGACGCTTCGGTGCATGAGGCGCATCCTCATTAATATCCTTGCAGATTTACGAGGATTCAGCGGCTGGTGAACTCTTTGGAAATTGGGCGGAGTTAATATCTCCAGTAATTCTTCCTTAGAATTTTGTGTGAGCTGGTTTTCACCAGTTCTTGCCTTCTATATAAGGCATTTTAGGGCAGTCTTTTCTTCAAATTTCACAAACGCTTTGACTCAAATCTCACAAACACTTCATTTTCTGGGCATTTTCAAGGGCCCTACCAAAACAGTGACTTGTGCTTGAGTAGATGGAGTGGCCCTAGAAAAGGGCAGTGACAAGGAAGTTGAGCCCTCTTCAGGAGCCGAGGATGCCACCCCGATTCTGGGCAACACAATAGAGGCAGAATAGGCAGAGGCTGAAGATCCTCCTTCTTTTCAGCCTAGCCAGAGAGAGGACTCCCCTTGCACTTAGGAGGGGGATCCAAAAGGAACGTAACGTCTCTCCCCCGCGTGCGGATCTGCTGGCCCTTCAAGCTGGTAGTGATTCACCGGCTCCCGGTCATCGTGGGACTGGGAGGGAAACCAGGAGAAACCTTGAGATGGGACCGTCAGGCGCTGCGCTTTCCTCTTCCTTCTCTTTCAAAGCGCCGTAAGTGTTGGTTGGGGAGTTGTGGACGGCCTTAAAATAGGCATGTCTCTACCTCTCCCTCCATGCTTGGCCTGGCTTTAAAACAAGCCTGCCTAGGCCTCTCTTTTCTTTTCTTTTCTTTCCCTTTAGCTTCGGCACAAACCTGCCTAAGCATTTACCTTTGTAATTAGCTTTAGAACATGCTTGCCTAAGCATTTACCTTTGTAAAATGTAACTTTTCTTTACTTAATAAAGAAGTAGCCACATTTCGTTTCTTTTACTTCTTGCATCTTTCATTTCTGTATGATGACTGCCTTCTGAATGAGTACGTTGCCGTTGCTTGTGTTTCCTTTTTTTTTTTTTTTTTTTTTTTTTTTTTTTTTTGCGAACTTGAAAGGAGTGTTGTTGTTGATCCTTCCACACCAACCGTCGTAGTTGATCCTTCCACACCAACCGTCGCACTCGTTAATACTCAAGTCCTTCCCACAGACGGCGCCAATTGTAGGGACCCGGTTCAGGCACCTCCCACCTGGGGATGAGTTGACCCGAGCCCAGGCAACCCCATACAATACATTTGTAGAGAGTAAATAGAAGGACTAGGCATTAGCCAAAGATACAACAGTTGGTGTGGGTTTATAGGGTCAATAAGTAAGATTTGGCTAAGTGTTCTAAGGGAAAGTTCATCATTGACCCAGTCCGAGGAGCTCTTCCCTGACTACCTATGAATACAAGGGCCATCTTCCCCCCTCCCCCCCTTTTAACCTCCTGAACCCCTTTACTTCTGGGGGTTCACTCTATTATATAGTCCTGTTCAACTGATCTCTGTCGTCCACTTGTTGGTCATCTGAACCTGTGTCTGAGAGCTTGTCCCATCAGCCGCTTTCACAGGCTTTCTGTTAGTTGAAGTAACCAAGGAATCACTGTTCACTGGTCAATTCCCCATTAATGCGGCTTGAGTGTTGGTTGCGTACACTTAATGTGTGGATGACAACTTCTTCTCTTTAATGTCAGCCTGCCGAGGACATGGTCGTCCTCGGCAAAGCTACTGGGTGATTTGGGCCTTCCTTGCTCGTCCTCGGATACGGTAGTGTCCTCGGCATGGGCCTTGGACCCGATATGGAATGGGCCAGGGCTGCCAAATCTTCGGGCCCCACATAGAGTTTTACATTAATCAAAAGAGATATTAATTTTAAGATAACAAAAGGCATGTGTCATCGAATTTTTCATTAGATAAATTATAAGTTTTGAAAATTTAAACCTAGAAAATCAATGTTTTTTAGATAACAAATAAAATACCTAATATCATCATTCTAATTTTCTAAGAATTTCTATAATTTAAAACTTAAAATATGTAAAGAAAATTTTTAGGATGTTAAAATTTAGCGAATGTAATTTAGACATTACACAATAAAATATTTTAAGAATCATAAGCTTTCATTAGGGTTTAACTAAGAGAATAACAATATGACATATTTGCTATTTTCCAAAATATTAAGGGAAAAATTGCTTGATTTTAAACTTTAAGAAAAAATTGTAAACTACCCCAAACATAAAGAATGAAAAATGTTTTTTTCCTAAATTTTTGTTTTTGTTTTTGTGTGTAAAACTATGTGTTTTTACTTAAAATAGTGTGTAAAGAAAAAAAATATATACAAAAAGTCAACCTAGAAAAATTGTACGTGGAATGGTGAATTTTTGCTCAACAAAGTTGATTAAACCAACAAAGAATTTCTAAAAACACAACAGAATGACACAACATTTTCATAATACCCTTATAATTTTGTTATATTTTATTTTAACTTGCAAAGAATTGGTAGCTCAACAGTTTTGAAAATATTGTGACGACACCAAGATGTCTTAACATTTTTATGATGACAAAGATATTGCTTCTTCTGTTTAGGCTTTTAAGAGTTAGCCTTCTTAGCCTTAGGGTTTTTAACTTCTTTCTTATCCTGCTTAGGGGGTGCTCCTAAGATAGATTTACCCTTATTTATGTTCTCACTAGCTAAATTAGTTTTAACATCATTATTCTCAATTTCAACATTATTAGCAGGAGGAACACAAACAGTAGAACTAGTAGAAGCAATATTAGAAGAAGAGAGACCATACCATAAACCTGTTCTATTTGAAGAAGATTTCTGAATGCTGAGCATCTCATCAAGCTTCGCACTTGAAGTCCTTTCCAGCTAAGCTCTGACTTGGAACAGTTCTGCCTCAAGCTTCTTAATCTTCTTAACCAAGAAGTTATTCTCAAATCTCAGTGCTCCAATAGTCTGATTAGATTTATCAAACTTTGTGGAAAGCTCTTCACGCTCAAGCTCCATATCACTAAGCTTCTTGGTGGTCAGCTTATACAACTTCTCATGCTTTTCTGAGACCTTGTACAATTTTGCATAGGCTGTGTGAATGTCATCTTGTTCATCCATTTTCTCAAACTTGGACTCCACCAATTCCTCTTCTTCATCCACATCTTCAACAATCCCCTCAGTAGGATTGATAGTGGTAGTGAAGGCATTCAAGATTCCGTCATCCTCATTGTCGGAATCATCCTCAAGCTCGGTGTCACTCAAAGTAGCAATAAGTGCCTTGCTTTTCCCAATGCTTTTGAGATATGTAAGACACTCCTGTTTCACGTGATCAAAGCCATGATACCCAAAGCACTTAGGTCCTGTGGGAACAATTTACTGACCGCCATCCCTAGCATCCTTCTTCCCTTTGTCTTGGCTCTTGAATTGAGAAGAACTGGATTACCTACGATCCTTGTCGAAGCCTTTCCCATTGGCATTCTCGTGAACTTCTTAAATTGCCTTGTAATGTAGGACTTCATCTTAGACTCCTCATCATTTGAAGACTCATCAGTGTCACTGCTCTTGGCCTTCAAAGCCATGCTCTTGCTCTTACCCGACTTACCAATCATTGTTAACCTAGCTCGTAGGTCTGGAGATTACCAACCAGCTTTGTCAGAGGAATCTTGTCAATGTCCTTGGATTCCTCAATAGTAGTAATCTTCACATGGAATCTCTCAAGTAGAGATCTAAGCACCTTTCTTACAATCTTGGGTTCAGGAATGGTTTCACTAAGATTAAAAGCTGAGTTCACTATGTCCTTAAGCTTGGCATAGAACTCATCAAGTGACTCATCCTCCTCCATCTTAATCTCTTCAAAACTTGTAGTGAGCCTCTGAAGTTTTAAATCTTTGACAGCCTTGGTTCCTTTATAGGTTGTCTGGAGAATGGTCCACGCCTCCTTAGCAGTTTCAGTAGAGGATATCTTCTTGAATTCCTCATTAATGACCATACTGCATAAAGCATTCAATGCTCTGCTATTGAAGTTTGTTGCCTTGATCTTAACTTCATCCCAATCATTCGGTGCTTCCATTGGTTTGGTCAAGCCAAACTTTACAGCTTGCGACACTTTCTCGTCTAAAGACTGCAAGAAAGCTCTCATGCGTACCTTCCAGTATGCATAGTTAGTGCCATCAAATAAAGGAGGTATAATTAAAGACTGTCCTCTATCCATGACAAATAGGGGTCAATGGATCAACACAACAAAGATTAACCCTAATCAAAGTGTGCCTGCTCTGATACCACTTGATAGGCCAAAAATGAATTAACCCATAGTGGTTAATTGATTAATTAATTAGCCAAGTTTAATTAATTAATCAAATTAACATGCAAATGCATGGTAGCACAAATAGATCACTAATTAAATTAAGTATGCAGCAGAAAATAAATTGACACGGTGATTTGTTTACAAATAGGAAAAACCAACACGGCAAAAACCCCATCGGGTGATTTTAAGGTCACCACTTTCGAAATTCCACTATTATCACAACAAACGGTTACAAGTAAAGGAATTTTAGTACCTTATACCAACCTATAGTTGAACCCTTACTCCAATACCCAATTGGACTTGTTCTGTAGTGACAATTTCTCATTTTGATGCACGGCTCCCAGTATGTGACTAACCAATTGTGCGGATCCCAGTACGTGACTTCAATCACCAACTAGAGAAGGTTGTTGGCTGCAAAGTTCTTCAGTTCATCCAGACGATGAAGATCAAGAAAATGCTTCGTTACAAAACCCTACAGTGCACAAACACAGCAACTTTTACATAAGAATGATGAACTAGGGCGAAACTCTATCTCCAGTCATAATTTGCTTAAACAAACTTTGCTCAATATTTGTGCAACTTGTGTCCACTTTGAAGGCCTTTAAAATAATCCTTCTATATGTCTAGGGTTGTGAGAAAAGAAAGTCCAAACACATAATCATGGATTAGAGTAAAAACAGATCTGAAATTTTGTTTTTCATAAACCTCGACAGATAGCCATTTGTCGAGCAGCTGTCGAGCCACGGGGCTAGAACAGCTCTTAAAGCTTGATAGATGGCCAGCTGTCGAGCTAGTTGTCAAGCTTTAATGACAGGCATTTTTTAGACTTGAAACTTGGATAGACTTGCATGGCTTCAACACTTGATCTTGAAATACAGTTTCCTGAAGTATTAAACACATCTTAGATCTACCCAAATACAAGTGAAGTGCGTTTTGTCAAAGGATTAGCCAATTACATAAAATAGTGATATATTTTCCTAACAAGTAAATCACATATGTCCTAACAATTTGAAAGAAGAAATCTACATGGATCAGCCAAAGGGATTCAAAGTGAAAGGGAAGGAACATATGGTTTGCAAGTTAAAGAAGAGTTTGTATGGCTTGAAGCAAGCTTCAAGACAGTGGTACAAGAAGTTTGACTTATTTATGGTAGGTCACGGGTACATGAGGACAAATGCAGATCATTGTGTGTATGTCAGAAAATTTCCCAATGGTAAATTTGTTATTCTTCTGCTATATGTAGATGATGTGTTGATAGTAGGACAAGATGCAAGTGTGATTGGAAATTTAAAGAAGGACTTGTTCAAGTCATTTAATATGAAAGTTTTGGATCCTGCAAGGCAAATTTTGGGTATACAAATTCTACATGACAGGAAAGCTAAAAAGCTATGGTTATCACAAGAGAAATATATTGAGCGGATTCTTGAAAGGTTCAATATGAAGCATGCCAAGCCAGTCAGTACACCTCTTTGTACTCATTTCAAGTTAAGAAATAGATCTTGTTCTTCATCAAAGAAAGAGAAGGGAGACATAGCACCAACTATTTATTCCTCTGCAGTTGGGAGTTTGATGTATGCTATGGTTTGCACAGAGTCAGACATTGCTTATGCAGTTGGTGTTGTTAGCAGGTTCATGGTTAATCTTGGTAAAGATCACTGGGAAGTAGTGAAGTGGATCTTCAAATATTTGAGAGGTAGCTCTAAATTGTGCTTGACTTTTGGTGATTCTAAACCAATTTTGGAGGGTTATGTAAATGCAGATTGGGCAGGTGACCTTGACGGTAGGAAATCTACATCGGGGTATTTATTTACTTTTGCAGGGGGAGATGTATCATGGCAGTCAAGATTGTAGAAGTGTGTTGCCTTATCTACAACTGAAGCTAAGTACATTGCAGCTAATGAAGCAGGTAAAGAGATGCTTTGGTTGAAACAGTTTCTCCAAGAATTGGGTTTGAAGCAAGATGGGTATGTAGTTAATTATGATAGTTAGAGTGCTTAGACTTGAGCAAGAATTCTATGTACCATTTATGCTCGAAGCACATTGAGGTGAGATACAATGTTGAGACTACTTGTTGAACAACAGTCATTTGAATTAAAGAAGATTCACACAGATGAAAATCCAGCTGACATGTTGACCAAGGTTGTGTCTAGAGAGAAGCTAACGCTTTGTGTCGGGTTAGCCGACATGAATTCTAACTAAAGACTTGGGTTGAAGATCTCCTCCATAGTGTGCTGGAGGGGGAGATTGTTGGGTGCACGTGACACCCTTTGGATTCCAGCCTACACATTTTGTCAAAGCTCATTTATGAGCTTGTTCCAAAAGACTTCAAAGCAACTCTTTTCATTTATTGAGAAATGACCAAAGCTTGGGAGTGGTCTGACTTCTCTTGATGAGAAGTGATGCAAGGTGTGTGGGACACGCTGAAGGAAAAGAAAAGAAGAAAAAAAAAAGACTAAGGCCATTTGGCCTTGTGAAGAGCTAAAGCAAAAAAACAGAGCCATATTCGGCCATTTTATGTGAGTTCTAGAGTGAGCAAAAACACAAAGAGATATTCAGCCACTTGAGTGGTGTAGTCCGAATGAAGAGATAGAGAGTGAGAGTGTGAAAGAGTGAAAAAGAAAAAGGAGACATTTTTATTTGCTCAAGTTACACACAAGGAAGATAAATTGATGGAGTTCTCATGGAGTTTGAGTGCTACAACCATGGAGAGTTGGAGTATTCAGAGGAAGATTTTGCTACTAGCTTTATGGTGAGATTGTATTTACTCCTTGAGATTTATTTGTTACATATCCAATTTATTGTGAACTCAAGTTTAGCATAAACTTGATAGTTGTAATCTCTATTTCATAGTGGATATTTTTCGGAACTGCCCCGTGGTTTTATCCTCTACACTAGAGGGTTTTCCACGTAAGATTTGGTATTCTTGTGTGGTTGTGTTTATATGGTACTTGCTGGAATTTTTTTTTTTTTTTTGTTTCCATAATATTACTATTACTTGGTAGTTATATATTTTAATTCACACATAGACATTGAGGGGATTAGGATTTTTCCCAACAATATATATATGTCCGCACAGTTAATTGCTGTTGGTAGTCGACCACTACAATTTGTTGGAAGTAAATCTATTATCTTCAATGTTTTGATGGCTTAATGAAATCAGACAATATTCATACTTCAAATTTAACTTTAAAGTCTTAAAACAAATAAAATATAGACTTAAATATAAAATTAAAAATCAACGATGATGAAAATGATAAGAGTATCAATGTTGCTATGCGATCACCAAAACAAGAAGTAAAATTAACTGACAAAAAAACTCAAATCACATCATCAAAGAGGAAGTAAAGTTTTGAACAAAGTAGCAACCTTAAAAAGAACTAAGCATTCCTCCAAGAGTTTGAAAAATAATCTAGTCCAAGCGATGCTTTGTTGCCACGCTTTTACAAGTGATGCATCTTCAAGATTGCGCACAATTTGCAAAATAACAATTAAAACTTCACGCTTTTCAACGGCATTTAGGTTGTAAAAGACGGGCATTTCATCTAGGATCTGCATAAACCATGGGATCATTAAGGGTGTGTTTAGATATCGCTTATTTTGCTGAAACTGAAAACTTATTGCTTAACGTACTGTAAATAAAGGTAAAAGTTAGTTGAAATAGTATAGTGGGGCCCATGAAAAGTACCAAAAAGTGCAGTGGGTTCATGAATAGTAGCAAAAATAAGTTAAATAGTAAAATAATTTTAATTTTTAATCGGTTCCCTAATGCACACTAATTAACAAAATTTAATAGGAAGAATCACAATCCAAAGTTGATAACATGAATAATATAATGTAATGGAACCACCTTAATCAACCCATGACATTAAAAAATATAATCAAGTCTTAGTCCAAAATTTTGGAGTCGACCATGGATCATCAACAAATTAATTAGGGTCAGCCATATGTATTCTTTCCTGCCAAGTTATTTCATCCAAAATTTTACTATTTGGTACCTCCCTGATTGACAAGTAATTTTTTACACTCATACTGTTATTTTTTTTATTAGTACTTCTAATATTGTTATTTTAAGTCTTCCTCTATCTTGTTTTCATTCCCTCAACTTAAATCAACTTAATCGCTCTCCTTTGCACAAGACTAATGTGAGAGACCGCGTCCCCGGCCCCCTTTTTTTAAAAGAATGTTGGGCCAAACCCACGTGAATGGGTGGAGTTGTGTTATTGCCTCTCAAAATGGAGGTTCGACTAGTAATATTTTCCCCTTTAGATTAAAGGTTTTACATTGGAGTCGCCACTTATTTAATTGTTAGAATAAATAAGAAAACCATAAAAAAATTCATCATTTTATTAATTTGAAATTAAATTTACATTGAACATAGGAAATTACATGGCTTTGGTCCTAGATACAATCTAAGATAAAATACATGGCTTTGTTTCCTAGTTACAATCTAGAAATTGAAAAGTACAAGGATAAGCATTTGATTTACTAACCCTTGATCTAAGTTCGGAGGCTATGTTACAAGGTGGGAAGGTGTTAGGCACCCACCTTGCCCGGTGAAACCGGTCTTCTAGACTATGGTGGCCAACATTCATATCACATCATCCAATATGTCAATCAATTTGCATGTTGAATTTAAAGTGTGTGCATGTGATAAACTCTAATTCAATTTATTAAGCATTACATTTGGATTGAAAAAAAAATAAATTCTAGTGAATGTGTGTGGATGGTGATAACCTAAATTCAAGGATTTGAAAGAAATATTAGACAAACATGTTTTTCATATTTTTGATGTGGATTTAAGATTAAAACTAGTGATACGCATGAATATGTGATGAACAACCAAGAACATGTGAAGAACATATAAGGACAATTAAGAACATTCAAACATATTCAAGGGAATTTAAGTGATTACTATCATGCTTTAATCTTAAACTCTTATCATGGAAATAAAAAAAAACAATTAGGGAAAGGGATTATACCTTCATGCAAGATCCATATGGTGGAGGAGGAGACTTTTGAGAGAGATCCTAAAGGTGGAGGAAAAGAAGAGTTAGGAGAGGAAGAGTGAGTCTCACTCAATACCTTGAGTCTCAGGAAGACCAAGATATGACAAGACTACTCTACTTCACTAGAATTCAAGAGAAGAGAAGAGAGGGGATTTTGGTGTGCTTTGGAATGAATAAGAAGGAGGGTTTATATAGTAGTGGTGGAGGAAATATGAATGGAAGGCCATTTAATGAGGGTTGACAAAGAATCATGAACCTAGACCTCATTTTAGCCTTGGGGAAAATCTGGTGCATTAAATGGGAAGATTGGTAGGAGTGAGGAACAAGCCAAAATTCGGTTTTCCCGTAGCTGCTGTAACAGCTTGTAGAGCCAACTTCGAAAAATCATATCTGACTCAATTTTGATCGGAATTGTCTCATTCTTGTGCTCAAATTGAAGCCCCGGATGTCTAGTTTTTGGGAAAATTAACCTCATTCACAGATTCAAAATATTCTGAGAGATATTAATAAAAAGGTGAGCAAAGGTCATTTGTTAGAAAATAGTTTCAGCACAATTAATATTAATAAGTCCCAAATTAGCTCCCAATTAACATTAAATAGCTCAAATCACTCCATTTCAGACTTAATTGGTTCCAAATTTACTCTAATTAAAAGATAATTACACAAATTACTCATTGAATAATTAATGTTTAATTATCTAATTAATTAGGTGTATGGAATCTCACCATAAAATGTAGTCCTAACCAATCAAATTATGACACATTATTAATCTCAAATTTATTATAATTACAACCAATTGGAATCAATTGTTCATAATCACGTATAGTCGGACTCAATTTGTGATAGTGCATCTCAGCCATTAAAAATTGATTTGATGATAACTTTCAATCTGGTGGTCCGATTAGGGCTTATGACCAGTCAATTTGATCGTTACAACATCAAGATCATTTTGGTGAAATGAGATTAAGGATCTAATGGCTAGAATCAAGATGCATATTTCTGAGGTGAAAGTACCCTTTTACCCTCCATGTGAGGTTAAATGCGGGTTGCAAAATGGGGTGTCAACAACTAAACAATCTTAAGCAACTCTCCCTCATCATCAATACAGCAACCCCTATCTTTAAACTCCTATTTTAAAATGAATTTTCTCATTTTGAATCTTATTTTTATTTGTATTTCCACTAATCAATCTTAACATTATTGAAAGCTCGAAAATGTGTTGAAAAACACAAGAGCTGTTTAGACCCCCAAATTAAAATTACGGCTCAATAGATTTTACACAACTTTAATACAAAGTGCGGAATAGTGTAAAAGCGAGCGGATGAACAAGTAAGCTACTCTAATCCATAAACTAAGCAACACAGCAGTATAATAGAATTAAACAAGAGTAGGGAAGAAGGATGCAAACACAGAAAACACCGAGACGTGTTCTCGAAGAGGAAACCGAAGAACTCGGCGAAAAACCTCTCCGCCGCCCTCCAAGCGGAAATCGATCCACTAGACAATCAGTTGGGATACATGGGTTAGCAAAAGACCCTCCAAGCCTAGTCTACCCGCTGTACCTAAGCCCTCCAAGCTCCTACTCCAACAAGGCTTCTCGGAACCGTGTCTTGTCCTAGTTATCCGGATCCCGCAACAAGCTCCATGTTGCATCTGCCATTCAAGGCTTCTTCCAATGCTTCCCAGCAGCACCAAAACGTCACACAGCACTCACAAGGTGTGGTAAGTGTTTGGGCTATCAACCTCTCAAAGATATGGATAATGGAGAGGGAAGGGTTGAGGAATTACCACAAGCAAATGTATAGAGAAAGGTGGGGAAGACAATCTCTAATTACCAATGTGTTTGGCTAGGGTTTTCTCTCTGAAGCATTCCTCAACAATTGTGGGTAATGATGGTATATATAGGAGAGGTGCAAAAGGTGTGACTCAAAAAGTACAGGCTGGCAGAACAGCTAGTCTCGCGGGTGTCTCGCGGGAAGGCCTTACCCGCGAGATACTTGCGAGACACAACTGTCTCCACCTGGCCTGACTCTTTGCATTCCAGCATGTGCCTGGCACATGGCTCACTTCGCGGGATGCTAGGTCGCGATATACCCGCGAGAATCCTTCAGTTCTTCAAATGCTGGAGTCTTCAAACACTCTCTCTATCACACAACCCTTACAACATATCCCACAACTAATACAGGGTTTAAACGATTGAACACAATTACAATCAAATTTGGCACGGAATAAAAGCCAACAAAACATAGTTGTAAATTACAACTTTACAATTATCATTGCAGCTGAATGTTCAAATAGTGTGTAAAACACCTATGAATGTTTAGACTCCCAATTTACAAAATACCAATACAAGCTTATAATCAAACAATTTATGTACAGAATATGAAAATAAACTTAAACCCAAATAGGTAAAACAATCTAAACCAAAATTAATCACAACCACAACAGTAATTAAAAGGCAAAGATTAAGGGAAGAGAGATGCAAACACAAAGACAACACAGCGATGTGTTATTGAAGAGGAAACCGAAGTCTTCGGTGAAAAACCTCTCCACCGCCCTCCAAGCGGTCAATAATCCACTAGAGAATAAAGTTGGGATACATGAATAGCAGAAGACCCTCTAAGCCTAATTTACCTAGTGCACCTAAGCCCTCCAAGCTTCTTGCTCCAACAGGGTTACACCGAACCTTGTCTTCTCTAGCTTATCGGATCCCGCAATTGCCCATTGCATCAACCAAAATGAATTGGTCCCTTCTTAACTGCTTTCCAAGCACCAAAAAGCCTTCTCATAGATATGAGTATGGTGAGATAAGGATTTGGCTAAAGTACCTCTCAAGGATATAACAATGGAGAGGGTGAGAGTAGAGGAATTTGGAGAATCAAATTATGAAGATTGTGGATGAGTCAATCTTGTTTTTCTCTAGGGTTTTTCTCTTAAAATTCTCTTTGGAAGCTCTTTACAATACATGGGTATAAGGGTATTTATAGTGGGGTGTGTTTGGAATGCAAAGAGTTAGTTTTGTAACAAACAGGGTGTTTTGGCGACTTGAGTTCGCGATTGGAATGAGTCGCGAGTTTGAGTCATGAGCTAACGACCTAGCCAGACTAGAATTTTTGTCCTGTAGTGCAACAGCAAGCGTGACTCTTCAGCTCTCTTGCATGCTTCACGCGTGTGCCAGCTTTGGCGACTCGCTAGTCGTGAGCTAGTTGCGAGGCCCTTCTTGAGTGCACATTTTTTAGCTTTTTTTCACACTCTCTCACACACTACCCTTACATGATTCCCACCTAAATACAGGGTTTCTAAATGCTGAATTACAAACAAATTTGACACGGAATAAAGCCAACAAAATGATTGAATAAATTCAACCTTACAGTAGCCACTAATTTTATAAACGTGTTGTTTCTTAACAACCCAACCTTGGTACCAAAGAGTAGAGCTAGTCTTATAATAGTCTTAAATAGATTTTCTTTTAACTTAATAGGTATTTATGTTCACACAATAATCTTGATGCATTTAACAATATAAATTTTAAAGAATTGTAGGGTGAATCAAGATATTTAGCAAACTTGGAAGTCATGCCATACATACTAGAGGCTAGCAAATCAATATATTTAGAAAATTTGGGAGTCATTGCATGGTTACATGGGTTAATTTGTAGAGTTTATCCCTATGCCATTGTAGTAATGAGATAGAACCCTATTTTTATTTGCACGTTCCTGTAAGCTTGCTGATAACCAAATGGAACCCTATTTTACTCACTAGTGTATTGCATCTTCAGACATCACTCTTCAAGGGAATGAAAGGAATTTCAAGTGTTTTCCTTTTCCTTCCTCCTTTGACTCTGGATTCATGTGACTTGAGGTCTTAATTATTAGGCATTTCTTGTAATTTTATTTTAAATAAAGTTTCTTAATACCTAAAAAAAAAAAACATTCCATGCTGATCTCCTCATCTTGATTCTGCAAGCATGTGCTGACACTATAGACTATTTAATTATGTTCATAACTTATCTCGACGTACTTTAACTGACTTATGATCAGCTACAATTAAACTAGATTAGTTCTACAAAAGCAACTACCCAAAATTGTTTCATTTTTGCTATAACTGCATAGTCTATGACCATGAATTGATACATATAATTTTGCATTGGCATTATTACGTATAATTTAATATTTTTATTTAGGTGGTGAAAAGAGATTGGTTTTAAGGTGAGAAAATCTACAGCTTTGATAAAGAGCTTTGAGGTGTTTTTATTTTCATATATGCAAATATATTTTCTACACCAAAACAGAGAAGAACCTTAATATTCCCAGCTAGTGGTACAAACACAACTGCATAATTTACCTTAAAAACTTAGAACTGGTTTGGATAGCGTCTGTGTTTCCCATAGCTGGCGTTTGGTGTTTTTGTGTGGGTCTCATGCATTGTTCATGGGACTCATAAGTACTTTTTTTACCAAAATTTTCATTAAAACTAAGTTCCATGGCACTATTCACACATTTAAAAATAATTTTGTTATAATGTTTTTAGTTTTCAGTAATAAGCGGTATCCAAACAGACTCTTAGTGAATGCAAACTGAGGTTTTGAAGGGGAATATATTCAATAGAAAGAAAAAAGAAATGAATAAATAAACTGCTTCAAAAATTTAACAATATGCACCTGTCCAATAAGTGGAAAATATAACTGTGCATTATATAGCTTATCTTCAGGCTTTTGGTATCGGGCATCAAATTCATGCTTGCACAAGAGGACTACTAATATTCTAACCGCATACACACGGGAAAGCAAGTATTACAACAAAATGATAATAAGTGCATGTTTTCCACAATAGTACACAGTACATAGCTAAAAATGAATAACAGTCACATTTATGAAAATTGTGCAGGAGACAAATACATCTACCCTCTCAAACAATATATATATATATATATATGTATGTATGTATGTATGTATATAAAATGAAGGGCAAATAACACTCCCCTCCCTTGAGGTTTGGGAAAATGACACTCACCCCCAAACTTAAAGGAAAAAAACATTTTCCCCCCTTTGACATTTATTTATCTAAACTCTGTTAAATTGGTGTTAAAAATGTTGTACACTAACATACCCTTTAGTTAATAATGTATTCCCAAAATTGACTCTGAAAGTTTTTTATATTGATAAGTGACTTTGAAAATTTCAAACTCATTTTTAAACAATAAAAGCTTGAAAGTTTCAGCAAATTGTTTTATTTCATAAATTTTGATCCAAAGTGTTAGAGAGAGGAGCGATTAAAAAATCTAAGAGGATCATCAAATTTTAAAAAATCAATTGGAAAGGTACTATAAGAGACTAAAAAATCAATAAAAGCAACATGTTTTATAATATGCTTTATATTCCGTTACTAATATTAACAGAAGGGGGGGAGTGTTATTTTTTTTAAATCTCAGGGGGGGGAGTGTTTTTTCCTTTCAAGTTTGGGGGTGAGTGTCATTTCTCTAAACCTCAAGGGAGGGGAGTGTTATTTGCCCTAAAATGAAATTAAGGTCAATGCAAGAAATCTGAATTTAGACTTACCTTTGCCCCGCAGAGATAAATCATCATGATGCCAAGTAAGGAAAAGCTCCTGTATCAAGACAGATGAAAGGTAGTTCCTACGACATGAAAATGCATTTAAATCAAGCACACATCACAGACCACCTGAAGTAGCTGACCCAAATAGATTGAAATCTTAAAAAGTAATGAAAATAAAGATTTTAAAAATAAAAAAATATAAAAAAAAAAAGGGAAAAGAAAATTGTGAAGACATTCCATTCTTCTCAGAAGCATAAGCATGCCAACAGCAAACACTAAAGGTGATGTATGGTCAGCTATCCCATAAAATCTAACACAAATTGTAATTCAAAATGGAAGAGTCACACCTTTTGGAAATGTATTATAAAGGAACAGTATTCTGGATATTGAATGGGAATACATCTATTAGTAATGCAAGAGTAAAGTTTTTTCAACCTTCATTGTAACAATAAATGGATTTTAACAATAACATAAAATTAATTAATTTTCAACATCTATGATAAGGATAGCAACGCACATCTAAGAAATAATTAACATGCATGTGAAATCACAACAACTATAATTAATTTTGTAAAGTTGTAATTTCCAACTATGTTGTGTTGGCTTTAATTCAGTGCCAAATTTGATTGTAATTTCTTCAATCATTTTTCCCTGTATGTATGTGGGTTTTTAATTGTAAGGGATGAGTGTGAGAGATTGTGAAGATTCAAGCTTCAAAGGATGAACAAGTGGATTTCGCGAGTATCTCGCGAGAAGCTTACCTGTGAAAGAGCCACGTGTAGAGCTCATGACTGGAAGATGAAAAGTTATGCCAGGCTGGAGGTTTTCGCGAGTGTCTCGTGGGTAAGCCCAACCCGCAAAGGACTCGCGAAACTCTTTGTTTGGCAAAAAGTTGTGTTTTGCTTTACCAAGTCTTTACCCACATTATATATGCCTTCATTACCCACAAATTGTAAGGAGTGCCTTTCAAAGATAAAACACTAGAAAATACACTTAAAGGTTAGAGATTGTTATACCCACAATCATTACATATTCCCTTGTGGTTTTCCTCAACTCCTACCTCTCCATCTCTACATCCTTGAGAGGTTGCTAACCCAAACACTTACCACACCCATTCTAAGTGTAAAGGGAGATTTTGGTGCTATTGGGAAGCATTGGAAGGAGCCATTCATTGGCGGATGCAATCAGATTGAATTGCGGGATCTGGAAAGTTAGAGAAGACAAGGCTTCGAGAAGTCAGTTGGTAGCAGGAGCTTGGAGGGCTCAAGTACATGGGGTAGACTAGGCTTGGAGGATCTTTTGTTATTCGTGTAATCTAACTTTATTCTCTAGTGGATCGATTTTGACTTAGAGGGTCACGGAGAGGTTTTTCGCCGAGTTCTTTGGTTTCCTCTTCGATAACACGTCTTGGTGTTATCTTGTGTTTGCATCTCTCTTCCCTACTCTTAAGCTTTCCTTTTATTGGTGATAATGGATGAATATGGATTAGGGTTGTGATAACGGTTATTTGCGCTTATTTACTCTTGTTCCGCATTTAGCATAAGTTCGGTGTTATCTTGTGTTTGCATCTCTCTTCCCTACTCTGAAACTTTCCTTTTATTGGTGATAATGGATGAATATGGCTTAGGGTAGTGATAACGGTTATTTGTGCTTATTTACTCTTGTTCCGCACTTAGCATAAGTTAGAGTAAAGACTATCTAGCCATAATTTTAATTTGGAGGTCTGAACAAAACCCTTGCTAACGAACAAAACCTTTCCTGAGTTGTTTAAAGTCTGCAATAGTCCTTGGGGGTATCTTGCTAAACCATACTCTGGCTGCTCCCTTTAGTGTTGTTGGGAATGCCCCACACATCACTTCGTCTGGGGTTATTTGCAATAACATCATCATCTTGAATGATTCGATGTGATCCAAAAGGTCTTTGGAACAGTCATATAATTCCAATTGTGGGAGACGAAATTTTGGTAGGAAGGGACGGTTTAGTACTTCAGTGGTGAAGGGTGAGTCCGTCCTTCGAATCATCCCATCCAAATTCTCTCCACCTTTGTCCTTCATAGCGCTTTTTAGTTTGTCCACTTCCTTTCTCATGCTGCGGAGCTCATTCTCCATTTTAGTGGAATCTTCTCCTGAAGTTTGATCTCGTTTGTTGGCTTGAGAGTTTGATTCTTCTTCATTTTGGTTTTCACTTGCTCATTGACGTTCTGCGTTTTGAGACTCCATCGTCTTTCGTAGTTCTTCATTCTGGCGAGTTAGCTCTCCCACATTAGCTAAGAGGGCTTAGATTTGTTGTTGTTGCACAGCATCTGGCTGAGGTCCAATTTCTGCTTCCATCTCGTACTTCGATGAACTCTTTTGTCACTGGGAAAGATGGTTTGAGTGATTAGCGTTTCCCACAAACAGCGCCAAACTGATGATGCAAAAAATCAACAGTTAAGATCCTCGTTGTAGCGGATGGATGATGCTGTGAATGAGGTCGTCTCTATGGATGAGAAACCTAC
This sequence comes from Quercus gilva, assembly GCA_023621385.1. Taxonomy (NCBI): domain Eukaryota; kingdom Viridiplantae; phylum Streptophyta; class Magnoliopsida; order Fagales; family Fagaceae; genus Quercus; species Quercus gilva. Next base: position 91,398,761 of record CM042476.1, on the reverse strand, counting down.
AAAATGAACTGAGGGGAAGAGTAACAAGCCGGTATGGCGTCAGCCAAACCGCCTCCGATGCTTAAGTCAGTAAGGGAGAAAGATTCTAGAGAGAAAACGAGTTGAGAGTTATTTCGTAGAATATTTGTGTGTAATTGGGCGTACCTTGGGTTTCTATTATCTTTTCTTTTATAGTTATATGTCTCATTAATGGGCAATGATGTGATGCATTTATGCTCAACGGCTAGTACATTACAAAATCTTTGTTTGGAGGTCACAGCTCATTCTGTGACCGTTGGTCCATCAATTACGTTTTGTCATCAATGATCGTAATAAATGCGTAACGTCTTCTCTAGGTGAATGACGACCTTCTTATAATGATGACCATAAATTTCTGGTTCATCAGTAACCATGCACCTAAGTAGCATTATTAAGCTTTCCAATAATTGAAGATTGACCAATGGCCTTCTCTCCTACCAAATAACTTCTTAGTAATTCAACGTCTACTAAAAATATAAATGCAGAAACAACATGGATATTAGCGAAAGCCATCTTAGGAGATGGCATGAATAAGATTCAAGGGAATTTAAAATACCTGTGGGAAGGTTATGATAGAAAAGACGAGTCTTCTCCAATGCCATTGACTCGACAATTAGCTCAAGGAAAAACCAAGCCATAGCCAAAACATCATCATTTACTGGTCCAACACGGTAGCCTTTAGCGTGCACAATAAAGTTAATACTGTTTAAGAAATGAAAAACAAACAGATATATAAGCAGAAAACACTTTTTTTTTTTTTTTTTATAAGTAATAAGATTATATAAATCCGGAAAAGAGGGTCACCCAAGTATACAAGAAATATATTGGGGTAGACAATCAGTTACAAAAATTGCATAAATCTAATAAATCAACATTAGAAAATAAAGAAATGTTCCTCATGGCTGTCAGCAAAATCAATTATATATTGGCACAAACAGGATAGCAAAATCAGGATTTCTGTTTGAATTAATAGGATAGCATTGAAAAACAATTATATAATTAATTTATGTAAAAATATTTGGATTGACATCTTCACCAAAAATAATTTCTCTCTTTCCGCTTCTATTCTATCAATCATTTTTCAATATTAATTAAGGATTAGTGTTGAAGTTTTGTAAGTAATTGGCTTAAGAGTGATGGGAGATTGGGAACAGAATATAGAAGTTTGCTTGGCTCTGTTCACTGGAAATAGCTCTCTGTAGTAATGGTAATAAGAAGTTTTTGTCCAAATGCTGTTTTTTTCTTCTTCTTTTTTATTTTTTTTGAGAAGTAATTGGTAAGGTATGCATGCATCCAGTAGGTCTTTACGTACATATATGCATATGTACATATATACATCCATACATATATATATATATATATATATAAGTAATAAAATGCATCCAATGGATCTAAAATCCATGACCTTACCTTCCACCCAATCTTACATAGGGAGGAGGTATCATTTGAACTAGATTTCATTGGCTGTTTGGCCGAAATTTAAAATCTTGAGAGTTACTGGTTTTTGAGAATTTGAATCCACAATAGTAGATTTTATTGTGTTTAAACGTGCTTAGAATTTGAATTCATGTTGCACTTTAATTACTCTATATTTAAAAATACATTTTAAATGATGAAAATAATCTTTTAAATTGTTCACTTTGTACTTTTTAAAGTCATAAATCAATACTTTGAAAATTGTGTAATTTTCTTATACCCTCAGTGATAAAAAAAAAAAAATATATATATATATATATATATTTTTGTTAAATTACTCAAATATTTTGTATAAAGTTCAAATTAATAGGTCTCATATCAGTGATGTGAGAATTGAGATTTCTTTGGTAAATAGTCGGAGTTGAAATTCTCGCATTTCATGAGTACTGTAATTCCTAAGTTCGTCAAAGGAACAACCAAACTATCACAAATTCTCAGAAATTACAATTTTCCAACTTGAAATCCTACATCAAGCACATGCCCTAAAAAAATTGTTGAAAAACATGTTTGAGAATGTATTTTTGGTCATTTATTCTTGAAAACAAATTGGTGATGAAGTGTTTTGCGTTCAACAATGGACTGACATTGCACAACAAATGCTTCTCTCTTTCACCTTCTATTCTATCAATCATTGTCCAAAATTAATTAAGGATTTGTGTTAAAGTTTTGTGGGTGATTGGATTAAGAGTGATATAAGATTGGGAAAAGGATATAGATGTTTATTTAGTTATTGGTGACCTGAACAGAAAAAAAGACTGTCAAGGGTGACTGGTGTGAATAGGCCAAGGACCCTCCAACGGTTAAGTCAGTTTCTTCATTAGAACACAAGGATGGTGAATTATGAATAATAGAACTTACCTTGGTTGAATGAGACTTGATCTTTTTATAGAGAGTTAGGAGTGGGTCTACTTGTTCGAATCCACTATCATCATGGGAGATGTGTGGAGTTAATGGAGAAAATGGAGCGGATTTCTAGGAATCCTCCCCAAGTTCTGGAATGGTAGATTGTGGTCTGATTGTATTGAACCCTTAGAAATTTTTTTTGTTGAAATTAGCTAAGTGTTGTTTAGTCATCCATGCCCTTGTGCCATGGATGACCATTTTGATTTGGACGATCACCTTTTGTCCTTTGTCCTTGTGTTGTCTTTATCACTGTTATTTTGACACGTGTCGATTTTTCATTAGTCGAAGGATTTTCCAAGTGGCATATCAGGGCAATTTAGGACTTGATGTCCTGGATGTTGACACGTGGCATAATCCTAACGGTCTATAGGTTGCGTCGTTTCATTTTTCAAAAAGTTGCCACATGGCACACTTTAGTTGGTTCGCGTCGTTTCAGTGTCCCATCCTGTTGCCTATAAATAGGGCAACACCCCTTCTACCCTCTCACATTTCTTATATTTTCTTCTCTAACATCAGTCGTCCTACGCATCGTCTAGAAGTCTCTTTTCGTCATTAGTCATCTTCATTTAGAATCAGGTATCCTCTCTTTTCTTCATCTATAGGTTTTTCTTTAGAATTATTTACAAAATGTGAAGAATTCTTAATATCGTAGGTTGCCTTTTTATGCTTTTTCTAGGGAGATTCTTCATAGGTTAGGTATAGGTCCAAACCAACTTCACCCCAATGCATGGAGGATCATTGTATCCATGCAAGTGCTGTGGAGAGAGGTCTTTGATGGGAACCGTCCTTTTACTGTGGACAAGGAATATTGCTATAAACCCTCTTAAATAAGTCAATCCCTAGGTTTCTATCAATTTTCAGCTAGGGGTTCTAGTTGTAAGTTGATAAGGTCCCTCGCCTCGTTTGATAAGAGGTTGAAGACGGAGTTCTTCTTTGTCTTAGGGTATTAGGCAGAGAATGCTGTTAAGGTAGGCAGGGACCCATTCCCTCCTTACATCGGTGAGATGGGTCGTCTATGTTCTGAGAATACGTTAGCTTTTATAGCTTGTCTTACTTATTCTATCATACTTGTCTAACTTCATTTTTTTTTTTAAATTTTAGTTGTAAGACGACCTTCCCTAACCAACTTCTCCCTAGAAAGCATCCAACGAGCACGTTCCTTTGTAGACAGGACCTTCCATTCCTTAGTTATGCTTTGCTGTCTAGCAACTTGAGGGCTTGGACCTAAATCTACAGAGGACGCATTAGCCCATGAGCTTACCACCCATCGATGTAAGTTATTTATTCTTTTGCACTTTCGCTTGTTAGTCCGTCTAGACTCTAACGATTCTCTTTCTTTTGTATATGAATGGCAACTATAAAGGTGAATAAGGGGAAAGACATTGTTGGTGATGAGGTCATCCAGACTAGGGACAAGGTTCCTATCCAAACTCGTCCACCTGCTTTGTCCATACTAAAGCTCGTCCCTCCAGTTTTGTCTGAAAAGAGGAAGACTGTGTCTAAGAAACTGGACATGGGTAACCTTCCTAGTTGTTGAGGCAATAAGAAGCAGAAAGTTGACTCTTAGACGTCGTCCACCACTCTTGTCGTGGTTCTTGACCCTATTGCTAAACCTGTGATCTCTAAGGTTGATGTTTCCCTCCCTCGCCCTGATGTAGATCCATCCAACCCTTCTCTCAAAGCCACTCTTTCTAAGGACAGTCCCATGACTTTTTTAAAGAGCGAGAACCTAGCTTGGAATAGGTTTAAGTAAGTGGTGAGAAATGAGGACATCTCCTTATGCTACGATATTACCCTCAAGGAATTCGAGCATTCGACTATCCATGATCTCTTCAAGGTAACTTTGCTTCGTCCATATTGAGTCATATACCTCATCTTCAAGTAACCCTTTAGTGATACATATTTGGCGTATATTGCAGGTTAAGACCAAGTTCATGGCGGCATCCAGAGAAGCCGCGTATTTGGATAAAGAGAGGATCAGGATGGAGACGAAAATAAGGGACATGGAGAGGGAGTCAAGCCGTAAGACTAGGGAGAGGATGAATCTGGAGGATGAGGTGAAGGAGTTAAAGAACCTAGCTGAGGAGCTGAGGGCAGACATCGTAAAGGACACCTATCTGGACCATTTTCAGAAGCAGAATGACAAGCTTAGGTATTCTTTGAGCAAATCTGGAGATAAGGTGATCAAAGAATTCAAGACATCCAGTGAGTTCACTAACCTCTTGGACAAGGTTTTTGAGGACTTCTGCATGGATGTCGTTGAAGCGTTTCCTAGGGTAGACTTTGATTCCAACAAGCTCCCTATTGTAGTTGAGAGTTCCTTACTCCAGATAAGCTCAGAGGACATAAATATTGAGGACGATGCCTCTACCCCTCATCCCACAAAGGACAACTCAAAGTCTAAAGGCATTGCCCCTAGTGGTTTATCCCCGTAGTTCAATTTACAAGCAAAAATTTATTTCTGTCTTTATTTTCTTTTCTCTTTTTTTTTTTTGGTGGGGGGGGGGGGGGGGGGGGGCGGGGTCCATTGTTTGGACCATTTAAATTTCTTCAAGTACGTTTACTCCATTCATGTTTAAGTACATAAGTTTTATACACTTACCTTTTTAGGCTTATTACTCTTTAGAATTTTTGGACAGTGGTCGTCTACCCTTTTTATTTTTAAATATAATTATCATCTTTGTTTGTTTCTATTTCTTCTTGTTGCTTTTATTGTTCAAATATTCATTCGTCCATGGTTTGTACTTTGCTTACTTAGGGACTTTGAAATGGCTAAGTGTTTGCCCGTCCACTATTGGGACTTCACTTATTGCATGCTTATTTTATTCAAATGGTTAAGTGTTTTCTCGTTCATGGTTTGGACTTCACTTATTGTTTGCAATGCTTTGCTTCGTCAATTATTCATTAACGAGTGTACAAAAAGGTTTTTGTTCCTTTTTCACTTGTTTGTTTTTCTGTACCTTAAGGATTTGTTTCATCGTTTGGTGCTTCGCCATCCGTGAATATCATCCAAGGACAACTATTGACGATACTTCTTTGCATCTAGAGATTTTATTCGTCTATGGATTTTTTTCCTTTCTTGTGGACTTTAATTCTATAATGGATTAAAAACACTTAGTAGAAAATCCAAAATGCTTTATACAATAGAGAACTTTGTACATAACATCATCCACATAAATGGCCTATGCTAGTAACTAGTTCTTTTTAGGGAATTCAAAATACCTTATACACAAACGGACTTTGCTAATGACATCGTCCATAAACATTGCACAAGCCAATAGCTAGTGCTTTTGAGGGAATTCAAACACTAAACAACACAAAATGCTGTTAAATAACATAGGTGCTGAAAGATAACATAAATATGTTAGGACATATATGGAACTTGTTGGAGACATATGTTATGTAAATTGGCTAATCCTTTTAAAAAATGCACTTTACTTGTAATTGGGTAGATCTAGGATGAGTTTAATACTTCAAGGAACAAGAGTTCAAGTTTAGTATTAAAGCTATGCAAATCTGTCCAAGAAACAAGTGAAGAACTGCTGTTCATTAAATCTTGACAGATAGCTTGACAGATTCATATCCATCAAGGTTTAATGATGGATTTCAATAGCAGCTCGACAGAAGTCGTATCTATCGAGAATTACGAAATTCAGATTTCTAAATCTGATTTCACACATATCCATGTGTAATTGTTTAGGATTTCTTTTCTCACAACACTAGACATATATAAGGATTATTTTAAAGGCCGTCTCATGTGATGCAAGGTTATGCAACTTGATGCAAAGTCATTGTGCATGCAAATTGTGACCGGAGACAGAATTTGCCCTAGTTCATCATATTCTCTGTAGAAGCTACTGTGTCTTTGCGTCAAGGGTTTTGTAACCAAGGAGCTTCTTGATCTTCATTGTTGGATGAACTAAAGAACTTTGCAAGCCAACATCTTCCTCAAGTTGGCGCATTAGTCACGTACTTGGATTCGTGCATCATTGGTTAGTCACGTACTGGAAGCCGTGCATTGAAAGGAGATATTGTCACTACATCACAAGTCTAATTGGGTATTAGGGTAAGGGTTCAACTGTAGGTTGGTATTAGATACTGGGATTCCTTTTACTTGTAACCGCTTGTATTGATAATAGTGGATTCTCGGGAGTGGTGACCTTAAATTCATTCGATGGGGTTTTGCCTCGGTGGTTTTCCCCATTCGTAAACAAATCACCTGTGTCAAATTTATTTTCTGCTACATTTAACTTAGTTGGTGATTTGTTTGTGCTACCACGCTTATTGCATGAAATTGAATCTAATTAATTCACTTAACTAATTAATTGATTAATTTACCGAAGGGTTTAATACATTCTTGGCCTATCAAAATAAACTACTAGTGGGAACCAATAGTCTTTAGTGTCATCCATGTTGACCTCCTTGACGAGTTTTCACTGGTAGTACTTCCTCAAGTGTTCCATGTTTTATGGATGCTCTAGCCTTCATCCATCTAAGGCTTCCAGATAGTACCATCCTCATCTTTTGTAGTTAACGACTCTGTATGGTCCTTCCTAGTTAGGTTCCAACTTGCCATGTGCGGGGTCCTTCGTAGCCAGGGAAACCCTTTTCAGGACAAGGTATCCAATGTTGACTTGCCTTGGTTTGATCAACGCATCGTGGTGCTTAGTCATCAGGTTCTTGTAGCATGTCGCCCTCTGTTCTACATCCATCCTTACCTCGCCAATAAGAATGAGGCTTAGACGGAGTTGTTTCTTATTTTCCTTATCCTTATAGTGGGCCACTTTGTAGCTAGTCAAGCCAACCTCTACGGGTATCACTACAACACTTTCATATGGTAGCTTAAAAGAAGTATCTCTAGTAGGGGTCCTCGCTGTCATCCTATATCCTAAAGGACGCTGGGTAATTCATCTAGGCATATCCCTTTTTGCTCCCTCAAGCTGAGTCTTGATAATCTTTAACAATGATCGGTTTGCAAATTCTGCATGTCCATTAGCTTATTGGTGGGACGGTGAGGAGTAGTCATTATTGATTCCTAACTGCTCATAGAACTCTCTGAAGGGTGTGTTATCAAACTGGCGTCCGTTGTCTGAGACAAGCACTTTAAGGATTCCAAAACGACAGATAATGTTCTTCTAAACAAAGTCTGATTTCCACAAGGTCCTTCGTGGATGTCCCTTATAACATAGTAGGACTCGTTTGGAGTCAAACACCTTAAGTAGGGTTGAAAGAAACCCTTTTTATACAATACCTCGTCCATGAGGACAAATTTTACTGCTCTTACCCTTAGCTTTTTTGCTTCTTCTCTATCTTCGGGAAGGAATCTGTCCTTAAGATAAGACATGATGGGAGTGGTCTAGTTGGCTTCTCCATCTATCTGATGTACCTTTGGAACATCTATACTTGGGATGTACTAAACTTTAATCTGATCATTAACTCGTCTATAGATGCTGCCTTGGCTAGGACGTCAACTTCCACATTTTCCTCCCTTGGGATCTGATGAAACTAGGCCGTTGTGAAGCCCTTGATGCATTGCTTGACTTGCCCAAATACCTTTTCATTCAATCTTCCTTGGCTTCACACGTTCCATTTATTTAGCCTATTATCAGCCGCAAGTCACCCTGGACGAGAATTGACTTTACTCCAAGTGACTTAGATAACTCCAAGCCTTAGAGGAGGGATTCACATTCAGCTTCGTTGTTGGTCGTCTAGAACTGTAGATGGACAGCATACTCTAGACAATCCCTTTTCGGTGATTGCAATACTATTCTAATTCCTTCTATAAGCTGTATGGACGACCCATTCTTTTGCCCCCTGGTCTCTATTTTGCTGATCATGGGTAGAAGTGAATTCTGCAATGAAGTTTGCAAGGGCTTGGACATATGTCGCTGCCCTTGGTCGATATCTTACGTCAAACTCACTAAGTTCAACCACCCATTGAATCAGTCTGTTGGAAAAATATATGTGCGCAGCGGAAAAATTAACGAATTTACTTCATTCACAATTGATAACATGCACTATATAAGTTTCAGAATATAGAGCAAGAGAGTGTACCTTGGTGTGGTGAATTTCTAAACAAAGATCAGTAGTACTTGGGAACACTTTCAATCTTCACTCCAATTCCACTAACGCCCAAGATGTATGGTCTTTCAATTAGTTATATGTGTATGTTCTAGAGAGAATGAAAGTGTCCAACACTCACATACAAAATGTTTCATACACTTGTTGTAGTAACAAAATTTTGTATGTTTCTCTCATATAACTGATTATCTAATTGGACCAGCCGTTTGGGCCTTTCCAATTAGGCTTTAATATGTGGCTTAGAGTGGGACCAAAAGAGAACAAATAAGACACTAGCTCCAATGGGCCTTGGGCTTTTCTGTCAACTCTTGACAAGTCCAAAGTTACCATTAATTATATTTAATACCACTATATAAATATAATTGCACTCTAGGCTTTATTAATAAACTATATCCCAAAACTTTATTGTACATGCAACCCCTTCATAAAATATTCGTAGTAATACAAAGTCATAAATGAAGACTACCACTTTATAGATTACTACATCTTAATCCTTGAGTACCCGATTTAATCTTTTTAAGTTATTCATTATATATTTATGAAATCCAATTTCATAAATATATACTTAGTAATTTCTTACTAAAGTGATTAAGCCTAACTCTCTGAATAACAAACTCATTAAACTTATCTCAAAGGAATATTTTATATCTCCGTTAAGAGACTATGAATTCCATCTTGAGGATATATGTTCCATCAACACTAAATGTGATTGCCTAACATACTGAGGTTTTGACCGTTACTTTAGATCTCACTCTTGATATATCAAAGCAACCTACACTTCTTGATCAAGTCCATTATTCTCTCAGGATTAAGTGTTCGTGAAAATAGAAGTCGTGAGATTTATTATTCAATTGACAGTCATTAGGAGAATAATAAATCTCACAACGGTCCAGTTCAAAATGTCTTAACTCTTAAAACATATCAACTAGAAGTCACCACTTCTATGATCAAGACAAATCATCTTAGTTAATATGTTATAGTTTTCGCAAATGAAATGCCTAATTTCATCACCGACTATGAACTAATCTTCTGAGTTTACAAAGAACTTGTGATTTACATCTTTTGTGACTAAATCACATAAATCACATACTATGCATCTCATGGACTATATAATAATGTCCAAATATTCATGTTACCATTATTTTAGATAATAATAAAACAACTTTATTAATTACAATATTAAGTCATACATCATGTCATACATAATATAATACATAGCATCATACAATAGGATTCTAGGGCATAAATCCCAACACAATCATCCAGCGGCTTCCAACTTATTAATAGCCTTCTTGAGTGGATAGTCTGTCAGGATGTTGATGACATAAGCTTGGAAATAAGGCCTAAATTTTCTTGCTTCTGTTACCAATGAGAAGGCTAACTTTTCCATTAGCAGGTACCGTCCTTCAGCTCCTTTTAAGGCTTTTCTGGTGTAGTAGATGGGCTTCTGCACTTTCCTTTCTTCCCTAATTAAGGCTGAACTCACTGCATGAGAGGACATCGCTAGGTATAGATATAACTCTTTACCTGGTTTGGACAGGCTCAACAACGGAGTTAAAGTGAGATAAGCCTTGAGGTCTTCAAATGCCTATTGACACTCATCCGTCCATTCGAATGCTTTCTTTAACACTCTGAAAAATGGTAAACACTTGTTAGTAGTGTTGATGCCCAGCTTGGATTGGAATGGAAAATTGCAGTCATGGGCCTTCGTTCGACTACCTGTCGTGGCGACGCTCCCGTGCGCGTGGGGCTCGTTGGAGGCCCCATCTCTCTACGATGATGTGCGCGTAGTGGGGTGTGTGGTTCGTGCGGGGCTTCGGGTGGTCTCTCTCTTGGTGGAGGAGGGTATTTGTCTACCTTTGGAGGTGTGGTAGGAATCTTGGCCAAATTTTAAGAGATTTACCAAAGGTAAGTGAAGTTGCCACCAATCATTAGGTTTTTCTAAGGTGTGATTGGTCACCTGTTTCTAGTTGATTTTATTACCAATCCTAGGCTAAGAAAAATGGCAATTTTCCTATTCTAATATGGATGGTAAAAAATCTTGATTCTTAGGTCTGGAAGTTTGGTTACTTACGGGGAAGGTGTTAGGCACCCTACAACGCCTGTCCAAGGTCAGTCCTTTGTTTTGATAAAACCTTAATTTTCAGAGATTGGCAATAAAAAGCATGGTTTTGGCATTGACATTCGGGGCTTTGCATGCATGGGGCCTTTGAGGTTTGGCTTTTGAATGGGTGTGGTCCCAATCTATGCTTTCCTAAGGCATTCAGGCATAGTGCCAGATTTCCACGGCGAAAATTCGGCAACATGTCACCTTACTTTCGTAGTGGAAATTAGGCATCGCTTGCCTTAGGTGACATGCACTGTGACAATCACACCAGAAGAGGCAAGCATGTATATATATATACATACATCATGCACAATGCAAGCATACAGAGCAGGAAAGTAAATGTCTACATCTCTAGAGCATGGCCCAAAATATAGGTGCAAAAAAGTAAACATGGGTCGCCATACTCTAGAGATGAGGACAAATGGTACATGGCATGATATACCTAATACAACCCATCTAAGAGAGAGAGGAGGGAGGAAGGAAGGGGGGTTTAAAAGAGTACATAACCAAAGGGGAAACGCTAGATCCCTTAAATCTACTGAACATAGCCACTTGGCTCATATCTGCACACTCGCATCCTTGCCCTCTTTGCTTGCGCTTGGGAGACTGTGCCCTAGCTCTATATGTCCTCGCTCTATGTTTGTACATGTAAAGGCAAGAACAAGAAACCAGTAGACAAGCAACGAAAGGAAAAGATGCAAAGAGCGTATGAAAGAGGCATAAAGCATGATAAGCAGGATAGACATGGTAAGCATAGCATGTGGCAGGAGGCATGACAAGACACGAGATTAACAAACAAACAAGAAAGTAAGAAGGCAAACATGCAAGCAAGCAAACAAGATAGAAGACAAACAAGTAAAAAGGAAAACAAAAAGATGGTGTCCATAAGGGACAAATGTAGATTTGGATCAAATGTCCATAACATCATTATGTTGAAACTTGGATGACACACTAACAAGAAAGACTTATGCATGAACATATAAGCAAGCATGTAAAGATGCACAGAAAACCAATGAGTGGCACAAACAAGCATGGCAAGCATATCATCACACGGAGCGAAAAGGGGGAAGCATATCATCACACGGAGCAACCCGACATTTGGAGACGCATCCCAAGTGGTTACACCCAAACAAGGCCTCATGGGCGTCGGATGTAACTGAACGGTTTTTAGACCCCTTAAACCATAATAGGATTAATCTAATTAATTAGCCAAGTGATTAACTTAGTCAAATTATGCAATTCTAGGTTATCACAATCACACAATCATATCAAGAATATATAAAGCAGCGAAAAATTAAAGAACACAAGATATGATGACCCAAGAAACCACACGATAAAAACCTGGGGATGATTTGACCTAGCTATCCTTAAGGTAAACCTGAATCCACTATGAAAGAATCGAAGTTCATACAAAAGGACTTACAAGCTCCCCACTTGACTTCTTAATGCTACCCACCAGTAGAACTTACTGACATAACCACGTGCAAGCTCCGAATCCACGGACTCTTTTTTTCTTGGATTCTTCAATCAGCTACAAGCTCCCCACTTGTTTTTCTTTAAGCTCTAATGGTAGCAACTGAGTTAATCATCAAGATGTTGAAGTAATCTTTACCTTGAAAACCCTAAGCTTTGTGTAAAGGAAAGCTCCTCTAGATCTCATAAGAGATTTACACAAAATAGAAAATATGAGCAACAATACAACAGGTGCAACTCTCAAAACGTGGCTAGGGTTTTGCCTTATATACTTAGGGCAAAAACATAAAACCCTAAACATTTAATGAGGTAGGGCTGAGTTGGAAATTCTACAGAAAAAACGATCTGGTCGACTTTCAATCGATCGAGTCTATCCTTCGATCGATCGAGTTAGGCCGAAAATCACAAAGACTTCTGCAACCTCTCGATTCCAACTTTACAATAATTAATCAACTTTGAGCAAGCCTAAACAAGACTCAACACATTGTTTTGATCATGGTTTACCAACATAACATATTAGAGTTCTAAATACATAAAATCCTAAGTTTTTAGAACCTAACAAACTCCCCCTTTGGCAATCCGTGACAAAACACAAACTCAAAGCTCAAAGTTTACAAATAAAAAGCCCTTTACAAAAGTAATGCTCATAAAATAAAATTCAATCCTAACTATTATCCATCAGTTGCAAGTGTAGATAGCAGCAAAATCGAATCAACCTGTATATTCCTGAAATACTCAACAAATGCATAAATGCATGTGTGACAGAAAAACAGTAAATCAACAGCTATGTAAACTAACTCTCCCCCTAAGTTAGATACACCAAAAATAAACACATTCTTGAAAGTTCACACAACACATAATAAAGACATATATCAATGAATAACTCATAAATATAAATCAACAAACAATGAACACATGAATCAAGAATCATATAACAAAAGCAATGTATTTCCTAACAAGAATAGCCCAAAGATCAAAAAGACAGTATACACGGTGAAGCACCTAGATACAATCTAACATCAAATATCTCCACTAACTCCGCAAAAACAAAGGAAAACTCCCCCTAACTACAAAAACTCCTCTACAAGTCTCAAAACTCTACTCCCCCTTTTTGTGACGAAATGCCAAAGGACAATCACAAGTCATCAAAAGGAGGTGGCGAGGATGAACGAAGATGCGCCAAGTCAGCTCTCAAAGCACGTAGCTCATCAAGCAAGTCCACCAAAATCTGACCATGAGCCGCCTGAACGGTCATGACAGTCTCCAAAGTACGACGTACATCGAAGTCATCCGAAGGAGGTGGAGGAACAGCACCAGCAGCACCAGCACCAGCAGGATCAGGAACAGCCTCACCAGCAGGACCTGTAGAAGAAGAAGGAGGGGGTGTGGTACCAGAAGGCTCAGAACTAAAGTGTTTAGAGCCAGCTCGAAGATGAGCAGCCCTTTGTTTAAGAAAAGACGCATCTATGGGAGCAATCACATGGACGGGCTCAGAAGAAGGGAAATCATCTAGACCAAGATGAAGCAAAATCCTATGAATAAAGATAGGATGGACAAGAGCGTGAGATGCAGATGAACTCCTATAAACTTCGTTCAAAGAACGAAGAAACAAGTGAGGAAAACTGATAAGAGCATCAGTGACAAGAGCATACAAAAATACACACCGCTCGAGAGGAATTGTGTGAAAATGAGAAATGGGCCAAAAAGAATGACAAGCTATCCTAAAGAAAAGATAGATAGTCTTAGGAAGCTCAGCAGTGGTGATCCGAGGATCAGAACCCCACTAGATAGAAGACCCAATGATGTAAGACATGACATCACTCAACAAAGGAGACTCATCATAAAGGTAAACAGGGTGTTGGACCAAAGGTACCCCTAGAGTATCAGCCACGACATCAGGATCAATGGTGAACTCTACACCTTATATCCAACTCTTAACTAAGGTGTTGGAATCATAGACGCAGATAGAGACGTTTGAAAAGAACTCTCTAATCAGGGTAGCTAGAGGAGGAGGATTAGAAACATCCAATAAAGGTAACCAGCCCCGACGCTCAAAATTTTCCCCAATGGCAGGATCTAACTCATCTAAGACAACAAAACGCTCAGCCCAAAATTTTCTCTTAAGGTTCAGCTTCTAAAAAATCTCTTGGTTTTTCTCACTCGGAAACCTCTCACGGTCAAAGGAAGGTGGGGGAGGAGAAGGAAAGGGAATAGATCTACGGGCTCTAGTCTTCTTAGGCATGATGCTAAGGAAAGGATAGAGACATAAAGTAGAACCAAAAGAACAAAAACAAAACAAAAATCCAAGGGCAGACTGCAAATTAGCATAAAAAATAGAATAAAAAATCTATATGATGCATGAACAATTAAAATGTCATGCTGCATGTTCTAATGCAGTAACAATTAAGTTCAATTAAAGGTCAGATTAACAAAATTCGCTTGAGCATAGGATTTCTAACAAAAACGCCAAAATTGAAAAACCACTTGTTGAAAATTTTAAAACAAATTGATGAATTAAGCATCACAGAACACAACACACAAATTATAATGCTTAATTACATCAAAACAATAAGCCAATTTTATCAATTTTAACCTAATTGAACAAAATCCCCAATTCAGATGCAATACAAGCCCTAGAATTTTTAATTTTTCACAAAACCCAAAATTGATCAAATTAAACCACCAAGATTATGTTTATATCATGTCCCCACAAAACCCGTTGATCAATTTCACAAAATACGAATTGAATCAACAAAAATCCCAAATTATGCATAGTCTGAAAATTTGAGTGAATAATGCATGAAAAATGCATGAAAACTTGAAAATAAACTCAAAAGGAACGACAAAATAGTCTTACCGGCTTGAGGAAAGAGAAACCTTACAAAAATTTCGAAGGAAAACAACAAAAAAATGAACCTTTAGCCTTGCCGAGTTGGAGAGAGAAAGAAAGTTTGAAAAACTTTTGAAAAAGTGTTTTGAATCAGTCAAAGAACAGTGTTTTAAAAACTTGATTCGCGACATTCGATTGATCGAAAATCACATTCGATCGATTGAATCAATTTGAGACTTTTAAATAAATTGAAGCACATTTTCGATCGATCAAAAAACAGAATGGATCGATCGAAACAGGCAGAGGCTCACAAAATTTTTGGAAAAAATCACAGATTTTGAAGGATCAAGCACATTTTGACACAAACTCCTCAAAGCATTAAAAATTGATGAACAAAATGCATGAGTATGAGATGAAGTGCTTTTACAAAAACCCAAGTTTTAATCCCAATTTCTCAAAACAAATTTTCAACCATTCTCCCTTTAGATTCTCAAGCAACAAATATGTTGTGCATAATACTCAAGATATTTTCAAACTTGGTTGGTTAGACCAAAAACACACACAATAATATGTACAGTGTTTAGCAAAGAGTAACTTGTGTAGTGTGTGCTACTAGCAAAAACTTGAGATACATATGAGGTGATATGTGAATAGCAATCAAACAGAAAGTCTACAAAATTCATCACATAGAATTTAAAAGAGACTATCACCAAAAGAGTTACATCCTATAACTCTCACATCTCCTAGAACAAAAGTTTGCAATCATGTAAGTTTCTTGAATTTTTGCCTCATAATATACACACCAATTTTAATTTAAGTGAGATGGCATCAAGCCTAATAGTACACACCAATTTTAAGCATTAAGCAATTTAATCCGACACTACACCTTATGTTCTTTTGTGCATGTGCTACACTTTCTCGAGCACAAAATCTTATAATATGCACTAAGGTGTTCATGATTGGCTAGTGAACAGTGGTGAGATGGTTATTTATGCATTTCTCAAAAGGATCAAGTTCGACAATCAAAGACATGGGATTTCAAGATCAAGACAAAGTGATCAAAAACTATAAACATCTTCCCACACAACATGCACTACAAAGCTCAAACTAGTAAAGTGCAATGAATAAGCTCATCAAAACTAAACAAGGTACATAAGATATGTTATGTGTAAATAAATTGACCAATCTTATTTTTAAAAACCAAGAAAAATAATGACAATCACAATTTGCTTCCCTTTATTATTATTATTATTATTAAAAAGGTAAAACAAAATAAGTCCTAGAATGAAATGCATGAATGTTATGCAATGCAAATCCTAGAAACAAAAAAAAAAAAAAAAAAAAAAAAATACCAAAAACCAAGGAACAATGGTCATAAAAGAATAGAGCAATAAAGCACAAGGACCATGCCAGAAAGACTCAATTAGATCGAGTCTTTTGCATCCAAAACTTTTTAGATGCACCATGAGCATTGGAGTTTTTATTCATGTTCGAGTGATTTCCAACTCTAGGATTGGAATAAAAGTTTAACGCATTTACCAATTCACCAATAAGTGCCATAGGATCTTGTGCTTGAGGCACAGGCACTTTTGGTTTGTTTGCTCTCTTAGCAGCTTGAAGCTTGTAACAGTTAGGACGAATGTGTCCAGACTTTCCACAATAATGACAAACCCAAACAGGTTTACCATGCATCTTGTCCTTAGATTGGGTAGGCTCCTTAGGTTTAGAGTCTCTCAAATCAACCCTAATCTTCTTAGGTGGTGAAACTTCTAAAGGTTTGACAACCTCACTCACAGGGGGTTTGACAGTTTCACTCACACCCTCGCTCACAGAAGGTTCAAAAGAAGATGAAGGAACAAAGATAGTGGAATGGGGTGCAGACACAAAGATGCTCTCAGCAAAACCTAAACCAGATTTGTCAGAAGGATACTTTTGAACACTCAACATTTGATCAAGTTTAGAACTAGAAAATCTAGCAACAGATAAATCAAGTTCTAATTTCTTAACTTTATCAATCAACATCATATTCTCAGTTTTCACATTGTTCAAAAGATCATTTGCATCAAACAATTTAACAAGAAAATTTTTCTTATCAAGCTCAAGAAATTCAATTTTCTTCAGGCCAAGTTTAACATTCATAGCATCCTTTGCAGCAACTTTACAAAGTTTATTATAGGCCTCTTGAAGATTTGCATCTTCAGAGAGTTCCCCATTAGAAGGGTTCTCCTCAGCAGATATGCTTTCATTAACTACAGTAGTAGCAGTGAAAGCAATGAAGTTTCCATCCTCGTCACATCTAGACTCATCATTAGAAATCTCATTATCACTAAGGGTTACAGCCATAGCTTTGCCCTTAGATCTCAAGAATGTTGGACATTCAGATTTAACATGACCATACAATTGACAACCAAAACATTGAGAACCCAAAGAATTATTTGAAGATTGACCTACTTTATCTCTAGGTTTTTCAGTGTTACTAACCTTAATGGGATCATTCTTCCTAAAATTTCTAGGTTCAGCAATGTTTGTATTCCTTGCTCTTCTATTAGTATTCCTAAGAAAGTTTCTAAAGTTCTTGGCAAGGTAAGCAATCTCTGAAGCAGAGAGCTCATCATCAAATCCACCAGTATCAACATCATCAACAGACTTAAGAGCCATTGATTTGGATTTGTTAACTTTAGGTAGGTCTAACTCATAGGACTAAAGAGATCCTACAAGCTCATCCACAGGGATGGAGTCCACATCCTTGCTCTCAGTAATGGAAGTCACTTTGGGTCTAAAGTTTTCAGTTAAAGATCTAAGAATTTTCCTAACAATTTTAGGTTGATCATAGACTTCACCCAGATTAAAAGCAGAATTAACAATATCATTCAGTTTGGCATAAAATTCATCAAAGGATTCATCATCAGACATCCTAATGCTTTCAAACCTAGAAGTTAATTGCTGCAACTTATTTATTTTGACAGCCTTTGTGCCTTCATGCACAGTTTGGAGGATTTTACAAGCAGTATGAGCAACCTCAACATTTGAGATTCTCTTAAATTCCTCCATAGAAACAGCATTAAAGATGACATTCATAACTTTGCTATTAAATGTAGCTGCTTCTTTTTGAGAAGTCTACCACTCACTCACAAGAGTAGTGGGCTTCTCCTATCCGTACTCAACGGAATTCCAAACTCTCTCATCAATGGATTTCAGGAATGCTTTCATCCTTACTTTCCAATAAGCATAGTTATTCCCATCAAAGTGAGGAGGAACAACAAGAGAGTGTCCATGTTCCATGACAACAGGGGTCAAGAATCAGCTCAAAGATCAAAAGATCTACAACAAAAGAGCTACCCGTTCTGATACCACTTGAACGGTTTTTAGACCCCTTAAACCACAATAGGATTAACCTAGTTAATTAGCTAAGTGATTAACTTAGTCAAATTATGCAATTCTAGGTTATCACAATCACACAATCATATCAAGAATATATAAAGCAGCGGAAAATTAAAGAACACAAGATATGATGACCCAAGAAACCACATGGTAAAAACCTGGGGAGGATTTGACCTAGCTATCCTCAAGGTAAACCTGAATCCACTATGAAAGAATCGAAGTTCATACAAAAGGACTTACAAACTCCCTGCTTGACTTCCTAATGCTACCTACCAGTAGAACTTACTGACACGACCACGTGCAAGCTCCGAATCTACAGACTCCTTCTTTCTTGGATCCTTCAATTAGCTACAAGCTCCCCGCTCGGTTTTCTTTAAGCTCCAATGGTAGCAACTGAGTTGATCATCAAGATGTTGAAGTAATCTCTACCTTGAAAATCCTAGGTTTTGTGTAAAGAAAAGCTCCTTTAGATCTCACAAGAGATTTATGCAAAATAGAAAATATGAGCAATAATACAATAGGTGCAACTCTCAAAACGTGGCTAGGGTTTTGCCTTATATACCTAGGGCAAAAACATAAAACCCTAAACGTTTAATGAGGTAGGGCTGAGTTGGAAATTCTGTAGAAAAAACAATCTGGCCGACTTTTGATCGATCGAGTCTATCCTTCGATCGATCGAGCCAGGCCGAAAGTCACAAAGACTTCTGCAGCCTCTCGATTCCAACTTTACAATAATTAATCAACTTTGAGCAAGTCTAAACAAGACTCAACATATTTTTTTAATCATGGTTTGCCAACATAACATATTAAGGTTCTAAATACACAAAATCCTAAGTCTTTAGAACCTAACAGTAACCACACAACCATAAACCCGCTAAGGGCATCAAACATGGCAAAGCCTAGAACAAGAGAGGCTAACACAAGCATAAAGCATAAAAGCAAGCAAGCAAGCAAGCATAGACATGCAAATAGGATGATCCAAACTCTTTGATGTGGGCCTCGGTGTGTGGATGATGACAAAGACCATAGGGTCTAGATCGAGTCCGAACCAATAGGCCAAAACACAAGAAAGAAAGACAAAGAGACAAAAGGGCTATAATAGCACATGGCATGACAAATATAGCCTAGGTCTAGGCACACAAGCATAGCATGGAGCGCACAAGAACATGAAAGATAGTATAAAGCATGTAGAGAAAATAGATCCAAGCATATAGGCACATGAAAACATAGATCTAAACATATAGGCATAGAAACATGCATGTACATAAACATGGAAGAACATGAATCCAAGCATATAAGCATGTGAAGACAAGGATTTAACCATATAGCATGGAAATAAACACATAAACACGTAGATCCAAGCAAGGAATTGCCAACAACGTCATACAAGCATGTGAGCATGTAACCCTAACATCAACATAGAACAAAAAGAGGCACAAGGCATAGGAAACATGGCATAGGGTATAAAGCATGTAGATATAAACATATAAGCATGTAAGGATGTAGATCTAAACATGAAACATGGCATAGAGCATAGAAAGCAAGGAGATTTAGGCTAGAAACAAAAATAAAGCAAGAAACATGCAAGAGAAAGAAATAAATCATGTTATTCAAGCAAAAAGAGCAAGATAAATGCTAGAAAAAGATTTAGAAACTTAGGGGTGTGGATAACTTAGGGGTGTGGGTAGTAGCTAAAAAGACACATCCACACCCCTAAACCCAAAATCCTAAAGTGTAGAACCAAGGAAAAGAAGATTGGGTGTAATGACAATACCTTGTATTTTTAGTGAAGAGAGAAGAATCAAGAAGCTTAGATGTGTTTTTTGTGTTTGGAAGAGAGGAGAAGTGTGTAGAAGATGTCCAGGTAGAGAGCAGAAGGCCAAGGAGTCTCTTTTTTTTTTTTTTGGTCTGGAGGGTGCCTAGGGCCTTTTACAGCCCTGGCATGCTTTTTGAGGCGGTGGCCCTTAAAGGGTTGCCACCTTCAAAAGGCCTTGGATCGGGTTGATCTTGATGCCACTGGAAAGATCTTGACTTCCTGTTTCTAAAAAAGTATGGATCTTGAAAATCAAACTATCAGATCAAAAGTTATGGCTCTCGAAAGTTAGTGGTGCATCGATCGGTGCGTTATCTCGGTTTTCGTGATATCTCGGCCGTTCTGACTCCAATTTTGACCCATGAATAGTCATTGGAGTGAGAATTAGATAATCTTCGCAATGAAGCTAGTTTCAACCCATTCTGATGGCCGAATCAAAATTAGAGTTTTTGGGCCCACCTAGAGTCAACTTCGGGTCAAACTTGGTCAAAGTAGCCAAAAATCTCTGAGAAGCTTGAGTTTGAAGTAAAACTATGAAAAGTGTTATTTTGTGAGGATTTTGACCTCGTTTGACCTTTGGTCAACCCTAGGGTGACTAGGGGCATTTTGGTCATTTTAGCTGAAATGGCACTTTGGGTGCTTTGATGTCCATACCGATTGCATCACATCATTCTGGATGTCCTAGCGGCCCCATGGAGAGAAAATAATATTTTTGAATTTTTTGGGGTCCAACACGCTAATTGAGGGCGAACAAAATACGGTATCAACAACTGCCCCTTTTTTATCTGACATCTCGAGTGCAATGAGAGGTGTCGGATAAAGAACATGATTTTGAACTTTATCACCCCCAAGGTGCCTTCACATATACTTAGGGTTATCAAGAATCAAGATTATCAATTTCAATGCTTTGACTAATAGTTCATCTTTTTCAGTTTTTACCTCATTAAGCTCTTTTCTACAAAGTTGAGAAGTCTTTTCAGATTTTATAAATTCAGTGCATAACTTATCATAGGCTTCCTGAATGGTCAACTTCTTGGGTACTTCATTATCAGAAGAATTCTCACTGTCACTAGCACTCTCCATAATCACCTTATCAGTTGTAGCAGTAAAAGCCATAAACTAACCACATTCATCCACATACTCATCAGAAGAGTAATTCTCATTATCACTCAAGGTAGCAACCAACCCTTTACCTTTGGAATTCTTGGTCTTTTCTTTCATAAGATAGTTTGGGTACTTTATCCTCATATGATCAAAACCTTTACACTCATGGCACTGGATGAGGGGTTTCTCATTCTTGCCCTTCCTAGAGGATTTAGATTTCCTATGGGGCTTTTTTTTTTTAACCTTTTTCCTATATTGGAGAAGCTTAATAATCTTATTAGTTATGAAGGTTAAGTCCTCATCCTCATCCTCATTCTCATTCTCATCCTCATCCTTATCTTCATCTTCATCTTCAGAGTCATCACTCTCTTCCTCTATACCCTTAAGAGCCATGTTCCTACTCTTTCCACCTTTTTCCCATTTCACCTAATCCCATCTCAAAGGTTTGAAGGTTCCCTACAAGCTCAGTCAAAGGGATTTGATCAATGTCCTTCACTTCTTCAATAGCAGTGATCTTAGCATGGAATCTTTTAGGTAGGGACCTAAGGATTTTCCTAACAATTTTGGGTTCCGCATTAGATTCTCCAAGATTGAAGGTAAAATTCACAATATCCTTGAGTTTAGCATAGAACTCATCAAATGTCTCATCTTCCTTCATCCTTATTTCTTCAAAACTACTAGTGAGTCTTTGAAACTTAATAGTCTTCACTTCCTTCGTACCTTCATAAGTGGTCTCAAGAATAGTCCATGCTTCCTTAACAATTTTCGTGAATGATATTTTCTTGAATTCCTCATTGGTGACTGCACTGAAAATGGTGTTCAATGCTCTACTGTTGAAGTTTGCCACTCTGATCTTTGCATCATCCTAATCAGCATGCGCTTCCTTTGGCTTAGTCCAGCCAATCTCCACAGCTTGCCACACTTTCTCATCTAAAGACTGCAAGAAAGCTCTTCCTTTGTCATCAAATAAAGGTGGAATAATTAGAGACTGTCTTCTATCCATGACAAATAGGGGTTAAGGATCACAAGCAAGAAATTAATCCAATCAGAGTGTACCTGCTCTGATACCACCTGTTGGGAAATTCAGACCCCGGTTGATAGAATTAACAAGTTTTAAACCCAAATTGTTAATTAGATTTATTATGAATAAACCTTGTTAAAACAAACAAATATCAATATCATGCACGGCGGAATAGTAAATAAGACAAGATATGATGACCCAGGAAAACCAATGAAACAAACTAGTTTCACAGTAAAAATCTTGGGGGGAAACCTTCTCAAAAAGCAATCCACTATAATAAAGAGAAGTTTCAGATCTAGTACAAAACTTTTATCCCTAAACTCTACAATCCCCATAGATGAACTTACAATAGAAACCTTCTACTGTTTCAAAACCTTTGAACTCTCTAGTATATGAACGCCACCAATGATGCATGGATCTCAATATGTGAATAACTCCTTTACACGAATCCCAGTACGTGACTAACTCCAAGCAACTTGAAGATGGTGTTGTTGGCTACAAAGTTCTTCACTTCATCAACAATGAAGATCAAGAAGTACATGGTTACAAAACCCTAAGGCGCAAAAGACGCAGTAACTTCTTTCAGAGAGAATTGGGCGCTAGGTCACTTAATGCATGTGTTCTCTATGTAAAACGGCTTTTAAAATAAGCCTTATAGATGTCTGGGGTTGTGAGAAAAGAAACCCTACACATACATGTCAGGATGAGCCAAAAATCAGATCTGGAAATTCTAATTTTGTAGATCTTGACAGATTCAACTTTTGTCGAGTTTCAACATTAAATCTCTATAGAAATGATTCTATCGAGACTTCTGTCGAGCTTTAGTGAACAGCTATTTCTTAACTTGTTTCTTTATTAGATCTTCATGGCTTTAACACTTGACTTGAACAGCATGTTTCTTGAAATACTAAATTCATCCTAGATCTACCCAATTACAAGTAAAATGCATTTTGTCAAACGATTAGCCAATTACATAAAATATGTTCTTAATAAAGTTAAATACAATGATGGTTGATGGAGGAACTTACTAGTAAAAAATTGTGGATACTTTTTAGGCCATATGGTAGCTTCTATCAAAACCTTTTTGCAAGTCTCAAGTCCGCCCACATCATTCAACTTCAAGAACGAGTCTGTAAGGCGAAGCCCGAATTCTGCTATACGAGATATAGAGGATTCAGGAACTTTTATAAAAGGAAAGAAATTTCTTCTCAAAACTGCTCAAAATGCCTTTAAATAAAGTTCATAAGACTCTTTTTTAGAACATATGTATTTCACTTGTTAGGAACATATGTCATTCTTTGATGTAATTGACTAATCCTTTGACAAAACGCACTTTACTTGTAATTGGGTAGTTCTAGGTGTTTTTAATACTTCAAGAAACTGTGTTTCAAGATCAAGTGTTGAAGTCATCAAGTCTGTCCAAGAAACAAGCTGAAGAAGTGCAAGTTCATTAAAGCTCGACAGCTAGCATGTGTTGAGGTTTAGAAAGCTGCTCAAGCCTGTGTGCTCGACACCTGCTCGACACCTCCTATTTGTCGAGGTTTAAGAAAAACAAATTTTTCTATTCTGTTTTCTTGGGATCCATGCTTATGTGTTTGGGCTTTCTTTTCATCTAACCCTAGACATATAAAAGGATTGTTTTAAGGGTCGTCAAAGAGTTCACAAGTTGCACAAGCATTAAGCAATGTCTGTTCAAGCAAATTGTGACTGGAGACAAAGTTTCGTCCTAGTTCATCTCTTCTGAAAAAGTTGCTGTGTATGTGCACCTTTAGGTTTTGTGACCAAGCATCTTCTTGATCTTCATCATGTGGATGAACTGAAGAACTTTGCAGCCAACCATCTTTTCTAGTTGGTGATTGAAGTCGCGTATTGGGATCCGCGCAATTGATTAGTCACGTATTTGGGAGCCATGCATCAAAAAGGGAAACTGTCACTATAGAACAAGTCCAATTGGGTATTAGGGTAAGGGTTTAACTGTAAGTTGGTATAAGGTACTGGGATTCCTTTACTTATAACCGCTTGTTGTAATAATAATGGAGTTTCGGAAGTGGTGACTTGAAAATCACCCGGTGGGATTTTTGCCGTGTAGGTTTTCCCTATTCGTAAACAAATCACCGTGTTATTTATTTTCCCCTGCATAATAAGTTTATTGGTGATTTGTTTGTGCTGCCACGTGTTTTCATGTTAATTAACTTAATTAATTCACTTGGCTAAATTAATTGGTTAATTTGTCACAATGGGTCAATACGTTTTTCGCCTATCAAGTGGTATCAAAGCAGACACACTCTGATTGGGTTTAATCTTTGCTGTGTTTGATCCATTGACCCCTGTTTATCATGGATAAAGGACAGTCATTAATTATACCTCCTTTATTTGATAGCACTAACTATGCATACTGGAAAGTACGCATGAGAGCTTTCTTGCAATCTTTAAATGAGAAGGTGTGGCAAGCTGTAGAGATTGGCTGGACTAAGCCAAAGGAAGCACCGGCTGATTGGGATAAAGTCAAGATCAAGGCGGCAAACTTCAACAACAGGGCATTAAACACATTCAACAGCGGTCACCAATGAGGAGGTCAAGAAGATATCTTATACTAAAACTGCTAAGAAAGCATGGACCATCCTCCAGACAACCTATGAGGGTACAAAGGCTGTCAAGGATTCAAAGCTTCAAAGGCTCACTACAAGCTTTGAAGAGATAAAGATGGAGGAGGATGACTCATTTGATGAGTTCTATGCCTAGCGCAAAGACATAGTGAACTCAGCCTTCAATCTTGAAGAAACCATTCTTGAACCCAAGATTGTGAGGAAAGTGCTTAGATCTCTACTCTAGAGATTTCATGCCAAGATCACTGCCATAGAGGAATCCAAGGATATTGACAAGATTCCTTTGACTTAGTTGGTTGGAAATTTGCAGACCTATAAGTTAAGGTTGACCAGAATTGGCAAGACGGGTAAAGGAAAGAGCATGGCACTTAAGGCCAAGAGCAATGAGATAGATGAGTCTTCAGATGATAAAGATTCCAAGATAAAGTCCTACATCACCTAGCAGTTCAAGAAATTTATGAAGAATGCCAAAGGAAAGGGCTTTGACAAGGAGTGCAGGCAATCCAGTTCTTTTCAGTTTGAGAGCCAAGACAAAGGGAAGAATAATACTAAGGATGGTGATCAGTACACTATTCCAGTAGGACCTAAGTGCTTTGGGTGTCATGATTTCGAACACATGAAACAAGAGTGTCCTACATATCTCAAGAGCATTGGGAAGAGCAAGGCACTTGCTGCAACCTTGAGTGACACTGAGCCTGAAGATGATTCCAATAGTAAGGATGATGAAATCTTAAATACTTTCACTGCCACAGTCAATCCTACTAAAGAGATTGTTGAAGAAGTGGAAGAAGAAGAAGAATTAGTGGATTCTAAGTGTGAGAAAATGGATAATCAAGATGATATCCATACCGCCTATGAGAAATTATACAAATTGTCTGAGAAACACGAGAAACTCTATAGGTTGGCCACAAAGAAACTCAGTGATGTGGAACTTGATCATGAAGAGTTATCCACAAAGTTTGATGAGGCTAATTAGACTATTAGAGCATTGAGGTTTGAGAACAATTTCTTGGCTGAGAAGACTAAGAAGCTTGAAGCAGAGCTGTTTCAAGTCAGTGCTCAATTGGAGAGGACTTCAAGTGCAAAGCTTGATGAGATGCTCAGAATTCAAAAATCTGCTTCGGATCGAACAAGTTTAGGGTATGGTTTTTCTTCCTCTAATGTTGCTTCTACTAGTAATATTGTTTTTGTTCCTCCTGCTAATAATGCTGTAATTGAGAACAATATTGTTAAAACTGAATTAGCGAGTGAGAATTTAGACAAGGGTAAATCTATCTTAGGAGCACCCCCTAAGCAAGATAGGAAAAATGTTAAAAACCCTAGGGCTAAGAAGGCTAACTCTCAAAATCCTAAAAAGAAGAAGCAGCATCTCTGTCATCATTGTGGTGTTGCCGGTCATACTCGACCAAATTGCTATAAGTGGTTAGCCACTCAACAGAGCAACGGCATGATAGCATCTACAAGCCAAAATCAGCTTCAATCCTCTCTTGCTGCTCTTGGAGATCTTTTCAAAGCCCTCATGTTCCTTTCGAACTTGAACGGTTTCAATTCTTCCCCTTTCACCACTTGTTCAAGGGTTTAATCAACGGAAAGGTTCTTCCAAGGTATGGAAGGAAAAGGGTTCCAAGTGATTCTATCACTTTCTTCTCTCTCTTCTTGTCTTTGTTTGTTGCATTACTTGTGTGTTTTGCTTTTAGTTTGAATCAATCTAGTTTTTTGCTTTGCTTAACATGTTTTTGTTTTTTCTTGTTTTTTTTAGTTTTGCTTTTTTTTTTTTCAAATAAAAAAAAAATTGAAAAATCAGAAAAATACAAAAACAGTGTGTGTTTGTGTACATTGGTACTTGTGTACCTTGGATGATCATTAAAACAAAATTTTCTAAACTTTGTATCTCTTATAGCTTAAATGAGCACCTCTGTGCACAATTAAGCAAGTGAGTTTTGTGGCTCTTGTTTATGATGAGTAAGATTAAGTTATCTCTTGTACTTAACACTCGTATCACTCTTTTTGACGGGTAGGACTAGAAAATCCTAAGAGAAAGGTATAGATAACCATCTCACAACTATTGCCCACCAATCATGAATGACATCTATATGTTTCATCATAGCAAAATTGGAATGTTAAATATCATTGGATATTTCTTTTCTATCTCTTATATGCCTATGCATGATATGCTTAAAAAGAAAATATGCAAAGAAAAATAAAAAGCCAAAAGATCAAAAATGCTTTAAATATGATTGCAAGCGTGTATTCTAAGAGATGTGGGAGTTATAGGTTGTACCTCGAAGGTGATAGTCCCCATCAAACGGTTATAATTGTGTGTGAGTTAAAGTGATTTTCTCATAGTCAAATCGTCATAACATGTATACACTTATGCAATATTGCAATGTTTTTCACACACAACACGCAATATTCTTTGCTACTCTTGATACATGTGCAGGTACAATATGATTTGACTATCACTAGGTTTACATGTGTTAATGTATGCTCACTAAACTGTCTTGACTTGTTTTTGAAATATAAAATTGGTTAAATTTGTTTTGTGTGTGTGTGTGTGTGTGTGTGTGTGTGTGTGTGTGTGTGTGTGTGTGTGTGTGTGTGTGTGTTTTTGAGGATCCATGTGCTTAAAATTACTGTTGAGAGATGATTTTGAGAGGTTAATATGTTGATTGGATCATTGGTTGAGTTGCATGTTGGATTGCATTCATGTCTGTGTTTTTCACTTCTCGAAAAATTGTTTTTAAAAGCAAGCTCAACACCTCCTCGACATCTTCTCGATACCTAGCTATCTGTCGAGCTTCTTAAGCTTTTTCTTATCGAAATCTCGACAGCTCCTCGACACCTGGTGGATCGATCGAGAAAGTTCCTGCCTCCTCGATAGCTTCTCGACAGCTGGGTCGATCGATCGAGCTTCTGTTCTTGATCTGATGTTTTGTTCCTCGATACCTCCTCGACACCTGAATCTGTCGACGGCCATTTTCTCGACACCTTCCATGACAGATGTCTTGACACCTCTCGACACCTTATCTGTCGAGATTTACCGAGGATCTATTTAAGCCTCCTTGTGCGATCCAAAATTCATTTCTCTCGATAGCTCTCTCTTTTCCCCTCCCAAACAATCTCATCTCACTCCAATCTTGATCCTCAAGGTTTCTTCAAGTTTTTTTTTTCAAGTTTTTCTTCACTTGGTAAGCTTCTATCCTCTCATTCTTCATGCATTTCATGTTTTAAAACCTAGGTTTTTGGGTTTTTGAAAAATTTTGGGGTTTTTCAAAATTGATGAGTTATTACTGAAATTTTGGGATGGGTTTTCATTTAAATGAGTTTAAAATCTCATGCATTGCATCACATTTGCATTATAATAGTATTATCATACATTTAGATGTGTGCAAATTGATTGTGTGCTAGTAGGATTGGATTGGGCTGAGCCCATGATGTGTTTTCTTTTGCATGTCACATGTTCATGCATTCCTCATGCATACATACTCTCTTTTCAATATATCTTGATATATTTGAATTGTTTGGGGCCCTCTATATCTGTTTACGTTAGTTATGTCTATGGCACAGCATAAATCTATTCTGTCTCAGAACCCTTTTCGTTTCGAGGCATCATCTTCTGATCCTACTCCTTCTAACATTCGGTTCCGTGATGAGGATGCTCGAAAGGCTTTCTCGGAGAACTTTTCTAGACGAGGTGTTCATTCGGAACGCCAAGTCATTTTGGAGGACTTCGCCGACACTGACCTTCCTGATGTCATTCACAGTCGGGGATGGAAGTCACAGTGTGACGTCCCAGTCACCTCTCCTCTCATGTTTATCCAGGAGTTTTACTCCAACATGCACGAGATTGATCGTTTAGTACCTCTTTTCTTCACTCGCGTTCGAGGTATGCACATTCCTATCACATCGCAGCTTGTTGCGGATGTGCTTTGGGTTCCTAGGGTAAAGTTTCCTAACTATCCTAGTTGTAAGCGTTTGAGGACTGTGTCCAAGGATGAGCTCATATCTGCTTTTTGTAAGCGCCCTTCTGAGTGGGATAAGCATCAGTTTACAACATGTCGACCTTTTTCTAAAGGTCCTTAATTCTTAAACATGGTGATGACCTTTGTACTCCATCCTCTCTCTCATTATAACTCCATCACAGAGCCTCGTGCTCGGTTTTTGTTATCCCTCATTGAGTATCTTACTATAGACTTCCCTTCTCATTTCATTCTGTCTATTATAGATGTTCATTTGGATTCGGCGACCCATGATAAGCCCATCTTTCCTTCTGCTATCATGAGGATCTTACGCCATTTTTCTGTCCCTTTTCCTGTGTCCGACCACTTCACAGACATTTGTGACATAGATGCCGCTACCGTAAAACGTAGTGAGGCGCAGTTTCGGTCGCGACAGGAGTCAGCAGCACCTCTCTCTAGTTCAACTCCATCTCGTTCGGCATCATCTCGATCTGCTTCATCTACATCCGCTCCCTCTTCTTCCATGGGCGATGTGTCACTTGGAGACATTATGGCGCAACTTCAACGCATGGATGCTAGCCTTGATACACTTTCTACTGAATTGTATCAGGTGAATGTTCGTGTTGGCCGTATTGGTAGGCGGCAGGCGACCATGGGTGGTTATGCTTCTGAGACTTCTCCTCCACCACCTCCTCCAATGGCTTCTGATTCTGATGCTAAGGATGATGATGATGATGGCGATGACGATGATGCTTCAGATGATGATGATGGAGATGCTAGCTCTACCGATGAGATGTCTTCTTGACACTCTTACCCTTTGTCACTCGTGACAAAAAGGGAGAGTAGTTTTGGGATATAAGAGTAGTCATTCTTAGGAGGAGAGTTAGTATAGGACATTTTTGTTAGGAGGAGTGTTATTGATATGAGGGATGTAGTAAGGATTATCATGTATCTTTTCTTTTCTTTCTTTTATAGATACATTGTTCATGTACTTTAGGTCTTGTGATCATTTTTATACATACATTGTACTTATCTTCTTTATATGTTGATGTATGTTTCTTTCACCTATCTTAAATGTGTTGTTTCTTTTCTCTCTTTATACACATGCTTCTTATACTTGTTTGCAATCTATTATTTCTATTTCACACAAAGATGCCTTGATGAGTTTTGTTTAAAGTGTTTCAGAAATACAGGTTGTCAAAGTCTACTTGCCGTGAGCTCTCTTCTTGCAAAGTTTTTCAAGAGTTTGTGTTAGGATAGATTTTATTGTATTCAACAAGTAGATATGATTTGAGTGATTTATGACTTCTCTCATATGTTCATTTGCTTGTTGTGGTTTTGCCATGGATTGCCAAAGGGGGAGATGGTTAGGACATGTGTTTCACTTGTTAGGAACATATGTCATTCTTTAAAGTAATTGGCTAATCTTTTGACAAAATGCACTTTACTTGCAATTGGGTAGTTTTAGGTGTTTTTAATACTTCAAGAAACTGTGTTTCAAGATCAAGTGTTGAAGTTATCAAGTCTGTCTAAGAGACAAGCTGAAGAAGTGCAAGTTCATTAAAACTCGACAGCTAGCATGTGTCGAGGTTTAGGAAGCTGCTCAAGCCCGTGGGCTCGACACCTGCTCGACAACTGCTCGACACCTCCTATTTATCGAGGTTTAAGAAAAACAGAATTTTTTGTTCTGTTTTCTTGGGATCCGTGTTTATGTGTTTGGGCTTTCTTTTCTCCTAACCCTAGACATATAAAAGGATTGTTTTAAAGGCCGTCAAAGAGTTCACAAGTTGCACAAGCATTAAGCAAAGTCTGTTCAAGCAAATTGAGACCGGAGACAAAGTTTCGCCCTAGTTCATCTCTTCTGAAAAAGTTGTTGTGTATGTGCACCTTTAGGTTTTGTGACCAAGCATCTTCTTGATCTTCATCGTGTGGATGAACTGAAGAACTTTGCAACCAACCATCTTCGCTAGTTGGTGATTGAAGTCACGTACTGGGATCCGCGCAATTGGTTAGTCATGTACTTGGGAGCCATGCATCAAAAGGGGAAACTGTCACTACAGAACAAGTCCAATTGGGCATTAGGGTAAGAGTTCAACTGTAAGTTGGTATAAGGTACTAGGATTCCTTTACTTGTAATCGCTTGTTGTGATAATAGTGGAGTTTCGGGAGTAGTGACCTGAAAATCACTTGGTGGGGTTTTTGCCGTGTAGATTTCCCCCATTCGTAAACAAATCACTGTGTTATTTATTTTCCGCTGCACAATTAGTTTATTGGTGATTTGTTTGTACTGCCACGTGTTTGCATGTTAATTAACTTAATTAATTCACTTAGGTAAATTAATTGGTTAATTTATCACAAGGGGTCAATACGTTTTTGGCCTATCACTCTTGTTTCTTCGTCGTTACTGTTTTCATCTGCCTTAACTGCCTTAGGCAGTTTGCAATGAAACTATTCTCTTAAATTATTCTCCTAAAGGCCAACGCACTATTTTTAATAATAAATGATAAAAATAATACTATTTTTTGCAAAAAGAGGTTTGGGGATTTTTTTTTTTTTTTAAAATCCTTGATATTATTTTTAAAGATATAGTCTATGAAAATAAGTTTGGCCCTAAAAAAAAATTCTTAGTTACGCCCTGTGACATTGGTAATGATCATATTTGTTATGTTTATGATCACAGAATAAAAGTATGAAACTAACGGTGTAAGAGGATATAAATTAGATAATAAAAAAATTATGATCAAGATCACACCTAAATCAAGCACTCAAAGTCCACTAAAGACCATGAACGTAGCTCAAAAATATTAAACAGACCCACCTACCAGCTCTTTGCAAAGTGAGTCCAAATTAGTTATTATAATAATAATTATTAAATTTTTAAAAAAAGGTGATGAGCGGCATAACACTTTGTTTTTACTTCCAAAAAAAGTGCCGTGCTAAATCAAAGATTTTTTACAAAGATATTGTTTGTAAGGCAAAATTTAAGTAAAGTATTTAGGTATTGTTTTATAGATTTATCTTTTAAAATTCAGCAATGTGACTACTTAATTTAAAATACACTTCCATCCTAAGAGAAAAAAGCCGCATGACTGAATTTTAAGAAGGATGCCTAAAAAACAGCACCTAAGATATTGTGTCTAAGTTTTGTTCGTTTATAATTGTGATGTGGGGTGGGATTGATATTATTTTTTAGGAACAAAACTAAAATTTTACTAGGAAAAACCGGCTATATCAACCTGAATTAAAGAAGAAAGTTGTGAAGGAACATCTTCCATCCACACAACACATTTCGAACTAGTTATAAGTTATAACATACCTAGTCAAACTATGACCAGCCTTATTAACTTCTCTTTTAGCATAAAGGTAAAGAAATTGAGTAAAAAGCCTAGAAAAAATCTGTGCATCTTGAACCAAAAGATCATAGGGAGCCAAAGACCTACCCTTCTCAACTAAACCCTTCATTATCACACTTTTGAATCCCCTTCCAAATTGGATTGAGCAAACTCAAGAGCCTGAGCAATTGCCAAAGCCTCAATTTCCATAGCTTGAAAAGCTTGAGGAACTTGTTAAGATAGAGATGCTATGACCATACCTTGATTATCCCTAATGATCACACCAATGCCCGATTTATTTTCAACTTGGAACACAACGTTGTCAAAGTTTATTTTATATAAGCAAGCTAGGGGAGGTCACCACCGGACAGGAGGCTTAGGAGGCAAAGGGAGTGGGGGAGGCTGGATTGCTATGAATTCATCATACCTTTCCTTTGAAACCCAAGCAATCTGATCAATGCTACAACTAGGTTGGTGTAGTCTAACCTGGTTTCTTAATTTGAGTCCAAATTAACCATGTTGTCATAGTAAACCATTCTAAGTTCTTTTACTTCTGCATAATCCAAGAGACCAGTTCGTTGAAGTTTGAAAAGAAAGTGGAGATGCAAAAATCCTAGGAGTTAAGAGGCATTCCACACATCATCTAACATAGGATAGAACCAAAGAGCACGAAGTGGAGCTTTTAGGGCCGAGTTACATTGGTCACAACATGGACTATCAATCACAATCCTGTGAACTAGGTTAGCTTTGCTTGGCATAGAATTTTGGCAAGCTCTCCAAATAAGATTCTTCTTGTTTGGAGAATGTAAAGCCCATATATTCTTCCAAAGTCTAGTATCATGTGTATGAGGATACATTCTATGGTCAAGCTCTGTCTCCATCCTAAGAAAACGATAGCCAGACTTACAAGAGTAATTCCCATCCTGTGCTAGATGCCTAAAGAGAGAATCGGTTGTTGTATGGTAGGCTAAGGGTATTTTTTTGATAGTTTCGGCCTCCTGTGGAATAAAGATGTCATCAATCATACTTGTGTTATATTGTCTCATAGAGGGATCAATTAACAAGTCAACTGTAGCCTCCTATAAAGATTCCACAACAAGGGAAGACACCATAGTAGGATGCTTAACTAGCGACCAGAGATGTTTCCAGATTTTCACTGACTTACCATCACCAATCCACCAACAAGCACCCCGTGCAATGACATCCCTACCTTTTAATATACTTTTCCAAGAATAAGAGCCCCTCTTTGAATTTTTAGCCTTCATTATTGAGCCATTTGGGAAAAATCTTGCCTTAAAGACTATCAAACAAGGAATCCCTATTATGCAAGAGCATCCAAGTTTGTTTAGCCAACAAAGAATCATTAAAAAGGGCTAAATCTCTAAAACCCATACCACTCACCGATAGCCTTTGGAGTAGACTTTCTAAAACCCATAGTGAATTTGTTTACTTTGAGGATAGCTAGGTTAAATCCTCTCCAGGTTTTTTACCTTTAAACTGGATTGTTTCATTGGTTTTCCTAGGTAATCATATCGTTGTCTTTTTTATTTTTCTACACTGCATGATATGATATTTTGCTATTTAACCTAGATCTGATAATTAACCTAAGTAACTACTTGGCTAATTCATCAGGGTTAAACAATCTATTTTAAGGGGTCTAAACAAACAAACAACTTTAGTCTCACCCCTTCTAGCTACTTGTTTAATGATCCCATGCAAACTTTCAGTACACAAGAGAAAAAAAAAAAAAGGACACAATGGATCTCCTTGTATTATTCCCCTTGATGGATGAATTAAACCTTTGGGCTCTCCATTAACAATGATTGAATAAGTAATTGTTTTCAAACAAAACATAATGAGATTAATCCAGTGGTCACTGAAACCCATTCTCTTCATAAAATTCTCAAGAAAAGTCCACTCGACTCTATCATAGGCCTTACTCATATCTAGCTTAAGTGTCATACAACAAAATTTGCTTGAATTGTGAGTCTTCATGCAATGCAAAGTCACAAAAATAGCAACAATGTTATAAAAAATAAGACAGTCTTTTTCAAAAGCCAAATGGTGCTCTATGATAACCCTTGGTAAGACCTTCTTTAATCCGTAAGCTAACACTTTTGAAAAAATCTTATACAATGAAGGCGCAAGAGCCCCCATCGTGTTGGGCGGTAGTGGTTTCCTTATAGGAAGATACGCCTCGGCCTAGGGTGGACCAAGCAAAGGGTGTAAATGTAGTCATCACCTAGATTAGGTCTATAAACCATCTATATAGCACTCTTGTGTAAGGACTAATCTTTATCAGAACACTTGTCCGGAGTTTAGATATGGGGATGGGAAGGTGTTAGGCACCCTACCCCACCTAACCTGTGGGCCGGCCTTCACTCATTGTGTTCCAAATCCTAATCTTATAAAAGGGTCTCCTAACATATTATTCTAAACACACACACACACACTCTAATATCCATCAAGAGAATTTAACATGGCATATCATCCCCAAACCCTAAACATTCATTTATCATGGCATTCGAAAGTATATTACAAGGGCAGTAGGCATGTCAGAAGGCAGTAGCATCAACAAGGCAATAATCAAGAATTATCACATGCATATTCATCATGACAAGCACATCCAATCACTCAAGCATGGCATCCTCATATCCAATCATGCCATCATGCATGTTCATATTCATATACATGACTTACCTCACTGCATCAAAGCACCTATGCATCAATGCATGTTCATGTTCATGTCATTATCAAAGTATAGACCATAATCATTCATCTAATAATCCAAGAATGTGAAACATGTTATTCTGGCAATCCTAATGCTAAATATGTGAAAACTAGGCTAAACAGAACCTGAACATGTGATTTAAAACAAACAAAAATCGAAGAAACTTGAATCGCATACGCATATTACGAGTATTTGTATGCATACACATAGCATGCACATGTACACACTCCAAAAACACAAACCCAGGAACACAACACAAATAATTTAAAACAGGAAATCTAGCAAACTATCATGCTTATAATACAAACACTAAGCAATCTAAACTAAAGACAGAGGAAATAAAAAAATAAAAAAATAAAAATAAAAAACACAAAAGAAAGCAACCAAAAAAAAGAAAATGAATAGATGAAGTTTGAACCTTTACCTCAACACTAGAACTCTTTAAAGTTTTGATTTGATCTTTCCCCTTAGTCAATCTAATCAAGAACAAAACCAAGAAAGTTAGTATGCTTAAAACTCAAAGATTAAGACCAAAATAGGTCCTAACCAAGTAAAATTTTACTTAAGGATGTTTTTGTTGAGATTTGTGCCCTAGAATCCTATTGTATGATGCTATGTATTATATTATGTATGACATGATATATGACTTAATATTGCAATTAATAAAGTTGTTTTATTATTATCTAAAATAATGGTAACATGAATATTTGGACATTATCATAAAGTCCATAAGATGCTTAGTATGTGATTTAGTCATAGAAGATATAAGTCACAAGTTCTTTGTAAACTCAGAATTTGATTCGTAGTCAGTGATGAAATTGGACATTTTATCTGCGAAGACTATAACATATCAACTAAGATGATTTGTCTTGATCATGGAAGTGGTGACTTCTAGTTGATATGTTGCTATGTTTTAAGAGTTAAGACATATTGAATTAGACCGCTGTGAGATTTATTATTCTCCTAACGACTGTCAATTGAATAATAAATCTCACGACTTATATTTGCATGAACTCTTAATTCTGAGAGAATAATGGACCTGATCATGAAGTGTAGGTTGCTTTGATATATCAAGAGTGAGATCTAAAGTAACGGTCAAAACCTTAGTATGTTGGGCAGTCACATTTAGTGTTGATGGAACATATATTCTCAAGATGGAATTCATAGTCTCTTAACGTAGATACAAAATATTCCCTTGAGATAAGTTTAATGGATTTGTTATTCAGAGAGTTAGACCTAACCACTTTAGTAAGACTAAAGTATATATTTATGAAATTGGATTTCATAAATATATGATGAATAATATTAAAGGATTAAACCGAGTACTCAAGGATTAAGATGTAGTAATTCACAAAGTGACAGTCTTCATTCATGACTTTGTGTTACTAAGAATATTTTATGAAGGGGTTGCATGTATAATAAAGTCTTGGGATATAATTTATTAATAAGGCCTAGAGTGCAACTATATTTATATAGTGGTATTAAATATAATTAATGGTAACTTTGGACTTGTCAAGAAAAGCCAAAGACCCATTGGAGTTGGAGTCTTATTTGTTCCCTTTTGGTCCCACTCCAAGCCACACACTAAAGCCCAATTGGAAAGGCCCAAAAAGCTAGCCTAATTAGATAATCAGTTATGTAGAGAGAAACATACAGAATTTTATGTACAATAAATGAAATGGAATGTATGTGAGGAAGAGACACTCTCTTTGATTCTCTTTAGAAATACACACACATAATTGATTGAGAGACCACACATCTTGGGTATCAAGTGGAATTGGAGTGAAGATTGAAAGTCTTCTCAAGAATTTCTGATCTTCGGTTTTGAATTTCACTGCTTCAAGGTACACTCTCTTGTTCTCTAATTCAGAAACTTATATGACACATGTTAACAATTACGAATGAAGTAGATCCGTTTTCTATATAAATTTTTTCCTCTACGTAGTCTCTAATTTCTATCAGTTTTAGTATAAAAACTCCCTCTTTGATTTACTAGTTTCTAGTGAATTCGGCAAATATTGTGTATATTTGGTAAAAAAAGCCTTTGGAGCTTTATATAGTGACCATAGAGGGGTGCAAGGGTGGCTCCCAAATAATGTGGGATTCATTCCACATGAATTTATGTCTAAAAACTTTCCTTATAGGTATTCTGAAACCCTAAATTCGTGTGCATACTCGGGGCATGCATGCACATGCTCCGTGTATGCGTATGCATACTTTGAGTGTGTGTGTGCATACACGTGTATGTGTACGCGTGCTTAGGGTTTTCTCTGCTCATTTTCTTTACCAAATTATCCTTCAAGTCAAAGTTTTACAAGATTGGACCCTAAATCAACCTTGGGTCCCCGAGTGATGTCATCATTGGGGAACGGGAGCTTGAGTTGTAAGGACTACAAAGTAAGGTGTCTACATAGAGGACATTACACAAACTAATAGGGCTATATTCATGAACATGCTCGGGATTTTTGTTTTAGGTATAAGAGTAATGAAAGTGTGGTTCACAATGTGAGGAATAATACCTGTGTTCAGCCATGAGAGAACAGATTGAGTAACATCTTGGTCCAAAAATTGCCTGAAGTATTGATAGAAGAGAGGTGGCATTCCATCTAGGCTAGAAGTTTTGAGTGGGGCCATTTGTTTTAAAGCAGTTGCCACTGCACACTTTTGAAATTTTGGGGGTGGGATTGATATAAATGATACTTATAGCAACTTGTGTCGGTGGCATATATTAGAGTATCATATATTCATCCAATTTCCAAAGCAAAAGTTATTTTTTCATTTTGTTTGCTTACTTTTTCAAAAAACCTTCTAACCGACTCTCTATTTTCTCAATCCTATTTAACTATTATTTCTTTATTCTTACTTTAATCTTCTTTGGTTCTTTTTTATAATCTTTCTCCATTCCCGAAACAATACTAGAAATAAAAAAAAATATTTTTTTTTTTACTTTAACAATTTTTTTATCTTGAAAATTTCTTTTGTTAATGAACAGTAACTCTCTACAAACTAAGAGTGACTATTCATGAACAAAAAACATTTTGCATTTTTGAAAGACGGTTAGAGTTGTATATAAGAGCATTTATATTAGCCTCTCCAATTTAACATTTTAGCAAATTTTTGTCTAAACCCAACCAAAGTAAGTGTACATTAGTCTCGCTAAGTTAACAAAAGTTTTAACGATGCACAATATCCTCGCTCTTGTAGTGAGACACTGACCATCGCTACATTAAAAATAAATATTTTCTCTCTCTCTCTCTCTCTCTCTCTCTCTCTCTCTCTCTCTCTCTCTGTGTATGGTGGGTGAGGCAGTGGATCAATGATGGTGCGATCTAGTCTGGTGGTAGTGCAATGGTGTTTTTGGTGGGTTGCAGCAATATGGATTGATGGTGGTGTGATTTGGTTTGTCTTTCTTCTCCTCTCTCATCGTCAGACAATCAATATAAAGCATGACATTAGACTCATGTATATATTTTCTTTTATTAAATTGTATATAATTTTATTTTATTTTAAATCTGAGATAGAAATCTCATTCTAGCCTAATCTAAACGTATATGTGTATGAAGCTCTCGTGGAGACTTGAACCCCGACTCATACTCCCTACCTTACAAGAACTTACACTTACAGAGAGACTATCATGCGATGGGTACCCAATGATGTATATCATGTTAATAGACATATGCCACATATAAATATAATAATATTGACTATGTTTAGCAATATTACCCTATACAATATTTAGATAGAATCAATGTGATAATAGATTTATTAGATAGTACAATTACTAATTCTTAGAGAAAACTTACACTGTGTTATATGTCACACAAATAATCTTTGGGTTTGAAAGACACAACGAAAACAACTACCTTTTATAAATTGGACAGAGCTTGAATTTGGACAGAGTTTTATGTTGATCACGTATTATGAAATAAAAGAAATAATTATTAAGACA
Organism: Quercus gilva; assembly: GCA_023621385.1. Taxonomy (NCBI): domain Eukaryota; kingdom Viridiplantae; phylum Streptophyta; class Magnoliopsida; order Fagales; family Fagaceae; genus Quercus; species Quercus gilva. Next base: position 91,359,977 of record CM042476.1, on the reverse strand, counting down.
CGGAAATATGAAGATGAATATGAACTTCTCAAGTGGTCATCAACACTTTTTTTCTTGAAAAAAAAAGGTGGGCATCCACACTTTTCAATTGATACGAGGATATAAGTTTGATATATAGCACTTGAGTACAAGTTATATATATTGGAGAATCGAGTACAATTGATATAAACTGCTTGATACAATATATTATCCCCCAAAAAAAAAAAAAAAGTTGATTGGAAGAAGGGTGCTTTCATTGTGAAGTCAATAGAAGATTGGCGAGATGAGAGGCAATTGATTGCCGAACAGGGCAATTGATATTATAATAAGATTTTTTTTTTTTTTTTTGGATGAAAATATTATTAAAAAAGTTTACCAAATATTGACCTACAATAATTGCGTCTCTCTCGTCTCCCGTGACCATACGCAAAATTGAGTAATAAAAACTTTAATTTGATCCATATGCCATTTTTAAGAAAAGGACATTGAACAAGGGGAAAAAAAAAAAAAAAAAACAAAAAAAAAAAAACAAAAAACAAAAACAAAAACAAAAACAAAAGCATAATGACAAATACTCTTAAGATAATTGTTAATAAACAATTTATAAATTATAAATCATAATAACTAGTAATAAATTATTTTTAAACAAAATTAACACTATTTTTAGAAAAATATAAAAAGTTATTAAAAAATAATTATTTTTACTTTTTTATAAAAAGTTTTAAAGATATATTCTAAATTAATATTCTTAGAATTTCTATTAACTTTTTTTCATAAATTATTTTTTAAAAATTTTGATACTAAAAAATATAAAAAAAAATCATTAAAAATAATTATTTTTATTTTCATATAAAAATTTTAAAAATAATTTTAAAATCTATATTAGTTAACTTTTCTCAAAAAGAAACTAAAAAATAAATAAAATAAGAATTCTTCTGGAGCAGAGACAGTAAAGCAATATTCATGTCTCATTAAAAGCCTCTTTCCATAGTCCCCAAATTTTAGACTGCCTACAATGTCCCACCATCCACTTCCACATGTACAGCTATCGGTAAGGCAACTAGTGTGTTTTTTTTATTGGCTGAATTGAAGGTAACAGTAGTTCTTGCTGAACGAGAATTCCTAGAAAGCAATCACTTTTTGTAGTGCTTTACCATTGGGAGATCTATAAATTTTTTTTTAAAGGGGATATTTAGAAAATTTAATTAAACAAAATTTAATAAAACAAAATTTTAAATATATTTAGTTATCGACCAAAAAAAAGAAAAAACAGTCGCAAATACATAAAATGTTGCAATATCCTTTTATGATTTTTTATATTTTGAAATCATTATATGATAATTCATTATCGATCGTTATTATTTATTGTCAATGTAAGTAGATGTGGTCATTTTATTTTATTGAGTTTGTATAATATTTTTATTTTTATGCAATTGTCACTATCTATTTGTCATTGTTTTTATAAAAATATTTTAAACTAAATGGAAAACTCATCCCACTTGCATTGTATGAATTATTGACTAACACAACCACATTCATCCATATATCAATAATACACTAAGTGTCTACTTAACTAATCAAATACTTGAATCTCTCTCATGAATCTCATCTCATCTCTCTTCTCTATTTGACTATCTTGATATTTCTGATTCTAAGAGTTAAAAGTGAGTGTTAGTTGTGCGTATGTGTCTGATATGTGAATTTTTTTTTTTTTTGTTATAAAGTAATTTGTGTGAAATTTTGATGTGTGTGAATATGTGCATGTATAGTGTAAACACAATATAACTTAATATAATTTAATAATTATGAAATACAGAAGATTTGATACATGTATGTGTATGGTTATCATGTTAAAATAATTTTTTGCTATAAAGTTAGTGATTTGAGGAGAAAAAAAATAAAGTTAATATGTGATCAAGCGTGCAAGATTTAAGCCACGGTATGCAAAAATATTTTTAATGATAGATTAAACAAGTAAAATATATATTATATATAAATAATAATTTTTTAATAAAAAGTCAGGGGGTTCATTTGAACCCCCTGAAATACATTTAGAGCCGCCCATGTGTGGCATAGGTAATAAAACACATGCCTAAATGTGAAGGGATATATTTTATGTATTTGTTTACGGGTCTTTTTAATGAATGCTCCTAGGGTATTTGTTAATAGATTATTTTAAAAAATTTTAATTCCTATTTCATGGAAAATATAAAAAGCTATCAAAAAAATTAGTTACTTTTTTATTCAATTCTAGACTCTCTCTCTCTCTCTCTCCGCGTATGGTGGGTGAGGTAGTAGATCAACGGTGGTGTGATCTGGTCTGGTGGTAGTGTGGTGGTGTTTTTGGTGAGTGCGGCAATGGATTGATGGTGGTGTGATTTATCTCTCTTCTCCTCTCTCATCATCAGACAATCAATATAAAGCATGACATTAGACACATGTATATATATTCTTTTATTAAATTGTATATAATTTTCTATTTTTAAATCTAAGATAGAAATCTCATTCTAACCTAATTTAAATGTATATGTGTGTGACGCTCTCGTGGAGATTTGAACGCCGACTCTTACCCCATACCTTATAAGAACTTACACTTGTAGAGAGCCTATCATGCTAAGGGTATGCGGAGATGTATATCATGTTAATAGACATATGCTGCATATAAATATAATAATATTGACTATGTTTAGCAATATTACCCTATATAATATTTAGCATAAAAGCATAGGATTTTTTATCCATTAAATAAATTCTATAATTTTAGATAGAATCAATGTGATATTAGATAAATTAGATAGTACAATTACTAATTCTTAGAGAAAACTTACACCGTTATATGTCACGCAAATAACCTTTGGGTTTGAAAGACACAATGAAAACAACTACCTTTTATAAATTGGACAGAGCTTGAACTTGGACAGAGTTTTATGTTGATCACGTATTATGAAATAAAGAAATAATTAGTAAGACACGGAAATATGAAGATGAATATGAACTTCTCAAGTGGTTATCAACACTTTTTTTTTTTTTTTTTGAAAAAAAAAAAAAAAAAAAAGGTGGTCATCCACACTACTTTTTTTTTTTTTTTTTTTTTTTGAGAATCAAGTACAAACAAAATATTTTCAAAAAATACAAATAATATTACTAGAACAACGTTACCAAATAACTCCTATATTATCCGAAATATAAAGATGCTTGAAGTTGATTGGAAGAAGGGTGCTTTCATTGCTAAGCCGAATAGAAGATTGGCTAGATGAGAGGCAACTGATTGCCGAACAAGACAAATGATGGCGCCCATGGTATTGTAATAAGATTTTTTTTTTTTTTTTTTTTCTTTTTGCATGAAAACATTATTAAAAAAGGTTACCAATTATATATTGACCTACAATAGTTACGTCCCTCTCTTTTCAATGGCAGCGCCACATGCAGCTTAGGGTGTTCCTAGGAACACCCTGACCTGAAAAAAAAAAATTTATATAAATTTTTTATATTTGCTCTATATTAGGAACACTCTCAATCACAAAATTAGGAACACCCTCAAATTAAAAAAAAAATTATATATATATATATATATATATATTATTTGTTCTACTTTCAAGCCAAAAAAAAAAAAAACCAAACCCCAATACAGAGCAAATCAAATCAGAAATCACTTTTAAATCAGAAATCACTAAAGGCCTAAAGCAAGCAAACCTAAAGAGCAAAGACAGAGCAAGCAACGCCTCACTGCCTCAGGCTCAAGCCAACTGCCAACAGACGGAGTCAAAAAGATTGGATCGGTCACGTCGCTCGCAGTAGCCAATTTTCTTGATTTAAACTTGAGTTACTCCTCTTCTTTTTGACTGAAATTATTCTTTGCTTATCAGAGAAAGGGTATATAATCAGATTCCTTTCACTGTTTGATTTGCAGGGCATAATATACTAGCATATTCATGCTTGGAATGAATTTTAGCCTGTGTTTTTGGTTTGTAGCAATTGCCTTAAATAGTTTGAACCAAAATCATGGTCATTTCTTCTATTCTCCTGTACTTTGTGGAATTTATTGTATTTTTCTTTCCTCTAATTTATCCACTTATTTGTTCTTTTGTTGGGAGCTTACAAACTCGGACTTTCAGTTACAATGATGAGGGTATGCTTCTTCTCACAATAAAAGTTTGAATGTTTGAAGCACAAAGTTTGTAGGCAATGTCTACAAACTTTTACTAAAAAGTTAATATGGTTATATATTTTGAAAATCTAACTATTGAATTGCATGTTTTTTATACTTTTAATATGCATATCAAATTTCGTTCAAATCAGATGTTATTTACAATTCAATTTATAGACTTATTTTTTATACATAGTTTAAGACTACAAAAACATGAAATTTAAATAATTGATTACTGATAGGACAAAATTTAGCAATAAAATTGGTTGTAGCTTAAGGCTACAACCTTACTCAATAAAATAAACATTATTACATATTTTGAAAATCTAACTGTTAAATTGTATATTCTTTACACTCTTAATACACATATAAAAATTTGGAGTCAATTGGATTTTATTTATGATACGATCTATAAGTTTATATATTATGCATAATTTTAAATTACAAAAACTTGCAATTTAAACAGTTTATTGATGACATAATTATTGATCTTCAATTTTCTAAAAATTTTGCAAACATAGATTATATAAGAAGAAGATGTAATCTAATGATGGATTTGTTAAAATTCACCTCTAATAAAAAGATATTGGGTAGGGTTGTACCCTAAGGTTACAAATAATTTTATAGCTAAACTTTGTTCTTAATGATATAGCTATCGCTCTTTAACATTTTTAAAATTTTGCTAGCATGAATAATATTATAAGAAAATGCAGTTTAATAGTGAATTTATAAAAAATTCACATCCTATTAAAAGGAGATATAAAGGGAGCTTGTAAGCAAACTTTGTTCATGTTTGAAAATCAAATAAATGATTAGTATCTATTTATGTAAAAGACATGTATACCCCTGGCTCAATCATAACTTTCATCTGTCAGGATGGCATGGTGTTCAAAAATTTTAATTTTACACTGTGGCTGCGCTAAAACTCTCAAGAATTTTTGTTGCTGAATTGATTAGTGTTACTGGTGGCAGGTGGTTCCTTCGGTCAACTAATTGGAAGCTGACTTGTAAGCCAGAATGGGAACTACTTCGAAGTTTCTTGAATCTTTTTATCGTCTTCTCTATTCTCTTTTTCAATTTTGCCTCATCAAACCTGAAGGATGCCTCATCCTCCTCTTATATGCTTACTTTTCGTTCCTAAATTTTATGTTTCTTTCTTTCAATTTTGTTGTCTTTTAAATTTCACTTCTTTGCTATTCTCTGTGTCCCAAATTGTTAGACTCTATTATACTTAAAAATGTCCCAAAAGGAATATTTTTAAAAAAAAAATTCAATAAATAAATGTCCAAACATACACTTTACCTTATTAAAAAAAAAAAAAAAAGGCTATTGCTCTCTCACCTAAAGTGTCATTAGCTTATAAACTTAAGTTTTAGCTTTTAGCTTTTATATACAACTTTTTAAAACATCATTTTTCCCACTTTTTCAAGGTAAAATTATACTTTAGCACACTTTCAGTAAAAAAACTAAATAAGTTGTTCCCAAATAGACACTTAAACTTTCAAAAACGTGTCTATCCTAAATTCCTAACTACTTTTTCAATTCTTAATTTATAGACTACCTATAATCCAATGACTCATTTCTCTAATATTTTCTGGAACAATCCCATGGCATCACATGACATGGCAGATCATATTCACAACACTTAACTATGTCATCCCATATATAGTTTCTTATTTGTCAAAAGTCAGTAAAAGTTCAAATACATAAAAAAAGTCAACACTGAAAATTAAAAAAAAAAAAAAGAAAAAAAAAAGCTAGTTTATTGCTTTTTTATTAGAATAAAAAGTTGGACAAGCTAGTTTATTGCTTTTTTTTTGGGGCTAGAAAGCTTCTAACCATATTGACAAATGTCTAACCCAGATAAATTTACAAAACACGCATATGGTTAACAAATACTTTTACCCCCCCCAAAAAAAAAAAAAAAAAAAAAACCGTAATTAGAAACACAATAGGAAGAAACTTCAGAAATAATAATATCTGCCTCTACATTTTTCGCCCTTAACCGTCAATCCCAATATCCTTGGTGAATTTCTCACACGCATCAATTTCAGCTTTACTCACAGTTGGCTTTTGTTTCTCAAGCACATTATCAAAATCTGCTTTTGTGTTAGGTGGTAGCTGGATCTGCAAGTCATCAATTCCCAGACACACGAATATGAAAATTCAAAGTGAACATAGGGGTCTACAAAAATACTACCACAAATACCGAACTTGAAAAAAAAAAAAAAAAAAAAGAATCCGCCTATATTAATGGAAGAGAAAATCAACACCAAACATGAATCAATGCAATTGAATGAGACATGCTCTTTTTTATTTTTCTTTCCAGTACACTAATCCCCTCCCCTCTTTTGCGTTTTTCTTCAATCCTATTTTTCTTAAATTAACTAACTACTAAAGTCAGGACAATCTACATATGTTCAAGAAATTTATTTATTAGTTACTAATACTCAACCATAAACATGATTTATTGGAATGATTTCATGTGTTGAACATCAGTTTCCTAGCTAATCCAAACCTTTGGAGCTTCGACTTTTGCTTTAAGTTCCTCGAAGGTACACTTCTCAGCTTTTGGGACTTTTGCTTTAAGTTCCTCAAAGGTACACTTCTCAGCTTTTGGGTGATCACCTTCGCAACGGACCCACATGCCTGGAGAATATTCTCTGAAGAATTCAGCATCAAGAGTTGCACGAACAGGCTGATATAGTGCATCTTTTACCTACAAGTAACTACCAGTTTTCAGCCATATAATCACATTGAGAAAATGCTGACACCTAATGTAAAATTGATACTTACGCAAATGGATATATCTGAACCAGAGAAACCATCTGTTTTGCTTGCTAAATACTGAAAATCCTCTGTATTAAGGTTATGAGGAGTTTCCCCAATATGCCACTGCTCAAATAAAAAAATTAGAGGATTGTTAAATTACCGATTGTCTCAAAATCTTAAACTAAGAGGAAATCGTGAATTTAATCACTTAACCATAAGTCTCTTCCTCACTTGTGGGCCTAAACTTCCTCTTAATAAGTGGGGGCCCAACAAGTGGGAATTTAACATTTTAAATGAGAGGTAAAGTCAGGGATTGAACTCAAGATCTCCTACTTTGAGACCATGATAAATTACCGATTATCTCAAAAGCTTAAACTATTAGGAAATTGTGAATTTAATCACTTAACCATAAGTCTAACAAGGATATTAAACAAGACATAGATAAACAACAAAAGCATTAATCACAATGGGTTTATAACTATATTCCTTTGATTTTCCAAATGCATTGCATTACGAAACTGAAGTACCTTAAATATTTGTTCCCTTGCCTTCAAATTTGGGAGAGGGATATAGATTCGCTTATCAAAACGCCTCCTGATGGCCTACGTTAATTAACTTAGCATTAGCCTCAAACCTAAAGCATTGTAGACCATAAAATATTTTCAATACATGGCCGTAGGTTAGAAGGGTGGTATTTTTTTTCTCACCGCATCCAAATGATAAGGAGAATTTGTGGCTGCAAGAACCAGAACATTTTTTGCATCGTTGGATACAGCCTGAAATGTATTAAAGAAAATTTCTATTTCAATATTACATGTAGATAAATGGAAGGAAACAATGCAAGATAATGCTATGGATTAACTATCAAATAAAACATAAAGTTATTATGAACTGCATTGCAAACTAGCCAGCCATTTTAAGGCCAACAAGGCTACAAGGAAATGGTTTGTCATTTTCTCCTCTATTAATTGTATGTTAATGATTCCTCTTTTTTTAATTAATTAATAGATTTAATTAAAATCACAAATAATAGAACATAGTGCACGGGATGTATACAAGAGTAAAAACAACAACAAAAAAAAGCAATTTTTTTGGGGTTGATTATGGATCTTCAACAAATAAACTAGAGTCAGATACATATATTCCTTTCTTCCATTATATTCTATTCAAAGTAATATTTTCTATCACTTCCTTAATTGATGTCATTTTTAACTACTACTAATGTTATTTTTGGTCTTCCTCTACTATTTTTCTCACTAGTGAATTAGTCACTCTCCTCTGAATATGATCAAATCATCTCAAGTGACTCTCCCTCATATTTTCATTGTTAGAAGCAAACTTAATCTTTTAGTGGATTTTTTTCATTTAAAATCCTATCCTTCTGTCTATTTTCACTTATCAATCTTAACTCTTGCATTTCAATTAAACTCATTTTATAAATATGTTTCTTCCCAACAACCCAACATTTAGTACCATAGAGGATAGTTGGTCTTATGGCAATTTTACAAAAATTTTCCTTTTAACGTAATAAACACTCTACGATCACAAAATACTTTTTATGCACTTCTCCACTTCATCCATCTTGTTTTACATCGTCTTCAATCTCTCCACCTTTTATGAATTATTGATCCAATATACTGGGAGCTCTTGCTCTTTACCATCTTTTGACTATCAAGTCTTACAACCCCTTCGTCTAGCTCTATTTACACTTTTACTAAATTTGCATTCCATGTACTCTGTTTTAGATTTACTTAATAAAAAAATTTCAGATTTTAGAGCATCTCCCCAAATTTCTATCTTGACATTAACACCACTTCTAGTTTCATCTACTAAAACTATATTATTTGCAAAAAGCATACACCAAGGGACTTTCTCTTGATGCAAGATCTTTTAGAATTCAGCACTATACTAGATTTCTTGATGAGTTCTTTAAGGGTCATGTTTAAGGGTTTCAAGTTAGAAAAGAATGGATCTTTGATGGTTGTTTAGGGCTAAAAGCCTAAAACAGAGTCTTAAACAAAAAATAAAATAGATAAAACACTAGGCAATCACATCTACGTTCCTAAATAATCAAACTTATGTAAGAGAAGGCAATCACACCCTCAAGGCTTAAAATAAGCCACACGAATTTTGTTAATCAATCACTATATGAATATTATTGAATACAATATAGCGTTATAAATAAACTATTCCTAGGATGACAAGGAATACTAATAACAAACCAAAAAGGATTTAATAACTTCTAAACCAAATAGGAAAGGACTCAAAACATAAAAGAAGACTCACGGGCCTCCAGGACAGCCAATTCCAGAAAATTTGGAAGTTACTAAACTACTCTTATTTTATTAAAACTAAACCAGTAAGTTTTTAACCATAAAAACATAATACTAAGACTCAATAATAACTAAAACAACCTATGAAATTTGTGAAGAAAGTATGATATCATAACTAGACCACAAATCTTGATTCTTTTGATATTTAATCTTGTATTCCATTAAACTCTTTCTTGTCCGCATCAGCCTTGCTTTTCCAAAACCTACAACATAACTTTTCTAGGGACCATATCATGTGCTTTCTCAAGAACAATAAAGACCATATGAAGATATTTACAAGCCTCTATATTTTTTCATTAGATGTCTAAGTAAGAAAATAACTTCCATGGTAGATTGTCCGAACATTATACCAAATTGATTCTCTAATGTTGTTGTTTCTTGTCATAACTTACATTCAATTATTCTCTTCCAAATGTTATAGTGTGACTCATAAGTTTAATTCTGTAGTAATTTATACAATTTTAAATATCTCCCTTGTTCTTGTAGATAGGTATCAAAGTACTTCTCCTCCACTTATTAGGCATGCACAATAGTAAAAATCAAAAAGAAAAACTAAAACCTAAAGTTCAAAAGAAACCACATCCTTCTTTGGACCACATACATGATTTCAAGTTGCTTCAACTTAAATACCTTAAAGTTAGGTTACCAATAGTTTAAATTTTCCATCAAATCCCTCAATTCCATTTTAAGTATAAAAATGTTCAATAAGATGCCTTGCAACTCATATCATGAAATGTAAAAAATTCATACCCAACAGAATAGTAATAAACTGCAATAAGTTATTGACAAACTACTTGCTCCAATTAATCTAAGCATGTCAATTATATTATATAAAAATTCTTGGAAAAAATCACTCTAATCTATTTCCAGGGACAACATATTACCTGCATTTGTACAAGAAATTCTGTTTTGATTCGTCGAGAGGCTTCATTCTCATTACCATTACTTCGCGGGCCACATAAGGAATCAATTTCATCAATAAAACTAATGGATGGAGCTTCATCACGAGCAGATTGGAAAAGATTTGAGACTTTCTTTTCACCTTCTCCCATCCATTTGGACACAATGTTCGATGCCAAAACACTGTGTATAGACAGTACACATGTAATTGTGTTGGCAACATTCCATCTATAATGAATGATTACAGAGCAAACGCATCTACATCTATGGGAATTTTGTACATGAGTTGTAATAATGCACCCCAAAATAACTAATTGGAAGAAGTAGACAACAAAACAATCGGAGATGTGAATCAATTGAAGCATAATGGCGTAGATGATGAATTAAGAAATTCAACACATTCGAATAATGTGATAACTGCAATGAAAAAGCATATGAAAGGACTCAAAGATCCAACCATATGAAGTAAGAAATTAAGCTGCGTCAACAATATAAAATATTAAGAACTCAAGGCTCCATTAAAAAAAACAATCAGAAAACCCTCAAGTCCACATTTGCTGAAACTCAAATATCTTACATTTCAACAAGAATACTTTTTGTCCATCATTTCAATTATAGGACATTGTATTTCTACTCTAGGCCTTTAATAGCAAGTAAAATCTATAGAAAATGGGTGATAATAAGAATAGTATGTGATTGTGAATTGCTGCCTAAGTCACGAGTTAATTTGCATAGAAATTATGCAGGAAAACTGAAACATGGAGAAGAAAAGCCACATAGACTTCAAAATATAAGAATCACAATTAAGTGCAATTAGCAATATGTATTACCTTTTAGAAGATGAAGATTAGTTCTTTCTTCTCTTGCCATGCGTAATTATCAGTTATTTTAATCCAATTACTTGCAATGTATTGGTGGGTCTTCCCTGTCCCAGGTGGACCATGTAGTAATATAGCCTTCCATGGTTTTCGATTCCCTAAACAGGAGCTCAAAGGGGAAAATAGTTAATTAATTTTTTTTTTCTAACTATCTAGTTAGCTGTTTCGGTTTCTAAACTATATTTCTTACTAGCATTTCGAGTCTTAAAGACTTGATTTTGGCCCATAAATCGAGTCTCAAAGACTCGATTTCCATGGTCTGATGTGGCATCTTTTTCCACACGAAGACCACCTAGAAATCGAGTCTTAGAGACTCGATTTACGATCCAAAAAAATTTCAAAAAATTTCAAGTCTCCAAGTTTATCATGTACAAGCCAAAATACCCAAAAAAAAAAAAAAAAAAAAACAAATACAATCAGATCACAGAGAGGGAAAGAATTTGATCAAGCTCAAATATGTTCATCAGTGAAGAAAAAAAAAAAAAAAAACCCAGAAACAGGCGATGTTCATCAGTGAATAAAAAGACCAGATCAGATCAGAGAGAGAGAGAAAGAGTCAGATCACAGAGAGAGAGAGAGAAAGATCTCGCGCGAACCCAAGCCACGCGAGGGTTGTGCGACCCAGGCCGTGCGGCCTCAGGGTTGCGCGAACCTAGGCCGCGCGGCCTGGGCTCGCCTTGCCTGGGTGCGCCAGCCTGAGTTCTTTCCTTCTTCTTCGGTTTTTTTTTTTTTTTTTTTTTTTTTTTTTTTTTTTTTTTTTTTTTTTTTTTTTTTTTGTTCTGCTCTGATTTCGTTTTTGCTGTGCTGCTGTTCTTTTCTTTTATATATGGGCTTATAAATCGAGTATAAGAGACTCGATTTCCATGTGGATGCCACGTGGAAAAAGTGCCAACTCAGACCCGATCAAAATATGAAAATCGACCCTCAAACACTCGATTTATAGCCCCTAAATCGAGCCTCTTAGCCTCGAGATGCTAGTAAAAAATATAGTTTGAAACTAATGACTACTAACTACATAGTTTGAATTTTATGGCTATTTTCCCATTTCGTCCGAGCTCAAATGATAATTTTTCCCAAGAAGAAAAAAAATATAATACCCACATTACACCAAGGTGTTAAAAAGCTTTTTTTAAGCACCAAAACACTATTAAGTATATATGAAAAAGTGTGTAAGCGAGTTCGAAACGTGAAAAATGTTGCTCAAATAGGGATACAAACGGGCCCTAAAAGACCTACAACATCAAAGGTACTCAAAATTGCTATAGATTATACAAAAATAATAATATTTTATTCGGTATTTGGGTTCTCTGCTTCATCACTATCTCACCCTCTGCTCCATCTCTCTGTTTTATCTCTATTCCACCTCTCACCAATGCCTTGCCACCAAGGGCATCTTTTTTTCTTTTCTTTTTTTTGCTCCGGATCAGCAATGGTATTGAGATTGGTGACAGCTTGGGCGTGCAGTGGCGGTAGAGATCGGTGTGCAGCGTTGGCGTGGTGATTGTTAAGATCGTCGTTGGTGTTCTGGGTTCGTGGGTTATGGGTCATGGGTTCGTGTGTTGCGATTTGTTGAGATTGGTGGGTTTTGTGGCTTGTGGGACTGGGAGTGGGGGGTAGTAGGGGTGGTTTGTGATTGTAGCTAGTTGTGCTTGGTATATTTGCTCGCTAGTTGTAGTTGTGGTTGACGATGGTGTGGCTGGGCTGATCATCGTTGTGGGTCATTGAGTTCAGTGGCGGGTTTGAGTGTTTTGCCATGGGTGTGTTTGTTTTCCAAATGGGTTTTAAGTAGTTGTGGGTATGGCTGTTTTGTGGTGGGTTTGGGTGTTTATGAAGCTTGCGCTTGTCTGTTGAGTGGAGTGAGGGGGTGGATCCGCACATGGTGCCGGATAAATAATAATTAAAGCAGTGTAACGTGCTACACATTACTCTGCTATAATTATTGTGCTGCACGTGAGATGTGTAATGCGCTTATGTGCACAACTGTACATGGCTAGGCAGTGAGCTGGCTCTACAATATAACAAATTAAAGTAGTATAAATATAATTGATAACAAAAAAATAAAGCAATATAGTATATTGTTAGGCTAAATAATAATAATTAAAGCAGTATAATTAATCAATACATTATAAAAAATAAAAATTTAAATTATGTTAGGTTAAATAACAATTAATAATTTTATAATTAATGAAACAATAATATAACAAATTATAGTTTATAAAAGACAAATAAATTAATGAAACAACTAAACAACAATAAACTATATTGTCAAAGCCCTCAATTTTGTCAATTAAGCAATTTTAGAAAATATAGAGTCAATAAAGTTAATTTTTTAAGTTTCATTTGTCATTTCAGTATTATTTTTAATCACCACATAAATTTATACAGGTTCTTTATTAGATGGACATCACAATAAATCATTCTAGGACTTACTTTGGACTGAACTGAAGAAGGGGGCTATGAGCTAACTTTTCTTTTTATCCTTAAAAAATTACAATATCACACATCTGCAATCAACTCTGTCCATCTGTGACTCTATTCTCAGTTTCTTCCTCTCTTTGTGTTCCAACTTCAAACTCACTAATCATTGTATTAAAGTTAAGTTTGATTTACTATTCTTTTTCCCCTTTTCTTTACTCATTAGCCGTTTATGAAGCAGACAACTGGTCTGCATTGCTCCAATTTCCAAGAGAACGTGCACCACGTGTGTGGTTAAAATTTGATGTTTTCATCAATTGAAGTGGTGGCCAAGTATGACTCCTCTTTCTTCTTTAATTCTTATTAAAATAATATATATTATACTACATAACATTATAATATATATATATATATATATATAACTATTATTAAACTATTATACATTATATAATATATAAAAAATAGAAATACAACATTTTTTTGGGCTAAGCAAAACAATTGATCATTATTTTTTTTATAGTAATTGATTATTTGATTAGATTTTTCATATATTGAGATTTGTCTACTTTCTAGCAGATCTTTAATTTATTATTATTTTTTTATGAATGAATAATTTTTTATCCTCTTCTTTGTCACCTTTATATTTTCTTCTCCTTTATTTTAATGAATATATATATATATATATATATATTTTATGGTTTTTTATGTGTTTTTTAAATAGTCATTTTCATACATGAACCATCAAATCCTATGTCTGTGACTCTATATGATTCGTTTAAAGTTTAGACCCATTAAAATTTAAAACTTATTACTTTATGGGTTCATGTACTTTTTTCTTTTTCTTATATTTCTCTTTTGAATAATCATATATTTTTTGAATTTTTTCAATGACCTATTCTTTAATTATATATCTTTTTTGGCATTTTGGAATTTTTAATATCTGAATTTGTGTTAGTTTTTGCAATATTTGAACATGTTTAGCAAATTTCAATGACTATACCATGTATTATTCTTTTGAAAGTAATCAATTTTTCTTTTATATTTCTCTATTGTGTAATCATATAAATTTTTTTTTGTTTCAAAAATTTATAAGAATTATTCTTTAATATTTTTTGGCCTTTCAAAAGTTTTAACATCTGAATTATTCTTTTAATAGTAACATATCTTTCTCTAATATTTCTCTGTTGTGTAGTCACACACACGCACACACACACACACACACACACACACATATTATCTATAATTCGTAGGCTCTAAATCTTTTGATTCCTTTCAATAGTTATAGCCATTGATTATTCTTTTGAATGTAACTCATTTTTCTCTTATATATTTTTTATTGTTTAGTATTATATATTTTGTTTTGTTTCAAAAATTTCTAAGCCATGAATTATTGGGTTTTTAAATTTTTTTGGTTTTTCAGAATTTTTAATATCTAAAATTTCATCATTGAAAATAACAAAATCCAAGCAAACATTAAAATAAAAGTTAATGTTATATAAATATTAAAATTTTATAAATTAGAATAGTATTCCTGGATACGGATTTACTTTATGTGAGTAAAATATAATATAGGATTTTTTTTTCTCTTAATGTTTAAATGTGCATTTTTATATGGTATTCTTGAGTAGTTAGTGTAAATTCGTGCAATATATTAAAATCTCTATATTATTTTACAAATTTTTTTGTATGCCATTACACATTCAAGCAATGATTTTTTCATCAAATTGTAACACAAATTAAAGTTATACAAGAGCAAATCGTGCAATGGTATAGTTTTTTAATCAATTTAGGATTTTATAAAATTATTTTAATCTACCTCACAAATAAGTAGGTTCCTGTGCATAGCACAGATTAGCAACTAGTATTATAATATTTTTGTACTAACAAATTCCACCCATTATAATAGAATTTCTTATTGAAATTTTTGTCTTGTCTTTTGGTTGTTTTTTCTTTCTTTTTTGATGGATAAACTAAAGCCTATTGGGTTTTGGTTTAAGTATAAACTCACCTATAAAGATTCATAACATATTATATTGGCTTTTCTCAAATAATTAAATTTATATAATATAAACATGTAAATAATATGTTTCTAAAAAAATATAAATAATATATGTGGGGGTAAGGGCCCAAACTTGTATGTTGGGCCTTGGGCCCTATTTGTGGATATGGGTACGTCCAAGGAGGAGAAAATAATTAAGAGAGGCCCTGAAACGGAGGACCACGCAAGGAAAAGATGGATGAGTATAGTCCGAGAAGGCTAACCTGCTCGGATAGAGTGAATATCGGTCAAGCAAGTACTTGGGCAATTTAAGTAACCTCCCAGGATGTTCCACGATAAGGATGAACTTCAAGCACGTACAAAGGTAATAATAATACGAAAATATCTTAAAGGAAAGTTGCAACCACCGCATTGAATGCACTGCAACAACTTTTCAAATCACATTTATTGGGAGAAGACTCCTGAACAGTGCAATTTCGGCTACCGCCACTCACAGATAACAAAAGAAGATGTCTGATGGGACATGTACTCAAGTGGAGGCTTAGATGGTTAACAAGTGTATGATCAAGATGGCCTGAAAGAGCCTATATAATGTAAAAGACCTCCTATGAATGGGGGATCGAGGAAATAAAAAAGAAAGAGAGAAGAAAGAATTACTGTAGCATTGAGAGCTGTGTTAACTTTCAAAACAAATGTATTAATCCATTATCCATCTCCTCGGACAACTATTTCGTCAAGCTTTACGTGCAGTTCATACCTGTTTATCCTTTGAATATTTTCTAGCTGTTACCGTAAATCACTAAAACCTAGCTCTTTAACCCATTCTCTACAAATATATTGTGTTGAGCTCACTAAACCAACGTCCAAATTCATTTCTGGGCCTGGGCCAAAACTCTATGTCCCTACAATATATATTATTAAATTTATTATATTAATGATAATCCTAAAGCGGTATACCAATATAAATTGGTATCAAAATATTTTATTTTCTAACCCAAATTGAAACAATCTCCATTACGGTATTGGATCGTATATTGGTGAAGTTTTGGAATGGGCAAAACATTCTCTTACCGTAGCTGGGACCACCTACCACACAACGTTAAAAAGCATGGCTTTGTGGCTATTTCAGAGCAGATGACCTTCACCTTCACCTCCATCTCCAAAATCCAAATATTTCACCATGTTTGCCCCCACCACCACCAGCATCGCATCACCACCACCACCCTGCCCACCATTTCCACCCCCCACTCTACCTCCACCCTTCCCCCCATTTTCCCCCCTTACTCCACCACCGCCAGCGCCAGCATTTGAGTTTCCTCCACTCTCACCTTTTCCGCCATTGCCCGATTTGCCGCCTTTCAGTGCATCACCACCACCACCACCACCCAAACCTCTGTCACCACCAGACAACACATGGCCACCACCAAGTCAACCACAACCACTACTCACGCCGCTCCTTCTGGTGTGTATCTTGGCTCTAACAATAATAACCACCATCGTCACAACGAGAATTTACAATTCTCTACCAAACCCACCTCAGAGAGGGGCTAACCAGACACCAAGCAACCCGAATCAAAGCAACACAGGGCTGAGATTAGACTCAGACGGTTTTCCGGTAGATCAGGAGCAGGAGCGTGAGCGTGAGAGACAACATAAGCTGGCTTTACGGGCAGAGGTGGCGGCGTATAAGGTTGCCGGACTCCCATCACATATTGACCACCATATATAGTGACTGGTGAAGGTATTTTTTTCCTATCTGGATTTTTTTTTTTCACAGTTTTAACCGTTTGGTCCGATCTGAGTATCAGAGTATTTGAGTGACGAGGTTCTGTAACGGTTTTTTTTTTTTTTTTTTTTGGGGGTGGGTGGGGTGGGGTGCGGTGAATTTAGTTTTGGAGTGCTTTTATTTAACTATTTGGGTGTTTTCTCAAAAAAAAAATTTAACTATTTGGGTGAAATGTTTCTTTATATTGGTGTTTGACAAGGTGTGGATGAGTGAGATGGTCTTTTATGTCGTAAAGTGGGTTGTATCTTTCCCAGAAATTACTATTGTATATGCAGTTAGGTTCTTTTAAGCTTACCTCAATTTAAATTCTTTCATTAAACGGATGGAGATTGGAGAAGCCCTTGGCAAGCTGGAAGAAAGAGTCTTTGTGTTTGTGTAGGCTTACTTTTATTAAATGTACATACTTATAAGTATTCCGTTGGTAACAAAATGTTAATAACTTAATAAAACTGATGGGTTGTAATCATATAGTGGCCTAGTCAAAATTTGAATTCATCAAAACTTTTATAATATATATATATATATATATTAAAAAATTAGCTTTAAAAATATTAATTGACATTCATAACAAAATAAATAAATAATTGTAAAAAAAAAAAAAAATTCCTACAAAACCTAATATAAACATAAGTTGTAATATATTTTTTTAATACTTAATTCAATTTACTCAACAATCTTTGGTCCACATGATTTATTCATTAATTCCCAATTGTTTGAACTCATTATTATCAATCTCAATTAACTATAAGAATATGTTTTATATTATTAAATAAAGAAACAAAAACAACCAATTCATAATTATTAACAATCAAAATAAGAGATTAATCCAAATATTGAATGGATGTGTTTTAATTTTCTTAATATTAAATTTAATGCTACATCATAGTTCCGTATTGAGACTAACATCTATTAACAAAATGACCAATTAGCAAACTTTAAAGACCAATAGTGTTTAGTTAGCAAACTTTAAAGGCCAATAATATAGTTTTACCTATTGTTTTTTTCTATGTCGGCATCTATTTCTTTAAAGTTGGAACTAGAGAAGTGCCTTTTAACTTCTTCTTTTTTTTCCATGTCAATGAGGGAAAAGTAGGTTCATATAATCACAATACAAGAATCCAAAAAAATCTCCGCAATTTTTCCACTCAACCATGTGACCTACTGCTTTTGGTGGAAGGTGCTTGCCAGCGTACCAATGTCAAATCTCTAATGTTGATAAAACTTATAATAGACCATACTTGTCTGTTTCCTATTGTACTTTGACAAATCAAATTAACTTTTGGTGGAAGATGCTAGAATGCCAAGAAAGGATTTTAAGGCATTAATTGTACCATAAACCTTCTGGTGTAGTAAATTCCTGTACGTAAACCAAAAATGCTAGTGAAGCGGCAACTTCATGATGCTGATATTATCAAAAAGATCATCTCTATGCCAATTTCGATTCATGCCGGTTTTACTGATGAAACCATTTGGCCTTACACAACTAAATAAGTAGTAAGACACGGAAATATGAAAATAAATATGAACTTCTCAACTAAAGAACAAAAAAGTATATAAATTTATCTCAAGTGGTCATCCCCACTTTTCAATTGATACGAGGATATGTGTTTGATATATAACACTTGAGTACGAGTGATATATATATATATATATATATAGAATCGAGTACAATTGATATAAACTGCTTGATACAATATATTACCCCAAATATAAAGATGCTTGACAAGAGGGGTGCTTTCATTGTTAGGCTGATCAATCGTGGCTCTAGGAATTTTTTTTTAGGGCGGTCATTAAGAAATTTAAATTATCACGAGATTTTTCTTGGTATCATTTTTTAAAGAAAAATGAAATTAGAAATTATTTTTATTGAATAGGTTGAATGAGCTAAAAATTTTATCTTTTTGTTTTATAGTAGGCTTTTTGTTGAATAATTTTTTCACTTGATGTTGTTTGGTCTTGCCTTATTTTTGTTTTGTTTATGTTTGCTATTATTTGAGCTAATATTTATTGTCGTTATTTAAGCTTTAAGAAAAAAAATATTTAAGAATTATGTTTTAAGGCAGAATTAATTTTGAAATAATGTTACGTCTACAATATTTTTATAATAAATCTTATATAAAAAGTTGTTATTGGTGGGTAAAAAAATAATATTAGTATTTGGCCCAAATATTTGTTGTAAAATTATTATGAAAATGTTGTAAATATAGTAGTACTACTTTTATTTTTGTTGAACCCAAATTTTTGTAATTCTCAAATTAGGGTGTTCATAATTTTTATTTGAGTGGTCACAATAGGTTAGTTTAGTATATAATTTTTTTTAATAAGTATATATATATATATATATATGCAAGTTAGAGTGATCCTGTGACCACCTGATTTGCACGCAGAGTTGCCACTGAAGCCGATAGGAGATTGGCTAGATGAGAGGCAATTTTTTTTTTTTTGCATGAAAATATTATTTAAAAAGGTTACCAATTATTGACCTACAATGATTGCGTCTCTTGCTTCTCCCATGACCATACCGCTCGTCACATTGAGTAATAAAAACTGTGATCTGATCTTTTGCCATTATTGAGGAAAGACATTAAACAAAGAAAACGGAAAAACAAGGGTAATAGGGAGTGCTTTTAAAATAATTGTGAATAAATTATAAATCATGTTAATGATTAATAAATTATTTTAGCATTTTTCACTTAGTAATTAATATTGAGCTACAAGACAGTAATACTTGTTATGAGACAGCCTTTAATTGTTTGTGCAACTATTAAATCTTTCTGTCTGAATGATTTTTGGAGTCCATTTTAAAACATTAGCAATAGGACTCCACATAGAGCTTCTGACGATCAGCTTGTGGTTTTAATTGAGAGCTCAAACAAGGAGTTCTCTATCTCTGTCTTTTTTCACCTTGCAATCATATATATATATATATATAAAGGTTAATCTAACACCATTTCTATAAGCCTAAGAGTGATTATTATACTAAAAGACTTTATATCACATTGGACCATATATCTCAAACTAGTAGACTCCACCAATAGAAATTCATGTATATATATATTTGTGTGTGTGAATAAAAGCTGGAAATTCTTTTGTTATTTAACAATAAGTGTATGTTTTTAGATCCCTGTAAAAACTAGATTGTTTAACCTAATTAATTAACCAAGTGAATACTTAGATTTATTATTCAGATCTAGGTTAAAACAAAACAATCATATCATGCAAAGTAGCGAAAAAATAAATAACAAAACGATACGATGACGCAGGAAAACCAAACCCAGTGACGGCGCCACGTTTATATATAACAATTTATATATAATAATTTTTTATTTTATTTATCTACCCTTAAAAAAATTTAGAACACCCTCAAACTCGTCAGCACAACATGTCATTACCTGCATTGAACGCCTAAAAAACAAATCCAGCCATCGTAGAGGTCGCCCCTTCTTCTTCTTCTTCTTCTTCTTCTTCTTCTTCTTCCTTTTCTTCTTCTTTGCTTCGTCTCAGATGCTCTGCTAGTCTGCCTCGTTTTTTACTCTAGTTTTTGCTTTGTCAGGTTTTTTCTTTACTTTGCCTTTTAGACTTTTAGTTTGCTGACTCCACCCACGTGACAAAGCTTTAGAAATGACAAAACTCAAAAAGCTGACAAAAGAGTTTGATTTCAAACTTATTTATTGAGTCTTGCCTCTTCCCAATGTGATATACATATATACACTCTGATTGTACCCTTTTTGGTTGTTGTTTTTCATTATTTAATTACATATTTATGTTTTAATATTCTAAAAAAGTAATTGTTATGTAATAACTAAATAATTTGAGTTTCAAAAAAAAAAAAAAACTAAGGGTCTATTTGGTAATGTTATTCTAATAATGTTGTTTGTATTTTTTGAAAAAACGTATGAAAAAAAAGTGTGTAGAAATATGTGTAATATTATTTAAAAACTAAAAACATGTGTTTAAACACATATACCAAACATGCCCTAAATAATTTGTTTTATTTGAGGTTTACTTATTTGGATCAATAATTTTATGTTGTATAAGAAAATACAAATATATATTATTTTTAATTTTTTTTAGAAACCCCGAAACAACCTGAAATGGTACACCGAAATAGACCGGTACCAAAATATTCCGTTCCATTAAACAAACCAAAATAGGGTCCGAAACGATATTCATAACATTGCTTTCAAGCAAAAAGAAAAAGCTAAAAAAAAAAAATTGAACTAAAATCTGTAAAAATATATATATATATATAGTAAGAGAGCAAGCCCACCCAAGAACACCCTGAGAAACATTCCTAGAGCCGCCACTAATCAAACCGGTAAAAAATCTAGGAGGATTTAACTTAGTTATCTTCAAGGTAAAAAAGCAAATCCACTATAAAGAATCGAAGTTTACAATAATACTTAGACCACTAACATCCTATTGCTATCACATGTAGAACTTACTGACACGACCACATGCAAGCTCCGAATCCACGGACTCCTTCTCTATTAAGCCTTTGCAAAACACAAGCACCCACACTTGTGACTTTGAGACTCCACTTAAAGGTTTTGGATCTTCTTAGACGTTGATCTTGTATGCAGCAATTTCTACAATACTGGATCTTGAGATTTTTCAAGGAATAACATTAGTAGAAGACATGAAAGAGTTTTTTGAGTACAAAACCCTAGATCTACAAAAGAGGCACAAGATGCACTTTAATCTCTTTAAAAAACTATAAAAACCCTACCTAGAGTTATCTTATGATGTCCTTCAAATATTGGAAAAAACATATCGCAATTTGGGCTTCAAACAAATAAGTTATGGTCTTTTTACGTTTGTTGATTTTTGCTGATATGTAACTTTCGATCGATCGAATCTAATTTTCGATTGATCGAGCCTTGCAAAAATTGAATAGTAATTTCCTGCAATTACTCAATTCCAAACTTAACTTAAACCAAACTTTGAGCAAGTCAAAACCTAAACTAAATGTTTTGATCATAGTTTGACAATATAATACAAATTGAAGTTCTAATACATTTAGTTCCTAAAGTCTTAGAACCTAACAAACTCCCCCTTTGGCAATCCGTGACAAAACACATCACAAAAATAGAAAGCTCAAAGTAAAAACAACCCAATTAACAAACTAAAGCCCAAATTACATCACAAATCCCAATTTAAGACTCCTAGCCTAGAAGTTGCAAGAAGAGGTAGAAGATCTTGATTAGAATGTAGCTGTCTTTCTTGAAAACACTCAAAAGAACACATCACCGAATGTGTGGAAAGAAATACACATAAACAAAATGAAGCACAATATAAAAACAAAAGTAAACTAACTCTTCCCCTAAGTTAGATACATAAAATAAATAAATAAATAAAAAAATTTTATATTCTCTCCCTTTCAAAAACAATTTCAACTCTCCCTATACAAAATAAACAGAATTCCTACATTTCATCTATTTCTCCCCCTTTTTGTCACATTTTGACAAAGACAACTCAAACAAAGAGTAAATAGAAAACAAACGCAATAAAAGTCAAGAGAAAATAGAGAATCAAGGAAACAAAAGAATCCAGTTCTATAGAGAATAGAGGCAACTCCCCTTATGAAGAGCAACAACTCCCCCTATGAACAGCAAAGATTAAAAACAAGCTTCTCCCCCTATAAAAATAGGAAAAACAAAACAAATTTTGGAAAAAACAGTTTTAGAGAAAATATAGGAGGTGGGGAAAAGTAAAGACACAAACCAAACTAAAAAAAAATTGAGGTTACACATGAACACAAATATTCTCTCTTTCAATAAGTGCAAACTTGATACTATGTGACCCATAAACAGATGGTTTTTGAACTCAAAGCAAGTAGAGAAAATATTTGCACATTATTATCCATCATATCTCTTTAGAAAAATATTTTCTGCAATTCACACATAAAAATAGCATATACTAAAAAGTACATAACTTAAAAATTAACCAATCAATTTATCAAGTTGAGTACCCAATTTAGCAAAGTGTATGAATGTTATATGTGAAAATAATGAGAGATATGACTGCAAAACTGCAAGATGGATATAGAAAACAATGCAATGCATGTAAATCCTAAACATAAATGATGCAAAAAAAAAAAAAAAAAGATTGGTCAAATACTTAAAAACTAAAAAATTTTAGTTTCGATCGGTCGAGCATTGATTGAATACCAATTGAGCCAAGCAGATTCAAACAAAAAAATTTTAACACATTTTCGATCGGTCAAAAAATAGCATCAATTGATTGAAATTCTAAAATTTTGAAATTTTTGAAAAACACTGACCATTTTATGCAGAAGCCACTCAAACCAACATATTTCATGAATGAAATGCATGAGTATGAGTTTAAAATTTTTTCAAAAACACTTGAAATCAACCAAAATCTTCCAAAAACAAGATTTTCACATTTTTGTCCCAAAAACTCAAACATTAAACATATTTTGCATCAAAATCAAGAAACATATAATCTTGGATGGCCAAAACAAATTCACACACAATATCATGTACTAAGTTTAGCAAAGAATAACTTGTGTAGTGTGTGCAACTAGCAATAGCATGAGATACATGTGAGGTGATATGTAGATAGTAATCTGTGCGCGCCCAAAGAGTCTTTAGTGGGCTCAACCAATACTTGGGCTCATAACTTATTTGTACAGTGTGCTTCAAGTTTACTACTATGGGTAATTCCTTGCTCGGCACCTAATTGCACACTCTTGTAATCATGAGCTTCTTCCTTTTTCCTTTCGTAGGTTGCTGGTGTGATCACTCTCTACTCTTTGTTTTTCTTTTCAGAATTAACAACCCCCCAACCTCTCACCCCATTATTTATAACTTGAGATGAGTGGAGGTGTCATGATTACTTCCTAATCTCACTCGTGTGAATGAAGGTCCATTTCCATCATCTTTAAGTGGATGTTCCGTTGGGAATGGTGGTAATGGCATTGGAACTGGTTCCCACCTCCAAAAGACTGTTCGGCAGTAATATTCTCCAAGGCAATATCGGGCTACCAAGACCTTGTATCCCCACGCAATCACACTCCCGGCAGAGTTAAGGTTGATTAGGCGGGGCTTGCTTTTAACATTCATGATGGAATGATTTTGTTATGGTTTTTGAGCTTAGATTAGGGCTCGTGGCATGTCTGGATCAAGGTCATAGGTCAACGAGGATAGGGTCATACAATGTATTGCAAGGCTTAGGTCCAAGGCCCATTAGGCCTTGGGCCCACCCTCGTACACTAGCCCCCCTTTTAATTCATGTCTGAATCTTAGGAACGAATCAAGGAAGACATGTGCCAGAGACTTCTCGGGAAGCTCAGTTGTTAGTCACTGAACGGATGGGATGGTCATTAATGCGCTCTCAAAAATGGTGTTATGCTAGGCTGTTAGGATTAACCACCATCATAACCTGATGGTTTGCAAACCAAAGTTGCGCATATGGGGGTTATAAAAAGAATCCAAAAAGGTTTTCTTGCCTCTCACTCCATTAAATGTTCCCATCCTATAAATACTTCCTGTTCCTCCTTCAAATCACTTTTCGCTTCCTAACTCTTCAAAATCTCTCTCTGCCAAGCACTCTTCTCCCGTGCATAAATCCTTCAATCAAGATCACCCATTCCTAGAGCCCACAGTAAGTTTCTCTACTATTTTCTTCTTCTTTCAATTTTTTCTTTCGCTTTAGAGTTTAAGAATGGGGTTTTCCCACCTTCTATCTTCTGAGGCATCTTTAGCTAACTTTAGGGAGGTTTTCAACATCCTTGGGGATGTGGATGTGGCGTATTGTCACAAAGGTGACATCGCTTTCCATTGACGTTCTAGGTCTAACACAACATTTTTTCCTTTAATGGCTATTCTAGAAGGAGGGGTTAGGTTTCCCGTGTACCCTCTTTTACTTAGTACCTTAGGTTCTATGGTTTGTGCCTTGATCAATTTCCTCCCAATTTTTACCGAGTCATTAGTTGCGTTAGTAGATTAAATCGGATATATGGGTTACAGTTAAACCACCACGACATAAATTTTTTGTACAGTTTGTATGGCAATATCAGGTCTAACTATTATCTAAAGGCTAGGGATCTACGAGTACGGCTTATATCATGCCTTCCTGATTCTAATAGAAATTCTACGGGGGAATATGTTCAGGTGAGCGACAATTGTCTTGCCGATGAGGTCCTTTGTCCACTCTCGCCACGCAATATTGGTTGGTACCGAGTATCTTTTACTCTTTAATTGTGTTTTACTCATGATTGTTTTGCTCAAATAGGCACTAACCATCTTTTGTATTATTTTGATGCAGATAGCAAAAGGTTTTGGCAGGACATTAGAGTGGTGCATGTGAGAGACCTGAATTTCGTGCTTCGGTCCGAAATATTTGTGAACTCCGACGGGTAGCTCTAGGCATCGCACCTCATTTTCAGCTGCAATCCTGTCTATACAACTTGGCAACCTTTCAGGCCCGCTTTGTTGGTGGACAGCCCATTGTCGTCATACATAGACATGCGGCATGACAACTTTCTTCCCCCGCAACTAACTGTAGTCTACCTTAGCCTTCGGTACACCACCGTGGATTCTCTTGCATCAGTAAGGGACGCTTCAACGGATCTCGTATCTCAAAGCCGTAGAGTCCATGTACCCATCGAAGAGCAAGAAGCTCTAGCCCGAGCAGCCGAGCCAACAGTAGCCAAGTCGGTCAATTCCTCGACAACAGAGGCCGATTAAGGCACAGAGATGGTGACCAAGCGAACAATGACCATCAACCGATTCTTGCCCAGCACTCGTCCTGCGGCTCAGCCTCAACAACCGTAAGGTAAGGATTAGACTCCTTCTCCTCCTCCCGCTAGTCACGCCAAAAAGAAGCGGTGCCTCGCCGATCAATCGCCTAAGGTTCTGAGTAACGCTCCCTCGAGGACCCCTCCCCGGGTATCTGGTGGGATCACGATTCGGGAGTTAGTTGGTAATTCCTGGCCAACAACCCAAGTCGGGGCCAATGTGGCATCCTCTTCTCGACTCGAGATGGGTTGGCAGGCCACCTTCAAACTTGATGACAAGCCTCTGCTAGGTTCTGCCAGAGTAAGGACATGGGCTCGGGCAAAAGGGGGCGAGTTGCCTAGAGCCTGGTGCAAGGCCTCTTATTGCCCGAGGATGTTCACTTTTTCTCAAACGGGACTAAGGAATTGCTGGCTAGGTGGTTGCAGTGGCACACTATAGCAGTAAATTTCTATCCCTCTCCTTTCCATTTGTTTTGATGCGTGTGTATCCTCTTTGCCTTCATACT
Source organism: Quercus gilva (assembly GCA_023621385.1). NCBI lineage: Eukaryota > Viridiplantae > Streptophyta > Magnoliopsida > Fagales > Fagaceae > Quercus > Quercus gilva. The sequence continues at coordinate 91,333,501 of CM042476.1, read as the reverse complement.
TATCATCATTGCGTTATCAAGCTGCGCAGCTAACCCACGTTCTTGATGAAAGGCTGAAGGAGCTTGCCGAGGATGCCGAATGAGAAAAGGCCCTCAAGGACGTTGTGGTTGCCACGGCAAAGGATAAAGGCAAAGTTGCTGAAGCTGCCGAAAAGAAGGCTTAGTCTGCTGAGAAAGCCCAATTGGTGGCAGAGAAGAAGTTGACCGAGGTGGAGGTCAAGTTGGTGAGTGCAGAGCTCAAATTGGAGAAGGCAGAAAGCCTAAACTTGGCTCAAACTGACGAGATCGCTGACCTTAAAGCGGCCCTTGGTGCCTGCGAGGAAAAGTGGTACAATGAAGGTTTCGCAGATGTTGAAAACTCTGTGGAGACCATTGTCCATCAAGCCTAGCATCATGAGTTCGAGAAGGGGTGGCTGGCGGCCCTACAAGCAATGGGAGTAGCAGACGATTCCTCATTGAGGAACCCCAAGCAAATTCTATACCTAGCTCCTCCCCCCCGCGTCCAGAGTCAAGCTGGTGCGCGCGATTGACACCCATGTGGAGATAGTCGATCTTGAAGTGACCAGCAACCTCAATGCCACCAAGAATGTATAAGTCCAGACGCTTGCCACCGATCCACCAACTGAGGATGCACCTGAACGGCCAGTCAATGATGCAGTATAGTTCCCACCCGCTGACGTTTAAATTTTAGCCTGCCTTTATTTCTTGTGTTTAGTTTTTCTTTTCGTTCGTTTGGTTTACCCATAGTCACTGGGTTGTGGTGACAGAATAATGGTTTAACTTTAATTCCCGTTTGCTTTATTTGATTATTAAACGAACATTTACTTTAGTTGTGTCTATAAATGATCATTATATTGTCACTAAGTTATTTTTTTGCCGCGTTTATTCCTAATGACCGGGTGGCCTAATCAAGACTTGTCTCTTTAATTTGACGCATGCTTGTATATTTAACGAAAATGAATGCCAGGCTTCCGTTCTTAAGGAAACTCAGTGTTAGGTCCCCATCTGTTAGGTGATCGGGCCAAGTCGAGAACGGGATTTTCGTCGTTAGGTAATATTTACCATAAGGTCTCCACTTGCTCGATGAACAGTTTTTTGACTTTAGAATAATTTGACGTAAGGGTTCCGCTTACTCGGTGATTAAGAGTGAACCGGGAGCGAGTTTCGGCCCTTAAAATAGTTTGATATAAGGTTTCCACCTGCTTGGTGACTAGGATCGAACTGGGAGCAGGCTTCAGCCTTTAGAATAGTTTGATATAAGGTTTCTACCTGCTCGGTGATTAGGATCGAACCGAGAATAGATTTCTGACCTTAGGTAAAATTTGAAATTAGGTTTCTACCTGTCAGGTGATGAAGGTCGAACTAGGGACAGGTGTCTGACCTTAAGTAAAATTTAAAATTAGTTTTCCACCTATTCGGTGATGAAAGTCGAACTGGGGACAAGTTTCTGTCTTTAGATAAAATTTGTAATAAGGTTTCCACCTATCCAATGATGAAGATCAAATCGGGGATAGGTTTCCGTCCTTAGGTAAAATTTGGAATTAGGTTTCCACCTGTTCAGTGATAAAGATCAAACTGGGGACAAGTTTTTGTCCTTAGATAAAATTTGAAATTAGGTTTCCACCTGTTTGGTGATGAAGATCGAACCGTGGACAGGTTTCTGTCCTTAGATAAAATTTGAAATAAGGTTTCCACCTGTCCGATGAAGAAGATCAAATAAGGGACAAATTTCTGTCCTTAGATAAAATATAGGCTTGGTTTTCTTTGTGTTTGCTGACCGAAGTTAGTCAATTAACAGTGACGAAACCAAAAGTATGAACTCATCTGTAAGGATGAACATCGCTATCATATTACTTAGTATTGTACACATACGATATTATACCTAACCCGTACTTATATGCACCGACGATCAGTGGTAAAACTTTTTTAGATTGTGAACATTCCATGACCGGGGAAGTGGTATTTTGTCTAAGTATGCTCCCACGCTAGCGATGGCGGTCACTCTATAAGGTCCTTCCCAGGTCGGGGCTAACTTTCCCACATTAGTGTCTCACATATTTCCTACCACTTTTCACAGTACTAAGTCTCCGACGTGGAATTCCCTTGTCTTCACATTCCGATTATACCGTCAGGCAAGCTTCTGTTGATACTCGGTTAGACGTATAGTCGCTGATTCTCGGCATTCTTCTAACAAATCCAACTGCTTCACCATTAATTCGTCATTCTGGGTAGGGGCAAATCCCATAACCCGTGCACTACATAGGTTTACCTCGGCCAGTATGACGACTTCCACTCTGTACGTTAGGGAAAATGGAGTTTCTCCCGTAGACCTTCTGGGGGTTGTACGGTATGCCCACAAAACGTTTGGAAGCTCCTTGGCTGACCTACCCTTTGTACCCTCCAATCTTTTCTTTAATCCGTTTAAGATCACTTTGTTGGCAGCTTTAGCTTGGCCATTGATTTGTGGATAAGCTGGGGTGGAATATCTATTTTTTATTACCAAGATCACTGCAGAACTTGCGAAAGGCTTTACTGTCGAACTACAACCCGTTGTCAGATACGAAGGACTTCGACACTCCAAATCTTGTAACTATGTTTCTCCACACAAACTTTTTAACATCTACATCCCATATATTAGCCAATTCCTCAGCCTCCGTCCATTTAATGAAGTAGGCCATGGCCACTAAAACAAACCTACGATTGCCCGTGGCCTGGGGAAACGGACCAATAATGTCTAGCCCCCACTGTGCAAAGGGCCAAAGGCTGTTGATGGGATTCAGACTTCCTACTGGTTGATGGATCAACGGGGCATACTTTTGGCACTATTTGCACTTCTGCACGTATTGGGCAGCATCCTTTTGCATTTGTGGCCACCAAAACCCCTAGGTCATCACTCGATGTGCCAATGAGCATCCCCAAACATGACTGCCACACACCCCGTTATAGAGTTCAGCCAAGAGTTCATTAACTTTCTCGGGGTGCAAGTATAAAATATATGGCCCCCCAAAAGACCTCCAGTACAACTTACGGTCTGCTAACAACCAGTACCGAGCGGCTACCCGATGATCTGATGATAACCCTGAAAAGGGTCCAGAAAGCTCATTCTCGGGTGCCCATATGTGGCATCTACCAGTTGATCAATCTTCGGCATGGGGAATGAGTCCTTTATGCATGCTTGGTTCAAATCAGTAAAGTCAACGCAAAATCTCCATTTGCCGTTCTTCTTTTTTACCACCACGGTATTAGCAAGCCACTCCAGAAAGAAAATCTCACTTATTGCCCCAGCCTTCTTCAATCTCTTGACCTCTTGTCAAACGGCCTCGACATGCTCCTTAGCCGATTTACTCGGCTTCTATTTCTTATGAGGGAACAATGGGTCCATGTTAAGCTTGTGAACTATGAACTTGAGGTTCACCCCGGGCACCTCATACAGGCTCCAAGCAAACACGTCCATACTCTGCATAAGAAACAGCAGCGTCTCCACCCTACCTTCGTCCTTCATACTTGCACCTATATGAAAATTCCTATCACCATCCGACAGTATCCTAACTTTTACCAAGTCCTCAGTGTAGCTAGCCCCTATTTCCCCCTGGGGTTCCTGTAATTGCTATAAGGGAACCTCTTTGGTCGTTCCTTTCTGTTTGATCTCGTGGTTAACTGTGGCCAGTAACACTGTCTGGCCATTTGCTGGTTTCCCTTTACTATAGCAATACCTTGCTCGGTGCAGAATTTTCCTTCACATGTAGGGTGGACGGGACAACCCTCATTGCATGAATCCACGGCCTTCCTAGGATCGCCGTATACAGAGAAAACATAGCGACCACTATGAATGTCACCATTACTTCCTTACCTTCCATATTTACAAGAAGTGAAATCTGCCCTTCGAGGACGACCATTCGACCATCAAACTTGACTAGGGGCATATCATACTTGAAGAGATCTCCATTCTTCAGCCCAAGCCCCTTGAACAGGTCGGGGTACATCACTTCAACACCACTCCCCTGATCTATCAATACCCTCTTTACTATAAAACCACTTATCCGGGCTGTAACCACCAAAACATCAATGTGCGGTTGAATTGTTCCTTCTAGATCACCGTCATTGAAAGCAATGGGCTCCCGAGTGAATTTCAACTTCTTCTCGGAGGGCTATTCTCCCGAGTAACCTTTCGCCGGCACCACGACCAGTACCCTTCTGCTCTTAGTTATCGTGGAACCCCTTAGAGCTACGTGGATAACCTTTATTACTCCTAGCGGGGGTGGGAGAGGATTCCCCCTTGGTCGGGTACCCTGCCTTGTATCCTGATTTCTTGAATCCGCCACAAACTCTTTTAAATACCCTACCTTCACTAACTGCCCTAAATGATCTTTTAACACCCTGCATTGCTTGGTGGTTTCCTCCTTATCTCGGTGGTAAGTACAATACAGGTTCTGATTTCTCCTCGATGGGTCTACCCCTCATCTTGTTTGGCCACTGGAAATACGGCTTATTCTTGATTCGATTCATGATCCTGTGCACTGGCTCCGTAAACGTTACATTCACTTCCCCCACCTGTGTTCCCGGCTCTTGAATCCTCAATTCCTTCCTGGGCCTTGACTAAAAACCGCCTTGACAAGGATGACTTATAGCCAAGGCCTTACCTTTGTTATGCAGCCGGCCATCCTTTAACTGTTTATATTCTTCAATACACCTCATTAGCTGCGTCCTATCCTCAAGGGGCCTCCTTGTCAGTGACTCTCGCAATTCGAAATCCTTGGGCAATCTCAGTCAAAAGGTACTTGTCGCAATTTTTTCTTTGCCCCCGCCAATCTCGTTGTAAAGCTCCCAGTACTAGCTAGTGTAGCGGCGAAGTGTTTCTCTAGCTCCCATTTTCATTGATAACAATGCGCCTACTAGTTGTAGCACCCGGCTGTAGGTTATAAACTGGACACCAAATTCTTGGATCAACTCGGCAAAATTGTGAATTAAGCCTTTCCTTAATCCATTGAACCACCTTAAAGCAGTGGGCCCGAGACTCGAAGGAAACACCTTACACATTAGCGCATCGTTATGAGTGTGTAAAGACATCATTTGGATATAATGGCTTACGTGTTCTATCGGGTCCATTTTTCCATCATAAGAGTTGAATGGTGGCCATTTAAATTTGCTCGGCATGGGGGCCCGTTCAATATCCCCCGAGAATGACGATCGAGTATCTCGGCGTAATGCTTGGCTCATAGCGTCCATGGTGGCATTCCAGGGTCTTCGCTTTTCTGGGGATGTCAAATCCCGATCTGCATACTCTCATGAACGTGAACGATCTCGGTGTCATTGGGAACCAAACTGATGGGACTCGGTTCCGTAGCGTCCTCCTACACTAGTGGACCCTTCTTCATGTTCCTCATGGTCTCTTCTCTGACGCCTACCTCTTGCTTCCAACTCCAAATCTCTTACTAACCTACGCAAACGTTCAAGTTCCTCGTCTCTCTCATAAAAAAGCCAACGCTTTAAAGTGCCTGATATTGTTCGGTGAGTTTGATATGACCATTCTCCAAGGTTGGACTGCTCTTCTTCCCACTCATGCTCCCTATCTTCACGCCTCTTTTGCTTTCTTTCTCACTAGGTAGATCCCCAAGAAGATCTCCTAGAACCACTTTCACCATAACTCTCTGACCATACTTCAGACATTTTCCCTGCGCGAGTCTCAGCAGAACCATAGCTACGTAGGAGATTCCTATAAATGGCGCCAATTATGCACGCCCAAAGAGTCTTTAATGGGCTCAACCTATACTTAGGCTCACAACTTATTTTTACAGTGGGTTTTGAGTTTCCTACTATAGGTAGTTCCTTGCTCTGCACCTAATTGCACACTCTTGTAATCACGAGCTTCTTCCTTTTTCCTTTCGCAGGTTGCTGGTGTGATCACTCTTTACTCTCTCTTTTTCTTTCCAGAATTAACAAACCTCCAACCTCTCACCCCATTCCCCTATTTATAGCTTGAGATGAGTGGAGGTGTCATGATTACTTCCAAATCCCACTCGTGTGAATGGAGGTCCAATTCCATCGTCTCTAAGTGGATGTTCCGTTGGGAATGGTGGTAATGGTATTGGAACTAGTTCCCACCTCCAAAAGGCTGTTTGGTAGTGATATTCCCCAAGGCAATACCAGGCTGCTGAGACCTTGTATCCCCGTGCAATCACACTGCTGGCAGAGTTAAGGTTGATTGGGCGGAGCTTGCTTTTGACATTCCGATGGAATGATTTCATTATGGTTTTTGAGCTTAGATTGGGCCTTGTGGCGTGTCCGGATCAAGGTCGTAGGTCAACAGGGATAGAGTCATATCACGAGGCTTGGGCCGAAGGCCCATTGGGCCTGGGGCCTAGCCCCGTACATAATCAATCACAATTTTTACATTATTTATCATCTAAGTTTGAAAGAGACTATCACCTAAAGAGTTACATCATATAACTCTCACATCTCCTAGAAAACAAGCTTGCAATCATGTATATATTTTTTTTTGTTTTGCCTCATAATGTACACACCATTTTTATTTATTGTGAAATTGATAGTTTAGCTAGATAATGTACACATCAATTTTATTTCATTGTGTCATCTTTATTATAGCCTAATAATGTACACACCAATTTTATTAGTAATCCGAGGTTACACCTTATGTTCTTTTTATGCATGTGCTACACTTTCTCAAGAATAAAATCTTATAATATGCACTAAGGTGTTCATGATTGGCTAGTAAACAGTAGTGAGATGGTTATTTATGTCTGTCTCTTAGGTTCTAGTCCTAACATTCAAAAGCATGTGACTCCAAAATCAAGATCATGTTATTAAAAACTATAAACAACTCCCACACAAGCTAAACATGGTACAAAAGCATGTTATGTAAAAAAAATATGGCCAACCTTAACTATAAATCCAAGATATGTAATACAAAACACATCCTTCTATATCCCTTTTTCCAATATTTTTTTAAAAAAAATTTATGACCAAAAACAAAAAGCACACATTATGCTAAATGAACAATGCAAAAGTAATGCATGATGGTGCTTAACTAAGCTATAAAGGGTACACAAACAAGAAATATCAATTTCTTAATTAACCCTTGAGTACATGTGCAAACTAGTACATACTCACTTAAAATCAGAAATAGCTTAGCACTTATATAACACATACTATTCAAGTTTCTCCACAATGTCAAGCATGTTCTAAATCAAGAGTGAGATATTATAATTCATGTCATATCAAAAATAAAAATAGACACAAAATAAAATATTTGTCTTTTTCAAAAATTTTCAATGTTTTTGGATTTTTGAATAATCAAAACAACCTAAGAAAATAAAACAACCAAAAACTAAAAGTAAACATGTCCACAAATAATTGAAAGAACTAAATTAGGGACAAGTCAACAACACTCACTTTAGAGAATCTTTTCTCACCCATATAGTATGAGTCTTCGGCTTTGTAGGTGAAAAACCATGTGAAGCAGAGTTTATTTGAGGGATTACACCAATCTTCTAAGAGAAACTGAAATCCTGCAAATTTTTTTCACAAGCCTTAAAAAGATCAACTGAAACAATAGTGTCATTTTTATTCAAATGATCACAATCAAAAACAGTAAGACACTTAAAATTGTCCATGATAACAGGGATCAAGGATCAACTCATAGATCAAGAGATCTAATACAAGAGCTAACCTACTCTGATACCACTTGTATGTTTTTAGATCCCTATAAAAACTAGATTTTTTAACCTAATTAATTAACCAAGTGAATACTTAGGTTTATTATTAAGATCTAGGTCTAAACAAAACAATCATATCATGCAAAGCAGCGGAAAAATAAATAACAAAACGATATGATGACCCAGAAAAATCAAACCGGTAAAAAACCTAGGGATGATTTAACCTAACTATTCTCAAGGTAAAAAAGCTAATCCACTATAGAGAATCGAAGTTTACAATAAGACTTAGACCACTAACATCCTATTGCTACCACATGTGGAACTTACTGACACGACCATGTGCAATTACTCAATTCCAAACTTAATTTAAACCAAACTTTGAGCAAGTCTAAATCTAGAATAAATGTTTTGATCATGGTTTGCCAATATAATACAAATTGAAGTTCTAACACATTTAGTTTCTAAAGTCTTAGAACCTAACAATAAGGATTAGTATTGTTAACTTACCATTGGATATCTATTTGACTTATTCTCTGTTTGGAGCTCCTTTGTTAATTATTATTATTTTTTAATAAATGTTACTTGAAAAAATGCTCGAACTACATGATAATCGATTAATCAAACATCAGCAATTTGATTCTTTTCGTTTAGTAAAACGCAATCATATTTCCATTGTAGTTTATTAGGCTTCGCATTTGTTTCAGGCACTGGAGAATGTGGTATTGCTTCTAATACTCCATTATTTTGGTTTTGTTATGTAGATGGACAACAAAAGAATCAGAGCAGCAGCGTAGATTTATCCATCCTTACTATCGGGGCTATACTATTGGATGTTAGTGGTTTTATACTATTACGGGTATGTATTATGGAATATTGTTTTAAGTATTTTGGATGATTATGTATTAAAACTTGGATGGTGTAGCATGTGGTAGCAAAATGGGAATTATAATGTTGGAATTTTAGTTGTATAGTTTATTTTCAGCTAATTCTACTCTACTCCCCTCCCCTCCACTCCCCCTCCCTCTTCCCTCAATTCAAACGGGCCCTAAGGTTTTTTTTTCATCCCCCTTTGTTTATTTAATAGTTGTGTATTGTGTGAGTGTTTTGAGTCTTAGCTGGTAATCATAAATGGGTTTGACAATGATAGTTGTGGAATTTGAACTGTGTTGCTTTCTCCCAGCTAGCTGAAGCTGGATGAAACCCTGTTTCTCAACTTGATTTGCATTCACGAGTTTCTTTCTTTAGCTTATGTTTTAGCGTGCTACTATAGATAAAGTGTGTAACGTTTTATGATTTGTTCCAACAAAAAACTGTTTATTGCTTTCCAGTAAACAGTAACAGGCTTGAGTGCAATGTGTGAGATACCTTATTCAATATCTCACGTACTTGAGCATTCCTTGCATACTAAACATCTCCGTGTACATTTGCATCTTATAAGCAGTTACTAGTAAATTCCTATGTGATTAACCATTAAAACCAACAATGGGCTGTTGTGGAGCTCAAACAAATGTTGAGTATTTTTTGTTGCTAAGCTAATGTGTCATGCTCCAAACCCATGTAAGAGCTAGGCACATGACAACAGTCACATACTTACAAAATTTACACCCTAAAAGTGTGAAAGGCCTTCTTAACAACTAAAGAATTATCTTCAAAGAAAATTTCATCAATAAATTTAAAAATATCTTCAATAATGCAATTCTCAAAAGATCTCCAAATAATAATCTTCCAACATCAAAATAAAATAAACTAAATCCTTTAGGTCTAAAAGTCTACACAAATGGTAATTTTAAACATAAAAGTTTAAATCTTATTCCATTGATTTCCTAAACTTCAGTTACATGCATATCCCAGAAGAAGCCCAACATACGCTACTCTTCCTAATTAAAATCTAAAAGGGGAAAAAGGGGAGGGGGGGGGGGGGGTGTCAATTGACAACTCAATAAGTAACCAAAGTCCTAATAAGTTCTATCAAGCAAATAGATCTGTAAAATAATAAGTTGTATATAGATCAAATATTTTAAATCTTACAAATATATCGTAGATGAATTAGAAATTAATCTGTTTTCCATATATATCAAAGCTATAATTTACAATAGGTGTGAGTTTGGATAGCACTGAGACTTCGTTTTTGTGCGTTTGTGTTTTTTTTAGTGGGTCCATAGGTACTATTCACGGACCCACAAAAGTCAGTAAATAAGTTTTCAGCAAAATAACTTTGGGTCCCATAACACTATTCACACCTTTAAAAATTATTTTGCTATAATGTTTTCAACAATAAGTTTTCAATTTTCAGCAAATAAGCGGTATCCAAACATACCCTAGGTTCCAAAAACACATAAGTAGTTTCAAGGACTTAAAACAATTCAAATATTCAACATAATTCTTATTCTTAATAATCTTTACAACTATGGTCATGCTATATCCTCGTGACTAGGCATCAGATTCAAATGAAACTAAGTTCTGTGCTAATGTATATCCCCCATTAGCTAGGTCCAAAAACACGATAAGCTTGTGATGCCCCAGATAGAACTAGTTTTAGTACCAATGAATAACCTTCATTGGCTGGGTATCAGAGTACCAAAGAATAACTCCCATTGACTGGGTATTAGAGTCAAAGCATAGTCAGATTGTCTAAAATCATATACATCAAATTATAGTTCAAACAAAAATATATTTCATTCAAATACATACATAAAATCATATATTTAGTAAGTCAAATATATTTGAGATAATTCTTTTTTCTTTACTTTAAATCAATCTAAAACAATTAAATAAAATTATAACAATTATAAACAATGTTCAGTAGTTAAAATATGCAAAAGAAAACCAATTAGGATTAGGTTACTTGCCTCAGCTAACTCACCACAAAAGAACTTCTCCCTAACACTTTCTCTAAAATCTTTAGATATCGCCTAAACAATTTTAAAGCACCATTTACTCAATAACCAAATAATTCAAGAAAAACTTATAATGGTACCCGACCAGAAGAGGGACTAATAAAAATATCCAATAACTATCTACTGTTATCTCACACCAAAATTCCACCTATTCATAATATTTTTCTTTATATATATATATATATATATTGCCACAACTAAAGCCCTAGAGATAAGACCATAACTCCTATTACTATGTAGGCACGTGGGCCATCTTCAAGAACATGTGTTCCTCTTTTTTTTTTTTTTTTTTCTTTTTTGCCACCTGCCACCATTATCATCTTTTGAGATTATGACAACTCCAAGTACAAGCTAAGCACATGGCCTTACGGAAAAACAGCCATTATTCCTTTTTTCTTTTTTTACACTATAATTTATGACTTGTCAAACTTCATTGATTTCCTATTCACCCGTACCAAAACTAATAAACAAAATAATATAATAATAAAAAGAAGATGAAGGCTACTTTTTTTTTTTTTTTTTTTTGGTTTCCTACTATGTATTCTCAAAATTTTCAACTATAGACTAATCACTGTTCGCGACAGGTAGGCCCTAGTAGGGTAAATTGCTGGCCCAATGGGGTTTTTTCAAAGCCCAGGTACCCGGACTCGAACTAAAGAGTAGACTTAGTCGAATTTAGGACAAACACTTTAAGACCAAGTGCCCAACTACTTGGCCAACCCACCAGGGTTAAGATGAAGGCCACTTTATTTCTTGTTTTTTTTTTTGCCCTCATCTATACTAACACACTCACACCATTAATACGATGTTGCTGCTGCATCGACTTTCCTATTCACAAAAAGTACAACTTTTTAAGGCAAAAACTGTGTAGAACCGGACCTAATGACCATGCCTAGCCTTCTACAAATTCATCTATACTTACAAATCGTACCGACCATGACCATGCTTAATTTTTTGTAGATCAATCTACACTTAACACAATAGTGGCATAGGAAAAGAATAATTATTATCAAAACAGTACAGATACTAAAAATATAATTTAATCCCTTCTTTGGTCACATCATAAAATTCATTGAGTATTTAAATAGTTTTACGGTCAAAATACCCAAATAAAATATACTCTAAGCCCAAATAAAGCTTAGACTTGACAAGAAAGAGATTCTCAGGCTCTTGCCTCAATTATGCAATCAAAATTTCTCTACTTGAGTTTTTTGGGTAGTCTCCTCTCTCAAAATATCTGTCATTATATGCTAACTTAAATTAGACTATATATTGCTAGGGTTTCAACCTTATTTTCTAAAAAACCCCTTTAGTAATATTAAGTATAAAATTGACCCCATAAACAAATCTATTTAAATACCCTTCCCTTTAAATCTTTTTTTTTTTTTTTTTTTTTGGGTATTACATTCTCCCCTCCTTAAAAGAAGTTTAGTCTTCTAAACTTGACATACCTTAGTCCTAAAAAAGATATGGGTATTTCTCCTTCATTTCATCTTCTAATTCCCATGTAGCCTCTCTCACAGACTGGTTCCTCCATTAAACCTTGACATAACGTATGGTACGATGCTTCAACTCTTGCTCCTTCATGTCCACAATTTTAACTGGTTATTCTTCATAAGTTAAACTATCTCTTAATTTTAGAGGCTCTTAATCCACTACATGACTAGGGTTTGGAATGTATTTCCTCAACATTAAGACATGAAAAACATAATGTAGCCCTGATAAAGAAGGTGGTAAGGCGAGCCTATAAGCAACTTTACACATCCTTTCCAAGACTTCAAAACGTCCTACAAAACGAGGACTCAACTTACCTCGAAAACCAAACCTCATAACTCCTTTAGTATGTGAAATCTTCAAGAACACATGATCACCCACTTGAAACTCTAATTTCCTTCTTCTAAGGTTTGCATAACTCTTCTGCCTACTCTGAGCCATTTGGAGCTGCTCTTTAATCACTTGAATTTTATCCACTGTTTGATGTACAATCTCAGGACCCAACAATCTTCTTTCTCCAACATCATCCCATCATATAGGAGACCTACACTTCCTACCATACAAAGCCTTATATGGTGCTGCTTTGATACTTGCTTGGTAGCTATTATTATATGCAAACTCCACCAAAGGTAGATGTTCATCCCATGAACCTTTGAAATCAATTACACAAGCTCTCAACATATCTTCCAATGTTTGTATAGTTCTTTCTGAAAGTCCATCTGTTTAAAGGTGAAAAGTTGTGCTAAACTTCAAGTTAGTACCCATTGCCTTATGCATGCTCTCCCAAAATTGAGACACAAATCTTCAGTATCTATCAGACACAATGGACACAGGAGTACCATGTAATCTCACTTTTTCATTGGTATACAATCTAGCTAACCTTTTGAGTGAGAAATCTACCCTAATGGCCAAAAAGTGTGCAGATCTTGTTAACCGGTCCATAATCACCCAAATTGCATATTTACTAGTAGGGGTTCTAGGCAGCCCCGTCACAAAGTCCATAGTAATATCCTCTCAGCTTAGTTTTGGGATGGGAAGAGGTTGCAAAAATCCAGCAGATTTTTGATGCTCAATCTTGACTTGTTGACACACTAAACATTGAGCAACATATTAAGCAATCTCCCTCTTCATGTTGGTCCACCAAAATGTCTCCCTTAAATGCTAATACATCTAAGTACCTCTTGGGTGTATTGTGTAACTCGTGTTATGAGCCTCCTTTAGAATTTCTTCCTTAAGGTCTAGATCATTTGGTACACAAAACCGATTACCAAACCTCAAGGATCCATCCTCATGAATGCAAAACTCAGATTAAGAGCCTAGATTTATCAAATCTTTTATCTTCTACAACTGTGGATCATTACATTGTGCAATCTTTATCCTTTCAATCAAGGTAGGTTGAACTCTAAGGTTTGCCAGTTGTACCTCTGCTTCATGAAACTGTACTTCTATCCTCATCTTCCTTAAATCTTCCAAGACGTGTTTTTGTGTAGTCAACAATGCTGTCAAATTTCTTGCAGACTTCCTATTTAAGGCATCAGCTACCCAGGATTCACTACAAAAAAAATGCCTATTAGCGACCAAGAATTTGTGACGGACCCAAAAAGCCCGCTAAAAAAACCTTATTTGTGACGGAAAAATAAAACCCTCGCAAATACTTGGTAAAATGTGAAATATTTGTGACCAACAAAAAAAGCTGTCGCTATTATGTGTTATAGCCGTCACAAATGCTAATATTTTGGAGGAAAATTTTCCCTCCATATTATTTGCAAGGGACAATTAAAAATCTCTCGCAAAAAGTGTATTATTTGTGATGATTAAAAAAACGCCGTCACTAATACTAAATTATTTGCGAGGGTTAGGATCGACCTTCACAAATAATCATTAAAATGTAAAAAAATTTGGAGGGAAATGTTTCCACCAAATTATTTCCGAGGGACAATAAAAATTCCTTGCAAAAAGTTTGTTTTTTGTGTGAGTTAAAAATATGTCCTTACTAATACTAAATTATTTGCGAGGGCCACGATTGACCTTCTCAAAAAATCATTAAAATATTAATTATTTTTGGAGATAAAAGTTATTCTATGATTCAAAGAAAAATAAAAAGAAACGTATAAACATATAGCACTTTGTATTCTTTAGATGAACCTTTTGTTTACAGTCTAAAAAAATAATAAAAAAAATTATATACATCATATATAAGAAAGATTTGTCCTTATTTTCTAAATTATTGTACCCATAAAAAAAAAATTATAGCACTTTCAACTTCAAAATAATAGCCTAAAATTCAAGAATTTTAGCCTTTTGTACTCTCCCTCTTTCTCTCTCTCACTCTTTCTCTCTCAAAAGTGAATAAATATTTCTTCCCATTAAAATAATGCATAAAAGATAAGTTTATAGATCAAATGGTAAATTACATTCGATTGATATGAAAATTGGCATGCATGTTAAAAACATATAGAACATGTAATCCAATGGTTGGATTTTCAAAATATGAATTCAATAATAAGTTATTGGGTGATGTAACATTTTTTAGAGTTACAACACGTGTAACTTGAACCCAACTCTATATTTCATAATTCGATGTGAATTTTTACGAATTTACCGTTAGATTACATTATCTTCATATATTTTTCATGCTTATAAAATTTTAAGGTGACCAAATATTAATTGTCATGTCATCAAATAATTGTTCAAATTCAAGTTTTTGTAATTTAAAATAATGCATAAAAGATAAATTTATAGATCAAATGGTAAATTACATCCGATTGATATGAAAATTGGCATGCATGTTAAGAACATATAGATCATATAATCAGACGGTTAAATTTTTAAAATATGAATATAATAATAAGTTATTAGGTGCAACATTTTTTAGAATTACGTTAGGTGTAACTTGTAGCCAACACTATATTTCTTAATTCGATATGAATTTTGACAAATCTACCGTTAGATTACATTATCTTTGTATATTTTTTATGCTTACAAAATTTCAAGGTGATCAAAGATTAATTGCCAAGCCATCAATCAATTGTCTAGATTCAAGTTTTAGTAGTTTAAAATAATGTATAAAAGATAAGTTCATAGATCAAACGATAAATTACATCCGATTGACATGAAAATTTGCAAGTATGTTAAGAACATATAAAACATGTAATCCAATGGTTGGATTTTTAAAATATGAATTCAATAATAAGTTATTGGGTTATGTAACACTTTTTAGAGTTACAAAACGTGTAACTTGAACCCAACTCTATATTTCTTAATTCGATTTGAATTTTGACAAATCTACCGTTAGATTACATTATCTTCATATATTTTTCACGCTTATAAAATTTTAAGGTTACCAAATATTAATTGTCATGTCATCAATCAATTGTTTAAATTCAAGTTTTTGTAGTTTAAAACAATGTATAAAAGATAAGTTTATAAATCAAATGGAAAATTATATCCGATTGGCATGAAAATTGGCATGCATGTTAAGAACATATAGAGCATGTAATCCGCCGGTTAGATTTTCAAAATATGAATTCAATAATAAGTTATAGGGTGGTGTAACATTTTTTAGAATTACGTCAAGTGTAACTTGTACCGAACCCTATATTTCTTAATTTGATGTGAATTTTTACAAATCTACTGTTAGATTACGTTATTTTCGTATATTTTTCATAATTAAAAAATTTCAAGTAGATCAAAGATTAATAGCCATGTCATCAATCAATTGTCTAGATTCAAATTTTAGTAGTTTAAAATAATGCATAAAAGATGAGTACATAGATCAAATGGTAAATTACATCCGATTGGCATGAAAATTGGCATGCATTGTAAGAACATATACAACTTGTAATCCAACGGTTGGATTTGCAAAATATGAATTCAATAATAAGTTATTGGGTGGTGTAATATTTTTTAGAATTACGTCAGGTGTAACTCATACCCAATCCTATATTTCTTAATTCGATGTGAATTTTGATAAATCTACCGTTAGATTACATTATCTACGTATATTTTTCATGTTTACAAAATTTTAAGGTGATCAAATATCAATAGTAATGTCATCAATCAATTGTCTAGATTCAAGTTTTAGTAGTCTAAAATAATGCATAAAAGATGAGTTTATAGATCAAATGGTAAATTACATCCGATTGGCATTAAAATTGGCATGCATGTTAAGAACATATACAACTTGTAATCCAACGGTTGGATTTTCAAAATATGAATTCAATAATAAGTTATTGGGTAGTGTAACATTTTTTAGAATTATGTCGGGTGTAACTCATACTCAACCCTATATTTCTTAATTCAATGTGAATTCTGACAAATTTACCGTTAGATTACATTATCTTCATATATTTTTTATGCTTACAAAATTTCAAGGTGATCAAAGATTAATAGCCATGTCAACGATTAATTGCCTAGATTCAAGTTTTAGTGGTTTAAAATAATGCATAAAATATGAGTTTATAGATCAAATAGTAAATTATATCTGATTGGCATGAAAATTGGCATGCATGTTAAGCCCATATAGAACATCTAATCCAACGGTTGGATTCTCAAAATATGAATTCAGTAATAAGTTATTGGGTTGTATAATATTTTTTAGAGTTACGTCAGGTGTAACTTGAACCCAACCCTATATTTCTCAATTCGATGTGAATTTTGACAAATTTACCATAAGATTACATTATCTTCGTATATTTTTCATGCTTAAAAAATTTCAAGGTGATCAAATATCAATAGTGATGTAATCAATCAATTGTCTAGATTCAAGTTTTAGTAATTTAAAATAATGTGTAAAAGATAAATTATAGATCAATGGTAAATTACATCCGATTGGCATGAAAATTGGCGTGCATGTTAAGAATATATACAGCTTGTAATCCAACGGTTGGATTTGTAAAATATGAATTCAATAATAAGTTATTGGGAGGTGTAACATTTTTTAGAATTATGTCAGGTGTAACTTG
This sequence comes from Quercus gilva, assembly GCA_023621385.1. Taxonomy (NCBI): domain Eukaryota; kingdom Viridiplantae; phylum Streptophyta; class Magnoliopsida; order Fagales; family Fagaceae; genus Quercus; species Quercus gilva. Next base: position 91,316,473 of record CM042476.1, on the reverse strand, counting down.
AACCCAACCCTATATTTCTTAATTCGATGTGAATTTCGACAAATTTACCATTAGATTACATTATCTTCATATATTTTTCACGCTTATAAAATTTTAAGGTGACTAAATATTAATTGTCATGTCATCAATTAATTGTTTAAATTCAAGTTTTTGTAGTTTAAAATAATGCAAAAAAGATAAGTTTATAGATCAAATGATAAATTACATCTGATTGACATGAAAATTGGCATGCATGTTAAGAACATATAGATCATATAATCCAACGGTTAAATTTTCAAAATATGAATTTAATAATAAATTATTAGGTGTAACATTTTTTAGAATTACATCAGGTGTAACTCGCACCCAACCCTATATTTCTTAATTCAATGTGAATTTTGACAAATCTACTATTAGATTACATTACCTTTATATATTTTTCATGCTCACAAAATTTCAAGGTGATCAAAGATTAATTGTCATGTCATCAATCAATTGTCTAGATTCAAGTTTTAGTAGTTTAAAATAATGCATAAAAGATGAGTTCATAGATCAAATGATAAATTACATCCAATTGACATGAAAATTTGCATGTATGTTACGAAAATATAGAATATGTAATCCGACGGTTAGATTTTCAAAATATGAATTCAATAATAAGTTATTGGATGATGTAACATTTTTTAGAATTACGTTGGGTGTAACTCGTACCCAACCTTATATTTCTTAATTCGATGTGAATTTTAACAAATCTACCGTTAGATTACATTATATTTGTATATTTTTCATGCTTATAAAATTTTAAGGCAACCAAATATTAATTGTCATGTAATCAATCAATTGTTTAAATTCAAATTTTTGTATTTTAAAATAGTGTATAAAAGATAAGTTTATAGATCAAATGTAAAATTATATCTGATTGGCATGAAAATTGGCATGCATGTTAAAAACATATAGAGCATGTAATCCAATGGTTATATTTTAAAAATATAAATTCAATAATAAGTTATTGGGTGGTGTAACATTTTTTAGAATTTCGTCAGTTGTAACTCGTACCCAACCTTATATTTCTTAATTCGATGTGAATTTTGACAAATCTATCGTTAGATTACATTATCTTTGTATATTTTTCATGCTTATAAAATTTTAAGGTGATCAAATATTAATTGTCGTGTCATTAATCAATTGTTTAAATTCAAGTTTTCGTATTTTGAAATAATGTGTAAAAGATATGTTTATAGATCAAATGGTAAATTATATCCGATTGGCATGAAAATTGGCAAGCATGTTAAGAACATATAGAGCATGTAATCCGACGGTTAGATTTTCAAAATATAAATTCAATAATAAGTGATTGGGTGGTGTAAAATTTTTTAGAATTATGTCAGGTGTAACTCGTACCCGACCCTATATTTCTTAATTCGATGTGAATTTTGACAAATCTACTGTTAGATTACACTATCTTCGAATATTTTTCACACTTAAAAAATTTCAAAATGATCAAAGATTAATAGTCATGTCATCAATAAATTATCTAGATTCAAGTTTTAGTAGTTTAAAATAACGCATAAAAAATGAGTTCATGGATCAATTGGTAAATTACATCCGATTGGCATAACAATTGGCATGCATTTTATGAACATATAAACTTATAATCCAACGGTTGGATTTGCAAAATATGAATTCAATAATAAGTTACTGGGTGGTGTAACATTTTTTAGCATTACGTCAGGTGTAACTCCTACCCAACCCTATATTTCTTAATTCGATGTGAATTTTTACAGATCTACTGTTAGATTACATTATTTTTGTATAATTTTCATGCTTACAAAATTTCAATGAGATCAAATATCAATAGTGATGTCATCAATTGTTGAAAACACACGAGCGGTTTAAACCCCCAAATTAAAATTACGGCTTGATTGATTTTACATTAACTTAATGATAAGTGCGGAATAGTGTAAACACAAGCATAAAGGCAAAACAACTACTCTAATCCGTATTTAAAGCAACACAGCAGTAAAAAGGAAATGAACAAGAGTAGGGAAGAAAGATGCAAACACAGATAACACCGAGACATGTTATCGAAGAGGAAACCGAAGAACTCGGCGAAAAACCTCTTCGCCGCCCTCCAAGCGGAAATCGATCCACTAGACAATCAGTTGGGATACATGGGTTAGCAAAAGACCCTCCAAGCCTAGTCTACCCGATGTACCTAAGCCCTCCAAGCTCCTACTCCAACAAGGCTTCTCGGAACCGTGTCTTGTCTTAGTTCTCCGGATCTCGCAATAAGCTCCATGTTGCATCTGCCATACTAGGCTTCTTCCAATACTTCCCAGCAGCACCAAAACGTCACACAGCACTCTCAAAGGTGTGGTAAGTGTTTGGGCTATCAACCTCTCAAAGATATGGATAATGGAGAGGGAAAAGTTGAGGAGATACCACAAGCAATTATATAGAGAAAGATGGGGATGGCAATCTCTAATTCACAATGTATTTGGCTAGGGTTTTCTCTCTGAAGCATTTCTCAACATTTGTGGGTAATGATGGTATATATAGGATAGGTGCAAAATGTGTGAGTCAGTCAGTACAAGCTGGTAGAACAGCTTGTCTCTCGGGTGTCTCGCGGGAAGGCTTACCCGCGAGATACTCGCGAGAGACAGCTAGTCTCCACCTGGCCTGACCCTTCGCATTCTAGCACGTGCAGGGCACATGCTTCACTTCACGGTAAGCTAGGTCGCGACATACCCGCGAGAATCCTTCAGCCTCCAAATGCTTAAGTCTTCACACACACTCTCTATCACACAACCCTTACAAAAAATCCCACAACAAATACAGGGTATAAACGATTGATAATAATTACAATCAAATTTGGCACGGAATAAAAGCCAACAAAAACACAGTTGTAAATTACAACTTTACAATCTCCCCCTTTGGCTATTCCGTGACAAAACCCTAAAACAGACTCTAGACTTAAACGTGAGTTTGGGAACAAAGGCAAAACTCACTCACACCTAATTCTAGATTCTGAAAAGCTCTTGAAACATATGAACAAGTAACTCCTGAAACATAACAACACAATAACATCATTGTATGCAAAAAACTTGAAAAGCATATGGAGCAATAATAGCATGATCAAGCAAAATGAAATAGAAACACTAGATCATGGCAAGATCAAACAAGTAATCACTATACACAAGCAATTACTATGCTCATTCACACATGGAATGAACATCCGGATATGCAAGATGATAAGCTCATTTGAAGAGTATCATTTGCAACTCCAACACTCAACCAATGCTAAATACACGAAGTATTTGCATCTAGGAACAATCCTACTAGGGCACAAGAGTGTTCATCACTTAACCAATGCATAGAACGTATATGCATCTAGGAACAATCCTACAAGGGCACAAGAGTGATGTACTTGAAGTAAAATGCATGACATTGAACAATAAGCAAACATGCATAAAGGCTGCATAAGCATGGTACATAAGCATGGTATTGCAAATGCATGGCACAAACCACAAAGGCCTACAAACAATGCATGAAACAAACCCTAAAAGCTTACATAAGCAACAGGGGTACAAATCAAAAGCCACAAAGCAGGTATGCTACAAAGCATAGAAAATAAACATGAAGAACTGAAATTATACTGAAATTAATACTGAAGTCAAAGCGTAAGTGTCAAAGCTTTAAACCTAAAATAGTAAGGCAGTAAACATAAACCAGTTATAAAACTAAAGGAAACTGAATAAACCCGTCTGTAAAACCAATAACCAATAGCTAATGCAACTATGTTTCTAAGCTACGCTCCCCCTAAGGCTGTGCAAGCTCTTCTTCATTAGTTCCCCTTCAAAAATGTTCTCCCCTTTTTTGACCGGAATGGCCAAAGGGCTAGAACTGGTCGGATTCGGAGTCTGATCCATGTGTAGAGGATAAGCTCTGAATCTGAGATGATAATGTGGTGATCTGCTCCTGGAGGTATGCAAATTAATCCGCTGTGTGCTGTACGTGAGTGTCAAGCACTGTAGACATGTGATCCATCTTTGCTAGTATTTGATCAAGCTTGCTGAAACCTTGCGCTGGAGCAGAAGACGAGGGATGTGTTGACGTCTCTGGTGCAGAAGTGAACCTGTCAATCTCCTCCTCTGTATCCCTACCCTCATCTGGCATAGCCCGAGGCGGTGGAATGGTATGCACACCAGTCTTGGGGCCTTTAATGTGTGCTGTGCTCCGAGTCAGAGTATTTGCACCAATGGGGTAATCCCTTTGAACTATGGTAAGACCACTTGGGAATTTCAGCTTCGTCTTGGCAATGAACCCCATGATCAATGAGGGAAAAGGCATTATGGTTTGTGAGTTCTGCTTCATAATGCTCTTTTTCAGAATATAGAAGATGTGGCTGCAAATGTCAATTTCCTTGTGAGTGAAAAGGTCGTAAAGAAACCTCGTCCTTGGAGCAGATAGAGTGGTGAGGTTGGTGACCGGATACAGGTTATGGATCATCACATAGCTCAAAGTCCTCATTTCTGGGGTAAACTTGAGAGTATCCATTGATGATTTCTTTGGAACCCCTCCAAGAGTTGATATCATTTCCTTGATAGACCCCAATCTCTTATCATATTGAACTGACATTGGCTGAGAGGGAGGATGTATCTCCAAAAGGTCTTGAATGCTATCCCTTGTGATTTCAAATTCATTGTGCCTCACCTAGCAAAGTATCTTGTTATCTTCCACCTCAGCATTAGAGAAAAATTCCCTAATAATTTTCGAGTATACATTCCCAATTGGATTTAGCAACTTTGTCCAAGTTCTCTCTTTGAGCACATCCGGAATGAATGTGTGCTCAAGCTCCTCCAATTGAACTACCCGTTCCATGACAATGGTTGCTCCTTTGTAGCAGTCATTGTACTTCATATCTGCTTCTGCAGACTTGAAGTTATCAGATTCAGTACGCGCACGCTTAGAAGACTTCTTCTTTGTAGCTGCATGTTTGGTGGGAGACATCTACACAAGCAAAAGAAATTGCACAAACACAAACCACAAGACAAAAACTTGATTAGATTCAAGTTAGTTCCAAATCATAGTTAAACTAACTGAAAACATAGCATGGTTGACTCTTAATAGCATGCTTAAAAAAAACAAAAAACAATAAACACATAACCAAAATGCATGAAAAACAAGACATTGTGCATGAAATCAAATAACTGTGCATGTGTGTGCGTCTGTGTGCATGTGCTAATGCATGTAGGGTGCCTAAAAGTGCCTAGGTGTGTGTCTAGTGAGTGCATTATGGGCAAAGTGTATAAAACTCTTGATCAAAGACCAAACTAAGGACAGACATATGAAATCTCACAAAATGGAACTCTCTTGAATTCAATTAAGCACAACAATGTCACTTAGACATTCTATCAAACACCTAACATGCATAAAAACACTCTAAGTATGAGCAATGCATGATCATGGTAAAATCTTGCCTAAATACAGGTTAAAATGCCACAAGAGGCCAACACAGATGCACAACAAGTAAATGGGACTCAGCCCAATCAAGGAAATTGAAGAATTTATCAAAATTTAAGAAACCCACCCCAAATTTCGAAAATCCCCAATTTTTCAAAACCCCAAACAAAAATCTACAAAATCTAAGCAAAAACATGAAAATGATGCTTTAGAAAACATACCTTAAGAGAGAAACTACAGAAAAAATGCTTGATTTGAAAGGATTTTGATGGAATAGTGAATTAGGTTGAAAATGGCTTTGAGAGAGGTTAAGCGAGGGAAGGAGTTATGATTTGAAAAACTGTCACATCAGCCATATAAAACTGAAAACACGCGTTTTTCGTGGGTTAGGGAGTAGCGACACAGTCGCGAGACAACCGCGAAAAGGGCCACTGAAGCAAAAAATTTTCGCGAGAAGCTCTAAGTCGCGAGACAGTCGCGAAACTCTCTGTCTGATTTTGAGAAATTTCCAGTTTTTGCCAAACAGCATTTCGCGAGGAGCTGTTGGTCGCGAGACAGTCGCGAAAGTCTCTGAGTGACAGGATGAAAAAAAATATTTCCCTCAAACCTTTTTGCGGGAAGCTTTAAGTCGCAAGTTTCTCGCGAAACAACCCCTGAACCAGTTTTTTGATGAAAAACACACAAAATGCATTTTGACCAAGAATGAAACACAAGAAAGTATAAAATCACTTTCAAAAACATATAAAACTCACAAAAATCTTTTTGGATTTGATTAACAAGTTCATGGGCATACACATCACATTTGGACATATACAATCACACAAATGAGATAGGCATTGATTGAATCAAAGACTTGTGTGTTGTGTGTGAGTATCAAATGTGAAATATTCCTTAGACCAGAGCAAAACTTCAATGATCAATTCAATCGAGTCATACACAACTAATACGAAATCAAGTGGACTATCTCCATTATAGAAGTAAGTATATGTGACCTCCCACACAATGAAAACATAACAAAGAAGCTTTTCATTTGGCTTCACATAACTCATAACAATTGGTCCTTTTACATTTTGATTGGACAAAAACATCTCTTTTTGAGATTGGTGCTTGAAATTTATGATATTTCAATATTGATGATAAGCCTTTGGCCTTTTTGAGCACCATATAAAATACATTTAAAAAGAGTCGCTTTCCCTTTTTCCTAGTCAAATACTAGTGTGTGCGACAGGCTTTTGCAGCTCAATATCTCTTTTCATTTGGAGATTTACAATTGGTGAGCTCTTTTTACAAAAACATAAAAATAAAGTGGGAAGAGATATAGACACAAGTCTATGCAAGTATCAAGACCAACAAGACTATTGACCAATCATTCATGACAAGCTTGAAGATCTATTTACAACAGTCACACATAGTTTTCAAGATTTCTTCCACATAGAAAAGAGTGCATACAAGTCAAGTTAAGATCGTAAATGCACTACGCCATAAGTACGAAGGTACTAGGCCAAACTCACATGAGATATGCACAAAACAAGTGATCAAACTTTTTGAGATTTTTCAATTTTTATGGGTTTTTGAATTTTTTGAAACACACCTAAAACAAAACACGAAAAGTAAGATCAACAAAAACAGGTTCAAACCAGACAAAAGAAAATTAAAATGAAAGCAATGCATGATATGATGCAACAACAAATGTCCCTAAACATTGAAAGAATTAATGCATGGACATATTATAATGCTTATGCATGAGTACCCCTCTTCACCCACAGGTCATGTGCGTTTGGGGTGATATCCTTTGCAAATTGGGTACGAGAGTTGGGACTTTCAAACCTCCTGGTAAAACTCTCCAAGCAATTGGTGAAGGCACCAATCATCTTCATCACATCCGTCATTCCTGGATCATGGTTTTGACTTCTTGGTTGCTCACCACCCCAAGACCTCTTGTCATTTCTTCTTCCTTGTGACCGCGGTGCGCTTGCATTGTTGTTTGCTCTCAACTTTTGACAGTTTGGTCTAGTATGTCCTCGCAGTCCGCAATAGTGACACACATAATCTGCTCTAGGGCCTCGTTGAGGTCTTGAGAGAGATCTTGCTCTGGTTTCGTGTCTGCCTACATATTGATTTCGGGGCTTATTCACCATCTGTTGCTCAATTACATTCTTCTTCTCAACCTTAACATTCTCAAGGATGGTCTCTTCTACAATCGGCTCTATGGCCTTCACAAATTTTACTTCTTTGGTAGCTTTGACCGATGAGCTACTCCCTCCGGCATATCCCACTCCGGACTTATTTGAGAAATTTTTTTGGGATGAGATAACGTCATCCAACTTTCTGGAGGAGACCCTTTCTATCTTGGCTTGCGCTTGCACCACCTCTTGTTCAAGAAATCTGATCTTTAAGTAAGCTTCTGACAGCTCACCATTCATCTTTTCTATCCCGCATTTTGCCTCCCTATGTCTGACTAAGAGGCTCCGGTAATCTTCCTCAGCCTTCTTCATTTTTCTGACAGCTGCCTTGGCTACCCTTGCATATTCTCTTGACTTCTCAAGGAGTAATGAGTAGTTTTCTTGAAGATTAGCTGTACTGTCTTCCTCTTCCGCATCTGATTTTTCCCCAATTCCAATAGATTCTGAATCAGAGTACTCACCCAGTTCCTTTACAAGTGCTCCCAAGTCATTCGAAGAGTCTACATGAGCAATGGTCATGAAGGCGGAGTAGTTTCCCTCACCGTCACAGCTCTCTTCCGAGTCAAAATCAGAAGAGTCAGAATCACTGAGCGTTGTAGCATACGCCTTCCCTTTTTCCCTCAGAAAATTCGGACACTCCTTCTTTAGATGTCCATGGCCATTGCACTCATAGCACACAATGTCTGAAGAAGGTTGAGAATCCTTCCCTTCTTTTCTCTTAAACTCTTTCTTATCACCTCTTGAAGGAGAGAACTTTCCTCTATTAAATGGTTTCCCACTATTCTTCATTTTCAGAAATTTGCGGAAGTTCTTTGCAAGATATGCTACTTCCTTCTCCACTCCATCTTCTTCGGAGGAATCATTTATTCTTTCGGTGATGGTTTTAAGAGCAAGCGATTTGCTCGTCTTATGAGAAGGTAGTCCCAGCTCATACGTTTGGAGAGACCCGATCAACTCTTGAATTTTAATCTCATCCAAGTCTTTACTTTCTTCTATGGCTGTAACCTTTGCTCTAAAACTTTCAGGCAGGGACCTCAATATTTTTCTCACCACCTTAGTGTCTTCAATCTTCTCCCCAAGATTGAGTTTAGCAATGAAAATTTCATTGAGCTTCCCATAGAATGAATCAAATGGTTCATCATCACTCATCTTGAGTTCTTCAAATTTGGTGGTAAGCATCTGAAACTTTGTGTCCTTAACTTTCTTTGTACCTTCATAGGTAGTCTCTAAAATCTCCCAAGCTTCCTTGGCTACTGTCATATGAGAAATCCTGTGGAATTCATCAGGGGACACACCACAAAAGATAGCATTTAAAGCTTTACTATTAGCGTTGGCTGCTGCTAGAGCTGCCTTATCCTAAGTGGACTTAGGAGCCTCCGGCTTAGTCCAACCTATCTCAACCGCATCCCAAACAGTATCATCGATAGAGCATAAGAATGCTCTCATTCTAACTTTCCAGAATGCATAATTATTCCCATAAAAAAATGGTGGAACATTGAGCGATTGAGACCGGCCCATCTCAAAAAAGGTCAAGGATCACACTAAGGTTTTTAAACCGCAGCAAGTGTACCCGCTCTGATACCAATTGGAAGCTCGAAAATGTGTCAAAAACACACGAGCGGTTTAGACTCCCAAATTAAAATTACGGCTTGATTGATTTTACACTAACTTAATGATAAGTGCGAAATAGTGTAAACACAATCGTAAAGGCAAAACAACTACTCTAATCCATATTTAAAGCAACACAGCAGTAAAAAGGAAATGAACAAGAGTAGGGAAGAAGGATACAAACACAGATAACACCGAGACGTGTTATCGAAGAGGAAACCAAAGAACTCGGCGAAAAACCTCTCTGCCGCCTTCCAAGCAGAAATCGATCCACTAGACAATCAGTTGGGATACATGAGTTAGCAAAAGACCCTCCAAGCCTAGTCTACCCGATGTACCTAAGCCCTCCAAGCTCTTACTCCAACAAGGCTTCTCAGAACCGTGTCTTGTCTTAGTTCTCCGGATCCCGCAACAAGCTCCATGTTGCATCTGCCATACTAGGCTTCTTCCAATGCTTCCCAGCAGCATCAAAACGTCACACAGCACTCTCAAAGGTGTGGTAAGTGTTTGGGCTATCAACCTCTCAAAGATATGGATAACGGAGAGGGAAAAGTTGAGGAGATACCACAAGCAATTGTATAGAGAAAGGTGGGGATGACAATCTCTAATTCATAATGTGTTTGGCTAGGGTTTTCTCTCTGAAGCATTCCTCAACATTTGTGGGTAATGATGATATATATAGGATAGGTGCAAAATGTGTAAGTCAGTCAGTACAGGCTGACGGAACAGCTTGTCTCACGGGTGTCTCGCAGGAAGGCTTACCCGCGAGATACTCGCGAGAGATAGCTAGTCTCTACCTGGCCTGACCCTTCGCATTCTAGCACGTGCAGAGCACATGCTTCACTTCGCGGGAAGCTAGGTTGCGACATACCCGCAAGAATCCTTCAGCCTCCAAATGCTTGAGTCTTCACACACACTCTCTATCACACAACCCTTACAACAAATCCCACAACAAATACAGGGTATAAACGATTGATAATAATTACAATCAAATTTGGCACAGAATAAAAGCCAACAAAAACACAATTGTAAATTACAACTTTACAGGTTTGATTTGTAAAATATGAAGTCAATAATAAGTTATTGAGAGGTGTAACATTTTTTAGAATTATGTAAAGTATAACTTGAACCCAACCCTATATTTCTTAATTCGATGTGAATTTTGACAAATTTACTGTTAGATTACATTATTTTCATATATTTTTCATGCTTATAAAATTTTAAGGTGACCAAATATTAATTGTCATGTCATCAATTAATTGTTTAAATTCAAGTTTTTGTATTTTAAAATAATGCATAAAAGATAAGTTAATAGATCAAATCGTAAAGTACATCCGATTGACATCAAAATTGGCATGCATGTTAAGAACATATAGATCATATAATCCAACGGTTAAATTTTCAAAATATGAATTTTATAATAAATTATTAGGTGTAACATTTTTTAGAATTACGTCAGGTGTAACTCGTACCCAACCCTATCTTTCTTAAATCGATGTGAATTTTGACAAATCTACCGTTAGATTTCATTATCTTCGTATATTTTTCATACTTAAAAATTTTCAAATTGATTAAAGATTAATAGTCATGTCATCAATCAATTGTCTAGATTCAAGTTTTAGTAGTTTAAAATAATGCATAAAAGATGAGTTAATAGATCAATTGGTAAATTACATCCGATTAGCATAAAAATTGGCATGCATGTTAAGAACATATATAACTTGTAATCAACGGTTGGATTTGCAAAATATGAATTCAATAATAAGTTATTGGGTGGTGTAACATTTTTTAGCATTATGTCAGGTGTAACTCCTACCCAACCCTATATTTCTTAATTCGATGTGAATTTTTACAAATCTATTATTAGATTACATTATCTTCGTATATTTTTCATGCTTACAAAATTTCAAGGTGATCAAATATCAAAATTGATGTCATCAATCAATTGTCTAGATTTAAGTTTTAGTAGTTTAAAATAATGCGTAAAAGATGAGTTTATAGATCAAATCGTAACTTACATCCGATTGGCATTAAAATTGGCATGCATGTTAAGAACATATACAACTTGTAATCCAACGGTTGGATTTGTAAAATATGAATTCAATAATAAGTTATTGGGTGGTGTAACATTTTTTAGAATTGCGTCAGGTGTAACTCATACCCAACTTATATTTCTTAATTCGATGTGAATTTTGACTAATCTACCGTTAGATTACATTATTTTCATATATTTTTCATGCTTACAAAATTTCAAGGTGAACCAAGATTAATAGCCATGTCAACGATTAATTGCCTAGATTCAAGTTTTAGTGGTTTTAAATAATGCATAAAATATGAGTTTATAGATCAAATGATAAATTATATCCGATTGACATGAAAATTGGCATGCATGTTAAGACTGTATAGAACATGTAATCCAACGGTTGGATTTTCAAAATTTGAATTCAGTAATAAGTTATTGGGTGGTGTCACATTTTTTTGAGTTACGTCAGGTGTAACTTGAACCCAACCCTATATTTCTTCATTCGATGTGAATTTTGACAAATCTACCATTAGATTACATTATCTTCGTATATTTTTCATCCTTACAAAATTTCAAGGTGATCAAATATCAATAGTGATGTCATCAATCAATTGTCTAGATTCAAGTTTTAGTAGTTTAAAATAATGCATAAAAGATGAATTATAGATCAAACGGTAAATTACATCCGATTGGCATGAAAATTGGCATGCATGTTAAGAATATATACAGCTTGTAATCCAGCGGTTCGATTTGTAAAATATGAATTCAATAATAAGTTATTGGGAGGTGTAACATTTTTTAGAATTATGTCAGGTTTAACTTGAACCCAATCCTATATTTCTTAATTCGATGTGAATCTTGACAAATTTACTGTTAGATTACATTATTTTCATATATTTTTCATGCTTATAAAATTTTAAGGTGACCAAATATTAATTGTCATGTCATCAATTAATTGTTTAAATTCAAGTTTTTGTAGTTTAAAATATGCATAAAAGATAAGTTTATAGATCAAATAGTAAATTACATCCGATTGACATGAAAATTGGCATGCATGTTAAGAACATATAGATCATATAATCCAACGGTTAAATTTTTAAAATATGAATTTAATAATAAATTATTAGGTGTAACATTTTTTAGAATTACGTCAGGTGTAACTCGTACCCAACCCTATATTTCTTAATTCAATGTGAATTTTGACAAATCTACCGTTAGATTACATTATCTTTGTATATTTTTCATGCTTACAAAATTTCAAGGTGATCAAAGATTAATTGCCATGTCATCAATTAATTGTCTTGATTCAAGTTTTAGTAGTTTAAAATAATGCATTAAAGATGACTTTATAGATCAGTTGATAAATTACATCCGATTGACATGAAAATTTGTATGTATGTTAAGAACATATAGAACATGTAATCGACGGTTAGATTTTCAAAATATGAATTCAATAATGGTGTAACACTTTTTAGAATTATGTCGGGTGTAACTCATACCCAACCCTATATTTCTTAATTTGATGTGAATTTTGACAAATCTACCGTTAGATTACGTTATATTTGTATATTTTTCATGCTTATAAAATTTTAAGGTGGCCAAATATTAATTGTCATGTCATCAATCAATTGTTTAAATTCATGTTTTTGTATTTTAAAATAATGTATAAAAGATAAGTTTATATTTCCGATTGACATGAAAATTGGCATGCATGTTAAGAACATATAGAGCATGTAATCCGACGGTTAGATTTTCAAAATTTGAATTCAATAATAAGTTATTGGGTGGTGTAACATTTTTTGAATTACGTCAGGTGTAACTCGTACCCAACCCTATATTTCTTAATTTGATGTGAATTTTTACAAATCTATCGTTAGATTACATTTTCTTCATATATTTTTCATGCTTACAAAATTTCAAGGTGATCAAATATCAATAGTGATGTCATCAATCAATTGTCTAGATTCAAGTTTTAGTAGTTTAAAATAATGCATAAAAGATGAGTTTATAGATCAAATGGTAAATTACATCCGATTGACATTAAAATTGGTATGCATGTTAATAACATATACAACTTGTAATCCAACGGTTGGATTTGCAAAATATGAATTCAATAATTAGTTATTGAGTGGTGTAACATTTTTTAGAATTGCGTCAGGTGTAACTCATACCCAACCCTATATTTCTTAATTCGATTTAGATTTTGACAAATCTACCGTTAGATTACATTATCTGCATATATTTTTCATGCTTACAAAATTTCAAGGTGATCAAAGATTAATAGCCATGTCAACGATTAATTGTCTAGATTCAAGTTTTAGTGGTTTATAATAATGCATAAAATATGAGTTTATAGATCAAATGGTAAATTATATCCAATTGGTTTGAAAATTGGCATGAATGTTAAGACCGTATAGAACATGTAATCCGATGGTTGGATTTTCAAAATATGAATTCAGTAATAAGTTATTAGGTGGTGTAACATTTTTTAGAGTTACGTCAGGTCTAACTTGAACCCAACTCTATATTTCTTAATTCGATGTGAATTTTGACAAATCTACCGTTAGATTACATTATCTTCGTATATTTTTCATGCTTACAAAATTTCGAGGTGATGATCAAATATCAATAGTGATGTCATCAATCGATTGTCTAGATTCAAGTTTTAGTAATTTAAAATAATGCATCAAAGATGAATTATAGATCAAATGGTAAATTACATCCGATTGGCATTAAAATTGGCATGCATGTTAAGAATAGATACAGCTTGTAATGCAACGGTTGGATTTGTAAAATATGAATTCAATAATAAGTTATTGGAAGGTGTAACATTTTTTAGAATTATGTCAAGTGTAACTTGAACCCACCCCTATATTTCTTAATTCGATGTGAATTTTGACAAATCTACCATTAGATTACATTATCTTCGTATATTTTTCATGCTTACAAAATTTCAAGGTGATCAAAGATTAATAGCCATGTCATCAATCAATTGTTTAAATTTAAGTTTTTGTAGTTTAAAATAATGTATAAAAGATGACTTTACAGATAAAATGATAAATTATATCCGATTGGCACAAAAATTGGCATACATGTTAAGACCAAAGAGAACATGTAATCCAACGGTTGTATTTTTAAATATAAATTCAATAATAAGTTATTGGGTGGTGTAACATTTTTTTGAGTTACATCAGGTGTAACTTGAAATAGGGCATTTTTTTTATACTTATATATTAATTAATTTAATGTTTATTTAATAGAGAATTTTTAAAAATCAGGACTTTAGGTGAAACACATGGTTTAAAACATAACTTAAAAGAAAGTACGTTAAGCGAACCCCCTGTCACTCCTATGTGTGATCCAAACAGATACTTACTTGCAACTTACCTTTAAAATGAAAAATTTGAAAATCAGAACCTCCAATTGACCAAAATGCTATTGAAACTACAAAATGAGCAAAATACTTATGGAACATCCAAATAATGATACATGTTGCACCAAGAACGATTCTTGTGTACAGATATTCATGGTTTTGATTTTAAAAGAAAAAAAGGTTTTAGTTTGAAAACCATTTTGAAAAACATGTGACAGCTAGGTGTGACGTTAAGATGGAATGACAATGAAAATCCCAACATTTCCCAAGTTGCAGTCACATTTTGCAGAGACTCCTAGCCACATCAAGATGCCATCATTCTATAGTGAATGATGTGATTCGTCGATTAATGAGGATTGAACTAAGCGATTACGCAAAAAGAGACCTCCTTCATGATTTCATTAGCCAGTGAGGTTTAATAGTAGACCTATTATGAAACAAGTTCTCGTAAAATCAAATGCCAAGAACCCTTAAATTTAAAATTTTTAATTTATTGTATATGATTTAGCTCATTGTGGGGATTACATATTGTTCTTATCTCACTGTGGTGATTAAATATTTTTCTTTTATCATATGACTTAAGATAATTAATATTTTTTATTATCTATTTTTGGCCAATTATTCAAATGTGTGAATGGTATCTAATTTATTTCATTTTTATTTTATTAATTAATCTATGTGTTGCATAGACATGTTCCATAAAACGTCGCTATATACTTCCCTCCAAATTTTTCATTGCCGCACAAAATTTCTCCATATTCTTCATTTCCCACCTTTTTTCCCCTCAAAGCTTTTTTCTTTAATTTTTTTTTTCTTTCTTTTCATTCGGCTCCCACTTCTCAAGCTCTTAAAAGTTAAAAACCCATTTTTCATTTCCCACAAACTCCTTTTTTTTTTTCTAAGCTATTTTCATTTTCACCATGCGGAGCTCTCTCTCACCATCGTCGAGCTCTCTCTCTCACATCTCCACCACCCCTAGCCGCCGCCATCGCCCTAGCTATAGCCATTGCCGCTATAGATCTACTCTCTCTCACCTCAGCCACCACCCACTGCCACCGATCTGATCTTCTTCATTAGATCATCTCTCAAACCCACACTCACTGTAAGTTCTTCTTTTCTTTCTAAAGGTTTTTTTTTTTTTTTTATAAATTTTTTTTTGTTAATTAATGAATGCCATTGTTGCTACTACTCTATCACTCCCAGATCCCTTTCTCTTACACTCCTTTGCCAATCCGCCATTAACACCACCACCACCACCACCACCATCACCACCACCAATGCTCTTAGACCTTTATCTTCTTTGATTCTGAAACAAACCCAACTCTCCAATCCTTCTTCCAAGCCTATCCCATTTCCCCAATCCCCTTTCTCTTCCTCCACCATCCCAGTTTGCTTGCTCCGCACTGGTCGCGACCAAGGCACTAGGTACTTTCACCTATAGTTGTTTGGATTCTTTGTTTTTGTTTAATAATTGGGTGTTGATTTTTTTTTTTTTTTTTTTTTTGAGGAAAGTTATGAGATAACTCCGCCAGTGAATTGAGGGATTCGGATTGTGCCGGAGAAGAAGGCGTATGTGATTGAGAGGTTCAGAAAGTATGTGAAGACTTTGCCCTTCGGTATCCATTTCTTGATTCCTTTAGTCAATCGGATTGCCTATGTCCATTCCTTGAAGGAAGAGGCCATTCCCATTCCTGACCAGTTTGCTATCACTAAGGATAATGTCAACATTTTGATCGATGGGGTGCTCTACATCAAGGTACTTCTTGAGATTTTAACAACTGGGTTTTTGTTATTTTTGTGTTTTGGTTAATGGGTTTGCCTTGTTTTAAGCTCTATTGGGTTGAATGTTATCTGGGTCTTTTGTTGTTTGGATTTGTTGGTTAAGGGGTTTGCTTGGTTTAAATGCCTTTTGGTGCAAATTGTGGACCTTAAACTAGCATCTTATGGTAAGATCACTCTCGACAAGACGTTTAAGGAAAGAGACACACTGAATGAGAAGATTGTGGTTAGTTTGTTTAGCTCAAGTTGTTTTTATAGTTTTGTTTGTGAAAATAGTTTGGCATGTGCATTCTTGTTTCAATTTTCTGTTTTAGTTTTCTATGATTAAAACTTATGATTCAGTGGATTCAAGCATGTAAAGCAAACCATTGATACGAATGAAAAACACAATATGAAAATCTAAAAATTTTCTTCTTTAAAATGTTATCATAATGGATGTTAATTGTAGGAAGTCATTCTATTTTCTTGGTTTACGCTTTGACGGATGCTTGTAATTTATGTACTTGATTGTATTGGTCCCCACTTATATACATCATGCATGCTTGGGTGACTCTTTTTTCTGAGTTGAATAAAATTTACATTACTTATCACCAAAACACACACACACACACACACACACACACACACACACACACACACACACACACACTAGTACACCTTCTACTGTTACTCCTAACCTAAGGAAAAATGCGTTTTGGATTCTATAAGGAAAATATTCCATGTAGTTCATGCTCATACCTAGTTTTTGTGGCTTTACTTTACAAAAATGGCAATAATTAATATACAACAACAAAGTCTTTGTTCCAAAATTTTGGGCTCAATTATAGATCCTTAACAGACTAGTCAGGCTGGGCCTTAAGTTTTCATTTCCACCATTTTTTTGCTATCATTCTCCCTTTACCTCTCCACCCCCCTTTTTTTCTCTTTTTGGATGCTGATATTCTTTGGGAGCTTGGATGGGGTAGGAGTTGGGACTCGCGAGTAAATACTTTGTAAGTTTATTTCATTCTAACTTGATACCTTTTGCAATGAAACACAATTGGCTACATCAATAAATATGTGTTATAGAAATAAGGTTAAGCTGTTGAAGGTTATGTGAGGACAAGTCTAAAATAGGCAATAGGCTTGTGTGCATAAACTATGTTTTTATGTTCTATTTTTTTTATTTTTTTGGAGAGATTTTATGTTCTAATTAATTGTACTTGAATGAAACCAATTATCATGATCTGGTTTGAATTTGGTTTTAACAACCAGCTCCTGCTCCCATCTTTAGGGCGGGGTGGGGAGGGAGGGGAGGGGGAGCAGTTGGGTTCCTTATTCTAGGTCCATTCTTAATTTAAAAACATTTAAGTATTCTTTGGGCCTTTTGCTCTCACATTTATAATATTCCGATATGAAAAGTAAGTCAAGGTCAATTGTGGATCAGCAAAATTATAGGTTGGATTGTGATCCTACTAGGTCCTATGATCCCATAGAAATCCATACAATATGAATCCTTATCCTAAAAGATTTTAAATTCAAATTTCACCCTTTTGAGCTTCTAGGTTCCTATAACCAAAAAAATTAAGGTTGAGATCTGGATTTTGACAACCATGTATATGCCTAGTATTTGCATAGAAAATCAAATTGCATTGCCTTGACTTGAATTCTAGTTTTTTGTGACTCTATAAGTTGCATTCAGATTATTAGGATGTGTCTGCTATTTTGCTACTAACAGGAAATCATCTAAATTCCAAGGGATAGGATTAAAATTTAAAAGTTAGAACAAGTGGTTCAACAATGTGGCTGCTTTTTCCTACAGTTTTCTTTTAACTGTATTTTGAGGTTGCAGTACTTTCTAATTTGTTTACCAATAAGCCTTGAATTTAATTTGGGTTCTCTGCAGTTTCAATATTTTTTTGACAATTTCATAAATTAATTTAGAGAAAAAAAGGGTAATAGCTTTTTGTAATGGCTTCATGTTGTAGGAGTCTATTAATGTGGCCGCAAGAGATTGGGGCCTATAGTGCCTCCGTTATGAAATAAGTTAGTCACTTTTGGCTTTTGTTCTTGTAGCCGACTTTTCATTGTAATTTTCCCACATCATCTCTTATACTTGCTTCACTCATCTTTCTTCAGGGGATATATCTCCTCCTCGTGGAGTGAGGGTAGCTATGGAGACGCAAGCCGAAGCAGAACGAAAGAAGAGAGCTCAAGTTCTTGAATCTGAAGGTAATGAAGCCAGTTTGATATGCCATGTTGTTCCATGTGGTTATATAAATGTACTTAACCCACACTCACTCTATGTTGTGAATTTTGTAAGTTATTTTTTATCATGCTTAGTTTCCTTTTCTTATTAAACCCATGGACAAGCCTATGTTACCATTTTTTATTTTTTTTTTTGGTTAACAAGAAATATTATTAGACAACTAAGCCAAAATGGCTAAATTAGAGGCAGTAAACCTACAAACAGTTTCCCCAATAGTATCAGAATACATAAAAGCTGAAATTACATCAGATGGGGGATTATCCCAAAATACAAAATGATCTTGCATTACACAACCTAACTTAGCCATAGCATCCACAACTCTATTCGCTTCCCTAAAAGCATGCTGCACTCTGTACTGTTGAAACTTACCCAGAAGTGACCTACAATCAGCCAACAAGGAGGAATAAAAAGCATTGAGGGAGAGTAAGACTGCACTAGCTCAACAACCACTTTAGCATCTAATTCAATCACAAGATTCTGCACCCCCATCTGAACAGCCTGTAACAAACTGTCCCTTAGAGCCCAAAACTCAGTAGTGATGCTGGTTGTAAAGCCAATAGACCGAGCAAAACCTCTCAACCATCTACCCTCACTATCTCTTATAACCCCTCCTCCTCATGCCCTTCCTGGATTACCAAAGGAAGCCCCATTAGTATTTAGTTTACACCATCATAAGGGAGGTTTTTCCCACCTAATATTACAAACCACCTTATTCTTTTGACTCCTAATCTTACCTACATAGTATTAATATTCCAAAGCTTGTTTTCTACTAACATTATGTAAGCTTCCATTCAAGATATTATTATTATACACCATGCCATTTCTATGTTTCCACAAATTCCAAATTGCAAAGGAAAAAACATATGACCACGGCATAGAAGAAAAATGTAATGCCTTACTTTGGCAATTAACTTTCAGCCAATCAAACAAATCCATTTCAGCAAAGGAACTAACCATTTCATGGGGAACCTTGAGTTTAAACCAGAAATCTTTTGCCACCACACACTTTTTCAACAGATGACTAATAGTTTCCGAAGAATTATTACACAGAGGGCAACAACTCTCCCGTGTTATGCCTTTCATAGCCAAAACAGATCTAACAGGCAAGCTGTTATGCATACACAGCCAGAGAAAAGTAATAATTTTTGGCAATATGTCTATCTTCCATATCCACTGCCCTTGGAAATGTTGACACCCCATTTTGCAACTCGCATTTAACCTCACTAGGAGGGTAAAAGGGTAATTTTGACTTGAAAATATGCATCTTGATTCTGGTCATTAGATTTTTAATCTCATTTCATCAAAATGATCTTGATGTTGTAACGATCAAATCGACTGGTCATAAGCCCTAATCAGACCATCAGATTGAAAGTTATCATCAAATCAAGTTTTAATGGCCGATGTGCACTATCACAAATTGAGTCTGACTATATGTGATTATGGACAATTGATTCCAATTGGTTATAATTCTGATCAATTTGAGATCAATGATGTGTCATAATTTGATTGGTTGGGACTACATCTTATGGTAAGATTGCATACACCTAATTAATTAGATAGTTAAACATTAATTATTCAATGAGTAATTTGTGCAATTATCTTTTAATTAGAGTAAATTTGGAATCAATTAAGTCTGAAATGGGAGTGATTGGAGCCATTTAATGTTAATTGGGAGCTAATTTGGGACCTATTAATGTTAATTGTGCTGAAACCATTTTTTAGCAAATGACCTCTGCCCACCATTTCATCAATATCTCTTATAAAATTTTGAATCTGTGAATGAGGTTAATTTTCCCAGAAACTAGACATCTGGGGCTTCAATTTGAGCACAAGAACGAGGCAATTTGGATCAGAATTGAGTCAGATATGATTTTTTGAAGTTAGCTCTACAAGCTGTTACAGCAGCTACGGGAAAACCGAATTTTGACTCGTTCCTCACTCTTACCAATCTTTCCATTTAATGCATCAGATTTTCCCCAAGGCTAAAATGAGGTCTAGGGTCATGATTCTTTGTCAACCCTCATTAAATGACCTCCCATTCATATTTCCTCCACCACTACTATATAAACCCCCCTCTCCTTCATTCCAAAGCACACAAAAAAAAAAACCCCCCTTCTCTTCTCCTCTCTTGAGTTCTAGTGAAGTAGAGTAGTCTTGTCATATCTTGGTCTTCCTGAGACTCAAGGTATTGAGTGAGACTCACTCTCCCTCTCCTAGTTCTTCTTTTTTTCCTCCTCCCTTAGGACCCCCACCAAGAGTCTCCTCCTCCACCCTATGGATCTTGCATGAAGGTAGAATCTCTTTCCCTAACTAGTTTTTTGTATTTCCATGATGAGAGTTTAAGATTAAAGCATGATAGTAATCACTTAAATTCCCTTGAATGTGTTTGAATGTTCTTAATTGTTCTTATATGTTCTTCACATGTTCTTGGTTGTTCATCACATGTTCATGCATAAACACTAGTTTTTGATCTTAAATCCACATCAAAAATATGAAAAACATGTTTGTTTCATAATTCTTTTAAATCCTTGAATCTAGGAGATCACCATACACACACATTCACTAGAATTTATTTTCCAATCCAAATGCAATGCTTAATAAATTGAATTAGGGTTTGTCACATGCACACACATTGAATTTAACATGTAAATTAATTGACATATTGGATGATATGATATGAATGTTGGCCACCATAGTCTAGAAGACCGGTTTCACCGGGCAAGGTGGGTGTCTAACACCTTCCCACTTTGTAACATAGCCTCCGAACTTAGATTAAGGGTTAGTAGATCAAATGCTTATCCATGTATTTTTCGATTTTTAGATTGTAACTAGGAAACAAAGCCATGGACTTTATCTTAGATTGTATCTAGGACCAAAGCCATGTAATTTTCCTATGATCAATGTAAATTTCAAATTAATAAAATGAATTTTTTTTCAATTATGGTTTTCTTATTTTTCCAATAATTAACTAAGTGGCGACTCCATTGTAAAACCCTTAATCTAAAGGGGGAAAATATAATCAGTCGAACCTCCATTTTGAGAGGCAATAACACGACTCCACCCATTCACGTGGGTTTGGCCCAACATCCTATAAAAAAAGGGGGCCGGGGGCGCGGTCTCTCACAGTGGCGACTCCACTGGGGATATTGAGGGCTAAGCTTCAATTAGGTTATGGTGGCCAACCATGTCATTGTTTGTTTATTGCTTTTTGTATATAATATGTTTAATATGTCATTATATCGCATGTCATACATCATTTGCTTGAATGGAATTTATTTTATTTGTGTGCTAGCCCGGAAGCCCGGTAGTATTAGCCATGGATTGTGGTCTTCCTGAGACTCACATACCCAGCGGTGAACCTACCACCCACCGCGACAAGGATCATCATGGTTATGCCATGGTGGTTCATAGGGATAAACTGTACCGTTCGGACCAACGCGGCGCTCCTGGCGTCACAAGTTGGGAGGTACGACGTCCTAGCTTGTGGGGACCTTTAACCTACCTTCTACCGATGTTGTAATGACCCATAGAACCTACCTTTAGGTCGGTCCATGTAAATTGCATTTCATTACGCATTTGTTTGGCCGTTGTTTGAACCATGATGACTTAAGTCCAACGCTTGAGCTCATCATGATTGTTTGAACCTTGTATGTTGTGAATTAACTCAAACCCAAAAGCCCATGATTGAACTCTACTTGGTAGTGAAGCCCAAAATTGTTTCTTGAATGAGTCTAAGCCCAACACTTAAGCCCATTGAAGGTGTATAGACATGATCAACATTGAAGGCCAAAAGCTTACAAGATGCATGCCTTCCAAGTGTAAGCCCAAGCCATTTCAAGCAAATACCAAAAGATCAAAATCAAGGTTCAAGCCTTCCAAGTGCAAGCTCAAGCCATTTCATCACAATCAAGGTTCAAGCATCCTAAATGGACCAAAAAGAAGCAAGTGGCCTAATTTTGCCTCACTCCACATTTGGTTTGCAACATCATGGTTAAGCTTAAAATTTGTTAGTTTATTCCATGTTTCTATGTTTTTTTGAATTCTAAAAATCCATGTAGCATTTGATGTACTTTGTTCATGTATATATATATATATATATTTTTTTTTTTTTAAATTCAAATTTTTTTTTTCAAGATTTCTAAATCCTTCCCAAAAATAGAGAAAATTTTTCAAAAAAAAAAAAAAAAAAAGGGTCTTTGGACTAGGGGCATTGAGCCCTTAAGTCATTTTAAAAAAATTTCTTTGAACTAGGACCATTGAACTTCCTAGTGACTTTTCCAAAAAGTCCCAATTTTTTTTTTCTTTCAAGATTTAAAAAAAAAAAAAAAAAAAAAAAAGAAGTCTCTTCTTCAAAATGGTACATGAGGATCCCTTGGACAAAACATTTTCTATATCTTGATGTTTAAAGGCTTGAGCAATCAAATTGTACCAAGGAATGATTAATTTTATTTAATCCATGTAAAGACTTTTGCTACTTGACTTAGAATATAAGAAGAAATGGTCTTAAAAGGCAATCATAAAGAATCCATCCATCAAAAAATCCCAAGAAACCATGCACTCAAACCAATTTTCAAAGATCTTTTGTTTCACAACATTAGAGCATTCATACTTTTTCTTTTAAGATGAATTTATTAAAAGAGTTTGAATCACTGTGCCTACAAGCAAGCATTACTAGGGATAGGAGGCCATCTTTGGTTAAACCAAATTATTTCCTATTGCCTATAATGTTCATCATCCATTGCTAGCCCATTTGAGCCTTTAAACATTATCCTCTTTTTTGCATGAACCCACTAAACTCTAAACCTAAGGTGGGAAAATTCAAAGTATGTATGCTTAAATCTCATGTTAAGGAGGAGTCGACCTTGAGCTTTGAAGCTAATTGATAAAGCTCTCCTAGAGGATATGAAAGACAAGTAGAGAATTCATTAAGTTAAAGATAAGAGATCATTAAAGTAAAAGGAGTTTTCACTCAATCAAGGAAAGAGAAATGAAATTCCATCAATATGAGAGAAAAAAAAAAGTGTGCATCAAGTTTGAAGAGCCTAAAATTCATCATGCCAAGAGGAACACAAGATTCATCCAAAAGAGATTTCATCAAAAAAGGAAAGATTCATCAAGCATAGAAAATGTGCAAGTGCATCGAGGCAAGAAAGATGCATAGAGAGTGTATCAAAATGACTTAAGCTGAGAAAAACAAGGGAGGCAAAAGATCCCCAAAAAGTTCATTCAATCAAGAGATGAAAGATAGCAAAAAAAAAAAAAAAAAAAAAAAAAAAAAACCCGCTAGGCTGAAAACCCAAAAGGGCAGTCTAGGCAAAAGTTAGGGCCAAAAAAAAAAAAAAAAAAAAAAAAAAAAAAAAAAAAGAGCCTGCTAGGCTAAAAACCCAAAAGGGTAGTCTAGGCAAAAGTTAGGGCCAAAAAAAAAAAAAAAAAAAAAAAGAAGGAAAATCCTAGCAAATTGAAAACTTGAAGATGTAACAAGATGAAAGTCTAGAGGTATGATTCAAGAAGAATGAGCATAAAAACGATTGTTGATACAAGTGACCAATGAAGACTACTGAGAAGATGACAAAGAAGAAATGGGAAAACTCCTTCAATACTTGATTTTTGAGTAATGCATACTTGGGGGAAACATTATAGGGAATTTTGAGCCTTTTATATCTTCCATTTCATAACCTAAACCCGGCCTACATTATAACCCATGAATAAGACCTCCTTGAAGTCTTGCTAATTGTAGGCACATCTTAAACTCTAACAATATTTTTCTCTTGAACTAAAAAGGAAAAGTGCTTAAAATTGTCAAGCTCCACAGGATGATATGTCCAAGGACAAAATTTCTCAAATTCTCAAATCCTCAAAATGACTCAAAAGAACTTCCAAACCTGGAGCATTCTCCTTGTTTGCACCCAACAATGTGATTCATTTCATTTCTTGATTGCCTTTGGAGACTTAATCTGATGATGTTCAAAAGGATGAAGCAAATTTGATTACATGAGTTTAATGATCTAGATCCTTCCCGATCAAAGAGATTTGTTTGATTCTTAAATATTTTGATTTGCCAAAATGGTTGTTCAAAGGATCACCTCTTGTTCATTAAAAAAAAAAAAAATCATTCTTTTTCAAAATCTAGTTCTCTTGAACTACGTCTTGACCTGATCCTCTATGAGAGAGGTACGTAAGCAGCCTTGCAAAGGCCCGGTCCCATTCACCCAAACAACCTTGGAGAACAAAGTCAAAATAATGTGACAAAATTGTTTGGGTGCATGTTAGGTTATGCCCATTTATTTGCATTAAGCATGTTTAAACTTGAAGCATTGGCCTATTTATATTGTGTGCAAGTTTTCTTGATAATTGGTTTCTAACAAGCTAGAGAAAGAAAGCCATTTTTGCAGGATTCAAGGATAGTGGACCATGATCTTCTTTCATGTTCCCCAATGGTCATAACATCAAATGAATTCAGTTTCAATCTAAGCATGGAATATGCCCCAAACTAGGGGGCATTGGGTAAGTACTTCCAATTCATTTCAATGAATAAATCCATCGCTAATTGAAATTATCTTTTTGCAGGAATTAAATAAGGACTTATCTAGCAATCCGCATCAACTTCCAGCCAAAGTTGTTCTCATTCAAAGGATAGGTTTTTCAAAAAAAAAAAAAAAAAAAAAAAAAAGACAAAAGACAAAATTTTCAAAAAAAAGGCCTCGGGACTAGGGGCATTAGGCTTGACTTCTTAGGTTGCTTTCCAAAAATAAAAAATCAAAATTCATTAATCAAAATTTTCAAAAAAAAAAAAAAAAAAAAAAAAAAAAGTTTTTTCAAGGTTTCCAGATTTTTCAAAAAAAAAAATTTTCAGTCAAAATTTTCAATTCTTTGAAAAAAAAATTCAAGATTTCCAAGTTTTTCAAAAAAAAAAAAAAAAAAAAAAAAATTTCATTAGTCAAAATTTTCAATTCCTTCAAAAAATTCAGGATTTCAAATTAAAAAAAAAAAAATCTTCATTAAATTCTTCTTCCAGAATAGAAAGCTATGATCTTCTTCCATATTCTCCAATGGTGCAACATCAAGTCAATTGTCACCCTCAGCATTCATCGAAACATCGTATATGTCCCAAACTAGGGGCATTTGCCAGGTATGCCAAAGTCATTTCAATGAATAACTCTGTTACTAATTGAAAATATTTATTTTGCAGTTACTAGGGTAAAAGGCCCACACACATCGGTATGAATAATGCCTTTCAAATCCTTGGACCTCTGGGAAGCACGTCCAAAATCCAACTCCATCGGACCTTTGGGAAGCACGTCCAAATTTCAAATCCATTGGACCTCTGGGAAGCACGTCCAAATTCAATCCACGGACCTCTGGGAAGCACGTCCAAACTTCAATCCATCGGACCTCTAGGAAGCATGTCCAAATTCAATCCACGGACCTCTGGGAAGCAAGTCCAAACTCCAACTCCATCGGACCTCTGGGAAGCAAGTCCAAATTTCAAATCCATTGGACCTCTGGGAAGCACGTCCAAAATCCAAATCCATCGGACCTCTAGGAAACACGTCCAAAATCCAACTCCATCGGACCTCTGGGAAGCACGTCCAAATTTCAAATCCATTGGACCTCTGGGAAGCACGTCCAAACTCCAATTCCATCGGACCTCTGGGAAGCACGTCCAAATTCAATCCACGGACCTCTGGGAAGCACGTCCAAATTTCAAATCCATTGGACCTCTGGGAAGCACGTCCAAAATCCAACTCCATCGGACCTCTGGGAAGCACGTCCAAATCCAATTCCATTGGACCTCTGGGAAGCACGTCCAAACTTCAATCCATCGGACCTCTGGGAAGCACGTCTAAATTCAAATCCATCGGACCTCTGGGAAGCACGTCCAAACCTCAATCCATTGGACCTCTGGGAAGCACGTCCAAACTTCAAACCATCGGACCTCTGGGAAGCACGTCCAAACTTCAAACCATCGGACCTCTGGGAAGCACGTCCAAAATTCAAATCCATTGGACCTCTGGGAAGCACGTCCAAATTCAAATCCATCGGACCTCTGGGAAGCACGTCCAAACACCAATCCATCGGACCTCTGGGAAGCACGTCCAAACTTCAAACCATCGGACCTCTGGGAAGCACGTCCAAATTCAATCCATCGGACCTCTGGGAAGCACGTCCAAAACCTCAAATTCATCGGACCTCTGGGAAGCATGTCCAAAATTCAAGATCACGATTGAAATCCTCATTTTGTCGTGACCACTGGTAAGAATGTCTTGTACTCATTTCTTTTCAAAAAAAAAAAAAAAAAGCTGCATGTATGAACTACGTTTGGACCTGATCCTCTCACCAAGAGGTACGTAGGCAATCTCCCCTAAGATTTGGTCCACATTTTGATCAACAACATGACCATCTGCATTTGTATCTACATGCATCATACATTCACCATGGTTAAATACTGGTTGCAAAGTTAGGTGTCTCTTTCATACATTGACATTCGCTTTTCAAGCTCTGTCAATGAGGGGCATTCTGTTGACACCCCATTTTGCAACCCGCATTTAACCTCACTGGGAGGGTAAAAGGGTAATTTTGACTTGAAAATATGCATCTTGATTTTGGTCATTAGATTTTTAATCTCATTTCATCAAAATGATCTTGATGTTGTAACGATCAAATCGGCTGGTCATAAGCCCTAATCAGACCATCAGATTGAAAGTTATCATCAAATCAAGTTTTAATGGCCGAGGTGCACTATTACAAATTGAGTCTGACTATATGTGATTATGGACAATTGATTCCAATTGGTTATAATTCTGATCAATTTGAGATCAATGATGTGTCATAATTTGATTGGTTGGGACTACATCTTATGGTAAGATTGCATACACCTAATTAATTAGATAGTTAAACATTAATTATTCAATGAGTAATTTGTGCAATTATCTTTTAATTAGAGTAAATTTGGAATCAATTAAGTCTGAAATGGGAGTGATTGGAGCCATTTAATGTTAATTGGGAGCTAATTTGGGACCTATTAATGTTAATTGTGCTGAAACCATTTTTTAGCAAATGACCTCTGCTCACCATTTCATCAATATCTCTTATAACATTTTGAATCTGTGAATGAGGTTAATTTTCCCAGAAACTAGACATCCGGGGCTTCAATTTGAGCACAAGAACGAGGCAATTCGGATCAAAATTGAGTCAGATATGATTTTTTGAAGTTAGCTCTACAAACTGTTACAGCAGCTACGGGAAAACCGAATTTTGGCTCGTTCCTCACTCTTACCAATCTTTCCATTTAATGCATCAGATTTTCCCCAAGGCTAAAATGAGGTCTAGGTTCATGATTCTTTGTCAACCCTCATTAAATGACATTCCATTCATATTTCCTCCACCACTACTATATAAACCCCCCTCTCCTTCATTCCAAAGCACACAAAAAAAAACCCCCCTTCTCTTCTCCTCTCTTGAGTTCTAGTGAAGTAGAGTAGCCTTGTCATATCTTGGTCTTCCTGAGACTCAAGGTATTGAGTGAGACTCACTCTCCCTCTCCTAGTTCTTCTTTTTTTCCTCCTCCCTTAGGACCTCCACCAAGAGTCTCCTCCTCCACCCTATGGATCTTGCATGAAGGTAGAATCTCTTTCCCTAACTAGTTTTTTGTATTTCCATGATGAGAGTTTAAGATTAAAGCATGATAGTAATCACTTAAATTCCCTTGAATGTGTTTGAATGTTCTTAATTGTTCTTATATGTTCTTCACATGTTCTTGGTTGTTCATCACATGTTCATGCATAAACACTAGTTTTTGATCTTAAATCCACATCAAAAATATGAAAAACATGTTTGTTTCATAATTCTTTTAAATCCTTGAATCTAGGATATCACCATACACACACATTCACTAGAATTTATTTTCCAATCCAAATGCAATGCTTAATAAATTGAATTAGGGTTTGTCACATGCACACACATTGAATTTAACATGTAAATTAATTGACATATTGGATGATATGATATGAATGTTGGCCACCATAGTCTAGAAGACCGGTTTCACCGGGCAAGGTGGGTGCCTAACACCTTCCCACTTTGTAACATAGCCTCCGAACTTAGATCAAGGGTTAGTAGATCAAATGCTTATCCATGTATTTTTCAATTTTTAGATTGTAACTAGGAAACAAAGCCATGTACTTTATCTTAGATTGTATCTAGGACCAAAGCCATGTAATTTTCCTATGATCAATGTAAATTTCAAATTAATAAAATGAATTTTTTTTCAATTATGGTTTTCTTATTTTTCCAATAATTAAATAAGTGGCGACTCCATTGTAAAACCCTTAATCTAAAGGGGGAAAATATAATCAGTCGAACCTCCATTTTGAGAGGCAATAACACGACTCTACCCATTCACGTGGGTTTGGCCCAACATCCTATAAAAAAAGGGGGCCGGGGGCGCGGTCTCTCACAGGAAATTAACTTCCTCTTGCTGAGGTCCATTCAGCCAAGCATAGGCAGAAGAAGTAGTGAACTCTCTATCCTTAGAAAACTTCCACATAATCACATCTTCTCCTCTTCCAACTAGTTGCCTTGGAATAGCTTTAATCCTATCTTTAATACTAACCGGCAGCTCAAAGGATAAAGCTTCCCACTTCCACCCCTGTTTCGAATCAAGAACCAACTCTGACAACTTCATATCCATTTCCCTTTGAGTCAAAGGGCCTACAATCAATTCTCTCAATGAACATCTCCTTATCCAACTATCTGACTAGAGATTAATTCTTTCCCCATTCCCAACCGCCCAACAAATACCATCAGCAAAGGTCTAAAACCTAGCCTTTATAGCTCTCCAATTTGGAGAACATGGCAACTTATCTGGGTCTCTAGCTCTCATTCTATCCACTGAACAATACTTCTTTAGAATTACCTTAGCCCATAGACTTTCCTTTTCCTGATTTAGCCTCCAATTTAGGTTTGCTAATAATGCCAAGTTCTTAAATTTAGCAGCTTGAATTCCAAGGCCTCCCTCTTCCTTTGGCCTAATAATCTTACTCCACCCAACCAAATGAAGTCTTCTCTTTTTACTTGTTGAACCCCACAAGAAGTCCCTATTAATTTTATCCAATTTATCACAAATGTGG
This sequence comes from Quercus gilva, assembly GCA_023621385.1. Classification (NCBI taxonomy): domain Eukaryota; kingdom Viridiplantae; phylum Streptophyta; class Magnoliopsida; order Fagales; family Fagaceae; genus Quercus; species Quercus gilva. The sequence goes on along the minus strand of CM042476.1, from coordinate 91,286,691 downwards.
GTAGGAAGGGCATCAGCCTGCATTACATAATTCAGAATAGTGGACATGACAGATTTCACCAATACCGATCTACTTGCAAAGGAAAGAAATTTAGCCTTCCAACCAGCCAGCTTGCTCATAACTCTCTCAACTATAAAGTTCATTCTATTTCTTGGAACCCCTTTATGTTTGATTGGAAAGCCAAAGTAATTTCCAATATTCACCGTGGCTTGAATTCCCAACCTTGAACATACTCCACTCTTAACTTCAGCTTGCACATTAGGGGAAAAGTAAATTCTTGACTTCTCCATACTCACCTTTTGGCCCGACTCCTCATAAAATTCATCCAACACTTCCGAGATAGCTTCACAAGCATCCTCATCTACTTTGGCAAAAAGAATTAAATCGTTCGCAAAAAATAGATGGGACATACCTATATTCTCTCTTGAGGCTTTCAAAGGCTTTCACACTCCCTCCATACATTTCTTCTTAATTGAGTGGCCTAAGTACTCCATGCACAAAATGAAAAGATACGGCGAAGGATTGAAAGCCTCCAACTTCCCTCCATTAAACAAAATAGACACCTTGGTGGAAGTGACACAATTCATTATCACCCTAATAAGATTCTGAGGAAAACGGAAAGCATGAAGAACTTTGTGTATAAAACACCATTCCATTCTATCATATGCTTTCTCCAAATCAACCTTTATGGCCATATACCCCTCATTACCTTTTTTCTTATCCAAAGCATAGAAAAGCTCTTGGGCAACTAATACATTATCTAATCCTTTCCTCTTAGGCACAAAGGTTGTTTGGACAGGAGATACAAGCTTATTAAGATAAGGTCTGATCCTCTCCACTAGAACCTTAGAAATAATTTTATAAATCGAATTGCAAAGACTAATCGGTCTATAATTATTTAAAGACTCAGGGCTCTTACATTTCGGAATTAATGTCACAAGCGTTTCATTAAGATGGTTCGGAACTATACCATCCTTGAAAACATTCTTCACCTCCTCACAAACTGAGTTCCCCACCTCATGCCAAAAATACTGATAAAAGCCAGCATGGAGACCATCTGGCCCTGGAGCTTTAAAAGGTTTCAAAGCCCACAAACCACTCCTCACATCTTCATCGGACACTTTCCTTCCCATCCAATTCCTATCTGTTTCAGTGAGAAAACTACCTGAGAATTTAGAAACAGCGGAAGACTTGTAGGACATCTCCAATCCCGTAGAATAAAGCTTCATAAACCCATTTAAGATATGTTCCTTCACTGCCTCTTCCTCAACTATCCATTCGCCCATACCATCCTTCAAACACCTTATTTTATTCCTTTGCCTCCTCACCACCGTATTCATATGAAAAAAAAAGGTGTTCCGGTCCCCAAAGGCAGCAACATTTATCTTGGACTTGAGGGCCCAAAACTCATCTTCTTGAAACAAGATAGAGGAGCACTCTTCAATAAGTTGATTCTCAAGCCTTAAAAGAGACTCAGAAGCATTGTCAGCCAATGCCTTTTGGGTACCATTCAACCTGGCTAACACCCTCTTCTTCTTCATAAAAAGATTACCAAAAACCTCATAATTCCACTTCTTGGCCTTCCTCGTAAAATCTATAGTTGCCACTTTTAAATTTGCACCTTTAGGCCAAGCTTCTCTAACGATCCTATAGAAATTCGGATGGAGAAGCCACATAGTCTGAAAACAAAAAGGCCGGTCCAAACCATTCACATTATGTTTCCATAATTCAATCAAAACAGGATGGTGATCAGAGAAGGTTCTAGGTAGATGAGTAACAACCACCTCAGGGTACAAAATTCTCCAAATTGGATTGGCAAAGCATTTATCCAATCTTTCCAAAATCAAATATGCAATCTGCCTTTTATTAGTCCAAGTATATTTAGGGCCTGCAAACCTAAGATCAACAAAATTGCACGAATCCAGGCATTCTTTAAACTCAAGGGCCCTGTTTAAATTAATTTGGTTCCCCCCAAATTTATCCTCCCTACCAAGTATTTCATTGAAATCCCCAATCATCAACCAAGGAAGATTATGCAATTGCCCTACCTTTTCTATATTAGACCACAGGATTCTTTGCTCAGCTAAACGGGGACTAGCATATAATGCTGTAAATAACCACGAAAGGTTTGAAGCACATACCTTAACCATTGCATGTATTTCTTGTTCTATTGCTAATAACAGCTTAACTTTCACGTCTTCACTTCTCCATAGAATCCATAATTCACCCGCATACCCAATAGTATCCATGGTGATGAAGCCATCAAATGGAAGTGCTTCAATGATCTTCTCAGCTTTGCTACCCCCTACTCTGGTCTCTGTTATAACCATTATCGAAGGACGGTGGTTCACAGCCATTTCAAACACCCTCCTCTTAATATCCGGGTTCAATGCACCTCTGCAATTCCACATTAGAATGTTCATCTTCACAAACTGACCCATTGGAACCTCAACATGATTAGGATTCATAGCTGCAACTTCCACCATACTCCATCCCAGCCTCCTCAACAAGTCCTTCGAGTGCTTCCACTCCGGTTTCCATATTATCATGTACTTCAATATTCCCATCACATCTTCTTTGCAACTTATCAGCACATCGCACTTCTCCACCAGAATGAGAATCTGGATTAGTTTCAGCATTGGGTGGTTCCCTATTAGTGCCGTGGCCATACCCCTCTGATCCACTAACTTCCTTTCCTGAATCAACCATCTGGATTCGTCGAAGTGCGACACCACCGATGGCCTTCTCTGCTTGCTCAAGGCTTCGGACTCCTCCCAAGAAACTAAAGGCACGTCCGTTATGAAGTTCCACCAAGGATTGGCCGTTAGTCCCCATGCTGGATGATCCAATGAAATTGTCCTTGTTCCGCAACTCTCCGGAGTGATTGGGAAGATATTTTTCCACACCGGACCCCACTCCACTTCGCACCACTCCAAGTCCTTCGTCAAAGATGCCCTTATCTGAAGAATGACTTCGTCTGGAACCTCCACTAGCCTGCTTCGGTGCCAAATCGCCCAACCACTCCTTTTCGGATTGTAATTCGGACTGCTTCGACCCATACGGAGTCCTTCCATTCTCTCTTTTCTGCAGATTTTTGGAAGAACTAGCTCTCTACGAAGACGTAGAAGAAGATGGGTACTGTCTCTTCAAAGACTTAGAGCCTTTCCTTCCATTAATTCTATTGCTTCTTGTACCTGAGCTCGAGAAACCCATCTAAAGCTTCCCATCAGTCCGTGTCACCCCATCTCCCTGCTTCGGACTTGACACACTGAATCTGATCTCCAGATTTCCCAAATCTTCATTCGGCGCTATCCCTTGGATAGGATCGTTCCTCACAGCACGTATGTGATCAGACTAAGTGGACAACACTCTTTCTTTAATGGGTTTGACTGAACTACCCTCTAAATTTTCCCCTCTTTGGATGTTCATGCCTTTTGGACTAACATCATCCTTTGAATCACTCCCAAAGGGAGATTTGGACCGTCCATTTCTAACCAAACTCCTTTTCCTTGTAACAAGCATCCACAGACCAAAGTTAGGATCTGACTTTTCCTCCTCACTCTTGGTTCGGGCTTTTCTTTACAACACCATCATCTGATTTATCTTTCTACCGTAACTAATTCAAACTCGTCTCTTTTTCACGCCTATTTTTTCCTTTTTCCTTGACCTGATAACAGCAGTTCTACTGCTTGTGCCCAAGCCTCCCATAGCAAAAGCAAAGGGAAGAAATACCTTCATATTTTACTTGTTGTGCCAACCTCCCTATCCTGATGGAATTAATAAGGGCTTATCCAGGTCTATTTGTATACAGAGCCTTGCATAGCTTCCACATGATCCAGTGGCCGTGTATGAATCAATACGAAGTACTGGGCCAATAGCACTCCCTATCTCCTCTAATACTTCCATATCATAAAACTCAATAGGTAATTCAAGAAACCTCACCCACACAGCAACAAAATTTAGATTATCACCTGAAGCTTTGAAGTAAGGTTCCCAAGGCTTGATGGCCAAAAAGTGGTCACCAATAAACCAAGGGCCTCCATGAAGCACTTTATCATAATCATCCAAACAATAAAACTTAATCAAGAAGTAATCCTTCCCAAGATTAACACAGTCCATCCTCATTGCAAGTTTCCATAATGCATTTAGATTGAACGTGAGATAGCTGAATCCAATAGTTCTACCAAACACTTTTACCATTAACGCCTTTGACCATGGGGCCTTTATACGAGCCTTGGTCTCCTTGGACAGCTTCACTTCTGCCATTCCTTCAATGAGAGGTTCCACTTCTGCATCCGACTCCTCTCCATCATCCTAGACATTATCCAACTTAAATGCTTGTTCATATGCTCTAGGAATGTCTCCCATAAGAGTATCTTTATAACTGATAATATTCCGAGGTGGGTTAAACTGCTTAACTCCACTGCTCTCTTTGAATTTCTTAACACTGCGTCCTAACTCATCTTCTTCCTCACTTGATCTTGGCGGTTCATTGCAGTACTCAGCTTCCATTCTCTCTCAAGCTTCTTTGGATATAATTACAGCTGAACAAAATGTTAAATTTTGAATTACATGCCTATGTTACCATTGATCAGCACTCTACTGTTCTACTAATTTTATATATTAGTACAATAATAGGCTTGTATAGCATCGGAGTGGGGCTCATCAAAGAACTAAGAACCCATGAGGTTGCCATTGCCGAACTCAATAATCTTTCTTCATCTAGGTAACCTTATCAACCCCTCTTTGTTTGTTACTCTTTACTATAATACCATACTACTTTTGGTTCTATGTTTTATCTTAGTAATCAACTTGGACTTGCCCTTGTCTTTTGCTAATGTCTTTTTTATTGTTTCCATTATTTGTGGTTTACATTTTTCACAATTGTTATATTATTTTAATTTATATTTAATTTTGATAGTGGTTTAAGTAATCAAATTAAGTTATTATTATTGTTAAATTAAAAAAAAAAGTTATTACTGTTGTTTATGATATATTATATGATTATATTTGATATAGTAATATGTGTAATTATTTATTAAAGCATTGATACAAATACAAATTCACTTTAATTGTTTCATTTTAACTCATGTTTAATGTTTTTTTTTTTTGTTTTTTGTTTTTTTTAAAGGATGGTACTAGCAGAGATGAAGAGGACAACTCAAACAATAACATGGAGGTTGAAAGCAACTTAGAGGGTGACCTAGAGGAAAACTAATATAGATCTTTTCATAATTCTAGTTGTTTAAAACAATATTTTTATGTTATGGTTTAATTTTAGGATTTCTTTGTATATTCTATATTTTAAAGTTTGAACTTATAAGAATTTTTATGTTTCAATGGATCAATTTTTAGTAATCATTATACTATTGTAACAGGATAGTTAAGCAAAAATGATATAAAATAAATTATAAATAAATAAATAATAAATATTTAAAATATTAAATAAAATATTATCACTGACATAAAAATTTGGTCATAAATAATTTTATAGTGACGACAAAATCCCTCGCAATTTATAGAATAGTGACGCCACTTAACCCCTTGCAAAAACGTTTTAAGTGACAGTTTAACGTTGTCATTATTATTTCTAGCTAATTGTGAGGGGTCAAAAGTTCTCACAAATAAATTTTAGCGACGACACTAATTGTCTCTAAAAAGTATGTTGTCAATTTGGAATTCGCAAATAATTAATTGTGAGGGTATGAAGGTCTTTACAAATAGTTCTTAACGACGACTGCTTCCCCTCGCTAAAAATAAGTCGTCGACTTTTCTCGTCGTTTGGTAATATATTTGCGAGGGCAAATTTGTTCAATAACGATAGTGGATTGCCCTCGTAAATTATCTATTTGCAAAGGTATGGTTGCAAAATCTCTTTTAGTAACAAGAGCAAATACGACGGCCTTCGAGGGCCATATGCCCTCGCTAATAACCTTTTACGACGATATTTGAATTTTTGCGAGGGCATTTTACTCTCGCTAGTAGACTCTTTTCTTGTAGTGATGGTAACTAATAGTCTAATCATAGTCCTTTAATAGCTCCAACCATCTCCTTTGTCTCATATTCAACTCTTTTTGAGTAAAGAGATACTTAAGGCTCTTGTGGTCAGTGAATATCTCACATTGTTCTCTATACAAATAGTGCCTCCAAATTTTTAGAGCAAAAACCACCGCTGCTAACTCCAAGTCATGTGTGGGATAATTTTGCTCATAAGGCTTCAATTGTTTAGAGGCATATGCCACTACCTTCCCATGCTGCATAAGAACACACCCCAAGCCTTTCTTAGAGGCATCACTATAAATGGTGAAACCTATACTCAAACTTAGCTCCCTTTTAGGTCAAGCGAGTCAAAGGCATGGCTAAGTGAGAAAATCCTTCAACAAACCTCCTATAATAACTAGCTAGTCCCAAAAAGCTACAAACCTCTATCACACTGTTCAGTCTATTCCATTCTACTACTGCTTCCACTTTCTTAGGGTCAACAACAATCCCATCTTTAGATATAAATGCCTAAGGAATGCAACACTTTCTAGCCAAAATTCACATTTTTTTAAGCTTTGCATACAACTTCTTCTCCTGCAATAGTTGCAGTACAAGCCTCAAGTGATTCTCTTGCTCCTCCACACTTTTGGAATATATCAAAATATCATTCATAAAAACCACAACAAACTTATCTAAGAAGGGTTTAAACACCCTATTCATCAAGTTCATAAAGGCCGTTGGTGCATTGGTTAAGCCAAAAGGCATCACCAAAATTTCATAATGGCCATATCCTGTACAGAAGGCTGTCTTAGGCACATCAGCAGTCTTAATCTTCAATTAATGGTAACCAAAACTGTCGACGCCCAGCCTCGATCGGGAATGGTAGCGGAAAAAATTGCCGCCGTTGTTGTGGGCCTTCGTTCGACCACCCGTCGTGGTGAAAGCTCCTGTGCGCGTGAGTCCCCGTTAGAGGGCCTTTCTCGAATGATGATGTGGGTGCACGTGTGTGTGCTTCACGTGGAGTTTCGGGTGCTTTCTCTCTCTCTATGGAGGAAGGTAGGTCTACCTTTGGTGTAATGGCAGGAATTTGGGCCAAATTTTAGGTGATTACCAAAGGTGAGTGGAGTCGCCACCAATCATTAGGTTTTTCTAAGGTGTGATTGGTCACCTATTTCTAGTTGATTTTATTACCAATCCTAGGTTAAGAAAAAGGTCATTTTTCCTAATCTAATATGGATGGAAAAAAATCTTGATTCTTAGGTCTGGAAGTTTGGTTACGTGTGGGGAAGGTGTTAGGCACCTTACAACGCTTGTCCAAGGACAGTCCTTTGTTTTAATAAAAACTTAATTTTTGAAAATTGGTAGTAAAAACATGATTTTGGCATTGGCTTTCGGGGCTTTGCATTCATGGGGCTTTGAGGTTTGGCTTTTGAAAGGGTGTGGTCTGAATCTATGCTTTCCTATAGCCTTTGAGCTGAGTACCAGATTTCCATGGAAAAAATCCAGTGACATGTCACCTTACTTTCACGGCAGAAATTAGGCATCACCTGCCTTAGGTGACACGGACTGTGACAATCACATCGAGAGGGGGGCGAGCAGGTATCTGTATACATACATCATGCACAATGCAAGCACATAGAGCGGAAAAGTAAATGCCTACATCCCTAGAACATGGCCCAAAATATATGTGCAGGAAAGTAAATAGGGGTCGCCATACTCTAGAAATGAGGACGAATGGTACATGACATGATAGACTTAATACAAACCATCTAAGAGAGAAAGGGAGGACGAAGAAATGGGTTTTAAAAGAGTACATAACCAAATGGGAGGGCTAGACCCCTAAAACTACTGAACACAGCCGCTTATCTTACATCCGCATGCTCGTATCCTCATCCTTTTTACGTGCGCCTGGGAGATCGTGCCTTAGCTCCATACGTCCTCGCTCCATGTGTGTACATGCAAAGACAAAGACAAGAAACCAGTCGACAAGAAATGGAAGGAAAGATGCAAGTAGCATATGAAAGAGGCATAAAATAGATAAGCATGATAGTTATAGCAAGCATAGCATATGGCAGGAGGCACGATGAGCCACAAGATAATAAACAATCAATAAAGCAACAAGGTGAACAGGCAAGCAAGCAAACGAAAGGTGGTGTTCGCGAGGGACAAATGTAGGTTTGGATCAGATGTCCATAGCTCATTATGTTGAAGCATGAACAACACATTAGCAAGCAAGACTCATGAATGGATATGTAAGTAAGCGTGTAAATATGCACAGAAAGCCAATAGGTGGCATAAACAAGCACAGTAAGCATATCATCGCACTGAGCGGAAAAGGGAAGGATACGAAAGGAGTGACCCAGCATCCAGAGATGCCTCCCAAATGGTTACATCCGAACAAGGCCTCATGGTGTTGGGTGTAACCAAACAAGATCAAGCTCGTGGAGGGCATCAAGCATGGCAAAGCCTAGAACAAGAGAGGCTAACATAGGCATAAAGCATAGAAGCAAGCAAGCATAGACATGCAAATAGGGTGATCCAAACCCTTTGATATGGGCCAAGGTGTACGAATAGTGACAAAAACCATAGGGTCTAGATTGGGTCCAATCTAATAGGCCAAAACACAAGAAAGAAAGATGAAGTGTCAAAAGGGCTACAATAGCACATGGCATGACAAACATAACCTAGGTCTAGGCACACGAACATGGCGTGGAGCGTATAAGCACATGGAAGATAGCATAAAACATGTAGAGAACATAGACCCGAGCATACAAGCTTGTGAAAACAGAGATCCAGACATATAGGCATGGAAATATGCATGTAGGCATGTAAATGTACACCTAAGCATGTGGATGTGAGCATAAAAGCATGGAAGAATGCAAATCCAAGCATACAAGCATGCGGAGACATAGATATAACCATATAGCATGGAAACACACGTGAAAACTTGTGGAAACTTAGCACCCGCATAAGCATAGACATGATAGAACACGGATTCGAGCATACAAGCATGTGAAGACAAGGATTTAACCATATAGCATGGAAATAAACACATAAAACTATAGATCCAAGCAAGGCATAGCCAGCGACATCATACAAGCATGTGAGCATGTAACCCTAACATCAACATAGAGGAAAAAGAGGAACAAAACACAAGAAAACACGGCATAAAGAATAAAACATGTAGGAAAGACCAATAGACATGTAAACAAGCATAGAAACATGTGGATCTAGCCAAACAACAGATGGGAAAAATAGATCTGAGCATAGAAAGCATGGCACAAAGCATAAAGCATGTAGATCTAAACATATAAGCATGTGAGGATGTAGATCTAAGCATAAAAGATGGCATAAAGAATAAAGCATGTAGATCTAAACATATAAGCATGAAAGGATGTAGATCTACGCATAAAAGACGGCTTAAGGCATAAAAAGCAAGGAGATTTGAACTAGAAGCATAAATAAAGCAAGAAACATGCTAGAGAAAGCAATAAATCATGTTATTCAAGCAAAAAGAAAGGGTGAAAAGCTTGATGAAGATTTAAAGAAAAAGGGGTATGGATAGTAGCTAAAAAGCTATATCCATACCCCTTAAACCTCAAATCTAAGGTATGGAACCAAGGAGAGGAAGATGGAGGGTATGAACACTACCTTTTATTTTTGGAGAAGAGAGAAGAATCAAGAAGCTTTGATGTATTTTTGTGTTTTTTTTAGAGAAATATGGTGAGAAAAGAGAGAAAAAATGCCCAAAATCGCCCAAAACAGCTCCTAGAAACTAAATTTTCAAGTTCTGGTCCAAACTAGGGTGCTAGGGGCTATTTATAGCCCTTGGCACGCTTCTGGAGGCTAGGGCCGCCGCTGATGTCGTCGTGACATCAGTAAATTCATCTTGTAGCACTTTTTCATTTTTGCCTTCGGATGCGCATTTGGAGGTCTTCTCGGACTCGGATTGAGGCGATCTTGGTGTCTCTGGAAAGTTTTGGATGTCTAGTTTTCAGAAAGCTAAAGAAATTAAAAATCCAAAAGTTAGATTAAAATTTATGATCTCAGGAAGCGTGTTGACATGCTTTTCACAGTTTTTTTAATATCTCAGCCGTTTTAACTCCGATTTTGACCCATGAATAGTCGTTGGAGTAAGAATTTGATTATCCTTTCAATGGAATTAGTTTCAACTCATTCCAACAGCTAGATCAAAATTAGAGTTTTTGGGGCCCACTAAGAGTCAACTATGAGTCAAATTTGGTCAAAATTGCCAAAAATTTTTGAGAAGCCTGGGTTTGATATAAAACCATGAAAAATGTTGTTTTGTGAGGATTCTGACCTTGATTGACCTTTGGTCAACCTAGGGTTGACCAGGGGCATTTTGGTCATTTTGGATGAAAAAGGCACTTTAAGCGCCTTGGTGTCCGAACGAGTTACGCCACGCCATTATATATGTTCTCGTGACCCCATGGAGAGAAAATGATATTTTTGGGTTTTTCAGGGTCCAACACTCAAATCGAGGGTGGACAAACTACAGTATCAATAGCTACCTCTTATTTATCTGATACTTCGAGTGCAATGAGAGGTGTTGGAAAAAGAACGTGATTTCATATTTTGTCGCCCCTAAATCACGTGCAGAGGTTATTCATGTATCGAGACTAGTTTTTTACCTGATGCAGTCGAGCTGCTACAACTGCTTCTGAAACTTTTTCTAGACTTAAGGTTAGTGTCTATTTTTCTTCTTCTCTTTCTTTTTTTTGAAAAATGTTAGTAGCAATGCAACTCGGAAAGCATGCTAGATTTTTTTTTGGCTAGGTAGAAAAACATGCAAATGTTGGATGCAATGGATGCATAAAATAAAATGCTAGGCAAAGTAAGGGGACTTACCTGGTGATTGGGAACTTAGGATTCTTTAAGAACTTGGTGATTGTGGGGTGGAGAGACGTACGACACTGCCGCTAGTTAGCCTCAAAATAAGATTAGTCGGAGATAAAGGATATCTGAATAGCATGCTTGATGAATGATTCCTATGTCGTGGAAGCGTGGAGAAGTTCCTACACTGTGGAAATGTGGAAAGGGTCCTATACCGTGAAGCATGGAAGATTGTGCTGATTTGTTGTTGGGTATCAAGCACCATAATGACTCCTAGACCAAGAGAGGAGAATTTCCTACACCATGGAAGTGTGGAAAGGGTCTTACACGGTGGAAGCATGGATGATTGTGTTGATCCATTGTTAGGTATCGAGTACCATAAAGATTCCTGCGTTGTGGATGCGTGGAGAAGTTCCTACACCGTGGAAGTACAGAAAGGGTCCTATATCGTGGAAGCATGGACGATTGTGCTGATCTGTTGTTAGGAATTGAGCACCATAATAAACTCCTGGAACAAGAGAGGAGAAGTTCCTACATTGTGGAAGTGTCGGAAGATTCCTATGCCGTGGAAGTGCAAAAGATTGTGCTAATCCGTTGTTGGGTATCATGCACCATAATGATTCTTATGTTGTGTTAGCGTGGAGAAGTTCTTACAGCGTGGAAGTGTGGTGATGTTGCCTTTAAGAGAGTTGCTGATTAGATTCCAACACCGTGGTAGTGTGGAGAAGTTCCTACACTGTAGAAGTGTGGAGATGTTGCCTTTAAGAGGGCTACTAGGACTCCTACGCTGTGATAGTGTGGAGAAGTTCCTATACCGTGGAAGTTTAGAAAGGGTTTTATACTATGGAAGCATGGACGATTATGCTGATCTGTTGTTGGGTATCGAGCACCATAATAGATTCTTGGAACAACAGAGGAGAAGTTTCTACACAGTGTAAGTGTGGAGATGTTGCCTTTGAGAGGGCTGATCAGATTCCTACATTGTGGTAGCATGGGGAAGTTCCTACACCACGAAAGTGTGGAGATGGTGCCTTTAAGAGGGCTGATTAGATTCCTACGCCATGGTAACGTAGAGAAGTTCCTACACCGTGGAAGTGTGGAAAAGGTCCTATACCGTGGAAGCATGGACGATTGTGTTGATTCGTTGTTGGGTATCAAGCACCATAATAGACTCCTGGAATAAGAGAGGAGAAGTTCCTACATTGTGGAAGTGTGGAGATGTTGCATTTAAAAGGGCTGATTAGATTCCTACGCCATGGTAACATGGAGAAGTTCCTACACCATGGAAGCGCGGAGAGTGTCCTATACCGTGGAAGCATAGACGATTATGCTAATTTGTTGTTGGGTATCAAGCACCATAAAAGACTCCTAGAATAAGAGAGGAGTAGTTCCTACACTGTGGTAGTGTGGAGATGTTGCCTTTGAGAGGGTTGATCAAATTCCTACGTCGTGGTAGTGTGGAGAAGTTCCTACATTGTGGAAGTGTGGAAAGGGTCTTGTATAATTTTGGAAATTGCCTTTGAGAGGGCTGATAAGATTCCTGGAAATTGCCTTTGAGAGGGCTGCTGATGTATGATTCTAGAAATTGCCTTTGTGAGGGTTGCTGATGTATGATTCTGGAAATTGCCTTTGAGAGGGTTGATTAGATTCCTACACCGTGGTAGCATGGAGAAGTTCCTACACCGTGGAAGTATGGAAAGGGTCTTGTATAATTCTGGAAATTGCCTTTGAGAGGACTGCTAATATATGTGAAAAACAATGCCTTTGATTAATACTTACATGTATAGTTCTAGGAAATTGCCTTTGAAAGGGTTGTTGATGTATATGAATGACGATGCCTCTGGTTAGGACTTATATGTATGATTCTGGAAAATACCTTTAAGAGGGCTGCTGATGTGTGCAAGAAACAATGCCTCTAGGTAGGACTTACATGTACAATTTTGGATGTCGCCATTAAAAGGGCTATTGATGTGAGCAAGAAATAATGCCTCTGGGTAGGACTTACATGTACAACTCTGGATGTTGCCTTTCAAAGGGTTGTTGTTGTATGCCAGAAACAATGCCTCTGGGTAGGACTTATATGTATGATTCTAGAAACTGCCTTTGAGAGGGCTGCTGATGTGTGCAAGAAACAATGCCTCTAGGTAGGATTTACATGTACAATTTTGGATGTTGCCTTTAAAAGAGTTGCTAATGTATGCAAGAAACAATGCCTTTGGGTAGGACTTACGTGTATAACTCTTGATGTCACCTTTCAAAGGGCTGCTGATGTGTGATTCTGTAAATTACCTTTCAAAGGGCTTTACATGTGTGATATTGGTAGTACTTGCATCGTACCGTATCCTCACAGGTTTACCAATTCAATCTAATAGTGATCAATCCACTGAGGGAGATGAAAAAGGAAGAGACCACATAAAATAAAGCTACCCAATTGTAGGTTTTATGCGGTTCTTGACATGACAAGAAAAGTCCTTGGCGGGATGGACCCGTTCTTGCATATTGATTGGCACAAAGTGAATGGAACCGCGCAAAATAAACTACCTAGTGTAGGATTTTGCGGGGTTCTGGATCGGCGAACTGAATTGACATGGGTTTGAGCTTGTTTTGGACGATTATACCACAATAGGTTCCTTGATTTGCTGAATTTTGGATTCAAAGTTTTAGGCAAGATCCGCTTTTGGAAATGCTGACACTCTTGGTCATAGCTACACAAAAACTACCTGGATGTTGAGTTCTATGTGGTCTTGATGTATTGTGCATGCTGGGCACCAATCTAGGCTCTCACAAGGAGAGATTCCTTTTCTCCTAGTGGATATCTTGAATTGCACTGGAGAAAGGGAATACCATCTATGGTTTGGAAATATTAGAAATAAAACTGCCCCAGTGTTAAGATTGAGACTGAGGCCAACCCTTGGGCATTAGGGGTCATGTTTGAAGCAATGACTCAGGCATCCTCTGTCAAGATGAGTTCAAGACGCTCGAAAAGTGTTTAGGGTAATGATGCCCGAATGGTGTTTAAAACCAGGGGTTGAGCATTTGGATCTTTTGGGGTTCAGGTCTTATGGAGATGCCTGATAATCACTAAAAGAGGCTTGCATTAACCGTTGCAATCTTAAAACCTTATTTTTCTGGAAATTCCTCAAGAAGAAACGAATAACCCTTAAGGATTTGTTTTTGGACTTGAAAAGTTTAGAGGATCCAAAATCCTTATCATTTGAAATCTTTGAGGGTCATCATTTTTCCCTTCTATTTCGATTGGTTTTGAAAACCAGGTTCACAAATTTTGGAAATTCATTCATGATCATGAAAATTTGTTTAAATGCATGTACCACAAGAGGGGCTCGTTAAGGCCATGTTTCCTATGTGGTTTTTGAGTGTATGTGCTCGATGGCTATCATTTACCCTGGATAGAAAACATGCACGCAAGCAAGGATTTCTTGAGCAATGTGCTTGTGTTGACTAAATGCATGGGTGTCCCTTTTTAAGCTATGTAGGGAAAACATGAATGATGTGTTTGGATTTTTGAACTCATTGGGTGGGTTGGGAGAGGACCTTACCCTTTTGAGGCATAACACCTTGGCATAAGCGGATGATTTCATCATCAATGATTGACCAAATGTTCAATGTACCATAACTAGCCGATCCTCAATGATTAGTGAGGTCTTACATTAGGTTGTAACGTGGCCTTGGGGTTTAATTGGGTGCTTGAAATGAAGGATATCAGGCTAAAAACTTTCATATGTGGGTGATTATTTGGCATAAGCTCCATAGACTAAGTAGTCGCTCTTAATTAGGAAGGACTTTCTTAGGACCGTAATGTAAGGATATGGGTTTCTTAGGCTTACGAAAGGATATTTTGGCTGTGAAATTCTTTGAAGGGTTTTCTAAAGTCAAGGATTACACTTCATCGTGAATCTTTTTGGTTGCCTCTCATGCTCGGCTATATCCTTAATTTGAGTCCATTTCTTGAATTTTGGCAATTTCATTTTTGGGGCTTTCATTTGATTTCCTTTGGCCCGTGTTTCTTGATTGTTTCAGGTTGAATTTTTCTTTTGCCCTTTTCTTTGCTTGGGGCTTCATTAGGCTTGATTGCCCATGACTTTTGTCATTTGATTTGTTTTTTTTTAATTAGGGACTCATTTGATGGACTCAAATTGGAGATTTCCTAGCATGAGGTTCTTATAACCATCTAACCTGCCCCAATGTGGGGGGTAATCCTTGGCTGGGTTAAATCAAGAAAAGAATTCAACAGGCTCAACTGGGCTAGCAAGGGATATTTCTCTGCAAGCAGGACAGTAGTGAAATGAATGCCTTTCTCCATCATCTTGAATGCTTACTTCTTAGCCTCAAGAGCTCATATGCTAGATTATAAATTCGGGTGATTTTTGAAAAACATTTTCTTTTTGGCTTAAAAGGGCTATCAAGTGATATAACTGTTTGGATAGCTAAAACAAATACATCCATCATTTCAAATCTAATTAGTTGCTCAAAAAAATGCACTTTAAAACATAGATTTTCATGATTTGATGTTTGATTTGAACATTTATGCTTTGATCTTATATTGAAAAATCTTTTTTTTTTTTTTGAAAAATGTGTACAAGATTGCAACAAACCTAAGCCAACTGAAATGAGAGAAGGTTTTGTTGAGATAATGCTGGGATGAGTGACAAGGTCAAATTTTTGTTCCAGTGTTTTGGATGGATGGCATTCCCAATATCCTAAAGCTTTCGCAAATATCCACTTAGGGGATGGAGGTCTTTCCCTTGTAAAGAAGCCTTAGGTGATTGATTCCATGCTTGGTATACTTATTGGGATGAAGATTTTCTAATTTGTGGTGAAGATTCTTGTGAGGCACAAGTAACAAACTTCATTTTCCATATCAGTTGTTGAATTGTCTTGTCAAAGAAAACATGCCACATTAGGGATCTAAGATAGGCAACATGAGAATGACAAGAAGGGATGTTAATGCAATTCCCTGAAATTTTGATGGGGCACTGTCGCCTAGATGTTGAGTAGGTGAATAGCTCTATCACAAATGCTCAAATGTTTGGTCATCACTATTCATTAAAGAATGTGATGTGAATGACGTCTTTTTGGCTTGATTAAAGCATGTCCCTGAAAAGGAAATTGATTGAAGGAGTTAGTGACATGTCCGGGCTATGACAAACCTGATAAAATTGGAAGCATTTTGGCTCTCATTCGACCAAATTTAATCCATTTACTCTTCCTCCATGGTTTCTTATGTGGGCGCCCATTACAAGCAAGTTCTGACATTGTATTGCTGAAGTAGACAAAGCTGATTTCTCACGGATTTGAGATCTGTCAAGTGAATCATCATGATTGAGGTGGTCCCAATACTGTTTGAATGTTCTTGAGAAGGAAATGGTCCAATTTAAATGAATGCTTTGCTCATGGCAAGATTCGATAAACTGGAGATAGTTCATGATTCTCACTAAATGTAGGCTTGGTTCGCCATTTTTCACTGTCAATGCGGAAGTTAGGCTTCCAAGGAATGCTTCGAGCAAGCTATACGAGATCTTTTGATGGCCTTGCAAAGAAATTGTGACCATGGTCTTTGCTAAAATTCAAGATGCTATTGAGGCTATTGAAAAGAAGTCCATTCTGAGGGGAGAGACCGTGCGAAAAAAAAAGCAGCCCCAGTGTGGCGTTTTCCATTGTCTCTTAATCACTTTCACAACTCTGTGAGATTTTCAACTGAAGGGTGTGAGGATTCACATATCAAGAAACCTAAAGGCATCTCAGGACACTTGGAGAAAGGGAGGATTTTTTCTTTCCAGAAAGACCTAGAGGTGAAAGAGTGTTTCCCCCCCCCCCCCCCTTAAAGAAGACCCGAAGGAATATTTTTTTGGGGGAAAGAAGATTTTATTTGAGGAAGACTTAAAGGAAAAACCTATTAAGGCAAGCTGATGCTAACGAAACTTGAGTTGCTTGATCTTTCTTGAGAGATGTTGGGTTCTTTTACCCTTTTGAGATGCCTTGACAAAGGAGCTATATGGATCAACTCTGATTTTTGGCAAAATTTTGCTCTTAGGCTTACGGTAGCTAGCCTCCACAGATAATGTGGAGATCACACAAGATGGATTTTTAGTGGTCTTATGGGAATGAGACCACAAAAAATCTGCCCTAGTATCATAATGAGAACAACTAAATCCATGTGTCTCCCACCAAGATCGGACTCTTGAAGCTGTCGTCCATTCATTATTTTGTGCTTGGGATTAAATTCGGATCATGTTCTCAAGATTTTGGTAACACTTGCATAGAGATATTGGGACTTTCCATATTTTACCCTATTGAGTCAACCCTGGAAACAAAGAGGGAAGGTTAGAAACCGTCCAAGAAAAAAAAAAACCCTAGCAAAACAAAATATTATACTAATGAAAAGGATCATCATAGCACATGGCGCTTAAGTAGTGTGCTTAGGGCTTAGGAAGAGTCTTAAATCTTAATTACAAACTGAATTTAAATTGTCTCATGCTCAAACATAACGACATAAAGGAAACAGGAAATGCGAGAATAACAAAAGCATAAATATAGTGAGATGATGTTTGGTTTCGGGGACTTCTTCAATAGTATGTGGCCAACTTGGTGCTGGCTCAAGTCGGGTGTGCTCTTGAGAAACGTGGTTCGGCTGTCCAACTGCTCGAGTGTATAAGCTCAAGCTTTCAAGGAGCAATTCTAGATCTTGATTTCCTTGTAAGGACCGTTTGAATATCTAGTTCTTTGGTTATGTGGACATATGAACTTTGGGCTCTAACCAGCCGCTTTTGATAAGACCTTGAACCTTTTGTTTGAGTAGCTCGCACATGTCAGTGGAGTGGCTAACCATCGCCCTATGATAGTCACAATGATTTTCAGAATTGTAAGTCTCTGATGAAAGTTTTGGTTGGATCTTAGATGCCATCAATTCTACCAAGTTCACCTTTAACAATATTGGCAATAGCATGGATAACGGGACTGATAAAAGGTCCGAGGCAGTTATGCCACTTGAGCCATAAAAAGGCTATCTAGGTACCCATGTAGATCTTTTGGATCGGGACGGTCATCTTCCTCTCTCATTATTGCATTAACTTCCTTACCCTGAGCATCAACGGTCGTGGTAGTGGCAACTTTGGACTGCATAGCACCCTCGAATATTAAGGCACCGCCATTAATCTGGCTTTGGATCTTATGGCTTAATAGGTGACATTCTTCTGTTGAATGCCTTGGAGCATCATAGTGAAACTTACCTTTGAGGGGTCATAACCTTTTGGAAGATTGGTGACTGGCTTTGGGACGACTGGAGCAATTAGGTCTTCATTTAATAGAATGGAGTACAACTTGGTAACTAACATGGGGAAGTGGTGGGACTTCTTCAGCTTCTTCCCTAGATTCCCCATAAGATGTGAATTTTCTTTGGCCTTTTGGACGGGTAATGACTTAGCCAATTGTAACCCTTATCTTTAGCCACTATATGGACATCTCCTTCTTTGACCTTGACGTTAGTTCCCTTGAGCTATTGCTCCATCAGAGAATAGAGGATAGTTGGTTCAACAATCTTCTTGGTCTTAATACCTTCATCGATATGCTTCCTAATAGGAATCAGGCTAGCAAAACGAGTGACTTGGGCATTAATCATCTTCTCATAGTAAGGAGGCTAAAGGTTATCAATGAACCACCTAATCATCTCATCTTCCCTCATAGGGGGTTGCACTTGTGTGGCTAGCTCACGCCACCTCTGGGCATACTCTCAGAAAGATTCCCTATTCTTTTTCTCTGTTCTCATAGGGACTATGCGGTCAGGAGCTATCTCGGTGTTGAACCTATAGTATTCTAGGAAAGAGTTGGCCATTTCCCTCCAGCTAGAGGTCTTTTCCAATCTCGTATACCATGTGGCCGCGGGGCCGGTCAAACTATCAGGGAAAATCTGACAAAGCAGAGGGTGATTATCCTCATAGGGAGCCATCTTCCTACAGAACATGCAAAAGTGTGTGCACGGGTCTCCCATACCACTGTACTTGATGAACTCTGGTGCCTTAAACTTGGGAGGCATAACAACCTTAGCGAAGTTAGTTAGACTTTCTAGATTGATACTTCCATGGGCGCTGAAGCCCTCTATGATTCGAAGCTTTTCGGCTAGAGTTTCCACTTGGCTCTTGACTTGGTCATACCTAAATCTGGGGTTCTTATGCTTAGAAGGGTCTGTTTCTTGGTCATTGCCCTAGGGCGGTACATTGTGGCCCTGTTCCTTTACTAGTGGAGGCTTTCATTCTTAGTTTAGGGACCTCCTTGACTATGGCCAGAGGAGTTTATGTTGGAAATATATATGTACGCAGCGGAAAATTAACGAATCTACTTCATTTAGAATTGATAACATGCATTATGTAAGTTTCAGAATATTGAACAAGAGAATGTACCTTGGTGCAGTGAATTTCAAAACCAAAGATCAATAGTTCTTAGGAACACTTTCAATTTTCACTCCAATTCCACTAACGCCCAAGCTGTGTGGTCTCTCAATCAGTTTCCAAGGGAGAATAATCGAGTAGCTTCACTCACATATACACACCATTTCACAATGGTGTCTTTCTTTTTCTCTTATCTATATTCTGTATGTGTCTCCCTTTATATTTAACTGATTATCTAATTGGGCTGGCCTATTGGGCCTTTCCAATTGGGTTTTAGTATGTGGCTTAGAGTGGGACCAAAAGGGACCAATAAGACACTAGCTCCAATGGGGCTTGGGCTTTTCTGTCAACTCTTGACAAGTCCAAAGTTACCATTAATTATATTTAATACCACTATATAAATATAATTGCACTCTAGGCCTTATTAATAAATTATATCCCAAGATTTTATTGTACATGCCATCCCTTCATAAAATATTCGTAGTAATATAAAGTCATGAATGAAGATTGTCACTTTTTAGATTACTACATCTTAATCCTTGAGTACCCAGTTTAATCTTTTTAAGTTATTCATTATATATTTATGAAATCCAATTTCATAAACATATACTTTAGTAATTTCTTACCAAAGTTGTTAGGCCTAACTCTTTGAATAACTAAACCCATTAAACTTATCTTAAGGTAATATTTTATATCTTCGTTAAGAGACTATGAATTCCATCTTGAGAATATATGTTCCATCAACACTAAATGTGGCTACCCAACATACTGAGGTTTTGACCGTTACTTTAGATCTCACTCCTGATATATCAAAGCAACCTACACTTCATGATCAGGTGCATTATTCTCTCAGGATTAAGAGTTCATGTGAATATAAGTCATGAGATTTATTATTCAACTGACAATCATTAGGAGAATAATAAATCTCACAGTGGTCCAATTCAATATGTCTTAACTCTTAAAACATATCAACATATCAACTAGAAGTCACCACTTCCATGATCAAGACAAATCATCTTAGCTGACATGTTATAGTCTTCGCAGATGAAATGCCCAATTTCATCACCGACTACGAACTAAAATTCTGAGTTTACAAAGAACTTGCGATTTATATGTTCTGTGACTTTTCACAAAAATCACATACTATGCATCTCATGGACTATATGATAATGTCTAAATATTCATGTTACCATTATTTTAGATAATAATAAAACAACTTTATTAATTACAATATTAAGTCATACATCATGTCATACATAGCATCATACAATAGGATTCTAGGGCACTAATCCTAACAGTTTAGTTCTCCTCCTACAACCAGTTGTTGCATCATATGCATCATTTCTGCCCTTTGCTCTTTCAGAAGAGAAATTTCTTGAGCATTTTCCTCATGGGGAGAAGTACCACTAGTAGACATCTCTCTTGCGTGAGACCTAGTGACGATGGGATCACGGTGTGGCGGTAGCTTAGCCTATTTCTTTCTAGCAATCTTTTGATCCTGAGAGAGAGTGAGAGGTGAAGGAAACAGAGTGCGTTTGACAAAGAGGAAACACAACACCAAAATCAAGTTAGTTTATGCCTTTGCTATTTAACACGCACCTACCATTTTTAGAAAAATTTGGCTTTGCACCCTTGATTGGGTATTTATCATAGTGAATTTCTGCTATGATGTAAAATTAATGTACAAGATTGGCAAGTAACCGAAACTGCTCAACAATGAAAGAAGGACCATTCCTTTGATTACATGCTTGTACAAAATTTTGTTTTACAACACTGGGTTCATTGGCTCCAATAATGGGCCTTTTACAATACAAGAAATGCAACTGCGAGGAAAAGCTCAGTTTTTGATACTAAGGACTTCTCGAGGAAGCTCTTGGACACTTGGATCTCTTGGTAACTTGGACATCATGGATCTCTTGGACCTTTGGATTTCTTGGGGGAGCCCTTGGATTCTTGACATCTGGGACCTTTGGCAATTTTGACATCTTGGCAATTCGGATCCTTTAGCAATTTGGACAACATAGGTCTCTTGGTAATTAGGACCTTGGACCCTTTTGGCCACTTTGACATCTTGTGATCCCTTTGAGGATTTAAGCTTCTAGGCAACTCTTTTGGATCTTTTCTAGGAGAGCTCTTGAAGCTTTGGGATTCTTGACAGCTTTTCGACAGGATTTCCTCGTGAACGAAGTTTCGATTACTTGCCATAAATTTTATCTTTTCACAATTAGGTAACGGAACCAATTAGTGTATGCATGAATGCCGTTATAGGGTTGTAAACCCTTAGGGATAGGGTATGGTCTAGCATGTACAAGCATGGGGTTGCTTTTCCTAGGGGTTTAATCGTGGATGCTGTGCAAATAGGATAGAAGGAACCTGGAATAGAGCAAAATTTCTTTGGCGTAAGAAAAAAGGGCGCACCTGTTACAAGACACTTGCCCCTGACCTCTAGCCCTATAGGGGTATCCTTTCCTAGGCTTGGATGCTCACTCTTTAGGTTTCACCTAGTCCTAATGGGCTCTAGGCTTAATCTAGTCCTCACAGGTTTGACATAACTAGGCCAACTGTATGCAAAGGCTTAACTGGTAGAAGGTTCCTGTCCTAGGGTACTTAATTGCCATACCCCTCCCTTCATGGAAGTTATGGGGTAGGAAGGATCAAGGGGGCCTTTTTAACTACTTTTGTCCACCCATGGACCTAGAAGTGCGTACAACATCAGCCCCGAATCTAACTATGGGTAACACTGCTGATGTGTGTATTTGGGCATTTGCAGACGGGGTGATGAAATCCCCAAAGAGATGTGACTACGCCAGTAGTGTGGAGCCTGGGTTTAGTTCAAAAAGGGTGTAAATGTCATGCAATCCTTAATAAAGGGGAAATACTTTTTCAAAGCACAGCAGATATATATATATATATATATATGGAAAGTAGATAAAGGTGCTGCGGAAATTAAGTTTTGTTACCCTATGTTTGTATGGGAGGAAAGCTGTAAAGCATGTGAGGAAAGTGGTAAAGCATGTGAAGAAAGCGGTAAAGCCCCTTGTGAAAATGCCTCAAAGCCACCCTTTTGGAAAGGATTTTTTTTGGAATTTTTTTTTTTGCTCTCTTGAAAAGGTCTACTAGGAAGTAGTAGAAGCCTTTTTCAAAAGGATAGCTCCGAAGGCCAATGCCAATTTTTGTGTTTTTGAAAGCCAATGTCCAAAGATTATGGTTTTATAAAAAACTATAATGGCTAAACTCTTATCGATCCCCAGCAAAGTTGCCAGTTTATTGACGCTCAGCCTCGATTAGGAATGGTAGTGGAAAAAACCACCACCACCGTCGCGGGCCTTCGTTCGACCACAAGTCGTGGTGACAGCTCCTGTGTGTGCGAGGCCCCGTTGGGGGGCTCCTTTTGAATGATGATGTGGGTGCACATGTGTGTGCTTTGCGCAGAGCTTTGGGTGCTCTCTTTCTGTGTGGAGGAAGGTAGGTCTACCTTTGGTGTTATGGTAGGAATTTGGGCCAATTTTAGGTGATTACCAAAGGTGAGTGGAGTCGACACTAATCATTAGGTTTTTCTAAGAAGTGATTGGTCACCTGTTTCTAATGTGGATGGCAAAAAATCTTGATTCTTAGGTCCGGAAGTTTAGTTACGTGTGGAGAAGGTGTTAGACACCCTACAACGCATGTCCAAGGACAATTCTTTGTTTTGATAAAACCTTAATTTTTGGAAATTGGCAGTAAAAACATGATTTTGGCATTGGCTTTTAGGGCTTTGCATTCATGAGGCTTTGAGGTTTGGCCTTTCAAAGGGCGCGGTCCCAATCTATGCTTTCTTATGGCATTTGAATCGAGTACCAGATTTCCGTGGCGAAAATCCGATGACATGTCACCTTACTTTCACGGCGGAAATTAGGCATCGCTTGCCTTAGGTGACACGGATTGTGATAATCACACCGAGAGGGGGGCGAGCAGGTATATATATGTATACATCATGCACAATGTAAACACGCAGAGTGGGAAAGTAAATGCCTACATCTCTAGAGCATGGCCTAAAATATATGTGCAGGAAAGTAAACAGGGGTCGCCATACTCTAGAGATGAGGACGAATGGTACACAGCATGATATACCTAATACAAACCATCTAAGAGAGAAAGAGAGGAGGAAGAAAGGGGTTTTAAAAGAGTACATAACCAAATGGGAGGGGCTAGACCCCTAAAACTACTGAACATAGCCGCTTGTCTTACATCCGCATGCTTGCATCCTCACCCTTTTTGCTTGTGCCTGGGAGACCGTGCCTTAGCTCCATACGTCCTCGCTCTATGTGTGTACATGCAAAGGCAAAGACAAGAAACCAACAGACAAGAAATGGAAGGAAAAGATGCAAGTAGCATATGAAAGAGGCATAAAACAGATAAGAATGATAGTCATGGCAAGCATAGCATATGGCAGGAGGCACAATGAGCCACAAGATAACAAACAATTAAGAAAGCAAGAAGGCGAACAGGCAAGCAAGCAAACGAAAGGTGGTGTCTGCGAGGGACAAATGTAGGTTTGGATTAGATGTCCATAGCTTCATTGTGTTGAAGCATGGACAACACACTAGCAAGCAAGACTCATGCGTGGACATGTAAACAAGCGTGTAAATATGCACAGAAAGGCAACAGGTGGCACAAAAAAGCATAGTAAGCATATCATCGCACGAAGCGGAAAAGGGAAGGGCATGAAAGGAGGAATTCGACATCTAGAGATGCCTCGCAAATGGTTACATCTAAATAAGGCCTCATGGGCGTTGGGTGTAACCAAAAAAGATCAAGCCCACGGAGGGCGTCAAGCATGGCAAAGCCAAGAACAAGAGAGGCTAACACAGACATAAAGCATAGAAGCAAGCAAGCATAGACCTATAGGGTGATCCAAACCCTTTGATATGGGCCGAGGTGTACGAACAGTGACAAAAACCATAGGGTCTAGATCGGGTCTGAACCAATAGGCCAAAACACAAGAAAGAAAGACGAAGCCACAAAAGAGCTACAATAGCACATGGCATGACAAACATAACTTAGGTCTAGGCACATGAACTTGGCATGGAGCGCACAAGCACATTGAAGATAGCATAAAACATGTAAAGAACATAGATTCGAGCACACAAGCATGTGAAAACAAAGATCCAAACATATAGGCATGGAACATGCATGTAGGCATGTAAATGTACACCTAAGCATGTGGATGTGAGCATAAAAGCATGGAAGAACGTAAATCCAAGCATACAAGCATGCAGAGACATAGATATAACCATATAGCATGGAAATACGAGCGAAAACTTGTGGAAACTTAGCAACGCATAAGCATAGACATGGTAGAACATGGATCCGAGCATACAAGCATGTGAAGACAAGGATCTAACCATATAGAATGGAAATAAACACATAAGACCATAGATCCGAGCAAGGCATAGCCAACGACATCATACAAGCATGTGAACATGTAACCCTAACATCAACATAGAGGAAAAAAAGGAACAAAACACAGGAAAACACGGCATAAAGCATGAAACATGTAGGAAAGACAAATAGACATGTAAACAAGCATAGAAACGTGTGGATCTAGCTAAACAACACATGGGAAAAATAAGTTTGAGCATAGAAAGCATGGCATAAAGCATAAAGCACGTAGATCTAAACATATAAGCATGTAAGGATGTAGATCTAAGTATAAAGCATGTAGATTTAAACATATAAGCACGTAAGGATGTAGATCTAAGCATAAAAGGCGGCATAAGCATAAAAAGCAAGGAGATTTGAGCTAGAAGCACAAATAAAGCAAGAAACATGCTAGAGAAAGCAATAAATCATGTTATTCAAGCAAAAAAAAAGGATAAAAAGCATGATGAAGCTTTAAAGAAAAAAGGGTATGGATAGTAGCTAAAAAGCTACATCCATACCCCTTAAACCTCAAATCCAAGGTATGGAATCAAGGAGAGGAAGATAGAGGGTATGAACACTACCTTGTATTTTTGGAGAAGAAAGAAGAATCATGAAGCTTTGATGTGTTTTTGTGTTTTTTGTTTAGAGAAATATGGTGAGAAAAGAGAGAAAACAAGCCTAAAAACGCTCAAAACAACTCCTGAAAACCAAAATTTCAAGTTCTGGTCCAATTTGGGGTGCCAGGGGCTATTTATAGCCCTTGGTATGCTTCTCGAGGCTCGGTGGCCCTTGTAAGGCCGCCGCTGATGTCATCGTGACGTCAGCAAATTTGTCCTAGAGCTTTTTTTTAGTTTTGACTTCAGACACTCATTCGATGGTCTTCTTGGACTCAGATTTAGGCGATCTTGGTGTCTCTGGAAAGCTCTGTATGTCTACTTTTCGAAAAGCTAATGAAATTAAAAATCTAAAGATTGGATTAGAAGTTATGACCTTGGGAAGTGTGCTGATGCGCTTTTCACAGTTTTCTCAATATCTCAACCGTTTTAACTCCGATTTCGAAAAATGAATAGTCATTGGAATGAGAGTTCGATTATCCTCGCGCAATGGCATTGGTTTCAACTCATTCTGACAGCCAGATCAAAATTAGAGTTTTTGAGGCCCATCGAGAGTCAACTCCAAATAAAATTTGGTCAAAATTTCCAAAACTTTTCGAGGAGCCCAGGTTTAATATAAAATAATGAAAAATATTTTTTTGTGGGGATTCTAACCTTGTTTGACCTTTGGTCCACCCTAGGGTTGACCAAGGGCATTTTGGTCATTTTGGCTGAAAAAGGCACTTTGAGCGCTCTGGTGTCCGAACGGGTTACGCCATGCCATTATATATGTTCTCGTGACCCCATGGAGAGAATACGATATTTTTGGGATTTTCAGGGCCCGACACGCAAATCAAGGGGGGACAAAATATGGTATCAATAGGAACGAAGATCAATCTTAGAGAAAACCTGTGCTCCTTGGAGTTGATCAAACAAATCCTCTATCCTTGGTAAAGGGTACTTATTTCGCACTGTCACCCAATTCAGCTCCATATAATCAATGCAAAGTCGCATGCTCCCATCCTTTTTCTTTACAAACAACAAAGGTGCACCCCAAAGGGAAACACTAGGCCTAATGAAGCCTTTGTCAAGTAGCTCTTGCAATTGTTCTTTTAATTCCCTTAACTCAGCAGGTGCCATTCGGTATAGGGCTTTAGAAATTGGGCTAGAACCTGGTAATAGGTCAATAGAAAACTCTTTCTTCCTATCTGGTGGTAACCTTGACAAGTCTTCTAGAAACACATCTGGAAACTCTTTCACTACAAAAATGTCCTCCAGCTTCATTTCACCTTGTTGTGTGTCTCTCACAGTGGCCAAATATCCTTTAGACCCTTTCTTTAACATACGTCTAGCTTGTAAAGTTGAAATCACCCATAGAGAAGTCTATGCCCCACTTCCCACAAAACAATACTCAATCTCACCAAGTACTTGGAAAATTACCTTCTTCCTATGACAATCAACTATGGCATAATGGGCAGCCAACCAATTCATCCTAAAGATTATGTCAAAATCCCGCATCACTAACAATGTTAGATTTGCTAGTAACTATCCATTTGCTATTTTGACAACACAAGACTTGCAAACACTATCAGTAACTACTAATTCAGACTCCATAGGCTCAAATTTAAAATTACGCTTCTTTGCAAAATTAGTAGATATGAAGGAGTGAATGGAACCAGGATTAAACAATGCATAAGCATAAGTTGTGGAAACTAGAATAATACCTGTTACCACAACATTAGAAGTATTAGCATCCTGTTGAGTGAGTGCATAAACCCTTCCTTGGATCTTGTGCTTTTGGCTTGATCCCTAACTCTGTCCTATTGTTGGTCTTGGAATGGTCTAAACCTCCTTTTGTTGGGGACATTCAGCAATCCTGCGACCCTTTTGTCCACATGAGAAACACGCCTCAGTATTCCAGTGGCAATCCTTATTTGCATGAGACCTACCACATCGAGAGCACTTTGGCAGTGCCTTGGTATCAACACGTTGTGTTCCTTGTTTTTTGGCTTGAAAGCTAGAGCTTTAAACTCCTTGCCTAGACCTCTTCTTTTGGTTGTTATCTCTATATGCCTGAGCCTCATTAAGCCCCATCTCTACTAATAAAGCCTCACTCACCATTGCCCTAAAGTTAGTCAACTAAAAGGGCACAACTCCTTGCTTGATTCGGAACCTTAATCCATCTTCAAACCTTTAAGCCTTAGTTTCTTCATCCACCACCATTGTTGAAGCAAATTTGGCTAACCTGGAAAATTCTACTTCATACTAAGCAATTGTCATGCTACCTTGTGTTAGCTTGATAAACATTTTTTCCTTCTAAAAACGGATGCTCCTAGGAAAATATTTCTCATAGAATACAGACTTAAATAGCTCCCAAGTCCAAGGCTTACTCTCTTGGCCATGTTTATCTTCTCCAGCCGCCACCAGTCATAAGCATCTAATTCTCCATGCAACATATATGTTGCATAAGCCACTTTCTCACCCTCAGAGCATTCAGGAACTCTAAATACTTTCTCCATCTCAATGATCCATTTTTCTGCTTCCATAGGCTTAGTAGTCCCCTCAAAAGCTGCAGGAGACAACCGCTTGAATTCAATCATCCCACCATGATGACCTCGGCATTGCTCTATCATCCAGCCAGGTTGTCTCCAGTATTGACCTATTGTTAGACCACTCCAACCAAGGGCTGCATCATCTAAATCATCTCTGGTGGCTGGCCTTGGTTGTGCCTAAGTTCTCGGTTCCCATCTTACTGATTCCTACCATTGCCAGAGTTGTTGGGAGTTTTCCCAATGTTTTTGCTACGAGGTGGCATCCTAACCTCTGTTCATTATGCACATGACAAACTAACATGTTATCAAATTTCTAATTTAATTACAAAAAAAAAAAGCAAATAAAAAACTCATCTAGTATATATATCATACAACGTATCCCCAAATGCCTAATTTCTACCCCTCTCATCATTTAGTTTCATAAATCAATGCCTAAGGATCCAACCTAGAGCTCTGATACCATAAATATTGTCACACCTCGAACCCAAGTAAGAGCTAGGCATGTGACAACAGCCACACACTTATAAAGTTTACACCCTACAAGTGTGAAAGGCCTTCTTAACAACTAAAGAATTATCCTCAAAGAAAATTTCATCAATAAATTTAAAAATATCTTCAATAATGCAAATTTTAAAAGATCTCCAAATAGTAATCTTCCAACATCAAAATAAAAATAAACTAAATCCTTTAAGACTAAAATTCTACACAAATGGTAATTTTAAACATAAAAGTTCAAGTCTTATTCCATTGATTTCCTAAACTTCACTTATGCGCACATCCCAGTGGAAGCCCAAACATATGCTACTTTTCATGATCAGAATCTAAAAGGGGAAGGGGGGGGGGGGGGAGGTGAGTTGACAACTCAATAAGTAACCAAGTCCAAATAAGTTCTATCAAGCAAATAGATCTATAAAATAATAAGTTGTATATAGATCAAATATTTTAAATCTTACAAATATATCATGGATGAATTAGAAATTAACCTGTTTTCCATATATATATCAAGGCTATAATTTACAATAGGTTCCAAAAACACTTAAGCAGTTTCAGGGACTTAAGACAATTCAAATATTCAACATAATTCTTGTTCTCAATAATCTTTACGACTATGGACACACTATATCCCCGTGACCAGGCATCAGATTCAGATAAAACTAGTTTTGTGCTAATGTATATCCCCTATTAGCTGGGTCCAAAAACACGATAGGTTCGTGATGCTCCAAATAGAATTAGTTCCAATGCCAATGAATAATCCCCATTGGCTGGGTATCAGAGTCAAAATATAGTCAGATTATCCAATATGATATATATTGATAGGCCAAAAACGTATTGACCCCTTAAGATGAATTAATTGATTAATTAGCCAAGTTTATTAATTAATCAAATTAACATGCAAACGCGTGGTAGCACAAACAAATCGCCAATTAAACTAAGCATGTAGCGAAAAATAAATTGACACATTGATTTGTTTACGAATGGGGAAAACCTACACGGCAAAAACTTCACTGGGTGATTTTAAGGTCACTACTCTCGAGAATTCATTATTATCACAACAAGCGGTTACAAGTAAAGAAATCCTAGTATCTTATACTAACCTACAGTCGAACCCTTACCCATATACCCAATTAGACTTGTTCTGTAGTGACAATCTCTCTTTTTCAATGCATGACTCGTAGTATGTGACTAACCAATTGCGTGGATCTCAGTACGCGACTTCAATCACCCACTAGAGAAGGATGTTGGCTGCAAAGTTCTTCAGCTCATCACACGATAAAAATCAAGAAGCTCTTTGGTCAGAAAACCCTACGGTGTACAAACACAGTAGCTTCTTCATAAGAAAGATGAACTAGGGCAAATTCTATCTCCAGTTACAATTTGCTTGAACAAAACTTTGCTCAACATTTGTGCAACTTGTGTCACCTTTGACGGCCCTTAAACTAATCCTTATATATGTCTAGGGTTGTGAGAAAAGAAAGCCCAAACATATAATCATGGATTGGATGAAAAACAGTATTGAAAAACTGAATTTCATAAACCTCTACAAATACCTCATTTGTCGAGCAACTGTCAAGCCACGGGATTCAAACAGCTCTCTAAGCCTTGATAGATGCTAGCTATCGAGCTTTAATGAGCAGTACTTTCACACTTGATTCTTGGACAGACTTGCATGGCTTTAATACTTGAACATGAAACCTTGTTTCTTGAAGCATTAAACACATCCTAGATCTACCCAAATACAAGTAAAGTGCGTTTTTTCAAAGGATTAGCCAATTAAATTAAATAGTGATATATGATCCTAACATGTGAAATACATGTCTTTACAATCTCCCCCTTTGGCAATCTGTGACAAAACCACAACAAACAAATGAACAGATGAGAGAAGTCATAATCATTCAACTCATACTCACTTGTTGAATACAATAAAATCTATCCTAACATAAACTCTTGAAAAACTTTGCAAGAAGAGAGTTTATGATAAGAAGACTTTGACAACCTGTATTTTTGAAATACTTTAAACAAAACTCATCAAGGCATCTTAATGTAAAACAGAAATAATAGGTTGCATACAAGATATAAGAAGCATGTGCATAAAAAGAGAAAAGAAACAACACATGTAAGGGTATGTGAAAAGCGTACATCAATATATAAAGAATATAAGTACAATGTATGTCAAAATGATCACAAGACCCATGTACAAGAACAATGTATCTAAAAAGGAGAGAAAAGAAAAAGATACATAAAATCCTCACTACATCCCTCAATATCAACACTCCCCCTAACAAAAATCTCTTCTACTAACTCTCTCCCTAGCTATGACTACTATTTTAACCAAAACTACTTCCCCTTTTTGTTACGAGTGACAAAGGGTAAAAGTATCAAGTAGACATCTCGTCAGCACTAGAAGAGCTAGCATCTCCATCATCGTCATCATCAGAAGCAGTAGCATCATCGTCATCATCATCATCATCCTTAGAAGCCTTTGGAGTTGGTGGAGGAGAAGTAACGAAGCCACTCATGACTGCTTGGCATCGTGCAATATGACCAACACGGGTGTCCATGAACTGAAGCTGTGCCATGATGTCCTTGAGAGTCACACCACTCATAGAAGAGGAAGGAGAGGATGTGGATGGAGCCAAAGGAGTGGGAGGAGCTGCTGACTCAGACCGCCTCGACCAAAATTGTGCCTCGCTCCGTTTAATGGTAGCGACATCTATAGCACCTGTAAAGTTGTAATTTATAACTGTGTTTTTGTTGGCTTTTATTCCGTGCCAAATTTGATTGTAATTATGTTCAATCGTTTAAACCCTGTATTTGTTGTGGGACTTGTTGTAAGGGTTGTGTGATAGAGAGAGTGTTGAAGACTCAAGCATTTGAAGAATGAAGAATTCTTGCGGGTGTCTCACGACCTAGCATCCCGCGAAGTGAATCATGTGCCAGGCACATGCTGGAATGCGAAAAGTCAGGCCAGGTGGAGACAGCTATGCCTCGCGAGTATCTCGCGAGTAAGGCCTTCCCGCGAGACACCCGCGAGGCTATCTGTTCTGCCAGCCTGTGCTTTTTAAGTCACACCTTTTGCACCTATCCTATATATACCATCATCACCCACAATTGTTGAGAAATGCTTCAGAGAGAAAACCCTAGCCAAACACATTGGTAATTAGAGATTGTCTTCCCCATCTTTCTCTATACATTTGCTTGTGGTATTTCCTCAACCCTTCCCTCTCCATTATCCATATCTGTGAGAGGTTGATAGCCCAAACACTTACCACACCTTGAGAGTGCTGTGTGACATTTTGGTGCTGCTGGGAAGCATTGGAAGAAGCCTTGAATGGCAGATGCAACATGGAGCTTGTTGCGGGATCCGGATAACTAGGACAAGACACGGTTCCGAGAAGCCTTGTTGGAGTAGGAGCTTGGAGGGCTTAGGTACAGCGGGTAGACTAGGCTTTGAGGGTCTTTTGCTAACCCATGTATCCCAACTGATTGTCTAGTGGATCGATTTCCGCTTGGAGGGCGGCGGAGAGGTTTTACGCCGAGGTCTTCGGTTTCCTCTTCGATAACACGTCTCAGTGTTATCTGTGTTTGCATCCTTCTTCCCTACTCTTGTTAATTTCATTTTTACTGCTGTGTTGCATTAAATATGGATTAGAGTAGTTGTCTTGCTTATACGCTTGTGTTTACACTATTCCGCACTTATCATTAAGTTAGTGTAAAATCAACCAAGCCGTAATTTTAATTTGGGGGTCTAAACCGCTCGTGTGTTTTCAACACATTTTCGAGCTTTCAGCACCCATAACAGAGAAGTGGTCAGACACGGGAAAAGGGAACAGAAAAATGGCATAAAATCCTTGTGATAGCTAAAGGGAAGATGAGCTTATCACGGGTCGTCGAATCCCTATACACATCTATGATAGAAAGAATGAAATAAGAAGGAAAATCTATACTAAGATTCTCTAAAAGTGAAAGAAAAAACTGAGCACGAGGCTCTGTAATAGAGTTATAATGAGATAAGGGATAAAGAACAAAGGTCATTACCACGTTCAGAAACCGAGGGCCTTTAGCAAAGCCCGAACAGTAAGTGAACTGACGCTCACCCCAATTAGAAGGGCGCTCACAAAAAGAAGAAATAAGCTCATCTTTAGACACTATCTTAAGATGATCACAACCAGGGTAGTCAGGATACTCTACCCTAGGGACACGAAGCACATCGGATACAATATCTAGTGTGACAACAATGCACGTACCTTAAACGCGAGTAATAAAAAGAGGCATTGAAAATTCAAATTCATGCATGTTGGAGTAAAACTCCTGGATCAAAACGGATGGACAAGTGACTGGGACATCACACAGCGACTCCCACTCCCTATTGTGGATGACAGTGGAAAGGTCAGTGTCGGAGAAGTCCGATAAGATGACTTGGCGTTCAGAATGAATGCCTTGTCAGGAAAAGTTCTCAATGAAGTCTGATTTGGCCTTCTCATCACGGAATTGGATAGAAAATGGTGTAGGATTAGAAGAAGTGGATGCCCTGGAACAAAGAGGGTTCCGGGACGGAGTAGATTTTCGTTTGGGTGCCAAAAAAGCAGACTAATGCAAACAGAAGAGAGAGAGGGAGAAAGAGACAATCAGAAAAGTCCCAAGCAACCAAAATATATCAAAATACAGTGAATAGAAAGAACGTATGCATGGGAATGCATGAACATATGACATGCAAAGGTAATTGCATCATAGGCTTAGCCCAATCCAATCCTATCAGCACACAATCAGTTGCACATGTATAACACACATCTAAATGCATGAAAATATAGCTGTAATGCAAATGAGATGAAATGCATTTAAGATCAAATCTTTAAAACCCATCCCAAAAAATTTGCAAAAAACCTCATCAATTTGAA
The DNA here is from genome assembly GCA_023621385.1 of Quercus gilva. Classification (NCBI taxonomy): domain Eukaryota; kingdom Viridiplantae; phylum Streptophyta; class Magnoliopsida; order Fagales; family Fagaceae; genus Quercus; species Quercus gilva. The sequence continues at coordinate 91,253,509 of CM042476.1, read as the reverse complement.
AAATCCAAAACATTTTCCAAAAACACCAATTTTTAGGTCAAAAGATATGAAAATGCATGAAAAAGAAGGATTAGGACACTTACCAAGTGTAGAAAACTTGATTAAGGCTGAAAAATCCTTGAGGAAGAGGTTTAGAGTGAGAGAGATGTTGGAAAATTTGGTTTTTTATCTCATACAAAACACACAGCAGAAGTAACAAACATGGATCTATTTCATTCATGATTGATAGCATGCACTATGTAAATTTTAGAATTTAAGAACAAAATAGTGTACCTTGGTGCGGTGAAATTCAAAACAAAATATTAGAAGTATTTGGGAAGACTTTTAATCTTCACTCTAATTCCACTTTACGCCTAAGAAGTGTGGTCTCTCAATCAGTTTCCAAGGGAGAATAATCGAGTGGCTTCACTCACACATACACCATTTCATAATGATGTATCATCTCTAAAAATAAAATTTTGTATCTTTCTCCATTTATAAATAACTGATTATCTAATTGGGCTGGCCTATTAGGCCTTTCTAATTGGGTTTTAGTGTGTGGCTTGGAGTGGGACCAATAAGACACTAGCTCCAATGGGCCTTGGGTTTTTCTGTCAACTCTTGACAAGTCCAAAGTTACCATTAATTATATTTAATACCATTATATAAATATAATTGTAATATAGGCCTTATTAATAAATTATATCCCAAGATTTTATTATACATGCAACTCTTTCATAAAATATTCTTAGTAATACAGAGTCATGAATGTAGACTGCCACTTTGAAGATTACTACATCTTAATCCTTGAGTACCCGGTTTAATCCTTTAAGTTATTCATCATATATTTATGAAATCCAATTTCATAAATATATACTTTAGTAACTCCTTACTAAAGTGGTTAGACCTAACACTCTAAATAACCAAACCCATTAAACTTATCTCAAGGGAATATTTTATATCTCTGTTAAGAGATTATGAATTCCATTTTGAGAATATATGTTCCATCAACACTAAATGTGGTTACCCAATATACTGAGGTTTTGATCGTGACTTTAGATCTCACTCCTGATATATCAAAGTAACCTACATTTCATAATTAGGTCCATTATCCTCTCAGGATTAAAAGTTCATGCAAATAGAAGTCGTGAAATTTATTATTCATTTGACAGTCGTTAGGAGAATAATAAATCTCAAAGCGGTCCAGTTCAATATGTCTTAACTCTTAAAACGTATCAACTTACCAACTAGAAGTCTCCATTTCCACAATCAAGACAAATCATCTTAGTTGATATGTTATAGTCTTCGCAGATAAAATGCTCAATTTCATCACTGACTACGAACTATAATTCTGAGTTTACAAAGAATTTGTGATTTATATCTTTTGTGACTTTTCACATAAATCACATAATATACATCTCATGGACTATATGATAATGTCTAAATATTCATGTTACCATTATTTTAGATAATAATAAAACAATTTTATTAATTATAACATTAAGTCATACATAATGTCATACATAGCATCATACAATAGGATTTAAGGGTACTAATCCTAACAAGAGAGAGGTTTTGGGAGGTGAGAAGTTTGGACAGATTAAGAGAGATCGAGCGAAATGAGAGCTGAATCGCGCTGACCCTATTTATAGAATCTCACTTATTCTTGACAGATCGAGAGGTGTCGAGATCTAATGGGGTTGAGAGATGCATCTATCGAGCAGGTGTCCAGAGGTGTCCAAGGCAAAACGAAGCTCGTTGGATCGAGGATCTGTCGAGGAACTATTGAAGAGACAGAAAGTTTCTCGATTGATCGACCTAGCTATCGAGAGGTGTCGAGATTGTGATAAAAAGCAACTGAAGAGCTTGATAGATAAGCTAAGTGTCGAGAGGTGTCGAGGAGCTATTGAGATTACTTAAAAACAGTTTTTCAATGAAGAGAAAAACACAGATATGAATGCAATCAAACATGCTACTTAACCATGGATCGAAACAACATTTTGAACTCTTAAAATCATCTCTCAACAAAGAATTGTGAAGCACAAAGATCCCAAAATAAAACACACACATACACACTAAACAAGTCTAACCAATTTTATATTTCAGAAACAAGTCAAGACAGTTTAGTGAGCATACATTAACACATGTAAACCTTGTGATGGCCAAATCACATTGTACTTGCACATGTATCAAAAGTAGCAAAGAATATTACGTGCTGTGTGTGAAAAACATCGCAAGATTGCATAGGTGTCTACAAGTTATGACAATTTGAGATATGATAAAATCAATTTAACTCACACACAATCATAACTGTTTGATCGGGACTATCACTTTCGAGGTACATCCTATAACTCCCACATCTCCTAGAATACACGCTTGTAATCATATATAAAGCATTATAATCTTTTCTCTTTTATTTTGCTTTGCATATTTTTCTTTTAATAAGCATATCATGTATGGGCATATAAGAGAAAGAAAAGAAATACCCAATGATGTTAAGCATTTGACATTGCACTTTTGCTATGCCGAAGCATACGGATGTCATTTCATGATTGGCGGGCAACAGTGGTGAGATGGTTATTTATGCCTTTCTCTTAGGATTTTCTAGTCCTTCTTGTAAAAAAAAGTGATATGAGTGTTAAGAACAAGAGATCACTTAATCTTACTCATCACAAACACGAGCCACAAAGTTCACTTGCTTAGTTGTGCATAGCGATGCTCATCTAAGTTACAAAAGATACAAAGTTTAGAAAACTTTGTTTCAATGGCCATCCAAGGTACACAAGTACCAATGTACACAAAACACACACTATTTTTGTATTTTTCTGATTTTTTTTTTTTTAAAATTTATTTTTATTTTTATATTAAAAACAAAATAAACAAAACTAAAAACAAACAAAAACATGTTAAACAAAGCAAAGCATAAAAACTAGATTGACTCAAAACTTGAAAGCAAAACACATTAGTAATGCAAACACAAAAACAAGAAGAGAGAAAGAAAAAGTGATAGAATCACTTGGAGCCCTTTTTTTCCATACTTTGGAAGAACCTTTCCTTTGAGTGAATCCTTGAACCAGAGGTGAGGGGGAAGAATTGAAACCATTTAAATTCGAAAGGAACATGAGGGCTTTGAGAAGATCTCCAAGGGGAGCAAATGAGGATGGAAACTGATTCTGGTTTCCCGATGCAATCATGCCGTTGCTCTGTTGAGTGGCTAACCACTTATAGCAATTAGGTCGAGTATGACTGGCTGCTCCACAGTGATGACAGAGATGCTGCGTCTTCTGTTTAGGCTTTTGAGAATTAGCCTTCTTAGCCCTAGGGTTTCTAGTTTCTTTCTTATCTTGTTTAGGGAGTGCTCCTAAGATAGATTTACCCTTGTCTATGTTCTCACTAGCTAAATCAGTTTTGACATTAATGTTCTCAATTTCAACATTATTACTAGGAGGAACAAAAACAGTAGTACTACTAGAAGCAATATTAGAAGAAGAGAAATCATACCCTAAACCGGTTCGATCAGAATCAGATTTCTAAAGACTGAGCATCTTATCAAGCTTAGCGCTTAAAGTCCTTTCTAGCTTAGCTCTGACTTGGAACAGTTCTGCCTCAAGCTTCTTGGTTTTCTTAGCCAAGAAATTATTCTCAAACCTTAGTGCTCCAATAGTCTGATTGGCTTCATTAAACTTTGTAGAGATTTCTTCTCGCTCAAGCTCCACATCACTAAGCTTCTTGGTGCTCAACCTATACAACTTCTCATGCTTTTCTAAGACCTGGTATAACTTTGCATAGGCTGTGTGGATGTCATCTTGTTCATCCATCTTCTCAAATTTAGACTCCACCAATTCCTCTACTTCATTCACATTTTCAACAATCCCTTCAGTAGGATTGACAATGGTAGTGAAGGCGTTCAAGATTCTGTCATCATCGTTGTCGGAATCATCCTCAGGCTTAGTGTCGCTCAATGTAGCAGCAAGTGCCTTGCTCTTCCCAATGGTCTTAAGATATGTGGGGCACTTTTGTTTCATGTGACTAAAACCTTGACACCTAAAGCACTTTGGTCCTGAGGGAACAATGTACTGACCACCATCCCTAGCATCCTTCTTCCCTTTGTCTTAACTCTTGAACTGAGAGGAACTAGATTGCCTACGATCCTTATCGAAGCCCTTTGCATTGGCATTCTTCATGAACTTCTTCAATTGCCTGGTGATGTAGGACTTCATCTTGGAATCTTCATTATCAGAAGGCTTATTAGTATCACTGCTCTTCGCCTTCAATGCCATGCTCTTGCTCGATTTCCCAATCCTTGTTAAACCCAACTCATATGTCTATAGATTGCCAACTAACTCTATCAAAGGAATTTTGTCAATATCCTTTGATTCCTCAATCGCGGTGATCTTGACATGAAATCTCTCGGGTAAAGATCTGAGCACATTTCTCACAATCTTGGGTTCAGGAATGGTTTCCCCAAGATTAAAAGCCGAGTTTACTATGCCCTTGAGCTTGGCATAGAACTCATCAAACAACTCATCCTCCTTCATCTTGATTTCTTTGAAGCTTGTAATGAGCCTCTGAAACTTTGAATCCTTGACAGCCTTAGTTCCTTCATAAGTTGTTTGGAGGATGGTCCATGCTTCCTTAGTAGTTTCAGTGGAGGATATCTTCTTGAACTCCTCATTTATGACTGCATTGAATAAAGCATTCAATACCCTGCTGTTGAAGTTTGCCGCCTTGATCTTAGCATCATCCCAATCGGCCGGTGATTCCATTGGCTTAGTCCAGCCAATCTCTACAACTTGCCACACCTTCTCATTTAAAGACCGCAAGAAAGCTTTCATGCGTACTTTCTAGTATGCATAGTTAGTGCCATCAAATAAAGGAGGTATAATAAGAGACTGTCCTCTTTGCATGATAAACAAGGGTCAATGGATCACACAGCAAAGATTAAAACCTAATCAGAGTGTTCTTGTTCTGATACCACTTGATAGACTAAAAACGTATTGACCCCTTGTGATGAATTAACTGACTAATTAGCCAAGTTTATTAATTAATCAAATTAACATGCAAACGCGTGGTAGCATAAACAAATTACGAATTAAACTAAGTATGCAATGGAAAATAAATTGACACAGTGATTTGTTTACGAATGGGGAAAACCTACACGACAAAACCCCCACCGGGTGATTTTAAGGTCATCACTCCCGAGAATTTACTATTATCACAACAAGCAGTTACAAGTAAAGGAATCTCAGTACTTTATACCAATCTACAGTTGAACCCTTACCCCAATACCCAATTGGACTTGTTCTATAGTGACAATCTCTCCTTTTCAATGCACGACTCCTAGTATGTAACTAACCAATTGCGCGGATCCCAGTACGCGACTTCAATCACCAACTAGAGAAGGATGTTGCCTGCAAAGTTCTTCAGTTCATCACACAATGAAGATCAAAAAACTTCTTGGTCACAAAACCCTACGGTGTACAAACACAGCAACTTCTTCACAAGAAAGATGAACTAGGGCAAATTCTATTTTCAGTCACAATTTGCTTGAACAAAACTTTACTCAACACTTGTACAACTTGTGTCACCTTTGACGGCTTTTAAAATAATCCTTATATATGTCTAGGGTTATGAGAAAAGAAAGTCCAAACATATAATCACGGATTGGATGAAAAACAGTCCTGAAAAACTGAATTTCATAAACCTCGATAGATACCCTATCTATCGAGCAGCTGTCGAGCCACGGGATTCAGACAGCTCTCTAAGCTTTGATAGATGCTAGCTGTCGAGCTATAATGAGCAGCACTTTCACACTTGATTCTTGGACAGACTTGCATGGATTTAACACTTGAACATGAAGCCTTATTTATTGAAGCATTAAACACATTCTAGATCTACCTAAATACAAGTAAAGTGTGTTTTGTTAAAGGATTAGCCAATTACATAAAATAGTGACATATGTTTCTAACATGTGAAACACATAGGTCCTAACATATATCAAATCATAGTTCAAACAAAAACATATTTCATTCAAATACATACATAAAATCATATATTTAGCAAATTAAATATATTTAAGATAATTCTTTATTCTTTACTTTAAATCAATGCAGCTAAAACAATTAAATAAAATTATAATAATTATAAACAATGTTTAGTAGTTAAAATACGCAAAATAAAACCAATTAGGTTGAGGTTACTTACCTTAGCTAGCTCACCACAAAAGAAATTCTCCCTAACACTTTCTCTAAAATCCTTAGACATCACCTAAACAATTTTAAAGCACCATTTACTTAATAACCAAATAATTCAAGAAAAACTTATAACGATACCCGACTAGAAGAGAGACTATTAAAAATATCCAATAACTATCTACTATTATCTCACACAAAAATTCCACCTAATCATAATATTTTTCTTTATATATATATATATATATATATTTTTTTTTTCCTGCCACAACTAAAGCCCTAGAATAAGACCATAACTCCTATTACTATGTAGGCATGTGGGCCTTCTTCAAGTACTTGTGTTCCTTTTTCTTTTATTTTTTTTGCCACCTGCCACCGCTATCATCTTTTGAGTTGATGACAACTCCAAGTACAAGCTAATCACATGGCCTTACAGAAAAACAACCATTATTCTTTATTTATTTATTTATTATTATTTTTACACTATAATTTATGAATTATCAGACTTCATTGACTTTCTATTCACCCCTACCAAAACTAATGAACAAAATATAATAATAAAAAGAAGATGAAGGCAACTTTTTTTTTTTTTTTTGAATGAAAAGCCTTCAATTTCATTAAATGTGGGTAAAACCCAGAGAAATTACATCATAATGAACTTGAGATACAATAAAAAGGGGAGTTTCGCCCACCTAGATAATACAATCTTCGATGTCCTTGGCATGTCTAGCCATCAAGTGTGCTGCTTTCTAGGAAGCACGGGTGCGTTTCGGGACTCGGGTGCGGGTGTGGTTGCGGGTGCGGGACTCAGCAATTTTTGAAAAAGGTGGGTGCGGGTGCGGCAGGGCTCGGTGATTTAAAAATTGTTAAAAATATATATTTTTTTATATTTTTAATATATTGCTAAGCGTACTTTTTCACATTATATAAACATATACCAAATTTAAGAGCAATAGTAGATAATAACTAAAACATGATGTTCATAAATTAAATACAACCCACAAGATTGAAACTAAAACATTCCATGATGTTCGGAAATTAGAACACAATTCACAAGTTTGAAACTAAAACAAAATAGAAGATAATCAATAAGACAATCAACAAGATAATTAAAAACCAACATCATCATCCTCAATATCAATAGCTTCACTTCAAACTTCACTTTCACTAGTAGTAGCACTAGTGTTAGCATTCCCAATAACAATGGCCTCCAACTCTGGCTCATCAAGTGTAAGGGCTGCATTCTCAAGAATTCCAGCTCCTCCATGTATGTCGCTCTCATTCCAAGAGTCTCCTGCAATATCCCACATCTTTGTTGCTGTATGTATGTACTCCTCATTGCACCTTGACAAGAGTCGAAGATTAGAATGCACATATACCAAATCCTCAGCGCGTGCAAGAGCCATTTTGTTCTACTTAAGGAATGAATGAATTTGTATGTGCTCCAATTTCTCTCAGCGCATGAGGATGAACAAGGTTGTCCAAGAAGTTTAAGGGCAAGGGTTTGAAGAGTTGGAAATGCGGAGCCATGGTATTGCCACCAAACCAAAGGTTGTAAGGCCCACCTATCTATCAAGGCATCTGGTGAAGGAAACCTCCCTCCTGAAAATGTAGCAAACTCAAACTTCACCACCGCAAACTCATTCACATCTTCAAAGTATCGTTCCAAACACTTGCTTCTTTCCATAGAAATTTCATGATCCCGATGTGGAGGGATGCGTTTTGGATTCCCCGAAAGCCATTCAATGGAGTAATACCTAGTTAAAGATTAAAAAACAAATATAGATGAAACGTGTATTTTACTAAAAGGGTGAACTAAGGAAAATAGAAAATAAATGTACTTACTTAGGTTTTAAGGAATGAGCCAAGCAATGTATTGGTGTACAATTTTTTGTCCATCGATCAATGAGTATATCATTCACCACACTCCAAAATGAGCTATACTGATCATCTTCCAAGCCTTCGTGCTGATATATTATTGCCTTCACCTTCTCTACCATTGAATCCCACATCCCATACACAAGATGAAGACAAGGCTTGTCTGTGTCGGCTATTCGTAGCATATCATAAATGGGTGCTGTGAATTCAAGAACATAATCAATATTATCCCACCAAAGATCACTTAGAATCATATCTTTCACCTTTAGAGCTTTTCCAACATCATCCTCCCTATAAGAAGCCCATTGGTCACTAATAGCCATGGCTCGAAGACATCTTTTTATCAACTTCAACCTTTTTAGCATTACAACAACCGAAACAAATCTAGTATCAGCAACTTGCAGCAGTTTTAATGGACAAAAATCATTAAACATTGGCAACCACATTGAATGTTTCATGATAAAAACACGTATAAAGGATGCATCATCAGCAATACGTGTAATCCAACTACATTCCTCATATGTAACTTCATTCTTTTCAGTGTTTTTTGCTGCACAAATATTCTTCAAGGCTAGATTAAGAGTGTGGACAACACAAGGTGTCCAAAATATTTTAGGATACTCACCTTCAATAAGAGCTCCAGCAGCCTTCATCACATTAGCATTATCAGTGATGACTTGGACAACTTTTTCATGTCCAATCTCTTTTATAGCATCCTTCAACACCCCAGCAATATAATGCTTGTCTTTGAACTCACCTGACCCATCAACTGCTTTTATAAACACTGGACCCCCATCTGATACAGCCATAATATTAATAAGAGGCCTCCTTTGTGGATCTGACCATCCATCAGAAACTATACTTACACCATTTTCAAGCCAAGAGTCCTTAATTGGTTTCAAAAGTCTTTCAACATGAGCTCTTTCTTTTTGCAAAAGTGTTGTTCTCAAGGCATTGTATCCAGGAGGAACATAACCCGGAATGTTATGGGTTGCAGCATATGCATAGGAACTACGATAATGTGGGTTCCTTGCAAAGTTAAACGGAAGCCCACCGGTGTAAAACATCCTAGCAATTCAGCTATCCAAATCATGCCTAGCATTATTCTGAAATGCTTTTTCCAAAGGAGAATTCGTAGACACCTTCCTCCTCTTACCATCAACCGGATTTGTACAATCACTCCCTTCTTGTCTTCGAAATGGGGAAATAGGTATAGCAGACCCACGGCCTGGGGGAGGTGGGGGTAAGGGAATTTGACTTCTTCGTTCTCTCTCTAACTTATCATTCTCAACTTGAACATGCATTCGCTGCATTTCCAGTCTATGGCTCTTCGCCTTAAGGCATGCTTTAATACCTTTGCCAGAAATTCCTAATAAATGAGCCTTAACCCTAGAATAGGATCCCATATAAACTATACCACAATAGTTGCACTTAAAGTATGTGTTTCCACCTGATTTAACAGAAGCACCAGGTGGTTTTTCTACTTTAGTCACATACTGCCAAAGAGGACATTCATCATTTGGCACTTCTTGATTAGATGAAGGTGAAGTTTCTGTGCTAGTAATTTCGTCCATTGCAAATTCAATAGATTCAATTTAACCTACAAATAATAACTATTAACTAAATAAATTAACAATAAATCAAACCCAAGTTTATAGATTCACAAATCACAATGAGTAACAAGTAATAACTATTCACAAATCACAATAAGTACTAACTATTCACAAATCACAGATTCCCACAAGAATTTGTAAATCACAACAGCCATATTAATAACAAAACCCTCTAACTCCCACAAGAATTTGTAAATCACAGCCATATTCTTATCTTAACTGATAAAATTTGTAAATCACAGCAGCCAAATTAATAACAAAACCCTTTAACCCTTTAACCCACGCAATTCACCCTTTAACTTATCATTCTCAACTCTAGCAAAAAAACACAGTAAGCACTAAGCAGTAAGCACACAAATTTGGACAGAGTGAGAGAGAGTGTTTGGAGGAAATCGGAAAAAACAAGCACACAAACACAGCAAACACACTAGACATAGAGAGAATCAGAGAGAAAAAAAAAAAAAGAAAAAGGAGCAAAACGGAAGCATAAAGACGAGAGAGCAAACCTGAAGCAGCCGAGCATAGAGAAGAGAGATGAGGGACAGAGTGAGAAAGAGGGCTTGGACGAAGTGAGAGTGCGTGAGAGCCTTAGGGATTTTAGGGTAAGTTCAAACGGTGCGTTTCGCACCTTTTTTTTTTTTTTTTTGAATTTCGGCCTGAATCGGCCGTTTCGGCTTGAACCGGCCATTTCGGCGGTTTCGGCCGATACGGCCCGATTTGAGCCGCGTCGGCCCAATTTGAGCAACGTCGGCGCGAGTCGACTCGTCCATGTGGCACAACGCGGCACGGACTCGCGGTCTGCGGTGTCCCTCCCGCGTTCGCGCGTCCGGCCGAGTCCGACTCAGGTGCGGCTCCTCTAGAGTCGAGTCCGTGCATTCCAGGCTGCTTTGTTACAGTCCTTCACATAAATCTTGCTTTCCAGGATCTGCAAGTTGGCAGCCATGATTTAGTCCCTGAGATGATTTGCTTGATTGATAATGAAGTAGGTTGCTCTGTAGAGAGAGCACGAATTACCACCTATGAATCCCCTTCAATAATGTCTTCTCTAAGTCCCAGCTCCCATGCAAAAATTAGTCCACACTCTGCCACCTTAGCTTCAGCCTATAAAGTGCCTAGAGGGGAGTGAACCTTTTTTGACAGTGCTCCCATGATCTCACCTTTATCATTTCAAACTATCACGCCCAGCCCACATTGCCCTAAATCCTTGAAAGTTGCTCCATCTACATTCACCTTATACCAACCATAAGACGAGGGCATCCAATGTTTCTGGGGGAATTCACGCCTTGTGATTGTGTTGGATGCTGCTTGCCTGAATTCTTCCGTGTACTTGTGTGCATTATTGACAATCACCATTGCTGTTTTGGAAGAGCCACCATGTCTGACATCATTTCTGTTGTTCCAAATGCCCCAAGTTGTGGCTACAAGGATTTCCAAATCAGCATTTTGGTGTCACTCCCTAATCATGCAGAATAAGTCACAAAAGTCCATTGGTTCCTAGGTGGTGTTAGGGGGCTTTATTATGAGGATTGTCCACATTTCCATGGCCAGGTTGCATCCCCAGAAAATGTGCCCCAATGTTTCCACTGCTTCATACATATCACAATCCACGTCAACCGGAACATGGCAATCTCTGAGGCAAGTCTTGGTGGGGAGGATATTTTGGCTACTTTAGTACACATAGTGGATCTTTCAATGGTTTCTAAGGATTCAAATTTTTTATTAATTACATTTAAAAAACTATTATTTCGATTATTAGTTTGTCGATTGATTTTATCTCCTGTTAAATTACTCCAATTATTTGTGTTACTATTATAATTATAATCATCAATATCACTGTCAGAATCAGAATCTGTTTCAAAATCCATATTACTATTTGACCAATTGTTGTCTATATCTGTCATGCTATAACCTTCATCATAATCTATATCATCATAGTCCATGTTTCAAATTAGTGTGTGCCTAGCCTAAGTGTGAACAAGCAAACAGATGATGAGCTGATAAATGTATTTATTCTCTTTCTAAGCAATTAATAATTACTGGCAGAACTATTACTAACCATTGGTATCCTTGCTATCGGGACCACCTCCTCAGGAAACTCCATTGCGGGACCACCCAAACAACGCCTGTCTGTCGGCTTCAACAAAACGGGTTGACCAGGCGTTGTTTGGGTGGTCCCGCAATGGAGTTTCCCGAGGAGGTGGTCCTGATAGCAAGGATACTAGTGGTTAGTAATAGTTCCGCCAGTAATTATTAATTGCTTAGAAAGAGAATAAATACATTTATCAGCTCATCATCTGTTTGCTTGTTCACACTTGGGGTAGGCACACACTAGTTTGAAACATGGACTATGATGATATAGATTATGATGAAGGTTATAGCATGACAGATATAGACAACAACTGGTCAAATAGTAATATGGATTATGAAACAGATTCTAATTCTGATAATGATATTGATGATTATAATTATAATAGTAACACAAATAATTGGAGTAATTTAACAGGAGATAAAATCAATTGACAGACTAATAATCGAAATAATATTTTTTTAAATGTAATTAATAAAAAATTAGAATCTTTAGAAACCATTGAAAGAACCACTACGTGTACTAAAGTAGAAAGGAAAAATGATAGTTTTTTGGACCTCTATGAAAGAATGAAAGATTTAAGTTCAACTCTTAAAGTTGAAAGAAAATTTGAACCCCATCATAGATCACCTTTAACAAATACTGTGACAGATAATTGGCATAATAGAACAAGTACTGACATATTGATAGACAGTAGAAAAAATGACTCAATAGAAAATGACAATGATAGTTTAACAAAGTCAAAAGCAACTGACAAAGTTGTATCTATAATGGATAAAGAAATAAAAATAGACTCACAGGCATTAAAAGCAACTGACAGAACTACACCTATAACATACAAAGACAAAGAAAAGGATGAATTAAAGAAAGAAACTAGTCTTATAGCAATTATGCATGAAGAAGATGAAAAATAAAAGACTGACAACATGAAAGATAAAGAAATGTTAAAAAAAGGAATGGTAAGAGAAATGATAGAAAGAATGGAAAGACAAAATAGCAAGAAAGTTAAAAGACAGAATAGTGAAAAGTTACTAAGAAAAGACATGATAGAACCAAAAGAAAATAGCACAAATAGCACTCTTGAAGAATCCCTACGTAGGAAACTAGAAGTAGAAAAAGAGATAGAAGAAGAAAGACTAAAAAGAGAAATATTCAACAAAGGAAGGAAAACTAATAATAATAAAGAAAAGGAAAATAGTTATAGTGTAGTAAAAGCAAAGAAAGTCAACAATAGATGGAACATTGATAGTCTAAAAGAAAAAATTGATGAAAGACTAAAATTAATTGACAAATCTATGGTAGACACCAGTCTGACAGAATTGACTAAAAAGATAGAAATTTTAAATGCATCTTTAAATATAGATAGAACAAGAGAGATAACAGTCTTAAATACTACTGATTTATCAGATAATGAGAAAACTGATAGACATGTCAGAAATAGTATTTGTCATAAATGCAAAGACCATGGTCACACTAAAAAACAATGTGATATACATAATAAAATTGCTAAACAAATCAGTAAATTAGAATTTGAGGAAAATATACTAAATGAATTAATGGAAATATTTAATGTTAGTAAAAAAGAGATAGAGCAAGTCAAGAGAAAGAAAGAGCTAAAATCAACTAACCCACTTAAAGTCAACAAAAGGAAAAGAAAACAAAAAGACATAGTAATGAAATTGATAAAAAATCTACCTAATTACTTAAAAGACAAAAAAGACTACTTACTGAAATTGAAAGATTCCATAGACATACCTATTACTTGTCTTAAGTGTAAGAAAAATGGATACCATGTTACAGAATGTAGAAAGAGAGAAAAGGTTAAGAAACAAAAAGATAAGAATGAAAAGGCAAGAAAGAAACAAGATGGAGTAGACATAGATATAAAACCGGTAACTTTACAGGACTTGATGACAGAAGCAAAAATAGTAAAACAAGAAATTAAAGATATTAAAGAGGATAATTCTACCGACATAAATGAACAAAACATTATAGAAATAATAAACTTGAAAGAATTTTCTTAACCTATGGTGGAATCTCCTTTATTAGAAAAAGATGCTTACTTTAGACAGAATTTCTTAAGCTTAATTGATAGAGTAATCTTTCAAAAATGGCATACAGAAGTTACTTTAGTAATTAACAAAGAATTTTCTTTGACAGAAATTGCTTTAATAGATTCAGGCCCTAACATGAACTGTATACAAGAAGGATTAATACCTTTAAAATATTGTGAAAAATCTTCAGAAAGATTAACTCAAGCTAATGGAGAAAAACTGATAATTAATTATAAAACACCCAATGTCCACATATGTAATGACGGAATATGCTTCGAGATAGTTTTTGTTTTAATTAAAGACCTTTCTTCTAAAATTATTCTAGGAAATCCCTTTATGACTTTACTCTACCCTTTTTTAACAACAGAAGAAGGAATTAAAACCAATGTGTTAGGAAAAGACATACTTTTTAAATTCATCTTACCACCCATCCTGAAAGAAATTTATTCACTTAATAACATTTCTATAGCAAGAAAAATTGATAAAGAAAAGATTGACAGAAAAAATAGACACTTAGAATTTTTAAAGACAGAAATATTATACGAAAGAATTGCTGAACAATTAACTGACCCCATATTAAATCATAAAATAAAAACTTTTAGACAATAGATTGAGGCAGAAATTTGTTCTAATCTCCCCACTGCTTTTTGGCACAGACACCGACACATAGTACAACTACCTTATGAAAAAGATTTTAATGAAAGACAGATACCTACTAAAGCTAGACCAATACAAATGAATAATGAATTATTAGAACACTGTAAGAAAGAGATTGAAGATCTTTTAAATAAAGGATTAATCAGAAAAAGCAAGTCTCCTTGGAGCTGTGATGCTTTTTATGTTAATAAATAGGCAGAATTGGAGCGAGGAGTTCCAAGATTAGTTATAAATTATAAACCTTTAAATACAGCATTACAATGGATAAGATATCCCATCCCCAATAAGAAAGACCTACTTGACAGACTTCATGAAGCAACCATCTTTTCTAAATTTGATATGAAAAGTGGATTTTGGAAAATACAAATTGATGAGAAAGACAGATATAAAACTACTTTTACAGTTCCCTTTGATCATTATGAATGGAATGTTATGCCGTTTGGATTAAAAAATGCACCCAGTGAGTTTCAAAATATAATGAATGACATATTTACACCTTTTACAGAATTTTCAATTGTCTATATAGATGGTGTTTTAATCTTCTCTAAATCAATTGATGATCATTGGAAACATTTAGATATATTTGTCAAAGTAAGTAAACATAATGGATTAGTTGTCTCAGCCTTTAAGATAAATTTGTTCCAAGATAAAATCTGATTTTTAGGACATAATATTTATAAGGAAACTTTAAGTCCCATTGACAGAGCCATTCAATTTGCAGATAAATTTCCAGATAAAATAAAAGATAAAAACCAGTTACAAAGATTTCTTGGCAGCTTAAATTATGTTTCAGACTATTTTCAAGGACTAAGAAAAATATGCAGACCCCTATATAAAAGATTAGAAAAGAATCCTCCTGCATGGACAGATAAACACACCATGATAGTTCGACAGATTAAAAAATATGCTAAATAACTCCCTTGCATTGTCATTCCATCACCCCATGCTTTCAAAATCGTTGAGACAGATGCTTCCGATATAGGCTATGGTGGAATTCTAAAACAGCTAGCAAAAGATGATGCTAAAGAACAAATTGTTAGATTCCATTCTGGCTCTTGGTCGGCTACTCAGCAAAATTGCAGTACTATAAAAAAAGAAATTTTATCTATTATATTATGTGTTTCAAAATTTCAAAATGATCTTTTTAACCAAAAGTTCTTAATCCGTGTCGATTGTAAAAGTGCTAAAGAAGTTTTGCAAAAAGATGTTCAAAATCTTGTTTCCAAATGAAGTTTTGCTAGATGGCAGGCTATTTTAAGTGTTTTTTATTTTGATATTGAATATATTAAAGGAGAAACTAATTCCATTCTTGATTTCTTAACTTGTGATTTTTTACAGGGAAGATGAGTTCCCTTGCAGATAAGAGCAAATCCCCTAAACCCAGAACCAGACAGTCTTATGCTGCTCCTCCGATTCCTCCCCCTAGTAGACTTCTCCCTTGTCCCTCTTTCACCTTACCTACTTTTTCTTCAAACAAACCCCATGGAAGAACCCCAATACCTTGTAGCTCAAACCCCTTCCAACCTCTCTCCCTAAGCCCCACTCCAACCTCCAAACAGTCTTATGCCTTGCCTTCAACTTCCTCAACTCCTCCATTAAAGAAACCATTTAACATAGTCGCATCCTCTTTTCCCCCTTTATCCTTTTCCCCCAACCAACCAAAATACAGAACCTCTACCTCTCAAGAAGCCTAAACCCCAAAAGAAGATCACAGTATTGAACTCCCAAAAGACTCCTGGAATTTTATCTTATGGATTGAACTAGAATATGAGCATATAACAGACACCCCCTCCCTAGTCAGACAGCTTATACCCTCAGGATGGGAAAATCCTAAGACAGAAACATTAAAGACCCAGACATTTTATGAGCTTATTTTAGTAGATACAGACTTAATATTGGTAACACATATGCGTTGCTCCCAAGAACCAAACAGATTCAGCTACTCTAAAGTTGTCATAAAACTGATTCTCACCCCTTCCCAGTGGAGAGCCCAACCTTGGGTCACTAGGAACTTTTCTATACTTTTTGAACCATCGTTTTATAATTATTATGACTATATGGAAGCTCGAGATAGATTCCTTCTATTCCAAAATAATATTTACAGGCATACTTGGTTTTTCCAGTTTGATATGTACATAAAGAAAGACATGATGATACCAAGATGGTTTATTGACTGGTGGAATTCCTATGGTCCTGAAGCTATGATTCTCCCTCCTGATCTCCTAAAAGCTTATGAGACTTTCAAGAAAGAACCAAACATAACGCATCTTAAAGATTTCCCACATCTTTTGCAGTTCTTTTACAGGTTTCCAGATCTCCCATGGATCATCAGATGGGAATACAAGATAGAAAAACATCCCCAGTATCCTTTTCCTATGCTCACTAGGAAGTTTAAATTAAAATGGTGGAATAAGTTTAATTTTGAACATATTTGCCAAGAATTATAGAAAAAGACCTCTTCCTCCCAGACAGAAAATTCTAATTTCTTTTTAGAAAAGAGTCAAGTCCAGTGTCAGCTTGCCTCTGTCTCAGACAGAAGACAGCTTAAAAAGCAACTACTTGAAGCTGGATCACAAATATCAGATGATGAAGGTGACATAGTAATGGAATCTTCCTCCCCAAACTACATGACTCACCCAAAAGTATTCCAAGATTCTCAAGACCCCTATGACATATAACAGATAAGACAAAATTACAGAAAAGACAAAACGACAGAAAAATTCAGAAAGATATTTTGACAAGATAAGCACTTCCTGACAGATTCCCACAGATAGATCAAAAGCTCCTTTTGAAAGAACACAGTTCACTAGCATGTGTTTTCTGACAGATTCTACAAGATTTACTTTTACTGTTCAAGATCTTACCAACAGATTAACTTGAGTTCACTTTACTCAACTCAGGTTACTTTTGAAGACTTACTATGGTTCATTTCATCTATAAAAAGGCAGACTCCGAAGATAGAAGACAGGTCCAGAATTAAGATCCAATTTCCAAGTTGAAAGCTTAGGTCCAATAGCTCTCCCTTTCCCTCAGAAAGACTTTTGTACTTTTATTCCTCTTTTGTAATCTTGTAACCCTTCAGACAGTACTTTATTTTCAAAGCTTGTATCAAAAATAGTTTTCAGTTTAATCAAAGATAGAAGTTTTATTCAAGTAAAATTTTATCAGTTTCAGTTTCCATATTCCATATTCCGTTTTAACTTATTTTGAATATATCTATTTTGCTACTTCTGATGGCTACTATCAGAAGATGCGGTAACCTCAAGCCCAAGAAAATAGCTGAGAGTGCCTAGATCTTTCATCTCAAAATTTTAACTAAGGAAGTGCTGAAGAGAGCAGATACCTACAGAATCATCTCCAGTAATAATCATATCTTCAACATAAAGAAGAATAAGAGTGATACCAGCAGAGGATCTTCGAACAAAGAGAGCAGTGTCATGAGAACTCGAAGTGAAACCCTACTGAGCAACAACTGAGCTAAACTTTTCAAACCAAGCTCAAGGAGCCTGCATGAGGCCATAAAAAGCACGGTGAAGGTGGCAAACTTGACTGCCTGAGTGTGGATAGCCAGGGGGTGGCTACATGTACACTTCTTCTTAGAGATTTCCATTGAGGAAAGCATTTTTTTCGTCCATGATAGGCCACAAATTGAATGACCCCTTGTGATTTAAACTAATTAATTAATTTAGCCAAGTTATTAATTAATCAATTTAACATGCAAACGGTGGCAGCACAAACAAATCACCAAAACTAAATATGCAGCGGAAAAATAAATAACTCTGTGATTTGTTCACGAATGGGGAAAACCCTAATGGCAAAAACCCCATCGGGTGATTTTCAGGTCACCACTCCCGAAACTCCACTATTATCAAATCAAGCGGTTACAAGTAAAGGAATCCCAAGTACCTTACCAATCTACAGTTGAACCCTTACCCCAATACCCAATTGGACTTGATTTGTAGTGACAATTTCCCCTTTTGATGCACGGCTCCCAAGTACATGACTAACCAGATGCGCGGATCCCAGTACGCGACTTCAAACACCAACTTTAGAAAGAGAGGTTGGTTGCAAAGTTCTTCAGTTCATCCTATGCGATGAAGATCTGGAAGATGCTTGGTCACAAAACCCTATGGTGCAAATACACAGCAACTTCTTCAGAGAAGATGAACTAGGTCAAGAACTTCGTCTTTGATCACAATTTGCTTGAACAAGGATTGCTCAATGCTTTTGCAACTTGTGTCTCTGTTGACGGCTCTTAAAACACTCCATTTATATGTTTAGGGTTAGAAGAAAAGAAGGCCCAAAAACATATTCACGGATCCCAAGAAAATCAGATTGAAATTCTGAAATTTTAAATCTCGACAGATAGCAGGTGTCGAGGTAGCTATCGAGAAGGTGTCGAGCTTTAAAAACTGTGCACTTCAGCTTGCTTTTTCTTGGACAGACTTGATGATTTCAACACTTGATCTTGAAACCTTGTTTCTTGAAGTATTAAAAACACCTAGAACTACCCAATTACAAGTAGAGTGCATTTTGTCAAAGGATTAGCCAATTTACATAAACATTATGACATATGTTCTTAACATGTGAACACATATGTCCTAACAATCCATTTGATAAAGAGGCCAATGGTGAACAATAGCCATAGTAATGAGACATCTGTCAGATGTAAGGCGAGCAACAGGAGCAAATGTTTCCTCATAGTCAATGCCATACTCTTGAGTAAAGCCCTTGGCAACTAGGTGAGCCTTGTACCGTTCAACAGATTCATCAGCCTTGGTCTTGATCTTGTAAACCCACCTACAACCTACTACAAACTGACCAGGAGGCAAATTAACCATATCCCAAGTGTGATTCTTATGAAGGGCATCTAGTTCTTCATTCATAGCTTACTGCCAAAGAGGGTCAATATGGGCCTCACGATAGATGTGAGGTTTATAGAAGGTGGCAAGAGTAAAAGAGTAGTGATAATCAGTGAGATAAGGGGGAGGAATTCTTACTCGAATGGAACGACGAAGTTCAGGACCAACAGGACACTCAGGAGAGGGTGGTGCCACAGGATCTGAGACAGGTGGGTCATATGCCGAAGACAGAATTGGAGATGAGTTGTTTGGAGAGGCAGCCAATGTTGAAAAATCCTCCACAAGTTCAAGATAGAAAGGGAGGAAAAGCTCAGTAAAAATGGGAGACTTTCAGGAAGAGGTCGTAGGAAGCTGCTGAAGACTCGTGAAAGGGCGATGTTCCCAAAACTTAACATGATGGGAGACACGAAGGCGATGAGAATGGGATCATAGCAGCGAAACCCCTTTTGAGATACACCATAACCAAGAAAACAACAGAAATGAGAACAAGGCTGGAGCTTTGTTCGTTCATGAAGAGGAAGAGAGACAAAGCAAGCACAACCAAAAACCCAAAGAGAGGAGTAGTTAGGAGTTTGACCATAGAGAAGCTCGAATGGAGATTTGTTATGTGTAGTTGGTGAAGGAATACGATTAATGGTGGACACAATAGTGAGTGCGGCCTCACCCCAAAAGCTCTCAGGAAGAGAGGCAGAAATGAGAAGGGTGCAGACAACATCAAGAATGTGACGATGTTTTCGTTCTACACGGCCATTTTGTTGAGAGGTGTAAGGACAAGACCGTTGAGGAAGGGTACCATGACTGTCTAAAATGGATAGGAAAGATTTATCATTATATTCTTGAGCATTATCTGATCGAAAGACTTTGACGGTGCAATTGAACTGTGTTTCAATCATTTTATGAAATGTTTGGTAAATAGACACAAGTTCAGACCTATGGTGAAACAGATAAATCCAAGTATATCGAGAAAAATCATCCACAAATATGACAAAATATCTAGATCCCCCCTCAGTGGGAATAGGTGCATGACCTCAAATATCAGAATGTATAAGATCAAAAGGTGTAGAAGAAAAGGAGTCACTATTATTAAAGGGCAATTTTGTTTGTTTCCCAAAATGACAAGAAGTACAATCAAAATTTTGAAACTAAACTAAACCTAAATGACCTTGAGAAGCTAACAATTGAAGATGAGATAAAGATGGATGACCAAGACGAGCATGCCATAGATCAGGTGAGGGGGTGGTAGTGGTTGCAGCTGCAGAAACAACTTATGAAGGAATCTTCAAGTCATGAACCTCAAACATACGACCAACCTTACGGCCTGTCCCAAGAACTTGACTTGTTTGGGGATCCTACACATTCACACCATGATTAGTAAATAGAAGATCTACGCCTAATTAACAAAGTTGACCAACAGAAAGTAAATTGAGGGATAACTTTGGGATATGAAAAGTGTCACTAAGGGATAAACAAGAAGAAAAGATTGTTCCTTTATGACTAACAGGCATAAGAGTTCCATCAGCAGTGTAAATGGTGATTAGATGTTCTAAGGGTGCCTTATTAGAAAATTGGGATTCATCAAGAGTCATATGGTTACAACATGTAGTATAAAAAAACCAAGGTTGTTTACCTAAGGTGACAGAAAGGGTAGTGGAAGTGCGGGATAAAACCTGTTGAACTACTGCCTCAATATCAGCTGTAGTAAGTGAGGAAGCCAAAGATGGACCTATAGGAATTGATGAATCTGAAGGACATACAGCAACTGCTTGAGGAAGAGAAGCTTTATTCTACTCTTGTATAAATTTCTACAGTTTATGACAAACTGAGATGTCATGGCCTTTGGCACGGCAAAACTCACAGCGAGTACCTCTGGAAGATTGAGAGGTAGGACGCCCAGAGTTTATTTGTGGAGGAGCAGTGACTGCAGCAATGGGAGGCTGTGGAGATGGTTTAGCCGATACATGATCAAATAATGGCATGTGATGAGTAGGACGATGGTTCTCCTCAGAAATGAGCTCCTTGACTGCATCATCAAGAGAAGGAGTAGGAGATCGACTAAGCAGAGAGGCCCTAGTAGGCTCAAAATCCTCATGTAAACCCATCATGAAATGCATAAATTTATGGCGATCCCATTTGACAAAGAGCTCAATATCCTTAGAATGCACTAGTGGAGAATCTGCAGCAGAGAGTTGTTCCCACATAGTAGAAGTCTGAGAATAAAAATTAGAAATAGACTGACTTGTCTCTTGGCGCATTTGATAAAAGTTTGATTCAATGTGGAACTCCCGGCTTGAATCATTAGTACAATTATAGCGATCAACCAGAAATTTCTAAGCAGCCTCAGCAGTCTCAAGACGAGGAAGAAGATTATGAATGGAGGGAATAAATGTATTGATAAACCAAGACAAGACCTTACTCTGAATACTCTCCCATTCCTCTAGGCATTCTTCATAATCATCCTTTGTAACAGCAGTCTTGGAAGCATTTTCAGCAGTTGTAGCTTTGGACTTAGGGTTTGGTACTGGCTTAGGAATTGAACTAGTCACATATCTCCACAGTTTACGACCCTTGAGAAAGACAGTCATATTCTGAGACCATGCATGATAGCTAGTAGGACCATGCAACATAATGGTGATAGGACGAATGATATCACGTTCGTTTTGTTAAGCCACAATGAAGAAAATGACCAAAAAGTGGGATTTAGAGATTTCAAATGAAGAAATGGAGCCCAAATTTGAAATCTATGTGAAAGTTGAGCAAGACAGGCCCCTTTGAAAAATGTTGACCTCAGTCAATGGCGGCTGTCAAAGTCAATAGATGCTGATGTCACTAGGGTTAACGTTATAGGGATGACGTGTGCTGATGTCACTAGGGCTGACGTAGCGAAGTGGCACTGAATGGCGCGTGGGTGCATGAACGCGTGTGAGATTGGGTGATGGCGTGTGTAGGCGCGTGGGTGCATGTTACAATAGGCAGAAACTTGGGGCTGTGCATGAGGGCACGTGGGAGCTCCTTTGGGACTATTTCTGGGTGGGTTTTGATTGGAGAAGTCTGATCTATCAGGTCGTAGCTATGGTTCGACGATTTGATTGATGAATATACTAGATCCGAGAGATAATGGTTGAGTGTGACAGCGGTGACTCGCTTCTGACGGTGGCTATTGGTGAAGGCGAGGGCAGCAAAAGAATGTTGGCAAATACCACTAGGTCAAAGCAATGGCTCTGATACCATGTTAACAATATAAAGTGAGAGAGAGAGACTGAATAGTCTGTATATTGTGTAAATAATAATGTACAATAGAGAGCCTTATATAGGCTAGGTATGTGTGCAGTACAAGTAATATGAGTAAACTACAAGTACAATATATTGGGCTGAGCCCAATGGGCTAATCTAGTCTATGCAATACACTAACAGAAATCCTTGTTGTTTTCTTCTTTGTTTGACCGGTCTCGAGCTTGGGGCTTACCTCATTGTACTTCTATTTTGAAGTTCCAAAAGACCCCCTTCATCTTCCTATGAGATTGCTTTGTAATTTGATAGATACTATGTTAATCATAGTGCACGGGAGTAATCTTCTTTTTTGTATAGATTATACTACTTATATAAAAAAAAAAAAAAAAAATGTTCAACACATATAATTAGCCTGGCTAGAGTCTTGTTTTGTGCGAATAAATATTAAATCACAAAGTCATGGTAGGTGTCAATTATTGTGTGGTTCCTAGTTTGTGGACTGTTATGGTGCTGTTTGTTCTTTCACCTTCTCTTTGTTGAGATTTCTCTTACTTTGAAGTCCACCATGTTGATTGCAGGTGGATTATCAGTTTAATACATCAGCGGGTACACTGGAAATCTTGCATGGTAAACAACATTTTATGTCTAATCTTTTGATGCTGTTGCAGTGGTCTCCATATTTGTCAGAAGCAGACCTTCTGAAGGAGGTAAGCTTGTTCAAAAATTTATTTGTTCCATTGCAACTTGTTCTTTTCGACACTGTATGTTTATATTGTATCTAATTCAAATATTTGTTGTGTTAATATGAAAATATTTTTCTGTGTTTATTTGGTTAATTAGACAATAGTTTACAAGTCACATTATGAAATTTTTGGGAGATGGGTTTGTGCATAGGCTAAGGCACAAAACAACAATATTAGAGGATCAATCTTTACTTCCAGTTTTTTGAGTTTTATGGTTTTGTTTCTTTCTGACTATCTAAAGGAGGTAAGCTTGTTCAAAAATTTATTTGTTCCATTGCAACTTGTTCTTTTCGACCTGTTAAGCAAATAAAAATTAGCCCAACCTTGCACCGAATAATATATAACCCAAACGATAACAAAAAAATGAAGAAGATAAAATTGGTCCAAATTACATTATTTCTTGGTTTGTTAAGCAAATATCTCCTCTCAACGCCTTGACGTCAATGATGCCTATCTACATCTGGTTCTTCTTTGCAGGTATTTGTGAATTGAATTTTGTGGTATGTCTTATTAACAATCTCAAATCTCTCTCTCTCTTTTTATTGCATTTGAGCTTTGTTTTTTCAACAATACATGTACCTATTAGTGAGTTGTAGGGATAGATAACCTTGTCTAATTAACATCTTCGAGGGCAAGCTATAAAGGTGGAGCAACAACAGCAAAACACGTAGCATATGTTATTATTCTCTCTTTTGAAAGTTAGACTCACTTAGACTAGCTAATGTTAGACCCTTAAATTGACTAGATTAGTAACTCAAGAAAAATCTGACTTCTACCTTTTTAAGTAAAAAAAAAAAAAAAAATCTGACTTGGTTATTATAACTAGTTAATAATAGGCTACAAAGGTGATTTTAAGATTAGGTTAGTAACTAGTTAGTAACTCAAGAAAAATCTGACTTGGTTAAAATTTAAGATGATTTTTAGACAAATTGCTGTAACAGTTTGTAATGATTTTTGACATTTAAAAGAATGACTTCTCTTTTAATAAATAATTGTGTTACAAAGTATTTAAAAAATGATATTTTGTGTCTCTTTTTGTTGTTGCCATTTTGTTAATACTAAATGAATGTTAATTTTTAAATTTTTATGAAAATAAATTGTTTTTACTTTGGCCCCCCTCGATTGAACTTTTGGCTCCGTCCCTGCTTGACATGTGTACTTATTTCATTTTAATGGTCATTAACCATAGGTACCAACGTGCGGTCTTTTTCTTCTTATCTAATTTGTATAGATTCCTCATTTTGGAAATGAAATTGTCCAGTCATGCTGATTTCTGTTTCTCTAATTTAAATGACTTCAAATTTTTTGATAATTAAACATTAACTTAAGAAGTTTTGGTTCTTTTTAAATCCTCCTGTAAATTTTTCATCCATGATTTCTGAGTGATAAAGGTCCAAATTACTAGTTTGTGCTCTCTATAGTGTAAGTGAATTGCTTGAAGTTATTCCAAACTTATACATTATCAATGACGTATTAATATGTAATGTTTGTTAATCATTGTTGGCGTTACTTGTAACATTATGTTAGCTTTATTGTGTTAGCCTTTATTTATTTATTGTGTATTCATAAGTGTATATTTAGTTTTAGGAATAATATATTGGTCCACAATCCACATGGATCATAATACGGAGAACAGTGGCAAGGTTGTGTTCATTGATGAGAATGATGATGCTGGCGAGGATGTTAATAACATTATAGATAATGAATGTATCATGGGACAACAAGGCAGTGGTGATGCTACACAAAATGTGCAAAAACACTAGAGCACTATTCTTGACAAAGGAATAGATCACTTGACAGATGTAGAAATAACTGGTTTGAGATTCAGTTCCCTAGATGATGGCAGACAATTTTATAACACATATGCAAAGTTGGTTGGCTTTAGTATTTGCAAAGATGAGATAAAGCGTAACAAAAATAACATTGTGACCTCTAGGAGATGGGTTTGTGCAAAAGAAGGATTTTGAACAGCAAGAAAGGGGGATAACTTAAATTGCAAGTGAGAGGCAAGACAAATAACTAGAACTGGTTGCAAGGTAGCTTTTCGTATTAGGTTTGATCGAAGGTCAAATGAACGGGTGGTAGGAGAGTTTAAAAATGAGCATAATCATGACTTAGTTGCTCAATTAGAGACTCAATTTTTTCGTTCACATAAGCATATTAAGGATTCTGATAAGGCTTACATTATAGCACTGCATAATGTTGGGATCAAATCAAATCAAATCATGGACAATTTGATCCAACAAGCTGGAGGAAATGAGAATGTAGGGTTCATTTCAAAAGACCTCTACAACCATGTAGTGGCAGATCAAAATTCTAATATGTGTGATGGTGATGCTGAATGTGCTTTGGCATATTTATAAGCCAAGGCAGATATGGACTCGTCATTCTTTTTCCGTTATACTGTTGATAAAGAAAGCCGTTTGGCCAATCTGTTTTGGACAGATTCTCAAAGTCGGTTATATTATGAATGTTTTTGGAGATGTACTGGCATTTGATACAACATACAAGACGAATGTATACAAAAAGTCCCTTGTTATATTGGTAAGAGTCAATCACCACTGGCAGACCACAGTTTTTGGTTATGCAGTATTGGTTGATGAGACCGTTGAAACATATGAATGGGTGTTGCAAAATCTACTTGTAGAATGAACAATAAGACTCCTATTTCGGTTGTGACTGATGGGGACAAAGCAATGGGTGTAGCTATTAAAAGTGTTTTTCCAGAGTCTCGACATCGTTTATGTGTGTGGCATCTTGATAGGAATGCTTTTACAAATCTACCCAATACGGAAGCATATGAAAGTTTTATCACGTGTATGGTACGGTATGTTACGCCAGATGAATTTGAAGACATGTGGAAGAAAATGGTCGACAAACACAATTTACATAACCATGAATGGTTGCATGAAATGTATGCTAAAAAAAAAAAAAAGAAATGGGCAAAAGCTTACATGAGAGGTCAATTTTTTTTCCGGGTGCAAGAGTACACAATGTTGTGAAGCCATGAATGCATTCTTGAATAGATACGTGAATAGAAAGACTAGGCTTTATCAGTTGTTCCAACAAGTTGATAGAGCACTTACATGTATTAGACACAATGAGATGGGGGCAGATTTTAGTTCAAATTATACTGAACCTATTCTAATTGGTAAGTTAGTTAAAATTGAGACGCATGCTGCTAATATATTGACAAGAGAGATGCTCAATATCGTTCAGGAAGAAATAATGAATGAACAAACATTCATTGTGCTTGATAGCACAAAGAGTGAAGGTTATCATACCTATACCTTAACTCAATATGAATGTCCTGACTCAAAATGGGAGGTTGTGTATTATCCAAAAGATCAACATATGAAGTGCTCATGTTTGCTATTTGAATCGTATGGATATCCTTGTGCACACTTATTTGCTATTATGAAGGCTGAACATTTGAAACAGATTCCATTGTCATGTATAATGAAAAGATGGCTAAAAACTACAAAGTCTGACCTATCTGACAAACATGAATCCCAAATTTCTTCGGATGTCATAAGTATGGCACAATTTACTACATTATCTTTCAGTAGTAGTCAGATGTGTTTCTTTGGCTCAAGAACAAAAGAAGGCTTTGAAGAATTGAAGGTTGAAATAGCAAGGTTGAAATGCTGCATGGAAGAACTTTACAATTCAAATATAAATGCAAATGGAGAAGGGATACATAGTAGAGTTGGAATCAAAAGAAATGTTTGTGACCCAGCTATTGTAAAGACTAAAGGTGATCATGGTAGCACAAGTAATAGCAGTGTGAAAGTTAGGCGATGTAGTAACTGTAGAGATGTTGGACACACAAGGGGCACATGTCCATCTATCCATATTCATCAAGGTGAACATGTTGACAGTGACAACTCACATGAATTCATGGAACAACCTACATCAGATGCACCAGTTGGCTCACCTAATCTACGAACAGATTTTGTTGGAGACATTTCATCATAAAGCACAGATGTCAACATTCCGAATGCTAAGCTGAGTACACCCCAACATTGTGAGGCAATTCTTTCATCTTTGTATTTCAATATCAACATTGCTCCTTTGAAAATTAATAAAATTTTTAGTTGATATGTGTTTCTGTCTTTGCAAGGAAGGTGCCTCCAGCATGTTAATGGTTGTGGCTAATAGATATCACATTCTCTGTCTTAGTTAGGTGTTAAGTCAAGTGCATATTTGTTTGCAGTTTGTGTGTGGGTGGGTGGGGGTTAGGGTAGCCTTTGTTGCTTAGCTAGGATGTTGTGTTATTAAGTGAAGTTACAGGAGATAGTATCAAGATATGAGATTTGCACTCAATGTTGAGATAACTTTTATATTTCTAGTAATGAAGTTTGCACCATAAATCTTGTTGAATTTGCCATTATAACATTTACGATTTAAATGCTGTAAGTAATTTTAAATTTGCAGAATCTTATGATAAATAGTACCATTGATACACCTTTAAAGCTTCAAATGGCACTTAGTAGCTGAGCTCTTCCTATATTAGAACTTCCCAAGGACACTCCATTTCAGGATTTTGAGCTTAGGTTGTAAATTTGATACTAAATTTCGTTAGCAAATCCTGAAAACTTGTTATTTGATAAATCAATTTTCTTTACAGGTTTAGGCAGTGGGGCTTTGAAAAAGAATGGGGAAATACTGCACAAAGAGTGTTGAAAAGAATGGGGAAATACTGCACAAAGACAATGAGATATTCAGACGTACTTCAAGCACCTGATCCAATGCATATGAACTAGTCTGGTTGAAAAGGTGTTACATAGCATGACTTAGGATAGAAATGACAAGCTAATTGCTTTGTAGATTTTTGATAATCTTGATGAAGAAGATTGTCATTTGGTGATATGTTTGACTTCAAATTGTAAGGGTTTTTTTTTTTTTCTTAAATAGATAAATGCTGGTGATTTTGCATTAACTTTATTATTACCTGATTTACTTCACTCATTTATAGGGATATATGTGGCGTCTTTATCTGGTAGGCATTTGTCAGATGGTCAACAATTTGGAACATACACTCAAGATGATGTGGATGCACTGCAAGCTATAGCCGAGGATCCTGAAATATTTGACTTGTTCCTAACATATCCTTGCCCTGCTTCCCCATGGGTTTTTAGATTCACCTGGAAGTGATTCTACGATAGCAGAATTACTAGCAGAGATTAAACCACGGTATGTGATTCTTGGGCATTATTGCATGATTGATCATTGTACATAAATGTAGAATGATAATTAGTAGTATAGATATACAGATATACTTACAAGCTGGGGCATAAATTGTTCAATGGTACATATGTTTGGAGTCAACAGTATCAGTTTAGAGCGTCTCCTTATCGTGATCAAAATTGTCTACAACGTGTAGTTATTTTTGGTGACATGGGGAAGGTTAAGTCTATTAGAAAATTTTATGTACATCTAAATTATTAAATCCCATATTAGAAAATCATTTTATGAAAATATATATATATATATATTAAATGAATTGGAATTCTTGGATGTAGAGATTAAATATTAAATGTTAATATTATATTATCTGAGTTGATAAGTGAGTTCTACGCAACGGAAGACATCCTGAAAGCTAAGGCTAGAATCAATATGATTTAATTCAAATTCTTAACCTAAACCGAAAGGTAATAGTGGTAAAAAGAGGAATTATAATACCAAACAGTTGGACAAGCTAGTTGCCATAGTAGTTGCCAAAAAGGAAATTAGACTTAAAAGTATGATCAAAAGGAAAGTGTTTTTGTTTTGGTAAAACTAAGCATTGTCCATCATTGTTTTCTAGAAGGAAATTTACATATTTTACTTTTTAAAAGGAAAGTTTCCATCCTTTTGGTATTGTATGTTTTGACACTTATATCTAGATCTTATTAATCTAAATGATATTCAAGATTGGTGAAAGATGGGCTTTTAGAACCATTATTTTATTATATTCCCAGTCTATAAATTCTATTTAGAGGATAATAAGATCTAGGGCTCCTTTTCGTAAAGGAATGAAGTTCCAATGACTTCTTTAAGTCAATGCATACATAAAGGAGGAATAGGGCTCTTTTAAAGGTAGAATATTATAGAAGAAAAATGTCAGAATTTGTTGTAGGACAACTATAAAATACATATAGAAATGAGATGGTTGTATTAGATACACCACAAGACATTATTCTATAGATAACTATTACACCAGTACAATATCATAGTGGGAGGATTATCAAATATATTCACACTTTTGGAATAAACTTTTGAAGTCATTCCATAAGGATATGAATTTGATCCTCAGTCCTACGTAAATGCAATAGATGATATGAATATGGATTACTGGATCAAGGTTATGTGAATAGAATTAGATTCTATTTAAAGTCTAGAACTTGTAGAGGTGCCTAATGACATTAAGCCTATTATTTTCAAATAGGTCTACAAATAAATGAGATTGATAGATTTGAAGGTGCAAACCTTCAAAGTCAAGACTAATGGCAAAAAGATTTATTCAGAAAGAAATGGTTTGACTAAGAAAATATTTTTTTGCCAATAGTCAAGTTTGACTCTATCTAGATTCTCTTATTCGTTATATTTCATTTGGGTGAAATATGGCAATGAATATCAAGAATGCTTCTTTTAGTAGCAATCTTGAGGAAGACATCTATATGATGTAACTAGACTTGTTCATAGCAAAGAACCAGTTGTGTTTAGTATGCAAGTTAAATGGACTAAAGCAAGCATCTGAACCATAAAATATCATTTTTGGTCAAGCAATCAAGTTGTTTGATTTTGATCAAGTATTAAAAGGCCTCATGTGTCTAAAAGCTATATAGAATAATAAATTTCTTAATGTATGTTGATGACATTCTAATCATTTAGAATGATGTAAAGTTATTGTCATCAATGGAGTCTTTTCTTATTTTTTTTTTTTTTGGGTCTAGTCCAGTTTGATATAAATTACTTGAGAAAGACTGGTCACATTCTAAGAATTAAAATTTGTTAAAATTCAGAAATTAGGATGTTGGGTCTATCTCATACTGCTTAAACAAATTAGATTTTAGCCAAGTATAGAATGTAATACTTCAAAAAATGATTCTTTTCTTTTTTAGTTTGAAGTTCCTTTATATAGAACTATAGTTCTAAGACCTATAAAAGGATGAGCATATTAAGATGGTGCCTTATACCTTATCAATAGGAAGTCTTTATGCTATGCTATATACTAGGCTAAATATCTATTTTGTGGTTGGCATGGTAAGCAAATATCAATTGAATCTAAAATCACTTAATTTAGTGGGAGTAAAGCATATACTCAAATATCTTAGGAGAATGAGGGATTATATGCTTGTCCACCAAAGTGAGGATTTGATGGTTACTGGTTGTACAAATATTGATTTGTAGTTTGATTGTGATTCATGAAGTTGGACTTCAAGATATGTGTTCATCCTATGTGGTGAAGATACACATTAAGCGTAAGTATTATCTCATTAGAGAGATTTAAATACATGAGATATAGTAGTAGAAAAGATAATTTATGCAATAAATCTGACTGAAACTTGTTTCCAAACCTTGCCTTAGAGTGACAATGAATTACTCTAAAGGAACTAAGTGTCGAATACATGGTAAATTGTCTTTAAGGGCAAGTGGGAGATTGTTGGGATTTATGCCATAAAATCCAATTTATTGGCATGTCATAAATAATTAATTTATTTAATATTATGAGACTATTTACAAATGAACTAATCGGACATTATCATAGTCCATGAGATGCATTGTATGTGATTTATGTGATTTAGTCACAAAAGATATAAATCACAAGTTCCTTGTAAACTCAAAATGTAGTTCGTAGTCGGTGATGAAATTGGGCTTTTCATCTGCGAAGACTATAACACATCAACTAAGATGATTTGTCTTGATCATGGAAGTGGAGACTTCTAGTTGATGTGTTGATATGTCTTAAGAGTCAAGACATATTGAACTGGACCGCTATGAGATTAATTATTCAATCAACAACTATCACCTGAATAATCAATCTCACGTATTGGGATTCGTGCATCATCAAAGGGTGGTGTTCATATATTGAAGAGTTCAGAGGTTTTGAAGTGGTAGAAGGTTTTTGTTGTGAGTTCATCTACGAGGATTGTAGAGTCTAGGGACAAAGGTTTTGTACTAGATCTGAAACTTCTCTTTTCTATAGTAGATTGCTTTTTGGGAAGGTTTCCCCCTAGGTTTTTTACTATGAAACTGGTTAGTTTCTTTGGTTTTCCTGGGTCATCATATCTTGTCTTATTTACTTTTCTGCTGCATTCATTATTGACATGATATTGATGTTTGTTTGTTTTAACAAGTTTTATTCATAATAAATCTAATTAACAACTTGGATTTAAAACTTGTTAATTCTATCAACCGGGGTCTAAATTTCCCAACAACTAAAGAATGACGTTGGGATACATGAACAGCAGAAGACCCTCCAAGCCTAATTTACCTAGTGAACAACTATGGCCTTCGTTTTCTAGTTCATCCCTTTATTATGGAACTCATTGGTTGTATGTCATTCTGGGTGTCTGTCCATGATAGGGACATGATTACCCTGAATGAGTTTCTTTATCTGTACCGTTTGAAGCCTTCCACCCATTATGGGTATTTTGAACTTCTGGCTTGGAATAAGAAGTCTAGAATCGTTCGTAGCTTCCCTACTTCCTTTCGTGACTGGAAGTTACGGATATTTCTTCATTTCTGGATCTAGATGGAAAACCATGTCTAATGACCTATGGGGTGAGGTCCCGTGGTTGTTACAGAAATGGGAAATCCCTTCTCTTGGTGTGTCTCTCTCTTCCTCTTCATTAAACAGATTGTTTTAAGTTTCACTGCTTTTCTGATCTCTTCTTTGCCCCCTTTTTTGCAATTGTTAATCGTCTTTTATTGGAGGAGCATTACCAAGGATGAATTAAGGCAGCCCTTGAGTTTGCCCTCACAGTTGACGATTTCAACGAGCTGGTTGACCCTCGTCGTCTGTACGAGTGTTTTCTTGGACCCGAGCCTTCTGCGTACATTTTGAAGAAAATTTCCCAGGAAGAGAAAAGTAGGTTTTTAATCCTTTGTTCTTTCTTGTCTTACCTTATAGATTTTCACCCTTCTAACCTTCTTTTTACAGAAATGGTCACTAGGTACAGCAAAGACAAGTATGCATGTGTTAAGAACTTAAAGAATGAACCCCTATCTCTCATTGCCCCTAGGTCAAAGAAATGTAAGCTGGATGAAGGGAAAGATGAAACTCATGCCCTTCAGTCACTTTTTTGTACTCCTTCTCTCACTCCTTCCCTTAAGATGATGACTTTTAGCCCTCCGACCACACGCTCTAAAAGGAAGGCCAAGGTTGGAAAGAGTGTTTGGGGCGGCCCTGCTACTGCCCTTAGACAAGCTCATAATGTCATTATTGATGACAAGCTTAAGGGTCTCTCATCTATCCCTTCTCACGAGTGGGCAGTTGTCATATTCACAAACTGGTGCAAGTATTTCATTCAACATTTCTTCATCACTCGTCAAGTAGTTATACCTGTTTAAAATTACTTACTAACCCTTTTATTTTTCAGGTTCTTAGTGAGTCCCTTTGCTTAACGACAAACTACTTGAGCACCGAGGAGAAGGTAGTAGTGGCCAACTCCAAGGTTGATTAAGTTGAGGCCAAAAGCTTAAGGTTGAGGAGGGATCTGATTGAGGCTATGGACCAGTCGACCAAGGCCAAGGAAAAGGTGAAAGAATTGAAGGAAGCACTGAAGGTTGAGAAGAAGCTCGTCATTCAGAAGGACGAGAAGCGTGAGAATGTGATTGCCAGGTTCCTAGAGTCTGATCGCTTCTCTGACATGCAGTTCGAGTAGTACTTCAAGGGCTTTGAGCTTTTTTATCATTAGATGATGAAGCACCAAAGCCATGTAGCTAATTTTGCAAATTTCGACTTTGAAGCTATTGACACTAAGGTCCTTGCTGACAAGGCCAATGAGAAAGAAGGTGAAACCATTGTTGAAGCTATCGAGGTTGTTGAAGGAAAGGGTGCTGCTACAGGAGAAGCTAATGATGAGACAGAGGCAGATCGTGTTGAAAAGATCATCAGTGTTCCTTCAAGCAAAAATTTAAGTAATCTTCTTCTTCTTCTTTTTTCTTTTCTTTTTTTTTTTTTTTTTTTTTTTTTTTTTTTTTTTTTTCATTTTAAAGACAATGGATGCCTCATATTTTGAGGCTTGAAATTTAGAAACAATGGTTGCCGCCTATTTTGAGGCTTTTGTTTAAGAAACAATGGGTGCCTCCTATTTTGAGGCTTTTTATTTTAGAAACCAGGCATTTATCTTGTTTAAAACCTTGAAGTTTGTTGATATCGTGTTTTGTCCACCCTCAATTTGCGTGCTGGGCCCTTGAACATCCAAAAATATTATTTTCTCTCTACGGGGCCATGTGAACATCTAGAATGACGTGGCACAACTCATTTAGGTACCGAAGTACCCAAAGTGACTTTTTTTGCTAAAATGTCCAAAATGCCCCTAGCCAGGCCTAGGTTTAACTGAAGGTCAAACATGGTTCGAAATCTCGCAAAACGACAGTTTTCATAGTTTTACTTCACACCCAAGCTTCTCGAAGATTTTTAGTAACTTTGATTGAGTTTGACCAAGTTTGACCCAAAGTTAATCCCGAGTGGGTCCAAAAACCTTAATTTTTACCCGGTTGCTAGAACGGGTTAAATCTAATGCCATTGCGAAGATTATAGAATTCTCATTCCAATGACTTTTTAAGGGTCAAAATTGGAGTTAAAACGGCCAAGATATCGTGAAAACCGGAATGATGCATAGATCGATGCACTGCAAACTTCCGAGAGCCTTAACTTTTAATCCAACTGTTGGAGTTTTGAGGTCCATACCTTTATTGAAACTAAAAATTAAGATCTATCCAAAGGATTCAAGATCAGCTCAATTAGAGGGGGTTAGAGGATGGCAGCCATTAAAAGGCCACTGCCTCGTTTTTTGCACTCGAGGCTATAAATAGCCCCAGGCACACCACAGACAGGAGGAGACACATTTTTTTCTAAAATTTCCTTTCTACCTAGCTTCTCTCTATGTTTTTTCTCTCCTCCAAACACCAAAAAACACTACAAAAAACACATCAAAATCTCTTGATTCTTGCATCTTCACCAATAACACAAGGTAGTGTTCTTGTGCCAAATCTTCTTCTCATTGCTTCTACATCTTGGATTTGGGGTTTTGGCATGTGGATGTAGCTTTTTAGCTATCATCTACACTGCTAACCTTCTAAATATTTTTCCTAGCATGTTCTTGCTCTTTTTGCCATAATAATATGTTTTTTTGCTTATGTTCCTTGCTCTATGTATGTTCCTTTCTTAAATCCATGTGTTTATGTGCTTTTTGCCATGTTTTATGCTTAGATCTATGTTTCTACATGTTTATATGTTTAGATCTACATGCTTAGGGTTTTTATGCCATGTTTCCATTGTCTTGTTCCTCTTTTTGCTTTGTATTGATGTTAGGGTTATGTGCTCACATGCTTGATATCATGTCTGTGGTTATGCTTTGCTTGAATTTATGGGGTCGTTTACATTTCACAATGTTTTATGCTTAGATCCGCTTTCGTACATGCTCATTTTCTTGGATTCATGTCCTACCATGTTTATGTGCTATCTTCCAAATGTTCGCACACGCGTTGCCATGCCTATGCCTAGATCTACATTTTTACATGCTTACAAGCTCGGATCTAGGTTTTTACATGCTTATATGTCTAGATCTATGTTCTTACATGCTTGTATGTCTAGATCTATGTTCTACATGTTTTATGCCATCTTCCATGTGTTTGTGCGCTCCATGCCATGTTTTTGTGCTTAGGCCTAGACCTTGTTTGCCTTGCCATGTGCTATTGTAGTCCTTTTGTCGCTTTATCTGTCTTTCTTCCGTTTTGGACTATTGTTTAGGACACGATCTAGACCCTATTATCTTTGTCATTGTTCGTACACCTTGGCCCATATCAAAGGGTTTGGATCACCCATTTTGCATGTTTATGCTTGCTTGCTTCTATTCTTTATGCTTGTGTTAGCCTCTCTTGGTCTAGGCCTTGCCACGTTTGATGCCCATAGAGGGTTAGTGGTTGTATGGTTACATCCGACGCCCATGAGGCCTTGTTCGGATGTAACCATTTAGGGATGCATTGTCATGATGCCAATTGCTTCGTGCATGCTTTCCTCCCTTTCCACTCTATGCGATGATGTGCTTACTATGCTTTTTTGTGCCCCCGTTGGCTTTCTGTGCATCTTTACACGCTTGCTTACATGTTCATGCATTAGTCTTGCTTGCTAGTGTGTTGTCCATACTTTAACACAATGAAGTTATGGACATTCGATCCAATCCTACATTTGCCCCTTGCGGACACCATCTTTTGTTTGCCTTTTCGTTTTTTTGCCTTTTTGCTTGCTTGCATCTTGCTTGCTTGCCTTCTCACTTGTTTGCTTGCATCCTTGTTTCTATGCTTGCCATATCTATCTTGCTTGTTCGCTTTGCATTCTCTTGCTATTATCTACGCATTTTCCTTCCATTGCTTGTCTGCTGATTTTCTTGTCTTTGCCTTTGCATGTACACATATGGAGCGAGGACACACAGAGCTAGGGTGCAATCTCCTAGGCACAAGAAAATAGGGCATGGATACAAGCACGCAATCAGGCCGAGCGGCTACAATCAATAGGTTTAGGGTTTACCTTTTTTCCTTTAGTCATGTACTCTTTTAAACTCCCCCATTCCTCTTCCCTTTCTCCCTTAGATGGACTGTGTTAGGTATATCATGTTGTGTACCAGTTGTCCTCATCTCTAGAGTATGGCGACCCTTGTTTATTTTCCTGAACTTATATTTTGGGCCTTCCTCTAGGGATGTAAGCATTTACTTTCCTGCTATGTGTGCCAGCAATGTGGATGATGCATGTATATATATACTTGCTTGCCTCTTTCTGGTGTGACTGTCACAATCCATGTCACTTAAGGCTAGCAATGCCTAATTTATGCCGAAAAATAAGGTGACTTCTCACCGGGTTTTCGTAGTGGAAATCTGGCATTTTGCTCGAATGCCTTAGGAAAGCATAGATTGGGACCACTCCCATTCAAAAGCTAAAACCTCAAAGCCCCTATGCATGCAAAGCCCTGAAAGACAATGCTGAAATCATGTTTTTACTTCCAATCTCCAAAAATTAAGGTTTTATCAAAACAAAGGACTGTCCTTGGGATAGGCGTTGTGGGGTGCCTAACACCATCCCCACACATAACCAAACTTCCGAACCTAAGAATCAAGATTTTTTGTTATCCATATTAGATTAGGAAAAATGAGCTTTTTCTTAACCTAGGATCAGTAATAAAATCAACTAGAAATAGGCGACCAATCACATCTTAGAAAAACCAATGATTGGTGGCGACTCCACTCACCTTTAGTAATCACCTAAAAATTGGCCCAGATTTCTGCCATAATGCCAAAGGTAGACCTACCTTCCTCCACCGAGAGAGAAAGCACCTGTAGCTCCACCTGAACAATACACATTCATCAAAAGTGACCTCCAACAGGCCCCACGCGCGAGAGTTGTCACCACTACGGGTGGTCGAATGATGGCCCACGGTGGCAGAGTTTTTTTCCGCTGTCGAGACTGAGGCTGGGCGTCGATAGACTGGCAACTCCGCTGGGGATCGATGAGAGTTTAGCCTTTAGAGCTTTTGATAAAACCATAATCTTTGGACATTGGCTTTCAAAAACACAGAAATTGGCATTGGCCTCCAGGGCTTTCCTTTGGAAAAAGGCTTCTATTATATCCCAGTCGACCATTTTTAAAAGAGCAAAAAATCTTTTTTCCAAAAAATCCTTTTCCAATAGGGAGGCTTTGAGGTATTTTCATGTGGGGCTTTTACCACTTTTCTCACATGCTTTACAGCTTTCCTTCGCATATAAACATAGGGTAGCAAAATTTAATTTCCGTAGCACCTTTATTTGCTTTCCATATATATATATATATCTGCTGTGCTTTGAAAAAGTCTTTCCCCTTCATTAAGAATTGCATGACATATACGCCCTTTTTTGAGTCGAACCCGGGCTCCGCACTGCTAGTGTAGTCTCACCTCTTTTAAGGATTTCATCACCCCATCTGTAGGTGTATGGACCGAAACATCGGCAGTGTTACCCATAGTTAGCTTTGGGGCTAACGTTGTAGGCACTTTTAGGTCCATGGGTGGACGGGAGTAACTAAAATGGCCCCCTCGATCCTTCCTACCCTGTAACTTCCATGAAGGGAGGGGTATGGCGATTGAGTACCCTAGGACAGGAACCACCTACTAGTTAAGCCTTTGCATACAATTGGCCTAGTTATGTTAAACCCGTGAGGACTAGATCAAGCCAGAGCCCATCAGGACTAGGAAAAACCTAAAGAATGAACATCTAAGCCTAGGAAAGGATACCCTTCTAGGGCTAAAGGTCAGGGGAAAGTGTCTTGTAATAGGTGTGCCCTTTTTGCTTGCGCCAAAGAAATTGTGCCCTACTCTAGGTTCCTTTTATCCTGTTAGCACAATATCCATGATTAAACCCCTAGGAGAAGCAACCCCGTTGCTTGTACATGTTATATCATACCCTATCCCTAAGGGTTTACAACCCTACAAGGGCACTCATGCATACACTAATTGGTTCTATCATCTAATTGTGCAAAGATAAAATTTGTGGCAAGTAACCGAAACTCCGTTCAAAGGGAGGTGCTATCGGAAAACTGTTAAGAATCCCAAGACATTATGAGTCCAAGAATTTTCACAAGGAAGATCCAAAAAGGGTTGTTAGGAGACCAAGCTCCCACAAGAGATCCAAAATTACCAAGAGATCCGTGCTGTCCAAATTGTCAATAGATCAAAATTGCCAAGAAGACCTAGATGTCAAGAATCCAAGGGCTCCCCCCAAGAAATCCGAAGGTCCAAGAGATCCATGATGTCCATGTTATCAAGAAATCCAAGTGTCCAAGAGCTTCCCTGAGAAGTGCGCATTGTTAGAAGCTGAGCTTTTCCTCGCAATTGCATTTCTTGTATTGTAAAAGGCCCATTCTTGGAGCCGTTGAACCCAGCAATGTAAAAGCAAATTTTGTACAAGCAAGTAATTAAAGGAAGGGTCCTTCCCACATTGTTAAGCATGTCATGAAAGTTTCGGTTACTTACTAATCTTATGCATTAATATCGTATCATAGTAGAAACTCACCACGATAAATACTCAAGCAAGGGTGCAAAGCCAAATTTTTCTAAAAATGGTAGTTGCATGTTAAATAACAAAAGCATAAACTAACTTGATTTTGGTGTTGTGTTTCCACTTTGTCAAACGCACCCTGTTCCATTCACTTCTCGCTTTATCAGGATCAAACCTAGGCTAAGCTACCGCCATGCCGTGATCCCATTTTCACGAGGTCTTGTGCGAGAGAAATGTCTACCAGTTGTACTTCTCACCATGAGGAAAATGCTCAGGAAATTGCTCTTCTGAAAGAGCAAATGTCAGAATTGATGCGCATGGTGCAACAACTAGTTGTAGGAGGAGGACAAAACTCTTCTGATCATAGCCAAGGATGTCACCAGACTGAGAATGAAAACCAGCCTCCGCCAGTATAGGAACAGGGCCACCATGTACCGCCCCAGGGTAATGACCAGGAAACAAATTTTTCTAAGGACAAGAACCCCGAATCTAGGATCGGCCAAGTCAAGAGCCAAGTGGAAACTCAAGCTGAGAAGCTTCGTATCATAGAGGGCTCCAGCGTCCATGGAAGCATTGATCTAGATAGTCTGACCAACTTCCCTTAGGTCATCATGCCTCCCAAGTTCAAGGCACTAGAGTTTGTCAAGTATGATGGTACAAGAGACCCCTGCGTGCATTTATGCAAGTTCTGTAGGAAGATGGCTCCCTATGGGGATAATCACCCTCTGCTCTACCAGATTTTCCTGACAGTTTGTTCGACCCAACAACCACATGGTATGCGAGATTGGAAAAGACCTCTATCTGGAGGGAAATGGCCAACTCTTTCCTAGAATAGTACCAATTCAACACCGAGATAGCTCCCGACCGCAATGTTCTTCAGAGGACAAAAAAGAAGAGCGGGGAATCCTTTCAAGAATATGCCCAGAGGTGGTGTGAGCTAGCAGCACAAATGCAACCCCCCATGATGGAAAACGAGATGATCAAGTGGTTCATGGACAACCTCAAGCCTCCTTACTATGAGAAGATGATTAGAACCAAGTCACTCATTTCACAAGCCTCATCCCTATTAGGGAGCACATTGACGAGGGTATTAGGAGCAAGAAGATCATAGATTCCGAGTCTCTGAGTTCTATGGTTGAACAACAAGTCAAAATAATGACCAGTCGCAAGACCAAGGAAGCCGATGGTCATATGGTCGATAATGTGTCAAAAAGGCCTAAGGGTGTTGCTTCTACCTATGCTCCCCCGGCTGCTAGGCCTTATCAGCAACAGAATCAGTCTGCTCTCCCATCGGGATTTAATCTGTCCAAGAAGTGCGAACATCATTTTAGGGTCGAGGGGCATACCATAGAGGAATGTTTCCAGTTGTAAAAACATGTTTAGGACCTCATTGATAACAAGCTTATACAGATCAATAATGCAACTACTCCGAACATCATCACAAACTCTTTACCTCTCCATCAGGAAGGGAAGTGGAAGAAAAGGTTCCAGATTTCTCCTCACCGTCATTCCTATCGAAGGCTATGCTTCGAGCCTTGGTCCAAGAAAGCCACCTTGATCTTAAAGGTATAGGAACCCTAGGATTTGATTGGGGAATCTGCTCATTCTACAACAATAAAGACAGTTATGCCCTGTTTAATTGTAAAGTGCTCTGAGCACAAGCACAGAGTTTAGTTGAACACGGTATCATTTGGGTTGAAAAGGAAATTGTTTGAAGAAGTGACTGTATGGCAGCCAGCCTATGCCCTCTAGTTGTGCAGTCAGGAGCTAGCTGTAATGCTATATCCATTGAGTCAAAGAAGGAGGGGGACGAATATTTACTAAAATGCCTTTTCAGTGGTCATTGAGGAAATCGTAGAATCGCTTGCAGAGTCAGGGTCATTAGATTCAGGGAAAAGACAAGTCTCACCAGCCATCGAGGGATTCACTCCTTTAGTTCTTGCCTTACCTACAGTCACAGGGCCAGCCTTATCATCAGTTCAAGAGGGAACCGCTATCGTTCCCGCCATCCGAGGCTTCGATCCTCTTATTTTGCCAAGGCCTGCCTCGGGAATCTCTGAGGTATCCAGCTCAAAAGCCCTTGGAGCCATTTTGCCAAGTTCGATAGTCATTAATCCAAAGACGTTCTTTATAGCGCCCAATTTGCAGACTCAGGAGGGAGTTATCATTCGCATGGCGAAGCTATTCCCTTATGAGGATAGCCATCATGTCCTTTGGAAATGCTATGTGTCCTTGATATCTACTCGAACCAGAAAGGAGGAGGTCTGCTCTAATATCTCTTTAGGTCTATCTGGGCTCACTAGGAGTGGCCATTGCTATACTTCTGAAGAGCTACAAAAGAGGAGGAAAAAGATTGGCAAGGGTACCGCCGAACCCATTAAGAACAAGGTCACAGCCGAAGAAGCCGAGGAGTTATTGAAAGTTATCAGAAACTCAGAGTACAATGTGATCCAACAACGAAACAAGTCACCAACTCAGATCTCCATCTTGGAGTTATTGCTATCCTCCGAGGTCCACCAGAATGCTCTCTTGAAAGTCTTGAAAGAGACATGTGTTCCTACAAGTGTTACAAAATCCGCCTTCGAGGGTATGGTTTCAAAAGTGTTGGCCACCAACCAGATTTCCTTCATGGATGTTGAATTACCACCAGAAGGTAGAGACCACACTTTGCCTATGCACATTATAGTAAGGTGTGAGGATATGATCGTCGCCAGAGTACTGATTGACAATGGATCGGCCCTGAATGTTTGTCCAATATCCACTTTGGAGCGTTTGGATGTGGATACCTCTCTTATCCACCCTACCACCATGATCATTAGAGCTTTTTATGGCACTCTCTGGGAAGTGCAAGGCGAGATCGAGCTAGCCATTAGAGTTGGCCCTATGTCCTTCATGGTTAACTTCTAGGTCATCAAGGTGGATTCCCCTTATAACATGCTTCTAGGGAGGCCTTGGCTACATGCCGCGAGCATGGTTGCTTCTACTCTTCATCGAAGACTCAAGTTCCCATCCGAAGATCTAATGGTCATTATTATGGCTGAAGAACCCCTAACTTTCTTCAAGGAGACTTTTGTCCCCTACATAGGTGCTAATGCTTTTCTAGAGGCAACTTTTCACAGCTTTGAGCTAGTCTCCATGATTTCTAGAGCTCCAGAACTTGAGTCATCATTGCTCTTCGCTACTTTAATGGCCGCTGAGGAGATGCTCAAATTTGGCTATCAAATAGGCCAAGGCCTCGGTGCCGTAGGACATAGGAAGGTTTCTTTGGTTGAACTCTCGAACAACAAAGGAGGTTTCGGTCTAGACTAAGGAGAGAGTAGGTCAAGCATCAATGTGTCTATGGAGATGAAGTTTGTTAAAGCAAAAGAACCAGTGGTAGCAACCCTAACTATTGAGAAAGGGAAGGTTGAGAAGAAGTTAAAGGTGATTGCTCAACGAGTTTTAACAAAGCCTTCAAACCAAGCAGTGGCTAAACTCAAGGTGAAAGGAAAATCTCTTCCGAAGTCGCAAAGAGGACCACAAACTTAACACTTTTGCCATCACTATGGAATCTGAGGACACACTAGACCCAATTGCCACAAGCTTCAAGCATAAAGAATGGTAGCTCTCAAAGGCCAAAAGGACAAAGAAATGGCGAAGGGAACCTCAAGCAATCAAAAGGGGGAGAAGATGAGTCTAATGTTGGTGATGTGATGAATATGATAGACACCATCACTTCTTGTTTGGCAAACTTCACCCTAAAGTTTGAGAATTGTAACTCAAGTACCCAATCCTTTAAGGATATCACCTTAAATGCATGTGCCATGTGGGTGAAGAAGGGTACACATGCATAAGCATTAGAACATGTCCATGCATTAATTCTTTCTATATGGTGTGACTTTGTTTGGTTATCTTCTTTGTAATCATTCTAGCATGTTTTGACAAATTGTTGTTTGTTTTTAAGAGCTTTGAATGTTTTCTTTTTGATCAATCTTCTTGTTTTTTTTTTTTTTGGTCAAAAATCCAAAAAGTTTAATCGGCATTATTGTGTTTTGTCACACGCATGTTTTGCCTTGTACCTTCGTACAAATGGCTTTGTGCATTTACAAGCGTAGCTTGTTCTTTATACACTCATATCTTTGTGGGAAAAATCTTGACATCTATGTGATTGTTGTAAATAGATCTTCAAACTTGTCATGAATGATTAGTCA
This sequence comes from Quercus gilva, assembly GCA_023621385.1. Taxonomy (NCBI): domain Eukaryota; kingdom Viridiplantae; phylum Streptophyta; class Magnoliopsida; order Fagales; family Fagaceae; genus Quercus; species Quercus gilva. Next base: position 91,210,791 of record CM042476.1, on the reverse strand, counting down.
ATGGTTTTGTTGATCTTGAGACTTGCATAGACTTATGCCTATATATCTTCCCACTCTTTTATTTTCTTTAAAGAGCTCAACCAATGTAAATCTCAAAATGAAAAGAGATAATGATCTGCAAAAGTCGTCGCACATACTAGTATTTGACTAGGAAAAAAGGAAAGCAACTTTTATGAAATTGTATGGAGCCCAAAAGCCAAAGGCTTAACCATCAAATTGAAATATAAAAAGTTTCAAGCATCGATCTTAAAAGGAGATGTAAAGATAAAAAATTATCAAATGATATGAATTGTAAAGAAGCCAAATGAAAAGCTTCAAACTTATGTAATCAAGTTTTGTGGGAGGTCATATATGCATACTTCTATAATGGAGATGGGTCACTCTTCCTAATGCTAATTGTGTATGTCTTGGTTAAATTGATCATTGAAGCTTCACATTAGACTAAGGACTATCTCATCTTTGGTACCCACACACATCACACATGTCTATGTTCAATGAATGCCTTATTCATTTATGTGATTGTACTTGATTAAATGTTTTGCACTTACTTAATCATACGTTGATCAAACCCAAAAATATTTTTGAGTATTTTAATTGTTTTTGGAAAGTATTTTTTGTTTTGAAAAAATTCAAAAATTTCAAAAACTGTGCAACTAGTTTTTAGTGATTCACTCTCATGAGTCACTCCAGTCGCGAGTCCTTAGTTACAAGCTTACTCAGAAGCTTTCGCGACTCTCTGGTGAGTCAACTCCCCAGTCACGAAAAAGAATTAGAAAAATTTCAAAATTTATGGGTTTTTAGCATTTTCGCGACTCACTTTGGCGTCTGGTTTGTGAATGGAAGCTCCAATCACGAGTTTACTCAGAATGATTCGCGACTCACTCACGAGTGGACCTTCCAGTCGCGAAAAACACTTAGACAAATTTTTCAAAATTTGTCACACGGGATTTTGACGACTTGACCTTACAACTTGCTCGCAACTCATTCAAGTAGTGAAAAACGCGTGTTTTGCACAATGAGGGTTATTTCCAAGGTAGTTTTCAAAAACTTTTCATTTTTCCCTCACATCTCGTGACTATTCATCATCTTGTCTACCTCTCCCTCTTCCAAAACCACCATATGATGTTAGAATATGGTTTATTGATGTTTTGTTGAGTTTGATGTATGGTTTTCGTTGGTTTTGGTAGTATAATGCCTACTCTACATGCTTTACATGGTTGTTTCTCATTTTTGTGCATTATACGATGTTTGTGTTGTGTTGTGCATATCATATCCATAATAAAATGTCTCATAGATGTTTTCGTGTGGTTCTTTGGATTCCATGGAATACAAAGGTTGTAGGGATAATCATATGGTTTTGATTTTGAAACATCATATGATTATGTGTTGTTACACTTAACCCTAATATGCGCACACACACTTTTTCACATGATTAAGAACTTAATGTCATGATTTAAGTTTTTTTTTTTTTTTTGTTCAAAAATTTTGATTTGGGACTAACTTAGTGCTAATAAAGTTTGTTGTCATTTGTGTTCTCTCTTGCCCTTTGATATTACATGATATAGCTTGACAATGTCTCTGTTCAAGAGATCAGTCGTGAAAGGAAGTAGTAGCAAAGGATAAGAACCAGTGATTGATCTTGAGAGCCCTACTCCTAAGTCAAAGAAAACTCGATCTTCGATAGGATTCTATGATGTCAGCAGGTTCAAATCATATGCAGCATCTCAAGCCTATGAGAACTACTCAGCATCTCAAGCCTATGAGAACTACTTTAGAGATGCTCCCTTGTTGGTGCAAATGGTGCTTGAGCAGAGTTCTCTTCTGGATACGAACATTCCGAAATGGTTTGCTAACAAGGATTGGAACTTCCTCATATCCAGCTTAGATGAAATGTATGAACAAATTGTAAACAAATTCTATGCAAATGCAATTTCTGATGGTAATGAGCTAAAATGTTGGGTTTGAGGTAAGGACTTCTTAGTGACACCTTCTTATCTTAGCATCATCTTAAATATCAACCGGTTAGTGTTTCGAAAACCAACGGTGTATGATGACTTGAATCCGGAGGAGGATTTACTTTGGGAAACTCTCGAAGACAACATGGAATTCTCTCCAAATGGGAAATCGATTAGTTTTTCTTCATTATCTCCCGAATTGAGGGTGCTCACAACAATCATGTTCCACAATCTTTATCCACTCTCAAGCACTAGATACATGAATCTCGGTAGAGCTCTATTTCTTCATGATCTGGTTAATGATGAAGAAATTGACATCTACTCTCATATCTTTCATATTTTGTGCAAAATTGCCAAGTGAATTGCCTCAAGGAACTGTATTCCTTTTGGCTTCCTCATTTCAAAAATTTTGAATCTCAAAGGTGTTCATCCATTGGAAGATGAATCTCCCTATAACAAGCCAAGTCCGATTAACATTCATACTCTTAATGCAAGCATCGGTCATAGTTGAAAAGGAGTCAAGCAAGAGGGTCATGCCCATCATGGTGGTTCATGCTCTAGCTCATATTCATATGATAAGAAGCTAGACAACATTATGGCATCTTTCCAAGAGCTCAGCACCAAGATGTCCGGACTTGTAACTATTATGCACTTCCATCACATCCGATGTGAAACAAAGTTCACATCTCTACAAACTCAATTGAACCAAATCCAAAGGAAGTAAAGGAAGATGAAGACTAGCTATTCCATGACAAAAAGGGGGAGATGGTTCATGATAGGGGGAGTGATATGATAGTGGGAGAAAGAGCTTTGTGTTATATTATCTATGTTTTTTTGCTCATAGTTCATGGTTATGTTTAGCTATTTAAACTATGCTTTAATTATGTACCCTTGCTTTGTAGCTTAGTACTATTAGTTAATATTATGCATTTTTGTTAGTACATCACACTTATGCCCTTATTGGATTTTATATCCTTGATGCAATTACTTTGTGTTTTTGTATCGGTTGTGTGTTGGACATGCAAATGATATTTTGCATTCAGCTTATTTGCATGCATGTCTAGATGTTCATTCCTTATGTGAATAATCATTGTGATCACTATTTATAGTGATTGTTCTTGTTTGGTCAAGCCAAGCTCTTTTGTTATATTCTTTGTTGCTTGATCGCATTTTGCGTGCTTCATATGCATTTCAAGATTTCTGCTTACAATGATCTTCTTGTTTTCAGGAAAATTGTCTATATGGTTCAAGAGCTTCACAGATTCTAAACTTAGGTGTGAGTGAGTTTTGGTAACTGATCCCAACTCACATTTTAAGTATAGAGTTTGTTTTAGGGTTTTATCATGAAATAGCCAAAGGGGGAGGTTGTAAGGTTGAATTTATTCAATCATGTGTTGGCTTTATTACGTACCAAATTTGCTTATACTTAGATACACTGTATTTAGGTAGGAATCATGTAAGGGTTGTATCTGAGAGAGTGTGAAGATAATTCAAGATGTGTATAAATCAAAGGAGTCTCACGACTGGATCTCACGACTAACTCGCGATTGTCAAGTCCCCAAAGTGGCACATGTGTGAAGCATGCAGGGAACTGAAGGGTTAGGACAGTTGGAGCACTACAGGACAAAAATATACAATCCGGCCAGGCAATTAGCGCACGACTCAAACTCGTGACTCATTCCAGTCGCGAGGTTGAGTCGCTAGAATGCCCTGTTTAGATGAAACCTGAATTTTCACATTCCTCACATACACTGCTATAAATACCCTTATACCCATGAAATGTAGAGAGCTTCCCGAGAGAATTTTTAGAGAGAAACCCTAGAGAAAAACAAGATTGACTCATCCACAATCTTTGTCATTTGATTCTCCAAATTCCTCTACTCTCACCCTTTCCATTGACATATCATTGAAAGGTACATTTTGCCAAATCCTTATCTCACTATACCTATATTAGTGAGGAGGTATTTTGGTGCTTGGGAAGCAGTTCAGAGATGACCAATTTACTTGGTTGATGCAATGGGCTTATTGCGGGATCCAGGAATCTAAAGAAGACAAGGTTAGGCGTAACCCTGTTGGAGCAAAAAGCTTGGAGGGCTTAGGTGCACTGGGTAGATTAAGCTTAGAGGGTCTTCTGCTATTCATGTATCCCAACTTTATTCTTTAGTGGATCATTTGACCACTTGAAGGGTGGTGGAGAGGTTTTTCACCGAGTTTTTCGGTTTCCTCTTCGATAACACGTGCTGGTGTTATCTTTGTATTTGCATCTCTCTTCCCTTACTCTTTACCTTTTAATTGCTACTGTGTTTGTGATTAATGATGGTTTAGAGTGTTTTACCAATTTGGTTATAGCTTATATTCATCATTCCGCACATATATTGTTTATGTATAAGCTTGTGTTGGTATTGTTAAATTTAGGGGTCTAAACATTTATTAATGTTTTACACACTAATTGAATTTTCAAAGTGGAATAGTCTCTAGTCGTGTCCATATAAGCATCAAAGGCACCCACTGCATACTTCGGGTCATCCAGAACTATGGCCTCAAGCGACAAACCATAAGGAGGTGAATCCCTAGGTACTCCATAGACTGGCATAACCTGATGAAAGGTCCTCTTTGCTAGAAAGAACTCCCAATTCATCAGGGCCCAAAACCAACATTGGATCCTCGACAGGCCCATAGCTATAGTGAGCTCCTATCTCCTCTGTAACATACCATCATATGGACGAACTACGTTCTCGTCCCGAGTGACACAGTCTAGAGTGGCGAAGATGGTGATTTGTTGCACTAATACTACCCTCGTGATCCTACAATGAGCCCATGCATATGCTCGAGGGTATGCTGTCAAGGACAATCCTGTATAATGGGGCTGCAAGGCTGGGATGTACTCATATGCCTACCACATCAATATCTACCAACATCCCTCTAAACTCTTTAAGTCTTGATAGGAGGCCCGCCTCAAGAAGGAAATGTAGAAGCCTTAGGTCACTGATCCCCAGTAGTATATCCTAATGCTAGAGACTACCTTAATAGCCCACAATAGCTGACAAGTTAACACTGATTGGTTGTTACCTAAGAACCAACTTCTGAGAAACCATAGGAAGCACTGACAAAGATGAGTGTAGGTGGGGGCCTCGCCCCAAGGGTACTACGCTACAGCCACTCAGTATGGATCTGTAGCGACGTAGTGGGCTTGAAATACCCCCTCGTCTCAGCAATCAATGGGAGAGGGATGCCCAAGAGATCACTGGCTATCTCAAAGGTCATTTAATCCATCAGAATCTGGTGGCCACAAAACCTGATACCTAGAATGGTTGTTTAGTCAATAGGGAGGACATTATACTCCCCGCAACTCAGATGGAAGGTGCCTGTCTCAGCATGAAATCGTTGCATCAAGGCCTCAACAATTTTGTGCCTTATGATGAACGGGGGGATTCGCAGGAAGTCCTTAAATCCTTGCTCTCTTAGAAATGTGGCATACCGAGGATGGGTCCTAGGAGCGAACATTGTCCAGAAGTAGGTGGACGAGGCACCCCAGCCACAAAGCCTTTCGCTTCCCTACATTTAACATGGGCGCTATTCACCTGCCTCTGAATCACTTTCCTCAGGGCTTGTATGATCCTCCAATAATTGGTCCCCCATTGATCATCCTTATCTTTCCCACGATGGGCTTAAGATTGTCCCGATCTTCCTCTGTTTGGTCGTCAGTGGGTTTCTCCTCTATCTGCTGACGAACTTGATAGGCTTTCCTAACAAACTTTTGGAGCCATCCCCTTTGGATCAACTCTTCTATCTGCTCTTTCAAATCTTGGCACTCATTTGTGTAGTGTCCATGGTCTTTATGGAAGCAGTAGTACTTCTTCGGATCTCTTCGCTTTGAGGACGAGCTCAATGGCTTAGGCCATTTCAAGGTAGGGTCGTCTTTTTATTTGCATGAGGATCTTGTCCACAAGCATTATCAAAGGGGTGAAGTTTAACTTCTTCTTTGATGATGCCTCTAGAATACTTTTGCTAATCATAGCTTCCGCATGACTAGCTTTATGCTCCTTCTTCTTGCTTTGGGACTCTGTGCTTTCATCCTTCTTTCGTTTACCCGCCAGTCCCTTTGTCTTCCCCATTCATGTATTTTTGCAGTTTAAATAGTAGATCTGTCATCGAGGTTGGAGGAGTTTTCCCTAGGGAGAAAACGAGGTAAGGGTTGTTCAGGCCAGCCTGGAAGGTCGTCATTATCACCTGCTCGGCAGCCTTATCGATTTCTAAGACTGCTTTGTTGAATCGCTTCACATATTCCCTCAGAGTCTCTCCTTCCTGCTGTTTCACAATTAGCTGGTAGGAGGTAGGCCTCTTATGACGTTGGCCTCCAATGAAGTGACGGACGAAGGAGTCACTTAACTGGTCAAAGTTTACAATGGATGCTGCGGGCAGTTTACTGAACCATACCAGTGATGCTCCCTTAAGGGTTGCTAGGAATGTCTTGCAAATAAGTTCATCTAGGGTCTGTTGGAGGCTCAGAAGTGTTTTGAATGCTCCTGTATGGTCTGGACGGTCTTTAGTACCATCATAGACCTCCAGTTGAGGAAGGCGGAATTTGGGTAGCAAAGGGCGCTCCAGAACGCTAGCGGTGAAGGGCGAGTCAATCCTTTTGATCATGCCATCCAGGTTTATTGTTGTTTTACCTTTCATGGCATTCCTGACCTTGTCCAACTCCTTCCTCATGTTTTTAATCATTTGGTCATAACCACGAGTTGACTACGCGGTATGCTTTGATCTACTATTCTCTGGACTATGGCCCTCGTCAACGTTGTCATTACGACTGCGTCAAGACTGCGACATGGTCAGAGTCTCAGAGCACGCCCTTCACTTCAATTCTTCATTCTATTTCATTAACTCTTGCACGTTAGCAGTGAGTGCTTGAATCTGTTGGGCCATTATGGTTGGGCCCGTAGGAGGTGAAGAAGTAGAAGTGTCCATGTGTCTCGAGGAACTTTGTTAGTAGAGATACGATAATGATTTTCCTGACAAAATTGCAACTTAATCGTTCCCCACAAATGACGCCAAACTGATGAAGTAGTAATTTGCCTCATCATACGTGCTCATCTTCCTATTCTCACACCATCTATAATCACAAATGTTAAAACTGTTTACAATTTTAGCATCTACATGTTATCCGTACATCTCATAGTTTCAACCATTTTCAAGAACAAGCTAGTGCCTTGCATGGTGCAAAAGTTTAAGGGCAAATTGGAGTAAACTCACTTGTGGTTAGGCCCGTTTTCACTTTGCCTACCCATAGTTTGAAAGTTAACACTTTTCCCACCTAAGATTACCACCGTTAGTCTCCCGTTATCCACCTCTGTTTAAAAAAGGATAAATATGCATTTTTGCACCACTTTTTGTCTCTCCCCTCCCAAAACATAAAAATTCAAGAGAAAACCATATCAAAATGGAATTCGAACAATTGATAGGTCAATCCATTTCCAAATATCTTCCAAAATTATAAGTTTTTTTTTTTTTTTTTTTTTTTTTTTTTTGTCTGCCATTATTTTTGTCCTTAGTTCACTTGCTCTACCTTCATCACTCTTCTTTTTCAACTAGTGTTCTAGACCGTTAGCAATGGAACTATGAATTTCTTTAAGATTCATATTTTGCGACATAGTGACAATCACCACACGACGAAAGAGACTTTCCCTCCTGACTGTTAGGACATATGTGTTTCACTCATTAAGAACATATGTCATTCTTTTATGTAATTGGCTAATCCTTTGACAAAACTTTACTTGTAATTGGGTAGATCTAAGTGTTCTTAATACTTCAAGAAACAATGTTTCAAGATCAAGTGTTAAAGCAATTCAAGTCTATCCAAGAAACAAGTTGAATAGTGCAAATTCATTAAAGCTCGACAGCTGCATTTATCGAGCTTAAGAAAGCTATTTCAGCCCGTGTGCTCGACACCTGCTCGATAGCTCCTATCTGTCGAGGTTTAAGAATTTCAGAATTTTGGTATGATTTTCTTGGGATTCTTGAATGTGTCTTTGGGCTTTCTTTTCTCCTAACCCTAGACATATAAAAGGATTATTTTAAGGGCCATCAAAGAGTTCATAAGTTGCACAAGCATTGAGAAAAATTTGCTCAAGCAAATTGTGATCAGAGACAGAGTTTTGCCCTATTTCATATCTTCTGAAGAAGTTGCTGTGTTTATTCACCATAGGGTTTTGTAACCAAGCATCTTCTTGATCTTCATCGTGGATGAACTGAAGAACTTTGCAGCCAACAATCTTCTCTAGTTGGTGATTGAAGTCATGTACTAGGATCCACGTAAATTGGTTAGTCACGTACTTGGGAGCCTGCATCAAAAGGAGAAATTATCACTACGAAACATGTCCAATTGGGTATTGGATAAGGGTTCAATTGTAGGTTGGTATAAGGTACTGGGATTCCTTTACTTGTAATCGCTTGTTGTGATAATAGTGGAATTTTGGTTACTTGTAATCGCTTGTTGTGATAATAGTGGAATTTCGGGAGTGGTGACCTTAAAATCACTCGGTAGGGTTTTTGCCGTGTAGGTTTTCCCCATTCGTAGACAAATCACCGTGTCAATTTATTTTCCACTGCGTACTTTAGTTATTGATGATTTTTTTGTGCTACCACGCTCTTTGCATGTTAATTTGATTAATTAATAAACTTGGGTAATTAATCAATTAATCCATCATAAAGGGTCAATACGGTTTGGCCTATCAAGTTGTATCAAAGCAGGCACACTCTGATTAGGTTTAATCTTTGTTGTGTTGATTCATTGATCCTTATTTGTCATGGATAGAGGACAATCATTAATTATATCTCATTTATTTGATGGCATTAATTATGCATACTAGAAAGTACGCATTAGAGTTTTCTTGCAGTCTTTAGATGAGAAGGTGTAGCAAGCTGTAGAGATTGGCTGGACCAAGCCAAAAAAAGTGCCGGCCGATTAGGATGAAGCCAAGATCAAGGCGGCAAACTTCAACAGCAGGGCATTGAATGCCTTGTTCAGTGCAGCCACCAATGAGGAGTTCAAGAAGATATCCTCCACTGAAACTACTAAGGAAGCATGGACCATCCTCTAGAAAATGTATAAGGGAACAAAGGCTATTAAGAATTCAAAGCTTCAGAGGCTCACTACAAGCTTTGAAGAGATTAAGATGGAGGAGGATGAGTCGTTTGATGAGTTCTATGCCAAGCTTAAGGACATAGTAAACTTAGCTTTCAATCATGGAGAAACCATTCCTAAACCCAAGATTGTGAGAAAGGTGCTCAGATCTCTGCTTGAGAGATGTCATGCCAAGATTATGGTGATCGAGGAATCAGAGGATATTAACAAGATTCCTTTGACTGAGATGGTTGGAAACTTGCAGACCTACGAGCTAGGGTTAACAAGAATTGGTAAGTCAGGTAAGGGCAAAAGCATGACTTTGAAGGCCAAAAGTAGTGACACTGATGAGTCTTTAGATGATAAGGATTCAAACATGAAGTCCTACATTACAAGACAATTCAAGAAGTTCATGAAGAATGCCAATGGGAAGCGCTTCGACAAGGACCGTAGGCAATCTAGTTCTTCTCAATTCAAAAGCCAAGACAAAAGGGAAGAAGGATGCAAAGGATGGCAGTCAGTACACTGTTCCCGCAGGACCTAAGTGCTTTAAGTATCATGGCTTTAGACACATGAAACAGGAGTGTCCTACATATCTCAAGAGCATTGGGAAGAGCAAGGCACTTGCTACTACCTTGAACGACACCGAACCTAAGGATGATTCCGACAATGAGGATGACGGAATCTTGAATACCTTCACTACCACAGTCAATCCTACTGAAGGGATTGTTGAGGACGTGGATGAAGGAAAAAAATTGGTGGATTCTAAGTGTGAGAAGTTGGATGATCAAGATGATATCCATACCGCCTATGAGAAACTATACAAGCTGTCTGAGAAACATGAGAAACTCTATAGGCTGGCCACCAAGAAACTCAATGATGTGGAACTTGACCGTGAAGAGTTGTCCACAAAGTTTGATGAGACTAATTAGACTATTAGAGCACTAAGGTTTGAAAACAATTTCTTAGCTGAGAAGACTAAGAAGCTTGAAGTAGAGCTGTTTTAAGTCAGAGCTCAATTGGAGAGGACTTCAGGTGTAAAGCTTGATGAGATGCTCAGCGTTCAGAAATTTGTTTTAGATCGAACAGGTTTAGGGTATGGTCTCTCTTCCTCTAATATTGCTTCTACTAGTACTACTGTTTTTGTTCCTCCTAGCAATAATGTTGAAATTAAGAACAATGATGGTAAAACTGATTTAGCTAGTGAGAACATATACAAGGGTAAATCTATTTTAGGAGCACCCCCTAAGCAAGATAAGAAGGAAATTAAAAACCCTAGGGCTAAGAAGGCTAACTCTCAAAAGCCTAAACATAAGAAGCAGCATCTCTGTCATCATTGTGGAGTTGCCGGTCATACTCAACCAGATTGTTATAAGTGGTTAGCCACTCAACAGAGCAATGGCATGATAGCATTTGGAAGCCAGAATCAGCTTCAATCCTCTTTTGCTCCCCTTGCAGATCTTCTCAAAGCCCTCATGTTCCTTTCGAACTTGAACGGTTTCAATTCTTCCCCCTTACCACCGGTTTAAGGGTTTAATCAAAGGAAAGGTTCCTCCAAGGTATGGAAGGAAAAGGGTTCTAAGTGATTCTATCACTGTCTTCTCTCTCTTCGTGTTTTTGTTTTTGCATAACTTGTGTGTTTTGCTTTTGTTATGAGTCAGTCTAGTTTTTGCTTTGCTTTGTTTAACATGTTTTTGTTTGTTTACTTTTCAGTTTTGTTTATTTTTTTTTTCATATAAAAATAAATTTTTTTTTGAAAAATCAAAAAAATACAAGAACAGTGTGTGTTTTGTGTACATTGGTACTTGTGTACCTTGGATGGCCATAGAAATAAAGTTTTCTAAACTTTGTATCTTTGTTAGCTTAGATGAGCATCTCTATGCACAACTAAGCAAGTGAGCTTTGTGGCTCTTGTTTGTGATGAGCAAGATTAAGTGTTTCTTGTACTTAACACTCGTATCACTTTTTTTGACGGGAAGGACTAGAAAATCCTAAGAGAAAGGCATAAATAACCATCTCACCACTGTTGCCCGCCAATCATGAATGACATCTGTATGCTTCGGCATAGCAAAAGTGCAATATCAATGACATTTGTGCGCTTTAGCATAGGAAAATTGGAATGTCAAATATCATTGGGAATTTCTTTTCTCTCTCTTATATGCCCATGCATGATATGCTTATTAAAAAGAAAAATATGCAAAGAAAAATAAAAAGCAAAAAGATAATAAAAAGCAAAAAGGTAAAAAAAAATGCTTTAAATATGATTGCAAGCGTGTATTCTAGGAGATATGAGAGTTATAGGATGTACCTCGAAGGTGATAGTCCCCATCAAACAGTTATGATTGTGTTTGAGTTAAAGTAATTTTCTCATATCTCAAATCATCATAACATGTATACACTTATGCAATCTTGTGATGTTTTTCACAGACAACACGCAATATTCTTTACTACTCTTGATACATGTGCAAGTACAATGTGATTTGGCCATCACAAGGTTTTACATGTGTTTAATGTATGCTCACTAAACGGTCTTGACTTGTTTTTAAAATATAAAATTGGTTAGATTTGTTTTGTGTGTGTGTGTGTGTGTTTTTAGGATCCATATGCTTAAAATTATTATTGAGAAATGATTTTGAGAGCTTAATATGTTGATTGGATAATTGGTTGAGTTGCATGTTTGATTGCATTCATGTCTGTGTTTTTTCTCTTCTTGAAAAACTGTTTTTAAAAGCAATCTCGACAGCTCCTCGACACCTGGTTGTTTGTCGAGCTTCTCAGCTTTTTCTTATTGCAATCTCGACACATTCTTGATAGTTGGTGGATCGATCGAGAAAACTTATGTCTCCTCGATAGCTTCTCGACACTTGGTGGATCGATCAAGCCTTTTGTTCATGTGTCTGGTGATTTGTTCCTCGACACATTCTCGATAGCTTCATCTGTTGACATTGTTTTTCTCGACACCTTCCTCGACAGATTTCTCGACACCTCCCAACACCTCTATTTGTTGAGATTTATTGAATGCCTATATATTTGTTTAGCGCGATCCATTCTTCATTTCTCTCGATCTTTCTCTCGATACCTCTGATTGTTCTCATTCCCAAACCTCTCTCAATCACTCCAAACTTGTTACTCAAGGTTTCTTCAAGCTTTTTCAAGTTTTCCTTCACTTGGTAAGCTTCTAATCTCTCATTCTCATGCATTTTCATGATTTGAAACCTAGGTTTTGGGGTTTTTGAAATATTTTGGGGTTTTTCAAAATTGATGAGTTATTGTTACAAATTTGAGATGAGTTTTTGTTTTAATGAGTTTAAAATCTCATGCATTGCATCACATTAGCATTATAACAGTATTATCATGCATTTAGATGTGTGCAAGTTGATTGTGTGCTAGTAGGATTGGATTAGGCTGAGCCCATGATGAATTTTCTATTGCATGTCAAATGTTCATGCATTTCCCATGCATATGTACTCTCTTTTCAATATACTAGCTATATTTGAACTGTTTTGGAGATTTTCTGATTGTCTCTTTCTCTCCCTCTCTTTCTGTTTACGTTAGTCGTGATTATGGCACCTAAGCATAAATATACTCCCGGAACCCTCTTTGTTTTGGGGCATCATCTTTATCTGATCCTACTCCCTCTCATCTTCGGTTCCGTAATGAGGATGCCCGAAAGGCTTTCTCGAAGAACTTTTCCCGATAAGGCATTCATTTTGAATGCTAAGTCATTTTGGCAGACTTCGCCGACACCAACCTTCCCGATGTCATTCACAATTGGGGATGGGAGTCACTTTGTGACGTCGTGGTCAGCTGTCCTTCTGTGCTTATACAAGAGTTTTACTCCAATATGCATGGAATTGATCGTTCAGTACCTCACTTTTTCACTTGCGTTCGAGGTACACGCTTTCTTATCACACCGCCACTTGTTGCAAATGTGCTTCGGGTTTCTAGGGTAGAGTTTCCTAAGTATCCTAGTTGTGAGCGTCTGAGGACTGTGTCCAAGGATGAGCTCATGTTTGCTTTCTGCGAGCGCCTTTTTTATTAGGGTGATCATCAGTTTACACCATGTAGGCCTTTTGCTAAAGGTCCTAGATTCTTGAACATGGTAATGACTTTTGTTTTGCACCCACTCTCTCATTATAACTCCATCATAGAGCCTCGTGCTCGGTTTTTTTTATCCCTTCTTAAGCATCTTACTATAGACTTCCCTTCTCATTTTATTCTTTCCATTATAGATGTTCATCTGGATTCGGCGTCCCGTGATAAGCTCATCTTTCTTTCCGTTATCATGAGGATTTTACGCTATTTTTCTATCCCTTTTTCGGTGTCCGACCATTTCACTTTTATGTGTGCCATAGATGCCGCTACTGTTAAACATAGTGAGGTGTAGTTTAGGTCACGGCAGTCGGTTTCAACAGCTCCTCCCTCCTGTTCGGCTCCTCCGTCTTGATTTGCTCCATTCACATCTGCCCCCTCCTCTTCCATGGGTGATATGTCACTCGGAGACATCATGGCATAGCTTCAGCGTACGGATGCACTCCTTGATACATTCTCTACTGAGTTGTATTAGGTTAACATTCGTGTCAGCCGTATTGCACGACGACAGGCGACCATGGGTGGTTTCGCTTCTGAGGCTTCTCCTCCACCTTTTCCAGTGGCTTTTAATGATGATGGCGATGACAATGATGCTTTTGATGATGATGATGGTGATGCTAACTCTATTGATGAGATGTCTACTTGACACTCTACCCTTTGTCATCCGTGACAAAAAGGGGAAGTAGTTTTGGATATAAGAGTAGTCATACTTAGGGGGAAAGTTAGTATATGACCATTTTGTTAGGGAGAGTGTTGATATGAGGGATGTAGTGAAGATATTATGTATCTTTTCTTTTTAGGGATGTAGTGAGGATTATTTGTATCTTTTCTTTTCTTTCTTTTATAGATACATTGTTCTTGTACTTTGGGTCTTGTGACCATTTTTGACATACATTGTACTTATCTTCTTTATATGTTGATGTATGTTTCTTTCACCTACCCTTATATGTGTTGTTTCTTTTCTCTCTTTATACACATGCTTCTTATTACTTGTATGCAATCTATTATTTATGTTTCACACTAAGATGCCTTGATGAGTTTTGTTTAAAGTATTTCATAAATACAAGTTATCAAAGTCTACTTGCCATAAACTATCTTCTTGCAAAGTTTTTCAAGAGTTTGTGTTAGGATAGATTTTATTGTATACAACAAGTGAATATGAGTTGAGTGGTTTATGACTTCTCGCATGTGTTCATTTGTTTGTTGTGGTTTTGTCACGGATTGCCAAATGGGAAGATTGTTAAGACATATGTGTTTCACTTGTTAAGAACATATGTCATTCTTTTATGTAATTGGCTAATTCTTTGACAAAACACAATTTACTTGTAATTGGGTAGATCCAGGTGTTCTTAATACTTCAAGAAACAAGGTTTCAAGATCAAGTGTCAAAGCAATTCAAGTCTATCCAAGAAACAAGCTGAATAGTGCAAATTCATTAAAGCTCGACAGTTGGCTTGACAGCTGCATCTATTGAGCTTAAGAAAGCTGTTTCAGTCCATGTGCTTGACACTTGCTTGATAGCTCCTATCTGTTGAGATTTAAGAATTTCATAATTCTGATATGATTTTCTTAGGATTTGTGAATGTGTCTTTGGACTTTCTTTTCTCCTAACCCTAGACATATAAAATGATTATTTTAAGGGCCGTCAAAGAGTTCATAAGTTGCACAAGCATTGAGAAAAATTTGCTCAAGCAATTTGGGACCGGAGATAGAGTTTTGCCCTAGTTCATCTCTTTTGAAGAAGTTGCTGTGTTTGTACACCATAGGGGTTTGTAACCAAGCATCTTCTTGCTCTTTGTCGTGGATGAACTGAAGAACTTTGCAGCCAATAATCCTCTCTAGTTGGTGATTGAAGTCGTGTACTAGGATCCGCACAAATTGGTTAGTCATGTACTTGGGAGTCATGCATCAAAAGGAGAACTTGTCACTACAGAACAAGTCCAATTGGGTATTGGAGTAAGGGTTCAACTGTAGGTTGGTATAAGGTACTGTGATTCCTTTACTTGTAACCGCTTATTGTGATAATAGTGGAATTTCAGGAGTAGTGATCTTAAAATCACCCGGTGGGGTTTTGCCGTGTAGGTTTTCCCTATTCATAAACAAATTACCGTGTCAATTTATTTTCCACTGCATGCTTTAGCTATTGGTGATTGTTTGTTCTACCATGCTCTTTGCATGTTAATTTGATTAATTAATAAACTTGGGTAATTAATCAATTAATCCATCGCAAGGGATCAATACGTTTTTGGCCTATCACTGACCTTTTTGGCTACTTGTTTAACCATTGTTGTCTTCCCCATGCCGCCCATCCCATACACCCCGACAATGTTGCGGTTGCTATTGTTGTTCTTGTCATCTTTCAGTTCTTTCAAGACATCTTCCATTGCATTTTGAGTGGATTTAAACGACATGAAATGACTGACTGGAGCTGAATCTGATGCTGGTGCTGGAATGGGAGGAGGCAGAGAGACAGTATCAAAATTATTATCCCCATAAATGACACCAATCTCTTTAGCAATGCTTGCCGCTTTCTTGCTCAACTTGTAACGTGAAAACCAATAAGGAGAACAACAAATGCAGCAGCATCTTTGGTTTGCTGTGACTTTATTCTCCTAATCTTGCGCCCCCTTGACTTTAGTATTGGCTCTTCCTACCCAGTTCTGGAATTGATTTTTGATTTATTCTCCACAAGTTTTGGCCTGCTCGACTAATAAGTTCACGCCCAGCACCATAGCTTTTAGTTTTTCTGCTTGTTCTCTAAATTCTTTTATGTTCTTCTTGTAGTGAAAGACGTAATCAGTACTCTCTCGCAGAGGAGGGCAAAAAAAGAAATCTAATGGCTTTTCGATCCAAGAAAGGGTGGCTTGCTACTTAGGGGTTGCAACAAGCGTTGAGAGAGAGAGAAATCTATTTGAGTAGAGCTGTAAATATAAACCATTTTTAATCTTGTGTTAGTGTTCTCATTGAAGCTCTTAAAGCCTTCAAATATTTTTACAAAAAACAATTTTTGATCTTGTATTTTCTATTTTTGTTATGTTTTTTGTGTTTGTAATGGTGTAAGTGATGGGGTAGGTAATGACAGGCTAATGGTAATAATTTCAGGTAGGTAAAGTGTTAAGTTTTAAATTACAGATAAGTAAGGTTAAAATGGGTCTAACCACAGGTAGATTTATTATAATTTTCCCTAAGCTTAATTTAAAAAAAAAAAAATTGTATCAAGTTTTATATAAGGTTTATGAATGATGCTCATTTTGTGGTATATGACATCATTAACATGATATTACATGTGCGTTTGCCTAGCACTACATCTGCGTAGAAGCTGCATTTGCATTTTTTGGCTGGTCCCATGGCACTGTTCATGAACCAGCCAAAGCACAAAAATGCGTGAATAGTGTTCGTGAACAGTGTTTTGCCTTTTAAAAAATATTTTCCTAAAGTATTTTCAGTAATAAGTTTTTAGATTTCAGCAAATAAGCGGTATCCAAACAGACTCTACATACCTGTTATTAAAAAGATGAACTGCATCGGGAAATATAAATGGTTAAGAAAGATATAATTATTTAATCTATATAGTATATTATATTAAGTATATAATTTTATTGCTGGAGCAAGTTTACTATTTTTTTATCTATATATTAAGAAGAGGAACTAGATCATTAATTTTATGATTCCAGTCCCTCACTGTAGAGTTATCTCATTACATCCCAGCCATTCTCTCAGAGCTTTGAGAGTGTTGTAGCATTATTTGTTTTTGGTTTTGCTTGATGTGATCATATTATTTGTCTTTTTTATTTTATTTTATTTTCTATGATGTGCAAATATGTGTATATTATTTGTTTTTAGTTTTTTTGGCTGGATTATTTGTTTTTATTTTTTTGACTGGATTATTTGTTTTTATTATTTTATTTTATTTTAGTAGGTGATGTTCAAAAAATGGAAAGCAAGCATCAACGTTTGATAAAAGACAACTAATTTTGCTACCGATGAGGATATATTATAACCATTTAAGGTATTTTATATAATAAAAAATAATAAAATAATAAAAACTAGAAATGAGTCAAAGCTAAGATTCTATGACCGTTCAAAGGATTTTATCTTTGAGTGAACTTGAATTTAGTTAAAGTTGATGTTTTATAACCGTATTTACTTCTTAGTGAACTTGAAATGAATTTGAGACTTTAATACTGTTAAAGTGTTTCTTCTTTGAGTGAATTAATTGGGGTTCCATGACCATTTAAAGTGTTTTATCACTGAGTCGATGAATTTGAATTGGGTTTTTTGATCATTTAAGATGTTTTACTTATGAGTGAATGAATTTGAATGGAGTATTTAGAGAAATGTTGTGTTCTAAAGTGGCAGGTTGTTATGAGTTGTTATTGGTGGGGCAAAAAAATAATTTTAGTGGTAGGTTCAAATTAGAACCAATAACAACTAACTAACTATAATTTATTATAAAAATATTGTAGACATAGCACTTCTCGAGAATTTATAACCATTTAAGTTATTTTAACTCGGGACTGAGATAAATTTTACTATTCTACTTGGGAATTTTGCTATGTAACTGAATGATCCATTGGGTATGTTGTTTTGCACACACAAAGATTTGCATCCAATTCATAGATCTTGATAAATATGGGTTTATTTGTTGGCCCATGTGAATGGACAAAATTTTGAATCAGATTGGGCTCAATTTGAATGCAAGGAATCATTTGTCTTTGAGGCCTAAACATCTAAAACAATTGTGGTACTTAGTGTTGAAGACCCTTGGTTTGTCCCTTTATTTGGGCTGACCCATATTGGGTCAGCTTTGATTGCATTTGGACCACTGTGACCCAAAATTTTGCTCAGTTACCCGCTTTTTGAAGAGAAGTGATAGACCCTTTTATTTCCCGCGAGCTGAAACGGCCAAGGGAAGTCATTTCTCTCAAAAACTTTTGATTTCTCAAGACACATCAAAGCACCGATCCCATGAGGCTAATTAAGTGCCCTCAATCTTTGTTTTTGTTTGATCGAATGGGTTATTCATTTGTAGTTTGTTGTGGTTAAGAGAGTACTCCTTTATTTAGATGACTTTTCTGTGTTTCAAACTTGAGTTTTATTTTTTTGAAGATATGGGTTTGTATGTTTACAATGTGGGTGGTGGTGGACGAAATATGGGATTTTTGATGCTTGGTTTGTTGGATTGTATATGGGACGACTTCAAATTTGAGATCATGGCTATGTATGTTCGCCTAGTGTTTGTTGTTGGGGTTGAATGTAGAGGCTTTGAATTTGGTGTGGTTTGGGAATTTCGATGCTTGGTTGTCAAATGAAGAAATTTTGATGTTTGATTTGTTACGTGCTTGATGTGGTTTTTGTGATTGTTTATGACTGTTCAAACTGATGAATGTAGCTGGAAAAATGAAACATTGAGGGTCCATCATGCTTAAGAATTTGATAGTTTATGAGTTTGTGAATAGATTTTTGATGTTGCAGTAGCACAAAGAAAGCACACACAATACTCTTTTTGATAGACAGAAACAAAACTGCTAGTTTCTGGATAATAAACCTCGAATCCACTAGGGATCCCTTGAATCTATAAGGTGATAGGGTTCTGGAATCTATCAAAAATAATAAACAAAGTTTGCATTTTTATAAATTTGAAAACTGAATTGTCTTCAGGGATTACAATGTGTTTAAATAGTAAAAACAAAACCTATGGCAACTAGAAACCCTAAGGTGGCTACGAAAGTATATAAAACCCTAATTTAACTAAACAACATTAAAAGAACTTAAAAAGAAGGAAATAAATAACCTAAAAACCTAAATTTAACAAAAATTACATAAAAATTATTATAATTAAATAATTACAAAATTTAAATATCAAACTGTGCCCTACATCAGACCCCTCCACTTGAAAAAAACTCGTCCTCAAGTTGATAGTTGAAATCTGAAATCTTCCGTTTCAAATAAACAAATACTTTGAATGCTTTAATAACTTGATCAGGTTTCGAAACTTGAATCCTTCATAAAGCGTAGCATAAAATTTCTTCTCATCTACCTTTAATTTATTTGCAACATTAAATTAACAAAGGACTGATATGAAAATTAAAATTTTCTACTCCAAGAAAATCAACATATTGTGCAGTTATCTTCAACAAATCAACCGAAACTTGAGGATTGTGAGTTGTGGACTTATCCTCATATTTAATTTCAATTGGATCTTCCTCAATATTCTCAATAATTAACATCTCTTATTTTTGTCATTATCCACAATCAACTCAACCTTCTTCTTTTCTTTGACATGTTCATCAAATTTTTGACAAGTGGTATCTTCAATCTTCAATTCAATAACTTGTTGCAAGTCTTGATCTTTTTTAACCACTTCAAAATTTTCTTTAGAAATAGGTTGCTTCTTTTCAACACTCAAATTCTTTCCTTTGCTTGACACATGGACTTGGCTGTGATAATTTTGGTTTTGTGACTGACCTTTCATGTTTTGAACATATTGCTTTCCATATGAATATATAGATTTATAATCAACACTTGTATAATCTAGTATATAATAATAGTCATTAGGGAACCATAAATCAGTAAATACATTTTTCATTCTTTGCAAATAGTAGATTGGATGCTTACCTCGCTGTTTTCTATCGATTTGAATGTCTTTCCACCATTTCTCTGCTTCATCGTCTAATTTATTAGGTGCAAGGTGTACTCTTTCTTCATCACAAATATTTCAAAAATTAAAATACTCTTCCAAATCAATAAGCCAGTTAATAAAATCCAATTTACACATATCTCCATCAAAGAATGGAATTTTCTTGTAGTTAGGAGTGCGTCTTTGAATATATTGATCATTGTTATTGTGAGATGATTTCCTAGCAAGAAGAGTAGCAATCATTTGCTTAATTTTGCCTATAATTTGTTAACTCTTTTCACGAAATTGGTGGAACTCTGCCCTAGCGTGAACTGCATCTTCAACTTCGTGGTTGTAGTTGTAGTGGTTACCGTCTCGTCGGTTAGCCATTAGACCCGGGCATGTCAAGGCTCTGATACTAGCTGATGTCACAGAAGCCTAAAGAAAGCACGCATGATGCTCTCTTTGCTGGACAAAAACTAAATTGTTAGTTTCTAGGCAGTAAACCTCGAATCCACTAGGGGTCTCTTAAATCCATAAGATGATAGGGTTCTGCAATCCACCAAAGTGCAATAGACAAAATCTGTATTTTTATACATCTAAAAACTAAATTGCATTTGGAGGCTACAATGCATTTAAATAGTAAAAACAAAATCTAAGGCAAATAGAAACCCTAAGTTGGGTACGAAAGCATATAAAACCCTAAGACTAAACAACATTAAAAACACCTAAAAAGAATTAAATAAATAACCTAAACCTAAAATAACAAAAATTACACAAAAATACTATAATTAAATAATTACAAAATTTAAATATCAAACTGTGTGCTACGTCGATTTTGAAAATGATTTTGGGGGTGGTTTTTGAGGGCATGTGAATTTGTTCGCTTATTGCTTGATTTTGTAGCTATATTGTGTTGATGTATTTAGGGTCTGTTTGGATACCGCTTATTTGCTTAAAACTGAAAATACTGTAGCAAAATAATTTTTAAATGTGTGAATAGTGTCGTGGGACCCAAAAATGCATGGGTATGCGCATTTTTGCATTTTTGGCTAGGTTGTGAACAATGCCGTAGGACCCAGCCAAAAATGCAAATGCTGAAAACTCAATTCACAAACACAGGCTTAGCTATGTGTTTGAGCTAGTTAGACCTTTGGTAAGTGTTGGAAACCATTTGGTTTGGAGTTATTGCATGAAATCACAAAGGACTACAACTGTTAGTGCAGTTGTCACTCCAGTTCTAGAGTAATTTGCATTTTTGTTTGTTTGTTTGTGTTTGTTAACATGTAATAGATTTTAGGATTTAGGCCCACCTTATTTACTTGTGATAGGCCACAAACTGAATGACCCCTTGTGATTAAACCAATTAATTAATTAGCCAAGTTATTAATTAATCAATTTATCATGCAATTGTGTGGCAGCACAAACAAATCACCAATAAACTAGATATGCAACGGAAAATAAATAACACGGTGATTTGTTCACGAATGGGGATAACCCTAACGGCAAAAACCCCACTGGGTGATTTACAGGTCACCACTCCCGAAACTCCACTATTATCAAATCAAGTGGTTACAAGTAAAGGAATCCCAAGTACCTTACCAACCTACAGTTGAACCCTTACCCCAATACCCAATTGGACTTGATTTGTAGTGACAGTTTCCACCTTTGATGCACGGCTCCCAAGTACGTGACTAACTAGATGTGCGGATCCCAGTACACGACTTCAAACACCAACTTAGAAGGAGAGGTTGGCTGCAAAGTTCTTTAGTTCATCCTACACAATGAAGATCAGGAAGATGCTTGGTCACAAAACCCTTTGGTGCAAATACACAGCAACTTCTTCAGAGAAGATGAACTAGGTCAAGAACTTTGTCTTTGATCACAATTTGCTTAAACAGAGATTGCTCAATGCTTTTGCAACTTGTGTACAATATGACGGCTCTTAAAACAATCCTTTTATATGTTTAGAGTTAAAAGAAAAGAAGGCCCAAAAACATATTCACGGATCCCAAGAAATCAGATCAGAAAATCTAATTTTTTAATTCTCGACAGATAGCAGGTGTCGAGGAGCTATCGAGTAGGCGTTGAGCTTTAATGATTTTGCACTTCAGCTTGTTTTTCTTGGACAGACTTGATGACTTCAACACTTGATCTTGAAACCTTGTTTCTTGAAGTATTAAAAACGCTTAGAACTACCCAATTACAAGTAGAGTGCGTTTTGTCAAAGGATTAGCCAATTTACATAAATAAGTATGACATATGTTCTTAACATGTGAACTACATATGTCCTAACAATCTGCTCATTTGGCAATCTGTGACAAAACTACAACAAACAAATAAACATATGAGAGAAGTCATAAATCACTCAACTCATATTCACTTATTGAATACAATAAAATCTATCCTAACACAAACTCTTGAAAAACTTTGCAAGAAGAGAGTTTATGGCAAGTAGACTTTGACAACCTGTATTTCTGAAACACTTTAAACAAAACTCATTAAGGCATCTTGTGTGAAATAGAATTAATAGATTGCATACAAATATAATGAACATGTGTATAAAGATAGAGAAGAAACAACACATGAAGAGAGAGGTGAAAGAAACATACATCCACATATAGAGAGAAAATAAGTACAATGTATGTAAAACTGGTCACAAGACCTCATATACAAGATCAATGTATCTAAAGAGAATAGAAAAGAAAAGATACATCAAAACCTCACTACATCCCTCAAAATATCAACACTCCCCTTATCAAAAATGTCCTATACTAACTCTCCCCGTAAGATGACTACTCTCATAACCCAAAACTACTCCCCCTTTTTGTCACGAGTGACAAAGGGTAGAGTGTCATGTAGACATCTCATTAGTAGAGCTTGCATCTTCATCATCATCATCTGAAGCATCATCGTCATCACCATCATCATTATCATCCTCAAAGTTAGAAGCCGCTGAAGAAGGTGGTGAAGGAGTAGCCTCAGGAGCAAAACCACCCATGGTCGCCTGCCGTCGTGCAATACGACCAACACGAACATTCACCTGATACAACTCAGTGGAGAGTGTATCGAGGCGAGCATCTATGCGCTGCAGCTGCGCCACGATGTCTCCAAAAGCTACATCGCCCGTAGAGGAAGAAGGAGCAAATGTAGATAGAGCAGATTTGGATGGAGCTGAACGGGAGGGAGGAGTGGAATCCGTCTATCTTGACCCAAACTAAGTCTCACTACGTTTTACGGTAGCGGCATCTATGGCACAGATGTGTGTGAAGTGGTCGGACACAAGAAAAGGGATAGAAAAATAGCGTAAGATCCTCGTGATAGCGGAAGGAAAGATGAGCTTATCACGGGATGCCGAGTCTAGATGAACATCTATGATAGAAAGGATGAAATGAGAAGGAAAATCTATAGTAAGATGCTTAAGAGAAGATAACAAAAATCGAGCACGAGGCTCTGTGATGGAATTGTAGTGAGAGAGTGGATTTAGTACAAAAGTCATCACCATGTTTAGGAATCTAGGACCTTTATCAAAAGGTCTACATGATGTATACTGATGCTTACCCCAATCAGAAGGGCGCTCACAAAAAGCTGAAATAAGCTCATCTTTGGACACAATCCGTAGACGCTCACAACCGGGATAGTCAGGATGATCTATCCTAGGAACCCTAAGCACATCCGCAACTAGCTGCGGTGTGACAGGGATGCGCGTATCTCGAACACAAGTGTGAAAGAGAGGTACTGAACGATCGATCCTGTGCATGTCGGAGTAAAACTCTTGAATCAGCACGAGAGGACATGTGACCGGGATGTCACACAGTGACTTTCATCCCCTACTGTGAATGACAGAGGGAAGGTCAGTGTCGGCAAAGTCCGCCAAAATGACTTGGCGTTCCAAATGAACCCCATCTAGAAAAGTTCTCCGTAAATGCCTTGTGGGCATCTCCATCACGGAACTGAAGATTTAGAGGAGCAGAATCAGAAGATGAAGAAGCTCCAGAAAGCAGAGGGTTCCGAGCCGGAGTGGATTTACGTTTTGGTGCCATAGACACTACTAACGTAAACAGAATGAGAAAGAGATAAAGAAGGAGACAATCAGAAAAGTCCCAAAATAGTTCACATATATCAAATATATTGAACAAAAAGTACGTATGCATGGGGAATGCATAAACATGTGACATGCAAATTAAAAAGCATCATGGGCTCAGCCTAATCCAATCCTACCAGCACACATACATAGAACACACATCTAAATGCATGTAAATATCATACTAATGCACATGAAATGCAATGTATGACATTTTGAACACATTTAAGTGAAAACTTAACCCAAAATTTCAAGAAAAACTCATTAATTTAAAAAAACCCCAAAATTTTTCAAAAATGCCAAAACCTAAGATTCAAAACATGAAATGCATGAAAAATGAAGGAAAATGAGATCATACCAAGTGATTTGAATGAAGGAAGGGCTGAAAATCACGTGGATTGAAGGTTTTGAGTGAGAAAAAGAGGTTAGGGAGATGAACAGCCACGGACAGATCGAGAGGGATCGAGAGAAATGAGATCAGAATCGCGACAGAGTTTTATATAGGAACCTCAGTAATTCTCGACAGCTGAGGTATCGAGAGGTGTCGAGAAAATGAACTTCGACAGCTATAGGTGTTAAGAAGGTATCGAGGAATAGACACCAAATCCCAAAACATAAGCTCGATCGATCGACAAGGTATCGAGAAGGTATCGAGGAGACAGGAACTTTCTCGATCAATCCACCAGGTGTTGAAGAGGTGTCGAGATTGTAATAAGAAAAAGGCTTGAGAAGCTCGACAGATAACAAGGTATCGAGGAGGTGTCGAGCCAGCAGTAAAAATTAGTTTTTCGAGAAGTGAAAAACACAAACATGAATGCAATCCAACATGCACCTCAACCATTTATCCAATCAACATATAAAGCTATCAAAATCATCTCTTAATGAAAAAATTTAAGCACATGGATCCTCAAAAACACACACACACACACACACACACACATACACACTAAACACTTTATTTTTCAAAAACAAGTTAAGACAGTTTAGTGAGCATACATTAGCACATGTAAAACCTTTATGATGGCCAAATCACATTGTACCTGTACATGTATCAAAAGTAGCAAAGAATATTGCGTGTTGTGTGTGAAAAACATCGCAAGATTGCATGTGTATACATGTTATAACGATCTAAGATATGAGAAAATAACTTTAACTCACACATAATCATAACTGTTTGATGGGGACTATCACCTTCGAGGTACATCCTATAACTCCCACATCTCCTAGAATACACGCTTGCAATCATATTTAAAACATTTTTAATTTTTTTGCTTTTTATTTTCTTTGCATATTTTCTTTTTAAGCATATCATACATGGGCATATAAGAGAGAGAAAAGAAATACCCATTGATATTTGACATTCCAATTTTGCTATGACGAAGCACACAAATGTCATTGACATCACACTTTTGCTATGTCGAAGCATACAGATGTCATTTAAGATTGGCAGGCAATAGTGGTGAGATGGTTATTTATGCCTTTCTCTTAGGATTTTCTAGTCCTACCCATAAAAAAGAGTGATATGAGTGTTAAGTTTTAAGTGATAACTTAATCTTACTCATCACAAACAAGAGCCACAAAGCTCACTTGCTTAGTTGTGCATAGAGATGCTCATCTAAGCTACAAGAGATACAAAGTTTAGAAAACTCTGTTTCATTGGCCATCCAAGGTACACAAGTACCAAAGTACACAAAACACACCCTGTTTTTGTATTTTTCTAATTTTTCAATTTTTTTTATTATTTTTATATTAAAAAAAAATGAACAAAACTGAAAGTAAACACACAAAAACATGTTAACGAAGCAAAGCATAAAACTAGATGCAAATGCATGAGGAAAAGGAAGAAGAGAGGGAAATCAATCCATGGAGATAACACCAATGTTTTGACGAAGAAATTCAAAACGTTTGTTGTCAAGAGGTTTGGTGAACAAGTTAGCCTTCTGATCATCAGTGTGGATAAACTCAAGAGTGAGAGTACTATCTTCGACAAGCTCCCTAATGAAGTGATGTCGAATCTCTATGTGTTTGGTTCGAGAATGCTGAACCGGGTTCTTAGAGATATTTATGGCACTGGTATTGTCACAGTAAATAGTGAGATTCTCTTGACAAATACCATAATCATGAAGGAGTTTTTGCATCCAGAGGAGTTGTGTGCAACAGCTACCAGCAGCAATGTGCTCAGCTTCTGTAGTGGATAAGGAGATGAAGTTCTACTTTTTTCTCATCCAAGAGACAAGATTGTTGCCTACATAAAAACAACCCCCTGAAGTACTCTTCCTATCATCAGCATTCCTAGCTCAATCTGTATCAGAATATCCAGCTAAGACACCATTTGTGTCCTTGCTGTACCACACACCGAACTCAGCGGTAGTTTTGACATACTTTATAATTTTTTTTAAAGCAGTCATCTGTGATTCTTTAGGATTAGCCTGATATCTAGCACACATACCAACACTGTAACTAATGTCAGGTCTACTAACAGTAAGGTAAAGAAGACTACCTATCATGCTTCTATATAGAGAAGGATCAACACTCTTGCCTAACATATCTACAGTGAGTTTAACATTTGGGCTCATAGGGGTTCTAACAGAACTAGCAGATTCCAAACCAAACTTTTTCACAAGATTCTTAGCATATTTAGATTGAGAAAGGAATATATCTGAATCTTGTTGGTGAATCTGCAATCCTAGGAAGTGAGTCAGCTCTCCAATCATGCTCATCTCGAACTCGGCTCACATGAGTTTTGAGAAGCCATGAGCAAGTTCATCCTTAGTCGACCCAAAGATGATGTCATCAACATACACTTGAGCAACTATCAACTCGCCATCTTCCTTTTTGACGAAGAGAGTTTGGTCAGCTTTTCCTCTTGTGAACCCATGTGACACTAGATATTGTGTGAGTCTATCATACTAGGCTCTAGGAGCTTGCTTCAACCCATAAAGTGCCTTTTTAAGGTACAGCACATGATTCGGAAAGTGTGGATCAATGAATCCTTTTGGTTGAGCCATATAGACATCCTCTTTGAGTAACCCATTCAAGAAAGCAGTCTTTACATCCATCTGATAAAGTTTGAAATTCAGTTGACATGCTAGGGCAAGGAGAATTCTGATGGATTCCATTCGAGCAACTGGGGCAAATGTTTTAGCATAGTCTACTTCTTCCATTTGTGAGTATCCCTGAGCTACAAGTTGAGCCTTGTTGCGAATCACATTGCCTTCTTCATCGGTCTTATTGCGGAAAATCCACTTTGTACCAATGATGTGCTCACCCTTCAGTCTAGGTACAAGAGTCTAAACATCATTCCTCTGAAACTAGAGCAGTTCATCATGCATTGCTTTAACCCAACTTTCATCTTATAGTGCTTCCTCCACTTTCTTGGGTTCAACCTGTGACAAGTTGCAAGAATAAGACACAAAGTTAGCAACACATTTATCAATTGTACGTTTCCTTAATGTGAGTTCATTCATGTTTCCCACAATAACTTCTAGAGGATGATTCAATTTAATCCTAGAGAAAGGTTCTTTCTCTTGATGAGATTCAGAATCTAGTGAAGTTGGTATTTCTGTAGATTCTTCCACAACACTGGGAGTACTAGGAGATGCAGGTTCTTGATTAACAATGTCTTGAACTTCCTTAGGCTCAAGGGGAAGAATTTCCTTGGGGAGTTCATCAACACCTTTCTCAGAATTGGAATCTGAAGACTCATCAATGATAACATTTACAATCTCCATTACTTTCATAGTTCTTTTGTTGTATACCCGATAAGCCTTGCTAGTGGAAGAGTAACCTAGAAATATGCCTTCATCACTCCGAGAGTCAAACTTTCCCACATTCTCTCTATCCTTGAAGATGAAACAAGTACTTCCAAAGATTCTGAAATATTTCACATTTGGCTTTCTTCATTTCCATAACTCATAGGGAGTCTTTTTGGTACCAGGTCTGAAGTACACCCTATTCACCGTATGACATGCAGTGTTTACGGCTTCTCCCCATAAGTTTCGAGCCACATCTTTGTTATGCAACATGGCTCTAGCCATCTCTTGAATAACCCTATTCTTTCTTTCTACCACACCATTCTGCTGAGGTGTAATAAGAGTAGAGAATTCTTGAGATATACCTAATCTTATGCAAAAAGACTCCATGTATGAGTTCTCGAATTCTTTACCATGGTCATTTCGAATTCGATCAATCTTTAAACTTTTTTCATTCTGCAGTCTTGTGCATAAGGCCTTAATGTGCTCAGGAGCATCAGACTTGGATCGTAGTAAGATAACCCAAGTGTATCTAGTGAAGTCGTCTACCACAACCATGATATATCTCTTACCACCAAGAGACTCGGTTCTGGTTGGACCCATAAGATCTAAATGCAAAAGCTCCAATGGTCTGGAGGTAGCTGATGTTTGAGTGTCTGGATGCTTAACTTTTGTCTGTTTCCCAAGCTAACATATTCCACACACCATATTGCTCAATCTACTAAGCTTAGTTATCCCCAAGACTGATTCATGCTTAGATACAATGGATAGATGCCTGTAACTAGCATGTCCCATTCGTTGATGCCATATATCTTCATTTGGCAAACGAATGCTATTACACACTATATCAGCATCAGGAACCAATCCATAACAGTTGTCCAATGTGCGAACCCCACTAATGAGCTTCTTTCCAGACTCATCCATGACAAGACACTTTCCCTTTGAGAATAGTACCATGAAGTCTTGATCACATATCTGACTTATGCTCAATAGGTTTACCCTTAAACCTTCTACATAAAGAACATTTGCAATGTCTAGCAATCCTGGTAGAGATATGATTCCTTTCCCTTTAATCTCTGACTTGCTTCCATCACCAAAAGTCACATTACCATCTTTCTTAGGCTCAAAGATCTTGAAGAGAGATCGGTCTCCAGTCATGTGTCTTGAGCAACCACTGTCAAGATACTATAGACATGTATCCATCACTTTGAATGCAGACTTCATCATGAAACACACTTCAAGCTTAGATGACAAATCAGAGGGAATGGTTCTTTCACTCAATTGCCTTTTATGAGCCAAGCCTTTAACTTTTACTCTTCTCAGACGAACTCCTTTGCACATTTTCATTCTGAGACAGTCTAGTTTCTTCTTAGCCAAACTGAGATCTTTTCCAATAGTCATTATAAGAGAATTCAAATAACTTTTGGACTTGTATTTTCTGAGACACTCAAACAAATAGTGATTAGAAAAACAAGATATATTTGAAAACATAGATCTCTTCAAGCCGGTTATAGCCATGACAACAGGGGGTCAATGGATCAACACAACAAAGATTAAACCTAATCAGAGTGTGCCTGCTCTGATACCACTTGATAGGCCACAAACTGAATGACCCCTTGTGATTAAACCAATTAATTAATTAGCCAAGTTATTAATTAATCAATTTATCATGCAATTGCATGGCAGCACAAACAAATCACCAATAAACTAGATATGCAGCAGAAAATAAATAACATGATGATTTGTTCTCGAATGGGGAAAACCCTAACGGCAAAAATCCCACCGGGTGATTTTCAGGTCACCACTCTCGAAACTCCACTATTATCAAATCAAGCGGTTACAAGTAAAGGAATCCTAAGTACCTTACCAACCATACATATGAACCCTTATCCTAATACCCAATTGAACTTGATCTGTAGTGACAGTTCCCACCTTTGATGCACGGCTCCCAAGTATGTGACTAACTAGATGCGCAGATCCCAGTACGCGACTTCAAACACCAACTTAGAATGAGAGGTTGGCTGCAAAGTTCTTCAGTTCATCCTACACAATGAAGATCAGGAAGATGCTTGGTCACAAAACCCTTTGGTGCAAATACACAGTAACTTCTTCAGAGAAGATGAACTAGGTCAAGAACTTCGTCTTTGATCACAATTTGCTTGAACATAGATTGCTCAATGCTTTTGCAACTTGTGTACAATATGACGGCTCTTAAAACAATCCTTTTATATGTTTAGGGTTAGAAGAAAAGAAGGCCCAAAAAAATATTCACGGATCCCAAGAAATCAGATTAGAAAATCTGACTTTTTAATTCTCGATAGATAGCAAGTGTCGAGGAGCTATCGAGAAGGCATCGAGCTTTAATGATTTTGCACTTCAACTTGTTTTTCTTGGACAGACTTGATAACTTCAACACTTGATCTTGAAATATTATTTCTTGAAGTATTAAAAACACCTAAAACTACCCAATTACAAGTAGAGTGCATTTTGTCAAAAGATTAGCCAATTTACATAAATAAGTACGACATATGTTCTTAACATGTGAACCACATATGTCCTAACAACTTGTATAGCGCACATACTTATACTACACACTCTGCCTCCTATATAAAGACACTCATGTATATTTTATGACTTAAGAAATACAATACATTCATTCAGTATTTTTAACATGGTATCAGAGCCACTACTCTAACCTTTTTGGTGTCTTGTAGTCTTGTGTTCTTCGACATTCTTCGATGCCTCAACCTTCTCTGATCACTAAACCCATTTGTGCCCTTTTTCTGACTACTCCGCCACCGTTAAAGGCACTCCGAGTTGAATCATCACCGCCAAAGGATCTCTCTCCGCCGCCAAGATAACTGCCTTCGTCGGATCATTTAGTTCTGAAATTTCGATTATGACACCAAAGACACAATCCTATAGATCGTCAATCGATCTACTTAACATCACCAGAATCACCACCTTCGAAGTACTCACACGCCCCCACGTGCCATTCAAAGATTCAGCGAGTTGTCCCATGTGCTGCACGCACCACCACGTGCTGATATCAAGTTTGGCATGCGCTAGTGAAGTACCTACTAACGTCATCACTACCACATAAGCTGATTATGTCATCAGCCACATCAGCCACTCACGTCATTTGCCATGTCAGCAGCTTATGTTAGCACACCTACATCATCGGTTGACCTGTTGCGTCAGCCACTGTTGACTTTGTTCGTGAACTTTTACTAGCATTGACTGTTGACTTTTACCAGGTGCTCCTTACCCAGTTTTTCTCGTAGATTTCATTTTTGCAGTTCATTTTTGTATATTTTGCTTCTATGAAGAATAAGGACAGGTTTTCTTCTTATTGCAATAATCGTCGCCAACAATCCAACAAACGTTTTTGCAATTTTTGCAAACGTCTTAGCCATAATATTGAGACTTGCTATCATCGCAACAAATAAGATATTTCCATTTTTGCTGCTACTGTTGCTAACACTAAGAGTGTCTAACCAATGGCTCCCATCTTTGCAAAGTCTAAGTCTTCGAGATCCATTATCACCATTTTCACAGTTGATCTTTAAAATATCATTGCTAATACCATTCGTATGGTTGGTGATGAATCAGAAATTTATGGTCGTCATTGCACGAAGATTGTCATTTAACCAGGGAAGACATTATGCATTTATTACAATCATTGATGATGAAACGTAACGGACGGAGCAACGGTCATAGAATGAGCTATGAACTCTAGACAAAGATTCTGTAACACTAACCGTTGAGCATAAATACAACACATCATTGCCCATTAATAAGGCACACAACTATAAAAGAGAAGGTAACAGAAGTTAAAGGTACACACAAATACTCTACGAAATCACTCTCTACTTATTTTCTCTCTAGAATCTTTCTCCCTTGCTAACTTAAGCATCGGAGGCAGTTTGGCTAACGCCACAGTGGCGTGTTACTCTTTCATTCAACTCATTTTGCAAGTTTCTTATCTTCAAAGACAACCTCATTCATAGCATCATTCATCCGCCACAACGAAGAGCTCAACTATTGATTTTTTGCATCATCAGTTTGGCACTGTCTATGGGAAATGCTAATCATAAAAGCTATCTTTCCTAGTGACAAAAGAGTTCCTCGAAGTACGAAATAGAAGCAGAGACTACACCTCAGCTAGACGCTGTGCAACAACAACAAATCCAAGCCCTCTTGGCTAATGTGGAAGAGCTGACTCGCCAGAATGAAGAGCTTCAAAAGACATTGGAGTCTCAAAACGAAGAACAACGATGAACAGGTGAAAACCAAAATGAAGAAAAATCAAACTCTCAAGCCAACAGGCGAGACAGAACTTCAGGAGAATATTCCACTAGGGTGGAAAATGAGCTTCGCAACATGATGAAGGAAATGGACGAACTAAAAAGCGCTATGACAGACAAAGGCGGAGAAAATTTGGATGGGACGATTTGAAGGATGGACTCACCATTTACCAATGAAGTGTTAAACCGTCCCCTCCCACCAAAATTTCGTCTTCCACAATTGGAGTCGTATGACGGTTCCAAGGATCTCTTGGATCACATCGAATCATTCAAGATGCTGATGCTGTTGCAAATGACCCCAAACGAGGTGATGTGTAGGGCAGTTCCAACAACACCAAGCAGCTAGAGTATGGTTCAACAAGATACCCCCAGGAACCATTACAAACTTCGAACAACTCAGTAAGGGTTTTGTTCATCATTTCATTGGGGGGCAAAGACACAAAAAACCAACTGACCATCTTCTCAACATTCAGCAAGCAGAAGGAGAATCACTAAGACAGTACGTCACTTGATTCAATAAGGAGCTACTGCAGGTAGACAAAGCTGAAGATCAAGTTATTTTAACAACATTCCAAGCAGGGTTGCTGCCAGGAGATTTCTTCTTCTCAATCACTAAAAGCCCACTAAAAATAGTCGCAGATTTGCTCCATAAGGCTCAGAAGTACATGAATGTACAAGATACGGTGCTTGCAAAAGAGATGAAAGGAAAAAGAAAAAGAGACGAAAGAACAAGCAACAATAGTGATAAGAAGAAGGAGGCATGAAGTGTTGGGCAGACCATAGGGAAAAAGAAGGAACTTCCAGACAGGAAACCCAAGTTCACTAACTTCACTCCTCTAATAATGCCAAATGAGAAAGTCCTTATGTAGATAAGAGATGATCCTTCCCAACAATGACCGAAGCCAATTAGCACCCCTATAGAAAGAAGAGACAAGAGCAAGTACTGTAGATTCCACTAGGACCACAGGCAATGTATTGATGAGTGCAGGCATTTAAAAGATCAGGTGGAGACTTTAATCCGACAAGGGAAGTTGCAAAAGTACGTCAGAAAGACGGAGCCCCACATGTACCAAAGAAAGGACGACCAAGACAGAACTCTGGAGATAGGGGATACCAAACCCCTGCAGGAGAAATAAAGACGATCTCGGGAGGATTAATAGTAGGCAAAACATTGAAGTCCCTAAGAAAAGCACAAGGAAGAGAAATAAATAGTGTCCATTCGCGGCTCCCTTCAATGAAGATGCCAAAAAATGATGAGCTTGATATTGTCTTCTCAGAGAGAGATGATCGTGGCATCAAGCAACCCCATGATGATCCACTAGTAATCATGCTCAAAGTAGAAGAGTTCAACATCCACTGAGTGCTCATTGATAATGGAAGCTCAGCAGATATCACATATTTGCCCGCTTTGCAGCAAATGAAGCTGGATAAGAAAAGGATTAGGCCTTTCACCTCACCTTTGGTAAGCTTCACAGGGGATTGAATCGTCCCTTGAGGCATCGTCACTCTAATTGTAATTGCAGGAACTTATCCAGCATAGGTCACAAAGAATATTGATTTCCTCATAGTTGAGTGTCCTTCAACATACAACATCATCTTGGGAAGACCTGCACTCAACAGACTAAGAGCAACAACATCAACGTATTACTTGAAAGTGAAGTTTCCAATAGCCCATGGGGTAGGAGAAATCAGAGGAGACCAAGTCTTGGTAAGAGAGTGCTACCAAGCTACTTTAGCTTCTAGCGAGAACCACACATGGGTGATCAATGAACCAGAGCCCATTCCTAAACCATTAGAAACACCACAAAAAGTTGAGATCATCCCATGAGATTTGACAAAGGTATTGAAGATTGAAACAACACTCCCAACTTCTGAGAAAGAAAAGATGATTTCCTTCTTATAGGCAAGCCAAGATGTTTTCGCCTAGAAACACAAGGATATGCTCGGTATTGATAGGAAGATCATACAGTATCATCTCAATGTCAACCCAGAATGCAAACCTATACAGCAATAACGGAGGATATTTGCACCAAAACGCAACAGAGCTGTAACTGAAGAAGTAGAGAAGCTACTAGAAGTTGATTTCATCAGGGAAGTCTTCTATCCAGACTGGCTAGAAAACATGGTCATGGTAAATAAGAGCAATGGCAAGTGGAAAATGCGCGTCGACTTCACAGACCTGAATAAGGCCTACCTAAAGGATAGCTTCCCCTTGCCAAGGATTAACCAGCTAGTAGACTCAACTGTTGGACACAAGCTCTTGAGTTTCATGGATGCATTCTCTGGATACAACCAGATTCTTATGGACGAAGACAATCAAGAGAAGACCTCGTTTGTCACCAGCTAAGGGTTGTACTGCTATAAAGTGATGCCCTTTGAGCAGGAGTAGTGTTCATATCTCTAGAAAAATAAACATTGAAGTATACAGTCAGATTGCAGTTCCCAGCAACAAATAACGAGGCAGAATATGAAGCATTGCTAACAGGGCTAAGTCTAGCAAAGGCTCTAAGAGTAAAGAACCTTATCATCCAAGCTGATTCTTAGCTAATAATTGGACAAGTGAAGGGAGATTATGAAGCCAAAGAAGAAAGGATGCAGAACTACTTAAGATCGTTCAATGACTCTCACGACACTTTAACAGTCTAAACTTTATGCAAATCCCTCGAGCAAAAAATGCAGAAGCTAATTTTCTAGCATGATTAGTCCTGTCTAACGATTACAATGCAACCTCCAAACTATGTGTAGAGATAACGGGATAGCCAAGCACAGAAGGTGAACAAGTTCTAAAGATAAAAGAATAAGACGAATGGATGACTCCCATCGTCCGTTACTTGAAAAAAGGATGGCTCCCAGAAGATAAGATGGAAGCAAGGAAGATATAGATTAGAGCAGCTCACTTCGTCATTATTGACGACGTGCTGTATAAACGAGGATATTCACTCCCATATCTAAGATGCGCCAGTTTAGAAGAAGCAGATTATATGCTCCGTGAGATACACGAGGGAATTTGTGGAAACCACATTGAGGCAAGATCCTTAGCAAGAAAGGCGCTTAAAGCAGGACATTATTGGCCAACCCTACAGAAAGATGCATACAACATCATCAGAGCATGCGACAAGTGTCAACATTTTGCAAATGTCCAAACGAGACCAAGAGAGACGATGACCCCCATATCCTCATCATGGCCCTTCGTCCAATGGGGAATCGACATCATGGGTCCATTCCCCCTAGGGAAGAAGCAACTCAGATTTCTAATCATCGCCATCGATTACTTCACAAAATGGATAGAAGTAGAGCCAGGGATGACAATAACAAAGGCTAAAGTTACAAGCTTTGTGTGGAAAACATCATTTGCAAGTTTAGAGTCCTACATGTCAAAATATCGGACAATGGAAAGCAGTTTGAGAACCTCAAGTTTCAAAAATTTTGCCAAGACTTAGGAGTTAACAATCACTATCCTTCTTTAAGACACCTTCAACGGCCAGACAGAAGTAACAAACAGAAGCTTACTCAAAATTATCAAAACTAAGCTTGAGGGGGCAAAGGGGGCATGGCCTGAAGAACTACAAAATGTCCTTTGGGCATATAGGACTACCACAAGAGTTCCAATAGGAGATACACCATTCAAACTGACATTCGACACTGAGGTCGTCATACCAGTGGAAGTAGAACTGACGAGCTACTGAGTCAATACATATGAAGACTAGAAGAATTAGCAGAAGCTTAACAACAATCTAGACCTAGTTGATGAAGTCAGGGAAGAAGTTATAAAGCGAATGGCCAAACACAAGGAAGCAATGGCCAGATACTATAACAAAAAGGTTAAGGTAAGAAGGTTTAACACAAGAGACCTTGTCCTTAGAAAGGTATCATGGGCAACAAAGGACCTATCCCAAGGAAAACTGGGGCCAGCCTAGGAAGGCCCCTACGAAGTAATCTGTCATTCCAGAGAAGGTTCTTACTACCTGAGGTGTTTAGACGGCCAAGAACTGCCTTGACCACGGAACATAGAACACTTAAAGAAATACTACCAGTAAGGAATGCTTACATTTCAAGTTAACTAATCTTCATATCAGTATGTATGACAGTCATTACATTCGTCGTTCATGAGATCAATAATACATGAAAGCATTATCTATGCATATTTATCAATGATTATCCATGATCTATCAAAACAAGTACAATCCATATTTATCAATGATTATCCATGATCTATCACTATCAAAACATGTGTAACGATTAGGAGTTGTCCTTGGGAGATGTCTCAAGGCCTTCCGTCATTAAAATTTCAAATCAAAAGCTATAGCCATTGAAGTTGCTGATACACAACTACCAAAGTCAACTAAATCAAAGTTGTTCAAACACAACCAACATAATCGTCATTCAAGACAAAAAAAAAAAAAAAATGGTTAACCTAAAAGACACTCCAATACCACGACTCTAAGTCACGAGTACAGCGCAACATCGTCATTCAAACATGACTCAACAAAGCTGTTCAAACACAGCTAAAAAATGCTAATGTTGGTGCAAACACAATAATAATGGAAACAACATAAAGAGAAACTGAATAATACGCTAAATATTATTAATTTGAAGAGATGAACACAACACTATTTGGACTGAGGCGTGACACTTTCTCTCTTTAAGGAGATTCAAGCCTTTGGTTGGCTAATCTTTGTAACTGGTGTAGACCTTCTCTGACTTGTCTCCCCTAGGATACAACAGCCCAACAAATGTTGTATGGCTAGAATAGCTTCTGCACAAAGTGTTCAAGCCCAAGGCTCCACCAAAAGAACACCTTTCTTTAGCTCGAAATCTCTCAAGTATTTAGAAATATTATTGAATTCACTCTCTCAAACTATACTCTTTGTTTTAACTATTTCTCTTCATTCACTCTTGATATGAAATTAATCCATAGCATAGCCATATATATAGTCTTCCAACCCTTCACATAACCTACATGTTATTTATTAATTTGGAAAACCTCTCTTAATTTATTTAATCTAACTTACATACATGTAACTCTTTCTTTAACAAATTTTATTCTAACTCATCTCTTTATTCATCTTAAGTTATTTTGGTTTTCAACATATTTAATTTAAAATGTACTAACATTCCCCCACTCATTTTAATATTAAATTCAGAAAATGAGAGATTACCGGGCAAAGAGGGATTATTAAGCATCGTGAAGGTGTGCTCTGCATTGAACCTTCACTTAGTGAAACAACAATCTCTACTCCAGAGTCAGTAGTGGTCTCCGACTTGAACTACGACTGCTTAAGGGAAATAAAGCATTACTGCTCACACATAATGATCCAGGTGTTAACATGAGCTTTTATAGCTAGCACTTTACGGCTGTGTGCTGATCCCGGTTTCATGAGTCTATTTGAGATTAAGTCCAAATCTCATAGGGAGCGGCCCCACCCCCACACTCACATAGGTGAAATTTTGTCAAGAGTGCTCTTGTAATTCTGACACCCCACTCATACGAGCTACAAATTTCATTAAGAGTTTTTTACTCAACCTTTCCACATTACAAGATAAATGCACTTACATCATAGGGATGAACAATTAAAAAATTATTTACAAGATAAATAATTAAAAAAAAAATTGTGCATTTCTTACGACCATCATACGATTCATTTTTCCCATTGAACCCAATTCTCAGGATCTCTATTCATTGGGTTGGGTATCCTTATACATGGCTCATGATTCTATGGACTTTAGTCCCATCCCCCTCGATGTATTCCAAACTCTATCTTTTGCCAAGGCCTTGGTAAATGGATCTGCAAGATTATCATTAGATTTAATATAATCCACAGTTATGATGCCACTTCTCAAATAAGATTGCACGGTACTGTGGTTTCTTCTTATAGGTCTGGATTTACCGTTGTAGTAACAGTTTTTAACTCTACCAATTGCAGTAGTGCTATCACAATGAATTAATATAGGTGGAATTGGCTTTTCCCAAAGTGGAATTTCATACAATAAGTCTCTAAGCCAATTTGCCTCTTCACTAGCTGAAGCTAATGCTATTAATTCAGCTTCTATTGTTGAATTAACAATTATTGTTTGCTTTTTAGATTTCCAACAAATAGCACCACTACCTAAGGTAAAAATATAACTAGTGGTAGAGAGAGAATCACCTGACAAAGTATTCAAATCGGCATCACTAAAAGCTTCAATCACAGCAGGGTACTTTTTATAAAATAGGCCATAGTTTTTGGTACCAATTAAATATCTCATGACTCGCTCAATAGCTAGCCAATGATCTTTACTAGGCTTGCTAGCAAATCTGCTAAGCACTCCTACTGCATATGCAATGTCAGGTCTAGTACAATCAGTAGCATAACACAAACTACCAATGATGGTAGCATAATCCTTTTGATTAAAAATCTCATCATCATTATTCACATGATATAAATGAACACTAGAATCAAAAAGAGTAGCTACACTTTTGTGATCATGAAAATTATATTTTCTCAATATTTTCTCAACATAATGTGATTGATCAAGATATATTCCATCACATGCTTTTGTAATTTTCATGCCCAAAATAAAATTAGCCTCACCAAGATCTTTCATATCAAAATGGCTTTTAAGCATATTTTTCGTCTCATTTATAACATGCATATTTAAGCCAAAAATCAACATATCATCCACATAGAGGCTAATAATAATATGTAAATTATTCCATGAATTAGAATAAATACATTTATCACATTCATTTGATTTATAACCATTCTCAATCATGCAAGAATCAAACTTTTCATGCCACTGCTTAGGTGCTTGTTTTAAGCCATATAGGGATTTAGTTAGCTTACATACCTTGCTTTCTTGTCCAGGCTCTACAAAGCCTTTGAGTTGATCCATATAAATCTCTTCCTCTAGGTCCCCATTTAGAAAAGTAGTTTTTAAGCACACAACCTATGGTCTTACAACCCGGTGGAAGATTAACTAATTTCCAAGTTCTATTAGAAATGGTGCAAACA
The DNA here is from genome assembly GCA_023621385.1 of Quercus gilva. Taxonomy (NCBI): domain Eukaryota; kingdom Viridiplantae; phylum Streptophyta; class Magnoliopsida; order Fagales; family Fagaceae; genus Quercus; species Quercus gilva. Next base: position 91,171,867 of record CM042476.1, on the reverse strand, counting down.
CAATAATAATGGAAACAACACAAAGAGAAACTGAATAATACGCGGAATATTATTAATTTGAAGAGATGAATACAACACTATTTGGACTAAGGCGCGGCACTCGCTCTCTTTGAGGAGATTCAAGCCCTTGGTTGGTTAATCTTTGTAACCGGTGCAGACCTTCTCTGACTTGTCTCCCCCAAGATACAACAGCCCAACACATGTTATATGGCTAGAACAGCTTCTGCACAAAGTGTTCAAGCCCAAAGCTCCACCAGAAGAACACCTTTCTTTAGCTCAAAATCTCTCAAGTATTTAGGAATATTATTGAATTCACTCTCTCACACTATACTCTTTGCTTTTAACTATTTCTCTTCATTCACTCTTGATATGAAATTAGTCCATAGCATAGCCATATATAGTCTTCCAAACCTTCACATAACCTACATGTTATTTATTAATTTGGAAAACTTCTCTTAATTTATTTAATCTAACTTACATACAAGTAACTCTTTCTTTAACAAATTTTATTCTAACTCATCTCTTTATTCATCTTCAGTTATTTTGAGTTTTCAACATATTTAATTTAAAATGTACTAACAGCTAAGTTGTTCAAACACAACTAACATCGTCATTCAAACATGAGTAAATAAAAAGCTATTCAAACACAGCTAAAAAATGCTAAGTTGTTCACACATAACTGACATCGTCATTTAAACATGACTCAATAAAAAACTGTTCAAACACAACTAACATTGTCATTCAAACATGACTAAAAAGTTGTTTGAACACAGCTAAAAAATGCTAAGTTGTTCAAACACAACTAACATCGTCACTCAAACATGAATAAAAAGCTATTCAGATACAGCCAAAACATGTTAAATTGTTCAAACACAACTAAAATCGTCATTCAAACATGACCCAACAAAAAATTGTTCAAACACAACTAAAAAATACTAAGTTATTCAAACACAACTAAGATTGTCATTCAAACATGACTCAATAAAAAGTTGTTCAAACACAGCTAAAAAATGCCAAGTTGTTGAAATACAACTAAGATCGCCATTCAAATATGACTTAATAAAAAGCTGTTCAAGCACAAGCTAAGTATGAAAAAGCAGTTCAAACACGAGCTAAATATAAAAGTTGTCTCAGCATAACTAACATCGTCACAAAAGGTTATCCAAGCATAAAAGAGTTATTTACTACAACTAAAAGTAGGAAATCCATAACCTTATCTATCATCGTCAAAGAAATTATTTAATTGCCCAAGACAACAAGCCTAAAGGAGCTGTTCAATCTAAAACAGCAGGCCCAACGAGAAATATTGTTCTTGCCTTGCATTAAAAGGAAAGGAAAAAAACATAAAGATTACTGCTCTTCAGGGACAGGATCAGTAGGGGTTGTAATCATGGCCTCTTCCATCACTCGGGCAACGTCTGTGGCTTCCTCTGTCATGTTCTCTACTGTGGCCTCAGAAGAACAATCAAACATAAGCTCTTTCTCGACGTCGTCCATAGCCAAGCTAGAAAGGTCTAAGCTAGGGTGATGCTTCGCCATCCACTTCACGAGAAGATCAAAGCCCTCCACGTAGTACTTGCATAACTCATCAGAGTCTTTGAAATCCTGTACCGCTGTGGCCCCACTGTTCTGTAGCTTCAGCTCCAGGCCACCAATCTACTTGTCCTTCAGCTTGCAAAAGTCCTTCTCCACTTGTAAGCTCTTCTCCAAGGTTACCACACCCTCCTTTTCATTTTCAGCTTCAGCAATGAGAATAGCAACCTTGTTCTTAAGCATCTCATTCTCAGCGAATAAAGACTTGACCAAAGGCTCAAACGTAGCCACCTTCTTTTCTAAGTCTAAGAGCTTTCTAGAGATGAACAGAGACTCCTCCAAAGCCTACAAAGAAATTTTCCCTTAGCAGAAGCAAAACAGAGAAAAAGAAGAAGTTAAAAACAGCCTACCTGCACAAGCTATTGGATATGGGACGACATCACCTCACTGGATGACTTCGCCATCAGAGGACTCAGATCATCCACAGAGAGTGCCTTATGGGTTTTCAAAGTCTTTGCATTAGCATCATCTCAAAAGGTAGGAAGGAAAGATTTACCACTAGCCTTCTTCTTCTTCCTAATCTCCTCTCCACCAAAGGCAATCATCTCCAATGACGAAGTGGGAGAGGCAGGGCGTTTGGCAGGCGAGTGGGTAGGAGGAGGTGTTATCACAAGATCTTTCTTAAAGACGCCACAAGCCTTTTTCTTGGAATAAAGACCGCTGACGGTGCCATCCTTAGCCTTCTTCTTTTAGGCCTCAGCTAATTTCTGCTTGCTAAATCTAGTCGTCATTCCTGAAAGCATGAGGCAAATAAATAAAAATAAAAAAATAAAAAAATAAAAGAGAAGAAGAAAAGAAAGAAGAAGGCAGAAGGAAAGAAACACTTGCTTTTTCTCGCAACATCCAAATTCTTACGAACCTTAGTAGACAGTTCTAGACCCAAAAAGTGCAAAAACAAAGACTAAGGAGAAATGAGTTTGTCAAAATCCTTGACGGGCTTAAGATACTCCTTTATTCTTTCAGCGCAACCCTGGTACCTCTTCTTCAGATGAGGACGCTGGGAAACTGCAAACAGGAACATAAGTAAGTCACCTATCATCGTCACTCATAAAAGAAGGGAAAAGCAACTGAAAGTCAAGAAAGACGCACCAGACACGGGAACTCCCCAACTACAAAAAAACTTGGGGGCTTCGTCCAGGTCCTCACTAGGGACGAACTCCCAACCACTTCCAAAGATAAAAAAAATAAATAAATTTGGCTTCCAATTTTCGGAGAGATGTTAGGTAATCAAGGATTAACCTAGAAGCCTTATCCCACGGCTTAAACTCATAATAGCCGGGATTCTTGGATTTTCTCAAATGATAAAAATGGAGGAATTTGTCCCTCCTAATGACATCACCGTCGTTGGCAGACATCCATACCACCGTGCAAGAGTCAAGGATCTGCCAGGAGTTAGGCACTAATTGTGCCAGAGCAAGATGCAAGTAGGAAAAAAATTCCCTAACAAAGGGATGAACAAGGAAAGAATGGCCACTGGTAAAATAGGCCTCGCAAAAACAAACCTCGTCAGCATAAGAGTGACAAGCCCTTTCTTCTTCACTCGGGATCCTAATTGTTACAGAATTAGGGAACTGAAATCTATCCCTGATCCGCTGCTCGTCCTTCCCCGTAAGGGAACACGAGATAGCCCCATCTCCAGATCACTAAACCTCACCTCAAACATCTTTAACAACCTAGCTACCCCAGCAAAGTGGGAAACCAGAGGGAATAACGAAGAAAGAACGGAAGTGCATGGATAGTCCTCCCCTACAAAGAAGCTAACCCTCTCAAGACATTCGCCCTCTACAAACTCAAGTAAATAGCCTAAATGAGCAAAAAAGAAAGCTATAGCTACCCTAACAGCAGAATAATCTACGATGGAAGAACCAAAAAAGAAGCAGGAGCATGAAGGACTTACTAGGAAACGCTAGGGCAAAGAAAGAGAGCTCGGAGAAGAAAACCCTAGAATAGAAACTAAATAAGGAAAAAATACAAAAGAAAGGAAAGAGGAGGAAAAATTCAAAACAAGTGGCCAAAACGTGCGTGGGAAAACCAAGACATGTTCGCACGTCGAACGCATCCTGACCGTACACGTGGCACCCAACCACCCAGACATCGAATCGTAAAAAATGCACAGTACACAGAATATGAAGCGTCAGACGAATTTGTTCTTATCTTGCCTACAGATGACAATACAAACAAGGAGGCAGCTAATGAATCAGAAATTTATGGTCGTCATTGCACGAAGATCGTCATTTACCTAGAGAAGACATTACGCATTTATTACGATCATTGATTACGAAACATAACGGACAGAGCAACGGTCATAAAATGAGCTATGAACTTCAGACAAAAATTCTGTAATGCACTAGCCATTGAGTATAAATATAGCACATCATTGCCCATTAATGAGGCACACAACTATAAAAGAGAAGGTAATAGAAGTTAAAGGTACACACAAATACTCTACGAAATCACTCTGTAAAGTTGTAATTTACAACTATGTTTTGTTGGCTTTTATTCCGTGCCAAATTTGATTGTAATTGTGTTCAATCGTTTAAACCCTGTATTTGTTGTGGGATTTTTTGTAAGGGTTGTGTGATAGAGAGAGTGTTTGAAGACTCCAGCATTTGAAGAACTGAAGGATCCTCGCGGGTATCTCGCGACCTAGCATCCCGCGAAGTGAGCCATGTGCCAGGCACATGCTGGAATGCGAAGAGTCAGGCCAGGTGGAGACAGTTGTGTCTCGCGAGTATCTCGCGGGTAAGGCCTTCCCGCGAGACACCCGCGAGACTAGCTGTTCTGCCAGCCTGTACTTTTTGAGTCACACCTTTTGCACCTCTCCTATATATACCATCATTACCCACAATTGTTGAGGAATGCTTCAGAGAGAAAACCCTAGCCAAACACATTGGTAATTAGAGATTGTCTTCCCCACCTTTCTCTATACATTTGCTTGTGGTATTTCCTCAACCCTTCCCTCTCCATTATCCATATCTTAGAGAGGTTGATAGCCCAAACACTTACCACACCTTGTGAGTGCTGTGTGACGTTTTGGTGCTGCTGGGAAGCATTGGAAGAAGCCTTGAATGGCAGATGCAACATGGAGCTTGTTGCGGGATCCGGATAACTAGGACAAGACACGGTTCCGAGAAGCCTTGTTGGAGTAGGAGCTTGGAGGGCTTAGGTACAGTGGGTAGACTAGGCTTGGAGGGTCTTTTGCTAACCCATGTATCCCAACTGATTGTCTAGTGGATCGATTTCCGCTTGGAGGGCGGCGGAGAGGTTTTTCGCCGAGTTCTTCGGTTTCCTCTTCGAGAACACGTCTCGGTGTTTTCTGTGTTTGCATCCTTCTTCCCTACTCTTGTTTAATTCCATTATACTGCTGTGTTGCTTAGTTTATGGATTAGAGTAGCTTACTTGTTCATCCGCTCGCTTTTACACTATTCCGCACTTTGTATTAAAGTTGTGTAAAATCTATTGAGCCGTAATTTTAATTTGGGGGTCTAAATAGCTCTTGTGTTTTTCAACACATTTTCGAGCTTTCAATTGGTATCAGAGCGGGTACACTTGCTGAGGTTTAATTACCTAAGTGTGATCCTTGACCCTTGTTGAGATGGACCGGTCTCAATCGCTCAATGTTCCACCATTTTTTGATGGAAATAATTATGCATTCTGGAAAGTTAGAATGAGAGCATTTTTATGCTCTATTGATGATACCGTTTGGGATGCGGTTGAGATAGGTTGGACTAAGCCGGAGGCTCCTAAGTCCACTTGGGATAAGGCTGCTCTAGCAGCGGCCAATGCTAATAGTAAGGCCTTAAATGCTATTTTTTGTGGTGTGTCCCCTGATGAATTCCACAGGATTTCTCATATGACAGTAGCCAAGGAAGCATGGGAGATTTTGGAGACTACCTATGAGGGTACAAAGAAAGTTAAGGACACGAAGCTTCAGATGCTTACCACCAAATTTGAAGAACTCAAGATGGGTGATGATGAACCATTTGATTCATTCTATGGGAAGCTAAATGAAATTGTCATTGCTAAACTCAATCTTGGGGAGAAGATTGAAGACACCAAGGTGGTGAGAAAAATTTTGAGGTCCCTACCCGAAAGTTTTAGAGCAAAGGTTACAGCCATAGAAGAAAGCAAAGACTTGGATGAGATTAAGATTCAAGACCTGATTGGGTCTCTTCAAACGTATGAGCTGGGACTGCCTTCCCATAAGACGAGCAAATCGCTTGCTCTTAAAACCATCACCGAAAGAATAAATGATTCCTCCGAAGAAGATGGTGTGGAGAAGGAAGTAGCATATCTTGCAAAGAACTTCCGCAAGTTTTTGAAAATGAAGAACAGTGGAAAACCTTTCAATAGAGGAAAGTTCTCTCCGTCAAGAAGTGACAAGAAAGAGTTTAAGGGAAAAGAAGGGAAGTATTATCAACCTTCTTCAGACATTGTGTGCTATGAGTGCAATGGCCATGGACATTTGAAGAAGGAGTGTCCGAATTTTTTGAGGGGAAAAGGGAAAGCTTATGCTACAACGCTCAGTGATTCCGACTCTTCTGATACTGACTCGGAAGAGAGCTGTGACGGTGAGGGAAACTACTCCGCATTCATGACCATTGATCATGTAGACTCCTCGGATGACTTGGGTACACTTGTGAAGGAACTTGGTGAGCATTCTGATTCAGAGTCCATTGGAATTGTAGAAGAATCAGATGAGGAAAAGGATGAGAATACCTCTAACCTTCAAGAAAGCTACACATTACTCCTTGAGAAGTCTGGAGAATATGCAAGGGTAGCCAAGGCAGCTGTCAGGAAAATGAAAAAGGCTGAGGAAGATTACCGGAGCCTCATGATCAGACATAGGGAGGCAAAATGCGAGATAGAAAAGATAAACGGTGAGCTGTCAGAAGCTTACTTAAAGATCAGATTTCTTGAACAAGAGGTGGTTCAAGCGCAAGCCAAGATAGATAGGGTCTCCTCCAGAAAGTTGAATGATGTTATCTCATCCCAAAAACAATTCTCAGACAAGTCCGGATTGGGATATACCGGAGTGAGTAGCTCATCAGTCAAAGCTACCAAAGAAGTAAAATTTGTAAAGGCCGTAGAGCAAATTGTAGAGGAGGCCGTTCCTGAAAATGTTAAAGTTGAAAAGAAGAATGTAATTGAGCAACAGATGGTGAACAAGCCCCGAAATCAATCTGTAGGAAGACATGAAAACAGAGCAAGATCTCGTTCAAGACCTCAACGGGGTCCTAGAACAGATTATGTGTGTCACTATTGCGGACTGCGAGGACATACCAGACCAAACTGCCAAAAGCTGAGAGCAGACAACAATGCAAGCGCGCCGCGGTCACGAGGAAGAAGGAATGACAATAGAGCTTGGGGTGGTGAGAACTCAAGAAGTCAAAATCGTGATCCCGAAGTGACAGACGTGATGAAGATGATTGGTGCCTTCACCACTTGCCTGGAGAGTTTTTCAAGGAGGTTTGAAAGTCCCAACTCTCGTACCCAATCCGTCAAGGATATCACCCCAAACGCACGTGACGTGTGGGTGAAAAGGGGTACTCATGCATAAACATGATAATATGTCCATGCATCAATTCTTTCCATGTGTAGGGACATTTGTTGTTGCATCCTTTCATGCATTGTTTTATTTTGAATTTTCCTGTTTTGGTTAAACCTGTTTTTGTTGATCTTACTTCTCGTGTTTTGTTTTGGGTGTGTTTCAAAAAATTCAAAAACCCATAAAAATTGAAAAATCTCAAAAAGTTTGATCACTTGTTGTGTGCATATCTCATGTGAGTTTGGCCTAGTACCTTCGTACTTATGGCATAGTGCATTTACGATCTTTACTTGTTCGTATGCACTCTTTTCTGTGTGGAAGAAACCCTGAAAACTATGTGTGACTGTTGTAAATAGATCTTCAAGCCTGTCATGAATGATTGGTCAATAGTCTTGTTGGTCTTGATACTTGCATAGACTTGTGTCTATATCTCTTCCCACTTTATTTTTATGTTTTTGCAAAAAGAGCTCTCAAATTGTAAATCTCCAAATGAAAAGAGATATTGAGCTGCAAAAGCCTGTCGCACACACTAGTATTTGACTAGGAAAAAGGGAAAGCGACTCCTTTTAAAGTTAATGTTATGGTGCTCAAAAAGCCAAAGGCTTCTCATCAATGTTGAAATATCATAAATTTCAAGCACCTTCCTCAAAAATGAGATGTTTTGTCCAATCAAAATGAAAATGGACCAATTGTTATGAGGTATAAGAAGCCAAATGAAAAGCTTCTTTGTTATGTTTTCAATGTGTGGGAGGTCATATATACTCATTTTTATAATGGAGATAGTCCACATGATTTCGTATCAGTTGTGTATGACTCGCGTGAATTGATCATTGAAGCTTCGCTCTGGTCTAAGGACTATTTCACATTTGATACTCACACACAACACACAAGTTTTTGATTCAATCAATGCCTATCTCATTTGTGTGATTGTATATGTCCAAATGGGATGTGATTGCCCATGAACTTCTTGATCAAATCCAAAAAGATTTTTGTGAGTTTTATTAGTTTTTGAAAGTGATTTTATACTTTCTTTTGGTTCTTTTTGGTCAAAATGGTTTTTGTGTGTTTTTCATCAAAAACTGGTTCAAGGGTTCTTTCGCGAGAAGCTCGCGACTAAGCTGCTTCCCGCGAAATGATTTGAGGGAAAATTTTTTTATCATCTTGTCACACAGAGAATTTCGCGACTGTCTCGCGACTGTCTCGCAACCAACAGCTTCTCGCGAAATGCTGTTTGGCAAAAACTGGAATTTTTCCAAAATCAGACAGAGAATCTCGCGACTGTTTCGCGACTGTTTCGCGACTTAGAGCTTCTCGCGAAAATTTTGTGCTTCAGTGGCACTTCTCGCGACTGTCTCGCTACTGTCTCGCCCCTCCCTAACCCGCGAAAAACGCGTGTTTTCAGTTTTAAAGTGGCTGATGTGATTGCTTTTCAAACCTTAACCCATTCCCTCGCTTAACCTCTCTCAAAACCATTCTTGACCCAAATCACCATTTCATCAAATCCCCTTCCAAATCAAGAATTTTTCTGCATTTTCTCTCTCAAGGTATGATTTCTGAAACGTCCTTTTCCTGTTTGTACATTGATTCTGCAGATTTTATGTTAGGGTTTTGATGTTTGGGGATTTTCGGATTTTTGGGTTGTTTTCAAACTTGGGTGTGCTTATCTCACATCTTGTGACTGGGCTGTGTCCCATTTTGTGTTTGTGCTTCTGTGTTGGCCCCTTGTGGCGTTTTGAAGTGTATTTAGGACTGTTTTCACAATGTTATTGCATTATTCATGTCATATTTGAGTTTGTGCATGCTTGGTGTTTGTTAAAATGTCCGAATGACATGTTTGTGCCTATTTGACATCAAGTGATTTCAATCTGTGTACTCTCACTTCTTTAATCATTTGTCACTTCATTTGGTCACTGATTGTGTGTTACATACACTTTACTCATTCTGCACACTCTTCACACAGAGCACTACATTTGTTTTACTCTAACCTCAATCTAATCTAGCCCTGTGCTCTATTGTGTCTGCTGTGCTCGTGTTTCCTGCTGGGTTTGGATATTCTTTTGCACAGATGTCTCCGTTCAAGACTTCTGCTGTAAAAGGTGGCAGCAACAAGGGGAAAAAACCAATCATCGATGTTGATGAAGATTCTCCGAGACCAAAGAGAGCTCGTGCTTCAACAGGACTCTTTGATCATAGCCTGTTCCGCTCTTATGCTGCTTTTGAATCCTATACAAATCTCTTCCGAGATGCTCCTTTGTTGGTTGAGAGAGCAGTTGATCAGTCATCTCTGCTGGACACAAAAATTCCTACTTGGTTCGCCACAAAAGACTGGAATTTTCTTCTCTCCGATCTTGAAGATGCTTATGAGGACATGGTAAAAGAATTTTATGCCAATGCTATTGTACAAGGACAAGAGATCAGATGCTGGGTTAGAGGAAAGCGATTCTTGGTAACACCTGTGTACCTGTCGGAAATCCTACACATAAACCGTCCGATTCTACCTATACCACCTGTGTATGATGACCTCAATCCGGATGAAGAATTACTCCGAGGACAATTAGGAGCAAATTTAGAATTCTCCTCTACTGGAACGTCAATAAGTGTGGCTTCACTTTCTCCCGAATTAAGACTCATGTCTACAATCATGTGCAGCAACCTCTATCCATTGTCAAGCACCGGTTTCATCAACCTAGGTCGAGCATTATTTCTTCATGATCTGGTGTCTGATGTGGAAATTGACGTCTGCTCTCACATTTTCCACATTTTGGTTAAAACAGTCAACCGTACTGCTTCACGGAATTGCATTCCCTTTGGTCGTCTCGTTTCTCGGATTTTGAAACTCAAAGGTGTGCGTCCTTCTGCTGATGAGCGCCCTCATCCTAGGCCAAGTCCAATTAACGGTCGTACCCTTCAAGCAAGTCTGAGTCACACCAAGAAGAATGTCAAACAAGAACATCATGCTCCTCATGGTACCTCAAGTTCTACTTCTCATTCTTATGATGACAAGTTTGACACCATCATGGTTGCACTTCAAGATCTCAGCACCAAACTTTCAGGACTTACTCAGATCATGTACTCCCAACACTCCCGTCTTGATAAACAGCTAACCTCCCTCGAAACTCAGATGGATGAAATTCAAAGGAAGTTGGAAGAGAATGACAACTAGCTATTCCATGCCAAAAAGGGGGAGATGATGTCATCGACAGGGGGAGTGTAGTGATAGGGGGAGATGATGTCATATTTTTTTTTGTCTACTAGCTACTCTTATACTTTATTTCAGTATATTTTCAGTAGTTTGTGTTTATTTTCTATGCTTTGTGGCATATATGCTATGTGGCACTTTTATGCATGTACCCATGTTGCTTATGTAAGCTTTAAGGGTTTGTTTCATGTATTGGTTTGTAGGTCTTTGTGGTTTGTGCCATGCATTTGCAATACCTTGCCTATGCAACCTTCATGCATGTTTGCTTGTTGTTCAATGTCATGCATTTTACTTCAAGTACATCACTCTTGTGCCCATGTAGGATTGTTCCTAGATGCATACACGTTCTATGCATTGGTTGAGTGATGAACACTCGTGTGCCCTAGTAGGATTGTTCCTAGATGCAAATACTTCGTGTATTTCGCATTGGTTGAGTGTTGGAGTTGCAAGTGACTCTCTTCAATTGAGCGTATCTTCTTGCAAATCCGGATGTTCGTTTCATGTGTGAATGAGCATAGTAATTGCTTCTGTATAGTGATTACTTGTTTGATCTTGCCATGATCTAGTGTTTCTATTTCGTTTTGCTCGATCATGCTATTATTGCTCCATATGTTTTTTTTTCAAGTTTTCTGCATACAATGATGTTAGTGTGTTATTGTGTTTCAGGAGTTACTTGTTCATATGTTTCAAGAGCGCTTCAGAATCTAGAATTAGGTGTGAGTGAGTTTTGCTTTTGTTCCTAAACTCACGTTTAAGTCTAGAGTCTGTTTTAGGGTTTTGTAACGGAATAGCCAAAGGGGGAGATTGTAAAGTTGTAATTTACAACTATGTTTTGTTGGCTTTTATTCCGTGCCAAATTTGATTGTAATTGTGTTCAATCGTTTAAACCCTGTATTTGTTGTGGGATTTGTTGTAAGGGTTGTGTGATAGAGAGAGTGTTTGAAGACTCCAGCATTTGAAGAACTGAAGGATTCTCGCGGGTATCTCGCGACCTAGCATCCCGCGAAGTGAGCCATGTGCTAGGCACATGCTGGAATGCGAAGAGTCAGGCCAGGTGGAGACAGTTGTGTCTCGCGAGTATCTCGCGGGTAAGGCCTTCCCGCGAGACACCCGCGAGACTAGCTGTTCTGCCAACCTGTACTTTTTGAGTCACACCTTTTGCACCTCTCCTATATATACCATCATTACCCACAATTGTTGAGGAATGCTTCAGAGAGAAAACCCTAGCCAAACACATTGGTAATTAGAGATTGTCTTCCCCACCTTTCTCTATACATTTGCTTGTGGTATTTCCTCAACCCTTCCCTCTCCATTATCCATATCTTAGAGAGGTTGATAGCCCAAACACTTACCACACCTTGTGAGTGCTGTGTGACATTTTGGTGCTGCTGGGAAGCATTGGAAGAAGCCTTGAATGGCAGATGCAACATGGAGCTTGTTGCGGGATCCGGATAACTAGGACAAGACACGGTTCCGAGAAGCCTTGTTGGAGTAGGAGCTTGGAGGGCTTAGGTACAGCGGGTAGACTAGGCTTGGAGGGTCTTTTGCTAACCCATGTATCCCAACTGATTGTCTAGTGGATCGATTTCCGCTTGGAGGGCGGCGGAGAGGTTTTTCGCCGAGTTCTTCGGTTTCCTCTTCGAGAACACGTCTCGGTGTTTTCTGTGTTTGCATCCTTCTTCCCTACTCTTGTTTAATTCCATTATACTGCTGTGTTGCTTAGTTTATGGATTAGAGTAGCTTACTTGTTCATCCGCTCGCTTTTACACTATTCCGCACTTTGTATTAAAGTTGTGTAAAATCTATTGAGCCGTAATTTTAATTTGGGGGTTTAAACAGCTCTTGTGTTTTTCAACACATTTTCGAGCTTTCACACTCTCTACTCATTTTCTCTCTAGAATTTTTCTCCCTTACTGACTTAAGCATCAGAGGCAATTTGGCTGACGCCACACTAGTGTGTTTCTCTTACACTCAGCTCATTTTACAAGTTTCTCATCTACAAAGACGGCCACATTCACAGCATCATCCATTCGCTGCATAGAGGAGCTCAACTATTGATTTTTTGCATCATCAGTTGGTAATGCATCTTATTCCTCTTGTCTCTCAGTTTTATTCGGTATGTCTCCTTCCTCTTGGCTTATGGATTCTGCTTATTGTAATCACATGACACCTCACTCGTCCATATTTTCTCAACTTGAATCTGCACCACACCCTTTTAATATTCGCATAGCTAATGGTTCCACAATGTTTGGTCATAATATTGGTTCTATCTCGACCTCCAACCTCTCGGTTCTTGGGGTCTTTAATGTTCTTAACCTTTCTTACAATTTCTTTTCTATGAGACAATTAACTAAGTTGGATTATTGCATTATCTTTTATTATTCTGAATGTATTGTGCAGGATCCAAGGACAGGATAGGAGCTTGGGACCGGTCCCAAAATTAGGCATATGTTTCCCATGGACAACCTTTGTCTTCTACCTATTGCTCCTATTTCTTTTGCTGCTACAGTTGCTGTAGTTTCTTCTATTTTTTCCCTTGCACTTTGGAATGCCTGACTTGGTCACACATCTTCTTCTCAGGTACAACTCTTGGCTTCTAGAGATTTGTTAGGTTCAGTATCCATAAAAAATTTTGATTGTGTTTCGTGTCAATTAGGAAAGCAACTTAGCTTTGCCTTTTAATACTAGTGAATCAATGTCCACTGATATCTTTGACCTAATTCATTTTGATGTCTAGGGAGCTTCCTCTATCTCTAGTATTTGTGGATCTCGATATTTTGTAGTCTTTGTTGATGATTATTCCTGCTATAGCTAGATTTTTCACATGAAACATCATTTTGAATTATTGCAAGTATATTCTAATTTTGCAAAAATGGTTGAAACTCAATTTTCCAAACGAATCAAAATTTTTCAATCTGATAATGCTCTTGAATACACTCAATATGCCTTTCAAACTATTTTGTATTCCTATGGCACTATGCATCAATTAACTTGTCCAAGTACCTCTCAGCAAAATGGTAGAGACGAATGAAAACTTAGTCATATTTTTGACACTAATCGTACTCTCCTTCTCTTTACCAAAGTTCCTGCTCCTTTTTGGGGCGAAGCTGCTCTTCAGGATGTTCATGCTATTAATCGCATTCCCAGTCCTATCATCCAAAATCAAACTTCATATGAGCGCCTTTTTGGGTCACCTCCAGACTATCACCACCTTCACTCCTTCGGTTTTGCCTATTTCATTCTTCTTTAGCCACATGAGCATAACAAACTTGAGCCTTAGTCTAGACTTTGTTGTTTTCTTGGCTATGGCAAAACTTAAAAGGGGTATTGGTGTTATGATCCTGTCTCTCATCATCTTCAAATCTCCCGCAATGTTATCTTTTGGGAACATCGCTCTTTTGTTAAGCTCTCTCACTTCTGTGCCTCCCTATCTATCTCCTCTGTCTTAGATCTTTTTTAAATAAGCCACATATTCCTTCTATAGTTGCTCCTGATCCTCATATAGACTTCTATGTCCAACCACTAGATATTTTTTATGCCTCTTCTGGATCACCCTCTAATGAATAGGATGAATAGGTGGAAGACGAGCTACCCAAGCATAAGCTTGGGTCACTTGCTCCTACTCTGCTTGAAGATCTTGCATAAGACATTCCACCTTGTCACTCAACTCGGGTAAGATCCATTCCTGCACATTTACTTTACTATTATTGTTACACTACCCTTGATACATTGCATAAGCCTCACACCTATCGCAAGGCCTACACTGACCTTTTATGGCAGATTGCAATGAAAGAGGAACTTGATGCATTATCTAAAAACCATACTTGGGATTTGGTAACTCTCCCTCTTGGAAATCTATGGTTGGTTGTAAGTGGATCTATAAGATCAAGACTCACTCTAATGGGTCCATGGAGTGATATAAAGCTCACCTTGTTGCAAAAAGTTTTACACCTGAGATGGGATTGATTATGAAGAGTCATTTGCTCTAGTTGCACGAATCTCATTTTTTTGTACTCTTTTAGCTATTTCTACTGCCAGTAAATGGGACTTTTTTCAGATAGATATCAATGCCTTCCTTAATGGGAATTTAAGTAAAGAAGTTTATATGCAACCTCTTTATGGTCTCTCTATTGAACTGAACAAGGTTTGTTTCCTTCAACATGTACTTTATGGCCTTAAACAAGCTCCACAAGCTTGGTTTGCCAAGTTCAGCTCTACCGTCTCTCGCTTGGGTTACATTGCCAGTCATTATGATTCTACCTTATTTCTTCATCGCATTAACAAAGACACTATTTTGCTTCTCCTATATGTGGATTATATAATCATAATTAGTGATGATCTCAATGGCATTCAAGAACTCAAAGATTTTCTCAGTCAACAGTTTGAGATGAAAGATCTTGGACATCTCAATTACTTCATGGGTCTTGAAATCACTCATTCTACAAATGGACTTTATATTACTCAAGCCAAGTATGCTTCTGAACTTTTGTCTTGGGCTGCACTCACTGATAGCAAGACTATTGACACTCTAGTTGAACTTAATGCACATTTGGCTCTCTTAGGGGGGAAACCATTGTCTAATCCCTTTCTTTATAGACACTTGGTTGGTAGCCTAGTTTATCTCACTATCACTTATCTAGACATTTCCTATGTTGTTCACCAAGTAATCAAATATCTGTCTGCTCCACAATTGACTCACTATGCTGCTGTTCTACGCATTCTACGATACTTGAAGAGCACTCTCTTACATGGCCTTTTCTGCTATGCTCAGTCTCCTTTTGTTCTCTGTGCATTCTCTGATGCTGATTGGGCAAGAGATCCCACTGATCGCAAGTCCATCATTGGTTATTGCTTTCTTCTTAGTTCTTTTCTAATTTCTTGGCGAAGCAAGAAACAAACCCTTGTAACCCACTCCAATACTGAAGCAGAATATCGTGCCCTTGCTGATACCACATTTGAGCTCCTTTGGCTATGATAGCTTCTTAAGGACTTAGGTGTGTCCACATCCTCTGCTACTCCTCTTTATTGTGACAACCAGAGTGTCATTCATATTGCACACAATGATGTCTTCCATGAACGGACTAAATACATCAAGATCGATTGTCATTTTATCCGTTATCATCTTGTCCATGGTGCTCTCAAGCTGTTCTCAGTCTCCTCTAAAGATCAACTTGCCAATATCTTCACCAAGTCACATCTTAAGGGATGCGTTCGTGCTTTGGTTGACAACTTCAAGTTGGTCTCACACCGATCTTGAGTTTGAAGGGGGCTGTTAACGTGTAATAGGTTGTGGGCTTTGGGCCCACCTTGTTTACTTGTATAGCACACATACTTGTACTACACACTCTTGCCTCCTATATAAAAGCACTCATGTATATTTTATAACTTGAGAAATACAATACATTCATTCAGTATTTCTAACAGTGTTTGTTAGAAATATTCAAATTTCTACCTTGCCTTTGTTGTTTTCCATTTGCATGCTTTGATTTGTGATCCTGATTGACCGGTCCAGATGAATGCAAGTAGCCTCAGCATACAAGAATAAGTGGTCTACGAAAAATTTATACCAATGGGGGCACTCAATCAATTCTATGGTTGAAAAAAAAAATCAGAGGAGCTAGATTTGGTTAATTCTTGGATGTACTTTTTAATGACAAGTTGCAAGTGCACAAATATTTGATCCTCGTGAGGGCTCTAGCTGAGCGATTATGGGACACTATGAACTCATTTCATTTCTGGGAGATCAGAGTAGTAATCTTAACTCCAGAGGAATTTTTTATGATCATAGCCATGAAGATTGTTCGGGATAGGCTGGAGATCTCTTATGCTCTGGGCAAGAAGCCTGGTGTAATAAGGAAGGCTTTAGGGATGATGCTGGATATTCAGACTAGTTCAATTGTGAAGCTGACTTGGCTATATGAGACTTATGCCAAGGATAGAAAGTAATGGAGTGTGAATATAAGGGTGCTTTGTGCTGCTGATGATCAGAAGCGTGCTAGTGCCAGTAACGAAATATGTGATGAACTTGCTTTCTTTTTTTTCTTTTTTTTGGGCGAGTTTGCAGGGTTCAGACAAGATTGGGTGTTTTGACTGGGATGGGGATACTTATTACATGGCACAATACTCTCATTGTGTTATCAAGCATATCAGTGGCCCCGTTGTGGTTTGGGAGGTAAGAACCGCTTTTCTTCAACCTTTATCCTTTTGATTTACTAAATTTGCCATTAACATCTTTCCTTTTATTTTTCCATTATCAAGTGTGGGCTTACGAGTACTTCAAGTTTGGATGCCCTCAATTGAAGCAAAATAAGTACAGTGAGTATCCTCTGTTGGTCTTTCGGTAATAGGGTAGAGAGAAGAGACGACCGCCGTTCTATCCAGGAATGGTGGCAGTTTATTGATGACCTGTCTTTCGAAAACGTAAGCCTTTTCTTTTTCCTTTATCAGGAATGGCGACCGTAATAATCATATTGGAGAGAGAGTTTGAGTGTTTTGACCTCATTATCATATCGCTTATAGTTTGTATTCACATATTGATTCAACAGTTTTACTTATTTGGTAGTGTAAGAGTGTTATTTAGGAACGCTCAAGTCCAATTCAAAGTTCTTCTTATCATGAAGTTAGTATTGACCGGATAAAGGTAGTTAAATTTATTTATTTAATCTAAAGATTGGATTAAGAAAAAAAAATTCTTATATCTGACTCATACCTCTCTTATTACCCTTATGGTTGTACAGTTATATTGCAATTGAGTACCCAATAATTGATGGGCAACACCTAATAAATCTACACTTTGGAAAAATAGGAGGATAAGAAGATTGTGAACTATTTCATTTTCTGGTTGTTGAACTTAAACATAACTAGCTTATAACCCGCACAATGTGCGGGATACTTTAATTTATTACAAAAGACAAACCATGAGTGAAAATTTAAAAATTTCATAGTTAGATAATACAAAAAAAAAAAAAAAAATTTGCAAGAAAGAAACCTAAATTCAAGGAGTTTTACATAGAGGCAATGAAATGTAATCTTGAAATTTCTTGCTCATTCAAGAAAATTTGAAATAGACCCAAAAAAAAAAAAAATAATAATGTTTTCCTTCATCACACATGGACTCAAGAGAATGAAAGAAAGAAATTTTTTTTTTCTTTGTTTTGACTCCAAGAGTTAATTATTTTGTTTCTAAAACAAAAAAAGAGTTAATTATTTAAAGCATGTTCCAAAGTTCCAAAAAGATCAAGAAAAAAAATTAAAGGTGGTCCAAGAGAGATAATAGTTGTCTTTGTTTTTGCTAGAAGCAAGTACCAATGTCTTCAACTAACAATAATTAATAATCCAAATATCATGAAATTCAAATCCTATAGTAATAACCTATGAATTACATCAACTACAGTAGTCTCACAGAATCTTCGATGCACGAACGCGACTCTAGAGGCATCGCACCCGCGTCCGATGCGGCGGGACACAGCAATGCACGAGGGATGCCGCTGACCGCGTGTCGGTGCCGCGTCGGGCCGGTCCTGCCACGTGGTTTCTTTTTTTTTTTCCCCGACTCAGGCTGACTCGCGCGGAATCAGGACGACTCGCGCCGATTTGGGCCAAATCGGCTGAAATCACCGATACACGCCGAAATTCAAAAAAAAAAAAAAAAAAAAAAAGCAAAACGCACCAAAGAAGTGGTTGTGACGAGAACATAGAGGGTAAGATAAAAGAAAAACTGAAAAAGTAGAAAGAAGATGAGAATATAAGAGACTTACAGTAAAGATCTGGGCCATTCAAACGAAGAAGACAAATAAGAAGAGAAGACAAACCAACAGTCTAGACTCCTTAGAAGAGATGAATCTTAAAAAAATAAAATAAAAAAATCATTAGATTAGCAAACATGTTACTAAGCCTAAATAGTTTCAAGTTTCAATGTATTGGTTTCTAACTGTTTCTAGAGCAGAATGCTAAAGGCTGCATTTTTATTATTTTAAAAAAAAAAATAGTGAGTGGTTGATAGCTGATAAGGTGTTGGTAACTTAACAATACTTATCCAAGAGTAATATTTTTACTGTTTCTAGAATATATATATATATATATATGAAGTTAAGGATTCTTTTTGTACGTACAAGAGGTGCTTTGACTTTCATATTTATTGTATATATTAAATTTAATTCATTATTTTATATATTAAATTTAATGTTGTGACTTAGGTTTGATTTTTTATTTAGTTAATAGTTATTACTCATCGTGATTTGTGAATCTGTGAATTGTGATATGATTTTTTTAATTTTTTATATAAGCTATAATGTTGTGACTTGGGTTTAATTTTTTCTATTTAATTTATGAACATCATGTTTTAGTTATTATCTAGTATTGCTCTTAAATTTGGTATACATTTATATAATGTGAAAAAGTATGCTTAGCAATATATTAAAAATTTAAATAAAAATATTTTTAATAATTTTTTAATCGCCAAGTCCCGCCACACACACACCCACCTTTTTCAAAAATTGCCGAGTCCCGCACTTGCACCGGCACCGGCACCCGAGTCTCGAAACGCACCCGTGCTTCATATAGAATTCACTTAGCCCAAAAAAAAAGTCGCATTTTCACTATAAGAGTTATTCCAAAAATGTAGTGCCACTAATTTATACCAAATTATCAATTTCAACCTTTTTTTTTTTTTTTTTTTTTTTATGACAATACCTACTACACCAAAGGAAAATATGAAAATGTAAGAAACCTTGGGTGATGCCTACCAATTGTATTAAAGCAACAAAATAATGAATAGAACCCAAATAAAGGCCAGTTTAACAGTGATAAATCTCAACCATGTATAAAAATCAAACCGAATATTACAATTTTTTGTATATATTTGAGAAATCTCAACTTTGTATAAAACTGAATATGTTATTCACTTAACTACTAATATAGATTGTCTATTTAAGGTAGCAAGATCATGCGCTCTTCCAGTAACCTCCTCATCATAATATTCACTTGTATACAAAATGTAAATAAATGAATACACAATTTATATGAGATAACACATCTATTACCAAGTTTATCCCCCATAAGTCTATGGAGAAGTAATTTCTTTATGTCCAGCTCTTATGATTTAGGTTTAATGTTATATCTTTAAATTATAAAATGCAACTTTTATATTTCAGTTATGGTTTAAATTTTGATAATGCAATTTTCATGGGATCCTCTTCTCAAAGATGCCACTCCGATTAATAATAATAAGATGCAGGCATCAAACATGTCTATGTTTTCTACTTTTAACTATCCAAGGATTGGAAACATTTTCAGTCCCCACTAACAAACCCATTTTAGCAAACAATGTAACTCAAAATATTAAGAAACAAATTAAGCAAGATGAATATGGTAATTCCTTTCCATAACCTGACAATTTAAATAGACAATTCAATTATTTTTACAAAAATATGCAAAATTAAAAATCAAAGCAAATCATTGTATCAAAAGATTCAAAACCCTTCGATTCAACAAATTTGAAACTTTTCACCACAATCTATGAAAGCACAAAATCAAAGAGATTTCAATAAAGTAAAAACTATACATTGGTCATACCTTATCTTCTAAAGACTTGGATTGGATTGCATTAAGGAAAAGCCTTTCCACCTACAAACCCAGGGGAAAAAAAATCAATAGTAAATGAAGAGAGATAAATTGTTCTAGATGAAAGTTGAGTGAAAAGTTTGTAAACTCTTAGGTTGAAATGGTCATTCAAGAAGCATGATGCATATGCAGAGGCAAAATCTCTTATAGTAAGCAATTAGCAAAGAAGTAGTAGCACAAACTTCTGTATCAAGATTGTGCTTCACTGCTTTAACAATTTACCTTGAAAATATGAAAAAAAATGGTGAACCAAGTTTAACATCACTACATTATAGTCATGATTCAAAATCTTATGCAAAATTCAATAGACATTATAAGGAAAATTTTGATGCATTGAAGCAAATATATAACTAATCTAGACAGTCACAATACAATTAAATATGCTATACTAACTTAGCCGAAAAAAAAAAAAAAAAAAAAAAAAAAAAAAAAAAAGGAATCAGAGATGTAAAAAGTACCCTTTCCAGGCTTTCCAATTTGTTTCATAGCAATAGACACAACAAAATTATTAATAAAATATGAAAATTCAAATAAAGTTTAACCCTTTGCATGTTTAACTTAGCTCTGTCTCTTTGTTACAACAGGAATGAAAGAAACTGGAAAAATATAACTATAAAAATTTAATGTTTCCTTAGTTTCTTTTATATATAGTGTGTGAGGACACCATTTTCATTGATATAGATTTAAAATCATGCTTTATGTGTTGGGATTTGTGCCCTAGAATCTTATTGTATGATGCTATGTATTATATTATGTATGACATGATGTATGACTTAATATTGAAATTAATAAAGTTGTTTTATTATTATCTGAAATAATGGTAACATGAATATTTGGACATTATCATATAGTCCATGAGATGCATAGTATGTGATTTATGTGATTTAGTCACAGAAGATATAAGTCACAAGTTCTTTGTAAACTCAGAATTTGGTTCGTAGTCGGTGATGAAATTGGCCATTTCATCTGCGAAGACTATAACATATTAACTAAGATGATTTGTCTTGATCATGGAAGTGGTGACTTCTAGTTGATATGTTGATATGTTTTAAGAGTTAAGACATATTGAACTGGACCGCTGAGAGATTTATTATTCTCCTAACGACTGTCAATTGAATAATAAATCTCACGACTTATATTTACCTGAACTCTTAATCCTGAGAGAATAATGGACCTGATCATGAAGTATAGGTTGCTTTGATATATCAGGAGTGAGATCTAAAGTAACGGTCAAAACCTCAGTATGTTGGGTAGCCGTATTTCGTGTTGATGGAACATATATTCTCAAGATGGAATTCATAGTCTCTTAACGGAGATACAAAATATTCCCTTGAGATAAGTTTAATGGGTTTAGTTATTCAGAGAGTTAGGCCTAACCACTTTGGTAAGAAATTACTAAAGTATATATTTATGAAATTGGATTTCATAAATATATGATGAATAACTTAAAAGGATTAAACCGGGTACTCACGGATTAAGATGTAGTAATCTTCAAAGTGGCAGTCTATATTCATAACTTTGAATTACTACGAATATTTTATGAAGGGGTTGCATGTATAATAAAGTTTTGGGATATAATTTATTAATAAGGCCTAGAGTGCAATTATATTTATATAGTGGTATTAAATATAATTAATGGTAACTTTGGACTTGTCAAGAGTTGACAGAAAAGCCCAAGGCCCATTGGAGCTAGTGTCTTATTTGTCCCTTTTGGTCCCACTCCAAGCCACACATTAAAGCCCAATTGGAAAGGCCCAATATGCCGGCCCAATTAGATAATCAGTTATATATAAAGGGAGAGACATACAGAATTATTATTAGAAAAAAAAAAAAGAGACACCATTGTGAAGTGGTGTGTATGTGTGAGTGAAGCCACTCGTTATTCTCCCTTAGAAATTGATTAAGAGACCACACTTCTCGGGCATAAAGTAGAATTGGAGTGAAGATTAAAAGTGTTCCCAAGTACTTCTAATCTTTTGTTTTGAATTTCACTACACCAAGGTAGGCAATCTTGTTCTTAAATTCTGAAATTTACATAATGCAAGTTATCAATCATGAACGAAATAGATCCATGTTTATTACTTCTGCTGTGTGTTTTGTATGAGACACAAAACAAGATTTACCAACAATTGGTATTAGAGCCAGGTTTTCATATCATGATTGTATAACATGTGATTGAATTTCAGAATCAAAGAATATCATTTTCTTTGCATGATGGGATTCTTGAATCTGCCGTGATTGTTCTATATAATCACATTTATAGGATTTTTGATTTCATAATTTATTTTTGGAGATTGACTTTGCGTTGATGTGAAGTGAATTCCTTTTAATATGGAATTCCGTCTTCAAAAGGATTTATGTTGGCCCACGGTTGTTTTTTGTTGTCTTAAAGGATTTATTTGAATCCTTGTTATATAACAATAATTTAAGACCATTCGGTTATATAGATTGCACAGTTTTCTTTCTATGTTATTAGTGTGCATTGAATATAAACTTCTAGATGATATACATGGCTTGGCGCATATATATTTATCCTTGGCCATAAACTTCTAGTTGTTCGGATACAGTTATTGAAATAACTGTCATGTGCGTGCACTATGATATTGCACCGGTTGGATATGGAAGTATATGTTGGCATCTTTTGTTGATTATTATAAGGCTTTTGATCTTGCATGGTTTCGGGGACCCATGTGGCATTTTCAATCTGCCATTAACATGCTTTCAATTAAATATATGGGTTTATATGCAAGTTCTTGATGGCCATCTTATACGCATGAAATAATTGCCTTGGAAATATTGAATCCATATATTGTATATATATGGTGTGATAATTGTCATATATTATAATATGGGTTTATATGTAAATTGCTTATAAAGGATTCAAGGCCTAACTTCATGAATTAATTATTATATTAATGCTAGGATTAAATTATTCATTTAATGAAATTTATTCCTAATGAGATTAGGATTATGTTTTCAAGGGTTTCTAGCATTATTATGGTTCTTGATCTTAAAAATTTTTAATTTAAAATATCTAGTGGGAGAGAGATACAAAGGTTGGATCTCACGGCCTCCATTATCAGTTCATAGTAGTGTGGGTAAGCACCTCGTCTTGGCGTATATGCCTTGCGATCCCAAAGGAGGGTGTTTACTTCAAGTACTACAAGATTGAACTAACCTGTTTAAAGTAGTGTGGACAAGCACCTCGTCTTGGCGTATATGCCTCACAATCCCAAAGGAGGATGTTTTGTTTCATGGTACTACGAGTTTAAACATTATGAGGGAGATGAAATGTGGCTACACATGATTCTAGATAATGGTGTACACTAGACTAAATGTAATGTTAACCTCCCAAAGGAGCTATGTCATTATCATTTAGAAGCTAAAGCTAATACGGCATATTATTAGTGTATGATAAGAGTTATCATGATAGCACTAATAATGAGAATAGTTCTCAATCAATTAATGTGTTTATAATAAACTTGCTACCAAGGAATTATAGGCATGGATTGGTTTGTCGTTGCATATATTATTTTATGGTTTTATAAGGTTCCATATTATATGTTTATATGCTAAATTGATAATGTCTAGTTTACTTATTATATTCATGTTTGTTATTTTCATATTTAAAATCATGGCATCATTTAGCTCACTTGTTGCTATTCTTAATCAAAACAAACTGATTGGATCCAACTATGTTGACTGGAAAAGAAATTTGGACATTGTTCTTACTGCTGAAGAACACAAATATGTACTTACTCAACCATGTCCTAGCTTTCCATCATTAGATGCTCATCTTGAGGAAAAACAGCGATATGATCGTTGGCAGAAATCTAATGAGATGGCTAAGTGCTATATCCTAGCATCTATTTCAAATGTTCTACAGCATCAAATGCAGGATGTAGAACTAGCTTCGGACATTATGCTAAGTCAGAAGGAGATGTTTGGTGAGCAAGACCGTTCTGCAAGGCAAGAAACTATGAGGCAGATTTATAATACCAAAATGGCTGAAGGTACTTCAGTAAGGGAGCATTGTCTTAGGATGATCTCTAATCTAAATACATTGGAAGTTTTAGGTGCCGATATTGATGGAGAATCCCAAGTGGATATGATACTCCAGTCACTACCAGAATCATTCAAGGAATTCAGACTTAACTATAATATGAACAAAAAGATTTATACATTGTCTGAATTGATGAATGAGTTGGTAGCGGTGGAAGGCATCCTTGGTACTTCTAGTGTTGAAGCCAATGT
Organism: Quercus gilva; assembly: GCA_023621385.1. Lineage (NCBI taxonomy): Eukaryota > Viridiplantae > Streptophyta > Magnoliopsida > Fagales > Fagaceae > Quercus > Quercus gilva. The sequence goes on along the minus strand of CM042476.1, from coordinate 91,147,652 downwards.
TGGTGAAGCTTCTACTTCTCAACCTAAGTCGAAAGGCAAAGGTCAGAAGAAGAAGAAGAAGAACTTCTCCAAGAAAGATGGTAAACAAGTTGCCTTAGGAGTTGCCAACAAAGGAAAGAAAACCAAAGGAAAGTGTTTCCATTGTGGTGAGAAAGGATATTGGAAGAGGAATTGTCCAATATTTAAGGCTGCCAAGAATAAAGGTATGAAAAGTACATTCCTTCTACTAATGAAGCATAGAATCCTATTGTATTATGTATAACATTATGTATGACATTATGTATGACTTAATATTGAAATTAATAAAGTTGTTTTATTATTATCTGAAATAATGGTAACATGAATATTTGGACATTATCATATAGTCCATGAGATGCATAGTATGTGATTTAGTCACAGAAGATATAAGTCACAAGTTCTTTGTAAACTCAGAATTTGGTTTGTAGGCGGTGATGAAATTGGGCATTTCATCTGCGAAGACTATAACATATTAACTAAGATGATTTGTCTTGATCATGGAAGTGGTGACTTCTAGTTGATATGTTGATATGTTTTAAAAGTTAAGACATACTGAACTGGACCGCTGTGAGATTTATTATTCTCCTAACGACTGTCAATTGAATAATAAATCTCACGACTTATATTTGCATGAACTCTTAATCCTGAGAGAATAATGGACCTGATCATGAAGTATAGGTTGCTTTGATATATCAGGAGTGAGATCTAAAGTAACGGTCAAAACCTCAGTATGTTGGGTAGCCATATTTCGTGTTGATGGAACATATATTCTCAAGATGGAATTCATAGTCTCTTAACGGAGATACAAAATATTCCCTTGAGATAAGTTTAATGGGTTTAGTTATTCAGAGAGTTAGGCCAAACCACTTTGGTAAGAAATTACTAAAGTATATATTTATGAAATTGGATTTCATAAATATATGATAAATAACTTAAAAGGATTAAACCGGGTACTCAAGGATTAAGATGTAGTAATCTTCAAAGTGGCAGTCTATATTCATGACTTTGAATTACTACGAATATTTTATGAAGGGGTTGCATGTATAATAAAATTTTGGGATATAATTTATTAATAAGGCCTAGAGTGCAATTATATTTATGTAGTGGTATTAAATATAATTAATGGTAACTTTGGACTTGTCAAGAGTTGACAGAAAAGCCCAAGGCCTATTGGAGGTAGTGTCTTATTTGTCCATTTTGGTCCCACTCCAAGCCACACATTAAAGCCCAATTGGAAAGGCCCAATATGCCAGCCCAATTAGATAATCAGTTATATATAAAGGGAGAGACATACAAAATTATTATTAGAAAAAAAAAAAAAAAAGACACCATTGTGAAGTGGTGTGTATGTGTGAGTGAAGCCACTCGTTATTCTCCCTTAGAAATTGATTGAGAGACCACACTTCTCGGGCATAAAGTGGAATTGGAGTGAAGATTAAAAGTGTTCCCAAGTACTTCTAATCTTTTGTTTTGAATTTCACTACACCAAGGTAGGCAATCTTGTTCTTAAATTCTGAAATTTACATAATGCAAGTTATCAATCATGAATGAAATAGATCCATATTTATTGCTTCCGCTGTGTGTTTTGTATGAGACACAAAACCAGATTTACCAACATTATGCTCATTGTAAAGTACATATCTGATGAGCCAAGACGGAGGTAGTAGTTCCCAAATCCATCCACTTTCTAGCTACTAATTCCCTCTCAACTACACGGAATATCCCCTTCAGGCTATCTTGCAGGTTTGTTAGGATGTTACCTTAAATCCTTTTTTGATGCTAAGTGCTTTTCAGCCACTGCAAACGAAGAATAGAAGAAGTTCAATATTGTTTACCCAAGGAAGAAGAAAAAAAGATGCCTGAAACTGGGAAGACAATTCCAAAAGATAGTTTAAGCAATCTACATAATTCATTCATTGAAATAATCATAAATCAAATCCTAATTTATGGTCAAGTGCAGGTTTCATCTCTGCATTCTCCGTTTTTAAAAGAGTTTTGAGAGAGGGCTTGTTTTTTGTTCTTTTGAATCAATGTAGTATAAATCTCAGTCACAACTCTAATGCAAGTCCGATTGACAACTATAATCAAACACATTCAAGGCAACTCATCAAATGACAAAACACCCAAATCTACTTTTTAATTAGCACACATTGTTGCTTTCAACAGTATAAAGATAAATTTTAATGTAGAGCCATGCTAAAAACAAATCATGAACTCATGCAAATTATTCTACTAAAAAAATGCAAATTAGAAAATTTCAAAACTGTAGTGCTTACTAGCTTCTCTTCAAACTTGTTTTTGCCAAAAATGTTCAGTTGGCCTTTAACACTTTCTGATTAAAATCCACTTCGTTCTTCAAAAATTTCGTCTAATGCAAATGTGCCCCTATCAAACCAAAATATTTCAAAGATTTTAAGAATTAAAGACAAAACTTTACAGGTAACGATTTCGGCAATCTGACTGTGTGTGAAGACTTTGATTTTTCTTTCTCTACTTTAAAATCTCAAATCTCTACATCGTTATTCTATAAGCCCCAATTTTTTCCTGTTTGATCATGAAACAGTTTTTTTACAGCAACTGATGTTTTTCCTTTCAACAGAGATTGCCATAGAACAAAAGAGTTAAGAAGAAAGAAAAGAAAAACCAAATAGAATTCAGAGAATAAGAAGAAAGAAAGAAGAGAACAATAGCATTAACAAAATAAAGGAATATATAAATCTTAAAAATAAGAATTAGAACTGATTTTTTTTTTCCTTAAAACTTTTAGTCTCTCTCATTCCGATGTGCGTCTTAAGAACTATTTCTCTTTGTGATTGTGGTTCCGGTGGTCTAAGTCTAGTGAGGGTAAAGCAATCCAACCAAAAAATTCAAACCCAAATCATATTCAATCCCTAGATTTGAAAAAGAAAAGGGGAAAAAAATCTTTACTAGTTAGGGGTATACAGAAAAAAAACCTAAAATAAATATCTATGCAACATTCAACTCTCTACTTATTAAATCCCAAAGATTTCGTTAAGATTAGAAACAGAAGTACCCAAACTAAAATCAATATTTTTAGTGATATCTGCAATCTAAAAAAACAAAACAAAAGCAAATATCTAAAATTGAGAAAGCAAACATTTTGATAGAGAATCCAAAATCCCATAACAAAAACGAATCAAATCTAAACTTTATACCCAAACCTACAAAATTGGGAAAAAAATGTACCGTTTTCGATGTCGGTTCCGGTGATCTGGTGGTCTAAATCTGGAAAGGGAACGGACGGTGGTGGGGAAACTGAACTCTGCCTCTTTCTCTGTTTCTTTCTCCGTGTCCCAGGCCTCATCGCCTCTCTCTCTCTCTCTCTTTATTTCTATCTCTGTGTGCATAGTATTTTAACCGGTTAATTTTTTAAATTGAATGATTTAATTCCAAAATAGACGAATTGAAAAAAATCTATTACTGAAAAAATTAAAAAAAGAATAGTCACATATAAGAAACTGATTTCCTTAGCCCTAATTTTTGAATCCAAATCTTGAACCAAATTGAAAAAATTGAATGCATATAATAGATCTAATTTACCTATTAAAAAATTAGAGACAGAAGAGAACCCATCAGAGGCGTTGTTTGTGAGCAGAGAGGCCTTCTGTTAGAAACAAAGAGGCAATCTCTTCTTTCTCTGTGTACCAAGATCGCCTCTCTCTTTTTCTGTTTGTTTCACCGTGTCTTCATCGCTTCTCTCTTTTTCTGTTTCTTTCTCCGTGTCTTCATAGCCTCTCTCTCTCAATACCTCTGGGATGAACATTTGATCGCACAATTCTTCTAGTTTTTTTTTTTTTTTTTTTTTTTCTCCTTCCCTTTCTCTGTATTGCAGTATCCCTTGTTTTTTTGTTTAGAGAGAAAATGTTAAGCAGTCTGACGAAAAGAAATCGGTAGGGTTTTCTTATTTGTAACGCCTTTTTTTATTTTATTTTAACGGGGTTTTTTTCTAACCGGTTTTTCAATTGCAAGCGTGACAGAGTTTTGAAAGGCCAAACGTTGGTCTGATGGATCGATGGCCGTTGGATATTGATTTTCATCTTCCTTCTTCTTCTGCTTCTTTTTTCTGGAAAAATAAAAAAGCAAAAACATCGTTTTAGCATAAGTAGAAACAAAGAGTTTTTGAAAGGAACTGGGAAGCGGCTTTTTTTTTTTTTTTTTTTTTTCCTTGATCGGAAACTATGGGCTCTATGTAGTTTTCTCAAATTTTTCTCTTTGCGCCTAATCAACTCCTCTCTCGCTCTCTGTTTATCAGAGTCACTCTCAGTCTCTTTCAATTTAATGGTGTTTCTGTTTTTAAACCGTGTGCATCGTAAATTGAACGGTTTTAGACCCCTTAACACAACCAGATTGGTTAGCCTAGATTAATTAGCCAAGTTGTTACTTAGTCAAATTATGCAATTCTAGGTTAAAGCAATCAAATAATCATATCAAAAATATAAAGCAGTGGAATAATAAAAGACACAATGATATGATCACCCAGGAAACCACACGGTAAAAACCTGGGGAGGATTTTACCCACCTATCCTCAAGGCAAACCTGAATCCACTATGAAAGAATCGAAGTTCATACAAAAGGACTTACAAGCTCCCCACTCGACTTCCTAATGCTACCCACCAGTAGAACTTACTGACACGACCACGTGCAAGCTCCGAATCCACGGACTCCTTCTTTCTTGGAATTCTTCAATCAGCTACAAGCACCCACGCTTGATATTCTTTAAGCTTTAATGGCAGCAACCTTGTTGATCATTAAGATGTAGAAAATATCTCTACCTTGAAAACCCTAAGTTTATGTGAAGGAAAGCTCCTCAAAGATCTCTCAAGAGATTCACATAAACAGCAAATATGAGCAACAAAGACTTAGAGAGGTTTGGGTACAAAACCCTAAAAATAAAAAGAGGCACAATAGGCACTCTAATCTCTCTTTACTAAAAGTCACAAAAAGGTTCTAGGGTTTTCCTTATATATAGGAGTGTTTTACTTGATCCCCAAGACGTTTAAATAGAGTTTGGGCTGAACCGGAACTCTGTAGAAAAATAAATCTGTACATGGTTCGATCAATCGAGTCTAATTTTCGATCAATCGAGCCTTACAAATTTAGTCTAATAAATATGCAATCACTCGATTCCAGTTTTACAAATAAACATACTTTGAGCAAGTCTAAACAGGACTAAACATATTGTTTTGATCATAGTTTGCCAACATTACACATTAGAGTTCTAAACACATAAAATCCTAAAACTCCCCCTTTGGCAATCCGTGACAAAACACAAACTAAAAACTTAAAGTTTACAAAGTAAAAGCCCATTACAAAAATAATGCTCATAACAACAAATCCAACCTAACTACTATCCATCAGTTGCAAGTATAGACAGCAGCTCAATTGAATCAACCTGTATATTTCCTGAAATACTAAACAAAATGCATAAACGCATGTGTGGAAAATACAAGTAAACAAAAATAAATTCTTGATTTCACATAGCACAAAATAAAGATATATACCAATGAAGAACTCATAAATATAAATCAATAAGAAGTGAAACAAGAAACAGAAATAAAAACATAAGTAAACTAACTCTCCCCCTAAGTTAGATACAACAAAAAGTTTTTATTTTCTTCCATTTCAAAAATAATTTCAACTCCCCCTAAACAAGACAAACATGATTCCCATAAATCAATAATTTCTCCCCCTTTTTGTCACGTATTGACAAAGACAACTCATACAAAGAGTAAACAGTCAACATACGTAATAAAGGATAAGAGAAAATAGAGAATCAAGGGGAACACAAAACAATTCAACTCTATAGAAAATAGAGACAGCTCCCCCTATGAACAACACAGGTTAAAAAAAAAAAAAAAAACTTTTCTCCCCCTATAAAAATAGGAAAAACAAAAACAAGTTGTGGGAAAAACAGTTTTGGGGAAAAATAAAGGGGGTGGGGGAAAATCAGCAGCAGCAGCAGCATCACCAACAGGATCAGGAACATCTTCACCAGCAGGACCAAAGTTAAAAACACACAAACCATGGTTAAAAACTAAGGTGAGGATACACATGAAGAAAAAATATTCTCTCTTTCAATAAAATGCAAACATGGCACTATGTGACCCATAAACAGTTGCATGAATAGAAAAAATATTTGCACGTTGATTATCCATCATATCTCTTAAAAAAATATTTTCTGCAGTTCACACATAAGAAATAGCATATACTAGAATGTACAAAACTCAAAAATTAATCAATCAATTTTTAAATCAAGTTGAGTACCCAATGTAGCAAAGTGTATGCATGTTATGTGTGAAAACAATGAGAGATATGACTGCAAAACTGCAAGATGGATACAGAAAATCAATGTAACGCATGTGAATCCTAAACACAAATGATGCATGGAAAAAAAATTTGGGTAAAAAACATAGAACTTGAAAATTTTTCAGTTTCGATCGATCGAACATCAATCGAGTCAGGCAGACTCAAACCAAAAATTTTAATCGCAATTTCGATTGATCGAAAAACAGGTTCGATCAATCGAAAGTCTGGAAAAATCAGATTTTTGAAAACAAAGTATTTTAATGCAGAAACTCCTCAAAGCACATTGTTTTATATAAAAAAAATGCACGAGTATGAGACGAAAAGTTTTTCATAAACACTTGAATTTAACCCAGTTCTTCCAAAATCAAGATTTTCAATCAATTTGTCCTCAAAGCGCAAACATTAAGCACATTTTGCATTAAAATCAAGGAACTTTTAATCTTAGATGGCCACAACAAAATCACACACAATATAATGTACCAAGTTTAACAGAGAGTAACTTGTGTAGTGTGTGCAACTAGCAAAAACTTGAGATACATGTGAGATGATATGTGAATAGAAATCAAACACAAAGTCTACAAAATTCATCACATAGAATTTAAAAGAGACTATCATCTAAAGAGTTACATACTATAACTCTCACATCTCCTAGAACATAAGCTTGCAATCATGTAAGTTTCTTAAATTTTGCCTCATAATGTACACACCAATTTTAGTTTAAGTGATTTGGCATCAAGCCTAATAGTACACACAAATTTTAAGAATTAAGCAATTAAACCGAGACTACACCTTATGTTCTTTTTGTGCATGTGCTACACTTTCTCGAACACAAAATCTTATGATATGTACTAAGGTGTTCATGATTGGCTAGTGAATAGTGGTGAGATGGTTATTTATGCCTTTCTCAAAAGGATCAAGTCCGACAGTCAAATAACATATGACTTCAAGATCAAGACAAAGTGATTAATAACCACAAACATCTTTCTCACACAACATGCACTATACAGCTCAAACTAGTAAAATGCAATAAAATAAGCTCATCCAAGCTAAACAAGGTACATAAACATGTTATGTAAAAATAATATGGCCATTCCTTGATTTCAAATCCAAGATCTATAATACAAAACACAAAAATCTTTTTGGTTTTAACAAACGTTATAACCACTTGTTGAGATTTTGAAAAAAAATTTATGACCAAAAAAAAAAAAAAACACACATTGTGCTAAATGATCAATGCAAATGCAATGCATGACAGTGCTTAACTAAGCTATAGAGGGTACACAAATAAGAAATATCAATTTCTTAATTAACCCATGAGTACATGTACAAACTAGTACATAAAGTCAAAAATAGCTTAGCATATTTATAACACATACAATTCAAGTTTCACCACAATGTCAAGCATGTTCTAAATCAAGAGAGATATTAAAACTCATGTAATCCTCAAGAAAAATAAAACAAGACACAAAATAAAATATTTTTGTCTTTTTGAGAATTTTTCAATGTTTTTGGATTTTTTTTTAATAAAAAAAAAACTAAAAAACAAAACAACCAAAAACAAACACAAAACATGTCCACAATTAATTGAAAGAATTAAATCAGGGACAAGTTAGCAACACTCACCTTGGAGAATCTTTTCTCACCCATATAGCACGATTCTTCGGCTTTGTAGGTGAAAATCCATGAGAAGCAGAGTGTATTTGAGGGATTACACCAATCTTCTGAGAGAGACTGAAATCCTGCAAATTCCTTTTACAAGCCAACAAGCTCAAATTTTTCAAAAGCATATGAAACAATTTATATGGATTTATGGCAGGAGAAATATCATCACATATCCTAGATTGAAACACAGAATGTTCAAGTTTCAATTTATGACAATTAGGACGAATGTGACCACGAGCACCACAAAAGTGACAAACAGGAACAAATTTAGGAACATCAGTATTCCTAACAACAAATCTAGTCTCAGAATTTTGTTTTTGCCTCAACAAAGAACAATTTGGTCAAATATGACCAACACCACAATGGTGACAGGTAGGCACAAAAACAGATTTGTTATGCTCTCTAACAGTAAGTTTAGACTTAGGTTTAGAAATTTCAGCGTCTACATCAGAACTTTTACCTTTGTCTAACCTAGCAAAATAAGTCTTTTCTTTATCATTCCTTTTGAAAGGAGGGATATAAACTTTCTCAGTTTTAGGCTTAAGAGAAACAGAAACACTTCTGTTATCAACAATAGGCTTGGTACTAGTCAAATTTTCAATTTTAACTTTAGATTCAACTAACTCTTGTTCCAAGCTTTTCATCTTCTCATCTTGAAAGGAAATTTGATTTCTTAAAAATTCATTCTTTTTATTAGATTCATCTTATCTAACAATCAATTCCTCTTTTTCAAGATTAGCCAATTTTAACTCTTCCTTGAATTTCTTAGAAATTTTCAAAGATTTAGACAATTCCTTACGAAGAGTTTCGAAAGCATCAAAAAAATCAACAGAAACAATAGTGTCCTTTTTATTCAAAACATCACAAACATGAGCTGAAAGACACTTCAGATTGTCCATGACAACAAGGGTCAAGGATCAGCTCTTAGATCAAAAGATCTAAAACAAAAGAGCTACCTGCTCTGATACCACTTGATCGGTTTTAGACCCATTAACACAACCAGATTGGTTAGCCTAGATTAATTAGCCAAGTTGTTATTTAGTCAAATTATGCAATTCTAGGTTAAAGCAATCAAATAATCATATCAAAAATATAAAGCAGCGGAATAATAAAAGACACAATGATATGATCACTCAGGAAACTACACGGTAAAAACCTGGGGAGGATTTTACCCACCTATCCTTAAGGCAAACCTGAATCCACTATGAAAGAATCAAAGTTCATACAAAAGGACTTACAAGTTCCCCGCTCGACTTCCTAATGCTACCCACCAGTAGAACTTACTGACACGACCACGTGTAAGCTCCAAATCCACGGACTCCTTCTTTCTTGGAATTCTTCAATCAACTACAAGCACCCACGCTTGATATTCTTTAAGCTTTAATGGCAGCAACCTTGTTGATCATCAAGATGTAGAAAATATCTCTACCTTGAAAACCCTAAGTTTATGTGAAGGAAAACTCCTCAAAGATCTCACAAGAGATTCACATAAACAGTAAATATGAGCAACAAAGACTTAGAGAGGTTTGGGTACAAAACCCTAAAAATAAAAGGAGGCACAAGAGGCACTCTAATCTCTCTCTACTAAAAGTCAGAAAAATGTTCTAGGGTTTTCCTTATATATAGGAGTGTTTTACTTGATCCCCAAGACGTTTAAATAGAGTTTGGGCTGAACTGGAACTCTGTAGAAAAATAAATCTGTACATGGTTCGATCGATCGAGTCTAATTTTCGATCGATCGAGCCTTATAGATTTAGTCTAATAAATCTGCAATCACTCGATTCCAGTTTTACAAATAAACATACTTTGAGCAAGCCTAAACAAGACTAAACATATTGTTTTGATCATGGTTTGCCAACATTACACATTAGAGTTCTAAATATATAAAATCCTAAATCTTTAGAACCTAACATAAATGGATAAAATTTAAAGCGCTCAAGCGGTGCAACGCACGCTATTTTGTAACTTTAAATTGCACACGTGTCAGTATTTTAAGGGGTCTTTTTTGCCTAACGTGGTAGCACCTCCTAAAGGCTTCTGCTATTATATATAGTATTAGATTTGCATTTAGTTGGGTTGCACTAGACCCTTGCTAGGGATTCAAGGATCAAAAGCAAGACTTTCATCCGATTTAGCATTTCCCTTATTTTTTTGGTGGGGGGAGTGGGGTATCTTCATTTTGTACCATGTTTTCTTGTAGCCATAAAAAAATAATATAGGAAATTTGCCATTATTTTTGTAATAACCTTAACAAATGCATCTATTATAAATAGTTTGTTAGTAGTGGGTTGTTACTAACTAATACTGATGAAAAAAAAAATTTAAGTGATGTGTTCAAAATTAAAATCAATAATAACTTATCACATATGATTAATTGTGAAAATATTGTAAAATGTTGATAACGTAGCACTTCTCCTTAAAATTAGATGAATGAAAGAAGATTGAAAAAGAAATATAAAAAAAAAAAAAAAATGAAGAAAAATATTTAAATGTGATAGAGAAATGATAGAGAGTCTGTTGGAAAGTGTATTTGAAAAATAGGTAAGCACAAAGTAAAATGAACTATTCATTTTCCAAACAGTACAAAAATTTGAAGAGGTTGTTGGAGATGCTCTAATATCCCTAGTTTATCATCTACAAATGCCATGGCCAATGCATAAGTCACATAAAAGGTTTTGTAGAATTCTACCTTAAGAATCAATTTAGAAGTACTTTTTTCTAGTATCAACAACTACATTTTACTAGATGCTTTAGCAAAAGCAAGATCTTTTAATTTTTATAATATTTTATTTGTATAGCCATGCTCTTTAGTTGTAAGGCTTTTGAATTTCTCCTGTCCTTATACCCTTTGAGCAAAATAAGTACGATTAGGTGGCTTCCCCACAACGATCCACTCACACTTTGTAAAAATAGTGATTAATTATGCCAAGCACTGCTGTATGTGAATAAAAATGTTTGATTCAAAATAGCATTTCTCTTATAATTTTATGCTAGTTTCAAAAAATGGATAAAAGATATTGATTTACACCATTCTGTTTTTTGTGTCCACTAACTGACCACAATGTCAAATAGCCTAACTTTCTATTTGGTTTGCTGTTCTAATCTTTCCCTTAATGAAAATTTTAGTTTTGATTTCAGGCATTCTAAAGGTATCCTCCTCTTGCAGGTAACTTGTCAACTGCCATTCCTCAGCTGTCAAAGAATGGTAATCTTCAAAAGATCCATAACCAATGGCTGACATGTAATGTGTGATCTATGCAAATTAACCAAGTTGATTCAAACCAACTTTCTCTGAAGAGGTTATGGGGCCTGTTCCTTATTGTGCATTGCATGCTTCATTGCTCTTATTGCGTTTTTCTGTAGGGTCATTTGTCAATACCGCAGATTTAGCCCCAGAGGCTGAGGAAAGGAATGTTGAGGAGATTGAATGTGCAAGGCCTAGATGCACAATCCAAACAGCAAGCTTCGAAAACTATTGAGTTTGTAAATGGGAAAGAAGCAGAGATCAAGGAGATTCTTATGTGGAAGAGCATTGATAGCATGTGACAAGCTGACCATAGCTTGGATGGGCAAATCCAAATTACCCCTCTTAAGTAAAATATTCTCTTTGGCTGGTGGGTTGTCTAAAGCTTTTCTTTGGCAACATAATCAATACATTTTCATCTACACTAATATATTTGTTTCTTCCTCTGATACTGAAAATTAGACTGCTAGAATGATCTTGTTTACAGTCGATAGAAAATGCGAAGATAATCTGGGCTAGTATATTGAAGGAATCGAGCTATTCAAGAAGTAGAAGCCTTTTTATCATGCACGATCTTATGGGAAGAAAAGAAAAGTTCTTTAGAAATGTGAGAATAGTGTTGACCACATCCTCCAAGGTGACAGTAAGCTCACCCATTGAAAAAAAGAATGTATGAAGATAGGGAAGCCCCTTGACATCATGAAAACCCTCTAGATTCTTGGTCATTGTGACTAACTTCAGGACACTAGCACGCTCCAAACACCCCCATGAAGTCATTATTAGCCAATTCCCTATCCAGCCAATTAGCCCAGCCGCTGATTTTGCTTGCAACAAAGTCCAAGAAGATGCGGACCGCTTCTCGAGATCCCCGCCTGATTTGGAGATCCAATATCTCTTTTGCGTCTGGGACTTGTGTAGAGCTCGCAAAGCTAGACTTCCTAGAAAAAGCCTAAAAGTGGGGAGACAAGGTCGGCCCCATGAGCTACCTAAGGAAAAACAGGCTAGGGTGTACTAGGTATCCCAAAGGAGAAGAGCTAACCAATCCAGGACCCTCACTGAAGAACTTTCACCCTCAAAGGGAGTGGGTGAACGTTCTTTCCTCTTTCGGGAAGAAGAAGAAGAAGCCATGGGAGCACTCTAGTGAGGATGAGCGAAGGAAGAAGAGAAAGAAGAAAAGGTGAGGATATAAAAAAAAAAATTTTAAAAAGAGAGAAAACCAAAAGAGAGGAAGAAAGACAATATGGATTAGACAAAGAAAAGAGGAAAGGGGAGAATCTTAGAAGGAAAAGGTGTCTTGAGAAAAGAAGGAGACCATTTGTTTTTGTTTTTTTTCATTCGTGGACTACAGGTAACCCACGAACTCGGGGGGCTAATGTTGAGGTCCAAAATATCCCTAGAGGGAGCCTGACCCAAAAGGAAAAGAAAATAAGATTTGGCCTTGGATGAAAAGAAGTGAAAGAGGAGGCTCGGCCCAAAAGGATAGCAGAATCATAACACCTAAGAAAAGTCCAAAGAAATGGATAGGATTTGAGCCAAGATTGCACAGGATCCGTTAGGCTCAGAGAATAGATCCTCAAGAAAGGGTGGAAAAAATGTCAGCCAAGACTTGGACAGCTCAGGATGGCATGTCCATCTAAAAAGGAGGGCATGAAGAACGGAGGAGGTCTTGTCAACTTCAGCCACCTAAGACCTAGAAGAGAGTGATGGAGACACATAGTGATCTCGGGGCCAGCACCTATTGAAGGAACCTAGGACCTTGGGTAAGGCAAAGAAGGTGAACCAAGAAAGAAGGTGGCCAAGAGCCTTTCTGGCTACAACATCAACAAGAAGGAATTTGCCCCATTAAGGGGAAAGAAACAAGTCATGAAGGGTCAACATCGAAGTTTTAGGCTTTAAGATGTCCTTTTTGAGAACTTCAAGAAAGAATAGGAAGTCTTAACCTCGGAAAAAGGAATTGGACTTACTTAGAAAAGGATCTCCCATAAGTGGAAGGTCAGCAGGTGGGCTTTCAGCTACCAATCCCCAAGAAAGTGAAGTAAGAGAAGAAAGAAGAAAGGACCAGCCACCAATGTTTCAGACATAACATTGATTCTGATACCTAAAGCACAAAGGGAATGGATTGTTGCTGAATGCCCCTCTTGGCTGGCAGGCTTTTGGTTGCCAATCCCCAGGAAAGTGAAGTAAGAGAAGAAAGAAGAAAGGACTAGCCATTAATGTTTCAAACATAGCGTTGATTCTGGTAGCCAGAGCACAAAAGGAATGGATTGTTAACATGGAAGAATCCTAAAAGCAGCACTATAAAAAGGGGCAAGGCCCCATCCAAGAAGGGCATTCAGCAATAAGCATTCAAGATACAAAGAAAAAGATGCCAGAAAGAGAGCTATGAGTTTAAGATAAAGTGAAGAGTGAGGCATTATAGGGGATCCCAAAGTAAATACTTGAGGATACACTTGAATTCAAAAGGATTCAAACTTCACAAGTCTTGGATGCCTAAGGAGAGCTACCTAAGTTTATGATTTTCAAACCTTATTGAGCCCTTTGATATATCCCAACAAAGTAGGGCTCAATGTACTCAAACACTTAATATAATGAAGCATAATCTCATTCCATTTAAGGATCTCTAATGTTCTACATACCCCTCCTTTATTTTATTTGCTATTCCTTAGTTATTCATTCAACCAACACACACACACACACACACACACACACACACACACACACACACACACACACACACACATATGTATGTATGTATATGTATATTTGTGTTGTGGGGTCCATGTCTTGTGTGCAGATTGGCTCGTAAATGGCCCAACAAGGAAGCGATGAGTCAAGCCCAGTCCAACCAACATTCAAACACCATCTTTGGAGGCCCAAGATCCTTCATTACCATTGGGCCTAGGTACCATGCAAAACAAGAACCCACACTCGTTCAACCCATTAAACAAAAATAATCTCTAATTTCATTTTTACTTAAAAAATGTACTAAGAGAAATAATGTGGTCATGAGTTCTCATTGACGGTGTCGGCAGTTATGCTTTCTTTGGCTTTGCAATCGCAATAATTTTGCTCCCCTTAGTGACTCGACTCACAATTGTAGCAAATATCATATGTCTCTCTCTCTCTCTCTCTCTCTCTCATTTTTCTCTTCTCTATTATCATTTCAACTCTCTCTCACTTTATTACTCTCATTTTAGCATTCTTAATTTCCAGTTTATCTCTTAGCAATATTTTTCTTTTTCTCTTTGTTAGACTTTTTTTTTTTTTTTTTTTTTAAGGGCTCTTTGTTAGACTATTAATACTTCATGTATTTGCGAGTTTTTTTGTGATATTTATATATCCAAGTTATCTCTTTATTTCACCCTTGAAAAAATTTCTATAGCCGCCACTATCAATAGGTCTTAAACTCGTGACATCACCTCTACTCATTCTTTTACATAGGCAGCATCATTTGAACTAAAATTCATTGACATTTGATTATTGAGAATTTTAAATCTTGAGAATTATTGATTTTTATCATTTGTATTCACAATATTAGATGTTATTTTCTTTAAGCATGCTTAGAATTTGAAATCACGTTTTACTTTCGTTACTCTATAGTTGAAAAAAAAAATACACTTTTAAATGAAAATAATCTATATATATATATAAACCGAAACTTTTGAAGCTCTCACAATTTTCCACATCATCACTATTTTTTTTTTATTCTTTTTATTTTAGGTTTTATATCTTATAACAATAATATTGAAAAACGTATACAAACTTGGAGGCCTATTTAAGGGCTCCATAAAACTTGATGGACAAGAAAATATATTCTAAAATAAGCTCTAATTAATACCTAAACATAATAGGAACCAAATTTGACCTAAAAAAACATTAAAAGAGCCTAAAAACAAGGAAATAAATCACCTAGACCTAAAATAACGTTTTTTGCATAAAAATACCAAAATCTCTTCTCTCCTTAAAACCCTAGCAATTACCATCTCAAAACCCTAAACTCAACTTCACTTTAAGATTAAAAAAATAAGAAGGAGAGAGACTCAAGTAAAAAAAAAAAAAAAAAAAAAAACATAGGTTTTGTCTTTTTTTATTTGCTTTCATATGTGCCTGAAATTTTCATTCTATATTATTGTTTTATTATGTTTAGAATTGATTTTCTTATAAGTATTTGGGTTAATCTCTATATTTTGATAGTGTTTTTATAGGTTTGGTTTTTGGGTTGAAATTCTAATAATTATTTTATATTGTATATGGCAGATGAAGCATCTCTATTTTTTGGAGAAAAATCAAAACTGCAACCTATGTCTTCCAGCCCAAGGTGTGGTAAATTTTTATATGTTCTTGCTTTATTGAGAATTTTTATTTGGGTTCATGTGATTTTTTGTTTTTTTATTAAAGCTTTGATTTTTGTTGATTAATTATTTGTTTGGATTAATTTCAATTAATTATTTGTTTGGATTCAACGTAGAAGATAATGGAATTAGGTGCTATAAATTTGATAATGTTCCATATTTTGAATTGTTTATATTATTTAGACTCTTGGTAGGACTCTCTCTTCTCTCCTTAAAATCCTAGCAATTACCATCTCAAAATCCTAAACTTAACTTCACTTTAAAATTAAAAAAATAAGAAGGAGAGAGACTCAACTAAAATTAAAAAAAAAAAAAAAATGTAGGTTTTGTCTTTTTTATTTGCTTTCATATGTGCCTGAAATTTTCATTCTATCTTATTATTTTGTTATGTTTAGAATTTATTTTCTTCTAAGTATTTGGGTTAATCTCTATGTTTTGATAGTATTTTTGTAGGTTTGGTTTTTGGGTTAAAATTTCTAATAATTATTTTATATTGTATACAGCAGATGAAGCATCTCTATTTTTTGGAGAAAAATCAAAACTGCAACCTACAGGGCCGGCTCAACAATTTTGGGGGCCTTAGGCGAAAATTTTAAGCGACTTTTTTATATTTAAATATTAATCAAATAATATATATATTGAATTTTTTTATTTAATGAGAAAATATTTATAGATAAATAAAACAAAATTTATAATTAAAAATGATAATTTAACTAAAAATAAAATTTAAAGTATAGAACAATATAACTTGATTATTGCAATTTTTTAAAGCCGTGACCACTTTAAAATCTAAACATGTACAAATAAAAATTAATTTAATATATGGTTTAATAAATTAGTGTCACTATAATACAAATGAGTTTATGTAATACACATCAAATTATTAATTAGTATAATAATGGATAAAGTGAGAAACCTTGCTTAGATAAAAACAAAAAACAAAAAAAAAAAGGTGAGAAACCGTGTTGTATAACTATGGGTTGCACTGCACAGTTGCGCACTGTGCAGCCTGTGATGCTGTGTGCCTGTGCAGCAATGCAGAGCCCAGCGTCCAGGCTGTACGCTATCATCCTATGGCTAAGTTTTAAAGCAAAAATCGTCTCCTATCATAGCAGAAAAAGGTCCTATCATAGCAAAAAACGTGTCCCATGATGGAACTCCCATCAAATAATTGTGCAGTGAAATAAACTAAAAAAAATATATATATATATATATATACTTAAGTTAAATAAATGGAAGAGTCATCATCTTCATTTTCGGAAAGGCAAAGAGAGGAAGAAGATTACCTCTGGTAGCTGTGAATTGAAGGGAATCAACAAAAAAAAATTTCAAGCTAGACTGATTGAGTGAGTTTATGAAAAAGGATCAAGAATCTAGATGAAGATGAAGAAAAGAAAGGTAAGAAGATAGATAGAGAGGCAGAGAGATGAGAGATTTTTTTTTTTGTTTTTGAAATTTATAATCTATATTTTAGCATATTTCAAGACAATTATGTTGTATTATTAATGAATTTGTCTGGTATTAATTTTGATTTAAGCATATTTCAAGGGTGAGTTAATAAATTTGTCTCATAAAATTTAATTTTGTTAGTTGAAGTTTGACTATTTTTGTTTTTTTCCTTTTTAATCTTTTACATTTTAGAATACAATAGGGTCTTTTCAATACATTTTATTGACCAATAAAAGTGCTTAAATTTTTTTTAATTAAAATATATAAATAAATATATTATATATATAATTTTTTTTTTACAAGTGGGGGCCTTTTTTATCTAGGGGCCTTAAGCGAATGCATCACTTGCATCATATATTAAGCCGGCCCTGGCAACCTATGTCTTCCAACCCAAGGTGTGGTAAATTTTTATTTGGTATATTATATATGAATTTTTTGAATTTGAAGGGTTTTGTTTGGTTTTGAAGTAGAATTTGGAGATTCTATAATATGCATATTATTAACCCAATTTTCTATTTCTAAATTTCTTAGATTTTATTATATTAATCTTTTTTTCTTTTAAATTCTTGGTGAGCAAATCAGTCTCTCACTAATTCTTTTACCTTAACGTGATGTTGGTTAATTGTCATTTTATTTAACTATCCCGTGCATCGCACGGGTTAACGACTAGTATATTACAATTTTCAAGCATTTTATGAGTAATTTTCTAATACCCCTAATAATTAAAAATCATATTTTTGGCTAAAATGCTCAAGAATTTTTTGAAATTATTTTCATATATACTATTTTTTTTTTTTTTTTTTTTTTTAAAGTTCACAACTCATTAGTGTTGCGAAAATTGAGAATTATAATTATTTTCAAGGGGGAGTTAAAATTCTCACATTTCACGGGGATTATAATCCTAAAGTTTGTGGAACCAACAACCAAATTATTGCAAATGATTTCGGACTTGAATTCCTACATTTGAGGATGTATTTTTGGAAACAAAATGGTGATATAATTATTTTTCATTCAAGAAAACTAAACCTATAAAAACAGCATGTCTTCAAAAATTCTACTGTAATTATATTTTGAAATGAATTGTTGTTCCCTTCGTGTAAGGTAGTGAGTACCTTCAGCAACACTGTTGCTTGAGGGTTTTGTGGTTTTTTTTTTTCTTTGGGGAATTGGGAAACACTGAGTGAGTAAGAGAGTATAGAGTCCAGGCGAAGAATTATGGAGGATCTGGTCACGAAATGGGGGAACCTGTCCTTGGATGATAGGGAAGGTGGAGAGGTTCAACTTAATGAGAATGAGAGGTCGAAGAACGTCACCATTGCAGCAAAATTTTTGACGAAATGAGCGCTGAATACAGAATCTGTTTTAAGGACTTTCAATCCAATCTGGAGGCTGAAGAATGGTTTTAAGATATGTAGGGTGGGAGATCATATCATCCTCTTTATTTTTGACAATGAGGAAGAGGTGGAGAAAATTATAGAGGGGGAACCTTGGAGCTTCGACAAGCACTTGGTGATGATTAAACGATATGACTATAGTATCCCAATACAGGACTTGGTTTTCGATCATGTTTCTCTATGGGTGCAAGTTCATGACATTCCAATAAAATACCTGAATAGAGAAGTTGCTGAGGAACTCTGCGAAGCAGTGGGAGTGCTAAACAAGGAGTCTAGTTTAATTGAGGTGGATCGTGGTAGTGTCATGAGGATTAGAGTAAAGGTTGATGTAACCCTTCCACTTTGTCAAGGGAGAATTTTCAAACTTGGCAATGGTTCGAAGGGCTGGGTATCCTTCAAGTATGAGCGGTTACCAAATGTGTGCTATTGGTGTGGTCGTTTGAATCACGTTGACAGGGATTGTGATCGGTGGATACAAAGTAGTGGTACTTTAACGCAAGAAGATCAGGAGTATGGTCCTTGGTTGCGTGCATCCCCTTTACCTGCACACAACAACTCGGTGTTAGTAGTACTAGGGTATTATGAAACAAAGAAAAAGGAAATTGGCTTGGGAAGAAAACTGAGGACGAAAACTACCACCGGGACTCAAGGTGGAGCAAGTGGAGGGCCAGACACGGCGGTGCAAGGAGGAATTCCAGTGGATGATCCGTTGGGTGACAAAATAAATGCAGTAAATGCTCCAATAATGACTGAAGACGTTATGGACGTTACTCATAAAGGGGCTGCAACGGGTGATAATTCAAAAACAATACAGCTGGGAAGGGAAGCCGGATTTCAAGGGGATCCCTGTAATGAGAAAATAAGAGAGATTGATTCGGAATTAAAGAAATTTGACTTGGAGAAGGACTCTACTGGTGATACGGTATTAATTGTGGAAACGGATAGTTTCAAGATGGAAAATCCAATTATTTTGGGATTATGCCAGATCAATCCCACCACGAGTTGGCGGCTTGTGAGGAGTTGAATACACAAGATAACACGTGACAAATAAGGAAGGAAACCCTAATGATTATGAACCTCACGTGACAGGAAAAAAAACAAAGACTCAGGAAAACACGTATGGGGTGGCTGCAAACAATAGTTCAACGTGGAAGAGGTTAGTACGAAAAGATACAACAATCCTACCTGTGGTTCCTCTTTGAAATCATTGAAACGAACAGCTACTGCTTTGCTTGACTCTGAGTTACCCACGAAGAAGAAGCAGGTTTCTCATGATGTTCAAGATACTACAATTGAATTGGTGGGGTCTGATTTTCAGCCCTGCCAGAAGCAATGAATATCTTATGCTGGAATTGTCATGAGCTTGGGAACCCAGAGACAGATCAAGAGATCGGACATTTAATTCGAGCACAAGATCCCTTAGTAGTGTTCCTAGCCGAAACATGGCTTGACAAAGCTAGGTTGACGGAAATTAAAGTTCGGTACAAATTTAAAGGGTTGATAGAAGTCTCAAGAATAAGTAGAGGAGGGGGGGTGGCTATTTTTTGGAAAGAGGGGTGTGATCTCTCCATTGACACATATTCCTCCAACCATATTGATGTGATCATGAATAAAGGGAAGGAAGATGAATGGAGGTTTACCGGATTTTATGGTGAGCCGGATACAAGAAATCGACATGAGTCCTGGGAAAAGTTGAGGAGATTAAAAAACAAATTCACCCTTCCTTGGTTGTGTGCGGGTGACTTTAATGAAATTTTGAAGGCTGATGAAAAATTGGGAGGAAGGTTCAGGCCAAATAGACAAATGGAAGCTTTTAGGGAGGTTCTTGATGAATGTGAGTTTAAGGATTTGGGCTATGTGGGAGGAAAATACACGTGCTATAGAGGATCTAGAGGGGGTAATAAATATGGGAAAGGCTTGATCGTGCGGTTGCTACCACTGACTGGATTGAAAAGTTTCCGGCAACAAAGGTTGTGCACCTAAAATGTGGTTCTTCAGATCACAAGCCAATAATCATTCTTCCAAAAGGGGTTCAGATAAAGCAGAGAAAACCATGGAGGTTTGAACACATGTGGTTGGAGGATGAGAGGTGTGGTAAGGTCGTGGATCTAGCTTGGAGGAGGTTTTTTCCAGGTAACCCGATGGTTCAAATAGAGGGTAAAATAAAGGTGTGTCAGGCAAAGCTCAAACAGTGGAGTCGGACCTCCTTTGGAAACATTACTCGTGCACTAAAAGAAAAAAAGAAGCAACTCCGATAAGCAGAACAGAGGGCAATTAGGGAGGGTACAATGGAAACAATGAATCGGTTGAAATGGGAGATAAATGGATTGCTGATAAAGGAAGAAAAGATGTGGAAACAGAGATCAAGGGCATTGTGGTTACAAGAGGGTGATCAAAATACAAAATTTTTCCACAATAAGGCATCTCACAGATATAAGAGAAATAGAATTAAGGAATTGAAGAATGAGACGGGAGTGTGGCTTGTACCGATGAAGAGGAGATATTGAAGATTCTGATTGATTATTATCAGAACCTTTTTACTTCGGCATCATCATCAAATATGGAGGAAGTTCTAATGGCAGTTCCCACAGTTATCACAGATGAACAGAATGCAATGTTAGCTATAGAGTTTGTCAAGGCTGAGGTGGAGGAAGCCCTACAACAAATGGCACCACTAAAGGCCCAGGTCCTGATGGTTTACCCCCTTTGTTCTAGCAAAAATGTTGGCCATCTATCGGGGAGGATGTTTCAAAGGTAGTTCTCAATTGCCTAAACTCAGGTTCAATCCCTTCTTCCATAAATCACACTTTTATAACTTTAATTCCAAAAGTTAAAAGCCCTTCTATAGTTTCAGAATTTCGCCCCATTGCTCTTTGTAACGTCATATATAAACTTGTTTCTAAGGTTGTTGCAAATAGGGTCAAAAAAGTCTTGCCCTATATTATTTCCAATTCACAAAGTTCTTTCCAATTTAATAAAGCTATTTCAGATAATATTCTAGTGGCTTTTGAATTGCTTCACCATATGAAGACACAGAAGTCAAAGAAAGTGGGTTTTATGACTTTAAAGCTAGACATGAGCAAGGCGTATGACAGAGTGGAGTGGCGCTTTCTGATGGAAATTATGAGGAAGATGCGGTTTTGTGATATGTGGTTGAATCTCATCCATGAGTGTATTAGCATGGTATCCTATTCAATCCTAGTTAATGGGGAACCTAAAGGTGAAATTTTCCCTTCTAGGGGAATTCGCCAGGGAGACCCATTGTCACCATACTTGTTTTTATAATGCTCGAAAGGGTTGAATAGAATGATTCAAAAGGCTGCAAGGGAAGATAGCATTAGAGGCTTTTCATTATGCAAAAATGGTCCAAAGATTACTCACTTATTTTTTGCAGATGATAGCTTATTATTTTGCTGTGCAAGGAGGGAAGATTTACAAGCCATCCAGAACATCCTAACTAGTTATGAGCATGCATCAGGCCAAAAAATAAACCGAGAGAAGACAACACTTTTCTTCAGTAAAGCAGTGTCCAATGATATGAAGGGAGAAATTATTGATTTCCTAGGGGTCCCAAAAATAAAGGAGTATGAGAAGTACCTTGGGCTGCTCGCTGTTGTAGGAAAAAAATAAAAAGGAAAGGGTGTGGACAAAACTTCAAGGTTGGAAGGAAAAGCTTCTTTCTCAAGCGGGGAGAGAAGTCTTACTAAAGGTGGTGGTTCAAGCAATCCCTACTTTCGCAATGAGTTGCTTCAAATTACTGGTGGGTTTGTGCAAAGAGATTGAAATGCAAATAAGAAAATTTTGGTGGGGCGAGCGTGGTGACCAAAGGAAAATCCATTGGAAAAGTTGGGAAATACTTTGTAAATCGAAATTCGAGGGAGGAATGGGATTCAAGGATTTGGTTAGGTTTAATGAGGCTATGTTGGCAAAACAAATTTGGAGATTACAAACTGACAGGTCCTCCTTACCGTACAAGGTGTTCAGCACTAAGTATTTCCCTTCAGGATCAGTGTTTGAAGCAAGAAGCTCCATGGGGTCTTTTGCTTGGCAGAGTTTGCTTAAAGCCAGGCATGTCATTGAAAAAGGGATGATGTGGAGAGTTGGTGATGGCACACATATTCGGGTTTTCCATGATAAGTGGACCCCTGGATGTTTCCCAACTGGAGCTGTACCACGCACACCAGGATTTGAGGATGATTCCACCGTTTCTTCACTCATAGACTAGTCTACAAAAGAATGGGATGGGCAGCTGATTGATCTTTAATTTGCACCCTTTATGGCTCAGAAAATAAAAGTCATTCCTCTATGTAGGTCAATGATGAGGGACTGCCTAGTTTGGCCACGAACTAGGGACGGAAACTACTCAGTAAAGATGGGATATCAGCTGTTGGGAGAGTTAGAAAACAGAGAGGGAGCATCAGGGTCAAACAATAACAACCTGAGAAGTTTCTAGAAGGGAATTTGGAAGATACAGATTCCAAATAAAATAAAAAACTTCGTTGGCGAGCTTGCACTGAGTCACTTCCAACTTTGGCAAACTTACATCGGCGCAATGTAATCACCTCTCCTCTGTGCAGCAATTGTGGGAAGGACAGCGAAACCGCATTGCATGCACTGTGGGAATGTGACAAAATATAGGTTTGTTGGGGCCGTGCTTTTAATAAGATATGAAAACTTCAGCTACGCTTGGGCTCTTTCACTGAACTGGTGTCTGTGAAACAATCTGAGGAAGATCTAGAACTATTCACGGTAGTGGCATGGTACATTTGGTGCAGACGAAATAAGTGCCATTTCAATAAGCAAAGCTTGGCACCTGAGAAGTTATTGGATGTGGCAGAATCTGCTCTTAAGGAATTCCAATTAAAACTTGAGAACAGACCCATGAGAATAAAGCCATAACCCCAACGTTGGTCTCCACCTGAACCTGGAATGTACAAAGTAAACTATGACGGGGCATACTTTGCTGAGGAAGAAGAAGCTAGAATTGGTGTCGTAGTGAGAAATGAACTAGGGCAGGTGATGGCGTCCTTAGCAGAGAAGTTAATCATGCCTCCAACAGTGGAAGTTCTTGAGGCGATGGCAGCAAGGAGGGCAATGATCTTCATGGGTGAACTGGGTTTGCATCGGGCCATTTTTGAAGGAGATTCGGAGACTATTGTAAAGGCATTATTAGGGGACTGCCCAGACCGGTCTAGCATTAGGCACATTGTAAAAGACGGTAAGTCTTTAATGGGTTCTTTTCAAGCCTGTTCTTTCTCTCATGTGAGGCGGCAGAGTAATGGAGTTGCTCATGCTTTAACTAGGAGAGCAAGAGAGTCTTTCCCTTTATCTGTTTGGATGGAATCCGTTCCACCAGACATTTCTTATTTAGTGTATGTTGATGTAGTGACATAAATCTTCATATTTCAATAAAATGGATCGATACTTTTTCTCAAAAAAAAAAAAAAAAAAAAAAAAAAAAAAAAAAAAAAAGACAAAATTTAGATACAGTACCTAATGTCAAGTGCCTTAAGTTCCCCTTTTAATATTAAGACACGTGGATACTTAACCAAATACACTAAACAACGTTAAGGGCCCTTTTGGATTGAGGGGCAATGGAAGGGGACTGGAAAGGAGTAGAGTAGAGTTAGTTGAAAATAGGCTAATTTTAAGCCAGATTTACTCTACTCCCCCTTCTTCTCCCTCAATCCAAACAAACCATAAAATTCTGCACGGACTGAGAAAACCCAACTCAACAGCTCTCTCTTTGACTTCGATTGAACTCAAAAAACAAAATTCTCTCAATCCATTCCTCTCTTTGCTAGAAATCAAGCACCCATACCGTCTTGAAGAGCCGTCAGTCACTGCCTTCGATTGTAACAAACTGTGGAACTTGTTGTATCCACCAGCAGTAATATAATTTTCATACACCCAATTGCTTGGCTTATGAAATTATATATTTGGAAAGAGATAAGTGGCCATTTGTCTTGAAAATATACCTTTAGAAAGAGATTTGACAATTTATTCTTCCAATTGATAACTCATTGACCAAACTTTGCGACCATAGTTTGGAATGTGTCAACAAAAACCATGGACAGCAAATCTTGACACCCTCTCTCCTCCAACCGGTTGAAGTCACTAGACATGGCAAAACGGGTCCAAATTTTCTGACCCGACCCGAAAAATAACCGACCCGAACCCGATTTTTTTGACCCGAAGCAAAAACAGGTTGACCCGTGACCCGACCCGTGTTTTTTGCAGGTCAACCTGACCCGACCCAAACCCGAACCATTTTTTTAAAACTTTTTTTTTTTGGTAAAAAAAAGTAGTAAAACTAAGACAATATTGGTTTAATTATTTATTGTGAACTTTAAGGAAACAATTGATACATTTACATAACTACATGCAAATTAATTGAAAGACAAATGATTGAACAATCTGTAATGAGTAAAGATTTTTATATATCAAATAGTAAAGTACATGCCAAGATAATCTGATTACAATAGAGTTAAAAATATAGATTTAAAATTGTAAATATGTGTGAGAAACATTCACAAGTGTGAAAATAGTAAAGCTAAAGTATCAACTTAGCATAAATTATGAATACTTAGACCTATTTTTTAATAATTTATATCCAAAATAAACAGTTTTTCAAAATAAATTATGATATTTTCTAGAGTGTGTGTTACTTAATAATAATATGATATTCATAAAAGATACTATGTATAAATAAGTAAGCAATCAAATTTTAAAGTATATCTCAAATTGAAATAGAGAGTCAACCACAATTGATAATAAATTATAAAATTAATTTTCAAGATTGTAAATTTCTTATATGTTTTTATTCTTTATCAAATGAGTTATCCAATGAGTCATTTGTAGTTTTGTTTTATATTTTGGAATGTTGATACTGTGTAGAAATAAAACTTATGTATTTGTTGTACTTATCTTTGTGTTATTTTGTTTTAGATAGCAATGTTAGGTTTTGTATAATTTTAAAATTATTGAATAAGTATTAATAAGTTTAACTGAGTTTGTTCTTGACATAAGTGGTGAATTCAAAATAATGCATTTCACATCAAGTAATTTGTTGCATAACTTTCCAAATGACAAATACATGTTGTTTTCTTTATAAAAAAAATAAAAAAATAAAAAAAATAAATTCATGTGAAAAATACAGGTCAACCCGACCCGACCCGCAACCCGATTGACCCGAACCCGATTTTAACCCGCTTAAAATGACCCGTTTTTGACTCGTGACCCGTTTGACCCGCAACTCGATTGACCCAACCCGACCCACCCATTTTGCCATGTCTAGAAGTCACGAGGAAAAAAAAAATCGACAAAGACTCTAAATTGGATAAATTACTAAAGTGGCTTTGCTTAACCTCCATTTCTCTTTGCTAGAAATCAAGCACCCATACCCTCTTGAACAGCCGTCAGTCACCGCCTTCGATTGTAACAAACTGTGGAACTCGTTTTATCCACCAACAGTAGTATAATTTTCATACACCTAGTTGCTTGGCTTATGAAAATATATATTTGGAAAGAGATTAAGTGGCCATTTGTCTTGAAAATATACCTTTAGAAAGAGATTTGACGATTCATTCTTCCAATTGATAACTCATTGACCAAACTTTGCGACCATAGTTTGGAATGTGTCAACAAAAACCATGGACAGCAAATCTCGACACCCTCTCTCCTCCAACCGGTTGAAGTCACGAGGAAAAAAAAAATCGACAAAGACTCTAAATTGGATAAATTACTGAAGTGGGTTTGCTTAACCTCCATTTACAAGCACAACACTAATTCTTGACTAATTCCCTCATCTAACCTAAAAAATTGAACCTAAAACTTTAATTAATCTTCAAACCCTAAACCTATGTATCTAATACTATATATAATAGCAGAAGCCTTTAAGGAGGTGCTGCCACGTTAGGAAAAATGACACCTTAAAATTCTGCCACGTATAAGTTAAAAAGCAATAAATTATGTTGGTTGGCAATTTACACATCGTTTAAAACCTCTCATTATAAATAACAAAAAAGTAACTGGTTAAAATTAAAGGACACACAGAAATAGAAATAGAGAGGCGGTGAAAGAGAGAGAGAGAGGCGACAAGGAAACGGGGAAAGAAGCAAAGAAGGAGAAAAAAAAAAAAAAAAAAAGCTTACGATGCGGAGATGAGAAGGAGACATAGTACGTACGGCCAGCCAGCTATCACCATAATTTTCCCACCACCGTTGGTCCCTTGCCAGACTTAGGCTACCGGAACCGGCATCGGTAACCTAAAGGTGCAGGCAGGATTTGAGATACGGACATAGAGAGAGAACTCCCGAAACTCCATTATTATCAAATCAAGCGGTTACAAGTAAAGGAATCCCAAGTACCTTACCAACCTACAGTTGAACCCTTACCCCAGTACTCAATTGGACTTGATCTGTAGTGACAATTTCCACCTTTAATGCACAGCTCCCAAGTACGTGACTAACCAGATGTGCGGATCCCAGTACGCGACTTCAAACACCAACTTTAAAAAAAGAGGTTGGTTGCAAAGTTCTTTAGTTCATCCTACAGGATGAAGATCAGGAAGATGCTTGGTCACAAAACCCTTTGGTGCAAATACACAGCAACTTCTTCAAAGAAGATGAACTAGGTCAAGAACTTCGTCTTTGATCACAATTTGCTTGAACAAGGATTGCTCAATGCTTTTGCAACTTGTGTCTATGTTGACGGCTCTTAAAAAAATCCTTTTATATGTTTAAGGTTAGAAGAAAAGAAGGCCCAAAAACATATTTACGGATCCCAAGAAAATCAGATCAGAAAACCTGATTTTTTAAATCTCGATAGATAGCAGGTGTCGAGGAGCTATCGAGCAGGTGTCGAGCTTTAATAAAAATGCACTTCAGCTTGATTTTTCTTGGACAGACTTGATGACTTCAACACTTGATCTTGAAACCTTGTTTCTTGAAGTATTAAAAACACCTAGAACTACCCAATTACAAGTAGAGTGCGTTTTGTCAAAGGATTAGCCAATTTACATAAATAAGTATGACATATGTTCTTAGCATGTGAACCACATATGTCCTAACAATCTCCCCCTTTGGCAATCTGTGACAAAACCACAACAAACAAATGAACATATGAGAGAAGTCATAAATCACTAAACTCATATTCACTTGTTGAATACAATAAAATCTATCCTAACACAAACTCTTGAAAAACTTTGCAAGAAAAGAGTTTATGGTAAGTAGACTTTGACAAACTGTATTTCTGAAACACTTTAAACAAAACTCATCAAGGCATCTTGTGTGAAGCAGAAATAATTAGATTGCATACAAGTAAAAAGAACATGTGTATAAAGAGAGAAAAGAAACAACACATGAAGAGATAGGTGAAAGAAACATACATCCACATATAGAGAAAATAAGTACAATGTATGTAAAACTGGTCACAAGACCTCATATACAAGATCAATGTATCTAACAAGAATAGAAAAGAAAAGATACATCAAAACCTCACTACATCCCTCAACATATCAACTCTCCCCCTATCAAAAATGTCCTATACTAACTCTCCCCTTAAGATGACTACTCTCATAACCCAAAACGACTCCCCCTTTTTGTCACGAGTGACAAAGGGTAGAGTGTCAGTGTCGGCGAAGTCTGCCAAAATGACTTGGTGTTCCGAATGAACATCTCGTCTAGAAAAGTTCTCAGTAAATGCCTTGTGGGCATCTCCATCACAGAACCGAAGATTAAGAGGAGCAGAATCAGAAAAGGAAGAAGCTCCATAATGCAAAGGGTTCCGAGCTGGAGTGGATTTTTGTTTGGGTGCCATAAACACTACTAACGTAAACACAATGAGAAAGAGATAGAGAGGGAGACAATCAGAAAAGTCCCAACACAGTTCATATATGACAAATATATTGAACAATAAGTACGTGTGCATGGGAATGCATGAGCATGTGACATGCAAATCAAAAGGCATCATGGGCTCAGCCCAATCCAATCCTACCAAGACACATACATATAACACACAACTAAATGCATGTAAATATCATTCTAATGCACATGGAATCCAATGTATGACATTTTAAAAGCATTTAAGTGAAAACCCAACCCAAAATTTCAAGAAAAACTCATTAATTTTGAAAAACCCCAAAAATTTCCAAAAATCCCAAAACCTAAGATTCAAAACATGAAATGCATAGAAAGGAAGGGAAAATGAACATACCAGGTGATGAAAATCAAGGGAAGACCGAAAATGATGAAGATTTGAAGATTTGAGTGAGAGAAACTTGTTTAGGAGGTGAAAAGTCTTCGGATAGATTGAGAGAGATTGATAGAATGAGAGGAAATCGTGATCAGCCCTTTTATAGACACCTCAGTAATTCTCGACAGCTGAGGTGTCGAGAGGTATCGATGAAGGTGTCGAGGAAAGTGTCGAGAATTTTGCCTTCGACAGTTGAAGGTATCGAGAGGTGTCAAGGTGCAAGACCATTTTCAGATAAGAGAATCTCGATCAATCGACAAGGTGTCGAGAAAGTGTCGAGGAGACAGGAGATTTCTCGATCGATCCACGTGGTGTCGAGACAAGTGTCGAGAAAGAAGACATTAGACACAACAAGTGAATCTCGATCAATCCATCAGGTGTTGAGAATCTATCGAGGAGACAAAAGATTTCTCGATCGATCCATCAGGTGTCGAGACAGGTGTCGAAATTGCGATAAGAAAAGGCTTGAGAAGCTCAACAGATGATCAGGTAACGAGGAGGTGTCGAGGAGGTGTCGAGCCAGCAGTAAAAAGCAGTTTTTCGAGAAGAGAAAAACATGAACATGAATGCAATCAAGCAAGCACCTTAATAATGATCTAATCAACATAAAAAGCTCTCAAAATCATCTCTCAATGAAAAATATAAGCACATGGATCTCCCAAAAACACACACACACTAAACAAGTCTAACCAATTTTATTTTTCAAAAACAAGTCAGGACAGTTTAGTGAGCATACAAAAGCACATGTAAAACCTTAGTGATGGCCAAATCACATTGTACCTGTACATGTATCAACAGTCGCAAAGAATATTGCATGTTGTGTGTGAAAAACATCACAAGATTGCATATGTGTATACATGTTATAACGATCTGAGATATGAGAAAATAACTTTAACTCACACACAATCATAACTGTTTGATGGGGACTATCACCTTTGAGGTACATCCTATAACTCCCACATCTCCTAGAATACACGCTTGCAACCATATTTAAAGCATTTTTGATCTTTTTGCTTTTTATTTTCTTTGCATATTTTCTTTTTAAGCATATCATGCATGGGCTTATGAGAAAGAAAAGAAATACCCATTGATATTTGACATTCCAATTTTGCTATGCCTAAGCACACAAATGTCATTGACATCACACTTTTGCTATGCTGAAACATACAGATGTCATTAATGATTGGCGGGCAACAATGGTGAGATGGTTATTTATGCCTTTCTTTTAGGATTTTCTAGTCCTACCTGTCAAAAAGAGTGATATGAGTGTTAAGCTTTAAGAGATAACTTAATCTTACTCATCACAAACAAGAGCCACAAAGCTCACTTGCTTAGTTGTGCATAAAGATGCTCATCTAAGCTACAAATGATACAAAGTTTAGAAACTTTGTTTCAATGGCCATCCAAGGTACACAAGTACCAAAGTACACATAAACACACACTGTTTTTGTATTTTTCTGATTTTTCAATTTTTTTTTATTTTTATATCAAAAAAAAAATAAACAAAATTGAAAGTAAACACACAAAAACATGTTAACAAAGCATAGCATAAAACTAGACTGACTCAACAAAAATGCAAAACACACAAGCAATGCAAAAAACAAGAAAAACGAGAAGGGAGAAGAAAGTGATGAAATCACTTAGAATCCTTTTTCTTCCACACCTTGGAAGAACCATTCCTCTGATTAAACCCTTGAACCGGTGGTGAGGGGGAAGAATTGAAACCGTTCAAGTTAGAAAGGAACATGAGGGCTTTTAGAAGATCTCCAAGAGGAGCAAGAGAGGATTGAAACTGATTTTGGCTTCCAGATGCTGTCATGCCATTGCTCTGTTGGGTGGCTAGCCACTTGTACCAATTTGGTCAAGTATCACCGGCAGCTCCACAATGATGACAGAGATACTACTTCTTTTGTTTAGGCTTTTGAGAGTTAGCCTTCTTAGCCCTAGGGTTTCTAGCATCTTTTTTATCTTGCTTAGGGGGTGCTCCTAATATAGATTTACCATTGTCAAAGTTCTCACTAACTAATTCATTTTTAACATCAGTATTCTCAACTTTAACAGTATTAGCAGGAGGAACAAAAACAGTAGAACTAGTAGAAGCAGAATTAAAGAAAGAAAGACCATACCCTAAGCCTGTTCGATCTGAAGCAGATTTCTGAATGCTGAGCATCTCATCAAGTTTTGCACTTGAGGTCCTCTCCAGTTGGGCTCTTACTTGAAACAACTCCACTTCAAGCTTCTTGGTCTTCTCCGCCAGGAAGTTGTTCTCAATCCTCAGTGCTCCAATAGTTTGATTCGCCTCATCAAACTTTTTGGACAACTCTTCACGATCAAGTTCCACATCACTGAGCTTCTTGGTGGTTAGCCTATACAACTTCTCATGCTTCTCAGAGAGCTTGTAAAGCTTCTCATAGGCTAAATGGATATCATCTTGATCATCCATCTTCTCACACTTGGTATCCACCAATTCTTCTTCTTCATCCACTTCTTCAACAATCCCTTTAGTAGGATTGATTGTGGCAGTGAAGGCATTTAAGATTTCGTCATCCTCATTGTCGGAATCCTCTTTAGGCTTAATGTCACTCAAGGTTGCAGTAAGAGCCTTGCTCTTCCCAATGCTCTTGAGATATGTAGGACACTCATTCTTCATGTGTCCAAAATCATGACACCCAAAACACTTAGGTCCTGTGGGAATAGTGTACTGACCACCTTCCTTTGCGTCCTTCTTCCCTTTGTCTTGGCTCTTAAACTGAGAAGAACTAGATTGCCTGCGGTCCTTATCGAAGCTTCTTTCATTGGCATTCTTCATAAACTTCTTGAACTGCCTTGTAATGTAGAACTTCATCTTGGAATCTTCATCGTCGGAAGACTCATCTGTATCACTGCTCTTTGCCTTCAAGGCCATGCTCTTGCCTTTGCTTGACTTACCAATCCTTGATAACCTTAGCTCGTAGGTCTGCAAGTTCCCAACCAACTCAGTCAAAGGAATTTTGTCAATGTCCTTTAATTCTTCTATTGCCGTAATCTTGGCATGAAATCTCTCAAGTAGAGATCTGAGCACCTTCCTTACAACCTTGGGTTTAGGGATGGTTTCCCCAAGATTGAAGGCTGAGTTCACTATGTCCTTAAGCTTGGCATAGAACTCATCAAACAACTCATCCTCCTCCATCTTAATCTCTTTAAAGCTAGTAGTGAGCCTCTGTAGTTTTGAATCTTTGATAGCCTTTATTCCTTCATAGGTTGTCTGGAGGATGGTCCACGCCTCCTTAGCAGTTTCTGTTGAGGATATCTTCTTGAACTCCTCATTGGTGACTGCGCTAAATAGAGCATTCAACGCTCTGCTGTAGGAGTTTGCCGCCTTGATTTTGGCTTCATCCCAATCGGCCGGCGCTTCTTTTGGCTTGGTCCAGCCAATCTCAACAACTTGCCACACCTTCTCATCTAAGGACTGCAAAAAAGCTCTAATGCGTACTTTCCAATAGGCATAGTTAGTCCCATCAAATAAAGGCGGTATAATTAGAGATTGTCCTCTATCCATGACAAACAGGGGTCAATGGATCAACACAGCAAAGATTAAAATCTAATCAAAGTGTGCCTACTCTGATACCACTTGATAAGCCACAAATTGAATGACCCCTTGTGATTAAACCAATTAATTAAATTAGCCAAGTTGTTAATTAATCAATTTATCATGCAATTGCGCGGCAGCACAAACAAATCATCGAATAACTAAATATGCAGCGGAAATTAAATGACACTGTGATTTGTTCACGAATGGGGAAAACCCTAACGGCAAAAACCCCACCGGGTGATTTTCAGGTCACCACTCCCAAAACTCCACTATTATCAAATCAAGCGGTTACAAGTAAATGAATCCCAAGTACCTTACCAACCTACAATTGAACCCTTACCCCAATACTCAATTGGACTTGATCTGTAGTGACAATTTCCACCTTTAATGCACGGCTCCTAAGTACGTGACTAACCAGATGCGTGGATCCCAGTACGCAACTTCAAACACCAACTTTAGAAGAAGAGGTTGGTTGCAAAGTTCTTCAGTTCATCCTACGCGATGAACATCAGGAAGATGCTTGGTCACAAAACCCTTTGGTGCAAATACACAGCAACTTCTTCAGAGAAGATGAACTAGGTCAAAAACTTCGTCTTTGATCACAATTTGCTTGAACAAGGATTGCTTAATGCTTTTGCAACTTGTGTCTATGTTGACGGCTCTTAGAACAATCCTTTTATATGTTTAGGGTTAGAAGAAAAGAAGGCCCAAAAACATATTCAAGGATCCCAAGAAAATCAGATCAGAAAACCTGATTTTTCAAATCTCGACAGATAGCAGGTGTCGAGGAGCTATCGAGCAGGTGTCGAGCTTTAATGAAAATGCACTTCAACTTGATTTTTCTTGGACAGACTTGATGACTTCAACACTTGATCTTGAAACCTTGTTTCTTGAAGTATTAAAAACACCTAGAACTAACCAATTACAAGTAGAGTGCGTTTTGTCAAAGGATTAGCCAATTTACATAAATAAATATGACATATATTCTTATCATGTGAACCACATATGTCCTAACATTTATAGAAATATAATAAAAAATAGAAAGGTATATCTGAGCTTAAAGCAGTGAGCTTTTTTCTTTCTTTTCTTTTTTTTTGAGGTTATTTTTTGTTTTGTAAGACTAAGGTATTTTAGGCTTTTTGTGGTTTTAGCAGCCGAGCATGAAAAAAACAAAAAAAAACAAAAAACAAAACAAAACAAAAGTGCTTTATGCAGAAATAAATAAATAAATAAAACATTAGCGTATAACAAGACAGAGAAGACCACATAGGAAGAGCAAGGTTTTTGAAGTCTAGATCTGAGACTGCCTGAGACTATCTACATACATGGGAAGAGCAAGGTTGGTGAAGTCTGAGATAGCCTGAGACTATTTACCAAACAATGGTGATCCAAGCAACTATAAAAGCATATGGCTTCAGCTTTATGGCTATTTCAGAGCAGACGACCTTCAGCTCCAACTCCAAAATCCAAATATTTCACCATGTTTACCCTATTCATGTTGTTTACCACCATCATCGCACCACTAATTCCAACCCTCTCTTCACAACCACCACCACCACCCTGCCCCCCATTTCCTCCTCTCACTCTGCCTCCACCACCACCACCCCCAGAGATTCAGTTTCCTCCAATCCCACCTTTTCCCCGTTTCACTCGATCATCACCACCACCCAAACCTCTATTACCACCAAACAACATACGGTCTCCACCAAGTCAACGATAATCAGTACCCGTGCTGCTCGTGCTAGGGAGTATCTTGGCTCTAACAACATTAACCAGCATCCTCAGTGATGATTTACAATAGTCAACCCAACCAGCCTCAGACAGTACCGCTGCTTCCGATCCAAGTCATTCTACCGCCGGTTCTAATCAAGGAAGAGCCGACACGGGTGCAGAAAGAGGAAGAGCCTAATTCGCCTGCGTGGAGTCGTGTAAATGTGCACCTGATCCGCCCGTGTTTAGGTGGGTACTCGATCACATAGTGATATACGACTAGTGAAGGTTTTTTTTTTTTTTCCTATCAGTTGGACTTTTCTTTTTAATTTTTCCTAGTTTTTACCATTTGGTCTGATCTGAGTATTTGGGTGTTAGAGGTTTTGCAATGGGCTTTTTTTTTTTTTTTTTTTGGAATTTACTTTTGGAATGCTTGTATTGTGTTTGACAACGTGTGCATAACTTGGATGGTCTTTTCTGATAATAGACGTGGCAAAACATGCGGGTCGGGTCGGGTCGGGTCGGGTCGGGTCGGGTCAATCGGTTTTGCAGGTCAATCGAGTTGCAGGTCAAAACGGGTCAATTGGGTCGCGGGTCGAGTTGACCCGTATTTTTCAAACAATTTTTTTTTTTTTTTTGAAATAGATGCAATCTGTCAATTGTTTATGAGTTCCTTAACTGTGATTAGATTCTCACTGGTGATACTATTACCACTTACCAATTATCACTAAACACTTGATACCCAAATTTAGTGCAACTATTGTTCCAGCTTTCTAGAAACTAATCTAGGCATAATCTTCAATCTGTTAAAAGTAGGAAGAGAAAATGAAGGTGGCAAGTAAAGAATGACAAACTATAATGGAGTACATAACATATTAAGTAAAGAAGAATAAGTAAATATTTTATAAGAATTACACCTCAATCTCAATCTACTCAACGTTCATAGACATGGCAAAACGGGTGGGTCGGGTTTGCAGGTCAATCGGGTCGCAGGTCAAAACGGGTCATTTTTAAATGGGTCAATTGGGTCGGGTTAGAAAATTCTGACCCCGTTTTGCCATGTCTAGTCTTTTGCATCATAAATTGGCTTCTTTCTCAGGAATTACTATGACCTACGAAAGGACAGTTGAGCTGTTCCTCCAAAGTAGTCCAAACCAATAGGTGTGTTTTATTTAAAAAAAAAAAAAAAAAAAAAAAAGGCAAGGCATTCATTCATTCAATAATATGTAAAGAATCTTGATACAAATCCTCCACTGCAGGTGGTGGTGAATCCTCTATCCAATAGACTGCAACAGTAATATTTTTTGCAAACTTAGCTGAAGAATGTGCAACCATATTCCCCCTTCTCTTAATACAACTTATTAAAGCATGCTGCATCCCATTCAGGTAAGCACAAATATCCTCATAAATATGTCTAACCAAGGAATTATGGAAAGACAAACTCGAGATAGCTCTCATCACTATGTTGTTATCGCTTTTAATTACAAGCTCTGAAAATCCAGCTTCCATGGAAAAAACCAATGCTTGTCGACATGCCAAAGGTTCTGCCTCTTCACTATTTCTCACATAGAGCCCTTAAGTTGACATCCCAGCCATTACTTCCCCTTGTGCATTTTGGATTATTGCTCCATTCCCAAAACTCTATTGCTCCATGAACACAGCTGCATCAAAATTCAACTTATACATATTCTGATGTGGAGGCTTCCAATGTTGTCCGCTTGGTGTTGTGTTCAAAACAACCAGCTACTCTATGCCTTTTTGTACTCTTCCAGGTAATCTGCTGCTCGTCTATTCAGCTAGTAAGGATTCTTGATCTGTCCGCCATGCACCATCGTGTTCCTCTAGTTCCACATAGTCGAAGCTTACACAATAAACAGCTCCATCCTAACTGCATCAAGTCTGTTCATCAATGCCTCAAATAGCTGCATAAAATCATGAAAGTTAGTGGTACATTTCTGCATCATGGTGGAACTACTAGCCCACACATCTTGGGCTACTAGACATTCCCAAAAGGCATGAATCACAATCTCTGGAGCTCTCTGACAGCAAAGGCATAAATTCTCTCTGATAATATTTCTTTTGGCCAACTTTACTTAGGTTAGCAGTATCTCATGACAAGCTCTCCAAGCAAATACCTTCATTTTGTTAGGCACCCTTACTCTCCACAGCTTCTTCCATAATTGCTACCCAAAACCTATCGAACTTTCAGCCCATTCCCTAAGCACTTTTCTAGCCACATGATATTCGAATCTAACTTTGTAAACTCCTTCTTTATTATGCAACCACACCACAACATTAGTCACACGCCTGTGGCTTAAGGGAATTTTACATATAGCCTCTGCATCCTCTCTATTAAATATTGCCATGATGGTATCTCGCCTCCACCCATGTAAATCTGAATCAATAAGATCTGAAACCCTCCAATCCTCCTTACCCTCATGAACCGGATGTAGCACCCTGTTTGATGGATAATTAGGAATCCATTTATCCACCAAAAATTTTATAGATTCACCATTTCCCACACGCCAACAAGACCACTTCTCAAAACTGGCATGGCAGCCATAATACTTCTCCATACATACGAACAATTGGGAGACATAGTAGCATCCAAGAAGTGGCATCTCGGAAAGTATCTAGCTTTGAAACATTTGAAGAAGAGAAAATTTTGGTCCTGCATTAATCTCCAGCCTTGTTTAGCTAGCATAGCATGATTAAACAACCTCAAATCCCAAAATCCCATCCCTCCATCAGCCTTTGGTTGAGTTAGGCTACCCCAATTCTTCCAATGAATCTCTCTTTCATTTCCCACTTGTCCTCACCAAAATTTAGCACACAAAGTATTCATTTCCTTACACAATTTAACCAGAAACTAGAAAAACCCCAGAGTATATGTAGGAATTGCTTATATAACTACCTTTATTAATACTTCCTTGCCTACTCTGGAAAAACCCTTGATACTTTGCCCTTCCTGCCAAAGTAGGTAACCCCAAATACAATTCAAATCTGTCTACCACCTTCACCCCTAACAGTGACACAACCTCTGCTTTTTGCCCTTCTTGAGTGTTACTGTTGAAATAGACCGAGGATTTCTCCATATTATTGCATTGGCCAGAGGCATTAGCATAGGTCTGTAAAACTTCATTAATCACCCCAACCTCTCCACTAGTGGCTCGACAAAAAATTATTGAATCATCAGCAAACATTAGATTTGATATTCTAGGTGCCCTTCGACATATGGAAGATCCACTAATACGACCATCCAAACTCTGCTTTCTCTAATAATGAAGTGAATCCGTTTGCACATAATAAGAACAGATATGGAGAAAGGAGATCCCCTTGCCGGATTCCTCTAGATGGCCGGATATTGCCATATTCTTTTCCATTAATGAGAATGGAAAAGGAGGGAGTGGTTACACACCTTATCACTCACTGAATCCATTTGTCTGGAAATCTCAATTTAATCATTATGCCTTGCAAAAAATTCCACTCAACATGATGATATGCTTTACTGATATCAATTTAATGCCAATGATCCATTTTTTCCTTTTTTCCTAGAATGCATAGAATGTAAAACATCATAAGCCACCAACACATTGTCAGTAATAAGCCTCCCTGGCACAAAAGCACTCTGTGTAAGAGATATAACAGATGCAGAATTTGTTTCAACTTGTTAGCCAACACTTTGGAAATAATAATAGGTGTTTAAAACAGCTCTTACACATCTTCCTAAATAACAAAGCGAAACAAACCATGTAATTAGATTTAAGAGTAGTGGTCCACAACACTTTTATAATAAATTTTAATTGATAGATTATTATTGATTATAGTCTGAATCCTATCATTAAAATTATTTTTTTGTCCACCAATAACATTAAGTAATAACTTATAATCCAAAATATAACATTTCTCTAAATGTGGAGTTAACTCTAGTTAAAAAGAATTAGCTGCAAAAATACAAATAAATTTATAAACAGAAAAAATTAAAAAACTCAAAATAAATTTGAAATCTAAAAGCTCAAACTCATCGTTTGGAATTTAGTTTATTAGTGACCTTTGTCTCTCGAGAGAGGTCTTTCTCTCTCAAAGCTCTAGATTAGTTTCCTTATCCACAACCATCAATCAGTCTTAGACTTTTATGGCCGACGAGTATAGGTTCTTACTTGGTCCATAGACATGTTTCCAAAGAATGATGAAAACGAAGACATAATCAATGTTCGTCAAAGGTGCAGAGCAATATTTTCTTTTTTCATCAAGATTTTATTCCTCTGTGTGTGTGTGTGTGTGTGTGTGTGTGTGTGTGTGTGTGTTTATTCTTTCAAATAACTATTTAACTGCTAACTTTCATTTTGAATTTATATTTACCTTAACAGTATTGAAGAAATTGTAAACTGATGCGCATGTACGAATATTGTGGAATTAGCTACCATCTAATAGCAAAGATTGATGTCTTTTGAATTGAAGATTGCGATTGTTATATTCGGTTGTGGGTTTGTTGTGAGCTTTGAACATTTTTTTTGATGTGATATAGTTGTGTGGTTTAGAATAGTTGTTTTAATTTGGAATTGTGATGATTTTGGCTTATAAAGAAGGTAGGTGGTATTTGCGGAAGTCTGTAGGTTAGTATTTGCAAATGATTTGTGTTTTAGGGGTTGATTTATGTTTTAGTGTTTGGATTTCATTGTAAAATTTTTTTATTTTGATAGTAAAATTTCTCCTTTATCCAAACAAATAGGAAAAAGCTTGTCAATGGAATGTGTTGCCTGTAAAATGCTTATAACAAGGTAGTTTGTTATGCCTGGCCAAATCCTTAGCCATAATCGAAAAGTGACTCTCTCACT
The DNA here is from genome assembly GCA_023621385.1 of Quercus gilva. Taxonomy (NCBI): domain Eukaryota; kingdom Viridiplantae; phylum Streptophyta; class Magnoliopsida; order Fagales; family Fagaceae; genus Quercus; species Quercus gilva. The sequence goes on along the minus strand of CM042476.1, from coordinate 91,108,833 downwards.
GTATAAAATTAGGGGTGTCAATGTTTGATCCAACTCATGAACATGATACGGGTTTTTGCGAGTTAGGGTTGAGTCTTAGCAGGTTTGGGCCATAAACAGGTAGATCTGAATGCGACACAATAAGAAACGTGTCATAAGTGGGTCAACCCATGTGACCAATATAGACACATTTGACATAGTAATTTATTTATGTCAACTTAAAATGACCCATGTAACACAACCCGTTTAACTCACATAACAAATAAATATTCATTTTATTTTAGATTTGTCAAATACCTATTATATCCAACCTATATTTTAACTCAAAAAAAAAAATGTGAGTAATTACAAAAATTTACAAGTGATATAATTGTAAATTGAAACTTTATAAACCCTAGTTATGATAAGACTATTTTTTGCACCAACTCTTTCAATATTGTTACTTACCATTTAACGAGTTCTATGGATGTTATATTTTTGTTGAACTATATTTTTTTGAATTTGAGTTAAAGTGTATGCACTTCTTTTGAAATGTAAAGAACTTATTTCTAAATGGATGTTATATTTTTGTTGAATTATGTTATTTTAAATGTGAGTTGAAGACTTGAAGTGTATGCATTACCTTCATGATGTACATAACTTATTTATATATGAATGTTATATTTAATATTAAGCGAGTAAAAATGGGTTGTGTCACGTTCATGTCAACCCAACACGACCAGTTTATTAAGTGTGTCAAGTGTCAAGTTGCATTAACCTACTTCATTAACAAGTCGGGTTAGGGTTGAAGAACCATGACATGATTTTTAAATGGGTTGAGTTCAAGTTGAGCCATTTAGTCGAATATTCATACCTTGACACGACACAAATCCGACAAGACTAATAAGGAAACATTTCATTCTAGCTATAAGGAGCCACAGCCAGCACCAGATTCGGATAAATATGGTAAGACATAGTCAACAGCACTATTGCATATTCTGCCTCTATATAGTTTAGCATAATTATAGGGATTTAATAAAGTAGACTTGCTGTGTATAGATTCAATTTCCTTGTACAGATTCTTCTTGCATTATATAAAAGTTAGTGAACCCTCCTCAACAATTCAAGTTGAGGGTTTCTCCATTATCTCTCTCAAGGTTTTAACAAAGCTTTTTCATGGTATAAGAGCTATGGATTCAGCCACTTCTTCTCCTAGCCCTCTATCCTCTACAAATTATCTTCTACGGAGGAGTCGGTTTCTTCCTCTCCTTAGAAGCCAAGGCCTTTTTGGCTATGTTGATGGCTCGGCCACAGAACCGCCATCTACTATTTCTAATAAAGACAACATAGTGGTTTCAAACCTTGAATATACCAAGTAGAAGCAGACTGACCAGTTGATACTCAGTCTGATTTGCTCTTCTCTAACTAAAGAAGCAACGAGTGAGATTGTTGGTCTCACGTCTTCCTACGAAACATGGCAAGCTCTTGAAGCTTCTTTCTCTCATAAATTCAAAACTCAAGAACCTCAATTAAAGGATAAACTTCAACTAATCAAGAAAGGCACCAGATTTGTTGCTGAATATTCTTGAGCTTTTAAGTCAGTGTGTGATCAACTTTCAGCCATGGGTTGTCCTGTGGATGGTACCGACAAAGTCCATAGGTTCCTCCAAGGCTTAGGTGCTAGATTTTCTTCATTTTCTACCACTATTTTGTCCCATTCTCCAATTCCCAGCTTCAAGGATGTTGTGCCCAAGGCCTAAAGCCACAATCTTTTTGTTAAATCATTTGAAACTCAATCTGATCATTCCGCAGCCTTCACCACTCAGTGTGCTAGAAATTTCTCAACACGTGCAGGTTGTAATAATCAAGGTGGAGGTCATTCTGGCCGAGGTGGTTGTTAGGACATATGTGTTTACATGTTAGGAACATATGTCATATTTTATGTAAATTGGCTAATCCTTTGACAAAACACACTCTACTTGTAATTGGGTAGTTCTAGGTGTATTTAATACTTCAAGAAACTATGTTTCAAGATCAAGTGTTGAAGTCATCAAGTCTGTCCAAGAAAAAGCAAGTTGAAGTGCAGGATTTTTAAATCTCGACACCTTCTCGACACCTACCTCGACACCTGCTAGCTGTCGAGAATTACAAAAGTCAGAATTCTAATCTGATTTTCTTGGGATCCGTGAATGTGTTTTTGGGCCTTCTTTTCTTCTAACCCTAAACATATTTAAGGAGTGTTTTAAGAGCCGTCAACATAGACACAAGTTGCATAAGCATTGAGCAATCCTTGTTCAAGCAAATTGTGCTCTAAAGACAAAGTTCTTAACCTAGGATCATCTTCTTCAAGAAGTTGCTGTGTATTGTGCACCTTAGGGTTTTGTGACCAAGCATCTTCCTGATCTTCATGCATAGGATGATCTGAAGAACTCTGCAGCCAACCTCTCATTCTAAAGTTGGTGATTGAAGTCGCGTACTGGGATCCGCGCATCTGGTTAGTCACGTACTTGGGAGCCGTGCATTAAAAGGGGGAACTGTCACTACAGATCAAGTCCGATTGGGTATTGGGGTAAAGGTTCAACTGTAGGTTGGTAAGGTACTTGGGATTCCTTATTTGTAACCGCTTGATTGGATAATAGTGGAGTTTCGGGAGTGGTGACCTGAAAATCACCCGGTGGGGTTTTTGCCGTTAGGGTTTTTCCCCATTCGTGAACAAATCACCGTGTCTTTTATTTTCCGCTGCATATTTTGTTATTCGGTGATTTGTTTGTGCTTCCACGTATTTGCATGTTAAATTGATTAATTAATAACTTGACTTAATTAATTAATTAGTTTAAATCACAAGGGGTCATTCAGTTTGTGGCCTATCAAGTGGTATCAGAGCGGGCACACTCTGATTAGTTATTAATCTTTGCTGTGATTGATCCATTGACCCCTGTTTGTCATGGATAGAGGACAATCTCTTATTATACCTCCTTTATTTGATGGGACTAACTATGCCTACTGGAAAGTACGCATGAGAGCTTTTTTGCAGTCCTTAGATGAGAAGGTGTGGCAAGCTGTGGAGATTGGCTGGACAAAGCCAAAAGAAGCGCCGGCTGATTGGGATGAAGCCAAGATCAAGGCGGCGAACTTCAACAGCAGAGCGCTGAATGCTCTATTTAGCGCTGTCACCAATGAGGAGTTCAAGAAGATATCCTCAACAGAAACTGCCAAGGAGGCGTGGACCATCCTCCAGACAACCTATGAAGGAACAAAGGCTGTCAAAGATTCAAAGCTACAGAGGCTCACTACTAGCTTTGAAGAAATCAAGATGGAGGAGGATGAGTCGTTCGATGAGTTCTATGCCAAGCTGAAAGACATAGTGAACTCAGCCTTCAATCTTGGGGAAACCATCCCTGAACCCAAGGTTGTAAGGAAGGTGCTCAGATCTCTACCTGAGAGATTTCATGCCAAGATTACGGCAATTGAAGAATCAAAGGACATTGATAAAATCCCTTTGACTGAGCTGGTTGGGAACTTGCAGACCTACGAGCTAGGATTATCAAGAATAGGCAAGTCAAGCAAGGGCAAGAGCATGGCCCTGAAGGCGAAGAGCAGTGATACAGATGAGTCTTCCGATGATGAAGATTCAAAGATGAAGTCCTACATTACGAGGCAGTTCAAGAAATTTATGAAGAATGCCAATGGGAGGAGCTTCGACATAGACCGCAGGCAATCTAGTTCTTCACAGTTCAAGAGCCAAGACAAGGGAAGGAAGGATGCCAAGGATGGCGGTCAGTACACTGTTCCAGCAGGACCAAAGTGTTTTGGGTGTCACGGGTTTGGACACATGAAGAATGAGTGTCCTACATATCTGAAGAGCATTGGGAAAAGCAAGGCTCTAGCTGCAACCCTTAGTGACACTGAGCCTGAAGATGATTCTGATAATGAGGATGACGGAATCCTAAATGCCTTCACTGCTTCAGTCAATTCTACTGATGGGATTGTTGAAGAAGAAGAAGAAGAACTGGTGGACACTGAATGTGAAAAGATGGATGATAAAGATGATATCCATTCAGCCTATGAGAAGCTTTACAAGCTATCTGAAAAGCATGAGAAGTTATATAGGCTGGCCACCAAGAAGCTCAGTGATGTGGAACTCGATAGAGAAGAATTGTCCACAAAGTTTGATGAGGCTAATCAAACTATTGGTGCACTGAGATTTGAGAACAACTTCCTGGCTGAGAAGACCAAGAAGCTTGAAGCTGAGCTGTTTCAAGTTAGAGCTCAACTGGAGAGGACTTCAAGTGCAAAGCTTGATGAGATGCTCAGCAACCAGAAATCTGCTTCAGATCGAACAGGTTTAGGGTATGGTCTTTCTATCTCTAACTCTGCTGCTACTAGTTCTACTGTTTTTGTTCCTCCTGCTAATAATGTTAAAATTGAGAACATTGATGTTAAAACTGATTTAGCTAGTGAGAACATAGACAAGGGTAAATCCATCTTAGGAGCACCCCCTAAGTTTGAAAAGAAAGATGCTAAACTTCCTAGGAATAAGAAGGCTAACTCTCAGAAGCCTAAACAAAAGAAGCAGCATCTCTGTTATCATTGTGGAGCTGCTGGTCATACTCGACCTAACTGCTACAAATGGCTAGCCACCCAACAGAGCAACAGTATGACAGCATCTGGAAGCCAAAATCAGCTTCAATCCTCTCTTGCTCCTCTTGGAGATCTTCTGAAAGCCATCATGTTCCTTTCGAACTTGAACGGTTACAATTCTTCCCCCTCACCGCCGGTTCAAGGTTTCAATCAAAGGAAAGGCTCTTCCAAGGTGTGGAAGAAAAAGGACTCTAAGTGATTTTATCACTTTCTTCTCCCTTCTTGTTCATCTTGTTTGTTGCATTACTTGTGTGTTTTGCATTTTTGCTGAGTCAGTCTAGTTTTATGCATTGTTTTGTTTTTCTTAACATGTCTTTGTGTGTTTACTTTCAGTTTTGTTTATTTTGTTTTTCATATAAAAATAAAAAAAAAATTGAAAAATTGAAAAATACAAAAACAGTGTGTGTTTTGTGTACTTTGGTACTTGTGTACCTTAGATGGCCAATGAAACAAAAGTTTTCTAAACTTTGTATCTTTTGTAGCTTAGATGAGCATCCTTATGCACAACTAAGCAAGTGAGCTTTGTGGCTCTTGTTTGTGATGAGTAAGATTAGGTTATTTCTTAGACTTAACACTCATATCACTCTTTTTGACGGGTAGGACTAGAAAATCCTAAGAGAAAGGCATAAATAACCATCTCACCACTGTTGCCCGCCAATCATTAATGACATCTGTATGCTTCGGCATAGCAAAAGTGTGATGTCAATGACATTGTGTGCTTAGGCATAGCAAAATTGAAATGTCAAAATATCAATGGGTATTTCTTTTCTTTCTCATAAGCCCATGTATGATATGCTTTAAAAAGAAAATATGCAAAGAAATAAAAAGCAAAAAGATTAAAAATGCTTTAAAAATGGTTGCAAGCGTGTATTCTAGGAGATGTGGGAGTTATAGGATGTACCTTGAAGGTGATAGTCCCCATCAAACAGTTATGATTGTGTGTGAGTTAAAAGTTATTTTCTCATATCTCAAATCATCATAACATGTATACACATATGCAATCTTGCGGTGTTTTTCACACACAACACGCAATATTCTTTGCTACTCTTGATACATGTGCAGGTACAATGTGATTTGGCCATCACCAGGTTTACATGTGCTTTTGTATGCTCACTAAACTGTCATGACTTATTTTTGAAATATAAAATTTGTTAGACTTGTTTAGTGTGTGTGTGTGTTCTTGGGAGATCCATGTGCTTAAATTTTCATTGAGAGATGATTTTTGAGAGTTTTATATGTTGGTTGGATCATGTTTGAGATGCATGTCTTGATTGCATTCATGTTTGTGTTTTTCAATTCTCGAAAAACTGCATTTCATAGCTGGCTCGACACCTTCTCGATACCTCCTCGATACCTGGTCAGCTGTCGAGCCTCTAAGCATTTTTTCTTATCGCAATCTCGACACTTCCTCGACACCTGGTGGATCGATCGAGAAAATCTCTGTCTCCTCGATACCTCCTCGACACCTTCGCGATCGATCGAGCTTCGCGTATCTGAAATTCTCCTTGCATCTCGATACCTCTAGATACCTTCAGCTGTCGAAGGCTTTTTCCTCGATACCTTCCTCGACAGCTTCCTCGATACCTCTCGACACCTCAGCTGTCGAGATTTACTGAGGTGCCTATTTAAGGATCTGTCGCGATTCTGACTTCATTCTCTCGATCTCTCTCGATCTCTCCGTGGCTGTTCATCTCCCTTTCACTCTCCTTTCACTCAAATCCTCCAACCCTCTGGGATCTTGCTCATTTCTTGCTCAAATCTCTTGGTAAGATCTCTTTTCTCTTCCTTTTTCATACATTTCATGTTTTGAAAACCTAGTTTTTGGGATTTTTCATAAAAATTTGGGGTTTTTCAAAATCATTGAGTTTTTATTGAAATTTTGGGTTGGGTTTGGACTTAAATGATTTCAAAATGTCATGCATTGCATTCCATGTGCATTAGAATGATATGTTCATGCATTTAGTTGTGTGGTTCTTGTCTGTGTGCTGATAGGATTGGATTGGGCTGAGCCCATGATGTTTCTTTTGTTTGCATGTAACATGATCATGCATTCCCATGCATACGTCCATTTTTGTTCAAGATATTGATATATTTGAACTGTTTGGGACTTTTCTGATTATCTCCCTCTCTATCTCTTTTCTCATTGTTTTACGTTAGTTGCACCTATGGCACCTAAACGTAAATCCACTCCTGCTCGGAACCCTCTGCGTTCTGGAGCTTCTTCATCTTCTGATACTGCTCCTCATAATCTTCGGTTCCGTGATGGAGATGCCTACAAGGCATTTACTGAGAACTTTTCTAAACGAGGTGTTCATTCGGAACGCCACGTCGTTCTGGCAGACTTTGCCGACACTGACCTTCCCTCTGTCATTCACAGTAGGGGATGGGAGTCACTGTGTGACGTCCCGGTCACTTGTCCTCTCGTACTTATTCAGGAGTTTTACTCCAACATGTACGGGATTGATCGTTCAGTACCTCTCTTTCATACTCGCGTTCGAGGTACGCGCATTTCTGTCACACCGCAGCTGGTTGCGGATGTGCTTCATGTTCCTAGGATAGAGTTTCCTGACTATCCTACCTCTGAGCGACTGAGGACTGTGTCCAGGGATGAGCTCATTTCTGCTTTCTGTGAGCGCCCTTCTGAGTGGGGTGAGCATATGTACACATCATGTAGACCTTTTGCTAAAGGTCCTAGATTCCTTAACATGGTGATGACTTGTGTACTTCATCCTCTTTCCCATTATAACTCTATCACCGAGCCTCGTGCTCGTTTCTTGCTTTCTCTACTTGAGCATCTCACGATAGATTTTCCTTCCCACTTCATTCTATCTATCATAGATGTTCATCTAGATGCGGCGTCCCGTGATAAGCTCATCTTTCCTTCCGCTATCACGAGGATTCTACGCCATTTTTCCATCCCTTTTCCCTCGTCCGACCACTTCACACACATCTCTGCCATAGATGCCGCTACCGTAAAACGTAGTGAGGCACAGTTCAGGGCGAGACAGCCGGATTTCACTCCTCCCTCCCGTTCGGCTCCATCCAGATCTGCTCCATCTACATCGACTCCTTTTCCTTCCTCCAGCGATGTATCTCTTGGAGACATTATGGCGCAGCTGCAGCGCATGGATGCTCGCCTCGATACACTCACCACTGAGTTGTATCAGGTGAATGTTCGTGTTGGTCGTATTGCACGACGGCAGGCGACCATGGGTGGTTTTGCTTCTGAGGCTTCTCCTCCACCACCTCCTCCAGTGGATTCAGATTCTGACTCTGAGGATGATGATGATGATGGTGATGACGATGATGCTTCCGATGATGATGATGGAGATGCTAGCTCTACTGATGAGATGTCTACATGACACTCTACCCTTTGTCATTCGTGACAAAAAGGGGGAGTAGTTTTGGATTATGAGAATAGTCATCTTAGGGGGAGAGTTAGGATAGGACATTTTTGATAGGGGGAGTGTTCATACTTTTTGAGGGATGTAGTGAGGCTTTTGATGTATCTTTTTCTTTTCTAGTCTTATTAGATACATTGGTCTTGTATATCAGTTTACATACATTGTACTTATCTTCTATATATGTGGATGTATGTTTCTTTTTCACCTACCTCTTCATGTGGTGTTTCTTTTCTCTCTTTATACACATGTTCTTTATATTTGTATGCAATCTAATTATTTCTGTTTCACACAAGATGCCTTGATGAGTTTTGTTTATAAGTGTTTCAGAAATACAGGTTGTCAAAGTCTACTTGCCATAAACTCTCTTTTTGTAGAGTTCTTCAAGAGTTTGTGTTAGGATAGATTTTATTGTATTTAACAAGTGAATATGAGTTGAGTGATTTATGACTTCTCTCATATGTTCATTTGTTTTGTTGTGGTTTTGTCACGGATTGCCAAAGGGGGAGATTGTTAGGACATATGTGTTTACATGTTAGGAACATATGTCATATTTTATGTAAATTGGCTAATCCTTTGACAAAACGCACTCTACTTGTAATTGGGTAGTTCTAGGTGTATTTAATACTTCAAGAAACTATGTTTCAAGATCAAGTGTTGAAGTCATCAAGTCTGTCCAAGAAAAAGCAAGTTGAAGTGCAGGATTTTTAAATCTCGACACCTTCTCGACACCTACCTCGACACCTGCTAGCTGTCGAGAATTACAAAAGTCAGAATTCTAATCTGATTTTCTTGGGATCCGTGAATGTGTTTTTGGGCCTTCTTTTCTTCTAACCCTAAACATATTTAAGGAGTGTTTTAAGAGCCGTCAACATAGACACAAGTTGCATAAGCATTGAGCAATCCTTGTTCAAGCAAATTGTGCTCTAAAGACAAAGTTCTTAACCTAGGATCATCTTCTTCAAGAAGTTGCTGTGTATTGTGCACCTTAGGGTTTTGTGACCAAGCATCTTCCTGATCTTCATGCATAGGATGATCTGAAGAACTCTGCAGCCAACCTCTCATTCTAAAGTTGGTGATTGAAGTCGCGTACTGGGATCCGCGCATCTGGTTAGTCACGTACTTGGGAGCCGTGCATTAAAAGGGGGAACTGTCACTACAGATCAAGTCCGATTGGGTATTGGGGTAAGGGTTCAACTGTAGGTTGGTAAGGTACTTGGGATTCCTTATTTGTAACCGCTTGATTTGATAATAGTGGAGTTTCGGGAGTGGTGACCTGAAAATCACCCGGTGGGGTTTTTGCCGTTAGGGTTTTTCCCCATTCGTGAACAAATCACCGTGTCTTTTATTTTCCGCTGCATATTTTGTTATTCGGTGATTTGTTTGTGCTTCCACGTATTTGCATGTTAAATTGATTAATTAATAACTTGACTTAATTAATTAATTAGTTTAAATCACAAGGGGTCATTCAGTTTGTGGCCTATCAGTGGTGGTCGCAATAATTTTTCCCACAACAACTCAAATTCTCGATCTCGCTTATCCTCCAACAACAAACCACTATGCCAAATTTGTGGAAAGCAGGGACATGTTACCATTGTTTGTTGGGAGAGATATGGGCAGGCAGCCCACCTGACAAAGGCTTTCTCTTCTTGCTCCATTCAAGACCTTTCAAATCTAAATTGGTATCCTGATAGTGGTGCAACTTCTCACATGACCAACAATGCCAATGCACTTGATAATGCTACTCCCTATTCCGGTAATGATGGAGTTCTTGTTGGCAATGGAGAATCTCTTCCCATCACCTATACTGGTTCAATTTCTGCCCTTAATTCTTTTAATTACCTTTCTTTGCATGATATTTGTGTTGTTCCTAAACTAACCAAGAATCTTATTTCTATCAGTAGTCTTATGTTAGACCTCAATTGTCGTGTTATATTTGTTGCTTCTAGTTTTACTATACAGGACCTTCAAACAGGGGCAGTGTTGGGCACCGGTAGACATAGGAATGGACTCTATGTTCTTGATCATGGTTAACAAGCTTTCCTCACACTTCTTCATCAGCATCCCACACATGCTTCACTTGAGATTTGGCATGCTCGTCTTGGCCACTCCTCTCCTAAATGTTGAACTTTTAAATAAAAATGGTGTCATTTGTACTGTTGGTTCTTTTGATTCCAATGTTTGTTCTAGTTGTCAACTTGGCAAAAGCCATAGACTTCCTTTTTTAAATAATAATACACGTAGTTTGTATCCCCTTGATATTATTCATTGTGATTTATGGGGTCCATCTCCAGTTGCATCCTTATCTAGTTTTTGCTTTTATGTTATTTATATTGATGATCATAGTAGATTTACCTAGTTTTATCCTCTATGCCACAAATCTGATTTTTTCGACATTTTCATATGGTTTCAAAAGTTTTTCGAAAATCAATTTTCTAGGACTATTAAAGCCTTTCAAGCTAATGGTGGAACTGAATTCATTAATCTTAAATTCAAACATCATTTAGCTCAGTGTGGCATTCAGCAGCACCTTACATGTCCTTACACTCCCAATCAAAATGGTACCGCTGAATGTAAACACCAACATATTACTGAAATCGGGCTTACTCTTCTTTTTCACTCTCAAGCTCCATCAAGCTTATGGGTGGAAGCTTTTGCCATGGCCACCTATGTCATCAATCAGCTCCCAACACCAGTTCTTCACGGTACCTCTCCTTTTGAAGTCTTGTATGGTAAAGTACCTTCTTACTTCATGTTGTGTACCTTTGGTTGCCTCTGTTTTCCTTATCTTCATAATTATGATAATAATAAACTTTCACCTAAATCCATTCCCTGTGTTTTTGTTGGCTATAGTACTTTACATAAAGGGTTTCGTTATTTGGATCATCACACTCAGCGCGTGTACATCTCACGTCATGTAGTGTGTGACGAAACTGTTTTTCCCTTTGCCACATCCTCCCCTTCTTCTATTTCTTCTTCTGTATCTGATCATGTTTTCCATTTCGATCTTCCTGCGTCTTCACCTTCTCTGTCTTGAAGCTCTAGTGGTTCTTCTCTTACAGGTTCTATCTCTACCACTCCTGGTCCGGCATCAAGCTCACTTCCCACCCGCCCATGCCCTTCTTGTACTACTAATTTTGTGTCTTCCATCTCACCTTCCTCTATCACAGCTTCTGCTCCTCCACCAGCTTCTCCAACATCTCCTCTTACTCTTGAACCGGTGGCCTCCTCTCTTCCTCCACCAGCACCATTGGTCAACTCGCATCCTATGATCACTAGAAGCAAGGCTAGTATTCACAAACCAAGAGCCTACCATTGCCTCTCTCCATTTTCAAACACTCCATTTTCTCAAGCTCTTTTTGCACTTAAATAGCCACGCGGTATCAAGTTTGCCTCTAAGCATCCTGTGTGGCTCTCAACAATGGAGGAAGAAATTGCTCTTTGGCAAAATCACACTTGGACTTTGGTTCCTCGCCCATCTGACAAAAATATTGTTTGCTATCGTTGGGTTTTCAAAACCAAATTGTTACCTAATGGTTCCGTTGAGCGCTATAAAGCGCGTCTTGTCGCCAAAGGCTACACACAACAAGCTAGTCTTGACTTTAATGAGACTTTCAACCCTACCATTAAACCCGTAACTATTCACCTTATTTTATTACTTGCTGCCACCTTTGGTTGGTCTCTTTGGCAACTTGATGTCAAGAATGCATTTTTACATGGCATTCTTAATAAAGATGTCTTTATCGATCAACCTCCAAGTTATGTTGATCCTCACTACCCTCATCATGTGTGTCGCCTCAATAAGGCTCTTTACGGCCTAAAACAAGCTCCACAGGCTTGGTTTCACCGTTTAGCACTTTCCTGCTAGAATTTGGTTTTCGTTGTAGCCGCGCCGACCCTTCTCTCTTTGTTTATTAGAAGAAAGTCAGCACTCTTTACTTATTAGTATATGTTGATGACATTGTTTTGATTGGTTGCAGACCACGTCTGCTCAAGGATTTCATTGCTCATCTTAGCAATGAATTTGCCATGAAAGATCTTGGTGACTTGCATTATATTTTAGGCATTGAAGTTCATCACCCTCCTTAAAGATTGTTCTTGAGCCAATCCAAATATGCTCTTGATATTCTTGACTGAGCATCCATGGTTGATTGTAAACCAGTTTCCACACCCATGGTTGTGGGACAACACCTCTCTAGTAATGGTCCTCCTTATGCTGATCTCACACATTTTCATTCCATTGTTGGTGCTCAACAATACTTGGCAATCACACGTCTTGATCTTGCTCATAGTGTTAACATGGTGTGTCAATTTATGCATGCCCCCACAAAGGAGCATTATCAAGTTGCTAAATGTATCCTTCGTTACTTCAAAGGTTCTCTTCATTTTGGTCTCACCATTTACTCTGACAATGAACGAAGGTTGCTGGCCTACTCAAACACTAATTGGGCTGGTTGCCCTGACACTAGGCGCTCAACTTCTGGTTTTGCAATATTTCTTTGCCGCAATTTTATTTCTTGGAATGCGAAGAAACAACCCACTGTTTCTCACTCTAGTGCTGAATTTGAATATCTTTCTCTTGCTATCACTACTATTGAGCTCACATGGCTATCTCATCTTCTCTGGGAGCTTCATCTCCCCGTAGTCCCAGCTACTATCTTATGTGATAATAGAAGTTCCATTTTCATGTCTTACAATCCTGTCTCTCACAATCAGTCTAAACACATTGCTCTTGACTATTACTTTGTGCGTGAGAAGGTTGTTGCTGGTCATCTTCGTGTCCAATTTGGTCATCTTCGTGTTCAATTTGTAAGGAGCCATTGCCAACACTAGATCCAGATCAATATGGCAAGACATAGTCAATGGCACTATTGCATATTCTCCCTCTATATAGCTTAGCATAATTATAGGGATTTAATATAGTAGACTTGCTATGTATAGATTCAATTTCCTTGTACAAATTTTTCTTGCATTATATAAAAGTCAGTAAACCCTCCTCAGCAATTCAAGTTAGGGGTTTCTCCATTAACTCTCTCAAAGTTTTAACAAACCTTTTTCACATAGGATTGTATTGAATATGGGCTCTAGGGATTAAAGTTAGTTTGTGTTGTAAATGAATAAACTCTTGCAATTTATCCTATTTTGATGCATTCAATGATATAAAGTGCTTATTCATCTTAAAAGTTCAAAAATAATTATAATAATAACACTGCCATAGCAATGAAAACACCATGGCAATAAAGTCATACATAAATAATAAGGCTAGTGAATGATTTGGCACTACAAATATTACACTCGCTTCACTAACCTGTTATACAATGGGTATGATTCAAAATAGCTGTGAAAGAAATTAATTTACCCTACCCAGTTATCCACCACAAAAAAAGCTCACAAAAAAAATTGCTTACAAGCATTATTTGAAGGACAAGCACTTTTCATTAGTATTAGTTTTAATGTCCTGTCTTCCCACAATTATAACAAGCCTTTCCTTCAAAGAAACATAGCTTATCTCCAAGAAACCTTCCACATGTAGGGCAAGCATTCGAACTTCTACCTTGAGCATTCTAGGGTGGATTCTTATTTTCTGGCTTATTTGTTGATGAATTACTCCAATACAATATTTAATGCCATAAAAATAACAATGAAAGCCTCAATTCCACAAAATAGTTCGTAACTGCTGTCTCCCAAGAATCTCTACTCCAATAATCTCTCTAATGTATCTGTAATGGAAAATAAAAGGGGGGGGGGGGGGTGAGATAACTCAATAAGTGGAATTCACTAACTTTGGGGTGTGGGAACGAACCTTTCAATTAAATAATTCTTACAACAATTTCATAACTTGTAACTCATCAATATTTATCATCAAATACTTCATATATATATATATATAGTATCTTTATATTGTGAGCCATCATAATATATATATATATATATATTAATACCATCACATAAATAATTTCCTAGGCTTTTCTCATGGTCAACGTTTACGCCCCGTTGACAGGGTTGTGCTGTCCCTTTTTTTTTTTTTTTGGATTGGAACCTCTTTTTCATCCCCTTTCTTAAGGATGGTTCCCTTGGAACCTAAAGGTGCACTCCCTTGCTAAGGAGCTTCCTTTTTGGATCCTCAATAGTATACTCCCTTGCTAAGGAGCTATCAAATGTGTACTGTCCTCTTTTCTGGGACCGTCCCCTGCTAAGGACTAGATACCATACTGAGCTTCTATTCACGACTTGCCATAGGTTTCCAAAACACATTTCAATATGCTCACAAAAATAATCCATTCATAATTCTCAAAAATATAAAGATATATTCACGCATACAAGTTTAAATAAATTCAGGTTGTCCCATAAGTTTTTTATAAAACAAATAGTCAATGTGCACATCAAACATTTATAAAATATCAATCCATATATAAAATATCAACATGTTTCTTTGATATAAAATAGTTTCATAATCAACACTGTTTTGGGAAAACCCCCAAAATTAGTAAACACTGCTTACCTCTTAGTTGCAAAATAAAATGAATCAATTACCCTTGAGTCACAATGAATCGGTAGAATTAGAGCCTAGCAACACCAAAAATAGGTCCATCAATACACAAATTTCCTACTAAAATCTATTTTCATACTTAGACAATATGATCTTAGACAACACTGATATTTCCAAAATTTTACATTTATTTACGTAACTCTCCAGTTCACTTTCAGCTTTAATCTAATTGTTCTATTTCACATATATTTACTATCCATTAATAAGCATGATTGTAATACAACTCTATAAAACTCTAGCAATTCACTATAGGTCTAGCCATCATATATTCTACTATTCCTTAGAAGCCACATGATATATAAACCTATTTGATCAACCTAATATTTACATCTATTAGTCAAAAGTAGAAGCTACATAATATAGTTCTGCCAAATCAATCTTAGAGCCAATGGAGGACCATATGGCTATACATACTATTCATACGTAATCAATTTCAAAGCCTGGACCATACGGCCATATATAATCAATTCCTATTATAATATTGTAATCATCAACCCAAAGACCCATAATCCGCTTAATGCCATAAAGCATAAGGACACTGCTGGACACTTGAACAAGGACAACGTGAAGATACATGGCAGATGGGTGGTGATATTTTGTGAGGCCATATACGGTCATATAATGTCCACAAAACACCCTTTTTCTCTATCAACATAATCATAGCCTTAGGTCCATAACAGCAGCCACTATTTTTATTTTTATTTTCTATTAGGTACACCACTAACAGATTCTTCCTATAAGAGTGGGAAGAAAAGCTAGCCATTGAGTATTACAATTTTCCTAAGTTTAGAGCAGAGGAAAGTTGTACCTTTAGTCTCCACTCACAGCCAGAGTGAAGCAAAGCAAGGTTCAGAAGTGTGAAGCGGCTGAAGCAAAAGGAGGCACCATCAGTAAATACACGTGTAACTTAAGAGGAAAAAGGCTAGTGTTTTCAAAGCCCATATATTTACTTATGCCACCCCACTTGGGTTTCATATTCCATAGTATTTATCTTATTTTTAATATCTTAGGCCCAAATCAATTTAATCCATTTAATTATAGGCCTCCTTTATAATTTATGTATAATAATTTAATTGGTATCAAAATTATGGGGTGTTACAACACAGTTGCAGAAACATTTTGCCTCACACAGGTGTCTCTCTCTCTTGCTCTCTCTGTCTCCGTTGGCGACTTGACGTTTACCGTCTTCTTCTTCTTTTTCTTTTTTTCTTTTTTTCTTTTAATTTTTTTCCTTTTCCCTCCCTCTACTATTGTAGTTTGTTTACAATATAAAAAGTAAAAGTTTTGTAGTGTGTGACTAAACTAGACAAGAAAGAGTGAAAATATTGAAGCTTCTGTGGGCCCCTCATCCCCTGACTGTATAGTGCTCTGTGCCTCTAGCTGACCGGCTAACCTCTTGTTTTTAACTCTTTCCCCGGTACTTCACATTTGCTTTCTTTAAAGTTTTTATTTTATTTATTTTTATTTTATTTTTCATTTGCTTTCTTTTTTATATTCCTTATAATATATTATTTATTATTATAATAATCAATATATTATATACTGAATGGCATTATAAATTATAAATGTACTTGATTAGTTGATTAAAGATACTAAATCATTTTGTCACTCTTGTCTCATGATTGTTTAATTTTAATTAAATACACTTTTGTTTATAGCACATATTGAATTATGAAGTATTTTACATTACTATTTTACATGCCCCCCCCCCCCCCCCAAAGATAAATTCCTAGCTCTGCCAATGATTCGTAAACTCTTCTACCTGAATTTTTCACACACAAACATCCACGTTTGTAACTCTGAAATCCCACTCAAAACTTTAAATCATCAGCTCTATATGATCTTGTTACAACAACTTCAGATCTACCGGTTTTAATAATGTGTAGATGGAATTCTGGTAGTGACTTTGAAAGGAGAAGGCGTCTGTAGACATTAAAATGTTATGACGTATTCACAGCCGTCCGATTGTTCATGATAAAATATTTGTGATCAAATTAATCTCCAATTGATGAGGTAGACGACCAGCAAACGAAATCAAGTCATGTGGCAACATCAAATAAGAAAGCCATATGGAAATGTCAGAAGAAAATACCTATATGGAAAGTTTTTATTAAATGGGAGACTAAATTAAATCCATAATTAGCTCTCAATAAATTCTGAGAGAAAATTCCAAACTAAATACTATGGAGTTGCCTATAAATAGAGGCTTCTCATATGAGAAAAGGGAACACTAAGAGAGAAAAACACTACTGACACTGCCAAAATAGAGAGTCATCTCTAAAAGTTCACAAGAATTCCATTGTTCATCAAGGCCTATTCCTACTTCTTCAAATCAAAGTGGGGATTTTCCTTAAATCTAGTTCGAGATCAAGCCAACGGCCCTCGCATCAAATCAAGTACATTCAACTCAGAGACATCAAAGCAGGATTCATGATCAAGCTTCATAGCCCTTTTGGATCGTAACATTTCTTGGAGATCGAATAAGAGGAATTTATTGTATTCTTTCCTTGTAAAGATTCATACAGAGGATTATACTCACATATATACAAATCAAATACAAATTGACTATTTGTTACACTATTTCGTGATCGTGTGATTTATCTTTTATGAAAATTGTGCGTACAAATTTATGGCACGCCCAGTGGGACCTCTCTGCCTCTCATCTCTTTCTCCATCCTAGAAATCTTCAAGTCTCCAATCCACCTAGTTCAATGGCCTCGAAGAAGTCTCAGATTTCCAAGAATGCTACCAAAAGCGTTGGGGGGTTAACAAGCAGTAGTACTTCCACAGGTCCCATGACTCAAAACAAAGCTAAGGCAATGAGGCTCCTCACATCACAAGAAGTCGAAGGAAAAGCTCCTGTGACGAAACTCATAAGTGCTCCAGCCCAACCAAAGACTGTCATCTCCTTGAGCACTTTGAGGACAAGCAAGCACACTTCCTCTAAGAGGGAGATTCAGCATTCATTCCAGAGGACTCAGTGATTAGGAGCAAATATCACTATTCTGCATCAGATGCTGGGTCAAGTAATGCTTCATAGTCAGATTCTTCACAAGGATCTCCCCGAGAAGTCACTTCATCTATCTTCTCGGAAAATTCTTCTCATACTATAGCTATGGCGGTCATGATGACAGAGACTACCACCATTGACGAAAAGATTGTTGAAATGGGACATGCTATAGCTAAGCTTACCAAGACTGTGGAGGAGAAGGACCTTCAAATTACCACGCTTATGAACAAGCTTGAGGTTCAGAATCGAGGGGAGTTTAGCAAAAGCCATTCTCACACGCATCAGCATACATCCTAAGATACTCACACATCTTCTCCAAAAAAGGCTGGTGGTCCACAAGGGAGCTCTACCTCAATTTCATCTTTATTGGTCCAACAGTTACAGGACATGATAACAAACACAATTCGAGCTCAATATGGTGGGGCACCACAAAACTCTCTGATGTATTCAAAACCATACACCAAGAGAATTGACATTTTACAGATGCCTGTGGGTTACCAACCTCCTAAGTTTCAACAGTTCGATGGGAAAGGGAACCCAAAGCAACATATCGCTCATTTCATCGAGACTTGCAATAACGCTGGTACGGATGGAGACTTGCTCACGAAGCAATTCGTGTGTACTCTTCAAGGAAATGCTTTTGATTGGTACACAGATCTTGAGCCCGAGTCCATTTATAGTTAGGAGCAAATGGAAAGGGAATTCTTGAACCGTTTCTACAATACCCGATGTACCGTAAGCATGTTGGAATTAACCAACATGAAGCAATGGAAAGATGAACCAGTGGTAGACTACATCAATCGTTGGTGCTCATTAAGTCTCGATTGCAAAGATCGCCTTTCCGAGTCTTCAGGAGTGGCGATGTGCATCCAAGGTATGCACTGGGGGTTGCTTTACATCCTCCAAGGAATCAAACCTTACACCTTTGGGGAGCTTGCTACTCGAGCCCACGACATGGAGCTTAGTCTGTCTAGCCATGGAGAAAAGGGCTTACCTATTGACCAACAGCGTAAAGAAAAGAAAGATATGAGAAAGGGGGATAAGTCTTCTAGATCCATGGTTAAGGAATCTATGGCCATTGCTGTGGAGCCTGTGAAGATCTCTAGTAAAGAGAGTATGAGAATGGAGAAAAGGGCTAATCCAATACAAGAGTGGGAGAAGCGTCGATTGACTTTGAAGGAGATGGAAGAAAAGACGTATCTGTTTCTAGATGCTAACGTTCAAGGCATGCTCGAGGACTTATTAGAGAAGAATGTGATCAAGCTCCCAGAGTGCAAGCGTTCAGAGGAAATGGGGCGTACCAACGACCCAAAATACTGCGTATACCATCGAGTTGTAAGTCACCCTGTGGAAAAATGTTTTGTTCTGAAGGACTTTATCCTAAGGCTTTCAAAGGAGGGTAAAATTCTTTTAGACCTAGATGAAACTGCTGAGGCGAATCATGCTACGTTCGCTGTTAGATCCTTAATTTCTGTGAAGTCACCAACTCCAACGGAAGTGCGGTCCACCTTGCCATCAACATCAAGGGCATATTGCAAGCACATCCAATTTGGAACACTTGAGCCTATGCATATGTCATGCTTCAGTCCTCCAGATGATGATAAAGCTGATGACGAATTGGTAGGCGACGAAGAGGGTTGGACTTTTGTGACCTATAAGAGACTTCGAAAACAGCGTAATCCAAAACTCCATGTTCCTTACAAGAAAAGGGAACTTCAAGCAAGTGATTCAAAAGTTGCTCCCAAGGGGAAGGAAACAAATGGTCCGAAGAAACAAAGAAAGGGAGCTCGTTCGAATGAGTTATTACAAAAGGAAGGCCCACTGTTAGTCACGCTGCATGAGTTTTTCCCTAAAGGCTTTCTTACAGAGGGCCTAACGACAACCACTTACATGGTCTCTTGCCATGATGCTGATGGTTAAGAAGACCTCACCTAAAAGAAGGAAAAAGTGAACCTTAAAGAAACCAAAGTAACCAAGGAAGAGGGAAGTGAAACCCATGCCTCGGAAGAAACAGTTGCTTTATGTGCTCATTGTCGTGACAAGATGACATTCGCCGATGAGGATCTCTTATTGGGCTCCAAACCACACAATCGACCACTTTTTGTCTCAAGTTACACATGAGGGGAAAAAGTAAGTCGCATCCTCATAGATGATGGGTCTGCTGTCAACATAATGCCCAAAGGAACAATGAGATGCCTAGGCATATCCATGGAAGAGTTATCCAAAAGTTGACTCGTCATCCAAGGCTTCAACCAAGAGGGTCAAAGGGCAATTGGCATGATTCGGTTAGATGTGACTATTGATGAGTTGAAAGCAAGACCTCTCTTCCATGTGATCGATTCAAAGACCTCTTATAACCTGTTGTTAAGACGACCATGGATTCATGGGAATGGTGTTGTACCTTCTACATTGCATCAATGCTTCAAGTATTGCGATGGCAAGCAAGTAAAGGTGGTGACAGCAGATTTGCAACCATTTACAGCGGTAGAATCTCACTTTGCAGATGCCAAGTTTTACTTGGATTGCGACACAACCTATGATGTACCACAAGAGGAGTCTATGGAAAAGAAGAAGGAAAAATGTAAGGAAGGAGGTGAGCCCCTCACGGAAGGTCCGAAACCTAACTCTGAAGTAAGACAGAAGTTTCATGAAGAGAAGAAAGAGGCACCCATGGTCTTATGATATGTGCCCGCGCCTAAACGAAAGGAAGGGCAATCCCCATTCGGGTTGACAATGGAGACAAAGGATAAGTACAAAAAGTCTATTCAAGAGGAAGATATCGTTATCCTTAAAAGTGATTTCACCTTACCATTACAGAAGTTAGGCCAAGTGGCATCCACAAAAACCCCCACTCAAAGGTTTCATTAAAGCCACACGTAACCTTGTTGAAGAAGATTCATTGCCAGTCAGAAGAACAGAAGAGGGTTTCGACCCTAAAGCATATAAACTTTTGGCAAAATCAGGCTATGATTTCCAAAATCCTCTGTAATTGGGGCAACTTTATTCGGATTACGTGGAAGAGAAGTCACATAGGCTTAACTCGACCCAAAGCAAACTGAAGCAACAAGGTTATGCGATCAAGATTCCTAGAATCGGGTTGGGGTATTCATCACAAGAGCCAGTTCAAATCTCGGCCAAAGGGAAAGGAAAAAAGGCAACATCACAACATATCACCTTTGAAGTTAAGGAGGAGGGGAAGCCAAAGCCTGTGTCAAGATCTTCTGTATTTGACCGTCTAGGAACATCTGCTCCTCGAGAGTCAATCTTTAATAGATTAAGCATTTCTCTCCCTATGAAGGAAGGAACCTCACGCGTACGTAGGTCGGCATTTGATAGGCTTAGGTCTACGAGTAGCTCAATTGACACCTCACGACCCAAGGAGAAGAAAAGTAGCCTACAAAAGAGAAAGGACACTGAAGCCTATAGCCTTATCCCTTCGCGCATGAAACGTGAGTTGATTGTAGAAGTTAGTACAGGAAACTCCCTTAAAGTAAAGCGGCAGACTATTGTGCACACACAAGAGCTCGAGAAGCAAGTTGACGATGAGGAAAAGCATCACAAGAAACTAGTCCTTCCTTCTTGCCACGTGACAACGGAAACCAATTCTGAATCAGACGCATCAGATGATGAACCAAATGAAGCTCCTCGGGTAATAGAAGATGGGGGCAAGCGATTGTAGATGAGCTCAAAGAATTAAACTTAGGGACTGACGAGGAACCTCGCCCAATCTACGTGAGTTCACTTTTGACACCAGAGGAAGAAAGCAAATACTTTGAGCTTTTAATGGAGTACAAAGATGTGTTCGCTTGGACATACAAGGAGATGCCAGGTTTAGACCCAAAAATTGCAATTCACCGGTTAGCAATAAAGCAAGGAGCACGCCCAATTAAGCAAGCCCAACGACGCTTTTGACCAGAACTCCATAAATTAAGGCAGAAGTTAACAAACTCGAGCAGACAGGATTCATTCGGGAAGTACAATTCCCAAAGTGGATTGCAAACATTGTCCCTGTCAAAAAGAAGAATGGACAAATCTGAGTTTGTGTTGATTTTCGGGACTTGAATAGAGCGTGCCCAAAGGATGACTTCCCACTTCCAAATACAGAGCTTGTGGTTGATGCGACTATTGGTCATGAAGTATTATCATTCATGGATGGCTCATCAGGATACAATCAAATTCGAATGGCACCCAAGGATGAAGAACTCACCGCTTTTCAAACTCCAAGGGGATCTACTGTTATAAGGTAATGCCTTTTGGGCTCAAGAATGCCGGCACAACAGATCAACGGGCAATGCAACGAATTTTCGATGACATACTCCACAAGATTGTGCAATGTTATGTTGATGATTTAGTTGTTAAGACAAAGAAAAAAGGGGATCATTTAGGGGACTTGCGCACCGTATTTAACCGACTAAGGAAATATCAACTCAAAATGAATCCTCTTAAATGTGCGTTTGGTGTCACGTCTGGGAAGTTTCTAGGCTTTATTGTTCGACATCGAGGTATTGAAGTGGATTAATCTAAAATAGACGCTATCCGAAGGATGCCTGAACCAAAGAACCTACAAGAGTTACAAAGCTTACAAGGCCATCTTGCATACATTCGACGTTTTATATCGAATCTAGCAGGACGGTGTCAACCATTCAGTCGATTGATGAGAAAAGATGCCACCTTTGAATGGGATGAGGCTTGTAGGAATGCATTTGAGAGCATTAAAAGGTATCTGCTTAACCCACCCGTCTTAAGAATGCCCATGCCAGGAAAACCTTTAGTGCTCTACATTGCTGCACAAGAACAATCACTTGGGCCCTTCTTAGCTCAGAAAAATGAAGAAGAAAAAGAGAAAGTATTGTATTACCTTAGTCGGAAGCTAACTGGGGTATAGTTAAGGTATTCTCCAATAGAGAAGATGTGTCTTGCGCTTTTCTTCTCCATTCAAAAATTAAGTCACTACATGCAAGCACATGTAATACACTTGGTTGCAAAGATAGATCCAGTAAAGTATGTCTTGTCTAGGACAATCATGCCTGGACAGTTGGCAAGATGGGCTGTGGCCTTTCAAGAGTTTGAAATCGTGTATGTGCCCCAAAAGGACATCAAGGGGCAAGCCCTAGCAAATTTCCTTGCTGATCATCCCATTCCTGCCGATTGGGAGCTCTCAGATGATTTTCCAGATGAAGATGTATTGTACACTGAAGTCCTCCCACCTTGGATGATGTTCTTTGATGGAGCCGCATGGCAAGAGGAATCTGGTGTTGGGGTTGTTTTCGTGTCGCCACAGAAACAAGTGTTACCATTTGCCTTTGTGCTTAGTGAACCATGTTCAAACAACGTTGCTAAGTATCAAGCCCTTATTGCTGGCCTCTAAATGGCCCTCAATATGAAAATCTCATACTTAGAAGTCTACGGCAATTCGAAGTTGGTAATCAGTCAACTTTTGACACGCTATGAAGTAAAACATAAGGGTTTGATTCCTTACTTTCAGATGGCTATGCGACTAATTGAGAAGTTCGACGGAGTTTCCTTAGAGCATATCCCCAGAAACGAGAATAGGATGGCAGATGCTCTAGCCAACCTAGCCAACACATTGGCTTTGTCGGAGGGTGAAAAGGCAAATGTCCCTGTCTGCAACCATTGGGTACTCTCTTACATGGAAGAATACGCAAGTTCGACGAATGCCATATCAATATCTATAGTGGAGGATGAGGATTGGCGTCAACCCCTGATTGATTACTTGGAACATGGTAAGCTACCTGAAGATCCCCGCCACAAGATTGAAGTACGGCGAAGGGTGCCTCGTTTTACACATTACAAGGGCACATTATACAGGAGGTCTTTCGACGGTTTATTCTTACAATGTCTTGGCAAGGAAGAAGGTGATCAAACCATGGAAGAAGTTCATTCGGGAGTGTGTGGTGCCCACCAGTCTGGCCCCAAATTGTACCACCGGATAAAACGAATGGGTTACTATTGGCCACCATGGTCAAGGATTGTATGGACTATGCAAAGACATGTGAAGCATGCCAACTTCATGCGAACTATATCCATCAGCTGCCGGAGCCCCTACACCCTACAGTCGCATCCTGGCCTTTTAATGCATGGGGGCTCGATGTTGTAGGACCATTGCCTAAGTCGTCGGGGGGTCACCTGTACATATTAGCTGCGATCGACTATTTTCTAAATGGGCGGAAGCCATACCTCTCAGGGAAGTAAAGAAGGAAAATGTGGTGAACTTCATCCGGACTCA
This sequence comes from Quercus gilva, assembly GCA_023621385.1. Lineage (NCBI taxonomy): Eukaryota > Viridiplantae > Streptophyta > Magnoliopsida > Fagales > Fagaceae > Quercus > Quercus gilva. Next base: position 91,085,026 of record CM042476.1, on the reverse strand, counting down.
CTTGATTTATTGATATGGTGTCCCTCGCTATATCATCATGGATAACGGTAAGCCATTTTACAATAGTTTGGTGACCCAACTATGCGAGAAGTTCGAGTTCAAGCAATACAAGTCATCCATGTATAACGCGCCAGACAATGGTTTTGCTGAGGCTTTCAACAAGACACTTAGCAATTTGTTGAAAAAGGTAATAAAGCGCTCGAAGAGGAATTGGCATGAAAAGATTGGAGAAGCTTTATGGGCATACCAAACAACATACAGGATGCCCACGCAAGCCACTCCGTATTCATTAGTATATGGTGTCGAAGCAGTCCTGCCTTTAGAATGGCAAATTCCATCACTTCGAATTGCTATCCAAGAAGGGCTCACAAATGAAGAAAGTGCGCGTTTAAGACTCGAAGAGTTGGAAGCACTTGATGAAAAGAGATTGGAAGCTCAACAACGTCTTGAATGCTACCAAGCGCGGCTTTTGCGAGCGTTCAACAAGAGAGTTCGACCTCGATCTTTCCAAGTAGAGGACCTAGTACTTGCAATGCGAAGACCCATCAACATCTCTCACAAGACTGGGAACAAGTTCACATCAAAATGGAATGGCCCTTATGTCGTGTAGGAGGTCTACACTAATGGTGCTTACAAGATAGTCGACGGAGATGGCTTGAGGGTAGGTCCCATAAATGCAAAGTTCCTGAAGTGATACTATGCATGAAGTATTGAAGTTGCTCCTTGGTAAGAGCTTAAACAACCCACCAAAAAAAAAACCTACTCTCTTGAACTACGTTATGACTTGATCCCTTTTGGTTACGTAGGCAGCTTGGTATTCGTTACTAAGTTCAGTCAGATATGTACGCAAAAAAAAAAAGAAAAAAGAAAAGAAAAAAGGAGCAAACATTGATCTGGAAATAAATGAATCTCTTTATTAATAATGAGATAGGTGTCGTTACATTATAATGACTACATCAATAAAAAAAATAAAAAAGAAAAGGGATTAACCTATCCAACCTAAATGCCTCAACTCCTCTTTGCTAGTCTCTAGTAACCCTTGTAGCTCTCTAAGTTTTGCATCATCAGAAGCTTCTAAGGTTGGAGTAGTCTCAATCTTGGAAACCTTCCCCTTGATTTGAGAAATGATCACTTGTTGTTAGGCTAAGTCTGCATAATAAAGGGTGCTTGACACTGTAAACTTTGCCTTTTGCATTGAAAGCAACTCAAGTTCCTTCTTCAATTCAATCTCTCTAGCTAAGGCCTTGTCTAAGTTCGCATTGATTGCTACTTTCTGACTAAATTTAATGGCTTCCGAGTTGAGGGCAAGAGTGAGACGATGCCGAGCGTCGGTATGCTTCTATTCGTTGTCCTTAGGTGTGATGCCTTGTGAAAGAGCATGATGGAAGGAAGAATATCGGTCTGCATTATCCATATATTTTGAAATGCACTTTCTTAAAGGCGTTGCATCCACAACTTTTATTTGTGCGATAACTTGAAGGATCTTCTCGACTCCATCTCTAAATGAAGTCACAAGAGTAAAAGGGGTTTTGACGACTTTCTCAATTAGGTCCCCTCCTAGCATTTTTGCACACTGTCGATCGACCTTCGAAATCAAATCATCGGGTTCAAACATTGTGATAGTTGAAGTGGCTGGGATGCTCGAACTACACATTAGGGATTTATTTTGAGTCATGTCCCTTAGAGGCTTATGAATAGGGTTGGAAGAGAGAGTGGCATTAGTCTTCCTTGAACGTGATGGATCAATTTCCTTAGTAGCCAAATTAAAGGCTGTTGGACCTTGAATGGAAAACTCGCTCGTAGAAGGGCTAGTGGCAACTGGTGTACACTTCTCTCCTGCTCTTTTCAAAGGATAATTTTCATCCTACATTGGGAGAATACCAAGATTGTCATTCTCAAAAATTTCTTGGATACCAAAAATAGCTTCAAGGTCATCGTGAAGGAAACAAAGGTCTTTAATGGGTTAAAGATCAAAATCATCAAAAAGAGAATTAAGACTCACTTATGCACTGCCACCAGAAGGGTCGGGAAGCGAATCCATGTCGACACCACAATCAGTTGCCTGGGTGACCCCCTCATGATCCAAATTCTTGCTGGGATTATCCCTCTGCCTTTTGCGTCTCCAGTGAGAATCTGAGTTGCCACTGTTTTGCTCGGAATCTAATGCATCCTTACCCTTGGTCACCTCTATGTCTTGAGGCATTGAGGCTATGCAAGAAGGCCCACGCTTAGGAGAATGTGCCTTGTCCACGCCTATTCCTCCTAAAGACTCATCGGTAACCTCCGAAATCCCAAAAGAGGGCTTCCCATCGCTTTGATGCTTCACAGGCTCAATTACTTCATTGGGCTGTTTTATTTTGAGTCTTATCTTGCTTGGGTTAACATCCCCAATCGATTGCTCAGCCCTACTTGAAAAGAAACCATCATATCTTCTAGCCCACCAATTCATATAGTCCTTCGTGCACGAAGCCCCGTGCTCAGATGGGCAGGCAGGGATCAAGAACTTTGAACCAATAGCAAGATGAAGACATTGGCGCTAGAAGCATACTACTTGCTTTAAGGTGACAGTGCGAAAGTCCTCATTAAGCTCCCCAAGGATGTGTTGATTGAAACCGAACTGTCGACCAAAGCGGTGAGGGCTATATGGTTCAACTATACATATACTTCCGCGACGAGAGGCCAAGTAACTGGTGCATTGGCTGATGAAGTAATCTGCATAAGAGCTAGGTAGCCTGTCATCATCCACCAGAATCTCTCGATGGCCTTTAAAAAGGCCCAAGTGATGAAACTTGAAGTTACTAACGGCAAGAAATAGCTTACGAGCCGTAACCTTGTCATAATGCTTGGTTGCACCTTCTCCAGAGTATTTAAACATGTGTGGAACATCCTTGGAGCGAGACCCTTCAAGTTCAAAATGAGTGTCGAAGTATTCGGCTAACCAAGCATTCAAGTAGTGTGCAGGAAAAGTGGCATCACATTTACTAGGAGTCTTAGAAGACACAATTTCATTCAAGCCCCTATAAATGTTGGCTAGGACTAGGATTGCAAGGCAATATCTCTTACCATGAGCCATCACACTTGCGCTTTTGAAAACACCAGGCCTGATTAAGTTTGGTCCCCCGTCGGGAAGAGCAAACTCACACAGCCAACACGAGTTCAAAGCGGCTAACCAAGTCTCCTCTATAAGCCTTCTCTCCACTTTGAGCACATTAAAGGGAGCCTCATCTTCTTTAGTCAGAATTCTAGGGGCATCGATTTTACCAAAGGGTTATGAGATTGCTTGCCTCTTGCTTTCCTCTGTATTGACCTTTTAGTTGGCAGTTTCTGATATTTAGACTCGCCACGAAACCAAAACTTCACCCACACGGTTGTGGTGACCAAGTGCGAACCACGAAGCGCAAGACTCAGGTGATGGAAGGTAGCAAATAAATGACGACAGCACGAGGGGAGAGATGATACGTCTTTAAAGTTTGGAACGACCTCTTCGTAAAATGAGCCGTACACGGGAAGCCCACCGATTGAATGCAAGTCCCATAAGCTAATGGAGACCTCTCCTACAAACGTGTGCAACGTGTTCGTAGCCGCACACCAACACTCTAGAAAGGCTTGCAAAACATGGGTGTTCCGATCATATGTGAATAACGATGCAAGTAACGGCTCGTAAAGATTGGCATCACTTAAGACTTTAGTATTGCGGCTCAATATTTCTTCTAGCCACTCCCAATATTTAGGGAGGTAGGAAAACTCACCCTTATATTGTAGTGGAGGAGTCTTGGAAGAAGGTAAGGCCCATTGCACTTCTCCCGCACTTATCTAACAACCAAGGAGAGGAAATGGACTGATGTCATCCACGGTTGAGTGAAGGTTGGAGGCCAAAGTAAACGTCCTTGAAACGACATGCGAATCCTTTCTAGTCGGGTCGTGTAGTTCATGGGATGATTCGACCCACCATTGAGATAGGCTTGGAAGACGAGGAATGGCAGTAGACAAGGATGAAGGGACACTGCTACCAAGTGGATGGACTTTCAAGACGATGCCTTTCTCTAGGGGTTCGTTCGTGGAGCGCAAGAGAGTGATGGATTGATCATTGAGAGTCCTCGATGAGTCGTAAAAGATGACCATGATGAGGTGCACTTAATGGCAGCCGCTTGGAGAAGACGAAGCTCGTAGAGGTCACGACTTTAGCAAATGTAGAAGAGTCACAAGTCGAGCAAAGGGTTGGCAAGCCGGAATCACCTAACAACAAACCAAAGGAAAGGATGAATACCTTATTCATTCAAATGCTCTTTACTAATAAACAATAAAATACCAAAAAAAAGAGAGCACGTGCGGTCCTAGCTTATTAAAAAGAGGGCATGCGGCATTGAGACTAAAAAATCACAAGCAAGCTATATTAATATTCAAGCACCTAAAGCTATATTAACATACAAGTGGAAGTTTGCATGTTGTATACTAAGTGGAAAGGTCATATGTACCGTGGCTTATTAACCATTAAATATAGTATTCAAGTTCAAAACCACAAAGAAGCCACCATGCATCTCGTGAAACTAAAGTGTGGGGCGTGTCAATAATATGGCATAGGCTATTACATGCAAAGCTATGGAAATCACGAAAGTGGGGTCTTCTCCCTTATAGAAGTGGGGTCGATGAACAAGCAAACATTTCTTGGTACCAAGTGGGACACACAGAACTAGTGCATGTTCGTTGATTACGGGAGCGTCAAAAAACATTGCGACAGTTTAAGCTCGGCAAATACAGGGAGTTGGAGTACCTAAAGTCAAAAGGCACAGTGTCACGGCTTAGAGAGGACAGCTGATAGTTGCAAGACGATGGCCGTGGGAATCATGCACGGATGAAGCTCTCGTACTGATGATTGTGAAACGAAGGCAGGGGGCAAAGGCAGTGAGGAGGATGTGCTGACGGAACCCTCGCGCCGATGGTTGCAAGACAAAGGCAGTGGCGAAGGCAGTCAGAAGGATGCACCGACGAAGCTGTCGCAGTCAGAAGGATGCGCCGACAAAGCTCTTACTGATGAAAGGATGCACCAATAAAGCTCTCACTGATGAAAGGATGCGCCGATGAAGCTCTTGCACTGATGATCACGTGACGAAAGCAGTCAGAAGGATGCACCGGCGAAGCTCTCACGCTAATGGAAGGATGCGCCGATGAAGCTTTCGCACTAATGGCCGCAAGACGAAGGCAATGAGAAGGTTGCATAGATGAAGCACTCACACCAATGGTCGTGAGATAAGGGGCAGTGGAATGGATGCGCTGATGAAGCTTACAAACTCGGAGTCCAGAGGTGACAAGAAGACCGCTGTTGCCCGAATCCGTCGGACACTGAGATAAGAAGGACAGGATGCTAGCTTGCTTGAAATTAATGCTTGGCTCACGCAATGCAAACTTCTATGATCTGCACAGAGTAAATCAAGTCGTTCAGCATAAAATAATAGCAAAGAAAATACAAAGACAAGCACAAGAAAGAATGGAAAAAGAGGAAGGATGCTTGCTGCAGCTGAAAAAAAAAAAAAAAAAAAAAAAAAAAAAAAAAAACGGCGCTCAATTGCCTCTAACCCAAAAAACATCACCCCCTTTTATAGAGGTGGTACTCGCAAGAAGCTCTAGTGATTCGCAAGAGTGCATCTAAAGAAAAGATATGCTTGTTGAACAAGACAATTGCAGCACTGACTTGCCTAACAAAACTAAGGTGGGCTTGCACTCCAAAGAGGATGTCCCTTGTGTGTGACCAGGCCCGTGAAAGTGAAACCCAGTGTTCAAAAAAAAAAAAAAAAAAAAGGGCCTTGCCGAGCAAGACAACTTCAACACTAACTCTACTAAGGAGTAAGGAGACCAACGTGGGCTTGTGGTTAAAAAAAAAAAAAGGTTCTCTTGTGCAATCAAGCCCACAAGGTGCCAACTGTCTATAAAAATAAAAATAAAATAAAAATAAAAACAACAACAACAACAACAACAAAGACAAGTTGAAATCCTTTTTATACGTGGATGAACTGTCAACTGTCTAAATCCTTCATGTACGTGGATGAAGGTCTTGCTTTCTGTGAACTTAGTCCAAATTGAGATTAATAAAATACTTCAAGCCTTGTCTTCCTTGCACGACAATTGGGAGCAAAGCCGAATCTTGAAGTTAGGGCATTTGTAGACATTAAAATGTTATGATGTATTCACAGCCGTCCGATTGTTCATGATAAAATATTTGTGATCAAATTAATCTCCAATTGATGAGGTAGACAAATCAGCAAATTAAATCAAGTCATGTGGCAACATCAAATAAGAAAGCCATATGGAAATGTCAGAAGACAATACCTATATGGAAAGTTTTTATTAAATGGGAGACTAAATTAAATCCAAAATTAGCTCTTAATAAATGCTGAGAGAAAATTCCAAACTAAATACTATGGAGTTGCCTATAAATGGAGGCTTCTCATATGAGAAAAGGAAACACGGAGAGAGAAAAACACTACTGACACTCTGCCAAAATAGAGAGTCATCTCTAAAAGTTCACAAGAATTCCATTGTTCATCAAGGCCTATTCCTACTTCTTCAAATCAAAGTGAGGATTTTCCTTGAATCTAGTTCGAGATCAAGCCAACGGCCCTCACATCAAATCAAGCACATTCAACTATTCATTCAACTTGGAGACATCAAAGCACGATTCAAGATCAAGCTTCATAGCCCCTTCGGATCGTAACGTTTCTCGGAGATCGAATCAGAGGAATTTATTGTATTCTTTCATTGTAAAGATTCATACAGAAGATTGTACTCACATATATACAAATCAAATACAAATTGACTATTTGTTACACTATTTTGTGATGGTGTGATTTATCTTTTACAAAAATTGTGTGTACAGCATCGTACCTTTTAAATCTCAAAAGAGCACCTCCAAAAGTCATCACAAAACGTGCCTTAGGTTTTCCTTTAAATACTATGTGAAGTATATCCAAAACCCTAATCACTAAATGGGCTTAGCAGGTTGTTAGGCCGAAATTAAATTTTGCAAATATGTATCTCAATCAGTCGAACTTGGCATGTTTCGAATTCTTGAACCTGCAACTTCCTTTTTCTTTTATTCAAACTTGCAACACCTTGAGTATTGTCTAATCATGCTTATAGACTTACAAATCTATATCTAGAAAAGTATGTGCTCCCCAATTGTTCTAAACTTTTAAAACCTAACAAACAATCATGTTTGTGACTTTGGGATCCCACTCAAAACATTAAATCATCAGCTATATATGTATGATCATGTTGCAGTAACTTCTTATCTACCAGTTCTAATCATGTGTAGATGGAATTCCAGTAGTGACTTTGAAAAGAGAAGGCAAGGTATCTTTTAGATCTCAAAAGAGCACCTACAAAAGTCATCACAAAATGTGCCTTGGGTTTTCTTTAAATACTATGTGAAATAAATCTAAAACCCTAATCACTTAATGGGTTTAACTGGCTATTGGGCCGAAATTAAATTTTGTAGATCCGTGTCTCGATCAGTCAAATCTGGCATGTTTCAAATTCCTAAACCTACAACTTCCTTTTTCTTGTATTCTAACTTACAGCATCTTGAGCATTGTCTAATCATACCGATAAACTTAGAAATATATATCTAGACAAGTTTATGCTCACTATTTACCAATTGTTCTAAACTTTTAGAATCTAACAAAACCATTATATATTTTAGAAAAATATGGTTTTAAAAAAAGTGCAAGTTAATACCATGTATATTTGAACCTCTTCTAAAAAAAATATAATTTGAGCCATATAACTGTGATTCTTTTTAATTGCAACCATGCATATGCACGAAGCAACACACTAGTTTAAGTAGTAAAAAGGAAATGAATTGAATATAATTAAGTAATCTTGTTTGGATTTTTTTTTTTAATTTAATGATGAAAAGAAATAGAATGTAAGTAACTTTATTAGAATAAGTATTTGAAGAAATGGAACAGAATTACTTTATAACTATATTACTATTATACTCCAATTTCAAAGATTAATGTTGGCGTCACATAAAATAACATAACTTGTGTTGCAACTTATCTACATGGCGAGTTGTAAGTGGTAGAGGTATGTCTCCATATGGACCCACAATCACACTTCTATCACTCACAACTTGCCACGTTAGCAAGTTGTATCATTTTATTCCGCACCAGCATTACACTATTGGAAGCATATTCGTCCTAATTTTGGAGAAATTAAAATCTAAAATTTTAAGGGAAAAGAAAAAGAATAAATGATATTGCTTACCCATTTTATTCATTCTTGCTTAAACACAAATAACATAATTATCTTTCAATTTTCTCTATAAAACTCCTAAACAATTGAATAAAATAAATATTTTAATATAATTATTTATCATTCGAAGAACTTAAAAAGTAATTGGTGTCCAAACAATTTAAAATACGAAACATGTATTGATATAATCCATGTTGACAAAATTTTAGCTATAGCCTATAAGCATCCGTACCTATATCTATATATATATATATATATATATTATATTATATATATATAATAGTAGAAGACTTTTAAGGAGGTGCTGACACGTTTACAATTTAAAAGGCTATGCATTACAATCTTTCACGGTATAAAATACTGTTTGGAGCCTCTGGGTATAAAAGGAAACGAACCGCTTAAAAAAAAAAAAAAAAAAAAAAAAGATTGGTACGCGGAGAAAGGAGAGAGAGATGAGGCGCGTTGAACACACACAGAGAGACCGAGAGCAAGAGCGAGAGATCCCAACAATGGCGGTATTGAGATACAGAGATAGAGAGAACTACCACCGGTAATTTTTTTTTCCCTTTCTTTCTTAGATCTAGGTATGAAATATGAATTAGTTTTGAGAAATTTGGTTGGATTGATTTTTATTTAGGTATTTGGGTTACATTTGGTTTTGATTTTAAAAGAGAAGAGAGAAATTACTGAAAGGATGCGTTTTTAATAGTGATGCGTTGTTAAGGCACAAGGGAGAAAGACAGACATCTCAGGGCTGGCACTACCGTCAGCCTCCAACCACAAGGAAACTTTATTTCTTTTGCCGTCGCACCGTCAGAGCCGTTATCGGGTAGGTTCCTTTTGACTATCTGTTTATTTATTTCAAGTATAGATTCACTATGCGATCTTGATTGCACTCTTGGTTTATGTTTATTTATTTCTTGGTTTGTACGTGGAAAGGCCAAGCCTTTGAGGCAACCCAAATTGAAACCCGTGCAAGGAAAAACAAAAACATAAAAACCCAAAAAATGGTTCAGGGAGGGAGCCATGTAACGCTGAATTATTAAACAAAGAGACGGGGAGAAAGAGAATGATAGAGAGAGAGATTCGGTCAGGCATAGAGTGGAGAGAGAAAATCTGAGAAGACAGTCAGACCTCTGCCACCATCAGATCCCGTATCCTCCACCGGTTAGTCTCTATTTTTTGGTTCTTTAAATTTGGGTTTAAATATGATTTAGGTCTGGGTATTTGGATTGGATTGTATTGGATTGCATTCAGGTTTTGGCTTAGATTCAGTTTTGAGTAAGGAAATTGGGTTAGAATGGTTTATGATATGCTGTTTTTAATTTTTTGTGAAATATTTTCCCCTCTTTATATTTTCGTTTCCCATGTTTCTTTTCTACCATTGTTGTCAAGGTTCTTGCAGTTTTATTTAAAGTTTTTCATTTGCAATTGCTCTGATTTGAAAAAATAAAACCCTAGAACACAGAGAATAAGAAGCTGTTGAACATTAAATTGCCTTTTTTCCTCCACTGATGCCAATCTGCTTCAAGCATTATATCTTTGTGTTTCGGATCCAAAATTAAATCGTACCCACAAAAATCCTTACACAAATCTACATCTTCAACACCCAAAACCACCATGTCTTATCCGTCTCCAAAACCAAAAATAAAAGTCCACTTAAAAATCTGTCACACTTACAGATTAAGAGAAAAGTCACAGTGTTTTGCTGAAACATTTTTTACCTTAAGCCACTTAAAAGAAACTTGAATCGCCACACTCTTAATCAACTACGCACACTGCAATTCAATCCAAAAAAAAAAACTGCACACACCGCAAAGAAAAGATGAGTTCCCTCCGTTCGGCAGAGGACAAAATGGCAAAATCAAACCTCTTCCTCCTTCCAATTTTCAGTTTGACACCTTCTTTGTTTCACTTCTTTTCTGTAGCGCCACACTTAAAAGAAAAACGATGTATCTATATGGACCCAAATGTAATTAGTAAAACACGTTTAGAACAACTATCAAAAGATGCCTAAGATTTGAAAAATGGTGATGAATCATGATAGATATAGATATAGCAAATTATTTTACAGATTACAGCACAAAAAACACACGAGATTTCTTTGTAATCTACAATGACAATGGTTAAATTGAATGACAAAAGAAAAGACATTAAAATAACACTCATTAGGAGTTTTTTTATTAGTAACTATGACAAGACTAAAAGTAAAAATGACAAAAAGTAAACCTTCAGCATATAACGTCAGTTCTTAGAGAAGACATTCTATTGGTACAGCAGATGAGGTCACCTATTATCAAAGATTGGAGTCCTATATACAGGCAGCAATGATTTCTCTACTGACCACCACCCTTCACATTCTGATGCAATTGGCATTAGCTTTTGATGTTTTCCTTGATACCAGCACACAGAATCGAAAACTACAATGGCACTAAAGAGAGAGTATCCAACTCTTTCAACTATTCCCATCTAGAAGTGGACTTCAAATTTACCCATTTAAGTAAAAATCTGTCAACTTTTCAAACCTGCATAAACAAACATTCAACATGAATTCAGTCACAAGAAGAATAGAATTACATTTCCAGTGGGTTATATGCGTCACAAGAAAAGGCACTACAGTGAGTGACAGTAAAGCTTAAAGCTGGATGGTATTGACTAGGCACAAATTTTTTCAACCTTGATTAGCAATTGCCTAATATCCCTGATTCTTTTCTGGGTAGGCTACAAAATTAATTTATGTAAGCATTTTAGATTTAACATTCATAGATGTATAGTCTAACTTTTTCCCTAAATTTGTGATGCCTCCCTCAATTTTTTCAAATCAGTTTGTAAATTCTCACAAAATAATAATTATCCTATGGCAAGAAAACTACGTATCTTATTTCAACTTATCATTGACAATGAGGCTAAGTGTAGGAAATACAATTCAAATTGGATAAAAGAACAACTACAATATTTTAGTCTTTTAGTCATATAGACAATTTCATTGATAGAAGTTTTCAGTCATATTTCTGAGTAATACATATATTGTATTCATTGAATAATTACACACAAAATTCAGCTTACAGAGACTTATGTCCATTGCCTTATCTGCAATCTGTAGGCTATTTCCCTCCATATGGTGGTATGAAGTGGAGCACCCAAACAGGTTGGCCTCTTAGTTAAGACAACAAGACTGACTATAAGAGAAGACTGAAACAGAAGTTTGAAAATCCATTAATTGAAGCTTACTATTATATGCTATTTGCAGAGATTTGTAGCAGTGATTATCTGTGAAATAATTGTAACAATCAATCAAGTGTGCAAGATGGAAAGTCACCAGATGTATATCTTAGAGCATAACTTGATCATAGACAAAAAACATGCATCAAATTTAAGTTTCAAGTTGCACTTCTTAATTGGGTTCTTCAATTTCTTACAGACGTCTATTAGGAAACTACTGAAGTCACTACTACAAAGACTTTAAGTTAGGAAACCATAACATAGGATTTGAACAGCAGATGAATTGTCAGGAATCCTGCATATTCCAAAAAGAAAAAAGAAAAAAAAAAGGAGTTATTTTTGATATTATATATACTAGCTAATAACCCGTACAAAGTGCGGGACGCTTTCATTTATTACGAAAGACAAACTGTAGGTGAAAATTTAAACATTTTATAGTTAGATAATACAAATTATATATATATGTATATATATATTTTAAAAAAAAACTTGCAAGAAAGAAACTCAAATTCAAGGAGTCTTACATAGAGAGAGGCTGGAACCACTACCCATGAGTTTTTACCTTCACATTTAAGTTTGTTTGTTAAATATGATTAGGTTTTGATATTTTGTTTGGATTGGTTTCGATTTGGATCTTCAAATTCAGTGTTTCTCTTCACTTTTCAGTTTCATATTTTGATCAGGCTTTGATATTTGTTTGGGTCTTTTTTATTTTCACATTTAAGTTTGTTTATTAAATATGACTACGTTTCAAAACCAATTTCTCTATGCTTGAAATTTGCATATTTATTAATTGTTTTGTTTGTTATTGGAATACCCAACTTGACGGCTGTTTATGGCAAAGTCAATAAGAGTTTGCAACCCAGGTAACTTAATCCATTTAATATAGTCTAATTTTGGTCTTACCTTCAATCTACTGTAATTTAATTGTTGGGTCATTCTATATTGGCATTGGATAAAGCTTGAAGATATATTTATTCTACAGTATTTACTAATTCTTTTCTAGAGTAATAGTTATTAAACCAAATATAAAAGCATGTTATGATTACTGTAATATATTAGTTCTTCATATTTATATTTTTCATATTATAATGATCTTATGTGTAAATTTTTGACAATTTGTAAACAACATTTTTCATTGGAGCTGATTTAGCCTTCAAATAGGTGAAACTAGACAAATATTTAAGCCTGAACGTGTTAACACTTAAACTTAAATCTGGAATTTTGCAGATTGTACATGTATGTGTCTTAACTTTAAATGTGTTTGAAAAATATATTGATTTGAGATTGACGTATTCTCTTAGAGACCGCCATTAAATTCGCCATTATTGGGGAAGTTTGCAGATTGTACATTTGTGTTTTAATGTGTTTTAGAAAAATGAATTGATGCATTCTCTTAGGCTTAGACTGCATGATAACTAACTGTCTATTTGAGTTTATCTAATGGCCATAATTCCACACTATAACTATTTCATTTTTCATTCATGGTACTTTGAATTCCGAGTTTTAAGACATCACATGCATCATCTGAGCCTATATTATTTCTCAATTGCACTATTCACTTTGATGGTATAAACTTGGTATTATAGAAAAAAAAATAATGTCTTACCTTAAATATGGCTTCATGACTGAGTAAGATATGTATTTAAATTATGAAAATTTGTGATCAATTTGTATTCTAATCATACACCACAAATAGTATATCCATATTCCCAAGTCCCAAGAGGATTGATTTTTTACCTTTTGTGGCTACTTTGCTTTTAGTGGATGTGGTTTAAGACTAATTGTGAGAGTTAACACAAATCTATTTTTTGAAAAAGGAGTATATTTATCTTCAAAAGGAAGATGAGCAGAGAACTTACTAGAAAGGACTGCTTCATTAATAGAAAAAATATTCCCTAGAGCCAAAATTTATTTGCAAAAAATCAGTGAAACTCGAATGGAAAGAAATGCAACTTAGATTTATGAGAGAAGCTGAGTTTCATTTTTGTTTAATATAGTAAAAGTCTTGGAGGTGGTAAATGTTTGTTTGTCAACCCTCCCTTTAATGCTATTACTTGGTTCTCTTTTAGAATAAGTTTTTGTTACTGCCAAATGGCTTTTCTTTCATATTTCTATTAAAATTTTTTATTGCCTTTCACTCTATTTGCATAATAACGAGGATTAGGTACTTTAAACTTCTGTTTTAATGGCAGACAATTGCGTTATTATACTTTTATGGTTGCTGGTGTGTGAATTGTATTAACAAAACTGACAATGAGTGGCTGCTATTAAGTTTGCAGGTTGCATGTAATTCATTTAGTAGACCATGTTTGGTTGGAGGACACCTCCTATTCTTTGAGGTTCACACTGTAGAATACATTTGATCATAATCAAAATTTTCCGATAGTTTACATTAAAAAAAACTACAAAGATGCTCTATATATGTACTTCTTTTATACAGAATAGGTACAGTATTATTCTAATAATTATTGTTTTGTTCCTTAAGCTCATTGGCATATCTGGCTGAATTCTAATGAGCTAGAAAATTGTATTTCCTAACAGCTTTGAAGTCGTGGAAGCCTTGGCTGCAGAGGGACCATGATATTATTTGAGATAGTTGTGGATATAGTGCCACCACCATTGTTGAGCCAACTTTTTGCCAACGTCCGGTTTCCTGCCACCTTCTTACCACCAAGTTTGCAAAGAGAAACCCCTTAAGGCAGACATTTAGAGAGAGAGAGAGAGAGAGAGAGAGAGAGAGAGAGAGAGAGAGAGAGAGAGAGAGAGAGAGAGAGAGAGAGAGAGAGAGAGAGAGAGAGAGAGAGAGAGAGAGATCTTAAGACTGCCAACCACCACACTCTCCATCTCTTGGCTCTCCCCCCCTCCCCAAAACAATCCTAGATGTTACTTAAGCCGGTTATAGTCCTAAGGTGATTTTTTCTTTGATTATTATTATTATTATTAGAGTATTATTTTAAACATTTTTCCAATGAATTTATGTTGGTTTGTGGTTGGTATATTTTGGGTAGTTAATGGGTTTGTGTTTGGGTGTTAGGACATTGGTTTGATGGGGGTGTTAGGACATTTGTTTGTTGCAAATGAGGCAATTAAAATCATGATGATATTTGGGAAATACAAATCGTGACAATTTACCTATTGTCAGATTGGATAAGTGGGCAAGAAAATGAGTACAAGTTGCATTTAATGCTTACAATAAAAAGATTTTTTTTTTCCCTGATTTAGAGATTTTTATTAGACAGGTATAAAGGAAAAAGAAATGATATGCTATCTAACAGTGATTCATGTGATTTAGATTTTAGATGGTAGAACTAATTTTGCATTTGTATGTGTTATTTGTTTGGAATCAATTTAACATATTTTTTTTGAAACTTCTGATATGTCCAGGTATGCAAAAAGATCATCAATGGCTTGGATGCTCACAACATTAGACCCATAAGACTTTTAAGAGAGAAAGGAAGTCCATAAATAAGGGGTTAAACTATTTGACTTTTGGTTTATTTTAGGATTATAAATGTTATTTTGAGCTATGAATCTAAATTTGTATGATGTTTTGAAGAAAGGTATTTGTTTTTCCACTGCTGCAAGTTTAATTTTTTCCCCTTATTTAAAATGTGTTAATATATGTTATTATGGTGAAGTATGATTTGATTTACTTTTGATGATGTTAAATAAGAAAGAAAAATACTTTTGAGATGCTATAAAAATACAATAACAAAATTATAAAAAATTTTAAATAAAAATCCCGTGCATTTGCACGGGTTAAAAACTAGTATATATTAATAGCCAAAACTCAGGGAAAATCTAATTAAATTTTAATTGGATTTTCAAATTTACGCCACATGTCTCATTTAATTTTTAATTTTACGCCAAATGAATTATTGAATGTAAAAATCGAAAAGTTCAAATTTAATTAGATTCTAAATTGGATTTTAATTGGAGTCCAATTTTGTTGCTATGTGTCCATCTATTTTTAAAATTTTTTTGGCAAGTGAATTATTTGATTCCAAAACTGAAAAGTCTAAATCCAATTAAATTCTACTATATATATATATATATATAAATAAGAAATCATTACATATTTAAAAAATGTATAATTTAAAAAAAGTGTAAGCTAGTACTCTGTATAATTTAAACTGTATAATTATGATTTTTTTTAATTGTACCCATGCATATGCATGGAACTACACACTAGTACTATTTAATAGCTAAGATAAAATACTATTAAAAGGTAAAATACTATTAGTGCTTTTAAAGTTTAAGCCAATGCCAACCAAGTCCAAAGACTTTTCAAAATTGATCAATTTTACAATTTTTTTGCTTTTTCTCTCACAGTGAGTGATGAGAGGTAAAATTGTATTTTACCCTTAGGGAGGATGTATTTGGATACCGCTTATTTTGCTGAAATTGAAAATTTTTTGCTGAAAGTACTGTAGATAAAGGTAAAAGTTAGTTGAAATAATACAGTGGGACTTATGAATAGTGCTAAAAATTGTCGTGGGGGCCATAAATAATAGCAAAAATAAACTGAATAGTAAAATAATTTTCATTTTTCATCAACATCCAAACGCACACTTATTATCACTTATCAGATCAACTATGAAGCATTTCAACAAACAGATGGAAGACATGACTCCATAGAAAGAAAATCACATCTCAATCTAATTTCCAACATTTTCTACTCTTTTGAACCATCTATATGGATTGGTTGCTCTGAAAACAATAGACAAAAATTACAAATCTCATATTTTTCATCACCTAGGAGCCAAAATATTAAAAACTAAGTAAAAACCACTACCCAAGTAAACCTAATATGTTTTCTCCAACCAAAAAAATGTAAACCTAATATGCAATAAAAATACGTTAAAAAGTGCACCAAACATTAATGAAATTAAAAGCACCGTGAAACCAAAAAGATTCAAAAACTATGTTTTTTCTTTATCTGTTATCTCGGGAACCAAACAGGGTTGG